>CM066046.1:38991718-41391718 GCA_033557465.1 Ichthyophis bannanicus
CAGCGCGCAAGGCGCGGTCCCCTGCCCGCCCAAGAGTGCCATCTTGTCGCAGGTCTCCTTTTTTGTCTGCGGAGCCCCTCAGACGTAGTTGTGTTAGCAGCCGCCTGAAAAGATGATTTCTTTATTTTCTTTTTATTTTGTCCCTCGGTTCAAGGTGTCCCGCTCCCCGCCCTCCTCGATATTCCTTATCGGAGGCCGTTCACGTTTTTCTATATATTCTCTCCAACTGACTTTCCCCCCCGCCATTTTTTTTCCTTCTTTCCCTGGCAGCAACGGGTCTTTCGACCTTGCAGGGGCCCTTTTTCCCCCGATGGCTGTCCAGGTGGGTTTAAAAAGGGTGTGATCATTGTGTCAAACTTATGTCTCTTACCGACACGCATGACTGCTGCCCTTACGCTTTCCTTGGGACCCGAACATGACTCCATGAGGTTGCGGTCCCATGCAACACAATGTTCCTCGACTGCGTTGAGGCTGCGGCAGTCAACAAAAAGGAACGAATCTTCGCTGACCCCCGCGTCCGGTTGTGCCCGACCCTCTTCAGAGGCCTTGACGTCTCGTGGCTTCCGCTCCGAGCACGTCTCTAGTGCGGAGTTCCATCTGGGCGGGGGGTCCCCTGGCCGGGACAAACACAACCATCGGAAAAAGAAGCCACGCGCGAGTGGTGGCGGTCGGAGGAACTCTCCTGGTCCCTCGATGGCCAAGGTCGCACCTAGCCCCGTCGGCCGCCCCGGGTCCTTGCGAGGCGGAGAGGCCTTCGAAGCTTCCTCGTCTCGAAGTGGGAGTTGCCTGGACAACGGGAGTACTTGTAGACCGCCTTGACTCATCCTACCGGGAGAGCCGGACGTCTGGGCCCGACGCCCGTCGGGGCCCGAGTCGGGTGGCTGCTTGTTCTTCTGAGTTTGGCCTCTCAGATTGACGACCTTGGGAGCGCAGTATCGCTGCCTTCTGGACCAGCAGCGTGCATTGAATCAACGGCCTTGCCAGTGCATCTGCCCCGACCACCAGGACGTCGACGCCCCAAGTCGACCCCGGAGGCCGAGTCGATAACCGAGGTCCCTACCTGGCCTCGAGTCGGATCCTCGCCCAAGTTCTCCCTCGGCCTTCCCGTTCGGGACCGAGGGTCCTCGATGCCGGCCTCGTGCGTGCGTGGCTTAGAGCCGCCGGCCCTCAGGCCGCGCACGGTAAGGCCGCTCGATTCCTCCTCGTAGAAGTCCGGCTGGTGACAACTAGGAGAGACTAGTCACCCGTTTCTTTTCAGAATCGGTGCATAACCTCCGACGCGCCCGCGTCGGAGCCTCAGGAGGCGGTCCCCCCCCTGATATACCCCGGTCTCCGATTTCGTGAGGGATCTGGCCAAGGCTTTGGCCTTCCCCACGGATTCCTGAGTAGGAGCCTCGAGCCGAAAGAGCTCGGGCCCTCCAATATAACTCTCCCCTCAGGAGGCCTTTACTGTACCGTTTCCCCCGATGCTTGGAGCGGCCTACTTCTTCCGCATGTGGGAGAGCCCGGCCTTGACACCAGTGCCTGAGCAAGCTGGTCGATTCCCATGTATCGAGTCCCGCAAGAGCCCCCCGGGTTCCATAATGCCGACAGCTGCCACAACCATTCCATGGTTGTGGAATCGTGGCAATGCCTCGACTTAAGAGTCCAAAGATGCACTCCGCGGTGTCTCCGGCGTAATGAGGCCCGAAACCCTGGATGCCCTCGGTGGAAAGTGCTTCCAGGGCTCTATGCTTGCTTTGTCGTTCCAGACATACCATCTATATATGGGCATGTATCTGTCAAGACCTTTGGCAAAAGAAATTGCCGGGTTCTCTGCTGGGTCATCTCCGAGGAACCATTGCACGCTGGTTCCAGGCGCTTGTCCACCGGGATTCGAGAGTGGCGAAGTTCATCTTCTCGAGCAGAAGCCTACGATTGCTTCCTAGTCATCGTCTCGAGTACCCGGAGCAGGCATCGGGGCTCGCCGTCAGGTCTGGCTTTCAGTCATCCGACCTCGAGCCAATGGGTTCAGGACACGTTGGTCGATGTCCCTTGCAGAGGTGAAAAACCTCTTTGGGCAAGGCCCATGGCTGAAAAGGCGGCGGAACTCGCGTCCGATATTCTCACCCAGGGCCTCGCCTATGCCAGAAAGACCTCTGCCCCTTCACAGAAGATAAGGGCTCGGGGAAAAAGCCTTTTTACCCGAGGAAGGTGTTTGCTAATAAACAACACCACCCACAATATCAGACCTCAGACAGCCCCTCATCGGGGCAAGCAGGCCTAAGGGGCAGGGTAACGGCATCCCGTATGGCAGAATTCTCCCAAGCCCCCTACGCAGGCCCCGGCCCAAGCACAGGTGGTTGTTTTGACTCTGCCAGCATAGCCCTCCCCCCCTCAGGGGCTTCCGCTCCCACGGGGGGCCGGCTGACCCCCCTGTGCCCACCGGTGGTCTGCCGATTAACATCCGATTCCTGGGTGCGGCAGCGTGGTTTCAAAAAGTTCTTACCTCTAGCATTTTTCATACCGGGTGTCCCCCCCCTTCTTTCGCAGGGGAGCCTCCAAGACCCCCCCTACACAGGGACATTACTCCTTCAGGAGCTTCAAATGTATGCATTCACGAAACAGGCTGTTGATCCAGATGGCCTCCAACACCTGTGGGGTCACGGGTTTTACTCAAGGTTACTCCCTGGTTCCAAAGAGAACAGGGATGGCCCCTCAGACCCATTCCTGGACCTTACGCAACCTCAACAAGTTTCCTGGCCATCGGGAAAAGTTCAAGATGCTTCCCCTTGGAATCCATACTGCCCTACCTTCCCGCATGGAGAGTTGGCTATGCTCCCTTGGATCTAAGGATGCTTATACCCACATCCTTATTCATATCCGTACCACCGGCAATCCTCTACAATTTGTGGTGGCAGGAAATCCTTATCAGAACCGCGTAACTGCCCTTTGGCCTATCCTCCGCTCCCACGGGTGTTCACAAAATGCCTGGCAGTGGTGGCAGCCTTCCCTGATGCTTTTACAATGCCCTCTTCGTCTTCCCCTAACTGGACGACTTGGCTCATCCGGGCACACTCTTCCCTAGAGGTCACTCAGGCCACGCAACGGCACAGTGGCTCTGCTTCAGCACGTGGGCTTCGTCATAAAAAAACGTCGAAAAGTCCACTTTTGCTTGCCCCTCTCAGGATCGGTCGAATTCATAGGAGCAACTGCTGGATACTCTCCAGGCTCGGGCCTTCTTGCCGGCTCTGTAACGTGCCCACAGGCTCATAGCCCGGTCCGGCAGGTTCCACAGCACGTCACCATTACGCGGCATTTGGGGGAAGGGCGGACGGTTCCTGCAATTGCTCGCATCATATGGCCTCCATGGTCCATGTCACTCCGAATGCCCGTTTACCATATGAGACCTGCTACAGTGGTGCATTCGCACTCAAGGGCGTCAGGCCACAGGGAGGCTGCCGGACTGACTTAATACAGATTTCCGACCGACGGTCTCCCTCAAGGCCCCGCTCGTCTCCTCTCTCTGACAATGGTGGCTTCACCTTCCCAATCATGTACTTGGCATGACCTGTTCAGTCTCCTCCACCGCCCTAGGTGCTCAAACGGACGGATGCCTCTCTCCTGGATTGGGAGCGCATTGTCAAGGGACATGCACTCAAGGCCTTTGGACACCTTGGGAAGCCGCCCAGCAGATAAACTTCCTGGAGATGCGGGCGAGCCTCAGCTAGCCCTGCGGGCCTTCCTCTCACCTCACTCCTTGTCAGTCTGTGCTGGTGCAGACGGACAATCAGGTGTCCCATGTTCTACCGTGAACAAACAGGGGTGCACAGGCTCCCTCCTTCTTATGTCGGGAGTCTCGGAGACTGTGCTCTTGGGCAGTCCGGGGTCACAACATCCTCCTCAATGGCTGTTTCCCTGCCCGGGCAGGACAATGGCCTGGCGGACAAAACTGATCCGGATTCTGCAGCCGCACGAAATGGAGGCTGAACCCCGCAGTGGTCCAGCAGATTTTCCGCCGGGTGGGGCTCCCCCACCGTTGGATCTCTTGGGCCAGTCCCCTGAACCAGCCGCTTTCCCAGTGTTCTGCTACCCGGCAACCCCGCTCCTCTCCGAGTAGCGCCGGATGCTTTCTCCTCATATCCGTGTGTCCTAAGCGGGCCCACTGTATTGCCTTCCCTCCCACGCCACCCCTGGTGTCCCCGTCCATTGTTTCAAAGGGTCCAGGACAGGGCCTCCGTTATCCTGGTAGCGCCCCGGTGGCCGAGGCAACCGTTGTTTCCCTCTACTTATACAGATAGCGGTGGACAACCCCTCTTCCTCTGGGGTTTCAGCCCGATCTCCTGAACCCATTGATCAGGGTACTCTCCTGCACACCCAACCGTCCGGGCCCTCGCCTGATGGACCTGGCTGGCTGAAACGGTAGTCCTAGCGCCGCTTCTACTACCCGCCTCCGAGAAGTGGAAGCCGTCGTCGTCCTATCGTACTCGGCGTCGCTTCCATAAACTACCCGGAAAATCTTAATGCCCTTAAATTGCGTGCCTTCTACGGGGGGTTTCTGGTGCTCTCAGCACTCTGAAAGAACCCCTTCGCCTGTTTTAGTATCGGTGGTAAAACAAAACTTGTTTTGGGGCAATCACTTGCTTCACCTCTCCAGATCTGGGCCTCAAATCCAACATCTGTCAGATTCACCCTCCGTGCCCTCTCCGCACATCATTTTCGCCGGTGGAAAAGGGGGGGGGCCGGAACCTCTTTCCCTTTCCTTTTCCTCTCAACACTTGGTGGCGTGTGTTTCTCAGAGCCCTCCTTCTTCGCTGCTTAAGCCTTCCGTTGCGCCCTCCAGCTCCCGACTGGTTTACCTCAACGTGGTTCTGCAAAGGGCTATTACCAGTCCGCCTTTTGAACCCATGGCTACCTTTCCTCTTCGTTTCCTTTCCTGGAAAACTCTCCTCTTGGTAGCCCTTACCTCCGCTAGGCGCGTCAGTGAACTACAAGCCCTAGGGTCGGAGTACCATACACTAGGTTTCTCCAAGAATAGGGTTGTTCCTCCGGAATCCACCCGAAGTTTCTTTCCTTCCCGAAGGTGGTCTCCTCTTTTTCACATCAATCCAAGAGGTGGTTCTTCCGACCTTCTTTTCCCAAACCGCATACCAGCCGAGCTGAAACTGTTCTGCATACCCTGGACTGTAGGAAGAGCCTTATCCTTCTACCTTATCCGTACGCCGTGCGCATCGAAAGGCTGTCCACGTCTTCGTCTCTTTTGCCCCCAATCGGTTGGGCGTTACCCATCTCTAAGCGTACTCTGTCCTTCTGGGGTAGCTGACTGTATCGCCTTGGCTTATGGAGTCAGCCGGTCTCCTCCTTAGAGAGTCCGATTCACGGCTCACCGTGTCTGGCGAAGGCTGCGTCCAGTAGCTCACCTCCCTCCGCTCTGTTCCGTTGGGCAGACATCTGCCGGGCCGCTACTTGGTCTTTCCAGCCAGACTTTCGCGGCTCATTACCTACTGCCTGTGGAGAGGGGAAGTCCCCGGCAGGGACGTGCGTTCGGACCGGCATTCCTCACACATATCGCTTTGAGGTCTACTCAACTTCCTAACCTCTCCCGCCCTGGTGTTTTTCTAACCGGCCGTATTTCGTATTTCAGAGAAGATTCCCTTCCTTCTGTACTGTTGAGCTTTAGGGAGCTCTTTTAGGCTTGAGGTCTTCCGGTAGCCTTAAAGCTTGGGAGTCCCATAAAGAGGACTGACCTCCTTTCCACTTCCTGCTGGTCCTGGAGAAAGAGTAAGTTACTCACCTGTAACAGGTGTTCTCCATGAAGCAGCAGGAATCCGTCCTCACAACCCTCCCTTCCTCCCCTTGGAGTTTGCAATCATTCTTAGTATAACCTGGTTTTGCTAACCGTTTTTTGGCTGTCTTTTCGCTATGTCATCAGACGGAGCCAGATGGTCACTCTCTCTTGGCGGGAAGGGGACCGCGCATGCGCGCTGCAATTCCCAAAGGCTTTCTTCGAAAGCTGGGGAAAATTATCCCTCCGCGAGGGCTCCGTCGGCGCCGACTTCACCCATAAGTGAGGACTGATTCCTGCTGCTTCCGGGAGAACACCTGTTTACAGGTGAAGTAACTACGTCTTTTTTCCTTTGACTGAGGGTGAACCATTAGTTTTGGACCGAGGGAGAGCCCTATATTTGGTGTAATTTATATTTCAGTAAAGCCATTGACACTGTTTCCTCATAGTCGACTTATAAACAAACTGAGCCACCCTAGGAATGGAACCCTAAAGTTACTGGCGTGGGTTAAGACATTAGTTGAGTGGGAGGCGACAAAGGGTACAGGCAAATGGAGCATCACTTCTGATTAGAAAGGAATTTACCAGTGGTGTGCCCCAGTGATCTGTCCTTGGTCCGATTCTCTTTAACTATCTTTGTTAGCGATAATAGCGTAAAGGCTGTCGGGTAAGATTTGCCTTTTTGCCAAGATGGATACGTATAGAACATAAGATATGCCATACTTGGTCAGACCCAATGTCCCTCAAGCCCAGTATCCTTGTTTCCAACAGTGGCCAATCTAGGGTCATATGCTCCTACCAAAATCCTCAATAGAGTAGACATCCTTAACGGTGTAGATAACATGCGAAAGGATCTTACTAATTTTTAAAGAATGGTCTAGAATTTGGCAGCTGGGATTTTGGGGCTGCAAGCAATCCAAGGGAGTGATATAGTATAAGGGGTTGAAGTACTTTTGTCCCACTAAAGAATCATGGGACCTAGCCGTGGTTGTGTCTGATGCTCTTACAATAGCTTCAACATGTAGAAAAGGCGACAGCAAAAGCTATAAGGATTTCTTGGGTGCATAGGGAGAGGAATGGCTATCAGAAAAAAGGAGGTGATAGTGCCTCTGTATAAGTCGTTGGTGTGGGCCCAAAACCTCATTTGGGAGTATTGTGTGGCAATTCTGGAGACTGCAACCTATCAAAAGTATTATAAACAGGAGGGAGTCAGTCACAGAGGGTGGCTACTAAAAAAAGTGGCTAGTGGTCTTCATTTATAAAGCATATGAGGACAGACTTAAGGATCTTGAATTAGGTACAAACCTTAGATGTAAAGGTGGGATAGAGGTGATATGAGTTGAAATGTTTAAATACCTTCCGTGGCATAAATGCACAGGAGGAGAGCCCACTTTCGATTGAAAGCAAGTTCTGCTATGAGGGACATGGGATGAGGGTGAAGAGGGTATGATATTCATGAGTGATTTATGCGAAATATTTCTTTAAATGGAAGAGTAGTAGATCCATGGAATAGTCTTACAGTGGAGGTGTAGAGATGAGGACAGTAAATCTGAATTCGAAAAAAGCATGGGACAAACACAGAGGAATCTCTAAAGGAAAAAAGGGGACTGTTGTAGTTGTTGATATGGAAGAAACATGACTAGATAGACCATGTGGTCTTTTTCTGCTGGCCATCAGGTTTTCTTTGTTTCTATGTTTTCTGATACGGTGGCTCCAAAAAGGTTTTCACTCTTGCAATGCAAACATCCGACAAGTTATCCTGGAACCCACTGTTCCAGTCTATGATGCCTGATCCATAGGCCTTGTTGCGTGCCCCAAATGCCCACCACAGAGACTCGAAGCCACTGACTCAAAGCCATCATAGGCAGCTGTTGGTGACATGCTTCAAGCATTCCTTGACTTTAGCGACCAAGGGAGTGATATTTCTGGCCGTTGTTCCTCCGACAGCCTCTGAGGAGAACCTGGCATTCTTCAGCCAGATCTCTCAAGAACATGCCCATGTAAATTGGTACGTCCTGATAAACTTGCAACCAAACATGGAGCCCTGATCGCATTTGCGACTGAAGGGCATCCATCGTACAGGTCTCCTGGTCTGGAGGCACTGATAATGATTCTTGAGACTCTATGATAGGGCACATGGTTGACTGGACCCCCCATATAATTATGTGGGATGTCTATGGGCTTCTCAATAACTGGGGGCCTCCTTGCTAACCCCGATACTTTTGTGTCCATGCACCCGCCTCATGATGGACACCCTAGAGGTGGTCCTCCCAGATGCAAAAGAGTATCCTCTCCAGTATGCAGTGCACTGGTCCTGTTATGGCGTCTCTTTCAGATGCCGAAGTGTACTGGAGGATTTCAAGTTCCTCCTGTCTCGAAGCTCCTCTTCAGCCTCATAGATGAAGAAGAGAGTCTTTCCCCATCACGGTCCCCTCACAAAGTCCAGGAAAGGACAAGGGCCTCTAGAGGGGACTTCTTGTCTGACGACAGCACTCGTGGCGGAGGTGAGGGATCTGAAGTAATGTCCCACTGCCCCATGGTCTTGGTGCGATTCCCTCCTCCATTTTCCTTCCCTCCATACATCGGACTCCAATTCCGAGAGGAACCTCAAATGTAGTATTGTGATTCCTCATCTATGGTTCTAGTGCAGTCCCCAGATGTTATGGGAGCAAGGTCCAAGGGTGTCAATGATCTGACCCCAGGCATCGGGGGCAAAAGACTGTGTGCTTGGAGAGATCTTGATCACCTCTTGGAGACACTGTCCTACCCGAGAGAAAGCATGTCCCTCAAGGAAAGGCTGCAACCAAAAAAACCCTCCTCCAGCACTGACACCAATCGAGGACGCAGTCTTGGACAGGGCTGTTGCCGGGGTACAGAGGAACCCGATGTCAACGGGTCCTTGGCAGCGCTGCCTGGGCGAAGAACACAGAGAGGCTTTGCTCAAGTGCGTCCATGGTACTGATCCAGGAACTTCTCGGTCTCCAACAGTTGCAGAGGCAGCGCCACAACTACCGGTGTCAAATACTGGTTCCTTTGACGGAGATTCCCACGATCATGACTGTTCAGAGTCACCCTGGTAGGCCCTCCCAGACCCTTGAGATCCTCTCCTCCCAATGTTGTAGCCTGGAAGTCTGCTCCTGGCCTCACACTCCGAGGTGTGGGGGGCTCTGATGCCTATGCGAGTGGGCTCTTCGCCCGAGGCCGTGCATCACGCCTTTGTTTCGGACTGTGTGCGAGGCTGGCCTTTCTGGGAGCGCTACACCTTACTAAAGGAGAGCCGCCGGTCCTATGCTCCACAGCCCCTCGGCTACAAATGAGGCACGGTCCCCATGCCCATCGAACCAAAGCCTTATGGAGGCCTTCAGAGCATTGGATGCTAGACAACTCGATGGGTGGAGCCGATGCCAAGGACTCCCGAAGGAATCCAATAGTGATTCTCATTGCTTGTTTTCCTGGTTACAAAGCCCTTTGCGCGTCATCTGAAGGCAGAAAGCACAAGGATGAGGGTTGGTGGTAAGGGCCCAAGGCAATGCCAAAACACCAGTGTTGGGGGGGGGGTTCGGTCAACACCAATAATCATCCCCTCCATACTGGTACTAGTTTTTACAATCCACTGGCTGGCCCGATCTTCGATATTGATGTTTAATTTATTTATTTTACTTTATTACGTTTGGCTTATATAACCGCACTATTTTATTTCGGTCCTCAGCGCGGTTTACAGTATAACCAAAACACCCTAAACACAAATTGTTTGGTGTTTACATAGAACAGGAATATCAACTTGGAAATAATGGGGTTTAACTATATACATGAGGGGTCACTTCAATCACAGGTGGTGGATGACTATACATGAAATTTTTAGTTGCACTGAGTTTATATGTAACACAATGCTTACTTTATGACGGAATTTGGTCCTGATCTGCAGGAAGAGCTTGGGACTGTGGTACAGGCTTAGATGGGGTGTTTATTATGGTGGGTAGTTTTAGGTTCCCATTGCCTGGCTGGGTAGAAGGGCAGATAGGTGAAACTTGATTGCCTTCCTGAATTTAGTTTGAGGTCTGCAATAGCTCGAATGTTCAGATGGTAATGCATTCCAGCAGTGGGGACGTCAAGACTGAAGGCTCTGTGTTGCCGTTTGTACAGTTGCATTTTGGTCCGAACATCTTTCGGTGTTAATAGTAATTTGACGCTGTGGTCTTCTGGATCTGGTGGGGTGGCACGGTTTGGATCAGAATCAGTAAGTGCAGTAGAGGAAATGCGGTTGATGGCCTTGAATGAGATAAAGTAAAGTTTTGAAGATAATTCCTTCCCGTGTATTGGTAGCCAGTGAAGCTTTTTCAGAATGTAGGAGTAACATGTTCACTTCTTTCTGGATGCACCATGGAGGATTCTTGCTGCAGCATTCATGGCCAGTTGTAAAGGGGTGTAAAGTTTGGAATGAGGGAGACCTTGTAAATGGAAATTAGCAAAGTCAAAATGCGGCAGGATCAGAGCTTGATATATGGTCCGGAAATCACTCTGGGTCCAGTATGGACGCGCAGATGCCTGAGTGAGCGGATTGTTGAAATATACAGCGTTGACTACTATGTTGCTTATATGAGTTTTCATGTTCAGATGTTGGTCTAAGGTGCCCCCCAAGTATTTTATTGTTTCTTTGGTTTTTGTAGTTCAGCTTCCTTGACTCTTACATGAGATGGTGGAAAAGTTTGGGATCTCTGGAGATGAACAGTACCATCCGTTTTCTTGTGCTGGATAACGGAGGTTTTGTGATTGTAGCCAGTCTGATATTGCATTGAAGCATTCTACCAAGTGGTGTAAGGTCCATTTGCACAGTCGAGAAAGGCAGATATAAGAGGATGTCATCTCTGCGTATATCAGACAGCTCACGTTAAAGATCTAATGATATTGCAGATGGGCTGCATGTATATGTTAAATAATAGAGATGATAATGAAGATCCTTGAGGCACACCTTGTGTTTGATGGAAATGTTTTGATTCTTCTGAACCGGATTTAACGTATTGCCACCTACCATCTAGGTAGGACTTGCACCAAGCAAGTGCAGTATTGCAGATTTCCCTTTCTTTCAGGCCGCCCAAGAAGGAGCTCGTGATGTACCGAGTCAAAGGCCGCAGCAATGTCTAAAAAGATGAGCACAAAGCCTTGTCTAATGTCATCAACGCCTGTGAGTATGCTGTTAAATAGAAATGTGAGAAGGGTCTCGACTCCATGATACTCTCTGAACCCGTGTTTGCAGTGATCTTAAGGAGCTGTGGAGTCTATATGATCCTGAATTTTCCTTTGTACCTCTTTCTCAATTATCTTTGCTAGTAGGGAATACTAGCTATTGGTCTGTAAGAATCGACCTTTTGAGGATCGAGTTTGGGGTTCTTCAATAAGGGCCTGATTGAGGTTTGTTTGAGGTGTTGTGGGGAAGGACCCAGTGGTGAAAGAAAGGTTTATTAGTTTTGCGATGACTGGGGCTGAAACTCCTCTTGCATAACGCCCCTTAATCCAGAAGCTGGGCAAGGGTCCGTTGAGCTGTGGAGGTATTGAGGGAGGCTATTGTATCTTCGATGCTTTTTCGGGATGGTGTGGAGAATGTCGAGCAAGGGGGTTATTCCAGTAGGTGTTTGAAATGAGGCTGATGAGATTTGTGTCGGTCTGTATGATCTTTGATTGAGGTATTCAGCGAATTTTTGTGGTTTGGATATCCACAATGTTGATCAGGAGATGGTTCCTTTGAAAGGAGCTTGTACCAAGTTGAAAAGATCCCGTGGTTTGTTCAGAGATCTCTTCAGAGTGTCGGTGTGGTGTTGTGTCCTCATTTTCATTGAGATTTGCTTCTCTGTGCATTGAAAGGTGAAGTTTGGTAGGTGGTCAAATCTTCAGTTGGAGGTGCGATCGGCGCCACTTTTTCTCAAGTCTGCGTAGTTGTGTTAGAGAAGCTCTCAGCTCTTGGGAGAACCATGGGCAGTTGTTTCTTATTCTCCTGGATATGTTATTGGACTGAGGACGTTTGCGAGATGGCATTGAGGTTGAGGTTCCAGGAGGAGACGAGTTCTTCAGGATCAGAAGTGGTTTTGCTCAGGAGGGAATGGGTTTGAGAGAGGATTAACTCTTTTGTGAATGTGCGGAAGTTCTCTTGTTGAAGTGTGTGTTGTGCAGTTGTCCCTTTTGGTTGCCAGACCACTGGCTAATTTTGGTGGGTATTTGGAAAGTGATGATTTATGGGTCTGACCAAGGTACGTCAATACATAACATACATCATCATTGGGTTGTGGTCTTGCTCGAGGGCTGAAAGAGGAGCGAACACCATGTCCAAGGTATTTTCCCTTTATATGTGTGGGTTTGTTGATGATCTGTTTAAATCCAAGGTCCTCCATGGCTTCGAGGAATGCAGTTGCATGGCTTTGATGAAGTGAAGGGAGATTAACACAGCTTCCACTAAGTCACACGGCTCCAATGTCTGAGCCGACCAGGGGGCATGAAAGAAAATACCCTCACATCTCAAAAAAGAAAGATAAATAAACCCAAAGAAAACACAGCGCCGAGGCACTGATGCTCCCGGGAACAAGCAAGAAGACAGTAATGAAGGCACACGACCGAGAAAGAGAAAAAAAAGAAAAAAAATTTTACTGAAAGGTATCAACTCTTTCTAGGGGTCAGACTACGTCCAAAGGGCTCCGCGGAAAAAAGAAGACTGATGTTAAAAATGGTTCCTTCAGGTGGAAAGACTGGCATGCATACGTGGTGCACTTCCAAGGCTTCCTTTGGAGGCTGGGAAGTGTTCCTGTGCGGGCTCTGTTGCTGACGTCACCCATAAGTGAGGACCGACTCCCTGCTTGGTCCTGGAGAAAGGTAAATGCACTTTTACCTGCATAAAATAAAGGGACGGGAAGAGGTTGAGGAAATGAGA
Source organism: Ichthyophis bannanicus (assembly GCA_033557465.1). NCBI lineage: Eukaryota > Metazoa > Chordata > Amphibia > Gymnophiona > Ichthyophiidae > Ichthyophis > Ichthyophis bannanicus. Next base: position 39,004,399 of record CM066046.1, read on the forward strand.
ATGCACATGTAGATTTTATTTTTAAATGTATGTATGCACTTTGCTCTGACTCTCATACAGGTGCAAAGTATGTAGGCACTTCTCTACACATGTGCACAATGATCGCATTTACAAAGGAAAACTGTGCAGGACTGTAAACTGCTCAGGGAGTATGAAATTGCCTTCCACTTTTAATTACGTATGTTTTTGATATCTTTAATCTCCAGGAACAAGCAGGAATAAGTCCACACATATGGGTACGTCGGTACCCGACGGAGCCTGCGCGGAATGCTCCCCAGCTTCCAGAATGATAGCTTTTGGGGCATCCCACAGCGCATGCGCGCTGCCTTCCCGCCTTTCCTACCAACTCTCCTCAGTTCTTCTTTTCCGCAGAGCCAGCAGGTCGTGTTCCTGTCACCGCTGAAGAAGTTCTTTATTTTAATCTATTTCTTTGGTCGCGTGTCTGCCTTCCCCGACGCCGGACCGGTACCGCCGGTCTTTTCTTCTAAAAAAAAAAATATATATATATATAATATTTTTCCCTCAGTGTATTTTTCTTCTTAGGCCTTCAGGCCCACAAGAAACTTTCCCTCATGGAAAAACCAGCCTCTGGCTTCAAAAAATGCACTAAGTGTAGCGGTACAATTTCTGTGACAGACACCCATGAATGGTGTCTTTTTTTTTTTTAAACTTTATTTTCATTTTGCAACAACAAAAGAAACAACACACCAAAAGAGACAAAACAGGTATACAATAAGGAAAAGTAAACCCATTACCCCCACCCCGATGCTTCTTCTCTACCCGATTATATCAGCATGTGAGCGCTTCCAGTTAACAGTGATTATACATCAAACGATCAAAAGAAGATCTACAATACAGCATGATCATGGGACAGAGATATATACAAAGTTAGACAGTCAGATGAGAGCATTTAGCCAAATGTACATAGTCATTGAGCAGCTTCCATTGAGACCGATGAGAAGGAGTCTGAACGGAGGAAGCGAACAGACGAGGTATTTGTTCACATTTACTGTAAAAACAGGCATGATTCCACCATTCATTGGGGCTCAGATGGGAGCTAATTTTCCAGTATTACTTAATTAGGGAAATAGCAATGCCAAGCATAAAGTTCGAAAGGAGATAAGCCATTTTTGGGAGAGAGGGGATCACCGCAATTGGGCAAAAGTCCCACTATCCTCCAAGAAAGGGGCTCCTGAGAGTGCGAGATAGACTAAATACGACCCCAGACCCGACGCCAGTAATACTGTAGTGCGGGATATTCATGCATAACATGAGGCAATGAACCAATGGCCGCAGGACGTGTCCAGCAACCATTGCCCTGAGTAGTGTTCCATTTGTCTAATCTGTGAGAAGTGTAAAAACACCGGTGGGCTAGAAAGAAGAGGGCCTGAGTGAGTGAGGCGGATCGGGAACCCGTGTCCCTCTACTCCAGATAAGGCTCCATTGCTCCGAGGTCAAGTCACATGCAATTCTCTCTCCCATACTGTCTGCGCTATAGGGGTATCTCTAGTTATAGCATTACATCGGTTTTAGTAAAAGTGGATGCTACACCCGGTGAACTACCGAGAGATCGGAAAGTCTCCAATCAACCTTATGTAGGGAATGCCGATGGCGGGAGTACTCTAGTGCTCCGAAGGCGATGCTGAAGTTGCACTGACCAGAGTCGGGAGTCTAAAGATTGCATAAGAGTATTAAAGGCACCTAAAGTGTCTATAAGCATTGGTAGATAGTAGGATCTGATGGGAGAGTCATACCAGGGAAAAAGGTAAGAGGAATCGGTTTGCAAAGGCCCGCTTCTATATCTAGCCACACAGGTCTACTCGGTACTGGATCTTCCAACCAACGAGCACCTTGTTTGAGAAGAAAAGATTAAGGAACACTTGAGTAAAATCGCCACCAAGTATTAATGGAGCATTGGCAGAGGCCGAGGCCACTGCGCAATACGTGCATAGTAAGCAGGGTTCTCCACATTCGGGGCATAATGCAAATACACGTGAATTCACTATCTCCAACCTCAAGGTGTACACGGGCCCATCTACCCTCCTTGTCAGCGCTTAGATCAGGTACAGTAGCATGCAAAGACTTCTTAACCAGAATGGTTATCCCGTACCATTTGGAAACGGTGGGAGAATAGGCAGCTACCCTGTGAGGCTTAGCATTGAGTTGCAGTGTTTCAGCAGAGTTTAAATGCGTTTCCTGAAGAAACACTAAATCAACATGCACATGGCTAAGATAGCTAAGGATTTTCTTTCCTTTGAGTGGACCATTAATGCCTTTGACGGTGAATGATAAGATTTTACATAAGGCCATTCAGAAAAGTTAAAAGTTCTGAGCATGATAGCACACCTAAGTTCACTATATCCCTCAAACTGACTGTATCTGGCTGTACACATGACATAGGAAAAATAAGCTAATACAAGACAATGAAGCGCCCCACATTAACAAAGAAAACCGCACTAAGGTAGAGTATAAGCAATACCCCAAATTTACTGGCGACAATTTGTCTGCGGGGAGAAACCCCAGATATGGACTAAATTGAAAAAAAAACACATAACCTGTAGGATTGTGCGTGCTCCGAATCCGACCGAGGCACACATCATGAAGGGATAGGAGACCAAAAAAAAAAAACAAAAGTCATATAGAGAAAGAAAGAAAGTCCAGGCTATTTCTGTGCTTGCTATGAACCGCCGCATCGGGCCCTTCAAAATGGCGGACAGAGCCGGCAGATAAGAGTCCAAGATTTGGGATTAGCGCATCTGCTCTGCTTCGTTGGAGTCTAAAAATGTTGATAGTAGATCAGGATCTTCGAACGTCCTGGTTTGGTTGTGGAGAGTCACTCGGAGCTTCGCTGGATACAACAGGCCAAAGCGAGCCTGTAGCTGTTGAAGTCGAGGGCGAAAAGCAAGGAGTTCTTCGGACGGTCAACGGTAGGCTTTGCCAAATCAGGAAAGAAGGAGACCTTACGACCTTCAAATTCCATATGATGATTCGCTCGGGCAGCATGTAAAATTTGTTCCACTTGTTGATATCGTAGCAAGCTAAAGATAATAGGCCGGGGGGTCGTGCGGTTGAGCGCCATGTGGGCAGGAACACGGTGTGCGCGATCGATTTCCAGTTCCTCTGTGAAAAGTGATCTTCAGCAAGGAGGGAAGAGTTTTGAGCAAGAATTCTCTTATATCTCCTGCCTTCCACCCCCTCCGGCATTCCGAGGAGCCTCACATTGTTGCGACGGGCTCGATTATTGCTATCTTCTAACTCCTTTTGAAGATTCCTGTATATCTGGCGCTCAGCCTTGTCCAGTTTGCCCAAGCGCACCTCGTGCGAGTCGAGGACCCCCGCCATGTTGTCCTGCCGTAATGAAAGACTTTCAATGTCGGTCCTGGAGCACTCCAAAGTCTTCTTCGCATGGCTCGAAGCGCTTCTCCATTGGACTGCACCAATTCCTTCACGCCGCGTATTTCCTCCAAAATCTCCAGGTGCATTTCGGGGTTTTCACGAAAATGGACCATCTTCTGTGGGGAGGACACCTCTGTTTTGGAGCGTTTTCCGTGAGAAGAAGAAGGAGACCCGAAGTCTAAGCGCGCTGGTTTATGGGCCGCCATCCCCCCCGAGGTGCCCCGGGTCAGCTCGGAGCGAAATAGTAAATTTGTATAGGTATTAAGTCAGGATTCTAAGTAGGGCCTCTCGGGAGCTTCAACGCAAAGCGTCCTACCCGCTGGACATCAGGCTCCGCCCCCCCCATGAATGGTGTCTTAAATGTTTGTGGCCTGAACACTCCGTCCCGGATTGCCAGTCCTGTTCTCTAATGTCTAAACGAGGGTTACAGAACCAAGCAGCCAAGCTCCATATGCTGTTTCCCACGGATGCCACCGGCGGTGGCATCGACATCTTCCAGGTCTTCCTCTCCTGATGGATCTCAGGTAACCAAACATACTTTGTAGCAGGTCCTCAAAGGGCAAATCTCCCTCTAAGTATCGAGATGCCTCCGGGCTTGCCCTTGAGGATCCTGCCCCAGCCAAACAACCCCGGCGAGAAGCTCCGGCTTCCAAAGCTCCTCCTATGGGGTTACAGGTTGACATCGATGGCACGGCCCGCGACCGATCACCTGTTAGACTGCTCTGGGTTACCGGCACAATCTCCCGGTACCGACATCCAGGCAGTCGTGGCATCCATGGATCACACTGTGCAATCCATGCAGCAGGCCATACTGGCTTTCATCAAGGCTGCGACGCCGTCGGTACCCGCAACAGCCATGTTGTCGGTACCGGCACCGGTACCGGTACCAACCTCGATACCGGTACCCGCTGCATCGACAATCGGCCAGGATGCCGTTTCCGGCTCCCTGTCCTGGGCTCTTTCTCGGTACCGACCCAGTACCGGGGACACCCGATGTCGGTACCGATCGATACGCCTATCGATCTTTGGAATCGGGCAGACGATATTTCGATTCTTTGATGATTCTGAGTCATCGGATGAGTCTCCTGCAGTATGTGTCACCCTTCCTGAGGAGCCTTCTTCTCCAATAAGGAGAATGTCTCCTCCAGAGGATTTGTCCTTTCAAGACTTCATAATAGAAGTAGCTAAAGGACTCTCTATTTCCGTAACCTCTGAAAAAGAACCTAGAGCAAAAAAATTAGATATTTTGGGATACTCTAAGGTTCCCAGAGAGGCAGTCACCTTGCCAATTCATGTATTCTTCAAGAACATTTGATTGACTTGTGGGAGACTCCTCTCACCCTTTCTCCTCATTCTCGTAGATTGGACACTATGTACCGTGTCCCTCCTTCTCCTGGATTTCAAAAAACTCAGCTTCCTCACCACTCCATTGTGGTGCAGTCAGCATGAAGAGGATAAAGAGTTCCAAAAGACACTCTTCTACTCCTCCAGGAAGAGAATGCAGGACCTTGGATGCTTTGGTAGGAAAATCTTCCAAGCTAGCATGCTTTTGCCAGAATCAATTCATACAGCCTTTATATGGGTATGTTTCTGAAGGAGGTTGCAGAAAAACTGCACAATTTTCTCCCTTTTATTCCAGAAGATAAAAGGGATGAATTCCTTCTTTGGCTTAAGCATACTCAAGACATTTCAAAGTTTTCCAACAGGGCAGCCTTTGATTCTTTTGAAGGTGCCAGCAGAGCCTCAGGCATTGCTATAGCTGCTCGTAGAATTGCTTGGCTCCAGGCTTCTGATCTAGAACCCTGGGTTCAAGATGGTTTAGGAAATCTGCCCTGTACAGGTGAAAACCTATTTGGCAAGGAGTGGCAAATTAAAGCCACTCAAATGGATGCAGAAAATGCTGCTCTGGATAGACTTTCTAAGTCTACCTCCACTCCGGCCAAGAAAAAATCTTTTAAAAAGTCTTTTTACAAGAAGGGCAGATTTCCTTCCACTTCTGCTCAACAGTCTTCTACAGGTTGCTTTGCTACTAAGCGTCAGCAACCTAAACAGGCCAGGCCTAAACCTGCAGGGGCTGCTGCAACCCAGCAGTCCCAAGCCCCTCAAGGGTTTTGACTTGGTACTAGAGAACTTAACCTTTCTGGCTCTACAACAGCCAGAACCTCTCACCATTCCAGGAAGGTTAGCTCATTTTGCTCCCAGATGGGAGCAAATCACATCAGAGCAGTGGACCCTCTCCATCATCAGAGAGGGCTACAAACTTCATTTCTCAGACCTTCCTCCCTAACACCATGGTGAGACATTTCAATTCTCCCACATCTCTCCTCGACCTTCTGGATCAGGAGGTAACCTCCTTCTGGCCCAGAGGGCCATAGAAGAAGTTCCTCTTCTTCAACAGGGGTCAGGGTTTTACTCCCCCTACTTTCTCATTCCAAAGAAAACAGGGGGATACAGACCCATTCTAGATCTCCGAGAATTGAACAAATTTCTATACAAGGAGAAGTTCAAGATGCTCTCTTTAGGCACTCTCCTTCCATACCTACAGAGTCAGGATTGGCTTTGTTCTCTAGATCTCAAGGATGCGTACACTCATATACTCATCCATCCATCCCACAGAAAATACCTACGTTTTCTGTTCCAGGGCAAACATTACCAATACAGAGTCCTTCCTTTCGGTCTAGCCTCTGCTCCAAGAGTGTTCACAAAATGCATGGCAATAGTTGCTGCATTTCTGCGCACTCTGGGAATCTTTGTCTTCACATATCTGGACGACTGGCTCATCTGAGCTCCATCCCAATCCGAAGCCCAAATTTCCCTGGACAGTACCAGGAGCATTCTGCAGTATCTGGACTTGTGGTAAACCTCCCAAAGTCTCAGCTCACCCCCTACTCAGTCCCTAGAATTCATAGGGGCCTGGTTAGACACCACTATTGCAAGAGCCTATCTTCCCCAGGCTCGTTGCCAATGTCTAGTGCAATTAGCCTCCCAGATTCAGTCAAAGGACCACTAACTGCCCGGGAGATGCTACAACTACTAGGCCACAGGGCGTCCACAGTACATGTGGTGCCCTATGCTCGCCTACACATGAGAGCAGCTCAGTGGACTTTGTCCACCCAATGGACTCAAGCTTCAGGAGCTCTCTCAGACCAAATAGCAAATTCCAAACGTCTCTTTTGGTCTCTCCAATGGTGGATGTCCACTCAACATCTGTTGCTGGGGTCCCCCTTCCAACCTTTGTTGCCCCAAGCAATCCTCACAACAGATGCTTCCCTAACAGGTTGGGGAGCTCATCTACAGGACCTATCCACCCAAGGCACTTGGTCCCCACAGGAGACCTCCCTTCATATCAACCTCTTGGAACTTCGAGCAGTGTACCTAGCTCTCAAAGTCTTTCATACCCTCCTCAGCTACCAGACAGTCCTCATTCAAACAGACAACCAGGTAGCTATGTTTTACATAAACAAGCAAGGAGGAAATGGCTCTCTGTCGCTTTGCAACGAAGCTCTAAGATTATGGGCCTTCGCCAGAGAGCATCAAATCCATCTCCTGGCAGTATACCTCCCAGGAATTCAAAACTCTTGGGCAGACAGACTCAGTCGAGTTCTGCTTCCGCACGAATGGTCCCTGCACATGGATCAGGTACTCAGACTCTTCCAGGAATGGGGTACCCGGACATAGACCTATTTGCAAGTCCGTGGAATGCCAAACTTCCCCGGTTCTGTTCCAGAATTCCGTGTCAGGGAGTTCAGGCCAAGGATGCCTTCCTCCTTCATTGGGGTCAGGACTTCCTGTATGCCTTTCCACCCATTCCTTTGATTACCAAGACTCTGTTCAAACTTCAGAGGGATCAAGGAACTATGATCCTCATAGCCACGCTGGCCACGCCAAGTGTGGTACCCTCTGCTTCTGCATCTCTCCCAAGCCCCCTCCCTGGACTTAGGAGCTGCTCCAGACCTTCTGTCTCAGGAGGAGGGGACTTTGTGGCATCCAAACCCCAAGTCCCTCCACCTCAGAGCTTAGCTACTGAAGGCCTAGACCTTCAAGACTTCAATCTTTCGCAGCAAGTGAAGGATATCCTTCATGCTTCCAGGAAACCTTCCACTAGGCGTTCCTATGCCTTTAAATGGAAAAGATTTTCCATTTGGTGTGCTCAAAAGGGTCTTGACCCTCTGGCACTTCTTCTGAATTCGTTATTAGAATACCTCCTGCATCTTTCCGATGCAGGCCTTAAGACGAATTCAGTAAGGGTCCATTTAAGTGCTATTGCAGCATCCCTTAAGCCTATCAATGGACAACCTGTTTCCTCTCATCCTCTTATTGCAAGATTTATGAGAGGCCTAACTTTAACTAAACCTCCCATTCGACCTCCTCCGATGGCATGGGATTTAAATTTGGTTCTTGGTCAGTTTATGAAGCCACCTTTTTTGGAACCATTAGCCACTACCTCCTTGAAATTCCTTTCCTGGAAGGTTATTTTCCTTATTGCAATCACTTCTGCTCGCCGCATCAGTGAACTGCAGGCCTTAGTGGCTAATCCACCTTATACAAGGTTCCATCATGATAAGGTAGTCCTTAGGACAAATCCTCACTTTATGCCTAATGTGGTCTCACCTTTTCATCTTAATCAAGAGGTATATTTAGCTGTCTTTTTTCCCAGCTCCTCATGCATCATCAGCTGCAGAGAGGAACCTTCATACTCTAGATTGTAAAAAAGCTCTAGCTTTTTACTTACACAGGACACAGCAACATAGAAAGTCTTCCCAGCTTTTTGTTGCTTTTGATCCTTCTCATTTAGGACTTCCAGTCTCCAAAAGAACACTGTCCAATTGGATTGCTCAGTGTATTTCTTTTGCTTACCAGAGTACATAAGAACATAAGATATGCCATACTGGGTCAGACCAAGGTCCATCAAGCCCAGTATTCTGTTTCCAACAGTGGCCAATCTAGGTCATACGTACCTAGCAGTTTCCCCCAAGGGACACAGGTTCCACAATGCTTGTATTGGTTCAAGCATTGATATCCTGGGTCCCTTCTTAATAATGGTTTATGGACCTTTCCTCCAGGAACTTGTCCAAACCTTTTTTAAAACCCAGCTTCACTAACAGCCTTTACTACATCCTCCGTAACAAATTCCAGAGTTTGATTACACGTTGAGTGAAAAATATTTTCTTTTATTAGTCTTAAATAGTTTACCCTGTAGCTTCATTGCATGTCCCCTAGTCTTTCTATATTCTGATAGGTAAACAATCGATCTACGTTTACCCGTTCCACTCCGTTCATTAATTTATAGACTTCTATCATATCTCCCCTCAGCCGTCTCTTTTCCAGGTTAAAGAGCCCCAACCTTTTTAGCCTTTCTTCATAGGAGTAGCCTTCCATCCCCTTTACCATTTTGGTGGCTCTTCTCTGAACCTTTTCTAAAATTGCTATATCCTTTTTAAGATACGGCGACCAGAATTGCACACAATATTCAAGGTGCGGTCTCACCATGGAACGATATAGAGGCATTATAATATCTTTTGTTTTATTTTCCATTCCTTTCCTTATCATACCTAGCATTCTATTTGCTCTCTCTTGGCCGCCGCTGCACACTGGGCCGAGGGTTTTAACATGGTATCCACAAGGACGCCTAAATCTTTTTCTTGGGTGGTGGTTCCTAATGTGGAACCTTGCATCGTGTAACCATAGTTTGGGTTGTTCTTCCCTAGGTGCATAACCTTGCACTTCTCCACATTAAATTTCATCTGCCATTTTGATGCCCAGTCTTCCAATTTATCAAGATCCTCTTGCAATTTTCCACAATCCTCCTGGGTTTTAACAACTTTAAATAGTTTTGTGTCATCAGCAAATTTGATAACCTCACTCGTTATTCCACTTTCCAGGTCATTTATGAATATGTCAAAAAGCAGCGGACCCAGCACAGATCCCTGGGGTACACCACTATTCACCTTTCTCCATTGGGAAAATTGGCCATTTAGCCCTACCCTCTGCTTTCTATCTTTTAACCAGTTCCTGATCCACAGTAGTACACTGCCTCCTATCCCATGACTCTTTAGTTTTGCCAAAAGTCTCTCATGAGGGACCTTGTCAAAGGCTTTCTGAAAGTCCAGATACACAATATCAACCGACTCACCTTTGTCCACCTGTTTATTCACTCCTTCAAAAAAACATAACAGATTAGTAAGACAAGATCTTCCTTGTCTAAAGCCATGTTGGCTGTCTCCCATTAGGTCATGACTATCTATATGCTGAGTAATTTTATTCTTTATGATGGTTTCTACCATTTTTCCCGTACTGATGTCAGGCTCACCGGTCTGTAGTTTCCCGGATCACCCCTCGAACCCTTTTTAAAAATTGGTGTTACATTGGCGATCCTCCAATCCTCAGGTATTAGAGATGATTTTAATGATAGTTCACAGATTACTGATAGCAGGTCTGCAATCTCAAATTTCAGTTCTTTCAACACCCTTGGATGTATACCATCTGGCCCAGGTGATTTGCTACTCTTCAGTTTATCTAATAGTTGTAAGACATCTTCCCGATGTATCGATATTTCCTTCAATTCTTCCACACCTTTAAATACCACTTCAGTCGTGGGTAACATCCCTACATCTTCCTCAGTAAAGACCGAAGCAAAGAATTCATTCAGTCTCTCCGCTATCGCCTTGTCGCCTCTTAGTGCTCCTTTAACCCCTTTATCATCTAATGGACCAACTGACTCTCTCACGGGTTTTTTGCTACGAATGTACTTGAAAAGGTCTTTATTTCGCGTTTTTGCTTCCGCAGCAAGCTTCTTCTCAAATTCTCTCTCTTTGCCTGCCTTATCAATGCCTTGCATTTGACTTGCCAGTGCTTGTGCTGTTTCCAGGTTTCATCATTTGGCTCTTTTTTCCATTTCTTGAAAGATGCTTTTTTGGCAACAACAGCCTCTCTGACCTCAGCTTTAAACCATGCTGGCAATTTTTTAGACTTCCTTCCACTTTTCTTAAAGCGTGGAATACAGCTGGTCTGGGCTTCCAAGATAGTATTTTTCAACAACACCCAAGCTTGATGTACGTCTTTAACCTTTGCAACTGCTCCTTTTAGTTTTTTCTTAACTGTTTTCCTCATTCTATCATAGTCTCCCTTTCGAAAGTTAAAGGGTAGTACTGTGGATTTCCTTACTATCCCTCCTCCACTAATTAAATCAAAGGCGATCATGCTATGATCACTATTGCCAAGTGGCCCCAACACCCTTATCTCTTGCACTACATCTGGTGTTCCACTAAGGACTAGGTCTAATATTGCTTCCCCTCTGGTCGGTTCATGAACCAGCTGCTCCAAGAAGCAGTCATTTATTTCATCTAGGAACTTTATCTCCCTAGCATGTCCTGTTGTGACACTGACCCAGTCGATGCCGGGGTAATTGAAATCACCCATTATTATTACTGCACTGTAACTTTTGCTAGCTTCCTTGATTTCTTTGAGCATTTCATCATCCATTTGTTCATTCTGGCCAGGCGGACGATAGTACACACCCCCACTGCCATCGCCTTCCCCTTTTTACATGGAATTTCAATCCATAGAGATTCTACAGCAAATTTTGTTTCTTGCAAAACTTTAATCCTTTCTGATTCAATGCCCTCTCTAACATAGAGCGCAACCCCTCCACCAATTTGATCAGCTCTATCATTTCGATATAGTTTGTACCCAGGTATCACAGTGTCCCACTGGTTGTCCTCCTTCCACCATGTCTCTGATATTCCAATCATATCTAACCTCTCGTTTAGTGCTATATATTCTAACTCTCCCATCTTGTTTTGTAGACTTCTAGCATTTGCATACAAGCATTTTAGAGACTGTATTTTATTCATATTAATTTGGCTATTGGTAGACATGGGTAATTTGGGATCTTTAAGTTCTGTCTGTCTGCTCCATACTTGAGGGCATTTGGGCTACTTTACTCTTTTTTGGAACCTCTCTGCTTTTTGTAGTATCCTTCAAGGATACATTCTTCCGAACCATGCGCTCTTGGGCGACTGTCGGCTTTCCCCTATTATCTAGTTTAAAAGCTGCTCTATCTCCTTTTTAAAGGTTAATGCCAGCAGCCTGGTTCCATCCCGGTTAAGGTGAAGCCCATCCCTTCGGAAGAGCCCCTCCTTTCCCCAGAATGTTCCCCAGTTCCTAACAAATCCGAACCCCTCATCTCTGCACCATTGTCTCATCCACGCATTGAGACTCCGGAGCTCTGCCTGCCTATTGGGTCCTGCGCGTGGAACGGGAAGCATTTCGGAGAACGCTACCCTGGAAGTTCTGGATTTCAACTTCCTACCTAAAAGCCTAAATTTAGCTTCCAGAACCTCCCTACCACATTTTCCTATGTCATTGGTACCAACATGTACCAAGACAGCAGACGCCGCCCCAGCACTATCTAAGACCTTATCTAGGTGGCGTGTGAGGTCCGCTACCTTCGCACCAGGCAGGCATGTTACCAGGCGATCCTCACGTCCACCAGCCACCCAGCTATCTACATGCCTAATGATCGAATCACCAACTATAACTGCTGTCCTAACCCTTCCCGCATGGGCACTTGGCCCTGGAGAAACCTCCTCGGTGCGAGAGGGGTTTACATCACCTGGAGGACAGGTCCTAGTTACAGGATCACTTCCTGCCACACCAGGGTGATGCTCTCCTGTCACGTGACCTCTCTCCTCCATGGCAACAGGGATGCTGCCAGACTGGAGGTGGGACTTCAGGACTATATCCCTGTAGGTCTCGTCTATGTACCTCTCTGTCTGTCTTATGTTTTCCAAGTCTGCTACTCTAGCCTCTAGAGAACGGACTCGTTCCCTGAGAGCAGAGAGCTCCTTGCACCTAGTGCAGACGTAAGACCTTTCACCAGCTGGGAGAAAATCATACATGTGACACTCAATGCAAAAGACTGGAAAGCCCACATCCCGCTGCTGGACTGCTGTCTGGAGGGCCATGTCACAGCTCACAATGTGAGGGCCATGGCCACCTCTATGGCTCATCTTCATTCTGTGTCCATCGATCAGATCTGTCGAGCAGCTACCTGGGCCTCGGTTCATACCTTCACAGCCCATTCTTGAACAACTCCTGCCCTCCTTCCCTGAATGGATGCCTGTGATCCATAGGAAGACGAAGAACCCTTCTGGGTCTCATACCCTTGGGGATCTCCCAGGCATCTTAGCTAGGGAGTCCCCATATGTGAGGACTTATTCCTGCTTGTTCCTGGAGGTAGCACAGTTACTTACCTGTAACAGGTGATCTCTGGGAACAGCAGGAATTAGTCCTCACAACCCACCCACCTCCCCTAGGAGTTGTATCTCTCTCTTTGTCTTTCCTTTACTCTCTCTCTCTCTATTGTCTCAGCTTTAAACTAGAATTGAGGAGAGTTGGTAGGAAAGGCGGGAAGGCAGCGCGCATGCACTGTGGGATGCCCCAAAAGCTTTCATTCTGGGAAGCTGGGGAGCATTCCCGCGCAGGGTCCGTCGGTACCGACGTACCCATATGTGAGGACTAATTCCTGCTGTTCCCAGAGATCACCTGTTACAGGTAAGTAACTGTGCTTTCCTTACTATAAAATAATGCCTTACTATAAATAATAATGGTCTACAAAAAAGTATAATACTTTAATGCAAAGGTATTGACTCAGAGGGAAGACGACTTCCTACTGAGGTATAAGCACATTTTCTTGCAGCCCCTATGTTTCTTCCATGTCTCAGTGAAATAATAACAGGCTCAACCCTGCTTAGCTCCTGAAGTTTCAAAGGTTTTTTGTCAACAGCAGCAAATTTGCAAGTTATAATAGAATATATGATGTGCATAGAGTGTAAAGATCTGCTAAGCAAAGTCTAACCCACCACTGCTTTCTATTTTCTCACCTCGTGTGCTGGAAGGCGCTGAATTAATCATCTGGGAAGGTGCTGAATGAGTGGAGCTCAGACTGGATGTGGAAGGACTGGCTTGGGATGAGGATAAAATAGACATGTTGCTGATAGAGCCTTGGTATCTTGAATTAGGGTAAGCCATCTGTAGGAAGTCAGAACTATGAATGAAATACAGAACTTACTTATCTTTGATTACAGCTTATTGACAAGTACTTATACACTGCTTCGATGGCTATAATAAGTTGCTCACTCAGAGTATGAAATAAAAACTGTGAAGATAAAGATCATAGCCTATGTCTTCTCCCTTCCCGAAACAAACTCTTGTACTATAACTAGGAAGCCAAATTTGCTTACCAGTAATGTGGATTATGGTTTATTCTTTCTTAATATACCGACCTTCAAACATGCAGCAGGGCGGTTTACAATAAAATTGCAAAAAAATTTAGACATCAGAAAGGAACAACAAAATCATACAGGAAAGGAGAGAGAGAGAGAGAGACGACAGAGGGGGAGACACAAGAGATTAAGAAGGCAATAAACATGCCTATTCAGCATCAAACAGTGGAGTTACAGGTTGTGAGTTACAGACACAGATCCATTGTTAAACAGTGTATGAGCCATGGGTTCTCCGTAGACAGCAAAATAAATTAGCCACACACATAGGTGACATCATTCAATGGTGCCAACACAGAAAAGCTTTCTCAGGGGTCAGAAAGATCCAGAAATCTTTACAAGTACGCATGAGAGTTTCCATGCGGCTTTATCATCCTCTCTAGTACACTACAGTTTAGGATTCCAACTCCTAAAAGCATGAAGTGTGAGATTGTGTGACAGATTTATCCTGCTGTCCACAGAAAACTCCTGCTCTAGATAAGCAACTTTGCTGTCTCTTTTGTAAGAAAGATTAATCAAACACACAAGAGGGGATTCTCAAGTTCATGACTATCTGAGGGGAAAAATCAGCCACTAAAGCAAAAAAATTCATACCCTTGATGTTGTGGAGTATGATTACTTTTTTTGGTGGGGAGGGGGGGGGGGGGAAGGAAACTGGGAAACACTGAACCATTTAGAACAACTTGTAAAAAGAAAGGGTTTAGGAGGAGGAGTTGGGTCAGGAAACAAACACATTTTTTATAACCGGTTGTCCACGATTATTGTCTTTTCTAGATGAAGTAGAGTGGTTGCCACTCTAACAGTTAAGAGTTCAAATTCTTTCCCTCAGGTTAAAACAGAATGAACAAAAGATACCACTATCAGAAAGTATAAGTGAATCATCAAAAGCATTCCAATGATATTCTGAAAGAGAAAAGTGGAGGGTAGAGAGTGATCAGAGTAGAATTTTATGGCTCATAATGATTTTGAAAGCTCAGATATTTGTTCAGTCCTTTCTTGTCAGTTCTAAAGTGTCTTATCTAGGGCTAGCACAAGACTAGGCTGTCACCTAGGGCAGTAACTTCTGAAGGGTGGCGAAAAGCAACTGCAGTCAAAGGAAAAGCGAGATTACTTACCTGTAACAGGAGTTCTCTGTAGACAAAGGATAAGTCAGCCACACCTGGTGACATCATCCGACAGCGCCAAGATGGAAATACTCTCCATAGCTCAGAAGGGCTTTTGCCCTTCTGAGCATGAGCCAACAGCCCCTAACCACCAGTCCGCCCCTAGCCAGCCAGTATGTCACTAGCTGAGCTCTTGCTGCTAGGAGGCAGGCACCAGGGCCAGACGGCTAACCTCTTCTAGGGAAGGTGGGTGGGAGCGTGTGGCTGACTTATCCTGCTGTCCATGGAAAACCCCTGTTACAGGTAAGTAACTTTGCCTTCTCCTAGGACAAGCAGGATGAGTCAGCCACACCTGGTGCCTCCCCAGCTGTGAAGTGCTGTGGAAGAAGGGGAGGCCAAAGCCCCGAGCAAACAAGGAAGACATGTGCCAGGTTCACAGTGTATAACGTTTATTGCACCCAGTAGGGCAGCAGTAAGGTGCAACAAGGAGCAACAACAAGAACAGTGCAGTGTAAAGTGACACAGTGCAGAGCAATGTGCAAGATAACAACACGATAGTTCAAGAAGGATAACCCAGAATACATACAAGTCCTCAGTGTAACAATGTGCAACATGCATAACAGTGAAGTAACTTGCAACGTAACTTGTGTTAGCAGTTCAAGTCCAGAGTATGATGTGCCTAAGGCTCTGTATTCTCTGCAGTGGCTAGGACCGCCTGTCTGAAGGATGTAACCATCCGCGCCTCAAGGTCAAGACAGAAATGCCTCTGGAATGTGAGGAGAGAGGACCAAGTGGCAGCTTTGCAGATGTTGGCCACAGGAATAGAACGCAGATTGGCGATGGTGGTGGCCAGTGCCCTGAGCTGATGTGCATTTATACTTGGTGAGACTTGAGCCCCTGCTTGTTCCAGGCAGCAAGCAATACAGGCGGAGATCCATAGGGAAGGAGTCCGCTTGGAGACCAGGTGGCCAGGCTTATTGGGGTTATAGGATATGAAGAGCTGAGTCCCTCATTGCAGGGGGACTGTCCGGTGTAGGTAGATGCATAAGGCCCTGACGCAGTCCAAGGTGTGGAGCTGCTGTTCCTCGGGGGAGAAGTGAGGCTCTGGGTGGAAGCATGGGAGATTGATGGTCTGGTTGATGTGGAAGGCAGATGTTACCTTGGGGATGAACTTGGGGTGCCTCCTGAGGGTGGCTTGATCTTGGGCGAGAAGCGTGTATGGGGGGTGTGCCACTAACACTTGCAGTTCGCTGATCCACCGTGCGGACGTGACTGCCATTAAGAATAGGGCCTTCCAGGAGGTGTATTCCAGATCCGCTAACTGCAAAGGTTCAAAAGGCGCATGTGTGAGCTGATCAAGGAAGATGTTGAGATCCCAGTGAGGCACAGGCACCCTGATGCGCAGACGGAGGCTCACCTGTCCCTTCATGAAGCGGGTAACTGGTGGTTGCGTGGCTAAGGAGCTGCTGCCGTCACGGTCGTGGAAGGCCGCAATGGAAGAGAGATGCACTCGTAAAGATTGCGTTTTTAGGCCCCGATCGAGGAATGATGTGAAGTACTGGAGGACCTGTGCCACTAGACAGGAGAAAGGGTTCAGTTGACGGGGTGAGCACCAGGTGCTGAAACGATGCCGTTTTAGGCAGTAAGACTTCCTTGTTAAATGGTGCTTCGCTGCCAGAACCACGTGCTGTACTTTGGAGGGCAGGTTGAGAGATGACAGCATCATCCTTTCAATTTCCACACCGTCAGAGACAGGGTCTGTAGGTTGGGATGGAGGGTGTCCTGAGTGATGAGGTCTGTCCTCAGTGAGAGGCATACTGGAGGCTCCTGAGCCAGGTAGAGGAGATAGGGGAACCACATCTGCCTTGGCCAGTGGAAGGCAATGAAGATGGCCCGGGCTCTGTCCAAAATGATGCACTGTATGGTCAGGGAGATGAGGGGGGGGGGGGGAGGCATACACTAGTGACCACTCACCCTACGACATATCAAAGGCATCTGAGGTGATACTGTGGTTGGAGGGGCGTTTCGAGCAGAAAAGGGTGCACTTCATGTTCTCCTCCATGGTGAACAGATCAATCTGCAGTTGTCCTCATCGCTGGAAGAGGGAGGCCGCTACCTGAGGGTTCAGGGTTCATTCATGAGGGTTCATCTGGCGGCTGAGCCTGTCTGCCAGTTTGTTCTGCATTCCCGGGAGGTAGGAGGCTCACAAGAGGTATTTCTTGGATAGGGCACAGGTCCATAGGCGGAGGGTCTTCCTGCATAGAGAGCAGGAGCCCGTTCCCCCTTGTTTGTTGATGTAGAATATGGACACCTGGTTGTCTGTCTGGATCAGGACTGTCTTGCCAGAGGAGGTCCTGAAAGGCCCCAAGGGCGTACCTGATCACTCTGAGTTCCATCAGGTTGATGTGGAGTGGTAGCTCCTTTGTCAACCAGGCCCCTTGTGTGCAGAATTGCTGGCAGTGTGCTCCCCATCCCACTGGGGAGGCATCAGTGGTGATGACCAACTGGCGGTTGGGTTGCTGGAGTGGCCTGCTGTTTTCTTCACAGGTCTACCAGAGTAGAGATTCTTTGACTGCCCTGTCCAGGGGGATGGACGTGGACAGGGGCTGTGAATGCTGGTTCCAATGAGCACATAAGTGCCACTGCAAGTCACACATTTGCAACTTTGCCAGGGGCAGCACCTGTGTGGATGCAGCCAAGTGGCCCAGAAGGAACAACAGGTTCTGTATGGATGTCCATTGGACCAAAGAAATGCTCCGGGTGAGGTGTCCCTCCAGGGCTGTGGGAGGAATGCTTTGGATGCAGTGGTGTCTATGTACGCCCCAATGAATTCCAGCCGTCATGTGGGCCGCAGGTGGAATTTCTGAAGGTTCAACTAGGAAGCCCAGGGATGACAGAAGCTGGATGGTTAGCTGAAAAACTGTTAGAGCTGCCTATGAGGACATGGCAGAAATCAGTCAGTCATCGAAGTAGGGGAAGATACATATATCCTGTTTGCGGAGGTAGGCTGCCGCAACAGCAATGCACTTGGTGAATACCCACGGCATTGGGGAGAGGCTAAAGGGGAGGACTCTCTACTGGTAGTGGTTTCCTCCTACTTGGAAGTGCAGGTATTTCTGGTGCGCCACATATATGGGTATACAAGGTGTGACAAAAAAGAAACAAGACTGTGGCAGCCACGCCCATGACTCAATGCCATTTGGCTAACCACTTATGTCACTGTGTTGTGCAACATCTCGCCACTATTCTGCTATAATACTTTTCATCTCTCTCACTCTGTTTTTCTTTTTCAGGTTTTTTTTTTAGCACACTGCTCCATCGCTTTGTCACACAACTGGAGGTGGCAGAAATATGGAGCAAAGAATCAACTTGAAATTTCTGGTTAAGTTGGAGAAGGGCCCAACTGAGTGTCTCCAACTTCTCCAAAAGGCTTACGGATGCAATGTCAAGGCCACGAGTCTTCGAGTGGCACAAATGCTTCAAGACTGGCCGTGAGGAGGTGGAGGATGATCCCAAGTCAGGACGGCCCTTCCATGACAAAGATGGCTGAGAACACTGACAGAGTGAACCAGCTGGTGCGGAGTGATCGCAGATTGACGGTGCGGATGATAGCTGAGGAGCTCAGCCTGAACACAGAGTCAGTGTGGACCATCTTGGTGCAGGAGCTGGGGATGCAGAAGGTGTGCGCCAAGATGGTGCCCAAGCTTTTATCGGACGACCAGAAGGAGCACCGGGTCAATGTTTATCGAGACTTGCTAGAGAAGATCGGAGAAGATCCAGAGTTTGTTGGCCGAGTTATCACAGGAGACGAGACTTGGGTCTTCCAGTATGACCCTGAAAGCGAGAGACAGAGTCAGCAGTGGAAGACTCGACTGTCACCCAGACCCAAGAAGGCGCTCATGTCCAAATCAAGGATCAAGGTCATGCTGATCGCATTCTTTGACCAAAAGGAAGTGGTCCATATTGAGTTTGTGCCTGATGGTCAGATAGTCAACCAGCACTTCTACTAGCAGGTCCTCAATCGCCTCCATGACCGGGTTCGGCGCAGCAAGTGGGCTCTGTGGAGAGACAAGTCGTGGCTGCTCCACCACGACAACTCGCCCGCAGACAACCCGCTCAGTGTGAGGCAGTTCTTGGCCAACAAACAGATCACAGCCCTCGACCACCCTCCTTATTCCCCAGATCTTGCACCGTGCGACTTCTGGCTCTTCCCCAGGCTGAAGATTGTGCTCAAAGAAACTCATTCCGCCTCTGTAGAAGAGATCACTGTGACGGGGGAGCTGAGGGACCTCAAGGAGGAGGACTTTACCGAGTGCTTCCATATGCGGCAGAAACCAATGCAGAAGTGCATTAACTCTGGGGGGGATTATTTTGAAGGGGACAGTGCGTAATTTCTCTGTAGATTTTGTAATAAAACATTTATGGGACAGTCTCATTTCTTTTATGTCACACCTCGTATAGGACCGAGGGGGTTCTGGTCATGGTTTGAATAAAGTTGCATATGTCTCCTAAATACCTCAGCACTTTTAAATATGTTATTCCCTTTGTAGTGATGTTTACTCTATCCTATCTTTCCTATATACTTAGACGTTACTTTTCATTATATCCTCAATGTGTATTACTATCATTGTAAACCGCATAGTTTATAGATGTGCAGTATATCAAATAAACCATAACATAACATATGCGTGTACACATCCTGTAGGTCCAAGGAAGCCAGCCACTCGCCCGACTGGATGAGTGGCAGGATGGTGCCTGAGGTCGAAAATGGGGTGCATGCCACCCGTCTTCTTGGAAACCAGAAAGTATCTTGAATAGAAGTCTGTGCTGATTTCACTGAGTGGTACAGGCTCTATAGCTCTGAAGGCAAGAAGAGAAAGCAGTTCTGTAGTCAGATGTGTGGGTGGCTTGCACTGCACGGAGGGGGGGGGGGTAGAGGGTACAAAACCTGATGCGGTATCTCTCTCTGATGATCTGCAGAACCCATTGGTCTGTCATGATGGACTCCCATGGCCGCAGGAAGGCTGTCAGCTGACCTCCTGTAGGAAGGCTGACTGTAGCATTCATGCCAAAAAGGAGGATTGGATTTTCCTGCGCCAGCCGCAAGGGTTTCTGATGCTTTCTCTTCTGTTGGTATGGCTTTGCGTGAAAGGAGACCTGGTAGGCAGCTGCTTATACCATGGTGGCTGCCACTTGCCATATGATCCGTAAGAGTTATGAAGCTTAGAAAAGTAGGGTTTTGGGTGGTAGGCGCTCTTGTGGTTGGAGAAGGCTCGTTCCAGGCTGTCCTCTGCAAGAGTCTGCAGTGTGGTGCAGTGATCTTTCATATCATCGACTGTGTCTTTAACTTTATCCCTAAAAAATATGTTGCCCATGCAGGGGGAGTCTGCGATGCCGTCATGCGCATCCTCCCGGAGACACAAAGCTCTCAGCCAGACTAGATGACGGGCCGATATAGCAGTTCTGGCGGTACATGCGGCCGTGTCAAAGGTGTCGAAGGCCGCCCAGACTTGGTATTTTGTGCATTCCTCGAGATCCATAAGGGGTGCTGTGGTGAATGTCTGTGCTTCTGGACTGAGGGCCGAGATGGTGGCTTTAAGGTTCCCCAAGAGAACATCCTGATACAGCGCAAGCTGGAGCTGGTGGGCTGATATTCTGGCGCATAGCACGGCCCCTTGGAAGACTCTCTTTCCCATGTCATCGAGAAGCTTGTGGTCCCGGCCTGCTGGGTTGTTGGTGTGCATGTGATTGGACTTGATGCGCTTCAGGGCTGACTCCACCACTATAGAGTGGTGAGGGAGTTGTGCTTTGTCAAATCCCGGTGCAACCTGTACTGGATACTTAGCGTTGTGGCGGGTCCTGTGGCAGGGTTCTGCCACAATTTGACCAGGCTGATGCACAGCGATGGGTATAGTGGGAGCATTGCAGTCTGTTTTGGACTTCTAGGAACTTGGGAGCCCCTTGCGTTTTGGGCCAATGATCCAAATTGTCCAGGTTGTAATAGCTAGAGCAGCAGTAACCTTCTGCAGGAACTTCGGGTAGGTCAAGTCCTCTAGTGCGGCAGGGGGGGGGTTGGTTGAAGGTGTTGTAGCTGCCGTACCCGTCATCGTGAGTGCATCCCCAGAGGCTGGGGACACTTGCGCGACCGCCTCTTCATCCACACTGGGCCCCTCCGTGTGGCCTGGGAACATCAGGAGCGAGGGGTCTGGGGAGGAGGCCCTGAACGGCAGTGGTCGTAATGTGTGGGCAACCATGGCGCTGCCGGAGGGTCTGGTTGCGGGGTGCTGGTGACAGTGGAGGGACCGGTTGTGTGGATGAAGACCACTGCTGGAGGAGGCGGACAAGCAAGTGACCCAGCTTGTCTGTCCCTAGGGAAACTTCTTGTGGGAGCAGGTGACCCAGTCCAGTCAGCCCTAGGGGGCCCCTTGTGGGCTGAGATTGTCCATGGCCTCTGGGTCGTGGTTGTTGAGGCCCCCCAGCTGGCTGTAACTGTCTCTGCATGACCCAGGAGAATGGGGGGGTGGGGGCTGTAGGCATACCTGTGCCCCCTGTGGTGATCTGGGGTGCTGCAGATGCTGCTGGTACTGTGATTGCTGTGGCTGCAGGGGGGGGGCTGTGGAATGCCCTGATGGTGGTGGTGGTAGTGTCTCTTTTTTCGGGCGTGCCAGCTTGCATGGTGACCGCTGCCACTGCTGCTGGAGTAAGAACGGTGATGCTGGTGTGGTCGGCAATGCCCGCTGCCATTGTGGCTTCCTCTGCTGCTCTGGTGGCTTCTCCTGCCTTTTCTACTTGGCGCAGGCTGGAGCTGTGTCTCCATGCCCATGGAGAGGCCTGCTGGTACAAATCACAGTGCTGGGAAGTTCCTTCCTGTTAGTGCCAACGGCACTCCCAGTTTCCTCTGTTGCCATGGCATCGGCCAGTGGCATCACGGTGGGCGGAGCCCCTGCTGACATTGTGGGCTGTGACGAGGGGAGTCAAGATGGCCACCGCCAGGGAAGCCCTCACATGTGGAGATTCAGTTGCTTTGGAGGAGGGATGCAGGTTCGCTGAAGGTACCTGCAGCGGTATTGTTGGGGGTGGAGGAGGCCCCGGAGGAGAAGCACTGCGGATGGAGGCCTGAGGGGGCACATCCTGAGCGGCAGACATGATGGGGGAGTGCACATTCACAGCATGGAGGGCCGCATGGCCGCCGTCAGCAGCAGAGGTGAGGGGAATCCCTGGATACAGGTCCTGGAGGGTGTACTTTCGAGACATTTTGGCACACTGTGCACATTCCTCAACTTTGTGTGAGATGCCGAGGCATTGGACGCACACATCATGGGTGTCAGTGCAGTTCATTTTCCTGGTACAGCATGGGCATGTTTTAAACCCAGTCTTAGGCATTATACCTTGGTTGTAGATATCTGGATTTTCTTCTTGGTAGTAGATTTTCTTCTTGGTAGAGTGCATAAGATGGAATATGTTGGAGAGGTGGAGAGGTCCATCTTGCTGGCAAGGCGGAAGAATGGAAAACTGGCTGGCTAGGGGCAGGCTGGTGGGTGGGGGCTGTTAGCTCATGCTCAGAAGGTAGGAAAGAAAAAGAAAAATACATACTAGTCGCACGTCACCCAGGATAAAAAGGTGCTCACCCATAGCTTAGGCATTAAGGCTAATGGTGGTAGCGATAGTGCAGACACTGTAGATGAAGATAACATCCATGCCACAGATAAAGGCCACGGGGAGCATGTTCATGGACCTGCTATGGCAGGAGACAAACCACAGAAATTTATGAAAACGTTAGGTGAAATTAGGCTTATCTGCTAATTGTTGTTCCTTGAGGAACTCCAGTCTAGTCCCGAACCTCTGGGTTTAGCACATCCTCACGCAGCTTGGAGACTGAGCATGTCACTCTTTTGGTGACACTAGTCCCAAATAGTCCAGGAACCGCCTCCTTGCTCCAGTAACCTATTGACAAACAGACTCACCAGAGCAATAAGTAAGTAGTTAAAATAACTTTAGTAATAAGTTTAGTAAACTATAACTATATAAAATGAACTTAACAAGCAATTCATATTTTTTGTGCTGCTTAGACTTACTGTCACCCTCTCCCAAGAACCCCTAAGCAGCCCTTATTATCACTGAGAAGTAACCTCTTCCCAGCCCCTCCCCCCCCGAATGAACCACACCTATTAAAGTCACCTCTATGGACTACTGATAAAATTTTACTTTGCTTCAGGCTACAGTCCAAAGAATAACACCATGGAGGGATGTGGGACTAGACTGGAGTTCCTCAAGGAACAACAATTAGCAGGTAAGCCTAATTTCACCTTCTTTATTGTCCCTCCAGTCTAGTCCCGAACCTCTGGGAAGTAACAGAGCTGTGAATAATTCAACAGGAGGGACCCGCCAGACCAGCCTGAAGCACCGCTGATCCAAACTGAGCATCCCTTTCTGCCTGAACATCCAATCGATAATGCTTAACAAAGGAATTCAATGACGACCAAGTCGCCACCTTACAAATCTCAACTGCTGGCACTAAACTAAACTCCATCCAGGAAGCCACCTGTGCCCTAGTCGAATGGGCTCTTAAGCCCTTTGGAACCGTTTTGCCCGTCAACACATAAGCCGACGAAATAGCCTCCTTAAGCCACCTTGCAATGGAAGACTTTGACGCCGCTTCTCCTCGTCTTGGCCCACCAAACAAGACAAACAATCTTTCAGTCTTGCACAACAGAGCCATCCTCTGCAAATACTTCCTTAACACCCATCCTACATTCAGCCGATGTAGCCGTCCTTTGGACTCATCCTTGCTATCTTTCTCAAATACCGGCAACGACACTACCTGATTTAAATGAAACACCGTTACCACCTTCAGTAAGAATGAGGGAACCGTTCTCAAAACTACCTTCTTGTCATAAAACAACAAAAACAGATCCCTACAAGACAAGGCCTGCTTGTAGCATAACACTGTTTCTTTGTGAGTCTATACTATAACTGGGTCGCTGCATTCCATATACTGCATTTCCTGTAATTCTCTGTCTCTGAACTGTCTAGAATGAACCTTAAGAAAATGATTCTATTCTTCTTGAATATCATAATATTTGTATTTAGTCTTTTGGTCTCCTCTGTCCCTCATATCCACACTCTCCTCTACATTGAACCTCCCTGAATCCTCTTACATCCATGTCATTCCGTACCGACAAAGACAAGTCCAACCAAGACAAAACACTAAACAAGCATTCTTGGGAGGAACACTTCCGACAAACCACAGGCTGATCTATATAAACCCTACACATAAGAATAACCATATGAAAATAAACAATATCCCTACTCCAATCTCCTTCATCCTCATCAACGCCAGGTCAATTAGAAATAAAATCCCACTCCTAGCTGACCTGGTCAAGGAAGAAAACCCAGACCTCCTATGCGTCACTGACACATAGTTAACTACAGCTGACTCAGCACTTCTAAACCAGATAAAAGTACAGGGATACTCTATTTTCACCTGCAATAGGGACCGCACAAAAGGAGGGGGTGCTCTCATATTAGCAAAATCAGGTCCGAACTTAACATCCACCATTTGTGAGAACCAAGATGATATGAACATCCTCAAGGTTGAAAATAAAGATATAGCAATTTGCCTTATATACAGGCCCCCTACTGCAAATAATCAAAGTGTAGCCACCATACTTAATTTGCCTGTGGCTCCTCTGTAAGGAAACCCCTTATCATGCTAGGTGACTTTAATCTACCTTCTCTGCCCGGCAATCAAGAAGCATCCTTCATCGAGGCAATGGAAGAAATGGGTTTTAAGCAAATAATTATTCACCCAACACACTCCAAAGGCAACATTCTCGACTTGATATCCCTTCCAACTCAGTATACTGAGCCACCACTACATATATCACCCTCTATAACTCAGGTGCCTTGGGGTCTGACCACTTTATGATACAGTTCTCCTTTCACTACCCTCATCCTACCAGTGTTCATCCTGACACCACACACCAAAGTCAGAGATTTCGACCATTTGATAAGGAAACGTTTCTTGAAACAGTACTTACTAAGTTAGACTCTTGTTCTAATAACCTTAGCGAAGCAGTATCAAACTGGAATTCAACTATAAGGTTAGCTTCGGAACCATTAACAACATAAAACAAATGAGAGATGGTTCACCGCTGAACTAGCAACACTAAGAAAGGGACTCAGGAAACTGGAATCTACATGGAGAAGGAGAAATACCCAAGAACTCAGGACTCATTACTTTTCACTGCTCAACGTCTACAAGGAAACTATCAATAATGCTAAGAAGTAATATACTAAAATATTGACAAAGGCCATAAACCGTCCTAGGGAATTATTTGACATTGTTAAATCCCTAAAATCAGCCTAAAATCAATGTTTCGTAGGAAGGTTAGAGCTATTGTCCATCTTATTTTATCTCTCGATTTTAGATCCTCCTGAAGAAACTCCGTTAAGGAGTGAAACGCTCAAAGAGGTGCCGTAGGAGGCGTAGAGATCAACTACGAGAAATTTGAGAAACGCCAAGAGAATTTTCAGCGAACCACTAAGACCATGTGGATAGAGATAAGCTGGTTTCAACAGTGTTTGCATTTGTTGAAATTGTTCAATAGCGTTTAGAATACCACGGTGGGGGAATATCGGTGATATATATTCATTCAAAATAGAAAAGCTTCTACACATAAAAAAAAGTTTTTCCCAGTAGTCATTGATGCAATTGAAGCGCTATCTGTTTTCCACTCTAGTGGAGGTTACCAGCGCGATAAAGGTCTGAGACTACATATGGGAATAGTACAGCTTAAGATTTATTACTGGTATTCTGCAATATTGATGCAAGTTAGAGTGGAGTGTTTTCCCATTTTTTAATAAAAGTTTTATACTCCGAGTAGAACAACTGAAGTTTTATTGTTAAATCCCTGACAAAATCTCCAGCGAATAACCCTAACAAGATTCCTATCAACCCACAAGACATAGCTGACCATTTTGCTAGTAAACTTAAACAGAATAGCTATTTCACTCCAGTACTCCTATCTCCAACAGACAATAACCGCTTTGAATGGAACGCTATCCATCCTATTACAAACAAACAATTGCTCCAGACTATCACTAAACTCAATACTACCACTTCACTTTTAGATCCTTGCTCGGTGGCGTGGATTAAAGCAACTAAGGCTGAGCTGGCCCCAGATTTATTGAACATAGTGAACCAATCTTTACTTCAAGGATCCATAGTAGAGGATCTTAAAAGGTCAGCAATTCACCCATTACTAAAGAATAAATCCCTGGACAGCAAAGACCCTGCTTCATATCGCCCCATTGCAAGTATTCCGTTCCTCTCTAAGATAATTGAGAAGGTTGTTCAGATACAACTGCAAGACTATATTGACTCAACTGCACCCTTAGATGATCATCAATATGGGTTCCGCCCCTTCCACGGTGTGGAAATGCTCCTCTTAGTATTATTCAACACTATTATCAGGAGCATCGATAATACCAAGCGAGCCTTCATACTCATTTTCATTGATATTTCTACGGCCTTTGACAATGTAAACCATGTCATGCTCATATCTAGACTCTGGTTACATTTGGAACCCAGCAGAGAGCTTGTAGTTTAAATTTAATAGTCACTCAGGGCCTAGTAACAGCAAAATACTTTTAGTTTAAATTTAAAACACAGAAGAGTGCTTTCTGGTTACATTTGGAACCCAGCAGAGAGCTTGTAGTTTACATTTAATAGTCACTCAGGGCCTAGCATCAGCAAAGTAGTTTTAGCTTAAATTTAAAACACAGAAGAGAGATTTCTGGTTAAATTTAGAACCCAGCAGAGAGCTTGTAGTTTAAATTTCATAAGAAGTTAGAGCCTAGCAGCAGCTAAGAGCTATAATTTAAATCAAATCAGAATATAGCTTACCTCAGCAGCACAAGACAGGGTACTGTGTAGCAGCCCTCTTTTAAGTGTTATTTCCCTCCCTCCCTCCCCACACCCACACACCCCTGGGATAATCGTAGCTGTATAGGTACTTACACATCTTAAAAGACAGGAGGTGCTCTCAGGTGAAGCTCATTACCCAAATCAGTCGTACACTAAGGACCTGAGATTAGTTAAGCTTCAGGTGAACAAGGTATATTACACGTATTAGGTACAGTTTTATTAGTATAAATATCCATAGCAAGCCTTAGTAAGTAAAGAACTTAGATCTGAACACAAACTTAAAACTAAGATGCAGACAGCAGTCCAGCAACGGGATGGGGGCTTTCCAGTCTTTTGCATTGAGTGTCACATGTATGATTTTCTCCCAGTTGGAGAGAGGTCTTACGTGTGCACTAGGTGCAATAAGCTCTTTGCTCTCAGGGAACGAGTCCGTTCTCTAGAGGCTAAAGTAGCAGACTTGGAAAGCATAAGACAGACAGAGAGGTACATAGACGAGACCTACAGGGATATAGTCCTGAAGTCCCACCTCCAGTCTGTTAGCATCCCTGTTGCCATGGAGGAGAGAGGTCACGTGACAGGAGAGCATCACCCTGGTGTGGCAGGAAGTGATCCTGTAACTAGGACCTGTCCTCCAGGTGATGTAAAACCCTCTCGCACCGAGGACGTTTCTCCAGGACCATGTGCCCATGAGGGAAGGGTTAGGACAGCCGTTATAGTTGGTGATTCGATCATTAGGCATGTAGATAGCTGGGTGGCTGGTGGACGTGAGGATCGCCTGGTAACATACCTGCCTGGTGCGAAGGTAGCGGACCTCACGTGCCACCTAGATAAGGTCTTAGATAGTGCTGGGGAGGAGTCTGCTGTCTTGGTACATGTTGGTACCAATGACAAAGGAAAATGTGGTAGGGAGGTTCTGGAGGCTAAATTTAGGCTTTTAGGTAGGAAGTTGAAATCCAGAACTTCCAGGGTAGCATTCTCCGAAATGCTTCCTGTTCCACGTGCAGGACCCAAAAGGCAGGCAGAGCTCCGGAGTCTCAATGCGTGGATGAGACAATGGTGCAGAGATGAGGGTTTTGGATTTGTTAGGAACTGGGGAACATTCTGGGAAAAGGAAGGGCTCTTCCAAAGGGATGGGCTTCACCTTAACCGGGATGGAACCAGGCTGCTGGCATTAACCTTTAAAAATGAGATAGAGCAGCTTTTAAACTAGATATTAGGGGAAGCCGACAGTCGCCCAAGAGCGGATGGTTCGGAAGAATGTATCTTTGAAGGATACTACCAAAAGCAGAGAGGTTCCACAAAAGAGTAAAGTAGCCCAAATGCTCTCAAGTATGGAGCAGACAGAGCTTAAAGATCCCAAATTAGCCATGTCTAACAATAGCCAAATTAATATGAATAAAATACATTCTCTAAAATGCTTGTATGCAAATGCTAGAAGTCTAAAAAATAAGATCGGAGAGTTAGAATATATAGCACTAAATGAAAGGTTAGATATGATTGGAATATCAGAGACATGGTGGAAGGAGGACAACCAGTGGGACACTGTGATACCTGGGTACGAACTATATCGAAATGATAGAGCTGATCAAATTGGTGGAGGAGTTGCTCTCTATGTTAGAGAGGACATTGAGTCAGAAAGGATTAAAGTTTTGCAGGAAACAAAATCTTCTGTAGAATCTATATGGATTGAAATTCCATGTAAAAGGGGGAAGGCAATGGCAGTGGGGGTGTACTATCGAGCGCCTGGCCAGAATGACCAAATGGATGATGAAATGCTCAAAGAAATCAAGGAAGCTAACAAAAGTTACAGCACAGTAATAATAATGGGTGATTTCAACTACCCCGGTATCGACTGGGTCAGTGTCACATCAGGACATGCTAGGGAGATAAAGTTCCTAGATGAAATAAATGACTGCTTCTTGGAGCAGCTGGTTCATGAACCGACCATAGGAGAAGCCATATTAGACCTAATCCTTAGTGGAACACCAGATCTAGTGCAAGAGATAAGGTTGTTGGGGCCACTTGGCAATAGTGATCATAGCATGATCGCCTTTGATTTAATTAGTGGAGGAGGGATAGTAAGGAAATCCACAGTACTACCTTTTAACTTTCGAAAGGGAGACTATGATAAAATGAGGAAAACAGTTAAGAAAAAACTAAAAGGAGCAGTTGCAAAGGTTAAAGACGTACATCAGTCTTGGTTGTTGTTGAAAAATACTATCTTGGAAGCCCAGACCAGCTGTATTCCACGCTTTAAGAAAAGTGGAAGGAAGTCCAAAAAACTGCCAGCATGGTTTAAAGGTGAGGTCAGAAAGGCTGTTGCCAAAAAAGCATCTTTCAGGAAATGGAAAAATGAGCCAAACGATGAAACCTGGAAACACCACAAGCACTGGCAAGTCAAATGCAAGGCATAAGAACATAAGACATGCCATACTAGGTCAGACCGAGGTCCATCGAGCCAAGTATCCTGTTTCCAACAGTGGCCAATCTAGGTCATACGTACCTAGCAATATCCCCAAAAGACACAGGTTCCACAATGCTTGTACTGGGTCAAGCATTGATATCCTGGGTCCCTTTTTAATAGTGGTTTATGGACCTTTCCTCCAGGAACTTGTTCAAACCTTTTTTAAACCCAGCTATACTAACAGCCCTTACTACATCCTCTTGTAACAGATTCCAGAGTTTGATTACACGTTGAGTGAAAAAATATTTTCTCTTATTTGTCTTAAATAGTTTACCCTGTAGCTTCATTACATGTCCCCTAGTCTTTCTATATTCTGATAGCGTAAACAATTGATCCACGTTTATCTGTTCCACTCCATTCATTAATTTATAGACCTCTATCATATCTCCCCTCAGCCGTCTCTTTTCCAGGTTAAAGAGCCCTAACCTTTTTAGCCTCTCTTCATAGGAGTAGCCTTCCATCCCTTTCACCAATTTGGTGGCTCTTCTCTGTACTTTTTCTAATAACGCTATGTCCTTTTTAAGATACGGTGACCAGAATTGCACACAATATTCAAGGTGCGGTCGTACCATGGAGCGATACAGAGGCATAATAATATCCTTTGTTTTATTCTCCATCCCTTTCCTTATGATACCTAGCATTCTATTTGCTTTCTTGGCCGCCGCTGCACACTGGGCGGAGGGTTTTAACATGTTATCCACGATGACTCCTAAATCTTTTTCCTGGGTGGTGGTTTCTAATGTGGAGCCTTGCATCGTGTAACTGTAGTGTGGGTTGTTCTTTCCTAGGTGCATAACTTTGCACTTGTCCACATTAAATTTCATCTGCCATTTGGATGCCCAGTCTTCCAATTTATCCAGATCCTCCTGCAGTTTTCCACAATCCTCTTGGGTTTTAACAACTTTAAACAGTTTTGTGTCATCTGCAAATTTGATAACCTCACTAGTTATTCCCTTTTCCAGGTCATTTATGAATATGTCAAAAAGTAACGGACCCAGTACAGATCCCTGGGGTACTCCACTATTCACCTTTTTCCATTGGGAATATTGGCCATTTAGCTCTACCCTCTGCTTTCTATCTTTTAACCAGTTCCCGATCCACAGTAGTACACTGCCTCCTATCCCATGACTTTTTAGCTTCGCCAAAAGTCTCTGATGGGGGACCTTGTCAAAAGCTTTCTGAAAGTCCAGATACACTATATCAACCGACTCACCTTTGTCTACCTGTTTATGCACACCTTCAAAAAAACATATCAGATTAGTAAGACAAGATCTTCTTTGTCTAAAGCCATGTTGGC
Source organism: Ichthyophis bannanicus (assembly GCA_033557465.1). NCBI lineage: Eukaryota > Metazoa > Chordata > Amphibia > Gymnophiona > Ichthyophiidae > Ichthyophis > Ichthyophis bannanicus. Next base: position 39,034,871 of record CM066046.1, read on the forward strand.
TGTGTCCCATTAGGCCATGACTATCTACATGCTGTGTAATTTTGTTCTTTATGATGGTTTCTACCATTTTCCCTGTTACTGACGTCAGGCTCATCGGTCTGTAATTTCCCGGGTCACCCCTGGAACCCTTTTTAAAAATTGGTGTTACGTTGGCGACCCTCCAATCTTCAGGTATTACAGATGATTTTAATGAAAGTTCACAGATTACCAATAGCAGGTCTGCAATCTCATATTTCAGTTCTTTCAACCCTCTGGGATGTATACCATCCGGTCCAGGTGATTTGCTACTATTCAGTTTATCAAATAGTTGTAATATATCTTCCCGGTGTAGCGATATTTCTCTCAATTCCTCTGCAGTATCACCTTTAAATACCACTTCAGTCTTGGGTAACATCCCTACATCTTCCTCAGTAAAGACCGAAGCCAAGAATTCATTTAGTCTCTCTGCTATCGCCTTGTCTCCTCTTAGTGCTCCTTTAACCCCTTTATCATCTAATGGTCCAATTGACTCTCTCACAGGCCTTTTGCTACGAATGTACTTGAAAAAGTCTTTATTTCGTGTTTTTGCTTCCGTAGCAAGTTTCTTCTCAAATTCCCGCTTTGCCTGCCTTATCAATGCTTTGCATTTAACTTGCCAGTGCTTGTGCTGTTTCCAGTTTTCATCATTTGGCTCTTTTTTCCATTTCCTGAAGGTTGCTTTTTTGGCAGCAACAACCTCTCTGACCTCACCTTTAAAGCATGCTGGCAGTTTTTTGGACTTTCTTCCACTTTTCTTAATGCGTGGAATACAGCTGGTCTGGGCTTCGAGGATAGAATTTTTAAATAACACCCAAGCTTGCTGTAAGTCTTTAACCTTTGGAACCGCTCCTTTTAGTTTTTTCCTAACTATATTCCTCATTCTATCATAGTCTCCCTTTTGAAAGTTAAAAGGTAATACTGTGGATTCCCTTACTATCTGTCCTCCACTTATTAAATCAAACATGATCATACTATGATCACTATTGCCAAGTGGTCCCAACACCCTTATTTCTTGCACCAGATCTGGCGTTCCACTAAAGACTAGGTCCAGTATGGCTTCCCCTCTGGTCGGTTCATGAACCAGCTGCTCCAAGAAGCAGTCATTTATTTCATCTAGAAACTTTATCTCTTTAGCTTGTCCTGCTGTGACACTGACCCAGTCGATACCGGGGTAATTGAAATCACCCATTATTACTACTCTTTTGTGACTTTTGTTAGCTTCCTTGATTTCTTTGAGCATTTCATCATCCATTTGTTCATTCTGGCCAGGCGGTCGATAGTATACTCCCACTGCCATCACCTTCCCCTTCATAAATGGAATTTCAATCCATAGAGATTCTACAGCAAATTTTGTTCCCTGCAAAACTTTAATCCTTTCTGACTCAATGCCCTCTCTAACATAAAGCGCAACCCCTACCACCAATTTGATCAGCTCTATCATTACGATATAGTTTGTATCCAGGTATCACAGTGTCCCACTGGTTATCCTCCTTCCACCATGTCTCTGAGAGTGCAATCATATCTGGGGTTTCTAGTCCCACAGATGCTCCTTGTGGTCTTGGGCAAGCCACTTAACCCTCCATAGCCCATGTTCCCTGTATTAATGTATGTGTCTCATATCCCCACGTGTTAAATGTATCCCCCAATTGTGTTGTGACCGCTTTGATTGAAGGATAAGGCGGTATACAAAACTGTCTAAATAAATAAATAAAATAAATAAACCTCTCATTTAGTGCTATATATTCTAACTCTCCCATCTTATTCTTTAGACTTCTAGCATTGGCATACAAGCATTTTAGAGACTGTATTTTATTAATATTAATCTGGCTATTGGTAGGCATGGGTAATTTGGAATATTTATGCTCTGTCTGCTCCTTACCAAAGGGCATTTGGGCTACTATACTCCCTTTTGGAACCTCACTGCTTTTGGTAGTATCCTTCAAGGATACCTTCGTCCGAACCATGCGCTCCTGGGTGACTGTCGGCTTTCCCCTATTTTCTAGTTTAAAAGCTTCTCTATCTCTTTTTTAAAGGTTAATGCCAGCAGTCTGGTCCCATCCTGATTAAGGTGAAGCCCATCCCTTCGGAAGAGCCCCCCCTTTCCCCAGAATGTTCCCCAGTTCCTAACAAATCCAAAACCCTCATCCTTGCACCATTGTCTCATCCACGCATTGAGACTCCGGAGCTCTGCCTGTCTTTTGGGTCCTGCACGTGGAACAGGAAGCATTTCGGAGAATGCTATCCTGGAAGTTCTGGATTTCAACTTCCTACCTAAAAGCTTAAATTTAGCCTCCAGAACTTCCCTACCACATTTTCCTATGTCATTGGTACCAACATGTACCAAGACAGCAGACCCCTCCCCAGCACTATCTATGATCCTATCTAGGCGGTGCGTGAGGTCTGCTACCTTCGCACCAGGCAGGCATGTTACCAGGCGATCCTCACGTCCACCAGCCACCCAGCTATCTACATTCCTAATGATTGAATCACCAACTATAACAGCTGTCCTGACCCTCCCCTCATGGGGACATGGCCCTGGAGAAACGTCCTCGGTGCGAGAGGGTTTTACATCACCTGGAGGACAGGTCCTAGTTACAGGATCACTTCCTGCCACACCAGAGTGATGCTCTCCTGTCACGTGACCTCTCTCCTCCATGGCAACAGGGTTGCTGCCAGACTGGAGGTGGGACTTCAGGACTATATCCCTGTAGGTCTCGTCCATGTACTTCTCTGTCTTTCTTATGTCTTCCAGGTCTGCTACTCTAGCCTCTAGAGAACGGACTCGTTCCCTGAGAGAAAAGAGCTCCTTGCACTTAGTGCATATGTAAGACCTCTCACCAACTGGGAGAAAATCATACATGTGACACTCAATGCAAAAGACCGGAGAACCCCCATCTCGTTGCTGGACTTCTGTCTGCATCTTAGTTTAAAGCTTGTGTTTAGGTCTTTTAAATTCTGTATAATAATAAGGATTGGTGTAGATGCTTATACTAATAAAAGTGTATCTAATACCCCTAATACACCCTGTGTACCTGAAGCTTAATTAATTAATCTCAGTTCCTCCGTGTATGACTGATTTGGATAAAGAGCTGCACCTGAGAGCAGCCCCTTTCCTCTAAGATGTGCAAGTACCTATAAAACTACAATTACCCCAGGGGTGGGTGGGTGCTGGGGAGGGAGGGAGGGAGATAAGTCCTATTAAAAAGGGCAGTTACAAGGTACCCTGTCCTGAACCCTCAGCAGGGGGGAGGGGGGTACCACACCAAGCCCAGTTAGTTGAGAGAGGCAAGGTAAGTACAGCTGAGAAGGCTGAACTAGCACACCACTAAGACAAACAATAAATAATTAAATAAACAGCTAGAACTCACAGCAAGGTGTCACAGGAGGCAAATATCCACTCTCTAGCAGAGCTCTGTAAAAGAACTGCTCTTCTCTGGTCAGAGAAAAGCAAACTAAAACAGACTATGCACACGTGGAGGAAACAGGAAGAAGGCTACACAATACCTCAGCAGGGGGGGGGGGAGGGAGAGGATTCACTCAGGCAGGCTAGGACAGGAAAAAAGTTTAACAAACAGCAGGTTCTGGGGAGAGAGATTTAATTTAAAATGAACAGTTAACCTGGCTACCACACAAAGCCCAGTTAGTTGAGAGAGGCAAGGTAAGTACAGCTGAGAAGGCTGAACTAGCACACCACTAAGACAAACAATAAATAATTAAATAAACAGTTAGACAAACAATAAATAATTAAATAAACAGCTAGACAAACAATAAATAATTAAATAAACAGCTAGAACTCACAGCAAGGTGTCACAGGAGGCAAATATCCACTCTCTAGCAGAGCTCTGTAAAAGAACTGCTCTTCTCTGATCAGAGAAAAGCAAACTAAAACTAAAAGCAAACTAAAACTAAAAAAAGCAAACAAAGGCATTGATAAGGCAGGCAAAGGGAGAATTTCAGAAGAAGCTTTCTGCGGAAGCAAAAACGCGAAGTAAAGACCTTTTCAAGTACATTCGTAGCAAAAAACCTGTGAGAGAGTCAGTTGGTCCATTAGATGATAAAGGGGTTAAAGGAGCAGTAAGAGGCGACAAGGCGATAGCAGAGAGACTGAATGAATTCTTTGCTTCAGTCTTTACTGTGGAAGATGTAGGGATGTTACCCATGACTGAAGTGGTATTTAAAGGTGCGGAAGAATTGAAGGAAATATCGATACATCGGGAAGATGTATTACAACTATTAGATAAACTGAAGAGTAGCAAATCACCTGGGCCGGATGGTATACATCCAAGGGTGTTGAAAGAACTGAAATATGAGATTGCAGACCTGCTATTAGTAATCTGTGAACTATCATTAAAATCATCTTTAATACCTGAAGATTGGAGGATCGCCAATGTAACACCAATTTTTAAAAAGGGTTCCAGGGGTGATCCAGGAAACTAAAGACCGGTGAGCCTGACATCAGTACCGGGAAAAATGGTAGAAACCATCATAAAGAATAAAATTACTCAACATGTAGATAGTCATGACCTAATGGGAGACAGCCAACATGGCTTTAGACAAGGAAGATCTTGTCTTACTAATCTGTTATGTTTTTTTGAAGGAGTGAATAATCAGGTGGACAAAGGTGAGTCAGTTGATATTGTGTATCTGGACTTTCAGAAAGCCTTTGACAAGGTCCCTCATCAGAGACCTTTGGCAAAACTAAAGAGTCATGGGATAGGAGGCAGTGTACTATTGTGGATCAGGAACTGGTTAAAAGATAGAAAGCAGAGGGTAGGGCTAAATGGCCAATTTTCCCAATGGAGAAAGGTGAATAGTGGTGTACCCCAGGGATCTGTGCTGGGTCCGCTGCTTTTTGACATATTCATAAATGACCTGGAAAGTGGAATAACGAGTGAGGTTATCAAATTTGCAGAAGACACAAAACTATTTAAAGTTGTTAAAACCCAAGAGGATTGTGGAAAATTGCAAGAGGATCTTGATAAATTGGAAGACTGGGCATCAAAATGGCAGATGAAATTTAATGTGGACAAGTGCAAGGTTATGCACCTAGGGAAGAACAACCCAAACTATGGTTACACGATGCAGGATTCCACATTAGGAACCACCACCCAGGAAAAAGATTTAGGCGTCATTGTGGATACCATGTTAAAACCCGCGGCCCAGTGTGCAGCAGCGACCAAGAGAGCAAATAGAATGCTAGGTATGATAAGGAAAGGAATGGAAAATAAAACAAAATATATTATAATGCCTCTATATCGTTCCATGGTGAGACCGCACCTTGAATATTGTGTGCAATTCTGGTCGCCGTATCTTAAAAAGGATATAGCGATTTTAGAAAAGGTTCAGAGAAGAGCCACCAAAATGGTAAAGGGGATGGAAGGATACTCCTATGAAGAAAGGCTAAAAAGGTTAGGGCTCTTTAACCTGGAAAAGAGACGGCTGAGGGGAGATATGATAGAAGTCTATAAATTAATGAATGGAGTGGAACGGGTAAACGTAGATCGATTGTTTACCTTATCAGAATATAGAAAGACTAGGGGACATGCAATGAAGCTACAGGGTAAACTATTTAAGACTAATAAAAGAAAATATTTTTTCACTCAACGTGTAATCAAACTCTGGAATTTGTTACCGAAGGATATAGTAAAGGCTGTTAGTGTAGCTGGGTTTAAAAAAGGTTTGGACAAGTTCCTGGAGGAAAGGTCCATAAACCATTATTAAGAAGGGACCCAGGATATCAATGCTTGAACCAATACAAGCATTGTGGAACCTGTGTCCCTTGGGGAAACTGCTAGGTACATATGACCTAGATTGGCCACTGTTGGAAACAGAATACTGGGCTTGATGGACCTTGGTCTGACCCAGTATGGCATATCTTATGTTCTTATGTTCTCCCAATTAGGCATTAAGGACAATGCTCTTGAATGGTTTAAATCCTATTTCCCTAACAGGACCCAATATGTTCAAATAGACCACGTCTCCTCATTGCCATTCCCGCAAGAACAGGGTATCCCACAGGGCTCCGCCCTTTCTGCGCTACTTTTTAATTTGTATCGTCAGCCGATATGCACCATCTTCCAATGCCATAAAGTAAATTACCACATCTATGCAGACGACATTATGTTGTACATGCCATTTGATGTATCCAACCCCAACTATGACAGTATATCATGTTGTCTCACCGAAGCAGAAAAGTGGCTTAAATCAATGAACATGAATATCAACTTCAAAAAAACAGAAGTGCTATTTATAACAAAAAACCCTAACTTCTCCCCCACCAGTTATCAACATTGGAAACATCACTCTACCAGTGAAGACAGAGGTTAAATATTTGGGGGTCACTCTTAACAGAACGCTCAGCTTAACCCCTCATATAAAGCAAACTGCTAAAACTATATTCTTTAAAATAAGGACAATCCAACAGCTCAGATCGATATTAGACAGCAACGACTTCAGGACTGTGGCACAAACTCTGATAACACCACATTTAGATTATTGCAATGGCATACTTCAAGGAACCTCTAAGAAAAATCTGCATATGCTACAATTGGCTCAAAATGTCGCTGCAAGGATGATCGTCAAAGCCAAATTATCTGACCACATCTCTCCTATTCTTTACAGCCTGCACTGACTCCCAGTTTCATGTAGAATCCTATACAAACTTATGGTTACCACCTTCAAGCTCATCAATAATATAGCCCCGTCATATCTTGCAACGCTAATCCATACTCCCCAGGAAAGTAGGTCAAGAAGAAGAGCGAATCTCCACATGTTGCTAGTTCCCAATTCCATTCGAAAATCAGGGCAGAAGACAAGCAACGCTGCCTTCTCGTTCATTGCACCTACTTTGTGGAACAACCTCCCAGTTGAACTCAGAGAGATTAAGTACTTACAATTATTTAGAAAAGATCTAAAAACTTATCTATTTACCCAGCATTTTTACAATCTACAATACAATGATGTTCCGAATTCACAGGTCAACACTGATCAGCATCCATACACTGACCCTACTTAGACATAACATAGATACATTACACACACAATCGCACACATGCACAATTCCTCCACATCTTTGTACCATCCAGTCATTCAGCAAATGGAACCATATACTTTACCTTCTGTAAATAGTTCAGTTGTTTAATAGTTTTTAAAAGTTTAAAAGTTTATTATATATTTAACTAAATTGTCCTAAAATGTATATTATAAAAATAATAATATGTTCATTATTATTCTGTTCTGTTATATGTAAACTGCATCTGATCTCTGGAAGAGGCGGTATAAAAGAATGTACAAATAAATAAAATAAAGAAATAAACTCCGAAATCCTACGAGCCGAACAAATCGCCACCAAAAATACCACTTTGTGAGTGAGATCTTTCAATGTCACTGTAGCCAAAGGCTCAAACGGCTCCTTTACCAACGCCTCCAACACTAAATTGAGATCCCAGACAGGCACTGTTGCTCTGCATGGAGGCCTCAAGAGCGCCGCCGCTCTTAAATATCGCTTCACATCCGGATGTGCCCCTAGCAACATCCCTTGCACTTTCCCGCGATAACAGGACAGCACTGCCAACTGAACTCTTAAGGATGCGGCCGCTAGACCCTTATCAAAACCATCCTGCAAAAAGGACAAAATTTGCAGTATGGAGGCCTTAAGGGCCGTCACTTGCCTACTTTCGCACCATGACTCAAAGAGATGCCAGACCCAGACATACACTACCGAGGTAGATCGACGCCTGGACCTCAATAAGGTAGAAATTACCGTCATTGCGTATCCCTTGGCCCTCAACCTTGCCCTTTCAAGAGCCAAGCCGTAAGCGAGAATCGATCCACTTGAGGCATATTCAATGGACTCTGCACTAGAAGACCCTTCCTGACCGGCAGTCTCCATGGCCTCCCCACCAGGAGATGTATCAGGTTGGCATACCATGGTCTTCTTGGCCAATCTGGTGCAATTAGAATTACCTGACCCTTGTGCCTTTGTTCGCTGTAGCACCCGACCTATTAACACCCAGGGTGGAAACACGTATAAGAACTGTCCTTCTGGCCACCTCTGAATCAGAGCGTCGAAACCTTCTGACATCCATTCTCGTCTTCTGCTGAAAAACCTTTTGGCTTCTGTTGCTGCAAATGTCGCCATGAGATCCATCACTGGAGTTTCCCACCTATGTACCAGTAAGTCGAACACCTCCTGATGGAGCACCCACTCTCCTGGGTCCACTTTGATGCGACTCAAAAAATCGGCTGTCACACTGTCCACCCCTGCCACATGTGCCGCCGATAACGCCTTCAAATGAAGTTCGGCCCAACTTAACAGCTCCTCTGCCTCCTCTTCGAGCACCGCGCTGCTGGTGCCCCCTTGGCGATTGATATAGGCCACCGCTGTGGCGTTGTCTGATAATACTCGGATTGCTTTCCCCTGCAGGTATTGTTGGAAAGCCCGAAGTGCGAGGGTGACCGCCCGTAGTTCCAATCTGTTGATGGACCAACTCCTTTCTCATTCCGCCCACTGGCCTTGGGCGAACTGTCCCTCGAAATGTGCTCCCCATCCAAACAGACTGGCATCTGTTGTCAGTGGCATCCAATCCGGTGACTCCAAAGGCATCCCTTTCTCCAGATCCCCTGGAGCTAGCCACCACTGTAGAGCCTGCCTTGTCTCCTGAGCACAGGGCAGCCTTTGCGATAACTGTTTGGACTGATGCGACCATCTTCTGAGCAACACTCTCTGCAACGACCTCATGTGGGCCCTGGCCCACTGTACTAACTCGAGTGTGGCCACCATTGTTCCCAGAAGCTGTAGATAATGCCACGCCATGGGAGCTCTCATCTTCAGAAAGACTCAGACAAGCTGTCTTAGTCCTTGCGCCCTGAGATGCGGAAGAAAAACTCTTCTGATTCTCATGTCGAAGCGGGCTCCCAAGTATTCCAACTCTTGTGACGATTCCAACCTGCTCTTCGCCACATTGACCACCCACCCTAGGCTCTGCAGAAATTGCACCACCCGGAGGGTAGCCTCCTCGCTTTTGCTCCTTGATTTTGCTCGAATTAACCAATCGTCCACGTAAGGGTGCACTAACACCCCTTCCCTGCATAATGCTGCCGCCACCACTACCATCACCTTGGTGAAGGTTCTTGGCGCTGTTGCCAAGCCAAACCAAACGGCAACGCCTGGAACTGAAAGTGTCCCATGGGAACCGCAAACCGGAGGAAACGCTGGTGCTCTAACCGGATCGGTATGTGCAGATACGCCTCCGAGAGATCCAATGATGTGAGAAACTCTCCCTGTCGTACCGCTACAATGACTGATCTCAGAGTCTCCATCCAAAAGTGTGATACTCTGAGACACCGGTTCACCCTTTTGAGATCCAGGATTGGTTGAAACGTCCCCTTCTTTTTTGGAACTACAAAATATATGGAGTATCGACCGCAGCCGCACTGGTCTGCAGGTACCGGCACCACCGCCTTGAGGGCCAGAAGCCTTTCTAAGGTCTCTCGCATCGCTGACAGCTTTGACTTTGCCCTGTATGGAGATTGAATGAAGGAGTCGACCACTGGACATTGGAATTCAAGAGCATACCCTTTCTGGATGACCTCCATCACCCAATGATCTAACGTTATACGGACCCAGGCAGGATAGAACTCCCTCAGACGACCCCCTACGGGAACTAATCCTACCTGGACCCCCCTCGCTTCATTGTGACCTCTTGAGATTCGAAGACGAGAAAGCTCCAAAACCTCTACCCGCTCCTCGGAAGCCTCGAAACCACTGTTCCCTCTAAGCTGTGCGCGTGTGCGCACGCACACACCTCGCCGAGCAAGCGCACATACTTTACAACAGAGCGCACAAAAATTACAGCTCTGATTCTGATAGAAAACAACACAGACGTCTTAAAATTTAAAAGTTATGATTGTAATTACTAGAAATTTCCTGCTTCATTTAGTAATCATCTATTTTCATTTAATTTGATTAAAATCAATGTGGTGTACATACTGTATTCTGACTTGTAGTCAAATTTTAAAGTATATAACTCCGAGTGTCGTTATGTGGCGCACAAAAATTTAACCTTCCTTCAAAAGCTGTACACAGCTGATATTTTATGCGCACACAGCCTACAGAAAATTAGAGGGAACATTGCTCGAAACCCCTGGGACCTATACTGAAAATGTCCCCTCTGAAACGGACCAAATCTCGGCGGGCGAAACTCCCTTTGCTGGCTCTTGGTTGCCTCCCGAGGACGACCCTGCTTCTGCTTGTCCTCCGGCAACCTTCCGACTTTAGACTCCCCGAGATCCTTAACCAACTTATCCAAATCCTCTCCAAAGAGGAGCTTACCCCGAAAGGGGAGCTTATCTAGCCTTGCTTTAGAGCAGTGGTTCTCAACCTTTTTTGTACCGTGACCCCTTTTACCGTTGGTCAACTTGTGGTGACCCCCAATGATAAAATCAAATGCGTCTCTCTTCCTTTACCGTTAACGCATTGTCGCTGTAATCATTTGTTGAATTATTAATATATTATAGGCCTTTGCAATATGTTTTTATTTATAAAATACTTATTTAAATAATCAAAACAACAAGTAACAATATTTGATTTCAAAATTATGATGATTTTGTAGTCAAATCACTAATATGAAATAAAATTATTTTTTCTACCTTTGTTGTCTGACCAATTTATTCTCTGATCATGCTGGTCCCGATCTGAGGCTTCTGCTTTCCTGTCTTCTCTTAGCTCTCTTTCTGTGGTCTATGGTCCATCTGCCAGTTCTTATCTCTTTTGTTTTCTTCACTTCTTTCCATCAGCCTATTTCCAGTCCCAGTAACCCTCCCCAGTATCAGCCCCTTTCCAGTCCTCACTCCCAGTACCTTCCAATGTCAACTTGCATTCCCATGACTGCCACTGGTGTCCATTCCCTTCCAGTCCCCCTCCTTCCCCACTGATCAGTCCCTTCTAGTACAAATACCATGGCAGCCCCTCTCAGATCCACTCCCTTTCAGTTCCATGCTCCCATCCCCTTGTATCAGCCCACTTGTAGCCTTAGCCCCCAGTTTTCTTCCAGGGTCAGCAGCTCTATCCTCCCCTCCCCACAATCAGCCCATTCCCAGTCAAAGCCCCCTAATCAGCTCACTTCTAGTGCTAATCCCCCTCAACCCCATTACCAGTCCTACCCCCCCCCTAATCAGCCCAATACCAGTCCTACCCCCCATCAGCTCATTTCCAGTGCTAGTCCCCCCCTCAACCCCATTACCAGTGCTAGGCTCCCCTAATCAGCCCATTTCCAGTCCTAACCTCACTGATCAGCTCATTTCCAATGCTAGACCCCCATCAGTCCATTACCAGTCCTACCCCCCCTTGATAAGTCCATTCCCAGTCCTAGCCTTCCCTAATCAACCCATTACCATTCATAGCCCCCCCATCTGCCCATTACCAGTGCTAGCACCCCCATCAGCCCATTATAATCCTAACCCGCACTGTCTCTCGCCTCTGTCCAGCATTTATCCCGTCTGTCCAGTATGTCCCCATGTCTCTCCCCTTTGTCCATGCCAGCCTACTCCCTCCATGTCAGCCCCCCTCCCTCCATCCATCCATATCAGCCCCCTCCCTCCCTCCCTCCATGTCAGCCCCCATCCTTCCATCCATCCATGTCAGCCCCCCTCCCTCCATCCATCCCTCCATGTCAGCCCCCATCCTTCCATCCGTCCATGTCAGCCCCCCTCCCTCCCTCCCTCCCTCCATCCATCCATATCAGCCCCCATCCCTCCCTCCCTCCCTGTCAGCCCCCTCCCTCCCTCCCTCCCTCGCTCCCTATCAGCACCCCTCCCTACCTCCCTCCCTGTCAGCCCCCTCCCTCCCTCCCTCCCTGTCAGCCCCCATCCTTCCATCTGTCCATGTCAGCCCCCTCCCTCCATCCATCCATCCATATCAGCCCCCTCCCTCCCTCCCTCCCTCCATGTCAGCCCCATCCTTCCATCTGTCCATGTCAGCCCCCCTCCCTCCCTCCCTCCATGTCAGCCCCATCCTTCCATCTGTCCATGTCAGCCCCCTCCCTCCATCCATCCATCCATCCATATCAGCCCCCTCCCTCCATGTCAGCCCCCATCCTTCCATCTGTCCATGTCAGCCCCCTCCCTCCCTCCCTCCCTCCCTCCATCCCTCCATGTCAGCCCCATCCTTCCATCTGTCCATGTCAGCCCCCCTCCCTCCATGGCAGCCCCCCTCTGTCGATGTCAGCCGTGTTGCAGGTGGTCTGCCTCCCTGCGAATGCAGCCGCGGCTCTCTGCCGCTTAGGGTCCCGCGGCTGTACCTGTAAAATCATTGCGGAGCCCTTCCTGTCTCGATGGGCTCCATGCAGCATTGTCCCGCCACCAAAGGTAGTTGTTTACCACATCCGTTGGAGGCGGGCCAATGCTGCACGGAGCCCGTCGAGACAGGAAGGGCTCCGCAAGGATTTTACAAGTACAGCCGCGGTTCCCTAAGAGGCAGGGAGCCGCGGCTGCAGAAGAAGGCGGTGAGTTTGCCGGAGTTTGCTGCTGCCGAGAAGCGGACTCGGCAGCGGCAGCAACTTGTGCACATCTTAATTTTTTTTTTTAAACTTGGTGGAGGCTAAGCGACCCCCACTAAATCCTGTGGCGACCCCCGTTGGGGTCGCGACCCACAGGTTGAGAACCGCTGCTTTAGAGGAACCACCTGCCGCCCAATTACGGAGCCACAGATACCTCCGCACCGCCACCACAGATGCCATATTCTTCGAAAGGCCTCGAATAAGATCATAATGAATATCCACCAGATAAGCCGCTCGGACTCCAAACGGGATGCCTCTTCGACTGTGTCCTCTCCCTGCATTCTTTGGGACCATCAAAGACACGCTTTTGCCACCCATGCCCCACAAATGGAAGCATGCATGGAAAGCGCATTGACGTCAAAGACTTGCTTCAATAAGGTGTCTAGTCTCCTATCCTGAGCATCCTTCAGAGCGGCACTTCCTTCTACCGGAATCGCGGTCTTCTTAGTAACAGCCGAAACCGCTGGATCCACCTTAGGAGATCTAAAAAGATCCTTATCCTGATCCGCCAAGGGATAAAGGCGTGCCATCGCTCTGGAACCTTTCGGCCCTGACTCAGGCATGTCCCATTCTTCTAGAATCATTTCCCTAACTACCCTATGTATTGGGAAAACTCTCTGGGACTTACACACCGCCTGCAACAACAGGTCCTCCAACGTTGAATCCTCCGCCGGACCCGTGGCCGGCATATTAACCGCCTTAAGCGTATCCGTAATCAGCGCCAGCAACTCCTCTCGTCAGAACACCCGAACCACCCTCATCTGGTCCTCCTGCTCCGCAATCTCACCTTCCTCCAGCTCTTGCTCTACCTCCAAATCATCCAAGTTCTCTGACTGATCCTCCAAGACTATGGCCTGTTCTGCCCTGTCTCTGACCATCTTAGGCTTTTTAGATAGGGCACTGCCCACCCTGAATCCAGAGGAGTTCCAGGGGGCTTTACCCCCACAGCTCCCCCTCCGCAGCCGAACCTGCTGCCCACTGCATGGCCCCCCCCCAAGGGCCTGCTGGAGCAGCATCACAAAGTCTGGAGAGAATATCGCCGCTAATCCCCCCTGTAACAGAGGTTGCGAAGGAGGGGCGTCTGGAGCCGAGGATAGCCCCGCCACCAGCTCCGGGGGTGGTGCCACCGGCGAAAGGGATTCAGGCGAGGTCGAAGCATTTCCTTTTTGCCCTTTTGCCCCCCCCGTCCACTGCTGCATCCGACAATGCCACTTCCTGCACACAACCCCTGCACACCCCTACTTCAGAAACAGACCCCCTTCAGGCCCCACAGAGCAAACACTGAGGCCTAGAAGGCATGATGTCCTGCCAATCAGAACAATTTAACCTGCCGTTTCTGTTCTCTCTCCTTTCACTGTTTATTTATTTATTTTCACACAAACTTAACGGAGACCAGCCTTCTCAATATTCTACCTAGTCCCCTCTTACTAGTAGGCTATTCCTGGAACAAATTCCGTTTCTGAAAGGCAGGCTGCTGCAAACGCATTCCCGCACTGCTGCCACATGGCCCGGGCCTAACGGCTCTCAGACGCCTGCCCGCCCTAGCGTACACTCTGCTGTCGGCTCCCCTGCCGCCTGCGCGGCTTTGCTTACCTTCGCTGACTTCCTCACTGATGAGAGCACCGCTTTCCACTCCTGCCCTCAGCCGGTCCCACCGCAGCTTCCGTGTCGGGGAGAGAGACGCTGACAAGCTAGACGCTGCAGCGATCGCCACCGCGGTTTCCTTTGGCCTGCTCACTGCCGACTTTGCGGCTTAAATATCTCACGGCTCCTCACCCACGCCATGAGTTTGGGAGCCGGAGGCTCCACTGTCCAACTCCCTCACTCTGCCCCGTTAGCTTCAACCGACCTCCAGGGAGGGGGGAGGGGGGGGGCAGCCTCAGCAGTCACACAGCTTGAAGTCCAGCACTGAAACTCCTGCTCTTCAAGATTTTAAACCAAAAGATAAATTAATTCTTTTTTTTTAAAATACCAATCGACCTATTCTAAACTAACTAACCACTTAAACTCCTTAATCATTCCCCCAGTGAGTCCCGAACCTCCGAGGCTCACAACTCCTCCAGCTGCTCGGAGACTGAGATTACTGGAGCAAGGAGGCGGTTCCTGGACTATTTATACTGGTGTCACCAAAAGAGTGACATGCTCAGTCTCCAAGCTGCGGGAGGAGGTGCTAAACCCAGAGGTTTGGGACTAGACTGGAGGGGCGATAAGGAAAGAGGATTAATTACAATTAAGTGGACTTCTGTAGATATAAATGTACTGCTACCTTTATGCTGCAAATCCTATATTTAATTTGAGAGGGTATACAAAGAGAATACACCAAAAACTAGAAGAGGAATATTGACATGAGAAAAACTGCAAAAAAGAACTGATGCAAATTTAATTACACAGGACAAAGTAAAGAAGTATGTGAAAGATGGCATCTTGAAATAATTAAGGGGTTCCGTGGACAAAGAAATACAAAGGAGGAGACCTAAGTGGGAAAATCAGAAAATGTAGTTACCTGTAGCAGGTGGTCTCCATGGACAGCAGGAAAAGTCCTCACGTATGGATGACATCGTCCGATGGAGCCTCGTGCGGGAGTATTCCCAGCTCCTTCTGGAAGTTTTTGGAACCTACTCCGCGCATGCATGCATCTTCCCGCTCACCTCCATGGTGCCATTTTACCTCAGTTGATACTACAGCTGAGGAGAATACAATTCTTAAGAAAGCTGGGTGGGTTGTGAGGACTTTTCCTGTTGTCCACAGAGAATACCTGCAACAGGTAAGTAACTACATTTTCTTCATGAGTAACATTTTCTTTGTGGACAAGCAGGAAGAAAGTCCTCACATATGTTACTGAAGGCACCAACTATCAGTATCCATTAAGGATATAGTTCTTGAGCACCTTTATCTTTAACTTTATTTAATTCATTGATATCGGGGCAAAATAGACCCGATGTCAAGGTTAGTAGGATTGCATATACAAATGTATTCTATGTACTTGAAAAACCTGTAATGTATATTTAAAATCTGATCAAACAAATGTTTATTTATTAGCTCACTTTGTTGCCCAAACCTGCATGATCAAAATGTAATGTATATTTGTAATTCTATGTGATTGTAGCTCATTTTTGTTACTCACACCTGGATGATCAAAATGTAATGTATATTTGAAATTCTTTGTGATTCTGGTGTACCCTTCCCTCAAATCATACTGTATCTTTGATTGAATAAGTTACTCCCTGTATTTACACCATGGTCCGCTGCTGATCGCTGGAAGTGGCGGCTTATAAATGTTTACCAAATAAATAAATAAATAAATAAATACCGCCCAGGATTTGAAGAACCCCTGATGGCAGGGCAGGCAAAGAGAGAAAAAAGTTGTTTTAGACAGTGAAAGAAGTTATTCCATGACCCAGCAAAAATGATGTCTGTGGAGCTCTGCGGAAACAAAAGGGACTGAGTTCAATACTGTGCTGCAGTGAACAGGAAGGCATATGCATGCACAGTGGAGCTTCCAAACGTTTCTAGAGGGATATGGGAATATTCTCACACAAGGCTCTGTCGGATGACATCACCCATGTGTGAGGACTTTTTTCCTGCTGGTCTACGGCGAACTCATATTTAAAGATGATGAGCTGGAGGAATTGAAACAAATCTCAGTAAACCTGCAAGATGTAATAGGGCAATTTGACAAACTAAAGAGTAGCAATCACCTGGACTAGATGGTATACATTCCAGGGTGCTGAAAGAACAATTGGTAATTTGTAAATTATCATGAAAATAACCTTTAGTACCTGAAGATTGGAGAGTGACCAATGTAACACCAATTTTTAAAAGGGGGTTCCAGGGGTGATTTGGGAAACAAAAGACCAATGAGCCTGATGTCCATGTAGGCCAAATAGTAGAAACAATTATAAATAACAAAATGACTGAATATATAGATAGCCATGATTTAATGGGACAAAACCAACATGGATTTAGCCAAGGAAAGTATTGCTTCACCAATCTGCCACATTTTTTGAAGGTGTGAATAAACAGGTAAATAAATAAAGTGTATCTGGATTTTCAGAAAGCCTTAGGGGTATGTTTACTAAACCGTCTTAACGTGCGCCCGGCGATAGTGTGCAGGATGCCATAAAAGGAGTGGGTGTTTCGGTCTTAACATAGCAAAATGGGATTATCGCGCGATAACGCGCGCTGCGCACATCATCGGGCGAAACGCCACTAAGCACGTTAACGCGTGACAATCTTAAGTAGGCGCGCAGACATGCAAACATAGAAGCAGAGGTGTAGCACAATGGTTAATACACTGACTGATGGTACAGGGGTCATGAGTTCAATCCCCCAGTGTGCCTAATGCATAAGGCTGGCTGAGGCATCACTCTTTACGTGTAAGTAGTGCTTTTTGAGGCATTTTACTTTTATTTTAATTAGTGCTGCCAGCAAACACACCCTCACGGTGGTGTAACCTAAGGTGCCGCATAAGGCACCCCATAACACACTCCATAGGGCACATTATAAAGTGCACTGTCCGCCAAGGCATCCTATAATGTCCCCTATAGGACACCTTATAAGGCACCTTATAAGGCACTTGATAGGGCGCCTTATAGGGCACCTTATAAGGCGCCTTATAGGGCGCCCTATAAGGTGCCTTATGGGGCGCCTTATGAAGCACCTTAAGGTTACAGTACTCTGAGGGTGTTTTTGCTGGCAGCCCTAATGTACATTAAAAATAGACAATGCCTCAGACAGCCCTATCAAATAACCCCACCATGGGTTTGAACCCATGACCTCTGGCTTCACAGGCAGTGAAGTAACCAGTGGGTTACAGCTCTATAGCTGCCAACAAACCCCTGGCTGGCTGCAGAAGGACTGCACGTCACCACACAAACTGTCTGCTGTGGTTACCAGGATAGGGTTAACCCACCTGTACCCATGATGCACTGCACATGCAAATCAGCAGTCGACAGATGGGCACAAGATGGGGTATGCACCCCCACAGCACCTCGGCCTGGTAGGGGGAACTGACCGTGTGTGGTACTGGCACAGAGTAGCCACAGACCGTCACATTGTGCAGGTACTGTGCTCACCCTGAGGGTGAGGTGGGGCGCCCAGCACCAGGTCCACAGCACCTTTCATGGCTGAAATACGCCATGCTGCAGGTCCCCATCAGTGCTACTGTGTGTGATAGGTAGTTCCTGCAGACACACCTAGGATACATCTGTGTCCTTCTGTATTTCTCAGTCATGTCTAGCCCTTATGGGCTATGATGCACCCAGAATAGTGCATATCCTGTGTTGGTGCCATGGTTACATGATGTAGGTGAAGGGAGGGGGGGGGGTGTTTGGACCCATAGGCGGATTATGTACCACCACACAACCCACCCTCTGGGGCTCAGGGTGGGAAACATGATCGCCCACCAACAGATCCACATTCTACCTCCCTGCAATGGTGGCAGTAGAGGGGACCATCAACCCCAGTCCTGCTGGGGAACAGACACCCTACAGGGCAGGCAATGCAGAGCTGTACGCATCCATAAATGCAGAGCTGTATGCATCGGTCCTCCAAATCTTATTTGGAGGACCGATGGCAACAGGTCCGGATCGGTAACATTACATCCCAGCCTTTCCGACAGAAGCAAGGAGTACCCCAGGGTTCCTCCCTCTCGGCTTTACTATTTAATATCTACATGCAGCCAATCTGCAACATCACCCGCTCATTTGGAATTTCATGCCTTATCTATGCTGATGATGTGCTTATATTCACACCAGTTAATGTAATAAAGCCTGACTATACACCTTTAACCACCTGCTTCAATGCAATCTCAGATTGGCTGCTCACACAAAATCTCCGAATCAATTTTAAGAAAACGGAAGCCCTGATTGTCACAAGGAATAAAGACTTCTCCCCTCCACCAACATTAAGAACAAGAGATGCTGACTTACCAGTCAAAACCATGATACGTTACCTAGGTGTCATACTGGACCAGCGACTGGATTTCAAAGAACACATAAAAAGTACAGTAAAATCCATCTATCACAAGATCAGGACTCTTCGACCCCTCAGACCCATGCTTGAACCAAATGACTTTCACACAACCTTCCAGGCATTAGTCACCCCTCATTTCGACTATGCAAACATTGTGCTACATGGCCTCCCCAAGAGCACGCTGAACCCTCTACAGTTGGCCATGAATACAGCAGCCAGAGTTCTATATGGGGTTTCAAGGAGTCAACATATCACCCCCATCCTGTTTGAACTTCATTGGCTCCCAATAACATGTAGGATCTTATACAAAACCCTTCTCTTGACCTTCAAAGCATTCCACCAAATCTCACCATCCTCGCCTTTCTGACATCCTTCACCACTCTCGAAACACCAGATCTAGAAGATCTGTAACAGAAAATACACTAATGGTCCCAAAAGACCTAACAAAACTCACACAGATGACTACCATGAGAGCATTCTCATCCTTCGTCCCTAGATGTTGGAACATGCTACCTCCTAACATCAGATCACAGAAAGACCTGTCCCAATTCAGAAAATCTCTAAAAACACACCTCTTCCTTCAATACTTCTCCCAAGGCACTAGCTCCCCACCTCCCCCCCTTCCAACCCAAACCAATGACTATGGTTAGTCAAGTAAGGCCTCTAAACTCCACTGCTCGCCCCAGATTAAAATCTCACAATCCCTAACCTACGAAACTCAAAACTTATTCTTCTTTGCTGTAAATAGTTGTGAATATTTGTTATTACCTTATCTTATCGTTATCCCCATTGTCCCGGTTTCACTCCCTGTTATCTGTAAACTTGACATATGTTTTATGCTTAAGTACAAGGTTGTTAAAGTGTAAACCGCGCTGATGATGAATAGGGTGGTATATAAAAACTGTTAAATAAATAAATAAATAAAGCAATAGCAGACAGACAGTAGGCCTGGAAATGCACAGCTGTCCCCCACCACTATCTGACATTCTCCAGCAGCAAGCCTCCAGCCGCTGTGTCCCCCACCACTATCTGACATTCTCCAGCAGCAAGCCTCCAGCCGCTGCACCCTGCAAGGTGTTCCAGCAAGACAGTCTGCTAGCTAGTCCATAGTGCATGGTCCTGGAGGAGATGCGTGTACCCAGAACTGGGATGTCAGCATACACACCAAGCAGATAAGTCAGTGATTGGGCCCCAAAAGTTAACCCATAAATATCACACAAGAGAAATACTATATAGCACTATGGGGGAACCTAGCCATGCCATGGTCACTGCTCCGTCAGGGTGAGATTGACCTCCCAGCAGGACATGCTGTGGCCACCCTGTCCGTGCAGGTGGTGGCCGGCCACTACAATGTCTGAACCATTGCCCTATGCTATGTACAGATGAATCCAGGCCAGGCCACCCTATCCTGGCTATTCCCACGGTACCTTGCTCCTCATTATGCACATTGGCAGGCCAATACTGGCAACAGTGCTAGCAGTGTGGGCTGTGGAGGGTGTTTGCAGCCACCACACACTGAATAGACAGACACACACTCCCCACTCCCCACATCTATGCCAGCCCTGGCCACCGCACCAGTCCTGGGCACAGTGCAGGCATGGCTATGGTACGCAATACTGTTGGGGTCACCCCCCAGGGTGGTAAACACTGTCAGACACAAGACCTGTAGCACACTCCACAGACATTAGAAAGGTTGCTATGCTGCAGCTCACTCAGAAAATTGTACTTAAATATCTACCAGTAATCATAGCAACCTTTTGATAGCTGTGTACCGTATTCCCAGGTTTAGGGTGGCATTGCTAAGGTATGCAAGTGCTAGTATTGGGAGATGCACGCAGGGCCCAACATCCTGCCTCTCCAGGAGGCATTGGATAATGGAGTTTGTGGGTGCGGGTGTCTCTGCCCCTGTTAGCCGCTGCTTTAGGGCAAAGGTTCCCGACTCCAGTCCTGGTGGGCCAGACACTGTTCGGGTTTTCATGCATGAGATACATCTGCATACCATGGGGGCGGTGCATAGAAATGCAGCACAGGCATCTTTATTAGAGACAGCATGGAACCTGAATGGCGTTTGGCACTCCAGGACTGCATTTGGGAGACTCTGCTCTAGGTAATGCGCATGTTTATGGTGTCTGTGCTCTGTAGGGTAAAATGTAGGTGTTTTTGGCATGTTTACGTCATCTGCAATAAAGGTTCTGTCTATATTAGCACATTTTCGTAGTGGGTAAAATATGGGGACTGGGTTGGCAGGAACCACAGCTGGGACTTGAACCTGTGACCTTCTGCTTCTGAACACACTGGCTGTGTGCACTGCACCACTGTGTTGCCACAGAGACAGTGCATTCCCTGGTGATACCATGACTGTTCGTCAGACAGGGCATGTCTGTTGCAGTGCATGGCACCCACCTACACAGGGCTAGGCTATGGTCTGCTCTGGGCATCTGCCACTGCCCCCTCCACCACCAGTATCCCTCTGCCACCATGCTCACATGCCCTTCTGCTGGTGGTGCTGGTGGAGCGCAGTCTCAGGCCATCCAGTGTGCAGGTAGGCGACTGCCTATGGTGCGGGTTCTGGGGTAGGGGGTGCCTGCATAGCTGCCCACGCTTCCCCCCAGCACCGCATGCCAATGTTCCGTGCCCTTCGAGGTACCTGCTGGGTACTATCCCCTGTGACACTGTGGGAAGCACACTTGTGCCCATGTTGGGCCCTCAGCAGTTGCTGTCTGGCTGCTCTACTCTTTCAGCATTCCTATGGGCCAGCTAGGCATCACCCTAGTCCGCACTGTGGGCCAGCTGCACCACAGCATGTGCCGCCTGCAGCCCTCTGTGTCCCCTTTTCCAGCATCTGTCCAGTTGCCCATTCCGACATGCCCACCCTGCTGTTGTGGAACATGTGCATGCCATAGGAAACCTGGCCAATGGAGTCGGAAACCCTGCTCAGCGCAATTACACTGTGGGCTCATTCACCTTGTATGGGGACGGAGCATAGACCCTTCCAAAATTCATATCTTTTTTTTCAGCTTTCTTGGGAGTGTTTTGTGATGTTTCCCATTGATATCACTATTGGCCAGCTTGGTTATTTTATTTTTACATTTTCCTCTGTACATTTTCAAGGTTTATTTGCCCTTTTGTTCCGTGCACATGTATCACACTTATCACTTTTTGTACGTTTCCCTGGTTTTGCTGTACATTGCTGACGGAAATGGTTTCTTCTCCCTTTAAATCAGCTCTAACACCAGGGTTTCACTGGCGTTAGTTTTGAGCCTCGGATTTCACAGCGTTAGTGTGCGGGGAGACTCTCCCCTCCCACTCTCCACCCATTGACCCCTTCTCTCCGCCCCTGGGGAGCCTTCCTCCGCCCTCCGGGAGCCTTTCCCCGCCTTCAGCGCTCGTTTGCGCCGCTGCGTGCGTTATCGCGCGATTAGGTACCTGTGCGCCTGATAAAGCACCATTATCACGCGATAAGATACCTTATCACGCGATAACATCACAGAGCGCACATTAAGCACAGTTACTTACCTGTAACAGGTGATCTTTGGGAACAGCAAGAATTAGTCCTCACATATGGGTACGTCGGTACCGATGGAGCCTGCGCGGGAACGCTCCCCAGCTTCCCAAAAAGGAAAGCTTTTGGGAGCATCCCACAGTGCATGCGCGCTGCCTTCCCGCCTTTCCTAACCAACTCTCCTCAGTTCGAGTTTAAAGCTGAGACAATAGAGAGAGAGAGGAAAGGAAAGATAGAGAGAGATACAACTCCTAGGGGAGGTGGGAGGGTTGTGAGGACTAATTCCTGCTGTTCCCAGAGATCACCTGTTACAGGTAAGTAACTGTACTATCTCCAGGAACAAGCAGGAATGAGTCCTCACATATGGGGACTCCCTAGCTAAGATGCCTGGGAGATCCCCAAGGGTATGAGACCCTTAAGGGTTCCTCGTCTTCCTATGGATCTCAGGCATCCATTCAGGGAAGGAGGGCAGGAGTTGTTCAAGAATGGAACAGATGTCTGAGGACAGCCTGACCAAACAAGGCATCCCGGCGGGAGTCCTTGTCCAAACAGTAATGGGCTGTGAAGGTATTTATTTTATTTTATTAACAATTCTTATATACCGCACTATTAGACATCAGCGCGGTTTACATTGAACAAAAACATCCGACAATTTACATATGTCTGGTCATTACATTTAACAGGAAGTATAACTTGGCGAAATAGGGGAAACTAAATACAATGAGGGTTATCTGATAAAGGATATCCTGGTTAACTATATACAATGGTGGTACAATAGTACATGGAACAACTTGCTATTTACATTGTGAAGTTGGCCTGTTGCGGGGGTCTATCTGTTTGACCACTTCTGCTATTTGCCTGGGGGTTATGTTCGGAGCTGTCAATGAGATATTTAAGGAAGAGGAAATGTTTCAGTGCCTTTCTGAACTGACTCAGATTAGGTATTGCTCTGATTTGTGCTGGTAAGGTGTTCCATAGAGTTGGGGCACAGAATTGGAAGGCTCTGTTGGCTGTTGATCTAGTGCATCTTGTGGTATCATTTGGGATAACTAGTGTGTTTAATTCTGCTGTTCTTCGTGGCCTGTTTGGTGCGAGTGGTTGTATGAGGTTGGAGAGAGAGGAAGAGGTGAGCCCCTTAGCCGCTTTGAATGTTAGCAGTAAGGTCTTGAAGCTGATCCTTGCTTGAATGGGGAGCCAATGTATGAACCGAGGCCCAGGTGGCTGCTCGACAGATCTGGTCGATGGACACAGAATGAAGATGAGCCATAGAGGTGGCCATGGCCCTCACATTGTGAGCTGTGAAATGGCCCTCCAGAGAAAGGTTCTTACTCTGGTAAGCAAAAGAAATACACTGAGCAATCCAATTGGACAGTGTTCTCTTAGAGACTGGAAGTCCTAAATGAGAAGGATCAAAAGCAACAAAAAGCTGGGAAGACTTTCTATGTTGCTGTTTCCTGTGTAAGTAAAAAGCAAGAGCTCTTTTACAATCTAGAGTATGAAGGTTTCTCTCTGCACTGGATGCATGAGGAGCTGGAAAAAAGACAGGTAAATATACCTCTTGATTAAGATGAAAAGGTGAGACCACTTTAGGCATAAAGTGAGGATTTGTCCTAAGGACTAACTTATCATGATGGAACCTTGTATAAGGTGGATTAGCCACTAAGGCCTGCAATTCACTGATGCGGCGAGCAGAAGTGACTGCAGTAAGGAAAATAACCTTCCAGGAAAGAAATTTCAAGGAGGTAGTGGCTAAGGGTTCAAAAGGTGGCTTCATAAGCTGACCAAGAACCAAGTTTAAGTCCCAAGCCACCGGAGAAGGTCGAATGGGAGGTTTTGTTAAAGTTAGGCCTCTCATGAATCTTGCAATAAGAGGATGAGAGGAAATAGGTTGTCCATTGAGAGGCTTAAGGGATGCTGCAATAGCACTCAAATGGACCCTTACTGAATTCGTTTTAAGGCCTGCATCGGAGAGATGCAGGAGATATTCCAATAGAGAATTCACAGGAAGTGCCAGAGGGTCAAGACCCTTTTGAGCACACCAAATTGAAAATCTTTTCCACTTAAAAGCATAGGAACGCCTAGTGGAAGGTTTTCTGGAAGCATGGAGGATATCCTTCACTTGCTAAGAAAGATTGAAGTCTTGAAGGTCTAGGCCTTCAGTAACCAAGCTCTGAGGTGAAGGGACTTGGGATTTGGATGCCACAAAGTCCCGTCCTCCTGGGACAGAAGGTCTGGTGCAGCTCCCAAGTCCAGGGAGGGGGCTTGGGAGAGATGCAGAAGTAGAGGGAACCACACTTGGAGTGGCCAGCGTGGAGCTATGAGGATCATAGATCCTTGATCCCTCTGGAGTTTGAACAGAGTCTTGGGAATCAAACGAATGGGTGGAAAGGCATACAGGAAGCCCTGACCCCAATGAAGGAGGAAGGCATCCTTGGCCTCAGCTCCCTGACACAGAATTCTGGAACAGAACCGGGGAAGTTTGGCATTCCACGGACTTGCAAAGAGGTCTATGTCCGGGGTTCCCCATTCCTGGAAGATTCTGAGTACCTGATCCATGTGCAGGGACCATTCGTGTGGAAGCAGAACTCGACTGAGTCTGTCTGCCCAAGAGTTTTGGATTCCTGGGAGGTATACTGCCAGGAGATGGATTTGATGCTCTCTGGCGAAGGCCCATAATCTTAGAGCTTCGTTGCAAAGCGACAGAGAGCCAGTTCCTCCTTGCTTGTTTATGTAAAACATGGCTACTTGATTGTCCGTATGAATGAGGACTGTCTTGTAGCTGAGGAGGGTATGAAAGACCTTGAGAGCTAGGAATACTGCTCGAAGTTCCAAGTGGTTGATATGAAGAGAGGTCTCCTGTGGGGACCAAGTGCCTTGGGTGGAGAGGTCTTGTAGATGAGCTCCCCAACCTGTTTGGGAGGCATCTGTTGTGAGGGTTGCCTGGGGCAACAAAGGTTGGAAGGGGGTCCCCAGCAACAGATTTTGAGTGGACATCCACCATTGGAGAGACCAAAAGAGACGTTTGGAGGTTGCTATTTGGTCTGAGAGAGCTCCTGAAGCTTGAGTCCACTGGGTGGACAAAGTCCATTGAGCTGCTCTCATGTGTAGGCGAGCCTAGGGTACCACATGTACTGTGGAAGCCATATGGCCTAGCAGCTGTAGCATCTCCCTGGCAGTTAAGTGGGTCTTTGACTGAATCTGGGAGGCTAACTGCACTAGACGTTGACAACGGGCCTGAGGAAGGTAGGCCCTTGCAGAAGTGGTGTCCAACCAGGCCCCTATGAATTCCAGGGACTGAGTAGGGGTGAGCTGGGACTTTGAGAGGTTTACCACAAGTCTCAGGTATTGCAGAATGTGCCTGGTGCGGTTCAGGGAGATCTGAGCCTCCGACTGGGTTGGAGCTCGGATGAGCCAGTCATCCAGATATGGGAAGACAAATATTCCCAGAGTGCGTAGAAATGCAGCAACTATTGCCATGCATTTGGTGAACACTCTTGGAGCAGAGGCCAGACCGAAAGGAAGGACTCTGTATTGGTAATGTTTTCCCTGGAACAGAAAACATAGGAATTTTCTGTGAGATGGATGGATGAGGACATGAGTGTACACATCCTTGAGATCTAGAGAACAAAGCCAATCCTGACTCTGCAGGTATGGAAGGAGAGTGCCTAGAGAAAGCATCTTGAACTTCTCCTTGCATAGGAATCTGTTCAATTCTCTGAGATCTAGAATGGGTCTGTATCCCCCTGTTTTCTTTGGAATGAGAAAATAGGGGGAGTAAAACCCTGACCCCTGTTGAAGAAGAGGAACTTCTTCTATGGCCCTCTGGGCCAGAAGGGTAGTCACCTCCTGATCCAGAAGGTCGAGGAGAGATGTGGGAGAATTGAAGTGTCTCACCATGGTGTAGGGAGGAAGGTCTGAGAAATGAAGTTTGTAGCCCTCTCTTATGATGGAGAGGGTCCACTGCTCTGATGTGATTTGCTCCCATCTGGGAGCAAAATGAGCTAACCTTCCTGGAATGGTGAAAGGTTCTGGCTGTTGTAGAGCCAGAAAGGTTAAGTTCTGTAGTATCAAGTCAAAAACCCTGAGGAGGTTGGGACTGCTGAGTTGCAGCAGCCCCTGTAGACTTAGGCCTGGCCTGCTTAGGTTGCTGACGCTTAGCGGTAAAGCGACCTGTAGAAGATTGTTGGCCAGAAGTGGAAGGAAACCTGCCCTTTTTGAAAAAAGACTTTTTAAAAGTCTTTTTCTTGGCAGGAATGGAGGTAGACTTTGAAAGTCTATCCAGAGCAGAATTCTCTGCATCCATTTGAGTGGCTTTTATTTGCCACTCTTTGCCAAAGAGATTTTCACCTGTACAGGGCAGATTTCCTAAGCCATCCTGAACCCAGGGTTCTAGATCAGAAGCCTGGAGCCAAGCAATTCTGCGAGCAGCTATGGCAATGCCTGAGGCTCTGCTGGCACCTTCAAAGGAGTCAAAGGCTGCCCTGTTGGAAAACTTTGAAATGTCTTGAGTATGCTTAAGCCAAAGGAGGAAGTCATCCCTTCTATCCTCTGGAATAAAAGGGAGATAGTTGTGCAGCTTTTGTGCAACTTCCTTTAGAAACATACCCATATAAAGGCTATATGAGTTGATTCTGGCAATAAGCATACTGGCTTGGAAGATTTTCCTACCAAAAGCATCCAAGGTCCTGCATTCTCTTCCTGGAGGAGCAGAAGAGTGTCTTTTGTTACTCTTTAACCTTTTCATAGCTGACTGCACCACAATGGAGTGGTGAGGAAGCTGAGTTTTCTGAAATCCAGGACAAGGAGGGACACGGTACATAGTGTCCAATCTGCGAGAATGAGGAGAAAGGGTGAGAGGAGTCTCCCATAAGTCAATCATATGTTCATGAAGAATTTCATGAATTGGCAAGGTGACTGCCTCTCTGGGAGCCTTAGAGTATCCTAAAATATCTAATTTTTTTGCTCTAGGCTCTGCTTCAGAGGTTACTGAAATAGAGAGTCCTTTAGCCACTTCTATTATGAAGTCTTGAAAGGACAAATCCTCTGGAGGAGACATTCTCCTTTTTGGAGAAGCAGGCTCCTCAGGAAGGGTAATGGATACTTCAGGAGACTCATTTGATGAATCAGAATCATCAGAGGAATCGAAGTATCGTCTGTCCCCTTCCAATGATCGATACGCGTATCGATCGGTACCGACATCGGGCGTCCCCGGTACCGGATCGGTACCGAGAAATAGCCCTGGACAAGGAACCTGAGTCGGTATCCTGGCTGATGTCGATGCAGTCAGTACCGGTATCGGTGCTGGTACCGGTACCGGCACCGACAACAGAACTCGTTGCGGTACCGTCGGCGTCGCAGCTTTAATAAAAGCCATTATAGCCTGCTGCATGGATTGAACAGTGTGATCCATGGACGCCACGACTGCCTGGATGTCGGTACCGGGAGATTGTGCCGGTACCCCAGAGCAGTCTAACAGGTGATCGGTCGAGGCTGTGCCATCGATGTCAACCTGTAACCCCATAGGAGGAGCTTTGGAAGCCGGAGCTTCCCGCCGGGGTTGTTTGGCTGGGGCAGGATCCTCGAGGGCAAGCCCGGAGGCATCTCGATACTTAGAGGGAGATTTGCCCTTCAAGGACTTGCTAGGATTATGTTTGGTTACCTGAGACCCATCGGGAGAGGAAGACCTGGAAGATGTCGATGCCACTGCCGGTGCATCCGTGGGAAACAGCACATGGAGCTTGGCTGCTCGGTTCTGTAACCCTCGTTTAGACATTGAAAAGAGCAGGACTGGCAATCCGGAATGGAGTGTTCAGGACCCAAACATTTAAGACACCATTCATGGGTATCTGTAACAGAAATTGTACCGCTACACTTAGTGCATTTTTTTAACCCGGAGGCTGGTTTTTCCATGAGGGAAAAATTTCTTGTGGGCCTGGAGGCCTAAGAAGAAAAATACACCAAGTGAGGAAAAAAAATATATATATTTTTTTTTTTTTAGAAAGAAAAGAAAAGAAAAGATCGGCGGTACCGGTCCGGCGTCGGGGAAGGCAGACACGCGACCAAAGAAATAAATTAAAATAAAGAACTTCTTCAGTGGTGACAGGAACACGACCTGCTGGCTCCGCGGAAAAGAAGAACTGAGGAGAGTTGGTTAGGAAAGGCGGGAAGGCAGCACGCATGCGCTGTGGGATGCTCCCAAAAGCTTTCCTTTTTGGGAAGCTGGGGAGCGTTCCCGCGCAGGCTCCGTCGGTACCGACATACCCATATGTGAGGACTCATTCCTGCTTGTTCCTGGAGATAGACGGTTTAGTAAACATACCCTTTAGACAAGGTCCCTCATGAGATACTCTGGAGGAAATTTAGAAAATCATGGGATAAGAGGTAGTGCCCTGTTGTGAAATGAGCACTAGTTAAAAGATAGAACATAGAGTAGGGATAAATGATCAATTTTCTTGATCAAGAAAGATGAAGTACCCTGGGGATCTGTCCTGGGCCCACTTCTTGGAAACAGAAACAAGAAGTGAGGTGATTACATTTGCAGATGAGACAAAATTATTCAAAGTAGTTAAATCACAAGATGATTATGAAGATTTTAAGTCGACCTTGAGAAATTGGGAGACCAGGCAGATGAAATTTAATGTGGACAAGTGGAAAGTGATGCATCTAGGAACAACCCAAATTATAGCAACACGATGCAAGGATCCACATTAAGAGTAACCACCCAGGAAAAGTATCTAAGTATGCTAGAAATTGTAAGGAAAGGAATAGAGAATAAACAAAGGATATCATAATGTCTCTGTATTGCTCCGTTGTACGATTGCACCTTAAGTACTTCATACAGTTTTGGTTGCAGCATCTACAAAAGGATACAGTGGAATTCGTAAAGGTACAAAGAAGGGCAACCAAAATGATAAAAGGGATGGAAGGATTCTCCTATAAGAAAAGACTTAAAAAATTAGGTCTCTTTAGCTTGGAGAACAAACGGCAGAGAGGATATTTGATAGAGGTCTATAAAATAATGAGTGGAGTGGAACGAGTAATGTAAATTGGTTGTTTATTTCTTCAATAAGTACAAAGACTAAGGAACATGGGATGAAGCTACAACGTAACCCATTTAAGATTAAGAAAAAAATATTTTTTTCACTCAACGTGGAATTAAGCTCTGAAATTCATTACCAGAGGATATAGTGCAAGTATAGCTGGGTTTGAAAAAGGCTTGGACAAGTTCTTGGAGGAAAAGTCCATATAATATTATCAAAGTAGATGGGGAGAAATCCACTGCTTATCCCTAGAGAAAGGTGTGAGCTAAATCCAATCCAATATCTTTGTCTCAAGATAAATTAATGTATACGTTTGGAGGCAGTTTCTATTCTAGACTCACCTGCATTTGGTATATGTCCTCAGAGGTCTCTCCCATAGAGCCATCTGTCAGGATGATGAGGTTTCCTGTCTCACTGGATGCGTGTGAGGAGAGAGACGATGATGAGTGGTGGACAGAGCTGTGAAGGTTTAACGGGCTGAAAGAAACATTTGCCATAAGGAAGAGGTTAAACATGCAATGTGACTATTAATTCAGCCAAAGCAAAATATACCTAAAACCTATGAAAAGTGAAAACGTCAAGATTATAAGGTTCAGATACTAAATAAACTTAAGCATGCACAGAGCGGCAGGTGCACCTACTCTTGCTATCTTACTAGGCAGACTAGATGGACCATACTGGTCTTTATCTGTCATCATTTACTATGTTACTATGTTACTGCATAAAGCGTAGTTACTCACCTGTAACAGGTGATCTCCGGAAACAGCAGGAATTTAGTCTTCACATATGGGTGATGTCAGCACTGATGGAGCCCGCGCGGGAATGCTCCCCATCATCCAGTAGGGAAGCTTTTGGGAGCATCCCGCTGTGCCTGCGTAGCTGCCTTCCCACCTTTCCAGCTCTCTCTCCTCAGTTGGGTTTGTAGCTGAGATAAAAGGAGAGAAAGAAAAGAAGACCTAGAACTCCTAGAGGAGGAGGGTGGATTGTGAAGACTAAATAACTGCTGTTCCCGGAGATCACTTGTTACAGGTGAGTAACTACGCTATCTCCAGGAACAAGCAGGAATGTAGTCTTCACATATGGGACTCCCTAGCTAGAAGATGCCAGAGAGATTACCTCAGAATCTACTGTGGTTTGTCCTAGGTATGCCTAAAGAAGGCATGTATCCTCCATGGATGTCTGGTATCAAAATCCAGGCTGGAGGATAGGAGTTGTTCTAAGTTTGAAGAGATGCTGGAGAACAGCCTGGCCAAACTTGGCATCCCGGTGGGAGTCCTTGTCCAGATAGTAGTGAGCAGCAAAAGTATGGCCCAAAGACCAAGTTGCTGCTTTGCATATCTCGTCAATAGCTACAGATCGTAGATTTGCCATCAAGATAGCCATGACTCAAACATTATGGGCAGTGACATGTCCCTTGAGGGAGAGTACTGCATTCTCATAAGAAAAGTGATGCAGTCTGCTATCCACTTGGAGAGAGTAAGTTTGGAGAATGGCAACCAGAGGTGACTAGAGTCAAAGGAGATGAACAGCTGAGAAGCTTTCCGGTGCTCTCGAGTATTGTGAAGATAAAAAGCTAAGGCACATTTACAATCCAGAGTGTGGAGGGTTGCTTCTGCCCTAGATGAGTGTAGTCTAGGGAAAAACACAGGGAGGTAGACTGACTGGTTCAAATGGAAGGGTGAGACCACCTTCAGCATGAAGTGAGGATGAGTCCTAAGGACTACCTTATCATGGTGGAACCATGTGTAAGGTGGGTCAGTCACCAAGGCTTGGAGTTCACTAATGCGCCTTGCTGAAGTGAGGGCAATGAGGAAGATGACCTTCGATGTGAGAAATTTAAGTGACGTAGTAGCTAAAGGTTCAAAAGGCAGCTTGAGAAGCTGCCCTAGAACACTGAGGTCCCATGCCACTGGTGGTAGCTTAATGGGAGGCTTGATTAATAGAAGACCCCTCATGAAGCATGCTACAAGCGGCTGACAGGAGATGGGTTAGCCTTCTAAGGGTACATGAGAGGCCGCAATTGCACTTAGGTGTACTCTTACCGAATTGGTTTTGTGTCTAGAAAAAGATAGGTGGAGGAAATATTGAAGCAGTGTCTCCACCGGAGCTGAGAAGGGATTAAGATTCTTCTGAGAACACCAAACAGAAAACCTACACCACATGAAAGCATAGGACCATCTAGTGGATGGCTTTCTAGAAGCTAAGAGGATGTCCTTAACCTCCTGAGGAAGGTCAATACCTTGGAAAGCTATGCTTTTCAGCAGCCATGCTGTGAGATGGACAGACTGTGGATTGGGATGGCGCAGTGTCCCCTCCTCCTGAGAGAGGAGATCTGGAGTAGACCCCAGATCTATGGGTTGAGTCTGAGACAGACATAGAAGGAGAGGGTACCACAGTTGATGTGGCAGCGTGGGGCTATGAGTATCAAGAAGCCCCTGTCCGCCTGAAGTTTGAAAAGAGTCTTGGGAATTAGGGGGAGGGAAGGCATACAGGAAGCCATATCCCCAGTGGAGGTGAAAAGCATTCACCCGTTGGCTGTCTGACATAGGAGTCCTGGTACAGAAACGAGGGGAGCTTGGCATTCTGAGGGCTTGCGAAAAGGTCTATTTCTGGAGTCCCCCAGATCTGAAAAATGTAAGAGACAGTGTCCACATGAAGAGACCACTCGTGGGGGAGAAGGATTCGACTTAATCTGTCCGCTAAGACATTGTGCTTGCCCAGGAGATACACCGCTTGGAGGTGAATGTGATGATGTATGGCAAAGGACCAGAGATGTAGAGCCTCGCTGCAGAGGGTCCAAGACCCTGTTATGCCCTGCTTGTTCACGTAGAACATGGCCACTTGATTGTCAGTTTGGACTAGGATTCTGCGGCAACGAAGCTGGGTCCTGGAACACTTTGAGAGCATTGAGAATGTCTCTGAGCTCCAGCAGATTTATAAGGAGTTGTGACTCCTGCTGAGACCAGAGGCCTTGAGTGGAAAGAGATCCCGGATGGGTTCCCCAGCCCAGTTTGGATGTGTCCATCATCAGGGTACATTGATGTGCAGGCATCTGAAAAGGTGACCCTACAAGGAGATTTCCTGGGGAACATTACCCTGGAGAGATGAGACCAGAAGGGTAGGGACCTTTATCCTGTCCCTTAGGCAACCTGAGGCTTGAGGCCACTGGGATGCTAGTGTCCATTGGGCTGTGCACATGTATAGACGGGCATATGGAACTACATGCACCGTTGATGCCATATGGCTCAGAAGTTGTATCATTTTTCGAGCATTAAGATAGCTCTTGAGACATGCTTGATATGCTAACTGATTGAGATGAGCGCAGCGGAGTTGGGGCAGAAATGCTCTTGACTGTTGAGTATTTAAGAGTGCCCCTATGAACTCTAGAGTTTGAGTGGGGACAAGTTAGTACTTTGAAAGATTTATGAGAAATCCCAAGTGTTGTAACACCTGCATGGTACGTGAAAGGGACAGGCTGGTCTCTTGAGAGGTGCTTGCTCTTATGAGCCAGTCGTCTAAGTAAGGGGAGACAAATATCCCTAGAGTCCTTAGAAATGCGGCTACAACCACCATGCATTTTGTGAAGACTGTTGGGGCACAGGTGAGGCCGAAAGGTAGGACTCTGTATTGATAGTGTCTTCCCTGAAACATGAAGCGCAGGAATTTTCTGTGTTCTGGATGAATAAGAATATGAGTGTATGCTTCCTTTAGATCTAGAGAACAGAGCCAGTCCTGACTCTGGAGATAGGGAAGAAGGGTCCCCAGGGAGACCATCTTGAACTTCTCCCGTATGAGATACTTGTTTAGGCCCCTGAGGTCCAGAATGGGCCTGTATTCCCCCCTCCCCCCCTGTCTTCTCTGGAATAAGAAAGTAGGGAGAAAAGAAGTCCATTCCCTGCTGGAATGTTGGAACCTCCTCTATTGCACCCTGCAGTAGAAGGGAGGTGATCTCTTGTAGTAATAGAGCAGTGAGAGGGGGCTGAGAATGAAACTCTCTTGCTGAAGCTGGGGGAGGAGAGGGTAGGCTTTGTAGATGAAGTCTGTATCCCTCCGTACTATTGTTAATGTCCACTGCTCCGAGGTGTTGAGATGCCATCTGTGGGCATAATGGCAGAGTCTGCCGGGAATGTGGATAGGGTCAGGACTCTTCAGAGGCAGGACAGATATATTCTCTAGAAAGGAGTCAAAAACCCGGAGCAGCCTGAGTCTGCTGAGGTAGCTGAGACTTGGTTGTCTGAGCCTTCTTTTGAAATTTTGGAGGAGGTTGTCCTTTCTGAGAAGCATTATGCTGACATTGAACAGCAGGAGTATAAGAAGGATAATTCTTCTTCTTATTGAAGGCGGATTTCTTTATTGCTGCCTTCTTCGTAGCTGGGTTAGCAGTAGATCTATAGAGCCTATTCAGGGTAGTGTTCTCAGACTCCAACTGAGAGGCTTTGTCTTGCCAATCCCTTGCCAAAAAGGTTTTTGCCGGTGCAAGGGATATTACCCAGCTTATCTTGAACCCATTGCTCAAGATCGGATGCCTGGAGCCAAGCAATCCTGTGTGCACAGATGCAGATAGATGCAGTTCTGCTGATGCACTCAAAGCAATCAAAAGTTGCTCTGTTGACAAATTTTGAGACATTCTGAGCATGCTTTTACAAGGGTGAGATAATCTGCCCTCTTGTCATCGGGAAGAAGAGGAGCCATTGACTCCAAATCCTTAGTTACCTTTTTGAGGAACATACCCATATAGAGTATATAGGAACTGATTCTCGCTGATAGCATGGAGGCCTGAAAGCAATGTCGACCAAAAGCTTTGAGGGTTCTCAATTCCCTATCTGGAGGGTTAGAAGATTGTGTTTTTGCGCTCTCGATTCAATGCACTGCCGATTCCACTACCATAGAATGGTGCGTCAATTGTGTCTTTTGAAAACCAGGACACTCTGGTATCCAGTACATGATATCGAGCTGGTGGGTATGGGGAGAAATAGTAAGAGGTGTCTCCCACATAAAAAGCATGAGGTCATGAAATATCCAATGGATAGGAAGCGTAGCCGCTTCTTTTGGAGCTGTTGAGTAATGAATTTCCAAATTTTCGGCCCTAGGCTCTTTCTCTGATTTTACTGTTATGGACAGGGCCCTAGGAACATCGCAAATAAAGTCTTGGAAAAACATGTCCTCTGGTGGGGACATGTGGCATTGTGGAGAAGGAGACAAATCTTCTGGTAGAGTTTGCATGTCTCGAGTATCGGCCGATTCATCGTCCGAAGAATCGGAATCCGAAGACTCGAAGTATCGACGCACAGGGTGTTCCCTCTCTGTACAAACCCGATACTGGTCGAAGCCGATACCTGGAACTTGTGTAGTCAGAACCTTGGCACCGAAAATGGATTTGAGGGCCTACATGGGCGGTAGTGTGGAAAGCGGCAAGAAAGTCAATGCAGCCTGTATCAGTACAGACGCCGGTACCGACGTCTGCGGAACCAAATGTAAGGGTTTCACTGGAACTGAGGTTGCCAGTAAGGTCACTAAGCTCTGCTTGATGGCAAGGATGAGTTGATCCATGGAGCTTGCCGATGCCTGGGTATTGGTACAGGAAATGCGGGCCACAATTCCTGAGCATGGCACCAGGAGCTCTCTGGAGGTGAAGGCCTTGGGAGCATCCTGAGACCCCACTAAGGCTTTGGAGGGAAGGTCCTCTCGCCGGGGTTGTTTGGCCGCTGTGTCCCCCCCTTCCAGGGCAACACTCGAGGCACCTTGATGCTTATAAGGAGATCTACCCTTGGGGGGGCGGCCAGTCTTCAATGAAGACTTAGGTTTTGATACCTGAGATCCATAGGAGGAAGATGAAGCTCTTGATGAGGTCGATGCTAAAGATACAGCATTGGAGGTGAAGAAGGTGCCCAGCTTTGCAGCTCGATTCTGTAGACCTCTCTTTGTCATCTTTCTGCAGAGAGGACATTCTGACAGTTGGTGATCAGGCCCTAGGCATTTAAGATACCAGTCATGAGTGTCGGTGGCCGAGATAGTATTGCCACACTTGGGATTTGCCTCCTGTCGGCTCCATGGAAAACAAAGAACTGAGGAGGGAGAGCTGGAAAGGAGGGAAGGCAGCTACGCAGGCGCAGTGGGATGCTCGCAAAAGCTTTCCTATTGGACGCTGGGGAGTGTTCCCATACGGGCTGCATCGGTGCAGACGTCACCCATATGTGAAGACTACGTTCCTGGAGATTTCAAGGGTCCAACAAAAAAAATAGGTGCACTATCCATTGTGTCCTCTGTATAGATTTGCTCTGTACACATCAGTTGTTGGCAGATAAATGACCACTTGGTCCAATAATACAGTCTAATTGCTCCGCTTACTCTGTTTCTGTGTATAAGAGGCACTGGTTAAATAGAAAGCAACAGCATACCACCTCCTGGACATACCAGTGAAGAAACCCTCAGCAATTGTAATGTAATTTCTTATAGGGATAACAACAGACTTATGGGGGTAGTTACTAAAGTGCATTATGGCAATAACACTTGTTATTTGGCACTTAACACGTTAAAA
This sequence comes from Ichthyophis bannanicus, assembly GCA_033557465.1. NCBI lineage: Eukaryota > Metazoa > Chordata > Amphibia > Gymnophiona > Ichthyophiidae > Ichthyophis > Ichthyophis bannanicus. The sequence goes on from CM066046.1 coordinate 39,070,499, forward strand.
GGCAATAATGTGTATTATATTATCGTGATGCACAAATTGCCATCACAATATGTGTTGAAACATAGAAACATGATGACAGAAAAAGACCACATGGCCTATCTAGTCTGCCCTTCCCTATCAACCACCACAACAGTTCCCTTTTTTCCTTTAGAGATCCTCTATGTTTGTCCCATGCTTCTTTGAATTCAGATACTGTCCTCATCTCTACGACCTCCATTGGGAGACTATGCCACGGATCCACCACTCTTTCCGTAAAGAAATATTTCTGCATATCACTCCTTAATCTATCCCCTTTCACCCTCATCCCATGTCACCTCGTAGCAGAGCTTGCTTTCAATCGAAGAGGCTCTCCTCCTGTGAATTTATGCCATGGAGGTATTTAAATGTCTCAATCACATCACATCTGTCCCGCCTTTCCTCTAAGGTGTACATATTAAGATCCTTAAGTCTGTCCTCATATGCTTTATAACAGTGGTTCTCAACCTTTTTTGTACCGTGACCCCTTTTACCACTGGTCAACTTGTGGTGACCCCCAATGAAAAAATCAAATGCGTCTCTCTTCCTTTAACGTTAACACATTGTCGCTGTAATCATTTGTTGAATTATTAATATATTATAGGCCTTTGCAATATGTTTTTATTTATAAAATTTACTTATTTAAACCACAATAATTAATCACAATTACAAGTAACAATATTTGATTTCAAAATTATGATGATTTTGTAGTCAAATCACTAATATGAAATAAAATTATTTTTTCTACCTTTGTTGTCTGACCAATTTATTCTGTGATCATGCTGGTCCCAATCTGAGACTTCTGCTTTCCTGTCTTCTCTTAGCTCTCTTTCTGTGGTCTATGGTCCATCTGCCATTTCTTAACTCTTCTTTCGTTTTCTTCACTTCTTTCCATCAGCCTATTTCCAGTCCCAGTAACCCTCCCCAGTATCAGCCCCTTTCCAGTCCTCACTCTTAGTACCTTCCAATGTCAACTTGCATTCCCATGACTGCCACTAGTGTCCATTCCGTTCCAGTCCCTTCTAGTACAAATACCATGAAAGCCCCTCTCAGATCCACTCCCTTCCAGTTCCATTCTCCCATCCCCTCTTATCAGCCCATTTGTAGCCTTAGCCCCCAGTTTTCTTCCAGGGCCAGCAGCTCTATCCTCCCCTCCCCACAATCAGCCCATTCCCAGTCGAAGCCCCCCAATCAGCTCGCTTCCAGTGCTAGTCCCCCCTCAACCCCATTACCAGTGCTAGCCTCCCCTAATCAGCCCAATACCAGTCCTAACCCCCCATCAGCTCATTACCAGTCCTAGCCTGCCCTAATCAGCTCATTTCCAGTGCTAGTCCCTCCTCAACCCCATTACCAGTGCTAGGCTCCCCTAATCAGCCCATTACCAGTCCTACCCCCCCATCAGCCCATTTCCAGTCCTAACCTCCCCGATCAGCTCATTTCCATTGCTAGCTCCCCATCAGTCCATTACCAGTCCTACCCCCCTATCAGCACATTACCAGTCCCAAACCCATCTTGATCAGTCCATTCCCAGTCACAGCCTTCCCTAATCAACCCATTACCAGTCCTAGCCCCCCCCCCCCCATCTGCCCATTATAATCCTAACCTGCACTGTCTCTCCCCTCTGTCCAGCATTTATCCCCCATCTGTCCAGTATGTCCCCATCTCTTCCCTTTGTCCATGTCAACCCCTCTCTCTCCATCCATGTCAGCCCCCTCCCTCCCTGTCAGCCCCCCTGTCCATGTCAGCCCCCCTCCCTCACTCCATCCATCCCTCCATGTCAGTCCCCCTCTGTCCATGTCAGCCCCCTCCCTCCCTCAATGTCAGCACTCCACTGTCCATGTCAGCCCCCCTGTCCAAGTCAGCCCCTCTCTCTCCAGGTCAGCCCCCCTCCCTCCATCCATATCAGCCCCCCTCCGTCCATGTCAGCCCCCTCCCTCCATCCATATCAGCCCCCTCCCTCCCTCCATGTCAGCCCCCTCTGTCCATGTCAGCCCCCCTCCCCCATGTCAGCCCCGTTGCAGGTTCCCTGCTCCCCTCTCCCCATGTCTGCCTCCTTCTGCAGTCGCGGCTCCCTGTCTCTTAGGGAACCGTGGCTATGCCTGTAAAACCATTGCGGAGCCTTTCTGTCTCTCAACGGGCTCCGTGCAGCATTGTCCCGCCTCCAAAGGAAGTGGTAAACAACTTCCTTTGGAGGCGGGACAATGCTGCATGGAGCCTGTCGAGAGGCAGGAAGGCTCCGCAACAGTTTTACAGGCATAGCCGCGGTTCCCTAAGAGGCAGGGAGCCGCGACTGCAATAGAAGGGAAGCGGTGAGTTTGCCACTGCTGAGAAGCAGAGTCAGCAGCGGCAGCAACTTGTGCGTTTTTTTTTTTTTAACGGCAGAGTGAGGCGACCCCGCTAAATCCTGTGGCGACCTCTGTGGGGGTCGCGACCCATAGGTTGAGAACCGCTGCTTTATAATGAAGACCCCTAACCATTTTAGTAGCCACTCTCTGTACTGACTCCAGCCTGTTTATATCCTTTAGAAGGTGCAGTCTCCAGAATTGCACACAATACTCCAAATGAGGTTGCGCCAGAGACTTATACAGAAGCACTATCACCTCCTTTCTTCTGCTGGCCATTCCTCTCCCTATGCACCCAAGCATCCTTATAGCTTTTGCTGTAGCCTTTTCTACATGTTTAGTTACTTTAAGATCATCAGACACAATCACCCCTTATACTATATTGCTCCCTTGGATTGTTGCAGCCCAAATGCATGATCTTGCATTTTTTAACATTAAATCTCAGCTGCCAAATTCCAGACCATTCTTCAAGCTTAGCTAGATTGCTCATGTTATCTTCACCTTCCTGGATGTCTACTCTATTGTAGATTTTGGTATCATCCACAAAGAGGCAAACCTTACCCGACAGCCCTTCCACTATATCACTAACAAAGATGTTATAAAGAATCGGACCAAGGACAGATCCCTGGGGCACACCACTGGTAACCTTCTCCTCAGAGTGAGCTCCATTTACCTGTACACTTTGTCGCCTCTCACTCAACCAGTTTCTAATCCAAGGTGTAACTTTAGGGTCCATCCCTAGGGTGCTCAGTTTGTTTATAAGTCGCCTGTGTGGAATGGTGTCAAAGGCTTTATTGAAATCTAAATACACCACATCTAGGGTTCCCCCTCGGTCCAACTCCCTGGTCACCCAGTCAAAGAAATCAATCAGATTTGTTTGAGAAGACTTGCCTCTGGTGAATCCATGATGCCTCGGATCCTGTAATCCAGAAACTTCACTATTTTCTCTTTCAGCAGTGCTTCCAATAGTTTACTTACCACCAAAATTAAACTAACCAGCCTGCAGTTTTCAACCACATCCTTACTTTCGCTTTTGTGTAAAGGGACCACATGTGCCTCTCTCCAGTCCTGTGGCACCACTCCTGACTCCAACAAGGCATTGAAAAGGTCAGTCAGTGAAGCTGATAGAACGTCCCAAAGTTCCTTCAGTATTCTAGGGAGTATCCCATCTGGTCCCATACTAATGAGATGCAAAGCATGCAAATGTGCCAGTCTATAGCATCACAAAAATCAGCAATAAATATAAAGGGGGAGGGTAGTTACTAATCTGCGGCAATATCTAGGATTTTACCGCAGCCTAGTCTACCGTGATTGTCACTAACCTATGGTAACTCAGTACCGCAGGTTAGTGACTCCCATGGTAAAGGAATAATGCAGCTTGTAGTAAGCACTGCAAGCTGCACGATTCCCAGGAAAAAAATAATGCCAGCTCTGTGTTATTTTTCCTAACATGTGGTCCAATGCTCCAGACCACTTTCTTAAAAAGGCTGGGTATCTAAATTGTAATCGGTGGTCTGGGAGTCCTTATCCCCTGTCATCCCCAAGAAAGGAAGACACACCCCCAATAACCTCCCTAGCTAGACATGGCTCCTCCCCACAGACACCAATAAAGTCCCACCCCTCTCCTTCAAGTTTTCCTCCACCTTATCCAAAGCTCTGAACCAGGAGGAATTAACTAACACACAGACTAAGTGTAGTTACTCACCTGTAACAGGTGATCTCCAGGAACAAGCAGGAATGATTGCTCACATATGGGTACGTCGGAACCGACGGAGCCTGCGCGGGAAAGCTCCCCAGCTTCCCAGAAAGGAAGCTTTTGGGGCCTCCCACAGCGCATGCGCGCTGCCTTCCCGCCTTCCTGACCAACTCTCCTCAGTTCTTCTTTTTCCGCGAAGCCAGCAGGTCGTGTTCCTGTCACCGCTGAAGAAATTGTTATTTTAATTTGTTTCTTTGACCGCGTGTCTGCCTTCCCCGATTCCGGACCAGTACCGCCGGTCTTTTTTCGTTTATTTCTTTAAAAAAAAAAAAAAAAATTACTTTTTCCTCACTTGGTGTATTTTTTCTGTGAGGCCTCTAGGCCTTCTCAGAATCTCCCTCATGGAAAAAACAGCTTCTGGTTTTAAAAAATGCACCAAGTGTACCAGTACTATTTCAGTCACAGATACCCATGAGTGGTGTCTTAAATGTTTGGGGCCTGACCATTCCATTCCGGATTGTCCATCCTGCTCTCTGATGTCCAAACGGGGCTTACAGAACAGAGTAGCTAAGTTTCATATGCTGTTTTCTACCGATACTCCAGCATCAACATCCTCCAGGTCTTCTTCTCCTGATGGATCTCAGGTAACCAAACATTCTTCAGGCAGGTCCTCAAAAGGCAAATCTCCCTCTAAGCAGCGAGAGGCCCTTGCATTTGACCCTGAGGACCCTGCCCCAGCCAAGCAACCCCGGCGGGAAGCTCCGGCTTCCAAAGCTCCTCCTATGGGGTTACAGGTAGACATCGATGGCATGGCCTCGACCGATCTCCTGTTAGACTGCTCTGGGGTACCGGCTAACACCGGTACCGACATCCAGGCAGTTGTGGCGACTATGGGTACTACGGTACAATCCATGCAGCAGGCCTTATTGGCTTTCATTAATGCTGCAACGCCATCGGTACCGGCGACAATCGGGTCCGACTCCGATTCCGGTACCGCAACCGATACCGGTACCCAGAGCATCTACTTCCAGTAGCATGCCGGTTCCGGTCTCCGGTTCCGGAGATTTCCTCGATACCGCTCCGATTCCCGGTACGCCCGATGTCGATACCGGTCGGTACGCGTATCGATCTCTGGAAGCAAATAGGCGATACTTGAATCCTCTGAAGATTCTGATACATCAGATGATTCTGCTGATGTCTCTTTTACTCTTCCTGAGGAGCCCTCTTCTCCAAAAAGGAGAATGTCTCCTCCAGAGGATTTGTCCTTTCAAGACTTCATTATTGAAGTAGCTAAAGGACTTTCCATATCTGTAACCTCTGAAAAGGAACCTAGAGCAAAAAAATTGGATATTTTAGGATACTCTAAGGTTCCCAAAGAGGCAGCCACCTTACCCATACATGAAATTCTTCAAGAACACATGATGGACTTGTGGGAGGCTCCTCTCACCCTATCTCCACATTCTCGACGTTTGGACACCATGTATCGGGTTCCTCCTTCTCCTGGTTTTCAAAAAACTCAGCTTCCTCACCACTCTATTGTGGTGAAGTCTGCTATGAAAAAGATAAAGAGTACCAAAAGGCACTCTTCTACCCCTCCAGGAAGAGAATGTAGGACTCTGGATGCTTTTGGGAGAAAGATCTTCCAAGCTAGCATGCTTATTGCCAGAATCAATTCATACAGCCTCTATATGGGCATGTTTTTGAAAGAGATTGCATTAAAGATACGTCAGTTTCTCCCCTTTATCCCAGAGGATCAGAAGGAGGAGTTCCTTCTTTTGCTAAAGCAAACTCAAGATGTTTCAAAGTTCTCCAACAGAGTAGCCTTTGACTCTTTTGAGGGGGCAAGCAGAGCCTCTGGCATTGCCATAGCTGCTCGCAGACTAGCTTGGCTCCAGGCCTCTGATTTGGAACCCTGGGTGCAAGAAGGCTTGGGCAATCTGTCCTGTACTGGTGAAAATCTGTTTGGCAAAGAGTGGCAAATCAAAGCCACTCAAATGGATGCAGAGAATGCTGCTTTAGATAGACTTTCTAAGTCTACCTCTACCCCTGCCAAGAAAAAACCTTTTAAGAAACCTTTCTATAAAAAGACCAGATTTTCCACAAATACTGGCCAGCAATCTTCCCAAGTTCGCTTTGCTCCTAAGCGTCAGCAAACTAAACAGGCCAGAACGAAGTCTACAGGGGCTGCTACAATCCAGCAGTCCCAACCCCCTCAGGGTTTTTGACTTGATTCTAGAGAACTTAACCTTTCTGGCTCTGCAACAACCAGAACCCCTCACCATTCCAGGAAGGTTAACTCATTTTGCTCCCAGATGGGAACAAATCACATCAGAACCGTGGACCCTCTCTATCATCAAAGAGGGCTACAAACTACATTTCTCCAGCCTTCCTCCCCATTCCATGGTGAGACAATTCAATTCTCCCCCTTCTCTCCTGTACCTGTTGGGCCAGGAGGTGACCACTCTTCTCGCCCAAAAGGCAATAGAAGAGGTTCCTCTTCCTCAACAAGGGTCAGGTTTTTACTCCCCTTATTTTCTCATTCCCAAGAAAACAGGGGGGTACAGACCCATTCTGGATCTCAGAGAATTGAACAAATTCCTATACAAGGAGAAATTCAAGATGCTTTCTCTAGGCACTCTCCTTCCATACCTGCAGAGTCAGGACTGGCTTTGTTCTCTAGATCTCAAGGATGCGTACACACATATACTCATCCATCCATCCCACAGAAAATTCCTACGGTTTCTGTTCCAAGGAAAACATTTCCAATACAGAGTACTTCCCTTCGGTCTAGCCTCTGCTCCAAGGGTATTTACCAAATGCATGGCAATAGTAGCTGCATTTCTACGCACTCTGGGAATCTTTGTCTTCCCATACCTGGACGACTGGCTCATCCGAGCTCCATCTCAGTCTGAGGCTCAGACTTCCCTGGACCACACCAGACGCATACTGCAGTATCTGGGACTTGTCATCAATCTGCCAAAGTCTCAACTCACCCCTACTCAGTCCCTCAAATTCATAGGGGCCTGGCTAGATACCACCACTGCAAGGGCCTATCTTCCTCAGGCCCGTTGCCACCGTCTAGTGCACTTGGCCTCTCAAATTCAGTCCAGAAGCCACTTGACTGCCAGGGAGATGCTACAACTGCTAGGCCACATGGCATCCACAGTTCATGTGGTGCCTTATGCACGCCTACATATGAGAGCAGCTCAATGGACTTTGTCCACCCAGTGGACCCAAGCATCAGGAGCTCTCTCAGACCAAATAGCAACCTCAAAACGTCTTTTTTGGTCTCTCCAATGGTGGATATCCACTCAAAATCTGTTGTTGGGGGCCCCCTTCCAACCTTTGTTACCCCAAGCAACTCTCACTACAGATGCCTCCCAAACAGGTTGGGGAGCTCATCTCCAAGACCTCTCCACTCAGGGCACTTGGTCTCCACAGGAAACCACCCTTCATATCAACCTTTTGGAGCTGCGAGCAATATTCCTTGCTCTCAAGGTCTTTCATACCCTCCTCATGATCAAGACAGTCCTTGTTCATACCGACAATCAAGTAGCCATGTTCTACATAAACAAACAAGGAGGGACTGGCTCTCTGTCGCTTTGCAACGAAGCTCTAAAATTGTGGGCCTTCGCCAGAGAGCATCAGATCCATCTCCTGGCAGTGTACCTCCCAGGAGTCCAAAACTCTTGGGCAGACAGACTCAGTCGAGTTCTGCTTCCACACGAATGGTCCCTGCACATGGATCAGGTACTCAGAATCTTTCAGGAATGGGGAACCCCGGACATAGACCTCTTTGCAAGTCCGTGCAATGCCAAACTTCCCAGGTTTTCTTCCAGGATTCCGTGTCAGGGAGCTCAGGCCAAGGATGCCTTCCTCCTTCATTGGGGTCAGGCCTTCCTGTATGCCTTTCCACCCATTCCTTTGATTCCCAAGACTCTGTTCAAACTTCAGAGGGATCAAGGATCTATGATCCTCATAGCTCCACGCTGGCCACGCCAAGTGTGGTACCCTCTACTTCTGCATCTCTCCCAGGCACCCTCCCTGGATCTGGGAGCTGCTCCAGACCTTCTGTCTCCAGAGGAGGGGACTTTGTGGCACCCAAACCCCAAGTCCCTTCACCTCAGAGCTTGGTTACTGAAGGCCTAGACCTTCAAGACTTGAATCTTTCTCAACAGGTGAAGGATGTCCTCCATACATCTAGGAAACCTTCCACCAGGCGTTCTTATGCTTTTAAATGGAAAAGATTTTCAATTTGGTGTGCTGACAAAGGTCTTAACCCTCTAGCACTACCTTTGAATTCTTTACTCGAATATCTCCTGCATCTTTCCAATGCAGGACTTAAAACCAATTCTGTAAGGGTCCATTTGAGTGCTATTGCAGCATCTCTTCAGCCTATCAATAGACAACCTGTTTCCTCTCATCCTCTTATTGCGAGATTCATGAGAGGCCTAACCTTAACTAAACCTCCCATTCGACCTCCTCCGGTGGCATGGGACTTAAATGTGGTCCTTGGTCAGCTTATGAAGCCACCCTTTGAACCCTTAGCCACTACCTCCTTGAAATTTCTTTCCTGGAAAGTCATTTTCCTTATTGCAATCACTTCTGCTCGACGCATCAGTGAACTGCAGGCTTTAGTAACTAATCCACCTTATACAAGGTTCCATCATGATAAGGTAGTCCTTAGGACAAATCCCCGCTTTATACCTAAAGTGGTCTCGCCTTTTCATCTTAATCAAGAGGTATATCTACCTGTCTTTTTTCCAGGTCCTCATGCATCAAGTGCAGAGAGGAATCTTCATACCCTGGATTGTAAGAGAGCTCTTGCCTTTTACTTACAAAGGACACAGCAACATAGAAAGTCTTCTCAACTTTTTGTTGCTTTTGATCCTTCTCATTTAGGACTTCCAGTCTCAAAAAGAACACTGTCCAATTGGATTGCTCAGTGTATTTCTTTTGCTTACCAGAGTAAGAACCTTTCTCTGGAGGGCCATGTCACAGCTTACAATGTGAGAGCCATGGCCACTTCTATGGCTCATCTTCATTCTGTATCCATCGATCAGATCTGTCGAGCAGCCACTTGGGCCTCGGTTCATATCTTCACAGCCCATTACTGCTTGGACAAGGACTCCCGCCGGGATGCCTTGTTTGGTCAGGCTGTCCTCAGACACCTGTTCCATTCTTAAACAACTCCTGCCCACCTTCCCTGAATGGATGCCTGAGATCCATAGGGACATGAGGAATTCTTGCAGGGGGATCTCCCCGGCATCTTAGCTAGGGAGTCCCCATATGTGAGGACTCATTCCTGCTTGTTCCTGGAGATAGCACAGTTACTTACCTGTAACAGGTGATCTCTGGGAACAGCAGGAATTAGTCCTCACAACCCACCCACCTCCCCTAGGAGTTGTATCTCTCTCTCTCTCTCTTTCCTTTCCTCTCTCTATTGTCTCAGCTTTAAACTCGAACTGAGGAGAGTTGGTCAGGAAGGCGGGAAGGCAGCGCACATGCGCTGTGGGAGGCCCCAAAAGCTTCCTTTCTGGGAAGCTGGGGAGCTTTCCCGCGCAGGCTCCGTCGGTTCCAACGTACCCATATGTGAGGACTAATTCCTGCTGTTCCCAGAGATCACCTGTTACAGGTAAGTAACTGTGCTTTCTCCAGGGACAGCAGGAATCAGTCCTCACATATGGGTGACGTCGACGGAGACCCCATGCGGAGCAAATCCCCAGCTTTCAAAGAAAGCCTTTGGGACTGCATCATGCATATGCGGTCCCCTTCCCGCCTAAGGGTGCCATCTTGCTCAGTCAAATGACATAGCCAAAAAAGACGGCAAAGGGATAAAAATTAATCAAAGGACTGCAACTCCAAGGGAGGAAGGAGGGTCATGACGACAGATGCCTGCTGTCCCTGGAGAACATCTGTTACAGGTGAGTTACTACGCTTTCTCCAGGAACAAGCAGGAAGTCAGTCCTCACATATGGGACTCCCTAGCTATAGGCTACTGAGAACCCATAACTGAAAAATAGGATCCCTTTAGAAGAGCCGCAGCAGCCATGATAGGAGTTCAACCGAGAATGTAACACTCCGGTAGCCTGACACCAAAGGGTCGGAGGGTAGGAGTTGCCTAAACCTCAAACAGATTACAGAGTACAGCCTGGCCAAAAGCACTGTCCTGTTGGGACTCCCTATCCAGGCAGTAATGGGCTGCAAAAGTCTGTCTCGAAGACCAGGTTGCGGCCCAGCAGATGTCTGCCAACGGAACAGAGCGGAAGTGAGCCACTGATGCGGCCTTAGCCCTAACCCGGTGGGCCGTGACTCGACCCTGCAACGGGAGGTCGGCCGCCCTGTATGCCCAGGCGATGCAATCTGCCACCCAGGTAGACAACGTACGCTTGGAGACAGGCATCCCCAGCTTACCGGGGTCATAAGAGACGAAGAGCTGAGAAGCTCTTCAATGTCCTCTTGTACGCTCCAATTAGAAGGCCAACGCCCTCTTACAGTCCAGGGTATGCAGAACTGCCTCTGCCCGGCTGGCATGGGGCCTGGGAAAGAAGGTCGGAAGCACCACCTCCTGGTTGAGGTGGAAAGAGGAGACCACTTTCGGCAGGAACCTGGGGTGCGTGCGAAGCACCACCCTGTTCCTACATAACCGTGTGAAGGGTCTATCGGACACCAGAACTTGCAGCTCACTCACTCATCTAGCTGATATGAGTGCCACCAAGAAAATAGTCTTCCAAGAAAGGAAGCGAAGAAGGCAGGTAGCCATCGGCTCGAAGGGTGGGTGAGTAAGCTGCTGCAAGACCACATTCAGATCCCATTCGGTTGCCGGGGGGCAAACCGGGGGTTTCAGCAGAAGCAGACCTCTCAGGAACCTGGACACCAAGGGGTAGACAGAGAGAGGTTGCCCTTCCACTGGAGAGTGGTGTGCTGATAAAGCACTAAGGTAAACTCGGACCGAGTTTGAATTAATCTGAAAGGTGAAGCAGGTACTGTAGCACCACAGCCACCTGGCAGGAGAACGGGTTCTCACTCTGCTGAGTACACCATACCTCAAACCTACGCCACTTAAATGTGTAGGTTTTCCTAGTCGATTGCCTTCTAGAGGCTAGCAGCACATCCTCTATCTTTTTTGGGAGGAGAAATAGTGCAAGGAATACCCTTTCAGCAGCCATGCCATCAGGTTGAGGGACCTGAGGTTGGGATGCAACAGTGAGCCCCCGTCCGTGACAGGAGATTGGGTGGAAATCCCAGAGGAATTGGAGTTTCCTCCACCAGTTGCAGGAGGAGAGGAAACCAAGGCTGTCTCAGCCACCTGGGGGCCACCAGGATGACTAAGGCCTTGTCCTGAAGGATCTTGAATAAGGTCCGAGCCACCAGAGGCATGGGAGGAAACGCATATAGGAGGCACACCAACCACGATATTAGGAAAGCATCTGCAGTTAACCTGTGTGGGTGCGGCTGTCTGGAACAGAAACGGGGCAACTTGTGATTTTGAGGGCTCACAAACAAATCTATGGATGGTCGCCCTCAGCACTGGAAGAGTTGCTGGGCTACATTGGGATCCAGCTACCACTCGTGCGGCTGAAGAATTCTGCTTAGCTTGTCTGCTAGGAAGTTCTCCTGACTTGGAAAGTAAACCGCCTTGAGGAACATACCCTGGCTGACTGCGAAGGAGCATTGGTCCAGGGTTTCCTGACACAGGATGCGAGAGCCTGTGCCCCCTTGTTTGTTCACATAGAACATCGCTACCTGGTTGTCTGTCTGAATCAAGACAGATTGATGAGCCAGGGTTTGGCTGAAGGTCCGAAGAGTCAGGCGGATCGCTCAAAGCTCTAGGAGACTGATTTGTTGTGTGCTCTCCCACTGAGACCACAAACCTTGAGTGCAGACCTGTTGGCAAAACGCACTCCATCCCAGCAGGGATGCATCCGTAGTCAGTACTCTCGAGTGCGTGGGAAGCTGAAAAGGCACTCCCTCCAGAAGGTTGTGAGGATCAGGTCATCATTTCAAAGACTGTATCAGGCGATGGGATACCTTGATGTTGTCCCTGAGTCTGCCTGTAGCTTGTGTCCACTGGTCCCTGAGGCACCACTGAGCTGTTCTCATGTGAAGCCGAGCATTGGGTGTCACATGCACTGTGGAGGCCATGTGACCAAGAAGGTGCAGAAAGTGTCTTGCTGAGATGCGGGATCTGTGACTCACTTGCTGCACTAGGGCTACCAGTCTTTGAGCCCTTTCCTCTGGTAGATAAGCCCTTGCTTGAAGGGTGTCTAACCTTGCCCCTATGAACTCCAGTCCTTGAAAAGGAACCAGAGTGGACTTTATGTAGTTGATCACAAAGCCCAGGTGCTGAAGCAACTGGATAGTGCAGGACGCGGCCTGTTGGGCCTCTAGAGCTGACTGGCCTCTGATGAGCCAGTCATCTAAGTAGGGGAAGACAAATACCGCTTGAGTCCTTAGGAAGGCCGCCACCACCGCCAGGCACTTTGTGAATACCCTGGGTGCCGAGGCTAGGCCAAAGGGAAGCACTCTGTACTGAAAATGGTTTCCTCCCACTACAAATTTTAGGTATTGTCTGTGATCTGGATGAATCAAGATGTGTGTATATGCATCTTTGAGATCTAAGGAACATAGCCAGACTCCCTGGCGGAGGTAAGGCAGCAATATTCCAGGTGAAAGCATCTTGAACTTTTCCCTCACCGGGAACTTGTTTAAGTTTCGCAGGTCGAAGATAGGTCTTAGGCCTCCAGTTTTCTTTGGTATCAGAAAGTAGCTGGAGTAGAAGCATGTGCCCCACAGGTGGTGGGGCACCTGTTCTACCGCCTGATCCTCGAGAAGACCTGCTAACTCCTTCATGAGGAGGTCCTTGTGAAGAGGGGGTCTGAGAGGCTCCCCTAGAAAGTAAGAGGGAGGCACCTGGGTGAGATGTAACCGATAGACCATTTGGACTATCTGGAGGACCGAGGTGTCTGTTATAATGACTGGTCACCTGTGGGCATACAGGGTCAGCCTTCCTACTGTGCTTCCTTTGGGAGAGAGACTACGCTCTGGGAGTCAAAAGCCCCCTCTAGGCTGGGCCAAAGCCAGTGCCTGGAGCTTGGGGGCCTTTTGCTTACGCAGGCCTTGCCCCCGTCCCTTGGCCTGCTGCCCCCTGCTGGGGAGCTGGGGAGGCCTGATATGTGGGGTAGTTTCGGTAAGCTGATCCTTTCCTCGGGAAACAGGGCTTCTTACCTGAGCCCTTCTTCTTAGAAGGGGCAGAAGTCTTCTTCTCGAGTCTTGTCTGGGTCAGGTACTCTGACGCGATCTCGGCAGCCTTCTCAGTCATGGGCTTGCCAAAGAGGTTCTCACCTCGACAAGGGACATCGACCAACTTGTCCTGAACCCATGGCTCCAGGTCTGACGACTGTAGCCATGCCTGGCATCGTGCAGTGATGCCGGCCCCCGCTACCCAGGCCGAAGCCTCGAAGCCATCGTAGGCTGCTCGAGTCATAAACTTCGAGCACTCTCAGATTCCAGTGGACAAAACCTGGAAGCACTGCAAAGGTCCCTTGGAAAGACCAGCGGAGAACCCGGCAATCTCCTTTGCCAGGTCTCGCAGGTACGTCTGGATTTGGCATGCCATCATCGAACCCTGGTAGTACTTTCTGCCGAGAGCATCCATGTTGCGGGCCTCCCGGCCAGGAGGCACCGAGGAGTGCGTCTTCTGTCTCTTGAGCCAGTGCATTGCCGATTCCACAACCATGGAGTTGTGTGGCAGCTGTGCCTTTTGGAACCCAGGGCTCTTGCGAACTCGATAGATGGAATCGATTCGCCTGCTGAGAACCGGCATTAAGGCTGGTGTCTCCAAAATTCGGAGCATCAGCTGTTCCAGAATGGGGGGCACCGGTACAGTAAGGGCGTCCTTTGGAGGAAAGTTATACTGGAGGACCTCGAGCTCCTCAGCTCGAGGCTCCTCCTCAGGATCCGCCGGGAATGACAAAGCCTTTTCCATATCCCGAATGAAGTCCAAGAACAGGGTGTCCTCCGGGGGTGACTGTTTCCGAGGTTCAGAACCCGGGGAGTCTGACAGGACGTACTTGGTACCATGGGTACTTGGGGAATCCTCGTCCTGCATCTCCCAGCCAGACTCTGAGGAGGAGTCAATCGGCTCTGGCATTGACGACCTCAGCCCCGAACGGGAGTTCGATGGAGACCTTGGCCAAGGATCGACTCGAGACCTCATTGTCTCGAGGATCAGCTTGGCCTCCGGGGTCGACTTGGACATTGAAGTCCCAATGGTCGGGGCGGACGGACGTGTGAGACTGGCCATCAGCGCCTGCTGCTGGTCTCCGGGTCCTTTCGAGGGATTTTTGCAGGCCTCTCCGATTCCGAGGATCTGGGGCGGTGAGCCGGGCTCCGTGACCGATCCTGCGAGGGACCCGGCTGTTTGGAGCTCTCAGACGACACAGCCCTCACGGATTTTTTCTTCCTACGGTGTTCCCGTGAGGGAGACCCCCTTTCAGAGGACACCCGACGCTGCTCGGGATCAGACAGCTCCCGAGAGGTCGAGGCCTCTGACGAGGTCCGGCCCGGGCGGGTGCAGACTCGGGAAAAATCCTGTCATGTTGCTGCTGCCTGCTCCTCAATGCCTTGGAAGACATGCACGGCTTACAGACCACAGGGTCATGGTCGGGCCCAAGGCATCGGAGGCAGCAGTCATGTGTGTCGGTGAGAGACATAAGTTTCGTGCACCGATCACACCTTTTAAACCCGCTGGCAGCCATCGGGAGAAAAGGGGCCCCTGCGAGGTCAAAGGACCGGGCTGCCAGCTAAAAATAAAAAAGAGCGCGAACGCTAGTCACTATGGACAAAAATGAAAAAATAGACTGGACTCGATACCGGTGTACTGAGCTCGAGGCGGGAAGGGGAACCAGCATCGAACTGGCAAGCAGAAAAACACAATTTTTCAACTTTTAACTCTTTTTCCACGGGGGAACTAGGACGACGTCTGTTGTGCCCCGTGGAAAAAAGGAGACTGAGTAGGATGGCACCCTTGGGTGGGAAGGGGACCGCGCATGCGTGATGCAGTCCCAAAGGCTTTCTTCGAAAGATGGGGATTTGCTCCGCATGGGGGCTCTGTCGACGTTGACGTCACCCATATGTGAGGACTGACTTCCTGCTAGTTCCTAGAGAATTCAGACTTACAAACTGAAACAAGATGCCTTAGATAAAGCAGCCATATGCCAAGAAAATGCCCAACTAAAATATGAATTAGCCCAAGCCTTATAAGAATGTAAAGAAGAAAAAGCAGCTTTAAGGTCAAATCTCTCTAAATTATAGAAAAAAGCAGAAAGAGGAAATTTAAGTCATTAAGAACTTGGTTCATATAGAAAGTAAGAAAACTAGGCAACTAGTAAAGTGACCAACCATCCCGTAGTATACAGGTCAGTCCCATATTTTAAGAATTTGAACCTAGAATCTTATTACTTTGGTTGAGATGACTAAGGGGTATGTTTACTAAATCGTCTTAACTTGCGCCCGGCGATAGTGTGCAGGCTGCCATAAAAGGAGAGGGCGTTTCAGTCTTAAAGCAGCAAAACGGGACTATCGTGCGATAACGTGTGCTGCTGCGCACATTATCTGGCGAAGCGCCGCTAAGCACGTTAACGCGCGGTAATCCTAAGTAGGCGCCCAGACATGCAAACAAAGAAACAGAGGTCTAGCAGAATGGTTAATACACTGACTGATGATACAGGGGTCATGAGTTCGATCCCCCAGTGTGCCCAATGCATAAGGCTGGCTGAGGCATCAGCTTTGACATGTAAGTATTGTTTCATGAGGCAGTTTATTTGTATTTTAATTATTGCTGCCAGCAAACACACCCTCACGTGCCGTAACCTAAGGTGCCGCATAAGGCACCCTATAAGGCACTCCATAGGGCACATTATAAATTGCACTGTCCACCACGGCACCCTATAATGCCCCCTATAGGGCACCCTATAAGGCGCTCCATAGGATACCTTATAAGGCACCTTATATGGACGGTAACCTTATGGTTACAGTACGCTGAGGGTGTTTTTGCTGGCAGCACTAATGTACATTAAAAATAGATAATGTTTTGGACAGCCCTATCAAATAACCCCACTGTGGGTTTGAACCCATGACTTCTGGCTCCACAGGCAGTGAAGTAACCAGTGGGCTACAGCTCTATAGCTGCTAACAAGCCCCTGGCTGGCTGCAGAAGGACTGCACGTCACCACACAAACAGTCTGCTGTGATCACCAGGATAGGGTTAACCCACCCGTACCCATGATGCACTGCACATGCAAATCAGCAGTCTACAGATGAACACAAGATGGGGTATGCACCCCCATAGCACCTCGGCCTGGTAGGGGGAACTGACCATGTGTGTTACTGGCACAGAGTAGCTACACACAGTCACATTGTGCGGGTACTGTGCTCACCCTGAGGGTGAGGTGGGGCGCCCAGCACCAGGTCCACAGCACCTTCCATGGCAGAAATAGGCCATGCTGCAGGTCCCCAGCAGTGCTAGTGTGTGAGATAGGTAGGTCCTGCAGACACACTTTGGATACATCTGTATTTCTCAGTCAGGTTTAGCCCTTATGGACCCATAGGAGATGAGGAGTGGCCTAGTGGTTGGGGCAAGGTACTTCGGTCCGGAAGGTCGGGGGTTCAAATCCCACTAGAGGACAGCAACCTTGGGCCAGAAGGACTGAGGTTTCTAGTCCCACAGGTGCTCCTTGTGGTCTTGGGCAAGTCACTTAACCCTCCATAGCCCATGTTCCCTGTAAAATAGTTATCTCCAAGTTATAAAGCCCTGTTCAATGTAAACCGCACTGATGCAGAATAGCGCGGTATATAAGAGAATGTAAGTAAGTAAAAATAAGTAAGTAAGTAATAGGCGGATTATGTACCACCACCCAACCCACCCTCTGGGGCTGAGGGTGGGAAACAGGGTCTCCCACCAACAGATCCACATTTTACCTCCCTGCAATAGCAGCAGTAGAGGGGACCATCAACCACAGTCCTGCTGGGGAATAGACAACCTACAGGGCAGTCAATGCAGCTCTGTACACATCTATAAAGCAATAGCAGACAGACATTAGGACCGGAAATGCTCAGCTGCACCCCACCACTATCTGATATTCTCCTGCAGCAAGCCTCCAGCCACTGCACCCTGCAAGGTGTTCCAGCGAGACACATACTAGCTGCAGACAGTCTGCTAGCTAGTCCATAGTGCATGTTCCTGGAGGAGATGCATGCACCCAGAACTGGGATGTCAGCATACACACCAAGCAGATAAGTCAGTGATTGGGCCCCAAAAGGGAACCCATAAATATCACATGAGAGAAATATTATAGAGCACTATGGGGGAACCTAGCCATGCCGTGGTCACTGCTCAGTCAGGGTGAGAGTGATCTCCAAGCAGGACATGCTGTGGCCACCCTGTCTGTGCAGGTGGTGGCCGGGCACTACAATGTCCCAGCCATTTCCCTATGCCCTGTGCAGATGCATCCTGGCCAGGCCACCCTGTCCGGGCTATACCCATGGTACCTTGCTCCTCATTATGCACATTGGCAGGCCAATACTGGCAACAGTGCTGGCAGTGTGGGCTGTGGAGGGTGTTTGCAGCCACCACACACTGGATAGACAGGCACACACTCCCACACCTATGCCAGCATTGTACAACTATAGAGGTGTTTGGCAGCCCTGGCCACCATACCCTGGGCACAGTGCAGTCATGGCTATGGTACGCAATACTGTTGGGGTCACTCCCCAGAGTGGTAAACACTGTCAGACACAAGACCTGCAGCACACTCCACAGACATCAGAAAGGTTGCCATGATGCAGCTCAGTCAGACCATTGTACTTAACTTCAGAAATGCTATCTGCCAGTAATCATAGCAACCTTTTGATAGCTGTGTACCGTATTCCCGGGTTTAGGGTGGCATTGCTAAGGTATGCAAGTGCTAGTACTGGGAGATGCACGCAGGGCTCAATGTCCTGCCTCTCCAGGAGGCATTGGATAATGGAGCCTGTGGGTGCGGGTGTGTCTGCCCCTGTTTGCTGCTGCTTTACGGCAGAGGTTCCCAACTCCAGTCCTGGAGGGCCAAACACTGATCGGGTTTTCATGATGTCCCTAATGAATATGCATGAGATACATCTGCATACCATGGGGGTGGCGTATAGAAATGCAGCACAGGCATCTTTATTAGAGGCAGCATGGAACCTGAATGGTGTTTGGCCCTCCAGAGGTCCATCTGGGTGGTCCCCCAGAGTTGGTATAGTCTGTGGGCTACTCTAGGGTTTAGCCGCCATTCGTGTGGTTGCAGAACTCTGCTTAGCCTATCCGCAAGGACATTGTTTTGGCCCGGCAGGTAGACAGCTCTCAGGAGCATCCCCTGGCTGATTGCATATGATCAGAGGGCTACTGTCTCCTGGTAGAGGGCATAGGAACCCATGCCTCCCTGTTTGTTCATGAAGAACATTGTCCGTCTGGATGAGCACCGGTCGGTGCTGGAGATGGTGGCGAAAGGCCCTGAGCTCCAAGAAGTTGATCTGTTGTTGGGCTTCAGCCCAGGACCAGATGCCCTGTGTGTGTAGGTTCCAACAGTGGATTCCCCAACCCAGCAATGAGGCATCCATGGTGAGGACCTGATGAAGAGTGGGGGATGGAAAGGCATGCCTGCCCTTAGGTGTTGTGTGGTCTACCACCAGCAGACTGGCTCTTCCAGAGGGTGGGTCATGTAGACCTTGTCCCAGAGGCGGCTGGTGGCCTGCATCCACTGAGACCTGAAGCATCACTGAACTGCCCTCATGTGAAGGCAAGCGTTCGGTGTGACGTGTACTGTCGAGGCCATGAGGCCAAGCAGGCAGATCATGTTGTGTGTCGGCACAGAGCGCCTGCCCTGGACCTTTGCGGCCAGGGCCATGAGCCATCCAGCCCTGTCGCTGAGCAGGAAGGACTTCGCCTGGAGAGTATCCAGGTGCGCCCCAATGAACTCCAAGCTCTGTGCTGGGGTGAGGTGGGACTTGAGGTGGTTTATCACGAACCCCAGGTACTGCAGGACACCGATGGTGCAGCCTGTGGCCTGTTGCACCTCGGTGGCCGTGTCCCCTTTGATGAGCCAGTTGTCTAGGCAGGGAAAGAAGAAAACTCCTTGGAAGCATAGGTTGCCTGCCAGGACTGACAGGCACTTTGTGAAGACTCTGGGTGCAGAGGCGAGCCCGAAGGATAATACCCTGCATCGGTAGTGGCCACCCCCGACCATGAACCTGAGGTACTGTCTGTGCCTGGGGTAGATGAGGATGTGGGTATACACATCCTTTAGGTCCAAGGAGCATAGCCAGTCTTCCTGCCAGAGGTATGGCAGCAAGGTTCCAAGGGAGAGCATTTTGAACTACTCCCGCACCAGGAACTTGTTTAGGTCTCTCAGGTCTAGAATGGGCCTTAGGCTTCCTGTTCTTTTGGGGACGAGGAAGTACTTTGAGTAGAACCCCCTCCCCTGTTGTTGATGGGGCACTGGTTCCACAGCTATGTCTTTGAGAAGACCTGTGAGTTCCTGAAGTAGCAGGGCCTGATGCAGGGGAGTCCTAGGGGGCTCTCCCGGGAAGAAAGGAGGGGGCGTCTGGTCCAGGTGGAGGAGGTAACCAGGTGATGGTCGACCACCAGACAAAGTGGGCCAGACGTCTCCCCGTGGGCTGTTGATCTCCTGGAGAGGGAGAGGCTATGCCCAGCAAGTCAAAGGCTCGGCCTGGGCTGGACCAGGGGTTTTGGGGCCTTTTTGCTTGCAAGGTCGTTGCCCAGGTCCTCAGGGATCCTGCTGAGGGGTCTGGTATTGCTGGTAGCTCTGAGATCCCGAGTCCTTCCTGGAGAAGGGGGGGGGGGGTTCTTCCCAGGGGCCTTACACTTGGGGCCCGAGGAAGTTTTCTTCGAGAGCCGGGTCCTTGTCATATATTCAGCCTCAAACTCTGTGGCTTTGTCTGCCATGGCCTTGCCAAAGAGGTTCTCTCCCAGGCATGGGATATCCAGGAGCTTGTCCTGGACCCATTGCTCGAGGTCAGAGGATTGGAGCCAATTCAGGCACTGGCAACCCAGGCCATGGCCTCAAAGTCATCGTAGGCAGCCCGGGTGATAAACTTCGAGCAATCAACGGCAGTTTTGGCCAGTATCTGGAACCTCTGGAGGGGTTCCCCAGAGAGGACGGTGGAGCAGCCTTTTAGCTCCTTCATGATGTCCCGGAAGAGCATTCCCATGTAGAGGAGGTATGCCTGGACCCGACAGCCCAGTATGGAGCACTGGTAACATTTTCTGCCAAGGGTATCGAGGCTCCGGGTTTTCCTGCTGGGAGGTATCGAGGAGTGCGTTTTTGACTGTGGAGCTGACAATGGCTGACTCGACCACCATGGAGTTGTGTGGTAATTGGCTCCTGGAGAAGCCCGGGTTCGGGCGGACCTTATACATAAGGTTGAGCTGGTGACTAACTATGTGTACCATAGACGGTGTCTCCCACGTACGGAGGAGCAGCCTCTCGAGGATCGCTGGGACTGCCACCTATATGGACTCCTTCGGGGGGGGGGAGTCAAATTGGAAGAACTCAAGATTCTCCAACTAAGGGTCGTCTACGGACTCAGTGATGAAGGTCAGAGCTTTGGCCATGTCCCATACAAAGTCGAAGAAGGCCTTGTCCTAGGGCGGGGACTGACGTTGGGTCCATGGTGGGAAAGGATCCAACAGAAGGTCTCAATGCCTCTGGGTGTCCAGGGAAGTGTCATCTTCAGATTCCCAGTCAGAGTCAGAGGTGGACTCGACGATTGAATGAACCCGGATCGGGGTCGGAGGCTTGTAGGCCTCAGCAGCGTGGCTGAAGCCATGGCCACTGGCCGGTGAGGATCAGGGTCCTGTGGAACGGGACCATGAACATGACCTCCGTCGGTGATTGGCCTGGGCAAGGGAGCTCCGGGAGATCAACTCGACGTGGGGGGGAAGTCCTCGAGGTCAAGGTCCTGGTGTTTTTGGCAGATGAGTCAGTGGAGCCGGACAGTGCTGCCTCTAAGTGGCCAAGAAGGCAGACAAGCTGCGCGCCAGGGCCTCCATCTTGGTCTCCAGCCCGGATGGGGTCACAGCAGTTAGCATGGATGCTGAAGGTATCAGGTCTGGTGCCATTGGAGGAGGAAAGTCCCTGGTGGGGATGGTCACGAGGATCTGCATGCCAATCGCTGGGGTCCATTGAGTCTTTCTGGGGAAGTTTTGGTGGCCGCTCCAGCTCCAACACCTTGGTCTTCTTCCAAGGGCTCATGGATTTGGCACGGGACTTACCCGCCTTCCCCAAGTCTCGTGAGTAGTCCTATGGGGCTTTCTTCTTCTTCTTCGTGATCCGGATCGGGGACACCTGGTCCAAGGACTCGCAGCCCCAAGTGGTGGCCGCGGAGTGATTGCGCGATCCCGGGGTCTCGGACTGGGACCTGAAAGGAGTTTCCAAGGCAGAGTCTGACCTGAACATCCAGTCGTGCTTCTCCTGCCTGCTTTTGACTGCTTTGGGGGCCAGCTTCTTGCAGGTCCCGCAAGTCTCCAGGTTGTAGTCGGGACAGAGACAACAGAGACAGCAGTCGTGTGTGTCGGCAATTGAAAAATTACTGGCCCCTGGCCATGGGGGAAAAAATGGCCCTAGTGAGGTCGAAGACCTGAGGAACTGCCAGCGGAAAAAGGGCGCAAATCGTGTTAGAAAGAAAATTCACGGGCCTGAGGACGCAGTGCCAAGGCAAATGAACTCAAGGGCAGGAAAGGGACTGGCTGCGGCCGGAGAGAGAGAATTAACTCTAAGAGAAAAAACTTTTTCGGGGAATCAGACGCACTTCTGCTGGCTCCGTGTAAAAAAGGAGACTGAGCAAGATGGCGCCCTTGGGTGGGAAGGGGACCACACGTGCCTGGTGGCATCTCCCAAAGGTTTACTTTGAAAGGTGGGGAGATGCTTCCACTTGGGCTCTGTCGGTGCCCACGTCACCCATATGTGAGGACTGACTTCCTGCCTGTTCCTGGAGAACATATATGCACCGATATGCTACCCACTGATTAAACATTTGTTTCCAAGATATTATTTTTTATCAAATTGCATCTTGAGTAGGTCCCTTGGGGATGAGAGCATTTATACCACAATGCTTACTAAGATACACAAAAATGTTTTTGATTATCCAGTATTTGATATCCCTCTTCCTGGGTACCTGTGTACTCCATTTATATCCGTGCTTCACAGCAGGTTCATTAATAACTATATGTTTTGTTGCAGTGAAGCTCCTATCTGCCTGAAAACTAATCTGACAGTGCCATGGTGCTGTCTTTTTTTTATAGATTTTCGATACAGCTGAGTAAGTTACTATAACTTCTTCCTCACCACCGCACTCCCTCCCCACCCCCCTCCCCCCACTGCACTTCAAGCACTGATTTCTGCATTAATGTCCCTGCCTGAACACTTTACCAGACTTCATTTATAGAATATTTATTTTCACTATCAGCCAATATATGGCTTATCAGACTGCTTGCAGTTCAGAGTTTGGCTCCATTAAGTCATAGGTTCAGTTTATATTAATGTAAATACTTTCACTCTTTCTGCGAATTTAAGTGATGTCCGTTGATGACGAAGAGGAGGGGTGAATGAGAATGTGGGTATAAGCATCTTTGAGGTCTAAGGGAAAAAAGTCCTTCTACCCGAAGAAGAAGAAAGGTTACAGTACTTATGTCCCATACCATTCCTACTAGCCACCCCAGCAGGCGCATCAAGACAAGGGCCAAGGCCAGAAGCAGCATCGGCCTAAAGCCCCAACTGATGCCACAACCACAGCCTGGGGGAGGTTTTTGACCATAGACTTTCTACACCTACTCCTACCTCTGTCCCCCTCCTCCCCCTGTTAACCCCCTCTCCTCTTCATCCCCTCAACCCTTGCTCCCCTATTCTAAGTTTTCTCCAAGTTTGCCACCTTGTTACAATGTGTAACATTCTGTTTGATGTAAATTGCTTTGACCATAGGATAAAATGGTATAGAAAAGCTGTTAAATAAATAAGGAGCATAGCCAATCTTCCTGCGGGAGGTAGGGCAGCAACATTCCGAGAGATACCATCTTGAACCTCTTGCACACTAGAAAGTGATTGAGATGGCAGAGATTCAGAATGGGACGGAATCCGCCCATTTTATTTGGAACCAGGAAGTTGCAGGAGTAAAATCCCCTTCCTGTTTGGGACAGCGGAACAACCTCTACTGCTGTTTCTTGAAAAAGAGCTTTGAGCTCTTTCTGAAGAAGTTTGCGATGGTAAGGATCCAAAGGATACTCTCCTGGAAAGAATGGAGGAGGGTGGGGGGTTGATGGACGTGTAGGAGGTAACCCTCCTTCACTACTTGTAGACCCCAGACATCGGTGGTTATACTGGGCCAACGATGGGCAAAATCTGTGAGATGCCCCCCAATGTGCTGTGGAACTGGACTGGAAAGGGGAAGAAGGGCTATGCTCCTGGAGTCAAATGCCCCCTTCCGCATTGGTTGTGGCTTTAGGCTGACGCTGCTAATGGCCTTGGCCCTTGGCTTGCTGCACCTGCTGAGGTGGCTGGTAAGAATGGTATGGGATATAAGTACCGTAAGCTTTCTTCTTCGGGTACAAGGACTTTTTCCCCGAGGCCTTCTATCAGGAAGGATCAGCAGTCTTCTTCGAGAGCCATTTGATGGTGACCTGTTCAGTCTCCAACTCTGTGGCCTTCTCCATTATGGATTTGCCGACCTGATACCTGGAATCGAGATGCCTGCTCACAAATGGCACCGTAACCGGAGTTTTCCACATCCTCAATAGCAACCATTTCAGGATGGGGTGCACTGGAACGGTGATAGCTTCCTTTGAGGGAGTTGGATACTGGAGGATCTCTTCTGCCCTAGGTTCCTCCTTGGCCTCAATGATGAAGGGTAAAGCTTTCCTAATGTCCCTGATGAAATTCAAGAAGGAAAGGTCCTCGAGAAGATACCTTCTACGCTCATATGGGGCAAGGGATCCGAAGGGATATCCTGGTACCGCAAATCTCTGGGGATTCTTCCTCGGACTCCCACTCGGAATCAGAGTCAGAAAGGAATTCAAAGTATTGATGAAAATAGGACCCACTTCGATGCCCTGGTGATGCAGTCGAGGGCAACTTCGGTGCCCTGTGGTCTGAGCTCAATGGAGGGGAAATGCACTGCACTTAGCGGGGCCGAGAGCAGTCCTGTGAACCGAAAGGGACAGTATGATTCTCGAGAATCGGCTGGACCTCCACTGGTGAGGCACCCAAGGTGGACAGTGCTGTCATCGAGCCTGAGGAACCAGAGTTTCCCAGTTTCCAAGGCTTGTGTGGAGCCATAAAGGCAGTCAGGCTGCACTAGAGAGTCAACAACTGCTTTGTTAGGAGGGAGTGCTCCACAGCTGCCAATGCCCGTTCCTTTGATGGGGACTTCTTGATGGTAACAAGCTTGGAAATCCCGCACCGGACCTCCGAGGCCAAGGGGTAAACTATTTAAGACAAATAAGAGAAAATATTTTTTCACTCAACGTGTAATCAAACTCTGGAATTTGTTACCTGAGGATGTAGTAAGAGCTGTTAGTGTAGCTGGGTTTAAAAAAGGTTTGGACAAGTTCCTGAAGGAAAGGTCCATAAACCATTATTAAAAAGGGACCCAGGATATCAATGTTTGACCCAATACAAGCATTGTGGAACCTGTGTCTTTTGGGGATACTGCTAGGTACGTATGACCTAGATTGGCCACTGTTGGAAACAGGATACTGGGCTTGATGGACATTGGTCTGACCCAGTATGGCATATCTTATGTTCTTATGGAGGCACCTCCTCCCACCGGGGCGGCTTCAAAGACCACTCCCAGCCTTTGCCCACAAAGTCACGTCAACGGCTTTGATGGCAATGTCCATGTGTCTCCACCCTGAATTCTGCATCGCCCATCGACGATGACTGGGATAGAGTCGGTTCCTTCCGGGGATTCTCCCCTTCAAGAGAGAGTCTCTGATCCAGAGCCCCACAACCTTGTGGCTCTGAAAGGGCTCGGTCCCCACGTGAGGCCGAGTCTTCGGCGTTGTCCTTCGAGGGCATCAATGCCGGGGTCGACACCGAAGTCTTGAAGCTGAACAGTGATTCCCACTGCCTTTCATGGTTCTTCAGCTCCTTGCAAGTCATCTGCAAGCAGAGAGTGCATGTAGATGGCTCGTGATCAGGCCTGAGGCATTGAAGGCACCAGTTTAAAGGTGAGGTCAGAGAGGCTGTTGCTGCCAAAAAAGCATCTTTCAGGAAATGGAAAAAAAAGCCAAACGGCGAAAACTGGAAACAGCACAAGCACTGGCAAGTTAAATGCAAAGCATAGATAAGGCAGGCAAAGCGAGAATTTGAGAAGGAACTTGCTACGGAAGCAAAAACACGAAGTAAAGACTTTTTCAAGTACATTCATAGCAAAAGGCCTGTGAGAGAGTCAATTGGACCATTAGATGATAGAGGGGTAAAAGGGGCAGTAAGAGGAGACAAGGCTATAGCGGAGAGACTGAATGAATTTTTTGCTTCGGTCTTTACTGAGGAAGATGTAGGGATGTTACCCAAGACTGAAGTGGTATTTAAAGGTGATACTGCAGAGGAATTGAGAGAAATATCGCTACACCGGGAAGATGTATTACAACTATTTGATAAACTGAATAGTAGCAAATCACCTGGACCGGATGGTATACATCCCAGAGTGCTGAAAGAACTGAAATATGAGATTGCAGACCTGCTATTAGTAATCTGTAAACTTTCATTAAAATCATCTGTAATACATTGGCGATCCTCCAATCTTCAGGTAACGCCAATTTTTAAAAAGGGTTCCAGGGGTGATCCGGGAAATTACAGACCGGTGAGCCTGACGTCAGTATCAGGGAAAATGGTAGAAACCATCATAAAGAACAAAATTACACAGCATGTAGATAGTCATGGCCTAATGGCAGACAGCCAACATGGCTTTAGACAAGGAAGATCTTGTCTTACTAATCTGATATGTTTTTTTGAAGGTGTGAATAAACAGGTAGACAAAGGTGAGTCGGTTGATATAGTGTATCTGGACTTTCAGAAAGCCTTTGACAAGGTCCCTCATCAGAGACTTTTGGCAAAACTAAAAAGTCATGGGATAGGAGGCAGTGTACTATTGTGGATCGGGAACTGGTTAAAAGATAGAAAGCAGAGGGTAGGGCTAAATGGCCAATTTTCCCAATGGAAAAAGGTGAATAGTGGAGTACCCCAGGGATCTGTACTGGGTCCGCTACTTTTTGACATATTCATAAATGACCTGGAAAAGGGAATAACTAGTGAGGTTATCAAATTTGCAGACAACACAAAACTGTTTAAAGTTGTTAAAACCCAAGAGGACTGTGGAAAACTGCAGGAGGAGCTGGATAAATTGGAAGACTGGACATCCAAATGGCAGATGAAATTTAATGTGGACAAGTGCAAAGTTATGCACCTAGGAAAGAACAACCCACACTATGGCTACACAATGCAAGGTTCCACATTGGGAACCACCACCCAGGAAAAAGATTTAAGAGTCATCGCGGATAACATGTTAAAATCCTCCGCTCAGTGTGCAGCAGCAGCCAAGAAAGCAAATGGAATGCTAGGTATATCATAAGGAAAGGAAAGTGTAGTTACTCACCTGTAAGAGGTGTTCTCCAGGAGCAGCAGAAATCAGTCCTCACATATAGGTGACGTCGGCGCCGACGGAGCCCCCATGCGGAGCATTTCCCCAGCTTTCATAGAAAGCCTTTGGGAATGCAGTGCGCATGCGCGGTCCCCTTCCCGCCCAAGGGTGCCATCTTGCTCAGTCTGATGACATAGCTAAAAGACAGCAAAAAAACCAAAATAAATTATATGACTGCAACTCCAAGGGGAGGAGGGAGGGTTGTGAGCACTGATACCTGCTGCTCCTGGAGAGCACCTGTTACAGGTGAGTAACTACGCTTACTCCAGGACCAAGTAGGAAGTCAGTCCTCACATATGGGACTCCCCAGCTTAAGGCTACCGGGGACCCAAAGCTGAAAAAATGAGCTCCCTCTAGAGCCTCAGCATGTGTGAAAAGAATCTTCTCTGAGAACGCCCCCGAACGGTAGCCCAACACCAGGGCCGGAGGGTAGGAGTTGCCTATACCTCAAAGAGATTACAGAGTACCACCTGTCCGAAAGCACTGTCCCTGCGGGACTCTCTCTCAAGGCAGTAGTGGGCCGCAAAGGTCTGGCTTGAAGACCAAGTAGTGGCCCGGCAGATGTCTGCCAACGGAACAGAGCGGAAATGAGCCACTGATGCAGCCTTCGCCCTGACACGGTGAGCCGTGACTCGACCCTGCAAGGAGAGGCCGGCCGCCCTATACGCCCAGGCGATACAGTCTGCTACCCAAATAGACATGGTACGCTTGGAGACAGGTAACCCCAACTTATTAGGGTCAAAAGAGATGAAGAGATGAACAGCCCTTCGGTGTCCCTGCATACGGTCAAGGTAGAAGGACAACACCCTCCTACAGTCCAGGGTATGCAAGACCATCTCAGCCCGGCCGGCATGCGGCCTGGGAAAGAAAGTTGAAAGAACCACCTCCTGATTGAGGTGGAAGGAGGAGTCAACCTTTGGAAGGAACTTAGGGTGAGTCCGTAAGACTACTCTGTTCTTTTAGAACCTAGTGTATGGTGCCTCTGACACCAGGGCTTGAAGCTCACTTACTCGCCTTGCTGAGGTAAGAGCTACCAAAAACAACGCTTTCCAGGAAAGAAAGCGCAAAGGACAAGTAGCCATAGGCTCAAATGGTGGGCAAGTAAGTTGTTGCAAGACTACAATCAAATCCCACTCGGGGCAGGTGGACGAACTGGAGGCTTAAGCAAAAGCAGGCCTCTGAGGAAGCGAGCTACCAAAGGGTGGCTTGAGAGAGACTGACCCTTCACCGGTGAGTGGTGCACTGAGAGAGCACTGAGATGGACCCTAACAGAGTTGGATTTAAGGCCCAGGTTGGACAGGTGCAGCAAATACTGCAGCACCACTGGTACCAGGCATGAGAAAGGATCCTCCTTGTGCTGGGCACACCAGGTGGAGAACCTACGCCACTTAAGAGCATATGACTTCTGAGTGGACTGCCTCCTAGAGGCCAAGACCACGTCCTCCACTTCCCTAGGCAGCAGTAAGGGTGCTAGAACTACCCTTTCAGCAGCCAGGCCATCAGATTGAGGGACTGGAGATTGGGGTGTAAGAGAGATCCCTGCTCCTGAAACAGGAGATCGGGTTGCATCCCCAGAGGAAGAGGAGCGTCCACCGCTAGCTGTAAAAGAAGTGGGAACCACGGTTGCCTTGGCCATCTGGGGGCCACCAGGATCACCGAGGCCTTGTCCCGGATCACTTTGAACAGTGTTTTCGGCACTAGAGGCGTGGGAGGAAATGCATATAGAAGGCCTGTAGACCATGGTATGAGAAATGCATCCGCTGCTACTCTGAGAGGATGCGGTTGTCTGGAGCAGAAACTGGGCAGTTGACGGTTCAGTGGACTGGCAAACAGATCCATGGTGGGAAGACCCCATTTTAGGAAGATCTGTTGAACTACCAGAGGATTCAACTGCCATTCGTGTGGCTGTAGGATCCTGCTCAACTTGTCTGCCAGGTAATTCTCCTGTCCAGGGAGATAGACCGCCTTGAGAAGTATGCCATGCTTGACTGCCCAGGAGCACAGGTCCTGTGCTTCCTGACAAAGAGGTCGGGACCCTGTGCCTCCTTGCTTGTTCACATAGAACATAGCAATTTGATTGTCCGTCTGAACTAAGACAGACTGGTGAGAGAGAACATGAGAGAAAGTCCGCAGGGCTAAGCGGATTGCTCTGAGCTCTAGGAAATTGATTGGCTGTGTGGCCTCCCAAGGAGACCACAGGCCCTGAGTGCATGCTCCTAGGCAATGTTCCCCCCAACCTTGAAGAGAAGCATCGGTTGTCAGCACTTGAGAGTGTGGAGGTGCTTGAAAAGGCACCCCTTGCAGTAGATTTGGAAGATGAAGCCACCACTGCAATGAATCTGCCAGTAGATGGGAGACCCTCACTTTGTCCGTCAGGTTTCCTGTGGCCTGCAGCCACTGAGCCCTTAGGCCCCACTGAGTGGGCCTCATGTGCAGACGGGCATTTGAAGTTACATGGACCATGGATGCCATGTGGTCTAAGAGCCTTAGGAATTGTCTGGCAGAGACTAGAGAATTGCTGTGGAATTGTCTGGCCAGATCTATCAGTCTGTTGGCCTTGTCCACAGGTAAAAAGGCCTTTGCTTGAAGGGTGTCTAGTCTTGCTCCTATGAACTCCATGTTTTATGAGGGGCGCAAAGCGGACTTTGCGAAGTTTATGACAAATCCCAGATGCTGGAGAAGAGACATAGTACGGAGGGTGGCTGTGGAGACTGACCCCTGTGAGCCAGTCGTCCAGGTATGGAAAGACAAAGAGTCCTTGAACTCTGAGATAGGCCGCCACCACCACCAGGCACTTGGTGAAAACCCTGGGGGCGGAGGATAGGCCAAAAGGCAGTACCCTGTACTGGTAATGGTATCCACCCACTACAAATCGGAGATACTGTCTGTGGTCTGGATGAATAAGGATGTGAGTATACGCATCCTTTAAGTCTAAGGAGCATAGCCAATCTCCCTGCTGGAGGTAGGGCAGCAGGATTCCAAGGGTAAGCATCTTGAACTTTTCCCTCTCCAGGAACTTGTTGAGATTGCACAAGTCTAGGATGGGCTTGAGGCCTACTGACCTTTTTGGTACCAGAAAGTACCTGGAATAGAAGCCTTGACCTCTCAGGTGGTGGAGCACCGGTTCCACCGCCTGCTCCTTTAGAAGACCTGCCAACTCCTGTAGGAGTAAGTCCCTGTGCAGAGGGAGTCTTGGAGGCTCCCCTGGAAAGTAGGAGGGAGGTACCTGGTGGAAGTGGAGGAGATAGCCTCTCTGGACTATGCTTAGCACCCAGGTATCCCTTGTTACGGCTGAATACCTGTGGGCATACAGGGTCAGCCGGCCCCCTGTGCTGATATGGGCCAGCTGAGGAGGAGAGGCCATGCCACTGGAGTCAAAACCCCGCTCCCTGCTGTGCAGGAGCCGGAGCTAGTGGCTTGGGGGTTTTCTGCCTACGGGGCCAATGTCCCTGCCCTTTGGCCTGCTGACCCTGCTGGGGAGCTACAGAGGCCTGAAAGTGTGGGTATGATTTGTAGGCAGATGACTTCCTCGGGTAAAATGTCTTCTTTCCCGAGCCCTTCTTCTTCTGAGAAGGGGCAGAGGTTTTCCTGGACAGTCTAGTCCGGTTGAGAATCTCGGACTCGAAGCCATCATAGGCTGCTCGAGAGATAAACTTCGAGCACTCCCAGATCCCCGATGACAGGGCCTTGAACCTCTGCAAAGGTTTTTCGGAGAGACCAGCAGAGAACCCAGCAATCTCCTTTGCCAGGTCTCGAAGTTACATGCCCATGTACAGTTGGTAGGTCGGGACACGGCAAGCATTGAGCCCTGGAAGCACTTTCTACCAAGGGCATCTAGGTTCCGGGCCTCCCAGCTGGGAGGCACCGAGGAGTGCATCTTCTGACTCTTCAGACGATGCATGGCCAATTCCACAACCATGGAGTGGTGCGGTAGCTGTGCCTTTTGGAACCCGGGGCTCTTGCGAACTCGATATATGGAATCGACCCACTTGCTCAGAACGGGTGTCGAGGCCGGCGCTTCCGCCATGCGGAAGAGCAAACGTTCCAGCATCGGAGGAACCGGTACAGTAAAGGCCTCCTTGGGGGGAGAGTCATACTGCAGGGCCTCGAGCTCTTCAGCTCGAGGCTCCTCCTCGGGATCCACCTGGAAGGCCAAGGCCTTGGCCATGTCCCGCACGAAATCCGAGAACCGGGTTTCCTCCGGAGGGGACTTTCTTTGAGGCTCGGACTCCAGTGAGTCCGAAGGGACACACCGGGTCCGAAATGTGTCCAGGGACTCCTCATCCTCCGTTTCCCAGCCCAACCCGTCAGAGGAGGAATCGAGCGGCTCCGGTCGGGCAGGCACCGATGCCATCCGCCCCGATGCTGAGGGTACCGGCGTCAACCACCTCGGTCCCGAACGGGAGGCCGAGGGAGACCTTGTCCAAGGATCGACTCGAGAGCGCATGGACTCGGGGATCGGCTTGGCCTCCGGTGGTCGGGGCAGATGCACCGGTGAGACCGGCGATCAGTGCCCGCTGCTGCTCCAAGAAGGCAGCCAAGCTGCTCTCCAAGGTCATCAACCTGAGTCCGAGCTCAGGAGACTCAGAGGCCCCCGACTTGGGCCCCGACGGCTTTGGGCCCAACGTCGGCTCCCCCGGAGGAGAGTCCACGAGGACTACAGTACTCACGTGACCCGGGGACTCTGTCTCTATACGAGGTTGTTTAGCAGGCCGCTCCGACTCCGAAGACCTGGGACGGCGCTCGGGGCTATGCGACCTGGCCCTGGAGGAACCAAGTGTGTCCACCGAGGCCGCCCTTGCGGGTTTCTTCTTCCTCCAATGTTCCCATGAGGGAGACCCCCTCTCAGAGGAACTCCGACGATGCTCGGGATCGGCGTCCCGAGACGTCGAGGCCTCTGACGAAGTCCGGCCCGTCCTGACGCGGAGTCAGAGAAGATTCTTTCTTTTTGGTGCTGCCGGCTCCTCAATGCCTTAGAGGACATTTTCCCACACAGGCCACAGATCATTGGGTCATGATCGGGCCCGAGGCAGCAGTCATGTGTGTCGGTGAGAGACATAAGTTTCTTACACCGATCACACTTTTTAAACCCGCTGGCAGCCATCGGGGGAGAAAGGGCCCCTGCGAGGTCAAACGACAGGGCTGCCAGTGAAAACTAGAAAAAAGGCGCGTACGCTAGCCACTAAGGGCAAAAACCGAAAAATGAAGTCTGGGCTCGATACCGGCGTACTGGGCCCAGGCGGGAAAGGGAAAACGGCGTCAAACCGAAGAAAACACAGTCCCAAGCCGAAAAATCAACTTTTTCCTCGGGTGAAAATGAAACACGTCGGTCGGGCTCCGCAGAGAAAAGAAGACTGAGCAAGATGGCACCCTTGGGTGGGAAGGGGACCGCGCATGCGCGCTGCATTCCCAAAGGCTTTCTTTGAAAGCTGGGGAAATACTCCGCATGGGGGCTCCGTCGGCGCCGACGTCACCCATATGTGAGGACTGACTTCCTGCTTGGTCCTGGAGAATGGAAAATAAAACAAAGGATATTATAATGCATCTGTATCGTTCCATGGTACGACTGCACCTTGAATATTGTGTGCAATTCTGGTCGCCGTATCTTAAAAAGGATATAGCGTTATTAGAAAAGGTACAGAGAAGAGCCACCAAAATGGTAAAGGGGATGGAAGGCTACTCCTATGAAGAGAGGCTGCAAAGGTTAGGGCTCTTCAACCTGGAAAAGAGATGGCTGAGGGGAGATATGATAGATGTATATAAATTAATGAATGGAGTGGAACGGTTAAACGTAGATCGATTGTTTACGCTATCAGAATATAGAAAGACTAGGGGACATGTAATGAAGCTACAGGGTAAACTATTTAAGACTAATAAAAGAAAATATTTTTTTCACTTAACGTGTAATCAAACTCTGGAATTTGTTACCGGAGGATGTAGTAAGAGCTGTTAGTGTAGCTGGGTTTAAAAAAGGTTTGGACAAGTTCCTGGAGGAAAGGTCCATAAACCATTATTAAAAAGGGACCCAGGATATCATTGCTTGACCCAATACAAGCATTGTGGAACCTGTCTCTCTTGGGGATACTGCTAGGTACGTATGACCTAGATTAGCCACTGTTGGAAACAGGATACTGGGCTTGATGGACCTT
The DNA here is from genome assembly GCA_033557465.1 of Ichthyophis bannanicus. Taxonomy (NCBI): domain Eukaryota; kingdom Metazoa; phylum Chordata; class Amphibia; order Gymnophiona; family Ichthyophiidae; genus Ichthyophis; species Ichthyophis bannanicus. Next base: position 39,103,438 of record CM066046.1, read on the forward strand.
GGTCTGACCCAGTATGGCATATCTTATGTTATGGTGGTCTGTGATGGTAATGGCCGGCCACATCTGGCGCACTTCTTAAAGCCACTGGTCGGGGTGGACATGTCGGGGAAGATGGCTTCCGCCAGGTCAAAAGACTCTAATGTCCTGACCAGGAGGGTGTGAGAAAAAACGCGTGTGCTGAAAATGAAGAAAAGAAAAAGAAATTAAAACGCCAAAAAACAACGCGGCGTTGAGACAGCGATGATACCAGGAAGCCGAAAACAAAGAGATAAAGAAGTACCATGCAGCAAAAAATGACTGACAGGGAAAAACACATTTCTCTGGGATACAGACAATGTCTGGCGGGCTCCGCAGAAAAAAGAAGATTGAGGTAAGATGGCTCTGTTTGGGCGGGAAGGCAATCATGCTGGGGCTGTGTGAGGACTCCATCGGTGACAGTAACCATAAGTGAGGACTGACTTCCTGCTTGGTCCCAGAGAACAGGACCATGCCCTGATCAATTAATCATTATATTGCTGACTCTGAAGTAAGGTGGCTTTGGAGGCAGTAAAGTGAACCAAAGTCACCATAGAGATATCTGGACAAGAAACCAAAACCTTAGTAGGAACTTACAACTTCCATCTGACAGCAGGGGATCATAGTTTCACCCTAGTTTAGAAATGCCTCTCTACCTACTCTCAGACTGCCTTCTTAGGCCAGGAGCCAATGTCAACCTAATAAATGATTTCCTGTGGAGTTGTCTGGCCGGCAATGCTGTGAGCATGCCAGAGGTCTGCCAAGCACCTCTGGCATGGCCTAACAGGATCTCTCCATTTCAAAGCAAGGTAAGAATCTGTGGCTTTTAATTACTAGCTTTCTGCCTGAAAGCACTTAAAAGGGTTTTGGTCTATATTTTTAGAAAGAGTTAGTCTTTTTGCTGCTTTATTTTAGAAGGGGGAATACTTGGTTGGTTTTTTTTGTAGTAGTGTAAGTTTAAAACTCTGCTGTTAGTTTCTCTTTCTCTCGGATATCTGAATCCACTCACACCTCATCAGGGGCTAGTGGGCCTGATTAGCCTGTGAATGAACTGAGTACTGCATAAAAGTCTTCAGAATCTTCCAAGGCATTCCTAACAGGGTCTCTCCATTTTAAAGCAACGTACTAAAGCTCCACCAACTCTTCAGAATCTTCCAAGGCATTCCTAACAGGGTCTCTCTATTTCAAAGCAACGTACTAAAGCTCCACCAACTGAACAATGGCTGGGAAAAATCGTACTGCCAAAGCTGTTGCACTCTTTGCAGCATCTACCTCTGTCCAGACAGAGATCCCAATGCCAGCTGAAGGACCGGTTCCATGTGCAGGATGCCTACATGCTGAAGCTCTCAGGAAGCAGGTGGAGGAGCTCAGAAAAGAGGTGGCAAGGCTGAGGAGCATTCAAGACAGTGAGAGGTACATTGATGAGATGCTTCTTGAAACATCCAAGCTCTCCAGCAAAGGTGAGGATGGGAGCCTACAGAAGGACCAAGGTTGGACACAAGTCACCAGGGCCTGCAGAATCATCAATCCAACTCCTCAAGCCCTTGAACTGAAGAACCATTATATAGCCCTGGAAGTGGAGGAGGCGGAGACATCCCAGGAAAGGGAAGAACCAGAGCTCGAGCACCCCAAAGTTGCTGAATTAGTGACCACTAGGAAGCGAAGGGTAGTGGTGGTTGGTGACTCTCTTCTGAGGGGTACTGAGGTATCCATCAGCTGACCAGACTTGATGTCCAGAGAGATATGCTGTCTGCCAGGTGGCAAAATCCAAGATGTTATGAAGAGTATGCTGAGACTCATCAAGCCTAATGACTATTACCCGATGTTGCTCATCCATGTCGGCACAAATGATACTGCCAGGTATCCCTCTGAATATATCAAGAGTGACTTCATGGCTCTGGGACAGAGGGTGAAGCAGATAGGGGCACAGGTGGTGCTCTCTTCCATCCTCCCTGTTGAGGATAAAGGCCAGGGCAGAGAAGCTTGCATCCTGGAGATAAATGCATGGTTGCATGGATGGTGTCATCGAGAGCATTTTGATTTCCTGGGCCTTGGTATGATGTTCCAAGGGCTGCAGAGCAGAGATGGCGTCCATTTGTCCAAGAAGGGTTGACATGTTTTCAGTAGAAGACTGGATAACTTATTGAAGAGGGCTTTAAACTAGATTCAATGGGGATGGGTGAAGAAAGATCCCAGGTAAGTGAAACATTAAATAAAATACCTTTATAGAAATAGGTAAAAGGGGCAACATCTGGAAAGCAGTGTCTATAAATGCCTGTAGCGTGGGAAATAAGATCCCAGATGTTGAGGTTTTAATGGGAGAGGCTGACTTGGATTTAGTTACAGAGACATGGTTCACGGACAACCATGACTGGGATATAACTATACAAGGCTATACATTATGCAGAAAGGACAGGTTGGGAAGAAGGGGAGAGGAGGAGAGGCACTATATGTAAAAAATATTAAAGCTATGGAAATACAGGGCTTAAAATGGAGAGAGGAGGCAATGTGGGTTAAACTAAAAAGAGGGAAAGAGAAATCCATTTGCATTGGCATCATATATAGACCTCCATCACAGGGAGAAGACATGAACGGAGATTTAATAGAAGACATAAGCAGCATTACCAGGAAAGGGGAAATGCTTCTGATAGGGGATTCAAAATATCGGATGATGATTGGCGCATTCCTGCTACGGTGTCATCTAAAAGCAAAGAAATCCTGGATTCTTTACAGGAAGAAGTATTCAGGCATCTGGTAACAGAACCCACACGTGAAGGGGCCATACTGTACTTGGTGCTTACCAATGGGGATAGTGTTTCTGATGTTATAGTGGGAGATCATCTCGTATCCAGTGATCACCAGATGGTGTGGTTCAGTATTAGGACTAGGGCTGATAAAATCCATTCAAAAGCAAGAGTCTTAGACTTTAGGAAAACTAACTTTGCCAAGATGGGCCAATACCTCAAGGAGTCGTTAGCGGGATGGGAACATCTGGGGAATGTAGAAAAACAGTGGGCAAAAACTGAAAGGGGATATTTTAAGGGCAACCAACCTTTTTGTTAGAATGGTAAATAAAAGGAAAAGGAGGCCGCTATAGTTCTCAAAAGAGGTAACTGAAAAAGTGAAGAATAAGAGGGAGGCCTTCATGAAATACAAGAGATCACAGAGAGAGGAAGACGGGCATCTATATTTGAAAAAAACTTAGAGAGGCTGGCAAAGTCGTCAGAAAAGCAAAGGTACAAAAAGAACAAGAAATGGCCAATAAAATAAAATGGGGGATAAGACATTTTTCAGATATGTTAGTGAGAGGAAGAAGGGCAAAAGTGGTATTGATAGACACAAGGGTGAAGGGGAGGAATATGTAGAAGCTGATGCGGATAAAGCGGAATTGCCTAAGAAGTATTTCTGTTCTGTGTTCACAGATGAAGGCCCGGGAGCAGAACCTCAGACAACACCCACAAACAGGAACAAAAGCGAGGGGCATCTCAAATGATTTTCAGACTGTGTTTGTGAGGTACTAGGCTAAACTAAAAGTGGACAAAGTGATGGGACCAGATGGGATGCATCCAAGAATACTGAAGGAATTTGGGGATGTTTTAGCAGCTCCACTGACTGACCTTTTCAATGCCTTTTTGGAGTTGGGGGTGGTGCTAGAGGACTGGAGAGAGGCACATGTGGTCCCTTTACACAAAAGCGGAAGTAAGGATGTGGTTGAAAACTACAGGCCGGTTAATGAGTAAATTATTGGAAACGCTTCTGAAAGAGAAAATAGTGAGGTTTCTGGAGTCCAACACATTGCAAGATCCGAGGCAGCATGGATTCCCCAGGGGCAAGTCTTGTCAGACAAATCAGATTTATTTCTTTGAATGGGTGACCAGGGAGTTGGACAGAGGGAGAACCCTAGATGTGGTGTATTTAGATTTTAGTAAAGCATTTGACATTGTTCCGCACGGGCGACTTATAAATAAATTGAGCACCCTTGGGATGGACCCTAAAGTTACTGCTTGGGTTAGAAACTGGTTGAATGGGAGGCGATAAAGGGTATAGGTAAATGGAGTTCACTCTGAGGAGAAGGAGGTTATCAGTGGAGTGCCGCAGAGATCTGTCCTTGCTCCGATTCTTTTTAACATCTTTGTTAGTGATATTGTGGAAGGGCTGTTGGGTAAGGTTTGCCTCTTTGCAGATGATACCAAAACCTGCAACAGAGTAGACACCCAGGCTAAGCTTGAAGAACTGGCTAGAATTTGGCAGCTGAGATTTAATGCTAAAAAATGCAGGGTCATGCATTTGGGCTGCAACAATCCAAGGGAGCGGTACCCCACTGAAACCTGGCTCCATGATGGAGAGGATCCCTTGTTTACTCGCTGTCTCCCACCGGGTTTCTCGGCCTTCTCCTCTCGGTGGCTGGACGGATTGGAGGAGGTGTGGCCATTATCTATCACTCTTCCCTCCCTTTTTGTGAAATCCACTCCCCGGCCTTACACTATAAGGAGGCTCTTTTTCTTTGGCTCAGTCATACCCCTGTACTTTCTTCTACTCTATGTGCCCCCGTCTATATCTCCCCACAGTTGGGACAATCTCCTTTTAACGATCTCAGAGATTGTTTCACTGCACCCTCAAATTTTTCTCTTAGGTGACTTTAATCTGCACCTCACTCCCCCATCTAGGCCGCATGACAGGGCCTTTGTCTCCCTTCTTGATGACGTTTCACTTGTACAACATGTCATGCTCCCTACTCGTACAGCCTTGATCTACTTATCACTCCGTCATCTTCCATCTTTGCTCCCTCTGCGATATCTACTCTTCCTCTCCCTTGGACGGACCATTATTGAATATGTTTTAGTTTGAGGATCTCTCGCTCATCTGCTTCTCCTCCCTCTCCTTCCCCCCCTCGCAACAACACTGGTGTCATGTTTCCCCTCTCATTCTGCAGCATTTCTCTTCGGCGGATCAACCTTTCCTATCCGATTTTTCTCTGTTGTCTCCTGACTCGCAGGCTTGTACATGGAACACCAATCTTTCAACAGCTCTTGAACACCTAGTCCCCCCCACCTCAGCACGTGTTTCCTGTAACCCTGCCCACCACCCTTGGTATTACCCAGGCCTTCATCTTCTTCAGATTCATCTCCGGCGGGCAGAGCGCATACGGCACTCTCACCTCTCACCCTTAACATCTTCCGTTAGCGACATTGTGAGTATCGCTCTCAGATTACTTCTGCCAAACAAATACTATTCAAACCTGATTTCTAGATCTTCCCATTCTTCCCGACAACTTTATTCGGTGTTTAAATCACTTTCCACTCCTCTTACTTCCTCACCTTCATCTGTGATCTCAGACCCCACCAGCTTAGCGGACTCCTTCAACAAGGTCCTTTCTCTTTGCTCATCCTTTCCTTCTCCCCTCTTGCCTACCTTATTGTCTTCCCCCTGCCTCTCCCTCCTGCATAATCCTCGCTGTCCCATGTTTGGTCATCTTTCCATCCGATTTCTGCCGCTGACTTGTCCAAGACCCTCTCCTCCTCACGGAAGGTGACGTGCTTTGGATCCAATCCCCTCTAACTGGTTACTTGAGCCTTCTCTTACACTCCTTCCTCCCCTTCTCATTATGTTTAATGCCTGTCTTTACACTGGTTATGTCCCTACCCCATGAAAACATGCGATAATCCATCCACTTCTTAAGAAACCCTCACTTGATCCCTCTGTTCTCACCAAGTGGCGTCCGGTCTCTAACCTACCTTTCCTTTCTGAACTCCTAGAATGGTTTGTCTTCACACAGCTATCCTCTCATCTTACGGCCACTAATGCCCTTTACCCCCATCAATCTGGCTTTCGCAAGAGTCACAGCACTGGGTCTATCCTTCTTTCCCTTCTTAATGAGTTTCACATAGCCCACAAATGCGGTGACTTTACACTTACTGTCTCAATCTTTTTTCCGCTTTTGATCTTGTCGACCACTGTACTTTCCTTTCACGTCTCTCCAACTTTGGTGTTTCTGGCATACCCTTACAATGGTTTTGATCATTCCTCACCGCTCATTCTTTTTCTGTTCACTCAGCAACCTCAGCCTTCCCCTCTGTCACTCTCTCCTGTAGTGTCCCCTCAGGGCTCCGTCTTGTCTCCCCTCCTTTACAACATCTTTCTAGCCCCACTTGCCCTATTGATTTGTCTGGTATTTCCATGTACTACTACATGGATGATATTATTCTCCTTCATCACACCAATTCCTCTTCCCTGATATTTCCCTGCTAAACTCCTGTTTGACCACCATTCGCACTTGGTTGTCTTCTAATTACCTCTATTTGAATCCCTCTAAAACAACAGCCACTTGGATTACCTTTGGAGCCTCCTCTCCTCTTCCACTATCCCTCTGGTCCCCTCGTTCTGATAACTTGGGGTTATCTTGGACTCTTCTCTCTCCTTTGCTGCATATCTCATCCCTTATTCGTCACTCCTTCTACACCTCCATTAAATTCATGCAGTTCGGCCATTTCTCACATCCTCCTTCCTGACTACACTCCTTCTTTCTCTCGTCATCTCTCAATATGATTATTGCAATGTTATTCTAGCCGGCCTTCCACAATATCAGCTCCATAGACTCCAGTTACTTCAGAACACAGATGCACGCCTTCTCGCCCATTCCTCTCGTTTCGATCACGTTTCTCCGCTCCTCATTTGCCTCCACTGGTTACCTATTTGCTTCCATTTTCAATATAAAATTCTTACGTCTGTGCACAGGATCATTCACACCTCCACTCCCCAGTATTTAGCTGATCTTTTGCATTTTCATAACCTCCACCGCCTCCTGCGCTCTAGTCACACTCATCGCTTAGCTCTTCCCTATTGGAGGAGACAGAAGTTGTGCTAGGATGACGTTGAGGTCCCACACTACCGGCAGTGGCTTTATAGTGGGGTCGACAGAAAAGGAGGCCCTAATAAAGCAACTCACCAATAGGTGAGGCAAAATCAGCTTATTCGCTGTCAGATGGTGATAAGTGGCCATGGCACTGAGGTGCGCTCTGACCGAGTTGGACTTAAGGCCAGTCAGAGAGGTGTAATAGGTAAGACAGAGCGACTTTATCAAGGAGGAGAAGGGGTCAAGGGCCTGGCCCTCACACCAAATGAAGAATCTACGCGCTTGAAGTGTAGGCTTGGTGTGTAGAGTCCTTATGGGAGGCTAGGAGCACGTTCTGCACATTGTCTGACAGTTGAGTGCTATCCGCTCAGCATCCATGCCATGAGCACCAGAGATCCCAAAGAGTCCCCCCCGTCCTGAGAGAAAAGGTCCGGGGCCCTACTGAGCCTGAGGGGTTGTTGACGAGACAGGTGGAGTAACAAGGGGAACCATGGTTGCCTGGACAAGTGCAACGCAATGAGGATCATTGTGGCATGCTCTGCTTGCATCTTGAAAAGGATTTTGGCCACCAAGGGAGTCGGTGGGGATGTGTAGAGAAGTCCCTCGCTCCAGTCCAGGAGGAATGCATTGGGTGCAATCCGGTTCCTGGAACAGAACATAAGAACATAAGATATGCCATACTGGGTCAGACCAAGGTCCATCAAGCCTAGTATTCTGTTTCCAGCAGTGGCCAATCTAGGTCATATGTACCTAGCAGTTTCCCCAAGAGACACAAGTTCCACAATGCTTGTACTGGGTCAAGCATTGATATCTTCGGTCACTTCTTAATAATGGTTTATGGACCTTTCCTCCAGGAACTTGTCCAAACCTTTTTTAAACCCAGCTATACTAACAGCCTTTACTACATCCTCCGGTAACAAATTCCAGAGTTTCATTACACGTTGAGTGAAAAAATATTTTCTTTTATTAGTCTTAAATAGTTTACCCTGTAGCTTCATTGCATGTCCCCTAGTCTTTCTATATTCTGATAAGGTAAACAATCGATCTACGTTTACCCGTTCCACTCCGTTCATTAATTTATAGACTTCTATCATATCTCCCCTCAGCCGTCTCTTTTCCAGGTTAAAGAGCCCTAACCTTTTTAGCCTTTCTTCATAGGAGTATCCTTCCATCCCCTTTACCATTTTGGTGGCTCTTCTCTGTACCTTTTCTAAAATCGCTATATCCTTTTTAAGATACGGCGACCAGAATTGCACACAATATTCAAGGTGTGGTCTCACCATGGAACGATATAGAGGCATTATAATCTCTTTTGTTTTATTTTCCATTCCTTTCCTTATCATACCTAGCATTCTATTTGCTCTCTTGGCCGCCGCTGCACACTGGGCCGAGGGTTTTAACATGGTATCCACAATGACGCCTTAATCTTTTTCCTGGGTGGTGGTTCCTAATGTGGAACCTTGCATCGTGTAACCATAGTTTGGGTTGTTCTTCCCTAGGTGCATAACCTTGCACTTGTCCACATTAAATTTCATCTGCCATTTTGATGCCCAGTCTTCCAATTTATCAAGATCCTCTTGCAATTTTTCACAATCCTCTTGGGTTTTAACAACTTTAAATAGTTTTGTGTCATCTGCAAATTTGATAACCTCACTCGTTATTCCACTTTCCAGGTCATTTATGAATATGTCAAAAAGCAGCGGACCCAGCACAGATCCCTGGGGTACACCACTATTCACCTTTCTCCATTGGGAAAATTGGCCATTTAGCCATACCCTCTGCTTTCTATCTTTTAACCAGTTCCTGATCCACAATAGTACACTGCCTCCTATCCCATGACTCTTTAGTTTTGCCAAAAGTCTCTCATGAGGGACCTTGTCAAAGGCTTTCTGAAAGTCCAGATACACAATATCAACCGACTCACCTTTGTCCACCTGTTTATTCACTCCTTCAAAAAAACATAACAGATTAGTAAGGAACAGTGGGAGCTGGATATTGTGAAGGACAGCGAAGAGGTCCACTGATGGTGTGCCCCACAGTTGAAAGATGCAGGCGATCACATTGTTGTTTATAGTCCACTTGTGTGGCTGCAGGGCTCTGCTGAGGTGATCTGCAAGGATGCTCTGCTCCCCCGGCATATATATGGCCTTAAGGGTCATGCCATGTGATACAGCAAAGTTCCAGAGGAGGAGCGCCTCCCAACAAAGAAGGTATGATCCCCTGCTGCCCTGCTTGTTGATGTAGAACATGGCCACCTGGTTGTCCAACTGAATGAGGACTACATGGTTGGAGACCTGACGCTAAAAGGTCTGCAGGGCATTGGAGATGGCTCAGAGTTCCAAGAAGTTGATGTGGTGGAGGCTCTCCCGAGCTGTCCAGAGTCCTTGCATACAAAGGCTGACAGGATGGGCTCCCCAGCCCATCTTGGGGGCATCCGTAGTTAGGATGTGTTGATGTGGTGGAGGATGGAAAGGAAACCCTGTAAGAAGGTTGGAGAGCTGTTGCCATCAGGAGTGGGGGAGTTACCCATATCCTGTCCATGAGGCAGCCAGTTGCCTGATGCCATTGAGTGCAGAGCATCCACTGCGCCTGACACATCCAGAGCCAGGCCAATGAGGTAACATGGACTGTGGAGGCCATATGGCCCAGGAATCACAGCATCTGACGAGCTGTGCAAAGGAGGATTGTTGAATCTCGTGTGACAGGACTACCAAGCATTGGATTCTGTCCTTTGGCAGATAGGCCTGAGCCTGAGTGGTATTGAGTAGTGCCCCAATGAACTCTAACCATTGGGTGGGCTGTAGATGAGATCTGGGGTAGTTGATCACGAAGCCGAGGTTCTCCAGGACCTGGATGATCAGCTGGACCTCCACCGGTGTGCTGGCCATGATCAACCAGATAAGGGAAGACAAAGAGCCCCTGGGTGCGAAAGAAAGCTGCCACCACCACCAGGCACTTGGTGAAGACTCTGGGGGCAGAGGCAAGGCCGAATGGCAGTACTCGGTACTGGTAGTGATGTCTGCTGAGCATGAAGCAGAGATATTGCTGTGGAGGGGGTGAATGAGGATGTGAGCATATGCATCCTTGAGATCTAGGGAACATAGCCAATCTTGAAGTTGAAGGTAACAGTAACATAGTAAATGACGGCAGATAAAGACCAGTATGGTCCATCTAGTCTGCCCAGTAAGATGGCAAGAGTAGGTGCACCTGCCGCTCTATACAGGCCACCCCTCCCCATGTCTTTGTTTAGGGGTGAACCCACCGCTCTGTGTAGGACACCCCTGTTTGATGAGAAATTAGATAGTTAAGTTTATTTTGATTTTCTCCTGTTGCTGTAAAGGGATCCACTGGGTGTGTCCCATGCCATTTTGAATTCTGTCACTGTATTTGCCCCCACCACTTCCATCGGGAGGGCATTCCAAGCATCCACCACCCTTTTAGTGACATTGCCTTTCAATTTACCCCCTTGCAGCTTCATGTTATGCCCTCTAGCTTTACAGCTTTCCCGTCTTTAGAAGAGGTTTGTTTGTTCATTATTTCTCTTTAAGTATTTAAAGGTCTGAATCATATCTCCCCTATCCTTCTCCTCTCCTCCAGAGTGTGCATATTTAGTTCTTCAAATCTCTTCTCATAAGGCTTCTGATGCAGGCTCCAAATCATTTTGGTCACCTTCTTCTGAACAGTTTCCAGTCTTTTTACATCCTTTGCAAGATATGGTCTCCAAAACTGAACACAGTATTCCAAGTGAGGCCTCACCAGTGACTTATACAGTGCCATTAGTACCTCTTCCTTTCTGATGGTAATTCCTCTTTGTATGCAACCAAACATCCTCCAGGCTTTTGCCACTGCCTTGTCGCACTGTTTTGCCACCTTGAGATCCTCAGAAATAATCACACCAAGGGGACGGAGTCAGCCGCGAGCAAGATGGCCACTTGATCTCTCTCCTCTGCTGAATCCTGAAGGAAATCCTGTCATCCCTGCCTGGAATAAGAAGATCTCATCTCCCGACAGTGGAGTTAGGGTAATAAGGTTCCTACAGACACCATCTTGAATTTTTCCCTCACTAGAAAGTTGAGGTTTTGGAGGTCCAGAATGGGTTGGAACCCTCCTATCTTCTTGGGAAACAGGAAGTAGCGGGAGTAGAAACTTGCCCCCATTTGGCGACAGAGGAACTGGTTCCACCGCCTGATCAACTAGGAGGGAATGGACCTCCTGCTGTAGCAACTGGTGACGGTATTGGTCAAGCGGGTACTGCCCTGGGAATAATGGAGGAGGAAGCCGATTGAAGTGCAGACGGTAGCCATCCTGGATGATTCTGAGGGCCCGGGAGATGGTTGTTATTCTTGGCCACCTGTGGGTAAAGTGGATCAGTCTTCTCCCAACCTGGGAGGAAAAGAAGAAGGGCCATAAACCTGAAGAAAGAGTCAAAACCTGCCCCCAGGTTGTGGTGCCAGTTGGGGCTTTGGGGTCTTAGGATGGTATGGTGGACGCTGTCCCTGACCTTTCTGCTGTTGGCTGTGCTGTGGCTGCTGGTAGGATTGGTATGGGTTTTAGGAACAATAGGATGTCTTCTTCTTAGGGAAGTTGGACTTCTTCCTTGAGGATTTTCGCTGGGAAGGGTCCGAGGTCTTTCTGGAGAGCCGAGTCGTGGTGAGCTGCTCTCTCTCCAGCTCACCAGACTTTTCCATTGCCTTCCCAAAGAGGTTTTCACCTCTGCAGGAGACAACTGTCAGTTTGTCCTGGACCTACTGCTCCAGGTCTGAAGACTGCAGCCATGCAAGGCAATGGGCCCCTATGCCTGCTGCATCCACTTAAGCTACCAACTCAAAGCTATCATAAGCTGCTTGAGTCATGAATTTGGAGCAGACTTTGAATTTTTGGAACAAGGGTTCAGTACTGTTGGATATGTTTCCCGGACAGCTCCATGGAGAAAATGTAGTTACTCACCTGTAACAGTGCCAGCACCCCGTCTGCAATTTATGCACATATTTTCCTTATGTTATTGTTGCTTAATCTTGCTCTTTGTAATTATTTCATGTACATAGTTCACCCCTGTTATCCAAGTTTGTACTCCTGTTCTATGTAAAACCAAACTGCTTGTTGTTATGGTCTTTTTGTTATAATGTAAACCGCGCTGATATCGAATAGTGCGGTATATAAGAAACTGTAATAAATAAATAAAATAAAATAAATAATAAATAAACAGCAGGAATCAGTCCTCACATATGGGTGACATCAGCACCGACGGAGCATGCACAGAAGCATCTCCCCAGCTTTCAAAGAAAGCCTTTGGGAGATGCACCTCACATGCGCGGTCCACTTCCCACCTCAGTCAAATGATACAGCTAAGACAGCAAAAACTAAAAGATGGTAAAGAAGCAACTCCAATGGGAGGGGGGAGGAGGGAGGGTTGTGAGGACCATTTCCTGCTGTCCCCAGAGAACATCTGTTTACAGGTGAGTAACTATGCTTTCTCCAGGAATAAGCAGGAAGTCAGTCCTCACATATGGGACTCCCAACTACAGGCTACCAAAACCGGCAGAAAATGCCATGGCGACCTGCAAAGGTGAACCATGATCAGCAGCAGTTGAATCCTGAGAGGGACTATTGCAATACCCAAGTGTCTAGTGAAAACCAGCACTCCGGTAGCCTGAACACAGAACGGTCAGAGGGCAGGAGTTGCCTACACCCCAAAAAGATTATGGAGTACAGCCTGGCCAAAGGCGCTGTACTGTTGGGACTTCCTTTCCAGGCATAGTGAACTGCGAAGGTGTGGCGGCCCAGCAAATTTCCGTCATGAGGATGGAACGCAGGCTAGCCATGGACGTAGCCATGGCTCTGACGTGGTGCACCATGACTCTCTGGTCCAGTGGGATCCCCGTTTGCTTGTAGGCAAGGGTAATACAGTTTACCATCCAAGTGGACAAGGTTCGCTTAGACACTGGGAGCCCCAGAAGGCTGGGGTCATAGGATACGAAAAGCTGTTGAGCTTTGCGTTGGCCTGACTCCATTGCAGGTAGAAGGACAGGGCCCTCTTGCACTCCAGAGTATGGAGAACGGTCTCCGCCCTACTGGCGTGAGGCCTGGGAAAGAAGGTGAGAAGCACCACCTCCTGACTGAGGTGCAATGGAGACACCTCTTTCGGCAGAAACTTGGGGTGTGTGCGGAGCACCACCCTGTTCTTGTAGAACCTTGTGTAAGGGGGCTCTGGATTCGTGGGGCACTGAGGAATCGGAGGGGGCCCTGGAGCGTGGTGTCACCGGAGACTCCGGGGTGGAGTCAGACTTCTGGAAGAACTTCTCCTGCTACTGATGGTAGCTCTTTAAGGCCTTTGGGGTCATGGTTCTGCAGAGCTCGCAGTCAGAATCGTTGTGCTCTGAACCAAGGCACTGAAGGCAGCAGTCGTGTGGGTCGGTGAGTGACATCATTTTGCCACACCGGTTACATTTTTTGAAGCCACTGGAGGCCATTGGAAAAAGGTGGTCCCCGCCTCCCTGAGGGGGTCCGAGGCCTTCAGCTAAAAAAGGGCGCAAAAGCCGGTCGAGGGAACCTCGATGGGAAATTAAGGAAAAAATAAACAAATGGACCCAAGAAGCATGCCAAGGTGAGCTGGCTCGGGGACGAGAAGGAACCGGTACGCAAATCGGATGAAACTTGAGAATAAAATCAGACTTTCTGGGGAAATTGGACAGCGTCTGAAAGGCTCCATGGAAAAAAGGAGAATGAGGCAAGATGGCACCCTTGGGTTGGAAGTGGACCATACAAGTGTGGTGAATCTCCCAAAGGCTTTCTGAAAGCTAGGGAGATGCTTCCATGCGGGCTCTGTCGGCGCCGACCTCACCCATATGTGAGGACTGACTTCCTGCTTGTTCCCAGAGAAACCAGCGAAATCCCCAGCCAGATCCTTGAGGTACATCCCCATGTACAGCTGGTAGGCCTGAATATGGGCCATCAGCATTGAGTCTTGGTAGCATTTTCTACCAAAGTCATCCATGGTGTGCGCCTCTCAGACCAGGGAAACTGAGCAGTGCGTCTTGGAGCTTTTGATGAGGTGCATGGTCAACCTCACCACCATAGAGTTATGGGAGAGCTGTGGCTTCTCGAAAATGGGCTCTTGCTCATCCTGTAAAGGGAATTGAGATGACGACTCACAGTGGGCACCATGAGAGGTGTTTCCCATATCCAAAACAGGAGCCTCTAAAGGATCTGTAGCACAGGCACCATGTTGACTTCCTTCGGAGGAGAGGAGTGCTGGAGAATGTCGCGTTCCTCAGCCCTCCATTCCTCTTTGGCTTTGATAGTGAAGGCCAAAGCCTTTCCTATATCCCTCAGAAACTCCTGGAAGGACAAATCCTCCAACGGGGACTTTCTCCTTTCATAGGGTGGAGGAGGATTGGAGGCGATATCCCGATGCTGCATGGTCTCGGGTGATTCCTCTTCTTCAGTTTCCCAAGCGTCAGAGTCCAACTCCGAGAGGAACGTGAAGTATCGACACGATTCATTCCGGTGTCGGTGTCAGTCAGGAGGGGTGGAAGGCGTCTGAGGCTCTCGGCAGTCCGACCCCGAGATGCTCAGTGGAGAGAAGCGGAGCACCGAGAGCAACATCCAGCGGCCCCCGGAACTGCTGTCAACTCAGGGGAGGGCATACACCTCCAAGACTGGTTGCACCTCTGATGAGGCTGCCACGGTGGACGGGGCCATCAATGGCTCCAAGGAATCTGAGTTCATCGGGTCCCGGTTAGCCTTCTAAGTAAGGAATGCAGACAGGCTGCACTCGAGGGCCTCCATGCACTGGGCGAAGAGCGCTATCTCCGATGCTGAAGCCAGCACAGCAGCCTCAGGGCACGGATGTCGGTTCTCTTGTTGGGAACTCCATGATGGTAATTGCCTCGAGAGTTGGCCACCAGCCCTCAGGGGGCTTCGGGAGGCAACTCCTACTGCCAGAGCAGCTTGGGAGGCCACCCCCACCTCTTACCCTCCGAGAATTGTTGTGGGCTGTGATACTGATGCTAATGGGCCTTCGCTTGGAACTCAGCATCCACCTTCGATGCCAACAGGGCTGGAGGCTGGGCCTTCTGGGGGCCCTCCTCCTCAAAAGAGAGCCTCTGGTCTGAAGCCCACGACCTCACGATTCTAAGTGAGCCTGGCCTTGCATGAGGCCAATGCTTCAGAATGAGCCTTCGAGGGCATCGATGCTGAACTCTTCAAAGCTCCAAACACCAATTCCCACTGTTTCTCCCAATTCTGAAGCCCTTTGAGTGTCATCTAAAGACAGAGAGTGCAATTAGAAGGTTCATAGTATGGCCTGAGGCACTGAAAACACCAGTTGTGGAGATCCATCACCGAGATGGCCAGGCCACACTGGGTACATTTTTAAAACCACTTGAGGCTTAGACATGTTGGGGAAGACAGTTTCCATAAAGTCATAAGAACATAAGAAATGCCATACTGGGTCAGACCAAGGTCCATTAAGTCCAGTATCCTGTTTCCAACAGTGGCCAATCCAGGTTACAAGTACCTGGCAGGTACCCAAAGTCCACAGCTTCCACAATACTTGTCCCAGTACAAGCAGTGGATTTCCCAGGTCTTCTTTAATAATGGTTTATGGACCTTTCTTCCAGGAACTTGTCCAAACCTTTTTTAAACCCAGCTACACTAACAGCTTTTAGTACATCCTCCGAACCCTCTCTCCAGTTGCTGCCATTTATCCTACTCATCCTGAATGGCAGTTTGTCTTCCGGTTGTTTCCCCTCACCATGGAAATCTGCCATTGTTCACCCTCTCCTAAAACAGCCCTCTTTGGATCCTGCGGTTTTATCCCACTGGCGCCCTGTTTCAAACCTCCCCTTTTTGGCAAAAGTACTTGAACGTTTTGTATTTCTCCAATTATCATCTCATGTGGAGGCCACCAATGCCCTTCATCCTCGACAACCAAATGAAGAAAATATTTGAACCCGATCAGAATCACTGAATATCACCAAAAAGTAAAAAATCCCGATCACCATAGAATCCCTAAAAGATTTCAATATTGTTTTTGTCGGAGCCGGTCAACTCAGTATCTACAGAGTATCCACAGTACCGCCGTGACCACTCCTTTTATTTAAATGATTTAGTAAAAAACTTTTAACTTAGCTTATCGCATATTCGCCAAAGTGCTGCCAAAACGCCAAAAAGACAGACGACATGGCTCACGTTTCGGGTTTATGTCCACTGTCTTTTTGGTGTCACTTTGGCGAATATGCGATAAGCTAAGTTAAAAGTTTTTTACTAAATCATTTAAATAAAAGGAGTGGTCACGGCGGTACTATGGATACTCTGTAGATACTGAGTTGACCGGCTCCGACAAAAACAATATTGAAATCTTTTAGGGATTCTATGGTGATCAGGATTTTTTACTTTTTGGCTTCATCCTCGACAATCAGAATTCCGTGCAGGACATAGCATGGAAACAATTCTCTTGGTTCTTCTAAATGAAATACATGTGGCACATGACCGTGGGGATATCACTCTGATAGTGTCTCTGGATTTTTCTTCAGCATTCGACTTAATTGACCACCGGATTCTTCTCTCCCGCCTCCATGACTCTGGGTTGCGGGCACTGTGTTGCAATGGTTCTGTTCTTTCCTCACGGCTTGCACTTTCTCTGTCCACTCTAATTATCAGTCATCCTCTCCTTTTCCCCTAGCATGTGGGATGCCCCAAGGCTCAGTCCTTTCCCCTTTGCTTTTCAATATCTTCCTTGCCCCTCTGCCCCTCCTGATTCAACAGTACCCAGTCTCCACTTACATTTATGCTGATGACATCGTTCTTCTTTTCCACACATCACCTGTGAATGTTGATATCTCTCAGCTTAACAATTGTCTTTCTCACATTGCTTTTTGGCTCTCCTCTAATTATCTTCACTTGAACCCGTCCAAATCCACAGCCATGTGGGTCTCTCTGAGTACTCCCTGTCCAGTCATCGCACCTCAAATTGACTCCACGTCAGTTCCCCTAACTTCATCCTTCCGTTATTTAGATGTAACACTAGACTCGTCTCTTTCTTTTCACAACTATGTGTCTTCTATCACCCGTCGCTCCTTCTATGTACTACGACAAATTAGAGCAGTGCGTTCCATACTGTCTCCTTCTTCACTCATCACTCTATTGCTGGCTTTGGTGATGAGCAAATTAGACTATTGCAATGTGGTCCTAGCAAACTTACCATCCTATCAGCTTCAGCACTTACAATTATTACAAAACATGGCAGCACGTCTCGTTACACATGCTCGGCGGTCTGATCACGTCACTCCTCTCCTTCACCACCTCCACTGGTTACCCCTCCGATAAAGGTTTCAATACAAGTTTCTTATTCTGACACATAGGGCACTCCATACATCAAATCCACTTTATCTGGTGAATCTCATCTCTCTTCATACCCCTTATCGACAACTTTGGTCATTACATGCTAACCGGCTTTCCTTACCTTCTCCCTCCCAGCCCCATCTAGAACAAACTCGTCACGCTGCCGCCTTCTTTCTCGGTCCCTCACTCTGGAACGCTCTACCTTCTTCCCTCTGTCTGGAACCCTCCTACCCAAAATTTAAAAGTTTACTAAAAACCCATCTATTCGAACAGGCTTTTGAGCGTCCCTGTGGATAACCCTACCTAGTTATTGTTTGTTTGTCTACTTTTGCTGACTTTACTATTCCCCTCTACTTCTCTCCTATAATACAATGGCGTTCCTTTCCTTTTTCTATGGCGTAGACATGTTTATTGTAAACTGCTCTAATGTCTCGACAAGGGCGGTATAAATAAAGATAAAGATAATGAATTCCAGAGTTTAAATATTTGTTGAGTGAAAAAATATTTTCTCTTGTTAGTCTTAAATGGGTTACATTGTAGCTTCATTGTGTATCTTCTAGTCTTTCTACTTTTTGATGGCATAAACAACCAATCTACGTTAACCCGTTCCACTCCATTCATTAATTTATACAGTTCTATCATATCTCTTTTCAGCCTTCTCTTTTCCAAGTTGAAGAGCCCTAACCTTTTGAGCCTTTCCTCATAGAGGTATCCTTCCATCCCCTTTACCATTTTGCTGGCTCTTCTCTGTACCTTTTCTCAAACCATGGAATGATACAGAGGTATTATAATATCCTTGGTTTTATTCTCCATTCCTTTCCTTATGATTCCTAGCATTCTCATTGCTTTCTTGGCTGCCAATGCACACTGGGTGGAGGGATTTTGAATGTATTATCCATGATGATGCCTAAATCTTTTTCCTGGGTGGTGGTTTGTAAAGTAGTACCTTGCATCGTGTAACCATAGTTTGGGTTGTTCTTTCTTAGGTGCATAACTTTGCACTTGCCCTCATTAAATTTCATCTGCCATTTGGACACCCAGTCTTCTAATTTATCAAGATCCTCTTGGGTTTTAACAAATAATTTCTCACAATCCTCTTGGGTTTTAACAACTTTGAATAATTTTGTGTCATCTGCAAATTTGTTCACCTCACTTGCTATTCCCATTTCTAGGTCATTTATGAATATGTTAAAAAGCAGTGGGCTCAGCACAGATCCCTGGGGTACTCTACTATTTACTTTTCTCCATTGAGAAAATTGGCATTTAGCCCTACTCTCTGCCTTCTATCTTTTAACCAGTTTCTCATCCACAATATTACCCTGCCTCCAATCTCATGACTTTTTAATTTTGCCAAGAGTCTCTCATGGAAGACCTTATCAAAGGCTTTCTGAAAATCCAAATACACTATATCAAATAGTTCACCTTTGTCTACCTGTTTATTTACACCTTCAAAAGACTGCAATGTTCCAGCCGACTAGGGCGTGAGAGAAAAGACCTGTGTGTCTCAAAAAGAAAAGAAACCTGAAGAAAAAAAAAAACATGGCACTCAAGGCACTGACACTCCTGGGCATGAGCAAAAAGGTGATCGACGCACAACCAAAAAAAGGAGAAAACATACCGAAGAACAATACCTAAGATCAAACTTTTTCCCGAAAATCAGACTAACGTCCTATGTGCTCCACGGAAAAAAGAAGACTGTCAAGATGGCTCCTTCAGGCGGGAAGACTGGAATGCATGCGTGGTTCACCTTCCAAAAGCTTCCTTTGGAAGCTGGGAAGCATTCCCGTGCAGACTCCATCGGTAATGTCACCAACATGTGAGGTGCTGGAGAACCTATTTTTTTCCTCATTTTGCTGTTCTCTTTGTCTTTCAATTTCTTGTATCAGCACATCATACTTGCCTGACATGGGTTTTGGGCAAATGCGCATGGACACTCACGAGCTATGCTTACAGGACTATATGGAGTCTTTGTCTCAGCAATGATTGCCCATGAGATCCCTTAGCATTCTCATGATAAGAAAGCATGTTACTTATGTAATCTTATGTCACAACTTGTATGCATCACTTTACTTGTATCCGACCCAGTACAAACCGTGATTATATGAACCAGAGTTTATTAATATCTTCACTGCCCACCCGACACAGGCCGTGTTTCACACACTTCGTCAGGGGTTTGCTTAGGCAAATGAAACTAAAAACATAAACATATAAAAAAGGTTACATAATAAATACATAATTAACATTAAAACACATATAAGAACAGAACATCTAATATAAAGTAAAAAAGTATATTAACATGAATAATATCACATTAAAACTATAGATGTAATATTATAATTATATAAATATATAGAAGGGCACAAAAGTGTTGGTAAAAACGAATAAATAATTAATAAACCACATAAATACATACATTAGATTACTTCACAAACTGTTAACCACCCATGAAATAAATACATATGTACATTAATAAAAATGAGAGAAAAGAATGGAATGTGACAAACAACACTAGAGAGGGAATATTTACCTCTGAGTTATTAACCGGTTCACTCCCCCTGAGGATTAGTTCACCACACGCTCCTGCTACGTTTCTTTTACCTGATTATGTATGTGTAATAACTTTATGTTTTTGGCTTCTTTTGTTCCAATGATCAATTTATATTTTTCCTTTAGCATCACTGTCAGTGTTTTCCAATTCAATATTAAAGTAGTGCCGGTTAATAACTCAGAGGTAAATATTCCCTCTCTAGTGTTTGTCACATTCCATTCTTTTCTCTCATTTTTATTAATGTACATATGTATTTATTTCATGGGTGGTTAACAGTTTGTGAAGTAATCTAATGTATGTATATATGTGGTTTATTAATTATTTATTCGTTTTTACCAACACTTTTGTGCCCTTTTATATATTTATATAATTATAATATTACATCTATAGTTTTAATGTGATATTATTCATGTTAATATACTTTTTTACTTTATATTAGATGTTCTGTTCTTTTATGTGTTTTAATGTTAATTATGTATTTATTATGTAACCTTTTTTATATATTTATGTTTTTAGTTTCATTTGCATAATCAAACCCCTGACGAAGTGTGCAAAACATGGCCCTGGTCGGGTGGGCAGTGAAGATATTAATAAACTCTGGTTCATATAATCACGGTTTGTACTGGGTCTGGTGTCTACGTGATTATTTGCCTTTTCGTGGTGTGATCACTTTACTTGTATTACATGCACTTTGAGTATCATGTATTAACACACCTTATCTATAATGCACGAACTTTTATACTCTATTCAATTGCCATATATCTGGATACAGATTTAAAGAGGACCTCTGCGGCATTTCGTGCTGTCACTGCACACATCAGAGGAGCATGCCCAAGGTACGGGACATGCTCCTTGGGGCGACTCCGGAGGCGGCTCCTCAAATTTATATAAACCAGTCTCTATGCACCAGTAGCAACTCAACTTCGCTGCCTGTAAGTATCCCGGGCTTCTATCTCTGTATTTCATTACCTGGCTGTTTTTGCCTCATTCTCATGTCCTTGATCCAGTCTATTGGGCCTGGCGTCCCCTGCATACCCTTCTCCCAGCTCAACCAGGCTCTAACCTGCGAAACCTGATCACTTGCCCTCTTCCACTCTGGATGTCACCACTCTCTCTGGCACATCCCTGCTCTCTATACTACTTAACTGTAGGTTTCTCTGGGCCAAAACTCTTCTCATTCAGGACCTTCTTGTTCTTTACTCCCTTGATTCTCTCTTTCTAACAGAGACCTGGCTGAAGGAGGGAGATGAGTCCCTCCTCCATCGTTGCCTTCCTCCACTGTATGTGGCTTTCTCTACCCCTAGGTTGGACCGCGCCGATGGTGGAGTTGTGGCCATTTTTCGCTCTTCTCTGTCAGTCTCTGTAGTTTCCTCTCCATCTCTTTCTTATCTTGAATCTCTTCAATAATTTTGCAGATGACACAAAATTATTCAAAGTTGTTAAAACATGAGAGAACTGTGAAAAATTGCAAGAGGACCTTGATAAATTGGAAGACTGGAAGTTCAAATGGCAAATGAAATTTAATGTGCATAAGCACAGTTATGCACCTAGAAAAGAACAACCCAAACTATGGCTATACGATGCAAGGTTCCACATTAGGAACCACCACTCAGGAAAAAGATTTAGGTGTCATCGTGGATAACAGGTTGAACCCCTCCGCCCAGTGTGCAATGGCAGCCAAGAAATCAAATAGAATGCTGGGAATCATTAAGGCAATAGTTATCTCCAAGTTATAATGCCCTGTTCAATGTAATTTCAGTTTGTTCAATGTAAACCGCCTTGATATCATGAAAGGCGGTATATAAGAAATATTAAATAAATAAATAAATGGAGAATAAAACCATGGATATTGTAATGCCTCTGTATCGTTCCATGGTGCGACTGCAGTTTGAATATTGTGTACAATTCCGGTCACCGTATCTTAAAAAGGATATAATGGAATTAGAAGAAGTTCAGAGAAGAGTCACCAAAATGGTAAAGGGGGTGGAAGGATACCCCTATGAGGAAAGGCTTAAAATGTTAGGGCTCTTCAACTTGGAAAAGAGACGACTAAGGGAAGATAGAGGTCTATAAATTAATGAATGGAGTGGAACAGGTAAAAGTAGATTGATTGTTTATAATTAACCAAAAAGAAGAGAGCACCTACTTGCAACTACCTCAGAGACACAAAGAGCAAGAGGTATGGTGGTCACATGCGATTTATTAATAAAGAAACACCCCAACGCGTTTCGGCAATGCCTTTGTGTCTCGATCAATTGTTTATGCCATCAAAAAATAGAAAGACTAGGGGACATGCAATGAAGCTAAGATGTAACCCATTTAAGATTAATAAAAGAAAATATTTTTTTGCTCAACGTGTAATCAAACTCTGGAATTCATTACCAGAGGATATAGTAAAAGCTGTTAGTGTAGCTGGGTTTAAAAAATGTTTGGACAAGTTCCTGGAGGAAAGGTCCATAAAACATTATTAAACAGGACCAGGGAAATCCATTGCTTGCACTGGGACAAGTATTGTGGAATCTATGTTCCTTTTTGGGAACCTGCCAGGTACTTGTGACCTGGACTAACAGGATACTGAGTTTGATGGTCTTTGGTCTGACCCAGTATGGCATTTCTTATGTAATCTGTCTTGATGGTTCTACACTGCTATATTTATTGCTCATTTATGCTCCATCGTCTCGCTGTCCCCATCTATAGGTTTCTCTTTTGAATATTTTCTCCAAAGCATCTCTACTCTACCCTTACCTTCTAATTTTAGATGATTTCGATGCACACTACACTTATTTAACAGGTTTTTTATATCACTTTATCATTTCAATCAAAGCAGTTTACATTGTAACTTAAACTTGGTAATGTACATTAAACAGGGACATTAATAACTTGGACTTTTCTTAGGCAATGGAGGGTTAAGTAACTTGCCCAAGGCCACAAGGAGTGCTAGTGAGAATCAAACCCTGGTTCTTGTTTTTTAAGCCAGTGCTCTAACCATTAAGCTACTTCTCCACTCCACTTCCCCTTTCAGGTCCTGGGATAAAATCCTCCTACAGCTCTTTAATGATCTTTCTCTCTCACAATTGGTTCCCTTTCCTACACATTTTGCTGGTCCGGTTCTTGACCTTGTTCTGGCTTCTCCACCCCTTTGGCTGTCCCTCTCTGGTTTCATCTTCCTTCCGGTTCCTTGGTCAAATCATTTTTACATTTTCTTCACTAGTCATTTTTCTTTGATAACCACATACTCCCCCTTTACTGGTTCTTCTGCTTCCTCTCCTCTGACTCTCAGTCATGATCTTTCTGCTCATACTCTCGAACATTTCTCCCCTGCTAATACTCTTTTCTCCTCAGGTTTCCAGTCTCTCCCCATTAACATTCAGGCCAAACTGAGATTTATATTATCCTCTCCCTCTACAATATTGCCCCTCTCCATCCTCGTCTCCATTACCCCAAGCAGTCTCACCCCTAGTTCCAACTATGGCCTCCAACTTCTGCGCTGTCACCTCTGCAAGGCAGAGTGCCTTTGGCGGAAACACCCTTCTTCATCCTCTCTTCAACTTTTCAAAGACCTTCACCACCGATATTGCTCTCTGATTCATGATACAAAATACTATTCCACTCATCTCCTCTGCCAACTCTTCTTGCTGGTTGTACTCGTTTTTTTCCAGTCTTCCAAGCCTATCCACTGCAACCCACCCCCTCACTTCCAATGTTTCCCCTTCTCTGCATCTTCTTGCTGATCATTTCTACAACAAAGTACAAATGCTTTGGGCCGCTTTCTAATTGTCCTCCCCTTTACCCCTGCTGCCAAGATCCCAGCCCATCCTGTCCTCCATTACTCTCCCCCCCCCCCCCCCCCCGATAGTCCCCTGTCTCCTCATCTTTCCCTGGCCCACATCTGGTCCTCTTTTTCTGCCATTTCCTTGGTGGAATTTATTTAGAATTATGACATCATCCAGAAGACTACTTGACTTGCAGATACCAAACCTTCTTCTTGGCTTACAACTCCCTCTCTTGCCCTCTTACCCCGATCCTGTCTATGCTTAATAATAGTCTCTCCTCTGGTACCTTCCCCTCATTCTGGAAACATGCTGTCTGCCCTATCTTGAAAAATCCCTCTCTTGATTCCTCTGTTTCTGCCCACTATTACCCAGTCTCCACTCTTCCTTTTCTTTCAACGATACTAGAGAAATTGGCTTTTTCTCAACTTTCTTCCTTTCTGGACGCCACTCAAGCTCTTCACCCATGTTAATCTGGCTTTCATCCTGGGCATAACACTGGCTCTATTCTTCTTTCTCCACTCAGTGAATTACATGGCGCACATGATCATGGTGATATCTCAGTGGCAGTTTCTCTTGATCTCTCTATAGCCTTTGATCTTGTGGATCACGTCACCCTCCTCTCATGACTCTATGACTTTGGATTTCGGGGCATGGTTCTTGCTTGGTTTCAGTCTTTTCTTTCACAGAGATTCTTCTCTGTTTCTATTGGTGTTTCTTCCTTTTCCCCTCAGCCTCTGCTCTGTAGTGTTCCCCAAGGCTCTGATCTAGCCCCTCTCCTGTTCAAGATTTTCCTGATTCCGTTAACTTTACTGTTTCAACTACATGGCATTTCTGCTATTACACAGATGATATTCTTTTACTCCACCACACCAACCCAGTGTCCCCTGACCTCTCTCCTCTCAATGCATGTCTCCCCTCTATTTCCACCTGGTTATCCAACATTTTTTTTTACAACTTAATCCCAGTAAGTCTGCTGCAATCTGGTTCACATTTAGTAGTTCTTCCCCAACCTTGGCCCCTTCTCTTTCCAGCTCAGCTATCCTTCTTGTGGATACTGTCTGTTACTTATTTGTCACATTAGACTCCATATTGTCTTTCCATACTCATCTCTCCTCAATAGTCAAGTGCTCTTTCCTTGCTCACTGCCAAATTCGCGCTGTCTGTGACTTCCTTTTGTCCTCTTCTCTAACCACCCTCCTGCTCACACTTGTAATCTCCAGATTAGATTACTGCAATGTTGTTTTCCTCAATCTCCATCAATATCAATTACACCGGTTACAACTCATCCAGAACATTGCTGTCCGTATCCTTGCTCATGCTTCCCATTCTTATCATGTTACAACCTTCCTAATCTGTACCACTGGCTCCTCGTCAAATACAGTCTACAATATAATCTACTTATATTGACCCATTGTGCACTTTACACAGGCTTTCCCCGCTACCTCTCCGATGCTTTGCTCCTTCACTCTCCATACCATGTCCTCCATAATATTCATGCGAATCACCTACACCTTCCCTCCGTTACCCAGGCATGGCTTGAATCCACTTGCTCTTCAGCCTTCTACTTTCTTGCCCCTGCTTTTTGGAATGCACTTCCTTTCTTCTTCTGTCTTGAAATCTCACATCCCAGGTTCAAAACTCTTCGGAAAAACCCACCTACTTAACACAGCACATGACCTACCGCTATCACAACCATTTCTTCAATTTTAACCTATCCTCCCTCCTTACTCTTTTCCCATTCTTCTCCTTCCCCTTTTCCCCTTCCCCTTGGGTATGAGTGTTTTAAATCACTCCTATTACAAATGGTGTTCTTTTCTGCCTTTTCTTTCTTTTTAATTGATTTTAACTTTGTAAACGCGCTGTTGCTACTGTGAAGAGCGGTCAATCAAATACAAATAAACATAAATATAACAAACATATAATCAGTGCCATAGTTCAATGAGTTACTAGTGAAGTATTATTACACCGAGGGCCTGATATTCAAATGCGGTTAGCTGAGCTGCCATATTAATCGCGGTGAATGGGATATTCAGTGGCACTAAAATGATTAGTGCCACTGAATATCTGTGGCTGCCAGCTTCACATGCCCTAATACTAAATGCTTAGCATTAGGGCATGTCGGGGACGTTCCAGGGCAGAGCAGAGATGGTGCTAATCGTTAACCAGTCAGTGCCCATCCCCCCCACCCTCACCCTCACCCCCTCCACCACCACCACCACCACCACCACAACAGAGGTCTTGTACTGTGTTCCCTGCAGCCTAGGCGAACAGGCACCTTGAATGCCTCAGGGTGAGAGGGGATCATATAACTGCTTGATGGACACCTTGCCTGATTCTATTCAAGGCCCCCTGCATTTTCAAATGCCATGTTTGCACCCTATCTCCCACAGTTAGGGATGCAGCACAGACTCTGCATGTGTTTGCTTTTCTGATTTGCATGCCCCGCCCTCTTGTACTTAGCCCCAATGCTCAGAGCTAAGTAGCCAGTTGTGCTTATTCCCGGTCATCCAGCTCTATTCTGAACTGGCCAGTTGCTACTTTCCTGCAGGTGTGGTTGGGGTATATTTATTTCTGTCCACAGTGGTTACATAGCCCACTGCCACCCAACAACGTGTTTGTGGCTTTCCTTTGCAAAGCGTGCATTGCAAATGTGTTCACTGTATGCATGTGCTATGACCGCGTGTTCCCTACTACTGTACTAGTGATGTGACGAGCATGGTGATAGTGGTCTACCGCAGCAAAAATGAACACAAACCATGGCACTTTAGTAAACATGCCCCACAGATGCTACTTTCACTGCACTCACTAACTAACTAGAGTTAGCCTGACCTCCCTAGCCCTCAATTTGGTTTTATTTTGATGTCCAAAATCATGCTGACTTCCCATGCAGGGGTGCAAGCTCACAGGAGCAGCATCTTCAAAAGGATTTGTTTTACATATACTGTGATAGAAATGAACTCAACTTATATGCCTGGGTATGTTGGTTATGATCTCAGTCTCTTAAATGTACTGCTAGTGCTTGTTTTTAATACTTCTATTGTGCCAGAGCTCATAAGGTGTAATGTGAATAGGCAACATATCAAGGTGCACTTGTGCAAGCTCAGATTAAGCAAGTACCTGTGTAGCATTTTGATGTTGTCCGGGCTCATAGGTCCATGCAAAAGCATACTGCTACGTGGAGTGCTAGCCTCAGAACAGGCAGGACTTGGTTTATCCAGACCAGGCAGCTCCTGTGAGGGAAATAAAATGGTAATTCTTTAATATGCACCTGGCCCAGGAAATCATTTCGTTAAATGAATGATAAAGAGCATTTTATAGGCCTTAGGGGTTACTTATAATTAGAGCTTCCAGTTATAAATGAATATCCCCATTAGAATCCTCCTGATGCTCTAACTGCCGTTATTGGTTATAACCGATAAACCCCGATTTCTGTGACACCCCAATGATGTCACACACATCTTTGTGGCTCATGCATATTTGCCATCTGTGTTGCCTGTTTGTGCTTTAAATCCAGTGCTTATTTGTTGATCATGATCCATGCCTCCCTTTGAGTCTCCGAGATCACATGGCCATGCTGCCCAGCAGGAGGAGAGTTGAAGTTCGCAGGCAAAAAATGCACCTATTCCAAGCCTATTTTATAAAGATAATAGGTGTGTCTTTATAAAACACCCCAGCAAACTGGTCAAAATCATGGCTAAATTGAAGTCATAGACATTTTCTGCTTGACAACAGGTATACAGTAAATGTTAGTGCCTGAAGTACACGCACATGCGAGTATTTTTATTTTCTAATATTTTTATTTTATATTGTATATTATACAGAGAAGTTGGAGGCAACAGAGGGGGGAAAGTGGAAGGCCTGCAAGCGTAACGTTGCAATAGAACATAGTTACTCACCTGTAACAGGTGATCTCCGGGAACAGCAGGAATTTAGTCTTCACATATGGGTATCGTCGGTACAGACGGAGCCTGCGCGGGAACGCTCCCCAGCGTCCAATAGGAAAGCTTTTGGGCGCATCCCACAGCGCCTGCGTGCTGCCTTCCCGCCTTTCCCAACTTCCTCTCTCCAGTTGAGTTTATAGCTGAGACAAAGAGAGAGAGAGAGAGGGAAAGAGATAGAGAGATACAACTCCTAGGGGAGGTGGGCGGGTTGTGAAGACTAAATTCCTGCTGTTCCCGGAGATCACCTGTTACAGGTGAGTAACTATGCTATCTCCAGGAACAAGCAGGAATGTAGTCTTCACATATGGGGACTCCCTAGCTACAGATGCCAGGAAGAAACCCCAGAAGTTGTGTGCCCTTTTGAAAGGGCTCCACTTCCCCCCATGGATCTCTGGCATCCTACCAGGGATTGAGGGTAGGAGTTGATTAAGTATGGAACAGGTGTTGAAGAACAGCCTGACCAAACAAGGCATCCCGGCGGGAGTCCTTGTCCAAGCAGTAATGGGCTGTGAAGGTATGAACCGAGGCCCAGTTAGCTGCTCGACAGATGTCGTCGATAGACACAGAGTGAAGATGAGCCATAGAGGCTGCCATGGCTCTGACATTGTGCGCTGTGACATGGCCTTCAAGAGGAAGGTTCTTACTCCAATAGGCAAAAGATATACACTGTGCAATGCAGTTAGACAGAGTCCTTTTGGAGACTGGAAGCCCTAAATGACTAGGATCAAAAGCAACAAAGAGTTGAGAGGACTTTCTATGTTGCTGCGTTCTTTGCAAGTAAAAGGCCAAAGCTCTTTTACAGTCCAAAGTATGAAGATTCCTTTCTGCATTAGAGGCATGAGGCCTTGGGAAAAAAACAGGAAGGTAAACTGCTTGGTTTAAATGAAAAGGTGAAACTACCTTTGGCATAAAGTGAAGATGAGTCCTAAGGACTACCTTATCATGATGGAACCTTGTATAAGGGGGATCAGCCACCAATGCTTGCAACTCACTAATGCGACGTGCTGATGTGATTGCATTAAGAAAAATAACCTTCCAGGAAAGGAATTTTAATGAGGTGGTAGCTAATGGTTCAAAAGGCGGCTTCATGAGCTGGCCAAGAACCAGATTTAAATCCCATGCCACCGTGGTGGCTTAAAGGGAGGGTTAGTTAGAAGGCGGCCTCTCATAAATCTCGCTATGATAGGACGAGAGGAAATAGGTTGCCCATTTAAAGGTTTGAGGGAAGCTGCAATAGCACTCAAATGAACTTTCACTGAATTGGTCTTAAGCCCTGCATTAGACAAATGAAGGAGATATTCCAGTAGTGATTCCAGAGATATTGCAAGAGGGTTAAGACCCTTCTGCGAACACCATATGGTAAACCTTTTCCACTTGAAAGCATAAGAACGTCTTGTGGATGGTTTTCTGGAAGCATAAAGGATACCCTTTACTTGCTGAGAAAGGTTAAGACCGTGAAGTTCTAGGCTTTCAGCAACCAGACCCTGAGATGTAGAGACTGGGGATTGGGATGCCACAGCATCTCGTCCTCCTGGGATAGGAGATTTGGAGCAGATCCTAGCTCCAGAGATGGAGCTTGAGAGAGCTGTAAGAGCAGAGGGTACCACACTTGTCGTGGCCAATGTGGGGCTATGAGAATCATACGGCCTCTGTCTCTCTGAAGCTTGAATAGAGTTTTGGGAATTAGGGTTCTGGGAATTAGGGAAAGGGTGGGAAGGCATACAGGAAGACCCGACCCCAATGGAGGAGGAAGGCATCCCTGGACTGACAACCCTGAGCCGGAATTCTGGAACAGAACAAGGGGAAGTTTGGCATTCAGCGGACTTGCAAAGAGGTCTATGTCCGGGGTTCCCCAAAATTGGAAAATTTTGGCCACCTGGTCTGCATGGAGAGACCATTCGAGTGGAAGCAGAACTCGACTGAGTCTGTCTGCCCAAGAGTTTTGAATGCCTGGAAGATACACTGCAAGGAGATGAATCTGAGGCTCTCTGGCGAGGGCCCAAAGTTGCAAAGCTTCGTTGCAGAGCGACAGAGAACCTGTTCCGCCCTGCTTGTTCACATAGAACATGGCTACCTGGTTGTCCGTTTGAATTAGGACAGTTTTGTAGATGAGCTGGGTGTGAAACACTCGAAGAGCAAGAAAGATTGCTCTGAGCTCTAGGAGACTGATGTGTAGATCGGTCTCCTGTGGAGTCCAGGTACCCTGGGTAGAGAGGCCTTGCAAATGGGCTCCCCAACCCACTTGTGAGGCATCTGTTGTTAGAGTTACTTGAGGTGGGGTTTGCTGAAAAGGGGACCCCACCAACAGATTCTGGGGCGACTGCCACCATTGGAGAGACAAAATAAGACTATCTGAGGTTGCTATTTTGTCTGACAGGCAACCTGACGCTTGAGTCCACTGCGTGGATAGAGTCCACTGGGCTGCCCTCATATGGAGGCAGGCATAAGGGACCACATGCACGGTGGATGTCATGTGGCCTAGCAATTGTAACATTTCCCGAGCAGTGAGGTGAGACTTTAGCATTACTTGGAAAGCTAACTGCACAATGCGAAGGCAGCGGGACTGTGGAAGATAGGCCCTTGTCTGTCTGGTATCCAGCAGGGCTCCTATGAACTCTAGAGACTAAGTGGGAGCTAGGTTGGATTTTGGGAAGTTTATGACAAGTCCCAA
Source organism: Ichthyophis bannanicus (assembly GCA_033557465.1). Classification (NCBI taxonomy): domain Eukaryota; kingdom Metazoa; phylum Chordata; class Amphibia; order Gymnophiona; family Ichthyophiidae; genus Ichthyophis; species Ichthyophis bannanicus. The sequence continues at coordinate 39,133,583 of CM066046.1, forward strand.
ATATTGAAGGATACGCATTGTGCGAGATAGAGAAATCCTGGCCTCTGGCTCTGATGGGGCTTGAATGAGCCAATCATCCAATTAAGGGAAGACAAATATTTTTAGGGTGCGGAGAAATGCTGCCACCACAGCCGTGCATTTTGTGAACACCCTTGGTGCCGAGGCCAGGCCAAAAGGAAGAACTCTGTATTGGTAGTGCTTCCCTTGAAAAAGAAACAAAGAAATCTTCGGTGAGTTGGATGGATGAGAACATGAGTGTACGCATCCTTGAGATCTAGAGAACAAAGCCAGTCCTGACTCTGAAGGTATGGCAATAGAGTTCCCAGAGAAATCATTTTGAATTTCTCTTTGAACAGGAATTTGTTCAATTCTCTGAGGTCCAAAATGGGTCTGTGCCCTCCTGTTTTCTTTGGAATAAGGAAAAAGGGGGAATAGAACCCTGCACCCTGTTGATGAATGGGTACTTCTTCTATTGCCCTTTGGGCAAGAAGCAGACTGACCTCGTGATCTAACTGGGAGTTGAGAGAGGTCTGAGAATTGAACTGTCTTACCATTGTAGGAGGGGGCATGCTGAGGAAGTGAAGCTTGTATCCCTCTCTTACAATGGACAGAGTCCAACTTTCTGCTGTTATCTGCCCCCATCTGGGAGCAAAATAACATAACCTTCCTGGAATGGTGGAAGGCTCTGGTCCATTCAGGGCCAGGAAGACAAAGTTCTCTAGATGGGAGTCAAAGCCCCTGTGGGGGCTGAGTCTGCTGAGCCGGTTGAGGCTTAGCAGTTTTTGTTTTTCTTTGTTTAGGTTGCTGCTGACCCTTTTGGGCAGACTGACCTGAACGATGCCCTTGATGGGTACAGGAGGCGTAGAACTTCTTCTTTCTAGTGAAGAATGTTTTTTTGTAGGACTTTTTCCTTGCAGGATCAGCTGTAGATTTTGATAGTCTATCCAAGGTGAAATTATCAGCATCTAACTCAGCTTTATTTATTTATTTATTTTATTGAACTTTCTTATATACCGCGCTCTTTGGGATCAGTGCGGTTTACATCTAACACAACTGTGCAGTGCAGGAGGTCTGCACTGAACTTACAATAAAACATGGTTTTAACAGGGTAACTATTGTGGTGAAGAATGCCCTCCAGAGGAGATGGAGATTGAAGAAAATCCTGAAAAGCGAAAAGATTTATACAGGATTTTCTATCCTAGAAGGAAAAAAACATACTGCTCTGCTGAGCTGAGAACAGACACCAGCCCAAGGGAGGAGTTAGGCAATGCTGATTGGGCACACCCAGGGGTTGGACAAGGTGTGCCGGGAAAAGAATCCCTTTTTAAAGCTTTGAACAAGGCTGCTAGGCAGACTACGAATGAGACTAGGTGGGAGAGTGGCTCTAAGAGGTCGTCGGAGAGAGGGTCCGAGACCAGGAAGCAGTTTGGCTGTAAGAGTGAGTCTGGAAGAGTTGAGAGTGTTTGGAGAGGGTCTGCAAGGAGTTCTAAAGGTGCTGCTAAAAGGAGTCCTGTGAGGAATGGACAGAGCCATGTTTTAGAGTCCTGGAAGAAGACAGAACCCTGGCATAGAAAGCCTCAAAGGCAGGCACACTTTGAAGAAAACTCATTCTACAGGATAGAGCCTGGACCTGGAAAGCCCAGAAAAACCCACACCTGGAAAGCTCCTGAGCTACCAAAGAGGAGAGAAGCCTGGCAGAGAGAAGGCAGTTCTGATACAAGCCACGATAGAGAAGGTAAAGCACAACTTCCTATTTTCGCTGCTTTGTTGAAGGAACCTGTTCACTGCCCTGAACTGTTTAAGCCGAGTGCTGAAGAGGGAACTGTTAGTGACTGGGAGAAGGGCATAACGTTTGCTGACAAAGGCCAATCTGATGATAAGCAGGCTGAACTGCTCTTCCAAGAATTTAAACAGTTTCTAGAGCGGAAAGCAGGAAAACAGCAGAAGCCTAATGAAGATAATAGTTCTGTTCACTCAGAGGATTTGATGCAGGTAGAAAATGATTTACCTACCGTAGGCACTGACCCTTGTAGCATGGACTGCTCTGTATGTTGTAAAGAAGAGTAATATAAAAGAAGCTTTGCACCTTTGTATAAGAGGAATACAAACGTTGCTGTTTCTGCTGCCTATGCTGTAAGAGTTAATTATCTGCACCTGTGTTCTGAACCCACGCTGTGAAAAGAACAGTTGGTATTATGAGGCTGCAATGTTCATACGTGACCACTCGAGGCAGAGCTGAGTTAAGCTCCTCAATAGATGAAAAGCTGACGTTAAAGCTAATTCTTTTTCAGTTGTCCTAAGTTCTGATTTCTTCTGTTTATGTTAAAAGTGCACCCTTTACGTTTATGTATGTGAATTTTGATGCGCTGGAAGAACTTCCCCAATACAAATAAATATTTCTTGCAAGCCTTACCATCTCTGGTCGCAATTACACTTTATTCCTGAGAGAAAAGAGAGTGAACTACAATTCCCAGCATCCATAGGGAACAGTTTACCTCTGCTCAAAAGGGACAATAAGGCCACTCCTGCCTGTTAGCTCCAGGGCGCAGGCAGGAGCGTCGCACTATATACAAGTAAATTAAACAGTGCAGTGCTTTCTCTTGCCAATTTTTGCCAAAGAGATTCTCTCCTGTGCAAAGAATATTCCCCAGTTTGTCCTGTACCCAAAGTTCCAAGTCAGATGCCTGGAGCCAGGCAATCCTACGTGCGCCTATGGCAATAGCAGAGGTTCAGCTTATGCACTCAAAACAGTCAAAAGCTGTACGATTTACGAATTTGGAAACATCCTGAGCATGTTTGATAAGTGCAAGATAATCTTGTCTCTTATCATCAGGAAGGAAAGGGCTCATAAGCTCTAGATCTCCTGTAACTTCCTTAAGGAACATTCCCATATATAAAATGTAGGAACTAATCCTGGCAGAAAGCATAGAGGCCTGGAAGGTTCGATGCCCAAAAGCATCAAGAGTTCTACATTCGTGTCCTGGAGGATTAGATGCATGTCTATTTGTACTCTTGATCCTTCTCATAGCTGATTCCACCACCATGGAATGGTGGGGCAGCTGAGTTTTTTGAAATCCAGGACAGGGAGGAACTCGATACATGGTATTGAGCCTACGAGAATGAGGAGAAGTGGTGAGAGGTGTTTCCCACATCCTTAGCATGAGATCATGTAAGATCTCATGAATAGGCAAAGTAGCTGCCTCTTTGGGAGCTTTAGGATACTGTAGAATCTCCCATTCCTTCGCCCTAGGCTCTGTTTCAGGAGCCACTGTGATGGAAAGACCTCAAGCCACATCCCGGATAAAATCCTGGAAGGATATATCCTCTGAAGGAGACATCCTACGTTTAGAAGAATCCGCAGGAAGAAATACTCTGGTATCGACAGAGCTGTCAGAGTCTTCAGACTCGGAGGATTCAAAGTATCTCCTGGCCGGGTAATCGTGCAGTGCACGATACTGGTACCGATGGAAGTCGGTATCAACAGGGTCCGGTACCGACTTGTCAGTACCGGAGGGCACAGCATGCGTCGGTACTGGTAGTTCACCTGCCGACATCGATGCAATTGGCCCTGGTACCAATGTAGGAGCCGGTACCGGTACTGGTAGCGGTTGAATTGTCTGAAGCAGTTTCGGGGGCATTGATGCAGAGGGAAGAGCCGCCAGACTGCATTCAATATCCAAAAATCTCTGGTCTATCGACGCCGCCAATGCCTGGGTATCAGTACCGGACAAAGCGGCCGGTACCCCAGAGCATGGCACCAGTAGTTCTGCCGAGGTTGGGGCCTCGAGAACATCCTGGAGCCCCGATGATGCTTTGAAAGCTGAAGCCTCCCGCCGGAGCAATTTTGCCAGTGTGAGTCCCTCAAGGGCAACGCCAGAGGCATCTTGATACTTAGAAGGAGATCTACCCTTTGAGGACCGGCTAGACTTATGTTTAGTTACCTGAGATCCATGGGATGAAGACGAAGCCCTGGAAGATGTTGATGCCACAGATGCTGCATCGGAGGGAAAAAGGGTGCTAAGTTTAGCAGCTCGGTTTTGCCGACCCCTCTTCGACATCATCCCACAGGCAACACACTCGGAGATAGAGTGGTCAGGACCTAAACATTTGAGGCACCACTCATGGGTGTCAGTGACGGAGATGGTACCGCCACACTTAGAACACTTTTTAAAACCCGAAGCGGGTTTTTCCATTGTAGAGGAAAGTTGGGACTAGTGCCCAAAATGGCGCGTGGCACCAGAGGAGAAAAAAGCTTGAAGACTCCAGGAAAAGTTTTCTTTTTTTTTTTAAGGAAAAGAAAGAAAGAACCGGCGGTACCGGTGTAGCGTCGAAGGAAGGCAGACGCAACCACAAAAAAAAATAAATGGGATATTTTCTGCGGTGACAGGAAGTGCGACTTGCCGACTCCGCAGGAAACGAAGAACTGGAGAGAGGCAGTTGGGAAAGGCGGGAACGCAGCACGCAGGCGCTGTGGGATGCTCCCAAAAGCTTTCCTATTGGATGCTGGGGAGCGTTCCCGCGCAGGCTCCGTCGGTACCGACGATACCCATATGTGAAGACTACATTCCTGCTTGTTCCTGGAGATTCTAATCTAGACATAACTAATGAAAGGAGGAGAGTCGTGAGGGAAGACATTGCGAGGAAGGGACGAACTGCATGAATCTGACAGAGAGAGAAAAAGGATCGCTGGACCAGGGAGGAGAAGTGCTTGTGAAAGGAGAGGGAAGAGTCAAGTATGACTCTGAGGTATCGTAGTGATTGGACAAGCGGGATAGGCGTGGAGGCAATCTAATTGCAAATAAAATTCATTTTTCTAACTTTGTTGACATTTTACTTTCTAATCATGCTGATCTCAGTCTCTGGTTTCTGCTTTCTTCAGTCTTCTTTTAACTCATTTTCCAAGATCACCAATCCATCTGCCACTTTTATCCCCTTCTGTCTTTTTCACTTCCTTACATCTCTGGTATTGTTCTTTGCCTTCCAGTTTTCTTCCATTTATTTTTCTCTCTCCCTCTCCAGTCTCCCCCCACTTGTCCAGTATTGTCGATCCCTCCCCTCTCCAGTCTCCCCCTACATGCCCACCATCACCCTCTCTCCCTTTCTCCAGTCTCCCCCCCAGATGTCCAGCACTGGCCCTCACCCTTTCTCTAGTCTCCCCCCACATGTCCAGCATCGGCCCTCTCTCTACATATCTAGTCTCCCCTGATATATCCAGCATCAGTTCTAACCCCCCTTATCCAGTCTCCCCCCACATATCCAGTATTGGCACTCACCCCTTCTCCACTCTCACTCCATATGTCCAGCATCAGCCCTTTCTCAACATGTGCAGTTTACCATCACATGTCCAGCACTGGTCCTAAGCCCCCTCATCCAGTCTCCCCCTACATGTCCAGCATCAGTCTTACCCCCCTGGCCCAGTCTTCCCCCACATGTCCAACATTGGCCCTTTCTCCCTCTCGCCAGTCTCCCCCCCCCCATGTCCAGCATCAGCCCTCTTTCCCCCTCTCCAGTATCTCCCCTACATGTCCAGTATCAGTCCACTCTCCCCTCCAGTCTCCCCCCCCATGTCCAGCATTGGCCCCCTCTCCTACTGTCCCTTCCCCTCATTTCCAGCATTGACCCTCTTTCCTCCTCTCCTTTCCCTCCATCTCCAACCTGCGTCTGCTACCTCTCCCCCACTCCCAATGTCCAACATCTGCCCTTCACCTTCCTACCCTTCCCCCCCTCACCAACCTGCCATTGCTGCCCTTCTCAGCAGCAGTGATAGCAATTGCAAAAAAAAAAAAAAGCATGGGGTCTTTTCACTCTAGTGTGCTCTGAAGTAGTAGTAATAGTGGTGGTGGTAGCAGTAGTAGCCCCCTCTGATGCAGTTTGTGCCAGAAGGGGATGGGAACAGCAAGGACCTCCAAGGGTGCTGGAGTCACAAAGACCCCCGCACTTTTGGTTTTTTTTTGTTTTTTTAACTGACAGCATGCTGCCATTTCTCAATGGGTCTGGATCGGCGGCATGGCAGCAACAGAAGGGGATAATGCCGCTGCCACATACCCAGGTAAAACGGCAGTAGCAGCGGCAGCGCTTTGCCCAACAATTTTATTTTTTAATAAAGGTAGAATGAGGTGGGATGTTTTGGGGGCATTTTTTGCTGCTCCCAAAACTCTGCCACCTGAGGCAGCTGCCCTCATTCTGCCTCATGGTAGAGCCACACCTGCCTTCACCCTTGAGTCTGACAATACCACTTTTACACTTTCAACTCTTGATAACATATCTGAAAAATGTCTTGTCCCCCCATTTTATTGCATTGGCTATTTCTTCGTCTTTTTCTATCTTTGCTTTCCTGACTACTTTTCTAGCTTCTCTAAGTTTTTCCAAATATTGATACTTGTCTTCCTCTTTCTGTGATCTCTTGTATTTTATGAAAGTCACCCTCTTTTTCTTCACTTTTCCAACTACTTCTTTTGAGAACCATAATGGCCTCCTTTTCCTTTTACATTTATCTACCTTTCTCATTGGCAGCAAAAATGGGTAGGCCACAGAGGCCATGGTCTCATCAATATTTTGTACAACACAGAATCATCACTGGACAGCATGGAGCAGGACTGGAAATTGGTTTGTTTGGCCCCTCCAACCAAAAATATGCTCTGCTGCCTCTGACCTTTCTAACAAAAAGGTTTGTTGCCCTTAAAATATCCCCTTTCAGTGTTGCCCATTGCATTTCTACATCCCCCAGCTGTTCCCATCCTGCTAACCATTCTTTGAGATATTGTCCCATCTTAGCAAAGCCAATTTTCCTAAAGTATGAGATCCTCGCTTTTGAATGGACTTTATCAGCCTTAGTCCACACTGAACCACACCATCTGGTATTCACTGGATGTGAGATGGTCTCTCACTATAACATCAGAAACACTTTTCCCATTGATAAGCACCAGGTCCAGTATGACCCCTTCACGTGTGGGTTCTCTTACCAGTTGCCAGAATAGTTTTCCCTACAGAGAATCCAGAATCTCCTTACTTATAGAAGACACTGTAGCTGGGATGTGCCAATCAACATCTGGCATATTGAGATCACCTATCAGTTATACTTCTCCTTTCATGGCAATACTATGTATGTTTTCTGTTAAATCTCTGTCCACTTCTTCTTCCTGTGAAGGAGATGTATATCATACCAGTACAAATGGATTTCCCTTTCCCTTTTCTAGTTTAACCCACAGTGCCTCCTCGCTCCCTTCTAAGCCCTGTAATTCTATAGCTTTAATATTATTTTGTATGTATAGTGCCACTCCATCTCCCTTTTTTCCTACCCTGTCTTTCCTGAATAAAGTATAGCCTAGTATAATTACATCCCAGTCATGGTTGTCCATGAACCATGTCTTTGTAACAGCCACTAAATCCAAATCAGCTTCTTCCATTAAAGCCTCAACATCTGGGATCTTATTCCCATACTAAAGGCATTTTTTGCACACCACTTTCCAGATGTTGCCCCTTTTACCCATTTCTGCAGAGGTATTTAATCTTTTACTTACCTGGGGGCTTTCTTCACTCATCCCCAATGAATCTAGTTTAAAACCCTCTTCATTAGGTTAGCTAGTCTGTTGCGGAAGACACTTTGACCCTTCTTTGATAGATGGATGCCATCTCTGCTCTGCAGCCCTTGGAAACTCATGGTCCAGGAAACCAAACACTCTCGATGACATAAACCACGCAGCCATGTATTTATCTCCAGGATACAAGCTTCTCTGCCTCAGCCTTTACCCTCAACAGGGAAGATTGAAGAAAATACCATCTATGCACCTATCTGCTTCACCCTCTGTACCAGAGCCATAAAATCTTCCCTGACGTAAAAGTATGTGCAATGGACAAGAATATAGTATGCATATATTTACGCAACCCGGATATGTTCAGGTGGAGGAGATTGGGCAAAATACAGGTGGAGTCACAATTCACATATGTATTTTATAAAATACCCGCATACAATCCAAGATGGCACACTGAAGCACTGAGGCTAAAGACACTTCAGTTCTCTGTAGTGTTTTTGTCTTGACTAATGACTAAGTATCAGGAGCTTTTGCCTTTGAACTTGTGAGACTTCCGCTAGCTCTCAATTATCCCCTTCCTGGTGAAGTGTTAAAATGGTAAATAAAGGTAAAAGGAAAAGGTGACCGCTATAGCTTTCGAAAGAAGTAGCTGAAAAAGTGAAGAAAAAGAGGGAGGCCTTCATGAAATACAAGAGATCACAGAGAGAGGAAGACAGGCATCTATATTTGGAAAAACTTAGGAGAAGCTAGCAAAGTAGTCAGGAAGGCAAAGATTCAAAAGGAGGAGGAAACAGACATTGCAATACAAAATGGGGGGAAAATACATTTTTCAGATATGTTAGTGAGAAGAGGAAGGGCAAAAGCGGTATTCTCAGACTCAAGGGTGCAGGGGAGGAATATGTAGAAGCTGATAAGGATAAAGCAGAATTGCTTAACAAATATTTCTGTTCTGTGTTCACAGATGAAGAACCAGGAACAGGACCTCAGAAAACACCCACAAACAGGAACAGAAGTGAGGGACATCTTGAACAATTGTCAGAAGACTGTGTTTGTGAGAAACTAGCTCAATTTAAAGTAGAAAAAGCGATGGGGCCGGATGGGATACACCCTAGAATACTGAGGGAACTTGGGGATGTTCTAGCAGCTCCACTGACTGACCTTTTCAATGTCTCGGAGTCGGGAGTGGTGCCAAAGGACTGGAGAGAGGCTCATGTGGTGCCTTTACACAAAAGCGAAAGTAAGGATGTGGTTGAAAACTACAGGCCGGTTAGTTTAACTTTGGTGGTGAGTAAATTATTGGAAATGCAGCTGAAAGAGAAAATAGTGAGGTTTACAGGATCCGAGGCAGCATGGATTCACCAGAGGCAGGTCTTGTCAGACAAATCTGATCGATTTCTTTGACTGGGTGACCAGGGAGTTGGACCGAGGGAGAGCCCTAGATGTGGTGTATTTAGATTTCAGTAAAGCCTTTGACACTGTTCCTCACAGGCGACTTATAAACAAACTGAGCACCCTAGGGATGGACCATAAATTTACTGTTTAGATTAGAAATTGGTTGGGTGGGAGGCGACAAAGAGTACAGGTAAATGGAGCTCTCTCCGAGGAGAAGGATGTTACCAGTGGTGTGCCCTAGGGATCTGTCCTTGGTCCGATTCTTTTTAACATCTTTGTTAGTGATATAGCGGAAGGGCTGTCGGGTAAGGTTTGCCTCTTTGTGGATGATACCAAAATCTGCAAAAGACACCCAGGAAGGTGTAGATAACATGAGGAGGGATCTAGATAAGCTTGAAGAATGATCTAGAATTTGGCAGCTGGGATTTAATGTTAAAAAATGTAAGGTCATGCATTTGGGCTGCAGCAATCCAAGGGAGCAATATAGTACAGGGGAAGAAGTACTTTTGTCCACTAAAGAAGAGCGGTACCTAGGCGTGGTTGTGTCTGATGATCTTAAAGTAGCTAAACAGGTAGAAAAGGCAACAGTAAAAGCTAGAAGGATGCTTGGGTGCATACGGAGAGGAATGGCTAGCAGAAAAAAGGAGGTGATAATGCCTCTGTATAAGTCTTTGGTGCGACCTCATTTGTAGTATAGTGTGCAATTCTGGAGACCGCACCTTCAAAAGGATGTGAACAGGATGGAGTCGGTGCAGAGGGTGGCTATTAAAAGTGGTCTTCATTATAAAGCATATGAGGACAGACTTAGGGATCTTAATATGTACACCTTAGAGGAAAGACGGGATAGAGGTGATATGATTGAGATGTTTAAATACCTCTGTGGCATAAATGTTCAGGGAGAGAGCCTCTTTCAATTGAAAGCACGTTCTGCTATGAGGGGACATGGGATGAGGGTGAAGGTAGATAGATTCAGGAGTGATATGAGGAAATATTTCTTTATGGAAAGAGTAGTGGATCCGTGGAATAGTCTCCCAGTGGAGGTGGTAGAGATGAGGACAGTAACTGAATTCAAAAAAGCATGGGACAAACACAGAGGATCTCTAAAGGTAAAAAGGGGACTGTTGTAGTTGTTGTTATGGAAGGACAGACTAGATAGGCCATGTGGTCTTTTTCTGTCATCATATTTCTAAGATTCTATGTAAGTGGAGTCCCACTGGGGATCTTGCCGTCCTGGTATGGCAGAGTGGCAAATTGGCTGACTCTCCAAACTTGTATTTGGTGTCCATTCCAGAAGTACTTTCCACAACCAAGCTACAGTGGCAGTTCTCCCCAGAATTTAAGAAAGGTTAGGGCTCTTTAACCTGGAAAAGAGACGGCTGAGGGGAGATATGATAGAAGTCTATAAATTAATGAACGGAGTGGAACGGGTAAACGTAGATCGATTGTTTACGTTATCAGAATATAGAAAGACTAGGGGACATGCAATGAAGCTACAGGGTAAACTATTTAAGACTAATAAAGGAAAATATTTTTTCACTCAACGTGTAATCAAACTCTGGAATTTGTTACCGGAGGATGTATTAAAAGCTGTTAGTGTAGCTGGGTTTAAAAAAGGTTTGGACAAGTTCCTGGAGGAAAGGTCCATAAACCATTATTAAAAAGGGACCCAGGATATCACTGCTTGACCCAATACAAGCATTGTGGAACCTGTGTCTTTTGGGGAAACTGCTATGTATGTATGACCTAGATTGGCCACTGTTGGAAAGAGGATACTGGGCTTGATGGACCTTGCTCTAACCCATATGGCATATCTTATGTACCATGCTGGACCAGGGCTACTTTGCATTTGCCATTTCTCTTGATCTCACTACGGCATTCGAACTCATTGACTACAACCTCCTCCTCACATATCTCCATGAAATTGGCCTCTTGGGTACTGTTCTTTCTTGGTTCTCTTCTTTTCTCGACAACTGGTGCTATTACGTTCGCCGCCACAACTCCTCTTCCGCTCGCTACTCCCTCCCCTGTGGTGTTCCTCAGGGGTCTGCACTTTCATGCATCTTGTTTCATGAATTTCTCAGCCCTTTAGCCACCCTCATCCAGTTCTGGATATTACTTTCTACCTGTATGCGGATGATATTCTCCTTCTGGTACGACTCAACAGCATCTCACCTGATCTTTCCATTAGAAATCTGCTCTTGACTATCTATGACTGATTGTTCAACAATGCTTTAAAGCTCAACCACTCCAAGACAACTGCTACCTGGATCATAGATACCAAGTCTTTCCCTACTCTGGCCCCTTCCCTAAGTTACACTCCCATCATGCTTCTCCCTTCTTTTAAATACTTTGGCGTCCACATAGGTTCAGCAATCTCCTTTTCCACTTATATCTGCTACCTCACCCTGTTCGTATTTTTGGCTCTTCGCAAGTTCCGAGTCCTCTGTCCTTTTTTTGACCAGGCAGCTCTTACCACTCTTCTTCTCAGCACCATCATCACTCATCTCAACTACTGTAATGTCATTTTCTCTGGTCTTCCCCAGCAGCACCTCAAACACCTCCAGACTATCCAGAACACCGCTATCCGCGTCCTCACTCACGCTAGAAAATATGATCACATCACACCACTTCTTATTCAGCACCATTAGCTCCTCTTTCCAAAGAGAGTTCACTTCAAGATCCTTACTGTTGCTTACAAAGTCCTTCATGATTTGGCTCCACACTACTTGTCCTCGTTGCTCATCCCCTATGTGCCCCAGCATTGTTCCCAATCACTTCAGGATAACAGTCTGGTCCTTCCACCCCCTTCACGTACCAAATACGAATCTACGCACCGATCTGCCTTTTTTTACATGGTCCCTCTCTCTGTCTTCCACCCAGTCTCAAACAAGAACCTTCTCTTCCCTGGTTTAAGAAACCTCTGAAAGCCCTTCTATTTTCCCAAGCCTTTAGAATTGATATCACCTGATTCAGGACTCACTTTACTACCCCCTCTCCCTTTTTGTGTGCCTGGATGTTTCCTCTCCTGTGCTCTGACTTTCCCATCATATTTTGGAGTTCCTTTCCATTTCTGGCTTTATATATATATATATATTTTTTTTTTTTGTGTAAACCGCTCTGTCTGCCTGGCAAAGGGCAGTCTATCAAGTGCTAATAAATGATAAATGATCTATGGAAGACACTTGTCAGTTCAATTTGTCTGCCTCAGACATGGAGCTTGCACTTAGTTTAGAGTATATTGAAAAATACATGGAACATTCTTCTTTTAGCTCCCCTATGGCGCATTCCAGTGTCGGTAGGAAATTCGCTCCATCAGAACTAGTATGGAGGATCTGCCTTGTGTCTGGGCACAGGATTGAGGATCTCTCAGGGTAATGTAGAGATACTTTATACATAATGGAAAAGACTGTGTTGAGTAGACACCCAGGAAGGTGTAGATAACATGAGGAGGGATCTAGCTAAGCTTGAAGAATGGTCTAGAATTTGGCAGCTGGGATTTAATGTTAAAAAATGTAGGGTCATGCATTTGGGCTGCAGCAATCCAAGGGACCAATATAGTATAGGGGGTGAAGTACTTTTGTCCACTAAAGAAGAGCGGGACCTAGGCGTGGTTGTGTCTGATGATCTTAAAGTAGCTAAACAGGTAGAAAAGGCAACGGCAAAAGCTAGAAGGATGCTTGGGTGCATACGGAGAGGAATGGCTAGCAGAAAAAAGGAGGTGAAAGTGCCTCTGTATAAGTCTTTGGTGCGACCTCATTTGGAGTATAGTGTGCAATTCTGGAGACCACACCTTCAAAAGTATGTGAACAGGATGGAGCCGGTGCAGAGGGTGGCTACTAAAATGATTAGTGGTCTTCATTATAAAGCATATGAGGACAGACTGAAGGATCTTAATATGTACACCTTAGAGGAAAGGAGGGATAGAGGTGATATGATTGAGATGTTTAAATACCTCCGTAGCATAAATGTTCAGGGAAAGCGCCTCTTTCAACTGAAAGCAAGTTCTGCTATGAGAGGACATGAGATGAGGGTGAAGGGAGATAGATTCATAGCAGTTACTCACCTGTAACAGGTGTTCTCCAGGAGCAGCAGGAATCAGTCCTCACATATGGGTGATGTCGGCGCCGATGGAGACCCCATGCGGAGCATTTCTCCAGCTTTCAAAGAAAGCTTTTGGGAATGCAGCACGCATGCGCGGTCCCCTTCCCGCCCAAGGGTGCCATCTTGCTCAGTCTGATGACATAGCTAAAAGACAGCAAAAAAGAAAATGCATTATATGACTGCAACTCCAAGGGGAGGAGGGAGGGTTGTGAGGACTGATTCCTGCTGCTCCTGGAGAACACCTGTTTCAGGTGAGTAACTACTCTTTCTCCATGACCAAGCAGGAAGTCAGTCCTCACATATGGGACTCCCCAGCTTAAGGCTACCGAGGACCCAAAGCTGAAAAATAAGCTCCCTTTGGAGCCTCAGCATGTGTGAAAAGAATCTTCTCTGATAACGCCCCCGAACGGAAGCCCAACACCAGGGCCGGAGGGTAGGAGTTGCCTATACCTCAAAGAGATTACGGAGTACCGCCTGCCCGAAAGCACTGTCCCTGTGGGACTCCCTCTCGAGGCAGTAGTGGGCCGCAAAAGTCTGGCTTGAAGACCAAGTAGCGGCCCTGCAGATGTCTGCCAACGGTACAGAGCGCAGATGAGCCACTGATGCAGCCTTTGCCCTGACACAGTGGGCCGTGACTCGACCCTGCAAGGAGAGGCCGGCTGCCATATACGCCCAGGCGATACAGTCTGCCACCCAGATGGACAAGGTACGCTTGGAGACAGGCAACCCCAGCTTATTAGGGTCAAAAGATACGAAGAGCTGCACAGCCCTTCGATGTCCCTGCGTACGGTCAAGGTAGAAGGACAACGCCCTCCTACAGTCCAGGGTATGCAAGACCATCTCAGCCCGGCTGTCATGCGGCCTGGGAAAGAAAGTCGGAAGAACTACCTCCTGATTGATGTGGAAGGAGGAGACCATCTTTGGAAGCAACTTAGGGTGAGTCCGTAAGACTACTCTATTCCTATACAATCTAGTGTATGGTGCGTCTGACACCAGGGCTTGAAGCTCGCTCACTCGTCTTGCTGAGGTAAGAGCTACCAAAAACAACGCTTTCCAGGAGAGAAAGCGCAAAGGACAAGTAGCCATAGGCTCAAATGGTGGGCAAGTAAGCTGTTGCAAGACCACATTCAAATCCCACTCAGGGGCAGGTGGACGAACTGGAGGCTTAAGCAAAAGTAGGCCTCTGAGGAAGCGAGCCACCAAAGGGGTGGCTTGAGAGAGACTGACCGTCCACCTGCGAATGGTGCGCTGAGAGAGCACTGAGATGGACCCTAACAGAGTTGGATTTAAGGCCCAGGTTGGACAGATGAAGCAAATATTGCATCACCACTGGTACCAGGCCTGAGAAAGGATCTTCCTTGTGTTGAGCACACCAGGTGGAGAACCTACGCCACTTGAGGGCATAAGACGTCCGGGTGGACTGTCTCCTAGAGGCCCAGACCACGTCCTCCACCTCCCTAGGCAGTAGTAAGGGTGCTAGAACTACCCTCTCAGCAGCCAGGCCATCAGATTGAGGGACTGGAGGTTGGGGTGTAAGAGAGATCCCTGCTCCTGAGACAGGAGATCGGGCTGCATCCCCAGAGGAATAGGAGTGTCCACCGCTAGTTGCAACAGAAGTGGGAACCACGGTTGCCTGGGCCATCTGGGGGCTACCAGGATCATCAAGGCCTTGTCCCGGATCACTTTGAACAGTGTCTTGGGCACTAGAGGCGTGGGAGGAAACGCATATAGGAGGCCTGTAGACCAGGGAATGAGAAACACATCCGCTGCTACTCTGAGAGGATAATATGAAAACCCACATAAAAAACATAACAAAGCTAATATATCACAAGATACGCACACTACGCCACTTACGACCTCTACTTGAACCCACAGACTTCAGAACCGTCTACCAAGCCTTGGTAATGCCTCACCTCGACTTCGCAAATGCAATTCTATACGGTCTCCCCCAGTCAACATTAAATCCTCTCCAACTGGCGATGAACACCGCCGCCAGAGTACTTGAAGGAATATCAAAGACAGATCACATAACTCCTATCCTAAAAAGACTCCACTGGTTACCAACCATCGCGAGAATCCACTACAAGATCCTGATCACCACATTCAAAGCCCTAAACAACCAAGCACCATCAACGGTCACCAGCCTTATACACTTACAGACCCCCAATAGATCCAGAAGATCAGCTGCTATAAATACACTAACAACCCCAAAACAAGCAGTCAGATACACCAAGGAAACAACTAAAAGAGCCTTCAGTATCCACGCTCCAATAGCCTGGAATACCCTCCCACCAGAATTGAGAGCTATAGCCAGCCTAACACAATTCCGAAAAAGGCTCAAACACCACCTCTTCTTAAGCTATTTTCCCATCTAATCTTTCACAAGGAAAATACTACCAACACAATTCCGACCAAGACATTCCCCAAATGATAACCAAATGTGAATAATGTATATAGATTATTGTAGATAGTTATCTAGTTGATATAGTTTACCCTTTTATTCCCAAGTTCAAAAACCCCTGTTACATGTAAAATGCATTACAGTTCCCTGTATGTATATGTTTTGTTTCATGTAAACCGCGCTGATGACAATAGTGCGGTATATAAGAGATGTTAAATAAATAAATAAATAAATAAAAATGCGGTTGTCTGGAGCAGAACCTGGGCAGTTGACGGTTCACTGGACTGGTGAAGAGATCTATGGTCAGAAGACCCCATCATAGGAAGATCTGTTGAACCACCAGAGGATTCAACTGCCATTCGTGTGGCTGTAGAATCCTGCTCAATCTGTCTGCCAGGTAATTCTCCTGTCCAGGGAGAAAGACAGCCTTGAGAAGTATGCCATGATTGACTGCCCAGGAGCATAGGTCCTGTGCTTCCTGACAGTGAGGCCGGGACCCTGTGCCCCCCTGTTTTTTCACATAGAACATAGCCACTTGATTGTCCGTCTGAACTAGACAGACCGATGAGAGAGGACATGAGAGAAAGTCTGCAGGGCTAAGCGGATAGCTCTCAGTTCCAAGAGATTGATCTGCTGTGCGGCCTCCCAAGGAGACCAGTGGCCCTGAGTGCATGCTGCTTGGCAATGTGCACCCCAACCTTGAAGAGAAGCATCGGTTGTGGAGGTGCTTGAAAAGGCACTCCTTGTAGCAGATTCGGAAGATAAAGCCACCACTGCAGAGAAGACGCTAGTAGCTTGGACACCTTCACTTTGTCCTTCAGGTTTCCTGTGGCCTGCAGCCACTGAGCCCTTAGGCCCCACTGAGCTGGCCTCATGTGCAGACGGGCATTTGGAGTTACATGTACCGTGGATGCCATGTGGCCTAAGTCGCAGGAATTGTCTGGTGGGGACCAGAGAATTGCTGCGGAATTGACTGGCCAAATCCATCAGTCTGTGGGCCCTGTCCACAGATAAAAAAGCCTTTGTCTGAAGGGTGTCCAGTCTTGCCCCTATGAACTCCATGTTCTGTGAAGGACGCAAAGTGGACTTTGCGAAGTTTATGACAAACCCCAGATGCTGGAGAAGAGAGATAGTGTGGAGGGTGGCCTGATTGGTCTCCTGCGGAGACTGACCCCTGATCAGCCAGTCGTCCAGGTATGGAAAGACAAAGAGTCCTTGAACCCTGAGGTAGGCTGCCACCACCACCAGGCACTTGGTGAAAACCCTGGGGCGGAGGTTAGACCAAAAGGGAGTACCCTGTACTGAAAATGGTTTCCTCTCACCACAAATCTGAGATATTGTCTGTGATCTGGATGAATAAGGATGTGAGTATAAGCATCCTTTAGGTCTAAGGAGGGCAGCAGTATCCCAAGGGTAAGCATCTTGAACTTTTCCTTCTCCAGGAACCTGTTTAGATTTCGCAAGTCTAGGATGGGCCTGAGGCCTCCTGCCCTTTTTGGTACCAGACAGTACCTGGAGTAGAAGCCTTGACCTCTCAGGTGGTGGGGCACTGGTTCCACCGCCTGTTCCTTTAGAAGACCTGCTAACTCCTGCAGGAGTAGGGTCCTGTGCAGAGGGAGTCTTGGAGGCTCCCCTGGAAAGTAGGAGGGGGTACCTGGTGGAAGTAGAGTAGATAGCCCCTCTGGACTATGCTTAGTACCCAGGTATCCCCTGTTACGGCTGACCACCTGTGGGCGTACAGGGCCAGCCGGCCTCCTGTGCTGATAGGGGCCAGCTGAGGAGGAGAGGCTATGCCACTGGAGTCAAAACCCCGCTCCCTGCTGTGCAGGAGCCGGAGCTGGAGGCTTGGGGGTTTTATGCCTATGGGGCCCATGTCCCTGCCCCTTGGCCTGCTGACCCTGCTGGGGAGCTATGGAGGCCTGGAATTGAGGGTAGGATTTATAGGCAGATGACTTCCTCGGGTAAAAGGTCTTTTTCCCCGAGCCCTTCTTTTTCTGAGAAGGGGCAGAGGTTTTCCTGGACAGCCTTGTCCGGGTGAGAGTCTCGGACTCGAGTTCTGCAGCCTTTTCAGCCATGGGCTTGCCAAAGAGGTTTTCACCTCGGCAAGGGACATCGACCAACTTGTCCTAAACCCATGGCTTGAGGTCCGATGACTGTAGCCAGGCCTGACGGCGTGCACTGATGCCGGACGTGGCTACTCGGACCGAAGCCTTGAAGCCATCATAGGCTGCTCGAGAGATAAACTTCAAGCACTTCCGGATCCCCGATGACAGGGCTGTGAACCTCTGCAAAGGTTCCTTGGAGAGACCAGCAGAGAACCCGGCAATCTCCTTTGCCAGGTCTCGAAGGTACATGCCCCTGTACAGCTGGTAAGTCTGGACATGGCAAGCAAGCATAGAGCCCTGGAAGCACTTTCTACCGAGGGCATCCAGGTTCCAGGCCTCCCGGCCGGGAGGCACCAAAGAGTGCATCTTCTGACTCTTCAGCCGATGCATGGCCGATTCCACAACCATGGAGTGGTGCGGTAGCTATGCCTTTTGAAACCCGGGGCTCTTGCAGACTCGATAAATGGAATCGACCCGCTTGCTCAATACTGGCGTCGAAGCCGGCGCCTCCCACATGCAAAAGAGCAACCGTTCCAGCATCAGAGGAACCGGTACAGTAAAGGCCTCCTTGGGGGGAGAGTCATACTGCAGGGCCTCGAGCTCCTCGGCTCGAGGCTCTTCCTTGGGGTCCGCGGGGAAGGCCAAGGCCATGTCCCGCACGAAGTCCGAGAACCGGGTGTCCTCCGGGGGGGGGGGGGGGGACCGTCTCCGAGGCTCGGACTCCAGTGAGTCCGAAGGGACACACTGGGTCCGAAGGGACACACCGGGTCCGAAACGTGTCCGGGGACTCCTCATCCTCCGTTTCCCAGCCCGACCCCTCGGAGGAGGAATCGAGCGGCTCCGGTCGGGCAGGCACCGATGTCATCCGCCCCAATGCCGAGGGTACCGGCGTCGACGACCTCAGTCCCGAACAGGAGGCTGAGGGAGACCTCGGCCGAGGATCGCCTCGAGACCGCATGGACTCGAGGATCGGCTCGGCCTCTGGGGTCGACTTGGACGTCGAGGTCCTGGTGGTCGGGGCAGATGCACCGGTGAGACCGGCGATCAGTGCCCGCTGCTGTTCCATGAAGGCAGCCAAGCTGCTCTCCAAGGCCGTCAACCTGAGTCCGAGCTCAGGAGACTCAGCAGCCCCCGACTCGGGCCCCAATGGCATCGGGCCCGACGTCGGCTCCCCCGGAGGAGAATCCACGAGGACTACAGTACTCACTTGACTGGGGGCCTTTGTCTCTACACGAGGTTGTTTAGCAGGCCTTTCCAACTCCGAAGACCCGGGACGGCGGTCGGGGCTATGCGACCTGGCCCTCGAGGAGCCAAGTGCATCCACCAATGCCGCCCTCGCGGGTTTTTTCTGCCTGCGGTGTTCCCGCGAGGGAGACCCCCCTCTCAGAGGAGCCCCGGCGATGCTCGGGATCGGAGTCCCAAGACGTCGAGGCCTCTAACGAAGTCCGGGCCCGGCCAGACGCGGAGTCAGAGAAAATTATTTCTTCTGATGTTGACGGCTCCTCAACGCCTTCGAGGACATTTTGCCACACGGGCCACAGATCATCGGGTCATGATCAGGCCCGAGGCAGCGAAGGCAGCAGTCATGTGTGTTGGTGAGAGACGTACGTTTCTTACAAAGATCACACTTTTTAAACCCGCTGGCAGCCATTGGGGGAAAAAGAGCCCCTGCAAGGTCAAAAGACAGGGCTGCCAGTGAAAAATAGAAAATTGGCGCGAACGCTAGTCTCAAAGGACAAAAACCGAAAAATGAAGTCCGGGCTCGATACCAGCATACCGGAAAGGGAACCGGTATCGAACTGAGTCAAAAACAAGGAACCACGCAGAAATCAACTTTTTTCACGGGTAACAACGAGACATGTCCGTCGGGCTCTGCGGAAAAAAGAAGACTGAGCAAGATGGCACCCTTGGGCGGGAAGGGGACCGCGCATGCGTGCTGCATTCCCAAAGGCTTTCTGTGAAAGCTGGGGAAATGCTCCGCATGGGGGCTCCGTCGGCACCGACGTCACCCATATGTGAGGACTGACTTCCTGCTTGGTCCTGGAGAAAGGAGTGATATGCGGAAATATTTCTTTACAGAAAGAGTAGTGGATACGTGGAATAGTCTCCCAGTGGACGTGGTAGAGATGAGGACAGTAACTGAATTCAAAAAAGCATGGGACAAACACAGAGGATCTCTAAAGGTAAAAAGGGGACTGTTGTAGTTGTTGATATGGAAGGACAGACTAGATAGGCCATGTGGTCTTTTTCTGTCATCATATTTCTACGTTTCTATGAATCTGATTCAAACTTTGACTTATATGGAATCTGACATCAACAAGGTTTCTACGTCTCATCAGTTTCCAAAACATCTTATTTCTGATAGTATAGAAAATATCTCTGAAACTCAAAGTTCTGCTACTCGAGTAATGACCCACCCTACACAAACTTGCTTCCCTCCAGAGCTGGAAGATGAAGGTGCACTCCATGTCCAAAGGCCCGACTATCCAGAAGGGGGGACAGGGGCATAAGAGAGACTCCCTTTAGCCAAAAATAGCAATTCCAGCACCTAATGGTATGCTCCACATAGGGGTTCACTTGCCCCCTATTCTGGCGCAGTCCTGCCTTCACCCACAACTGGGCTCTGTCAAGGGGGAGTCCTTGACCAGGATGACCTCAGGGGTCCAAGACCAGTCCCCAGGGCGTGGACTGTTTCCGGTCAGACAACTTGGACGACCATTCCTTGCCGTCGCTCTCCCATTGGGGGATTTCCCCACTTTCCTCATCTGGCTTCGTTAGTGCAGACATCACCCCTATGTGAGAGGACTGACTTCCTGTTTGTTCCTGGAGAACGAGAACTTCCAGGTCAGGAACTTCAGGGGACAGGAAGAGAGCGGTTCAAAGGCACTGACATGAGCTGCGTGAAAACCACATTGAGGCTGGGAGCCTGAAAAGAGGCTTGGAGAGGAGCAGACCCTGCCATAAAGCTAACCAGAGGTTGAACTGAGATGGACTTTCCTTCTAAGCCATGATGGTAGGCCCCAATCGCACTCAGGTGAACCCTGACAGAATTGGACTTGAGACCCAACTCCAAGAGGGGCACGGGAGGGCCTGGTACTGAAAGGAGGCTAATGCCGGCCAATGCTGAGGTTAGGATGTGAAAATGGAGGAGATGCTGGGGGAGTGAGAAGGGAGAGGAGGACAGATATTGTGGGGGCTGGGGAAGAAGCAAAGTCATAACCAGGGGAAAGTTGAAAAGGAGAGGTATATCATCAGATGCTGCGGTAAGGAGGAGGAATGGAAGGGTTCCTTCGACCACTCCTCCAACTGCACAACTTCAGAACAGGCTTTCAAACCCTAATATTCCCCCACTTTGATATTTGCAATGCCATCCTGCAAGGACTACCCAAAAACTCTCAATCCCCTACAACTTGCTGTACATGCTGCTGCTCGGATATTCACAGAGCACCCAAATCTAGCTGTATTACCCCAATATTGAAATATCTACATTGGCTACCTTATCTATCCAGAATCACATACAAGTCCCTTGTAATCACATACAAACTCCTTCACAGCTCCGGCCCACAATACCTTCAGAACCTCCTGCAAAGACCTCTTGAAAATCGTCCCAGAAGAAGCTCTGCGAAAAGCATGCTTGCCCTTCCCCAAGAGCTAACCACAAGAACTCAAACTACATGTGCACGCGCCTTTTCTTTGTATGTATCCAGCATCTGGAACTCGCTCCCACAGGATCTTCGCATCTCGTCTCATAACCTTTCGCAAGTCCTTAAAAACCTTCTTGTTTAAAGAACACTTTGGAGTTATAACTTGACCTAGGCCTCCTATCCTTCAGATGCTCCCATCTTTCCTACTTAATTGCTTGGTATCTTACTCCACCTGATCTTTCCATGTTCACAAAACCTTATTCACCACCTCTTACCCCCTAGTTCTTTTCTCCCTCCCTTCCTGCCCCACAAGTTTAATGTTACCTTAAAGCTATTTATAGCAATAGACTCCGCACACCCACTGGATACCAGAAAACAAAACAAGTTACCTCCAAAAGAGCCATATCCCTCTCAGCACTGGCCCTCTGGAATTCCCTCCCAGATGAACTGCGGGTGATAAACGACCTCAAGGATTTCCACAAAAATCCCTCAAAACATTCCTATTCATGGAATTCTATGACCAAGCAGCCTAAAGACCCCTTTATCCACGCTTGAATGTAAAGATAATTCCGTCCACTATAGTCTATTTGTATGTTGTGTCGCCCCTGTTCAATGTAGACCCAACCTGTGTAACCAACCACTTTGATTGAAGGAAAAAGTGGTATACAAATCTGGATAACTAAATAAAATAAATAAATGTACACAGCTATTACTATTAAGTTATCATGTTCTATGTTTTGTTTAGCTCCTAATTGTTCCATGTAAATTCTATGTAATGTTTAGTTCAGTTTCATGTAAACCGCCTTGACCTTTGGAAATGCGGTACATAAAACCTGCTAAATAAAATAAATAAATTTGTATTGGAGATGAGGAGATGGGTGGGCACTGGGGACATGAGAATGTGGGAGAACAGGCACTTGGGCTTAGTTGGAGAATTTAAGATTGGGTGAAAAAAAACAGAAGAAAGACCCTAAACATAGGTTGGGTATACAGCATGTACGTAGGGACTCAGGGCTTGTGTGGGATTTGTAAGTGAGGACTCAGGGACTGGGTAGGGTGGAAGAGTGGGGACTTGGGGATACCTGAAGGGATATTTGGGAGTCTGGTGACTACAAAATTGACCAGAGATTAGGATGGCTGAGGGGAAAAGGTGATTAGGTGAGGGGTATCAGTAGGGCTCTAAGACCACATGCAGAAATATTAATTTTATTTATTTATTTAACAGGTTTTTTTATACCGCTTTATCCTCAAATCAAAGTGGCTCACATTACAACTCAGAACAGTTTACATTAAACAATTTTAAAGGCTGTGTGGCATGCATGGAGGGTTGAACAATATTAAATAAATAATGAACCATTTACAAGGTTCCCAATGGAGGGAAAGAAGTAATTTGGGCACTGTCCATGGCTTTAGGCCATGGTCTTTTGATGTACGTGGCTTATTATATAGTTGATGTTAGGTGATGCTGCCAAAATGTTCAATAAACAGGAAAGTTTTTAGCTTTTTTCAGAAATCCTTACTGCCCTCCGTTGCTCTAATATCCTCTGGTAAAGAATTCCATAGGTCTGGAGCTACAAGTGAGAACGCTTGCTTAGAAGTTAACTGTTTGGTTTTTGAGAATGCCTGGGGTAGTGTTAGCAGATCTTTGTTTTTGGTTTCTTCTGGGTCGATTGTGAGAGTCTGTTTTGATTAGTTCTTTCAGGCTATCTGCTGAGGTGTTGTAGATTATTTTGAATATATTGAGTGTTGTTTTGAACCTGATGCGGGAGTATTTGGTAACTGTGTAACTGGTTTAGGATGCGTTAATGTGTGCGTTTGAACCTGTGATAATTCGAGCAGTCGTATTCTGTGCCAGCTGAAGTGGTTGGATGGCGTGCTTTGGGATGCCTTGGTACATCAAGTTGCAGAAGTCAAGAGCTGGTTTGAATACTTTGGTAAACAGTACAGAAGTCACCCTGATTGAGTAGTGGTTTTAATTTTCAAATGACCTTCATCTTATAGTAGGCGTTCCTGATGGTGATGTTTATATGAGACTGTAGGTTCAGGTTTTGGTCCAGCATAACTCCTAAGTATCTGACTTTAGAAACATAGAAAAATGATGACAGAAAAAGACCACATGGCCTATCTAGTCTGTCTTTTCATAACTACAACAGTCCCCTTTTTTTCCTTTAGAGATCCTCTGTGTTTGTCCCATGCTTCTTTGAATTCAGATACTGTCCTCATTTCTACCACCTCCACTGGGAGACTATTCCACGGATCCACTACTCTTTCCATAAAGAAAGAAATATTTCCGCATATCACTCCTGAATCTATCCCCTTTCACTCTCATTCCATGTCCCCTCGTAGCAGAACTTGCTTTCAATCGAAAGAGGCTCTCCCCCTGTGTATTTATGCCACGGAGGGATTTAAACGTCTCAATCATATCACCTCTATCCCGCCTTTCCTCTAAGGTGTACATATTAAGATCCTTAGGTCTGTCCTCATATGCTTTATAATGAAGACCACTAACCATTTTAGTAGCCACACTCTGTACTGACTCCATCCTGTTTATATCCTTTTGAAGGTGCTGTCTCCAGAATTGCACACAATACCCCAAATGAGGTCGCACCAAAGACTTATACAGAGGCACTTACACCTCCTTTTTTCTGATAGCCATTCCTCTCCTATGCACCCAAGCAAATTTCTAGCTTTTGCTGTCGCCTTTTCTACTTGTTTAGCTACTTTAAGATCATCAGGCACAACCACGCCTAGGTCCCGCACTTCTTTAGTGGACAAAAGTACTTCACTCCCTATACACACTCCTCCTTTCACACTTTTGGGATGCTGGTCGGGGTACTGTCTATCGCTGGTTTCATTCTTTTCTTTCTTCACGCTCTTTCTCTGTTGCTCTAACCACTGGCTCACAGTCCTTTTCTGATGCTACCCCTCTCCCTTGTGGTGTTCCTCAAGGTTCAGTCCTGGCCCCTCTCCTATTTAATCTCTTTCTTGCACCTCTTGCTCTCTGTATCCAAGTCTGGTCTGTCTGCTTATTATTATGCAGACAACATTGTCATTCTCCACCACACCAATCCCCTTTCTCTTGATCTTGGTCCCTTGAATTCCTGTCTCATTCTCTTGGCTGATTGGTTGTCCTCCAATTGCCTCCATCTTAATCTGACTAAAACATCCTCCACATGGTTTACCTTTGGGAGCCCCTGTCCTTCACCTACTCCTTCTCACGGGAATTCCGCAATCCCCATAGTCTCTTCTTTCTGATACCTGGGTGTTTTGCTTGGCTCTAACCTCACTCTTAGGGACCACATCTCTCAGCTCACCAAGACTTCCTATTTCTTTCTTCGTCAGATACGATCTATCCATCCTTTTCTCTCTCCCTCTGCCTTGACCACAATCACTTTATCCACTGTTATTTCTCGGCTCGACTTTGGTAATTCTGTCCTTGCAGGTATCACCCATTCCCAGTTACATCGTTTGCAGCTTATTCAGAACACCGCAGCTAGAATCATTCCTCATTCCTCACGAAGAGATCACATTACCCC
The DNA here is from genome assembly GCA_033557465.1 of Ichthyophis bannanicus. NCBI lineage: Eukaryota > Metazoa > Chordata > Amphibia > Gymnophiona > Ichthyophiidae > Ichthyophis > Ichthyophis bannanicus. The sequence continues at coordinate 39,158,294 of CM066046.1, forward strand.
CCTGCTACTCCACTTGCACTGGCTACCTATTACAGTAAGTATCGTATTCACTTCAAGATACTTACACTGGTTCATCGCGTCATTTATACCCATACACCACAGTACCTTGCTGATCTCCTTCACTTTCATGTTCCTACGTGCAACCTCCGCTCCCTTCACATTAATCACCTTCACCTTCCCCCCCCCCATCACGCGCGCATCTACAATCTACCCGACACTCTGCCTTTTTCTTCTTTGGCCCTGCCCTTTGGAACTCTCTGCCCACACCACTTCGACTGGAATCAAACTACTCTACTTTTAAATCTCTGTTGAAGACCCATCTGGTTCACCGCAGAATACAACCTCCCGGATGCATGCGGCTGACCTGGTTTATTTATGTTTGTCTGATCTCCTTCACTTTGTCCTGTCCTCTTCTTTTGTTGCTTCTTCTTTCCTGTTATGATTGTAGTTCTTTTCCCTTTCCGGCCTTGGGCCAAGCTCTAAGTGTCTATATGATTGTAAACCGCCCTGATGTTATAAAGGACGGTATATCAAAAACAAATAAACAAACATAAACATACTATTCTTTAGTGGACAAAAGTACTTCACCCCCTATATAAATAGTTTATGAAGTTCCATGTAAAAAGTTCTTAAACGTTCTATGTAATTTGAATAAGTACTCATTACAATTGTACTTTTCATACCATTGTTCTTTGTAAACCGTGCTTGATCCATGGGAAAGCGTGGTATAGAAGTGTTTAATAAATAAAATACTACGTATATCGCCCCCTTGGATTGCTACAGCCCAAAAGCATGACCTTGCATTTTTTAACATTAAATCTCAGTTGCCAAATTCTAGACCATTCTTCAAGCTTAGCTAGATCCCTCCTCATGTTATCTACACCTTCCTGGGTGTCTTTTGCAGATTTTGGTATCATCCACAAAGAGGCAAACCTTACCCGACAGCCCTTCCGCTATATCACTAACAAAGATGTTAAAAAGAATTGGACCAAGGACAGATCCCTGGGGCACATCACTGGTAACTTCCTTCTCCTCAGAGTGAGCTCCATTTACCTGTACTCTTTGTCGCCTCCCACTCAACCAATTTCTAACCCAAGCAGTAACTTTCGAGTCCATCCCTAGGGTTCTCAGTTCATTTATAAGTTGCCTGTGAGGAATGGTGTCAAAGACTTTACTGAAATCTGAATACACCACATCTAGGGCTCTCCCTCGGTACAACTCCCTGGTCACCCAATCAAAGAAATCAATCAGATTTGTCTGACAAGACCTACCTCTGGTCAATCCATGCTGCCTTGGATCCTGTAATCCGCTGGACTCCAGAAACCTCTCTATTTTCTCTTTCAGCAGCGTTTCCAATAATTTACTCACCACCGAAGTTAAACTAACCGGCCTGTAGTTTTCAACCACATCCTTACTTCCACTTTTGTGTAAAGGCACCACATGAGCCTCTCTCCAGTCCTTTGGCACAACTCCCGACTCCAACGAGGCATTGAAAAGGTCAGTCAGTGGATCCCTCAGTATTCTAGGGTGTATCCCATCTGGTCCCATCGCTTTGTCTACTTTAAGTTTAGATAGTTTCTCACAAACACAGTCTTCTGAAAATTGTTCAAGATGCCACTCACTTTTGTTCCTGTTTGTGGGTGTTTTCTGAGATCCTGTTCCTGGTTCTTCATCTGTGAATACAGGACAGAAATATTTGTTAAGCAGTTCCGCTTTATCCTCATCAACTTCTACATATTCCTCCCCTTCACCCTTGAGTCTGACAATATCGCTTTTGCCCTTCCTCTTCTCACTAACATATCTGAAAAATGTCTTATCCCTCCATTTTATTGCATTGGCTATTTCCTCCTTTTTTTAAATCTTTGCTTTCCTGACTACTTTGCTAGCTTCTCTAAGTTTTTCCAAATATAGATGCCTGTCTTATTCTCTCTGTGATCTCTTGTATTTCACGAAGGCCTCCCTCTTTTTCTTCACTTTTTCAGTTACTTCTTTCAAAAGCCATAACAGTCTCCTTTTCTTTTTACCTTTTTTTACCATTTTAACAAAAAGGTTGGTTGCCCTTAAAATATCCCCTTTCAGTTTTGCCCACTGTTTTTCTTCATCCTCCAGCTGTTCCCATCCCTCTAACGACTCCCTGAGGTATTGGCCCATCTTGGCAAAGTTAGTTGTCCTAAAGTCTAAGACCCTTGCTTCTGAATGGATTCTAACAGCCCTAATCCTAATACTGAACCACACCATCTGGTAATCACTGGATGCAAAGTGATCTCCCACTATAACATCAGAAACACTTTCAACATTTGTAAGCACTAAGTCCAGTAAGGCCCCTTTACGTGTGGGGTCTGTTACCTATTGCCTGAATAGTTCTCCCTGTAGAGAATCCAGGATCTCCTTACTTCTAGATGATACTGCAGTAGGAATGTGGCAGTCAACATCTGGCATATTGAAATCCCCTATCAGTAGCACTTCCCCTTTCCTAGCAATACTGCATATGTCTTCAATTAACTCTCTGTCCACCTCTTCCTCTTGTGAGGGAGGTCTGTAAATCACGCCAATGCAAATAGATTTCTATTTCCCTCTTTCTAGTTTAACCCACAGTGCCTCCTCTCTCCCTTTGTTCTTTACTGTTAGGCTGCCACTTAACAGTTTGATCAGGTTTGGGGAAGTAAATGCTATATTCCTGGTAATGCGGAAAGCCTCTGTTTTTTTGTAATTTATGTTATTTAGCCATATGGTAATTTCTTCTAAGCAGTTGGTTATGGTTGTGTAGACCAATGCGTTAATGTCTATAGGGGTACAGATCATTACATTATTTACATACAACTGTATAAGATATTGTATTTTCTTATGCTGTTACAGATAGGCTGTATATATAGGCTGAATAGTAGTGATGAAATAGCCAAGCCCTGTAGTATGCCTTGTAGTATCGTAAATGAAGTGGATTTGTTCCTTCCATTTGTGACTTGCTGTTGTCTACTGGAGGTACATAGAAACATAGAAAAATGATGACAGAAAAAGGCCACATGGCCTATCTATTCTGTTCTTCCATATCAACAACTACAACAGTCCCCTTTTTTCCTTTAGAGAACCTCTGTGTTTGTCCCATGCTTTTTTGAATTCAGATACTGTCCTCATCTCTACCACCTCCACTGGGAGACTATTCCACGGATCCACCACTCTTTCCGTAAAGAAATATTTCTGCATATCACTCCTGAATCTATCCCCTTTCATCCTCATCCCATGTCCCCTTGTAGCAGAACTTGCTTTAAATCGAAAGAGGCTCTCCCCCTGTGCATTTATGCCATGGAGGTATTTAAACATCTCAATCATATCACCTCTATCCCGCCTTTCCTCTACGGTGTACATATTAAGATCCTTAAGTCTGTCCTCATATGCTTTATAATGAAGACCACTAACCATTTTGGTAGCCACCCTCTGTACTGACTCCATCCTGTTTATATCCTTTTGAAGGTGCGGTCTCCAGAATTGCACACTATATTCCAAATGAGGTCGCACCAAAGACTTATACAGAGGCACTATCACCTCCTTTTTACTGCTAGCCATTCCTCTCCATGTGCACCCAAGCATCCTTCTAGCTTTTGCTGTCGCCTTTTCTACCTGTTTAGCTACTTTAAGATCATCAGACACAACCACGCCTAGGTCCCGCTCTTCTTTAGTGGACAAAAGTATTTCACCCCCTATACTATATTGCTCCCGTGGATTGCTGCAGCCCAAATGCACGACCTTACATTTTTTAACATTAAATCCCAGCTGCCAAATTCTAGACCATTCTTCAAGCTTAGCTAGATCCCTCCTTATGTTATCTACACCTTCCTGGCTGTCTACTCTATTGCAGATTTTGGTATCATCCGCAAAGAGGCAAACCTTACCCAACAGCCCTTCCGCTATATCACTAACAATGATGTTAAAAAGAATCGGACCAAGGACAGATATCTGGGGCACACCACTGGTAACTTCCTTTTCCTCAGAGTGAGCTACATTTACCTGTACTCTTTGTCGCCTCCCACTCAACCAATTTCTAACCCAAGCAGTAACTTTCAGGTCCATCCCTAGGATGCTCAGTTTGTTTATAAGTCGCCTGTGAGAAATGGTGTCAAAGGCTTTACTGAAATCTAAATACATCATATCTAGGGCTCTCCCTCAGTCCAACTCCCTGGTCACCCAGTCAAAGAAATTGGATTAGAACCATTTTATTGTAATATTGTGGAGGCCAATTTCTTGTAGGTGCTGTAGGAATATATTATGGGAAAATCTATCAAATGCCACTGATATATCTAGGTAGATGAGTATGACCCCTTTCTCGATGTTATCTATTTCTTTGATGATGCTGTCAAAGAGTGATGTCATCAGGATTTCTACGCCATGGTTGGGTTTGAACCTGTGTTGGTGATGATCCAGTGGGGCATGTAAGTTTACATGATCTTGTAACTGCATTTGTACTGTTTTTTTCTATGGTTTTGGCTAGTAATGGTAAGCTGGATATCGGTCACTTGGATGCAGGATCATCTCTGTTGAGTGAGTGATTTTTGAGGGTCGGTCTTATGGATGTGCATTTAAGTTTCTGGGGCATATGGCCATTAGTTAGAGATGTTTGTATTATTCTTTATATCACTGAGGTGAGTTCTTCTTTGGAGGATTTGACCCAAGATACCGGACAGGAATCTAAGGGTGAGGTGGTAGTGTTCATGTCTGAGAGAATCTGGTCTACTTGTTTTAAGAATGGTATGTGAAATTCTCCCCATTTCACATTGGAGGAGATGCATTCAGTGTGAATTGTTGTCCATGTTGGTGTGTTCTGGAGAAGGCTGTTGTGTTTCGTTATTAAGTAGTTCGCTATTTGTTGAGGGTGTATTTCATTATGTCTTTCCTGTGGCACTTCCTTTGTGAGAGAGAAAATATGGGGAGGGGATTAGGGTTGAAGGGCCTTGGCAGGTTTGGGGAGGAATTCGGGATGGTTGAAAAGAACAGAGGACTATGGAGTGGGTGGGAGTCACAGGAAGGAACAGGTCTTCCTTCAAGGCAGTTGAGAGAGAGTAAGAAATGGGGGAGGTGAAAGTGGATATGGAAACCTGGATTGGGGGTGAAGACATAAGAGCCTGGAGGTGGAGAGAGGATATGTGCTAGGGAATGAGCTGGGGCTGATTAGGGGAAGAGAGGCAAAAGGTTGTAGATGAGGCTGAGGACAAGGTGTATACAGGAGGAGGAAATGTGGACCTGAAAGTGGGTGAAAGATGGGGACATAGGAGGCTGGTGAAGGAATGGGAAATGGAAAGCTGGTAAGAAGGTGAAAGGTGAAAAAGAGGAAGACTGAAGATTAAAGGAGGGAGAGGGAGGAACGGAATGAATCTATGATTAAGAAAAAGTCAGATGAGAGAAACAGAAAAAACAAACAAACCAGAAGGATCAGTGTCAGAAAGAGATGTAGGAAAGAAAAGAACGAAGACAGACAGTGTGAAGAAAATGGAAATGAGAGCCTGGAAAAGGACTTAGAAGCAGACCAACAAGAGGAAGTGGAAAAAAGAGACTGAGACCAGGACCAGCCCAACTAGAAAAAAAATGGTCAGAACACAAAGGTACAAAAGAGTGGCAGTTTTTAGAGAATGATATGTCAGTTTTGAAAATGTGCATTTCTTATAGTTCTATAGAGAAGGAAATGCACTTTTATTTCTTTCTTCAGTGTTCCACGGCTCAAAGTCTGTTTTAGAGGTTTTCCATTTCGATTTTTGCTGCATATTTTTTTCTAATTTGTAATTTTATTCTTTACTAGGTGATGATCTGCATTTTCCATGTGCACTCACTATAAGGGATTCTGTTAATGTGTTCATTCTGTGTAGGAATCTATGTACAGTAGTTCAGCATGTTCTCTATTTCAAACTGGAGGTTACTGGTGTTTTAGAAAATTTCCAGTGATAATTTTTCATAGGCATGGTTGGTGCAGGTCAAGTTCTTCAAATTGGTTCCAGTGTTGAGTATGAATTTGCAGGACTTTGTGTTATGACGCGCAATGTTTGGCAGTGGAGGGAGTTGTCACTGATGTTAGACCAGAAATGGAATGGAATCTTTTTTGTATATTGAATTTTAAAGTGAAATCTCTACTTCTGCTCTGCATCTGATAGGTGAGTTTTATTGGTGAATCTGGGAGTGTCCCATATGAATGAATAATTATGCCCTATCAGACAAATGAATAATTAAAGCCTATTCAAAGGCAATTACGCATTTGCTAGCAAACGCATAATTAGACTAAGTGTGTATTTAAAAAAAAAATATAGAGATGATATTGGGCTGTTTAAATTGCTAAATGCCAAAGGAAAGAGCGCAGGAAACCATGGTCACAAAAAAGGTCTTCTGTTAACAGCTTTTATTGAAGACCCAACTTAGCCAAGTTAGCATAGTTTCTCAACGGTAACAGGTGTTCTTCGGGGACAGCAGGAATCAGTCCTCACATATGGGTGACGTCGGTGCTGACAGAGCCCTCGTGCGGAGCAAATCCACAGCTTTCAGAGAAAGCCTTTGGGAGTTGCCATCACGCATGGACGGTCCCCTTCCCGCCCAAGGGTGCCATCTTGCTCAGTCAAATGAAATAGCCAAAAAGAAGGCAAAAAGAACAAAAAATAATAATAATAGGACTGCAACTCCAAGGGGAGCAGCGAGGGTCGTGAGGACTGATTCCTGCTGTCCCCGGAGAACATCTGTTACACGTGAGTAACTACGTTTTCTCTGGGAACAAGTAGGAAGTCAGTCCTCACATATGGGACTCCCCAGCTAAAGGCTACCAAGAACAGATAGCTAAAAAAGGCTCCCTCTACGAGAGCCGCAAGCAGCCGTAATAGAAATCCAAACTAAAGGAATAGCACTCCGGTAGCCTGAACACAGGAGGGTAGGAGGGCAGGAGTTGCCTAGACCTCGAAAAGGTTACAGAGTACAGCCTGGCCGAAGGCACTCTCCCGTCGGGACTCCCTATCCAGGCAATAATGGGTTGCGAAAGTCTGACTCGAAGACCACGTGGCAGCCCGGCAGATGTCTGCCAAAGGAACAGAGAGCAAATGAGCCACTGATGCCGCCAAGACCCTGATCCTATGGGCCGTAACACGACCCTCCATTGGAAGCTCGGCTACCTTGTATGCCCAGGCAAAGCAGTCTGCCACCCAGGTGGACAGCGTACGCTTTGTTACCGCTACCCCCAGCTTACTGGGGTCATAAGATACGAAAAGCTGAGAAGCCTTCCGATGCAGTTGTGTACGCTGGATATAGAAGGCCAACGCCCTCTTACAGTCCAGCATATGCAGGACCGACTCTGCTCGACTGGCATGCGGCCTGTGAAAAAAGATAGGCAGAACCACCTCCTGATTGAGGTGGAATGAGGAGACCACTTTCGAAAGGAACTTGGGGTGCGTGCAACGCACCACCCAGTTCCTATAGAACCTGGTGTAGGGTCTTTCCGACACTAGGGCCTGGAGCTCATTCACCCACCGATCGGATGTGAGTGCCACCAGGAAAACCACCTTCCAAGAGAGAGAACGTAGATGGCAGGTAGCTATTGGTTCAAAGGGCAGCCTAGTAAGCTGCCATAAACACCACATTCAGATCCCACTTGGTCATCGAGGGGCGGACCGGGGATTCAAGAGAAGTAAGCCTCTCAGAAACCGAGAGACCAAGGGGTGAGAGGCTTCTCATCCACGGAAAAGTGGTGCGCCGCAAGGGCACTGAGGTGCACCCTGACAGAGTTGGATTTGAGGCCCAAATCAGAGAGGTGGAGAAGGTATTGCAGAACCACCCCTACCGGGCAAGAGAAAGGATCTACCTCCTGCTCCTTGCACCATGACGCAAACCTGCGCCACTTCAAGGCATATATCCATATAGTCGTCGGCCTCCGCGAGGCCAGCAAGACCTCTTCAATATTTTTTGGAAGGAGGAGCGGAGCGAGAATTACCCTTTCAGCAGCCACGCCATCAAGTTGAGGGAGCTGAGATTGGAGTGCAGAAGAGAGCCTCCCTCCTGAGATAGGAGGTGTGGGGAGGACCCCAAGGGAATGGGAGCCTCCACCACTAGCTGCAGAAGAAGCGGAAACCAGGGTTGCCAGGGCCACTGTGGGGTGATAAGGATGACCGAGGCTCTCCTCCTAGAGAATCTTGAACAGCGTCTTGGCCACCAGAGGTGTTGGGGGGAATGCAAACAGAAGGTCCGCAGACCATGGTATCAGAACGCATCGGCGGCCACCCTTTGCAGGTGGGGTTGCCTGAAGCAGAAATGGGGCAACTGGTGATTGTCCGGACTTGCAAACAGGTCCATCACCAGCTGCCCCCAGGTCTGGAAGAGTCAATTGGCTACCCTGCGGTCCAGCTGCCATTCATGGGGTTGAAGAATCCTGCTGAGCCTGTCGGCTAGCCAGTTGTCCTGGCCCGGCAGGTAGACTGCTCGGAGACAAATGCCATGCTGGGCTGTAAAGGAGCATAGGTCCAGGGTTTCCTATCATAGGGGGCTGGACCCTGTACCACCCTGTTTGTTCACATAGAACATGGCCACCTGGTTGTCTGTCTGCACTAAGACAGGTTCGTTGGCCAGGAGCTGCCTGAAAACTTCCAGTGCTAGGTGGATGGCATGGAGTTCCAAGAAATTAATTTGTTGGGTCCTCTCGTTCGGAGACCATACCCCCTGGGTACGGAAACCCTAGCAATGGGCTCCCCAGCCCAGCAGGGATGCATCTGTGGTAAGGATCCTCATGTGCAGAGGAGCCTGGAAAGGCATTCCAGCCTCCAAGTGCTGCGGTTGAAGCCACCAGGCCAGGGACCATACCAGACGCTTGGACACTTTGACCCTGTCCCGGAGGCGCCCTGTGGCCTGAGACCACTGGTCTCTAAGACACCACTGAGCGGTCCACATGTGGAGGCGGGCATCTGGGGTCACATGGACTGTGGAAGTCATGTGGCCGAGGAGGTGCAGGAAGTGCCTTGCGAACACTGCAGACCTGCGACTCACTTGTCCTGCCAGAGCCAGAAGCCTGCTTGCTCTGTCTGCAGGCAGATAGGCCTTTGCATGAAGGATGTAGATTCTGGCCCCAATGAACTCCAGCTGTTGAATCGGAGTGAGGCTGGACTTGGGGTAGTTGATCACAAACCCTAGGTGAGGGTTGTGGCCTGATGGACCTTGCTGGCTGAAGTGCCTCTGATGAGCCAGTCGTCGAGACAGGGGAAGACAAAGACCCCTTGGAGCCTGAGAAAGGCGGCAACCACTGATAAGCACTTTGTGAACACCCTTGGGGCCGAGGCCAGGCCAAAGGGGAGTATCCTGCACTGGTAGTGATTGCCTCCCACCACAAAGCGCAGATACTGCCTGTGGCTGGGGTGTATTAGGATGTGTGTATATGCATCCTTTAGGTCTAAGGAGCATAGCCAGTCTCCCTGGCGGAGGTAAGGCAGCAATATTCCAAGGGAGAGCATCTTGAACTTCTCCCTCATCAGGAATTTGTTGAGGTTGTGCATGTCGAGGATGGGTCTGAGGCTTCCTGTCCACTTTGAAACCAGAAAGTACCTGGAGTAGAAACCCCTGCCCTGCAGGTGGTGGGGCACTGGTTCTACCGCCTGATCCTCGAAGACCCGCCAACTCCTTCAGGAGAAGGTCCCGGTGAAAGGGAGACCTAAAGGGCTCTCCTGGGAAGTAATGCGGAGGCACCTGGGCCTCCCGGACTACCTGCAAAGCCCAGGCATCGGTGGTAATGGCTGTCCACCTGTGGGCATACAGAGCAAGCCGGCCTCCTGTGATCTGCCTGTCTCCTGTGGGAAGAGGGGCCATGCTGTAGGAGTCAAAAGCCACTACCAGGCTCGGCCGGAACCGGTGCCTGGGGTTTGGGGGCTTTCTGCTTACGTGGGCCATGCCCCTTTCCCTTGACCTGCTGCCCTGTTGGGGAGCCAGGGAGGCCTGAAAATGGGGGTAGCTTTGGTAAAAGGGTTTTTTACCAGAGCCCTTCTTGCAAGAAGGGGCAGAGGTCTTCTTGGAGAGCCGTGTCCTCGTCATGTACTTGGTCTCCAGCTCTGCGGCCTTGTCGGTCATGGGTTTTCCAAAGAGATTCTCCCCTTGGCATGGGACATCGACCAACTTGTCCTGAACCCATTGTTCGAGGTCCAACGACTGCAGCCATGCCTGGCAGCATGCACCGATGCCAGCCGCAGCTACCCAGGCTGCCAACTTGAACCCGTCATAGGCCGCCCGAGACATAAATTTCCAGCACTCATGGACAGCTTTGGACAGGCCCCTGAAGTGCTGCAAAGGTTCCTCAGAGAGACCAGCCGAGAACCCGGCGAGTTCCTTCACCAGGTCTCTCAGGTACATGCCCATGTACAGCTGGTATGCCTGGATTCGACAAGTCAGCATTGAATCCTGGAAGCACTTCTTGCCGAGGGCATTCAAGTTGTGGGCCTCCCTGCCGGGAGGCACCAAGGAGTGCATCTTCTGGCTCTTCAGCATGCGCATGGCCGATTCCACAACCATGGAGTTGTGCGGCAGCTGTGACTTTTGAAACCCAGGGCTCCGGCAGACTCGATACATTGAGTCGAGCCGTTTGCTGATCACTGGCCTCGACACCAGTGTCTCCCACATGCAGAGCATCAGTTGTTCCAGGATTGGAGGCACGGGTACAGTAAGGGCCTCCCGAGGGGGGGGGGGGCTCATACTGGAGGATCTCAAGCTCGCCGGCTCCAGGATCCTCCTTGGACTCTGTGGGGAATACCAAAGCCTTGGACATATCCCACTCGAAGTCCAAGAACCTCATGTCCACGGGAGGGGACATTCTCCAAGGCTCAGATACCGGGGAATCGGAAGGGACATCCCTATGCTGGCGGGTATCCGGGGACTCTTCATCTTCGGTTTCCCACACTGACGCCTCCAAGGAGGAATCGAGGGGTTCGTCAGGCATCGAGGGCCCTGGCATCGACCACCCCGATGCCGGCTGGCTTGGCGGCGACGACGACCTTGGTCCCGAACGGGAGGCTGAGTGAGACCTTGGCTGAGGGTCAACTCGAGCCCAAAAGGCTTCGAGGATGGGCTCGGTCTCTGGGGTCGACTTCTATGTCGAGGGCCCGGTGGTCGGGTTGGAGGAACCGGACAGGCCGGCTATCAGCGCCTGCTGCTGCTCCATAAAGGCAGTGAAACTACACTCCAAGGCCACCATTCTGGACTCGAGTCCGGAAGGCTCCATAGCCGCCGGCTTGGGCCCCGCGATGCCAGTTCCCCCAGAGGGCACTGTTCCCTCTAAGCTGTGCGCGTGTGCGCGCGCACACACCTCGCCGAGCGAGCGCACATACTTTACGAGCGAGCGCACAAAAATTACGGTTCTGATTCTGATAGAAAACACAGATGTCTTAAAATTGAAAAGTTGTTGTGTATTTCCAGTTTTCACAAGTTCTACAATATTTTATAGTGCAATCAATGTGGTGTACATACTGTATTCTGACGTGTAGTCAAATTTTAAAGTATATAACTCCGAGAGTCATTATGTGGCGCACAAAAATTTAATCTTTCTTCAAAAGCTGCACAGCTGATATTTTATGCGCACACAGTCTACAGAAAATTAGAGGGAACATTGCCAGAGGGGAGTCCTCAACGAGGACAGTTTGTACTTGCCTCGGCTGATCTGTCTCCCGATGAGGCATCTTTGCCAGGCACTCCTTCTCCGAAGATCCCGGCCAGCTTGCAGGGCTCCGCAACAGGCCTCGGGAGCAGCTGGGTCGCTCGGAACCATCCAGAGACGCCGCCTTCAAGGATTTCTAATTCCTCTTGTGCTCCCTTGAGGGAGACCCCCTTTCCGAGGAACTTCGATGCTGCTCGGGTTTGGAATGCTCCCCCCGAGACGTGGAGGCCTTGGACGAGGTCCGGGCTCTCAGAGGCAAGGACTCAGAAAAAATCCTATCATGTTGCTGCTGGTGGCTCTTCAGGGCCTTAGAGGACATTTTCCTACACGGGCCACAGACCGACGGGTCATGGTCGGGCCCGAGACACCGGAGACAGCAGTTGTGCATATCGGTGAGGGACATAAGTTTCACGCACCGATCACATTTCTTAAACCTGCTGGCAGCCATCGGGGGAAAAAGGGCCCCTGCAAGGTCGAAGACCCAGGCTGCCAGTGAAAAAGATAAAAAGGCACGAAAAAGATAAAAAGGCACAAAGGACAAAAAACAAAAACAGAGACAGACTCGATACTGGTGTACAGAGCCGAAGGCGGGAAGAGGTACCGATGTCGACCGGTCGAAAAACAAGAGAAAAATCAACTTTTTTCGGGGACACAAGGACTACGTCCGAAGGGCTCTGCGGAAAAAAGGAGACTAAGCAAGATGGCACCCTTGGGTGGGAAGGGGGCCGTGCAAGCATAATGGCAACTCCCAAAGGCTTTCTCTGAAAGCTGGGGATTTGTTCCGCATGAGGGCTCTGTCGGCGCCGACGTCACCCATATGTGAGGACTGACTTCCTGCTTGTTCCCGGAGAATCAGCAAATATGCCTGCATCAGGGGCAACATAAAATTCAGCAATATAAAGTAATAAAACATCGAAATGAAAAATCGGGAACAAACAGATATGCAAAAACCTCTGGTTTTGGTCCTGGCTCTGCTCCCACAGGTCACTTCTGGCCCTGGCTCCACCCACAGTTCAACTTCTTTTCTGTCTTTAAAGCCCTATCTAAAAGTGTCTGCAGAATTAAAGAAAATCAGTTCCCTGCATCAAAGGAAGAGGAAGTAAATTCCACATCATAGGTGTGTAGTAAAAAATAAGCATAATGAGAGAAGATTGCTCTCTGCTCAAAATAATTGATATAAAGAAGTTTCTCAGTTTTTCATCAGGCACCGTCTGTGTGGTGCAAACTAAAGTGAGCTCCCCATCTGTCACTGGACGAATCAGTGATGAGGACATGACGACACGATGATACTGTTGAGATGCAAAGGGGAAATCATTCAGCATATTGGATGCTGTGGTCCATCATTGGAGTTTGGCTTTCAGATGAGCAGAGGGAAAGATCCTGTGTGAGAAAGATGGGAAAGTTTCATTCCAATTAAACTTCATCTCACTGGGGCCCTGTCATTTGAAGACATGTGAAGGGGACTACATACTAGACAGTGGAAGCCGCGTGACCTTGTATAGCACAGTTATTTACCTGTAACAGGTGATCTCTGGGAACAGCAGGAATAAGTCTTCACATATGGGTATCGTCGGTACCGACGGAGCCTGCGCGGGAACGCTCCCCAGCGTCCAAAAGGAAAGCTTTTGGGAGCATCCCACAGCGCCTGCGCGCTGCCTTCCCGCCTTTCCCAACCGCCTCTCTCCAGTTCGAGTTTTAAAGCTGAGACAAAGAGAGAGAGAGGAAAGGAAAGATAGATAGAGAGAGAGATACAACTCCTAGGGGAGGTGGGTGGGTTGTGAAGACTTATTCCTGCTGTTCCCAGAGATCACCTGTTACAGGTAAGTAACTGTGCTATCTCCAGGAACAAGCAGGAATGAGTCTTCACATATGGGGACTCCCCAGCTGGAGATGCCTGGGAGATCACCCAGATTGTGAGTCCCTAGGAAGGGCTCCACCTCCACCCATGAATCTCAGGCATCCAGTCAGGGATGGAGGGTAGGAGTTTATTAGGTATGGAACAGGTGTTTGAGAATAGCCTGACCAAACAAGGCATCCCGGCGGGAGTCCTTGTCCAAGCAGTAATGGGCTGTGAAGGTATGAACCGATGCCCAGGTGGCCGCTCGACAGATTTGGTCGATGGACACAGAGTTTAGATGAGCCATAGAGGTTGCCATGGCCCTCACATTGTGAGCTGTGACATGGCCCTCCAGAGAAAGGTTCTTAACTCTGGTAGGCAAAGGAAATACACTGAGCAATCTAATTGGACAGAGTTCTCTTAGAGACTGGAAGTCCTAAATGAGAAGGATCAAAAGCAACAAAAAGTTGAGAGGACTTTCTATGTTGCTGTGTCCTTTGTAAATAGAAAGCAAGTGCTCTTTTACAATCCAGGGTATGAAGATTCCTCTCTGCACTTGATGCATGAGGTCCTGGAAAAAAGACAGGTAAATACACCTCCTGGTTCAGATGAAAAGGTGAGACCACTTTAGGCATAAAGTGTGGATTAGTTCTGAGGACTACCGTGTCATGATGGAACCTTGTATAAGGAGGATTAGCCACGAAAGCTTGCAACTCACTGATACGGCGAGCTGAGGTGACTGCAATGAGAAAAATAACCTTCCAAGAAAGGAATTTCAAGGAGGTAGTGGCTAAGGGTTCAAAGGGTGGCTTCATAAGCTGGCCAAGAACCAGATTCAAGTCCCATGCCACTGGAGGTGGTCTAATGGGAGGTTTAGTCAAAAGAAGGCCTCTCATGAATCTTGCTATAAGAGGATGAGAGGAAATAGGTTGTCCATTGAGAGGCTTAAGGGATGCTGCAATAGCACTCAAATGGACTCTGATTGAATTTGTTTTAAGGCTTGCATGGGATAAAGGCAGCAAATAGTCTAGTAAAGAATTCAAAGGTATTGCCTGAGGGTTGACACCCTTCTCTGCACACCAAATGGAAAACCTTTTCCATTTAAAAGCATAGGAACGTCTGGTGGAAGGCTTTCTGGAAGCATGAAGGATATCCTTCACTTGCTGAGAAAGGTGTAAATCCTGAAGGTCTAGGCCTTCAGCAACCAGGCCCTGAGATGAAGAGACTGAGGATATGGGTGCCACAAGGTTCCCTCCTCCTGGGAGAGGAGATCTGGAGCAGACTCCAGGTCCAGGGAGGGAGCTTGAGAGAGATGCAGAAGTAGAGGGTACCACACTTGGCGTGGCCAATGTGGTGCTATGAGGATCATAGACCCCTTGTCTCTCTGAAGCTTGAACAGAGTCTTGGGGGTGAGGGGAATAGGTGGAAAGGCATAGAGGAAGTCTTGCCCCCAATGAAGGAGGAAGGCATCCCTGGCCTGAACTCCCTGACATGGAATCCTGGAACAAAACCGGGGAAGTTTGGCATTCCACGGACTTGCAAACAGGTCTATGTCTGGGGTACCCCAAATCCGAAAAATCTTGGCTATCTGGTCCCCATGAAGGGACCATTTGTGTGGAAGCAGAACTCGACTGAGTCTGTCTGCCCAAGAGTTTTGAACCCCTGGAAGATACACTGCCATGAGATGGATTTGATGCTCTCTGGCGAAGGCCCACAATCTCAGAGCTTCGTTGCAAAGCGACAGAGAGCCAGTCCCTCCCTGCTTGTTCACGTAGAACATGGCTACCTGGTTGTCCGTGTGGATGAGGACTGTCTTGTAGCTGAGCAGGGTGTGGAAGACTCTGAGAGCCAGAAAGATTGCTCTGAACTCTAAGAGGTTGATATGTAGAGATGTCTCCTGTGGAGACCAGATGCCTTGGGTCGAGAGATCTTGTAGATGAGCTCCCCAACCCTTTGGAGAGGCATCTGTTGTAAGGGTTGCTTGGGGTAACACCTGTTGAAAGGGGGACCCCAGCAACATATTTTGAGTGGACTTCCACCAGTGGAGGGACCAAAAGAGGCGACTGGAGGTTGCTATTTTGTCTGACAGGCAACCTGATGCCTGGGTCCATTGGGTGGACAGGGTCCACTGAGCTGCCCTCATGTGAAGGCGAGCGTAAGGAACCACATGCACCGTGGATGCCATGTGGCCTAAGAGCTGTAACATCTCTCGAGCAGTTAAATGGGATTTTAACTGAATTTGGGAGGCTAACTGCACCAAGCGTAGGCAACGGGCCTGGGGAAGATAGGCCCTTGCAGTTGTGGTATCCAGTAAGGCCCCTATGAACTCTAGAGACTGAGTAGGGGTGAGATGGGATTTTGGAATGTTGATTACCAGTCCCAGATACTGAAGAACACGCTTTGTGCAGGCCAGGGAAGTCTGGGCCTCTGACTGTGTTGGAGCTCGGATGAGCCAGTCGTCCAGATATGGGAATACGAATATTCCTAGAGTGCGTAAAAATGCAGCTACCACTGCCATGCATTTTGTGAACACTCTTGGAGCAGAGGCCAAACCGAAAGGAAGCACTCTGTATTGGTAGTGCTTTCCTTGGTAAAGGAACCGAAGGAATCTTCTGTGTGTTGGATGGATGAGGACATGGGTATACGCATCCTTGAGGTCTAGAGAACAAAGCCAGTCCTGACTCTGGAGGTATGGAAGGAGAGTTCCAAAAGAAGTCATCTTGAATTTCTCCTTGCATAGAAACTTGTTCAACTCTCTGAGATCTAGGATGGGTCTGTAGCCCCCTGTTTTCTTTGGGATGAGAAAATAGGGGGAGTAGAACCCTGAGCCCTGTTGAAGAAGGGGTACTTCTTCTACAGCTCCTTGGGCAAGAAGGGTGGAAATCTCTTGACCTAGAAGGTTGAGAAGAGATGTTGGAGAGTTGAACTGTTTCACCATGGTGTGGGGAGGAAGATTTAAGAAATGTAGCTTGTATCCCTCCCTTATGATGGAGAGGGTCCATTGCTCTGCTGTGATTTGTTCCCATCTGGGAGCAAAGTGAGCTAACCTTCCTGGGATGGTGAGAGGCTCTGGATGATCTAGAGCCAGAAATGCTAAGTTCTCTAGTGGAAAGTCAAAGGCCCTGAGGAGGCTGAGGCTGTTGGGCCGTAGCAGTCCTCGCAGCCTGAGGCTTGGCCTGTTTTGGTTGTTGCTGTCTCTTTGTAGCAAAACGACCGTGAGAAGAGGCCTGACCATAACCAGAAGAAAATGTCCCTTTTTTTGGGAAAGATCCTTTCTTGAACAACCTCTTTTTGAAAGGAGTAGTAGTAGACTGAGAGTCTATCTAAAGCAGAATTTTCAGCATCCATCTGGGTGGCTTTTGCCTGCCAATCTTTGCCAAACAGATTTTCCCTTGTACAGGAAATGTTGCCTAGACCATCCTGTACCCAGGATTCCAAATCAGAGGCTTGTAACCAAGCTACTCTGCGTGCGCCTATGGCCATAGCCGAGGCTCTACTGGCACCCTCAAAGGAGTCAAAGGCTGCACGGTTGGAAAACTTGGATACATCCTGTGCATGTTTAAGCCAGGTAAGATATTCTTCTCTCTTATCTTCTGACATAAAAGGAGATAAGGTGTGTAGATGATCTGTAACTTCTTTCAGAAACATCCCCATATAGAGACTATAGGAGTTGATTCTGGCTATAAGCATACTGGCCTGGAAGATTTTCCTGCCAAAAGCATCTAAGGTTCTGCATTCTCTTCCTAGAGGAGCAGAGGAGTGTCTTTTTGTACTCTTGAATTTTTTCATAGCAGACTCTACCACAATAGAGTGGTGAGGAAGCTGAGTCTTATGAAATCCAGGACAAGGAGGAACACGATACATAGTGTCCAACCTACGAGAAAAAGGAGAGGTGATAAGAGGAGTTTCCCATATACCCAACATGTGGTCATAAAGAATCTCATGTATTGGTAAAATGGCTGCCTCTTTAAGAGCCTTAGGATATTGAAGAATATCCAATTTTTTGGCTTAGGGCTCAGTTTCAGAGGCTACTGCAATGGACAGGCCTCTGGCCACCTCCCTGATGAAGTCCTGGAAAGACAAGTCCTCAGGAGGAGACATTCTCCTTTTTGGAGAAGAGGGTTCCTGAGGACAGATCTCCGATGCTTTGATGGAAACCTCTGATGAATCAGATTCTTCAGAGGAATTGAAGTATCGACTGTCTGGATGCTGTTGCAAAGCCCGATACGAGTACCGAGGGGTATCGACATCGGGAGTCATTGGTACCGAATCGGTACTAACAGGCATCACTGGATACCGTATCGCTGCTGTCGATGCTGATGCCGATGCAAGTGGTACTGGTATCGGAACCGGAGCTGGATCTGGAACTGGAATCGGTATCGACAACAGAGTCTGTTGTTGTACCGTGGGCGTCGCAGCTTGTATGAAGGCCGTAATGGCATGCTGCATGGTCAGAATATTCTGATCCATCGACGCCACCAATGTCTGGATGTCGGTACCGGGAACCGCCGGTACCCCAGAACACTGTAACAGGTGATCGGTCGAGGCCGTGCCATCGATGTCAACCTGTGACCCCATAGATAATGCTTTGGAAGCCGGAGCCTCCCGCCGGGGTAATTTTGCCGGTGTGGATTCCTCAATAGTGAGCTCGGGTACATCTCGATACTTAGAGGGAGATGTACCCTTTGAGGACTGACCGGACTTAAGTTTTGTTACCTGAGATCCATGGGATGAAGAAGCAGCTCTGGAAGACGTTGATGCTACAGAAGCTGCATCGGAGGGAAACAGTGTGCTGAGCTTGGCTGCCCAATTTTGTAACCCTCTTTTAGACATCATGGAGCCGGACTCACAATCCGCGATGGAATGATCAGGACCTAAACATTTTAGACACCAGTCATGGGTGTCCGTGACAGAAATAGTGCCACTGCACTTTGTGCACTTTTTAAACCCGGAGGCGGGCTTTTCCATGAGGAAAAAGACTGTAGGCCTAAGGCCACAGAAGAAAATGCACTGAAGCAGAAAGAAAGTTTTTTTTTTTGTTTTTTTTTTAAAGAAAGGAAAAAGACCAGTGGTACCGATACTCGAGACGGCAGCACGCGACTAATGAAAAAATAAGAAATGAGAAAATAAGAAATTCTTCAGCGGTGACAGGAAACACGACCTGCTGGCTCCGTGGAAAAGAAGAACTGGAGAGAGGCGGTTGGGAAAGGCGGGAAGGCAGCGCACAAGCGCTGTGGGATGCTCTCAAAAGCTTTCCTTTTGGACGCTGGGGAGCATTCCCGCGCAGGCTCCGTCGGTACCGACGATACCCATATGTGAAGACTCATTCCTGCTTGTTCCTGGAGATCTATAAATTATTGCTGTGACCCAAGGAGAACAGTAACCAAGCTGATCTACTCTGTTGAACTTTTCAAACTTTACCAGGAACCCCCAATGATTGTAGGAGGGCTAAGGTTTTGCTCCTCAAACTGGCTGGCTGCAATGACCTAGTTGTTCAGATAAAACTATGATGTTATGGTTTTTAATGCGCTTGATATATTGCCCTTTACTGTGTGTATCAGAGCGGTTTACAGATATATTCTAACAGGCACTTTCTTATCCAGGCGAGCTGACACTACTGCCAAACATTTCTTAACACCCTAGGAGTTGCCAAGGATCCGAAAGGCAGGATTCTATATTGGTAGTGCATTATGCATCAAGAAAGAAAGATATTTCCTCTGGTATGGGCAAACTGGAATGCGAGTGCAAGCATCTTTTGAGGACTAGTAAACCCAGTCAGTTCCCTTTCATTAAACAGGGTATTAATTTTGAACTTTTCCTTGAAGAAAAATAGATTCATATCCATGAGATCTAAGATAGGGTACAGCCCTTCTGAATTCTTTGAGATGAAGAAGTTATCTGGCATATAACTCAGATTCAGTGCCTTAGCTGGGAGCAGTTCTATTCTTCTGGATTGGAGAAATTTGCTGACCTCTTCCTCAAGAATATCCTGATATGATGATCTTTAGCACCCAAGAGTCAGTGGTTATGCTGGTCCATGCATCAAAAAAGAATTGCATCCAGTCTCCCAGTGGTGGTCCAGATTTTGGGTGGAAAATGAATTTGGTTGTGTCTGGATACTCTAGTCAAAAAAAAAGGACTGCTATGGTTTGCGCCAGTACAGGCTCTTTAGGCTGTTTTCTATCCTGTTGTCCCACCTAGCATAATTTTAATGCTGAATTTGCTGAGAATATCTGGCAAAACCCACATCTAAACTGATGGCGTTTCACCCCAGTATGGCGGGAAATTCTCAGTTTAAACTCTGGTGTTCTCTCGTTCCTGCCATTTGATCCCAATGCTGCGTAACGCAAGAACAGTCACACGATCCTAAGCTTGTTGTGCTGTGAGGGCTTGTGTGCATCAGTGTTGCTGAGAGCTAAGCTATCGGTAGCTTAACTACTGGCAGGGTCTCCCAAGAGGGACAGGTCTCAGCTGAGATGCCAGACCAAGACAAACCACCCATGCTTAATTTCTATTCGACTACAAGGAATGCCCATCAACACAACTATAATTCAAGTATATGCCTCAACAACAGCTGCAGAAGAGGATGAAGTTGATGAGTTCTATAAACAAGTATTAGCTGAAATTGACAGAACATGCAAACAGGATATCCTGATAGTCATGGGTGACTGGAAAGCAAACACTGGCAACAAAGAAGGCAGCAAAGTAGTTGGAAAATATGGACTTGGCAACAGAAATGAAACTGGAGAAAGATTGATAGAATTCTGCAAGACCAACGATCTATTCATCTCAAACTCCTTCCAGCAACACAAGTGGCAACTGTACACATGGACTTCACCCAATGGATTGTACAAAAATTAAATTGACTACATCTATGGAAGTCAACGATGGAAAAGCTCTATAACATCAACAAAGACAAAACCTGAAGCTGACTGTGGTACAAATCACTAACTACTAGTATGCAAACTCAAGCTAAAGTTGAAAGAGAGCAAGCCACTCATGAATGTAGCAAAATATTACCTTGAGAATATACCACCGGAATTTAAAGACTGCCTGCAAAATTGATTTGCTGCTTTAGATACAAATGACAGCGCTCCAGAAAAGTTATGGGATGACATCAAGAAGGTTGTGTTAGAAGAAAGTGAGACATCTCTGCAAAAGGTGAAAAAGCAAAAACAGCCTAAATGGATGACAGAAGAAACTCTGAGAGGGGCATGGGAATGATGTCATTGAAACCTGAGCTTTTCATTGGTTCTCTGTTCCACTTATTTGCTGGTAGGGAAACACAATTCACTTGTCTTGACTGGTCTAGGTGGGCTCAAGAGAAGGACATTATCTGTTAAGTAAAATGTCACCTTTTCTGTGTGTCAAAATGCTTTACATACGGAACGTTTATAAGATTACCACCAATATGATGATGATGATGATGCTAATGATTATACTCGCTTACTGGAGTTGTAATGCCTGAATCATTACTGCAAATTTAACCTGCTTTCATTTCCATTCATTGATAAAGAGCACAGTCAAAACCACAGATTTTAGCTTAATTCCTTGTAAACAGAGGGCCATCTTATATCCAGTTTGAAGCCAGATGCTCGTCTTATCTAGGCTTGATAGAACCCATCTATTATGATGTCTTATTTGTTTGTATTTTGCTATGGTCTAAATGATCTTGGCTCTAGGCTTCTTCAGAACTGAAAAAAATTCATTACTGAAATCTCTTTTTTGCTTCCTACAAATCAGGTTGCTATTCCCTAAGAATTAAGAATATTATATGCTAGATTTTCTAAGTTTCGGACTTGTTCCCATCACCTATCTGATTTCAGTTGAAGCCAACAAGCCATTTTCTGGTTTGTTTGACAGTAGTTGGAACTGAATCAGTTTTGTCTGTCACCACACAGCTAGGATCAGGCCAGTCGATCCTCATAATACCAACTTCATTTAGAGAAAGTTTTTAAATTGTGGATATTCTGAATGCTACTCTAACCTTCAGTGAGATTACCCACTAGCATCTCATCTCTCTGGAAAGAGACTGTGAATGAGGGTGTATGTTTGTATATAGAACAGTAATAGCAGAACTGATCCTAGAAAAAACTGGAGTCTTTGCAAATTACTGGACTAAAAATATAGAAGCTGCATACATAGTCTTCTGAGATCCCAAAAGCTCCTAATATGCAATATTTTTTCACTTGATCCTTTAAGAGCTATCACAGCTCACAAAGTATCGGGTGTGTTAGGAGGAGGTGTAAAGCTTACATGATATAGACTGAAACGCATCATATGGAATTGATCAATCAGTTTCTTGTGTAGGGGACGCATTTCTGGATGCACGCACTTCTCGTGTACTGCCAGCCCAACTCCCAGAATATGCACCTAGTACAAAACACAAAGGAGCAGAGAGAAAACAAAAATAGAAGCACTTATAAAGGTTCAGTTGAATTCTAGTTTTAAAAATCACAATGTATTGAATTTTTATAAATTTTTAAAGCCAAAATAATACACCATCTCACATTTCAAAGAGAAAAAGAGAACACATTTTGTAAATCAATTGTTTTCACCCTCATGCTTTGGACAATATTTACAGCATTTTTGGAAGAA
The DNA here is from genome assembly GCA_033557465.1 of Ichthyophis bannanicus. NCBI lineage: Eukaryota > Metazoa > Chordata > Amphibia > Gymnophiona > Ichthyophiidae > Ichthyophis > Ichthyophis bannanicus. Next base: position 39,180,370 of record CM066046.1, read on the forward strand.
AACTACTTCCAAATCAATACTGCACTGTGGAATATCAGAACATAAACTTTGTCATTTCCAGTGTAGAAAACATAGTTACTTACCTGTAGCAAGTTCTCAGTGAAAGCAGGATAAGTTCTCACATATGGGTGAAGTTACTGATTGAGCACCATGTGGAAAAACCCAGCTTCTTCTAGAAGCTTTTGGACTGGCTCCAATGTACCTGCTGCGCCTCATCCTCTCAGTCTAATTACTAGCTGATGGAAGAATGGAATTCCAATGGGAGGTGGGAGGGTTGTGACTTATCTTGCTGTCCATGGAATAACTCTGTTTTCTCTGTGAACACCTAGGATAAGTGCTCAAATATGGGAATACCTAGCTACAGGCTGGGGTGGAGGAGTAGCCTAGTGGTTAGAGTAAGTGTGTAGTACCCAGAAGATCAAGGGTTTGATTCCAACTGACACTCCTTGTGACCTTGGGCTAGTCATTTTACCCTCCACTGCCTCAGAAGAAAAGGCCTGGCAATCTATTTCTGGTGATACATTGCCAAGAAAACCCAGAGGCTGCAGGGTTGACAGGAATCAGCACTGACTCAACTATTTAACAGGGTAGTAACTATTTACACTTAGCTTAACATATTTACAAGAATTCTGCCATCTAGGTCAAAATAGGATAATTGTGTCTTTTGGAATGTTTTAAGAGTCCTTTGTTGGGTTTGGTGTGGTTGTTGTGCTATGTAATGTGTCCATAGTGTTCTGTGAACAGAAAGGTCTTGAGCTTTTTCCAGAAGTCTTTGATGTCTTCGGTTGAACGGATTTCTTCAGGCAGGGTGTTCCATAGTTGTGGTGCGGCTAGTGACAGTGCTCTTTTGGATGTTGATTGCTTGCTTTTCCGGAAATCTGATGGCACGTTGATCGTGTGTCTATTGTTGGTTCTTCTAGGGTGGGTGCTGTCTTCTCTTGTAATTAGGGGTTTCTAGGATGTCTGCTAAGGAGTGGTGGATGATTTTGAAGATGTTTAGTATTGTTTTAAACTTGGCACGTGCTTGGATTGGTAGCCAGTGTAGTTGATGTAATATTGGTGTGATGTGATCTGCCTTATTGGTTCCGCTGATAATTCGTGCTGTTGTGTTCTACACCATTTGTAGTGGGTGTGTGGTTTGCTTTGGTAGGCCTTGGTAGAGTGATTTGCCGTAGTCCAGTATTGGCGTGATGATGGCTTGGCAAACAGTTCTGAAGTGGTCCTGGTATAGGAGTGGTTTAAGTCTTCTTATAAGGTTTAATTTGCGGTATGCTTTCACTGCTGTCTTGTTTATATGAGATTGAAGATTAATGTTTTTGTCTAGTGTGACACCTAGGTAGTGCACTTCCTCTTTTACAGGTATGGTTTTGTTCAGCAGTTGGATTTGTTGTGGAGGGTTGAAGGTGGTACTGCTGCTGATGGAAAATGCTTCTGTTCTCTTACAGTTCAGTATGAGATTGTTGCTGCTGAGCCAGGTGGCTACATCTTCTAGGCATTGAGTATTGGTCGTGATGTTTGGTGCTTCCAAGTCAATCGGAGTGTAGACCATGAGGTCGTCAGCATACAGATGGAATAGTATGTTATGTTTCTTGATGATGTTACAGATGGGGGCACATGTATAGGTTGAACAGTATTGATGAGAGTGCCGACCCTTGTGGGATGCCTTGTGTTGTAGGGAAGGGTGTGGAGTGTTTTGTTCCACATTTTACTTGTTGTAGCCTGTTCTTTAGGTATGAGGTGAACCATTGTAGAGTGGTGTTGCAGATGCCAGTTTCCTAGAGGCGATGGATTAGGATGGGGTGCGAGACTGAGTTGAAGGAGGATGAGATATCTATGAAAATGAGGATAAATCCATTCTTTGGCTTCTCTATTCCTTTCAGGATGTTGTTAAAGAGTGATGTTAGGAATATTTTCACATTATGACGTGGCTTGAAGCCATGTTACTATGGGGCCAGTGGCGCGTTGTGGTCTATATGGCCCTGGAGCTGTATCTGCACGGTCTTCTCTATGATTTTTGCAAGAAATGCTAGGTTGGAAATCAGGCAGTAAGCTGCAGGGTCCGTCTTGCAGAGTGAGGTGCTTTTCAAGATTGGTCGAATTGTTGCTTGTTTAAAGAAGGTTGGCTTGTGTCCTCTTGCAAGGATAATTTGATTATTTTTTCTATGTAAGGACTGAGTTGTTCTTTAGTGTTTTTTATCCATTGCACAGGGCAAGGGTCATTTGGAGAAGCGGCAGTGTTGAGGGCGATGATTATTTGGTCTATTTGACTCTGAGGTGGTATGGTAAATTATCCTCAAGGTTGTGCAGAGGTTTGTACTTTAGTGCTGCTTCATTCCATGATTGTTGCGCATAGGTATTTGTTAAGTTTGTTTTGGTTTTTGGCTAGGTGGTTCGCCATGTCTTGAAGATGCTCCTCGATGGTCTCCTGATATGTGTTGTCTCCGGTGAGAGCTTGCACAATGTTGAAAAGCTCTCTTGGCTTGTTTACTGATTGCATGATTAGGTTTGTGAGGTGGTGGTGTTTGCAGTTGTTGATCAGAGAGTTGTAATTGTTCTGCTTAGTGCAATATAGTCGTTGCATGTCTGGGTCTTTGTTTTTTCTCCATTTCCTTTCAATTTTTCTCAGCTCTCTTTTTGCATCTCTGATCATGCTGGAGTACCAGGGGTGGATAGTTTAGTGTGTGTGTGTGTGTGTATGTGGTTTCTGCAAGGTGCTGCTGCTGCGGTAGATATTGTATTGGTCCAGTTTTCAATTATTTTGTTAAGGTCATCTGTATTTTGTTGTAGATTTGGGATGACCTCTTTCAAAAAGGTTTCTCTATCGAATGATTTAAATCTTCTTTTGGTTTCAGGTTTTTCTTGTGTATGCATTGGTTGGTTGATCTGTATTGTGATGGTTATTATGTGATGGTCCAACCATGGTATTGGCACAACTGTGGGACAGGAGACCGTGCTAGGTGCTTGTAGTGATATGGGAATGAATTTGAGTTCTGGGGTTGTTCCATGTCTGTGAGTGGGTTCCTTGATCAGTTGATGATATTGTAGTGCTTCCATAGCTTTGAGGAAGGCTTTGGCATTTTTTTCTGGTGTTGCTCCGATGCTGAAGTTGCCTAGGAGGATGAGTGGTTTGATTGTTGAATTGTGCATGCATAGTGTTTCAAGAATCTTCGTTAGGTCGTCAGCTTTGGTGTTTGGTGATCTATACGTGAGGCATATATCTGTGTGTTTGTTAGAAATGAGGATTATGCTGGATTCTTCTGTGCTGGTTGCTAGGGTGGTTTTGAATTTGAAGTGGCTCCTGGTCTGAATCAGTACTCTACCACCTCTTCTATCTATTCTAAGAGAGTTGAAGGTGATGAAGGTGGGTAGAGTGATTTGATTTAAAATTACTTGATCTGTATCATTGAGCCAAGTCTCAGTTATGCAGAGTATATCCGGACCTTGTATGTGTATTTTTTATTTATTTATTTATCTATTTTCTTTTATACCGCCCCTTCCAAAGATCAAGGGCAGTTTACATGGAACAATTTAACATTCTTGTACACTTCTGTATACATTTACATTGAACAGTAGAATTCAACTATGTACAGGTGATAATGCAAACAACTGTCAAACTATTTACAGAGGCTATTTATAGTGTGTTACAGAGTTGGATAGTTATTGGGCATGTGTGGGTATTGGAATTAATTTCCTTTTTTTGTCGTAAGTCAAGAGTGTGCGTGGTGGAGGGCTATCAGGGGTTAGTTAATTGTAATTTCAGGTGTTTTGTGTTTGTGTGACTGTGGTTGCTGTGGGGCTGGACTTGGGGGTAGGGGATTTCAAAGTGTTCGGAGAATAGGTAGGTTTTTAGTTCTTTCCTGAATTGAGATAGGTCTTTTATGATGCGAAGGTCTATTGGGAGATCGTTCCAGAGTGTAGGGGCAGTGAATGAGAATGCTCTGGAGCTTGTATTTTTCTTAGACTTCCTGAAGGCTTCTGGTGTGCTAAGGGAGTGGGCTGCGTTTTGTCTGTGAGTTCTCGTTTCAGTTGGAGCATGCAGCAGTGTGGACAGATGTGAGGGGGCAATGCCGTTTATGAGTTTGAAGGTTGTTAGGATTATTTTATATCTGATTCGGCTATTTATAGGGAGCCAGTGTAATTCCAGCAGTATTGGGGTTACGTGGTCTGTTAGGCGAGCTTTATGTGTATGTAGTCTGTGACGGTGTTGGTTTTATTTCTGACTGACCTTGCGTTTATAAGCATACAGGTGAAGTTTGTACCTACCATGGGATTAGTGTGGTTGTATTGTACCTTACAGGTGGGGAGTATATTGATCATAGTTTCTGTAATGTGTAAAAAAATTTCTGTAAAAAAAAATTAAAAAGTGTGTGCATGTTTTGCATAGTGCATGTATAATTTGGTTGTGCCATGTGGTGAGGTATTGTATGTGCCATGGAGTGTTCTGGTATGCTCCTCATGGTTTGTAGATCTTCTCCAGTAGTGTCAGTGAACCAATGTTCTCTGATGCTTCAGGGAGCAATCACCCCTGATGCACTTGAGAGGGACAGCAGCTGGACAATCATCCTTGATCTTCGCGATTTCCATGACAGTGACTTTTCTGCAGGCAGACAATGGGACTCAAGAACTGCTTAATATCTTGATGTACCAGTCTCTATGAAATCAAAATAGCAGTATTGCGCCAGGCAAAGAAGACCTCCTTAGAGCTCTGCACAAGATGCTTCTCAAGGGCTGCCATCGACAAAGCTAGAGGGGGGCTCACAGCAGAATCGGCTGATGTTCGTGGATCTGTTGAGAAGGATCATCTCGGATTCCTGGGGAAGGGTGCAGCCTTTCCAGTACTGAGGAGAATGTGTGGCCCTCACATTGCAGATGTTTCGAGGACATTGGTTCTTCCAGTATCTTGATGTGTGAGACATCATGCTCCAATGACTCATGATGCCAATGCATCTCAGCTTCCACCTGATGCTTGGTCTCTTTAGTCCTCAATGCTGATGAAGTTAAGGAGGAATCCTTCCTTTTCTTCAGACAGGATTCACAGATGACTGATCCTGGGACACACTATCGATGCCTGATTCAGAGTGATAATTTCTTGATACTGATGCACCTCCAGTGTCTGGTGCAGCTCCTGAGGCCATGGAGACCAGTGTTGCTGATGCTGTTGATGGGCTGTTCTTCATGCTCCTTGATACCTATTCATGGTTGAATCCCAGACACTGCGGGCACCATCCAGAAAATAGTCCCAGCAAAATCAAACAGCTTGATTGTGAAAATGTAAACCTGGTTGAGTGCCTGAGGTCTAAATATGACCCATAATAGTGAAGCGATAAAAAGAAAGGAACCTCAAAAAGGCCAAAAACCTAACTGTTGCTGTTAAGTACCACTGAGTCGGTGTCAACTCTTGGCGACCCTTTGGATAGTTGTCCTAAACTGTGTTCGGTCTTCAGTCAGGCAGCTCATTGTTGATAGAGTGGCACCCATAGCAGCTGTCATTGTATCGATCCATGTCTTTGCTGGCCTTCCTCTTTTGCATTGATCTTCTACCTTGCCAAGCATGATGTTATTCTCTAGTGATCTCTCTCTTCGCATAATGTGTCCAAGGTATGAAAGTTGAAGTCTTGTCATCTGAGCTTCTAAAGAAAGCTTAGGTTGATTTCCTCCAGTACGTATTGGTTTGTTCTTCGGGCAGTCCATGGTATACACAGTATTCTTTGCCAGCACCATAATTCAAAGGCATTGATTTTCTTCCTATCTTTTTCACTGTCCAACTTTCGCATCCCTATGATGTTATTGAAAATACCATGGTTTGAAGAAGTCGAACCTTTGTATGCAGAGAGACATCTCTGTTCTTGAGAATCTTATTTAGGTCCTTCATAGCCATTCTGCCAAGAGCAATACGTCGTCTGATTTCTTGACTGCTTCATTTCTTTATTGATAGTTGATACAAGTAGGTTAAAGTTGTTCACTATTTCAATTTCTTCTCCATTAACAATGAACTTATTGATTTTGCCAGTTATCAAAATCTTTGTCTTCTTTACATTAAGATGCAGGCCCATTTTAAGACTATGTTCCTTGATCTTGAGAAGCAAATGTTTGAGATCATATTCACTTTCAGTCAGTAATGTGGTATCATCAGAATAGCAAAGGCTGTTGATGAGTCTTCCACCAATCTTCACACCTTGGTTGTCTTCATACAGTCCTGCAAATCAATTAAACAGGTAGGGGGAAAATATGCACCCTTGTTATACACCTTTGCTGATTTTAAACCATTTTATTTCTCCTTGTTGCATTCGAACTGTTGCTTCTTGATCAATGTAAAGGTTGTGCAAGAGAACAATCAGATATTCTGGTATACCCATGCTTCTTAACGTGGCCCAGAGTTTCTCATGGCTTACACAGTCAAAAGCCCTGCCATAGTCAGACAAACCGAACTGGCTACTAGGTGACTTTAATCTCGCCTCACTCCAGCCCATTGTGGCCTGCACCTTCCTCGATGCAATGTCCAACCTCAATTATGTACAAATAATAAACAACCCCACTCATCAACGCGGAAATGTTCTTGACCTCATCTTCACCTCACCCACTTACTTAGACTCCAACTACAATTTTGATCTTTCAATCACCCCAGTTCCCTGGTCCGACCATAGCCTCCTATCATTCAAGATGCCAGTACAGCTAAAATCAGTCAGCCACACTATGAAACGTGCTCCAGCAAACCACAGACGATTCAAACCATTTGACAAAGAAGAAATCATGAACATCGTCCTCCCAAAATTGACCCAACCATTGGACAACATCAATGACATGGTTGACATCTGGAACACCCTCAAGGAATACTCAGAACTATCTACAGCTAATAGCCACCCAACACCGGATAACCTTTTGGATAAAAAACCATCGTCACCATGGTTCACCCCAGAGCTAAAGAAATCCCTCACACTTTTGAGAAAGCTAGAGAGAAGATGGCATAAATCCCAGAACTCCTCTGACCAAGCATCATACCTAACCCATCTAAAAACCCACCGTGAAGCGGTCTGGTACAGCAGAAAAGCCTATCACTCAGAACTCCTCAACCGCTCTCTAAACAAGCCACGAGAGCTCTTTAACCTTGTAAGAGTACTAACCACAGAACCATCCCCGCCACAGCAAGAATCCATACACCCCCAAAAGTACGCCAACTACATCCGATCAAAAGCCATCAAAACATCAATAGCCTCCCCCTTGATACCATCCCAAATTCATGTACATGAGAACCCACTCTGCAAGTTCGTACCCCCCTCCACAAAACATGTTGAAGACATTGTCACCAGAATAAACACAACTACGGCAGCAAATGACCCATGTCCAGCACACTGGATAAAAGCAATGAGATCTGAACTCAGCCCGTGCATATCGAAAATCATAAACCAATCATTCTCAACAGGAACTTTCCCAACAGCTCTCAAGCAGACCTCCATAAGACCTCTTCTAAAAAACAACCAACTAGACTCAACAAAGGAAGAATCCTATCGTCCAATTGCCAGCATCCCCTTTCTAGCTAAAATAATTGAGAAAATAACACAAATTCAGATCCAACAACATATAGACACCACATCTCCACTAGACCCCAGTCAACATGGCTTCAGAGAAGCTCATGGAGTCGAAACACTGCTGACCTCATTAACCAACACTCTCATCACTGGAATCAACAGCATCAAAAATGGATTTGCATTAATATTCCTAGACATCTCTGCAGCATTTGATTCAGTGGACCATAACAAACTCCTAACCCGACTCCAATGCAAAGGGATCCAGGGGTTAGCACTGGATTGGTGTAAATCGTACCTGGAAGAGCGCTGGCAACATGTTCGTATGGGAACAAACACCTCAGAACCATTCCAGTTGAAACAAGGAGTCCCCCAAGGATCCTCCCTCTCGGCGCTACTATTTAATATTTATATGCAGCCGTTATGTGAGATCACACGTTCATTCGGAGTATCCTCTCTAATCTATGCAGATGATGTGCTGATTTTCACACCAATCAACATCACTCTGCCAGATTTCACGGTTCTAGTAGAATGTTTCGATGCAATAGCAGACTGGCTTCTCACACAGAACATGAGAATAAACTTCAAAAAAACCGAAGTTTTAATCATCACCAAGAATAAGGAATTTTCACCTCCACCTACCCTAAAAGTACGGGACACCGAACTTCCAGTCAAAACCACCATAAAATATCTAGGTGTAACTCTGGACCATCGCCTAAACTTCAAAGAGCACATAAACCGAACAGTAAAAACCATCTACTTTAAGATTAGGACCCTCCGACACCTCAAAAACATGCTCGATCCCGACAACTTCCGCACCATCTTTCAAGCGATAGTCACTCCCCACTTTGACTATGCAAACATAGTTCTCCACGGCCTCCCAAAAAGCACCCTAAACACCCTTCAACTAGCAATGAACACTGCTGCTCGCATCCTCCATGGGGCCTCAAGGAGTGATCATATAACCCCCATATTAAAGGAATTACACTGGCTCCCAATACCTTACAGAATTACATACAAAGCACTACTTACAACATTTAAGGCCATCAATAACCTAGCGCCCCCAGCAATCTGCACACTCCTCACTCACACTCCTAATACCAGATCCAGGAGATCGGTAGCGGCCAATACCCTAACCATCCCAACCGACTCCACAAAGCGTTCAAATGCAACCACGGAAAGAGCATTCTCATACTTCGCTCCTAGATGCTGGAACAATCTTCCTCCCTCCATAAGAGCAATCAAGGACCTCAAGCAATTTAGAAAAGCTATAAAACACCACCTGTTCCTCTTACACTTCTCCCAACAACAGTTACCATCTCCTACCCTCTCAACTTTTCCTAAGCCCCCTTTATAAACCAAAATTGATCTGATCCATCTCTTCTGTATAACAAGAAATCTACCCTTGTATATAGTTGTATAATTAAGATGTACAAAGTTTTCCTAAGTTGAATCCTGTTAGATCTCCTGTTACATGTAAGCTCACGACAGCATGTTGCTATCTGTGAGCACTTTATGTTTACTGTAAACCGCGCTGATGAGAAAGAGCGCGGTATATAAGAACATTAAATAAATAAAATAAAATAGTCGATGATACACATATAGAAATCTTTTTGGTATTCTTTTGTCTTTTCAAGGATCCATCTCACATCTGCAATGGTGTCTTTCGTCCCTTGCCCTTTCCTGAGCCCTGTTTGCACTTCAGGCAGTTCTTGTTCCAGGTTTGGTTGTAGTCTCTGCTGAATAATCTTCAGTAGAATCTTGCTGGCATGTGGAATCAGAGTAATTGTGAAATAATTTCCACAGTCAGTTGGATCACCTTTCTTTAATATTGGTATAAACAAAGATCTTTTCCAGTCAGTTGGCCATGATGTTGTCTTCCAAATTTCCTGGCAGGGTCTTGTAAGTACAGTAACAGCTGCATCAGATTGCTGTAATACTTCAATCAGAATGCTATCAATGCCCGGTGCTTTGTTCTTTGATAAGGCTTTCAATGCTGCTTCGACTTCTTTGATCACCAATGGTTCCTGATCAGAAGGTACAGGTTGAAACAGCCGTTTGTCTACTTGATTTACCTGTTCTTGATCTTCTCAGCATCATTCAACATGGATCATTGAGCATCTTGTAGCATTCCACTTCTAGGCTGGAATTTTTTCTTTAACTCTCGTAGCTTTAGGAAAGCCAATCCTGTTCTTCCCCTAATAGTTTCTAATTCTGCTTCCTTGCATGCATCATTGTAGTACTTCTCCTTGTCTTGTCTTGCTGCACATTGAAAATCGCTGTTGAGCTCTGCGATTGCCTCTCTTTCTCCTCCGGGTTTATTTTCTCTGCATTTCTGAGCAATTTTCAGAGTTTCTTCAGTCATCCATTTTGACCATTTTTGCTTTTTCACCTTTCTTCCAACACAACCTTCTTGATGTCATCCCATAACTCTTCTGGAGCTCTGTCATTTGTATCTAAAACAGCAAATCGATTTTGCAGGCAGTCTTTAAATTTCGGTAGTATAATCTCAAGGTCATATTTTGCTACATTAATGAGTGACTTGCTCTTTTTTCAACTTTAGCTTGAGTTTGCATACTAGTGGTTGGTGATCTGTACCACAGTCAGCTCCAGGTTTTGTCTTTGTTGATGTTATAGAACTTTTCCATTGTTGACTTCCACAGATTTATTTATTTATTTATTTACATTCTCTTATATACCTCGCTATTCTGCATCAGTGCGGTTTACATTGAACAAAGTGAAATTACATTGAACAGGGCATTATAACTTGGAGATAACTATTTTACACGGAACATGGGCTATGGAGGGTTAAGTGGCTTGCCCAAGACTACAAGGAGCACCTGTGGGACTAGAAACCCCAGTCCTTCCGGCCCAAGGTTGCTGTCCTCTAGTGGGATTTGAACCCCTGACCTTCCGGCCTGAAGTACCTTGCCCCAACCACTAGGCCACTCCTCCAGATGTAGTCAATTTGATTTTTGTACAGTTCATTGGGTGAAGTCCATGTGTACAGTCGCCGCTTGTGTTGCTGGAAGAAGGTGTTTAAGATGGAGAGATCATTTGTCTTGCAGAATTCTATCAGTCTTTCTCCTGCTTCATTTCTGTTGTCAAGTCCATATTTTCCAACCACTTTGCCTTCTTCTGTGTTGCCAACATTTGCGTTCCAGTCACCTATGACTATGATCATATCCTGTTTGCATGTTCTATCAATTTTAGCTTGTATTCGTTCATAGAAATCATCAACTTCATCCTCTTCTGCAGCTGTTGTTGGGGCATATACCTGTATTATATTTTTATGTTTATTTAAAATTGATATACCACCCTTTGTTACATCAGGGCGGCTCACATGTACAAAATCAAACTGTGTTGATGGGCATTCCTCGTACATAAATAGAAATTAAGTGTTCACTGATTGCACTGTATTTCATTACAGTTCTTGCAAGTTTCTTCTTGATTATAAAAGCAATACCATATCTTTTTTGTCTTTCATTTTCAGCATAGTAGATAGACCATGTGATCATCAGACGCAGTCTGCCCGATGCTAGTCCATTTCAGTTCACTAACACCCAACAGATCGAGTTGTACACTTCCCTTAGTTCATACTTCGTATGTTCCATGTCCCAATATGTAAGACATCTTTGCAGCTTCTCTCATTTCATGCGCAGCTATATTAGCAGTCAGACATCCCAAGGGCTTTGATCCAACCACATCATAAATGCTGGCTTTACTCTGAGAAGTCATCAAGTTCTCTCCAGTAGCCAGTTGAGTTGAGTGTCTTCCGACCTGGGGGTCTCATCTTCCAGCACTATAGTGCAATTTGTTTTGTTGTAACTATCCATTGGGTTTTCGTGGCAAGATATGGAAGTAGACTACCAGGCCTTTCTTCAGCGCAGGTAATTCTAGTTTTTTTGTGCCATTGTCACAGAAATGTGATCCTTTGCCGCCAACACCATCCCATTTTGCTTCTGCTCAGATGGGTGGATTGCCAGACCAAGACAAAACCAAATTAAGGAACTAAAAAAGGGAAAATATGCACAGCAGCAATAGGGAGAAAAAGAAAAGAAAAACAGGAGAATACCAAAAGACAACCCAAAGGGTAACAAACTCTGACCATTCGGGTCTGCAGAAAAGATAGAAACATGACAGTAGATAAAGGGCATATGGCCTATCCAGTCTGCCCTTCCATACCAACTACTACAGTCCCTTTTTTTTTTCTTTAGAGATCTTTCTGTGTTTATCCCATGAATTCAGATACAGTCTTTGTCTCTACTACCTGCACTGGGAGACTATTCCATGCATTTATTTTTTTATTTTTTATTTTTTTAAACCGCCGTTACCGCGGCAGAAGAGGGGCTGTTTATTTTCCACGCTGTGAGCAGGAGCTTTCCCTTCTCTCCCTGAGCCTGTGTGACATCACTCTGCAGCTGATTAACTCAGCATTTAAACCGCCGTTACCGCGGCAGAAGAGGGGCTGTTTATTTTCCACGCTGTGAGCAGGAGCTCTCCCTTCTCTCCCTGAGCATGCGTGACATCACTCTGCAGCTGATTAACTTGGCATTTAAACCGCCGTTACCGCGGCAGAAGAGGGGCTGTTTATTTTCCACGCTGTGAGCAGGAGCTTTCCCTTCTCTCCCTGAGCCTGTGTGACATCACTCTGCAGCTGATTAACTCGGCATTTAAACCGCCGTTACCGCGGCAGAAGAGGGGCTGTTTATTTTCCACGCTGTGAGCAGGAGCTCTCCCTTCTCTCCCTGAGCCTGTGTGACATCACTCGGCAGCTGATTAACTCGGCATTTAAACCGCCGTTACTGCGGCGCGCCCGCACCTTGCGGGCCTGCGCCTCTTAGGCGGGGCACGTAGGCGTCTAGAAGGTAAATTCCACGATTAAAGCACCAAATTTCAGAAAATAAGGTAATTTCGTCTGTCATACAAAATCCTCTCAACAAACCAATATGTACCTAACATTGGTTGTTCCTTTTGGCTTCCTACTCCTTTACTTCCTACCTACAAACCCTTACTTTCTTTTCCCTTACTATTTACCACTGTGGATTCATCCAACCTTTTATTTCTTACAACCACAGTGCTCTCAATCTTCCTCTCACAACTTTCATATTTCACGAAAAAACAACACTCACAAATCTCAACCCCACACACATCATTCAAAGAATTCACACATTACTTCAATGCCTTTAGAGCATGTAACTATTGAGCTTATTAATGCAAGATCTATTTGTAACAAGATTCACACAATAATTGATCTCATACAGGACCACCATCCAGACATTCTTTGCATAACAGAATCTTGGCTCCATTCAACTGATAATGTGCTAATTAATCAGCTGGTTTCAGAAAGCTATATAGCTTACAACTGCCCACGATCTCATAAGCGTGGAGGAGGAGTTTTGATAATTGCAAAGAAGTTCCTAAATTTTAAAACGCATAGCATCTCAGACACTCCTCAAGGTAACACAATTAGCATTATGAACAAATACATGTCACTTTGCCTGACTTATAGAGCGCCAAGAGCCCCGCCTGATGAATTAGCTTCAATGCTTGAAACTGTTTGTGCCATTTCTGCAATAAACAAACCCACACTTCTGTTAGGTGACTTTAACCTTAAGTCCACCAACCTTAAAGATGCAGAAGCCTTCCTTCAAGCAATGTCCTCTCTTAATTTCACCCAAATCATTGATGTCCCAACACACATTCACGGCTCTACACCTGATCTTATCTTCGCAAACAACGACCTAATATCAATAGGCTCTTTATCAACTCCTACAGTTATACCAGTACCTTGGTCAGACCACTACTTAATTAAGATAAGGCTACTTCTACAGAAAAAATTGTGCAACATGCATGATGTTAACTCTCACTCACAGAGGCGCTTCAAAAAATTTGACAGAGATACTTTCTTATTGGATACTTTAGAACATCTGAATTCTGAATCGAACAATCTTGAGGCTGAAATTATCAACTGGAACAACACTTTATCTATTGCTGCTTCAGCACCTATCAGCACAAAGAATTTCCTTTACAAAAAGAGACAAAGCAAACCTTGCTTCTCTGCTTACCTACGAAAGTTAAAAAGAAACCTCAGAAAGGTAGAACGGAAATGGCGGAAATATAAGGCAACAAATATACAGAAGTTATACCTAGAAATGCAAAGACAGTACATGGATCTTATCAATCATGCCAAAAAGGAATTCCATACAAATATTATAAACACATCCTTAAACAAGCCCAGAGAATTATTTGAAATAGTCAAGATACTCACAAAAGAGAAAAGTACAGATGAGGATGTCCAAATTGATCCACAAAAATTTGCTGATTACATCAAGGAAAAATTTCACTCCACTAAGACAATTATAGACAACATCACAAGCTCACAAGTCTCTCAGCCTAAAATTTGGGATAAGTTTTGCTCTCCCTCAAATGAACAACTTTCTCATATCATCTCAGCAATTAATACAAGCACCGCTCCCACGGACCCTTGCCCGGTTTCTTGGATCAAAGCTTCCAAATCTAGCATGATACCATACATAAACAACATTGTGCTTAATTCTCTTTCCCAAGGTTTTATGCCAATAGAACTAAAGCAAGCTACAGTTAGACCAATACCAAAGAAAACAACTCTTGACAAAAGTAATCCTGCTGCATACAGACCAATTTCTAGTATACCATTTCTAGCAAAAATCATAGAAAAATCAGTTCAACAGCAATTACAAGAGCACATTGATAATCATGCCCCCCTAGATGATAACCAACATGGTTTTCGTCCTAATCATGGAGTTGAAACTCTTCTGATATATCTTTTTGACAATATCCTCCGTGTTAAAGATAACAAAAAAAAGGGATTCTAATGATCTTTGTAGACATCTCATCAGCGTTTGACACAGTTAACCACCGAATTCTCCTGGAAAGATTACAAAAGATTGGTATTCATGGTATTACTCTCAAATGGTTTCAACCTTACCTTTCTGACAGACAGGTTAGAGTAAAAGTAGGATGTAATACTTCTCAATCAATAAAGGTACTGCAAGGAGTCCCTCAAGGATCCGCCCTCTCATCTCTTCTTTTTAATATTTACATACAACCAATTTGTGATATCATAAAAGCTTATAACATCCAATACACTATTTATGCAGATGACATTTTGATTTTTACGCCTTTTTCCATCGACAACTCTGTATATTCCGATATCTCAGTCTGTTTAACTGAAATGACAAGATGGTGTAAGGAGAATAATTTTTCAATCAATTATAGCAAAACTGAGGCCCTCATAATCACTCGTAACCCTGAATTCTTACATCCACCGAACATCAGAGTTGATAGCACAACCATTCCAATTAAAACGGAAGTTAAGTACCTTGGTGTTACTCTGGACAGTGAGTTAAATCTCAAAACACACATTAATAAAACAATCAGGAATGCGTATTTCAGGATGCGTATTATAAGAAGACTAAAACCACTTCTTGCCTCCGATCTTTTTCGTACTGTGTGTCAAGCGCTAATAACTCCTTTACTGGATTTTTGCAATCCCATCTTCCTTGGGCTAGCACTGCAAGCTCTAAAACCTCTTCAATTAGCTCAGAATACTGCAGCCCGTATTATATCTGGAACATCTATTCATGAACACATTACTCCAGTTATGAAGGATCTTCACTGGCTCCCAATCCAAACACGCATCAAATATAAAACAATTATTAACATTTTCAAAATAAAACATCATATCTCAGCTAATAGTCTGTACGCCCTCATTCTTCCTGACCCCAGCTCCCGACCAAGAAGAAAGGGAACTTCTCACAGAGTAAGTTCTTCTAGTAATTTCAAAACATCGCGCAAGGATACTACAGAGAGAGCATTTTCCTTGGCTGCCCCAATAATCTGGAACTCACTTCCAGACGACTTGAGATCTTCAACCGAACTCAAAGACTTCCGTAAGCAATTAAAAACTTTGCTTTTCATTGAACATTATGGGCCTATTACTTAATCTTCTGATCTACCTACCCACCACTTCAAAACTCTTTAAATAGTTTATTGTCATATGATATTTGTATTTTATATAACTTTATAGTTAGCACACGTTAAGTTGTAATGATTAATGTGCACTGTTTTGACTATATGTTTTAATGTTTATATTTTTCTCACTACTCGCTATAAGTTTTGTATGTTTTGTTTCTTTCACCGCCTTGATTGTAAGATAAGGCGATATATAAATACAGTTAAATAAATAAAATAAATAAATAAATTTACCATTCTTTCTGTAACAAAATATTTCTGTAAATTACTCCCGAGTCTATCTCCTTTTCTCTTCATCCTATGCCCCCTCATTGCAGAGCTTTCTTTCAATTGAAAGAGGCTCTCCTCCTGTGCATTTATGCCATGGAGGTCAAAAGGAATGAGGCATAGGCGCATCAGTCATCCCAAATGTTTCTAGAAGAAGCCAGGAGAGGTTTCTTGTGCAGGGCATCATTGGTGATATCACCCATATGTGAGCACTTATCCTGCTTGTCCAAGGAGAAAATGGGAAATTCTTCAATTAACAGTTATCACCTCAGAATACCACGTTTAGAACTGCTGTTATAACAGTTATGAAGAACACAATGGCATATCTAGTCTTAAAGGACTAGAAAAGGGGACTGTTGCTTCTGGAGAGAGATCTGCAATTGTGAGTATATACTTCTGGGAATTTTCTGAAAGGAATTCTTTCTGTTAAAGCTAATTAATCTGTGAACCACTATTTTTTGTTAAATCAGTCAGGGCCTAGTAGCAGCAGTTTAAGTTTAAATGTAAAACACAGAAGATAACTTTCTGGTTACATTTCATACCCAGCAGAGAGCTTGTAGTTTAAATTTAATAGTCACTCAGGGCCTAGCATCAGCAAAGTACTTTTAGTTTAAATTTAAAACACAGAAGAGAGCTTTCTGGTTAATTTTAGAACCCAGCAGAGAGCTTGTAGTTTAAATTTCATAATAAGTTAGAGCCTAGCAGCAGCAAAGAACTATAATTTAAATAAAATCAGAATATAGCTTACCTCAGCAGTACAGAGCTATAATTTAAATAAAATCAGAATATAGCTTACCTAAGCAGTACAGAGCTATAATTTAAATAAAATCAGAATATAGCTTACCTCAGCAGTACAGGACAGGGTACTGTGTAGCAGCCCTATTTTTATGTGTTATTTCCCTCCCTCCCTCCCCAACACCCACCTACCCCTGGGATAATCGTAGCTTTATAGGTACTTACACATCTTAAAAGACAGGAGGTGCTCTCAGGTGAAGCTCGTTACCCAAATCAGTCATACACTAAAGATCTGAGATTAATTAAGCTTCAGGTGAACAAGGTATATTAAACGTATTAGGTACAGTTTTATTAGTATAAATATCCACAGCAACCCTTAGTAAGTAAAGAACTTAAAGAACTAAACACAAGCTTAAAACTAAGATGCAGACAGCAGTCCAGCAGCGAGATGGGGGCTTTCCAGTCTTTTGCATTGAGTGTCACATATATGATTTTCTCCCAGTTGGTGAGCGGTCTTACGTGTGCACTAGGTGCAAGGAGCTCTTTGTTCTCGGGGAACGAGTCCCTTCTCTAGAGGCTAGAGTAGCAGACTTGGAAAACATAAGAAAGACAGAGAGGTCCATAGACAAGACCTACAGGGATATAATCCTGAAGTCCCACCTCCAGTCTGGCAGCATCCCTATTGCCATGGAGGAGAGAGGTCACGTGACAGAAGAGCATCACCCTGGTGTGGCAGGAAGTGATCTTGTAACTAGGACCTGTCCTCCAGGTGATGTAAAACCCTCTCACACCGAGGAAGTTTCTCCAGGGCCATGTGTCCATGAGGGAAGGGTTAGGACAGCCGTTATCGATCATTAGGCATGTAGGTAGCTGGGTGGCTGGTGGACGTGAGGATCGCCTGGTAACATGCCTGCCTGGTGCAAAGGTAGCGGACCTCATGCGCCACCTAGATAAGGTCTTAGATAGTGCTAGGGAGGAGTCTGCTGTCTTGGTACATGTCAGTACCAATGACATAGGAAAATGTGGTAGGGCGATTCTGGAGGCTAAATTTAGGCTTTTAGGTAGGAAGTTGAAATCCAGAACTTCCAGGGCAGTGTTCTCTGAAATGCTTCCCGTTCCACGCGCAGGACCCAAAAGGCAGGCAGAGCTCCGGAGTCTCAATGTGTGGATGAGACAATGCTGCAGAGATGAGGGTTTTGGATTTGTTAGGAACTGGGGAACATTCTGGGGAAAGGAGGGGCTCTTCCGAAGGGATGGGCTTCACCTTAACCGAGATGGAACCAGAATGCTGGCATTAACCTTTAAAAAGGAGATAGAGCAGGTTTTAAACTAGATAATAGGGGAAAGCCGACAGTCGCCCAAGAGCGGATGGTTCGGAAGAATGTATCCTTGACGGATACTACCAAAATCAGAGAGGTTCCAAAAAAGAGTAAAGTAGCCCAAATGCCCTCGAGTATGGAGGAGACAGAGCTTAAAGATCCCAAATTACCTATGTCTACCAATAGCCAAATTAATATGAATAAAATACAGTCTCTAAAATGCTTGCATGCAAATGCTAGAAGTCTAAAAAATAAGATGGGAGAGTTAGAATATATAGCACTAAATGAGAGGTTAAATATGATTGGAATATCAGAGACATGGTGGAAGGAGGACAACCAGTGGGACACAGTGATACCTGGGTACAAACTATATCATAATGATAGAGCTGATCAACATGGTGGAGGGGTTGCGCTCTATGTTAGAGAGGGCATTGAGTCAGAAAGGATTAAAGTTTTTCAGGAAACAAAATTTGCTGTAGAATATCTATGGATTGAAATTCCATGTAAAAAGGGGAAGGCGATGGCAGTGGGGTGTACTATCGACCGCCTGGCCAGAATGAACAAATGGATGATGAAATGCTCAAACAAATCAAGGAAGCTAACAAACGTTACAGCGCAGTAATAATAATGGGTGATTTCAATTACCCCGGTATTGACTGGGTCAGTGTCACGTCAGGACATGCTAGGGAGATAAAGTTCCTAGATGAAATAAATGACTGCTTCTTGGAGCAGCTGGTTCATGAACCGACCAGAGGGGAAGCCATATTAGACCTAGTCCTTAGTGTAACACCAGATCTAGTGCAAGAGAAGGGTGTTAGGGCTACTTGGCAATAGTGATCATAGCATTATCGCCTTTGATTTAATTAGTGGAGGAGGGATAGTAAGGAAATCCACAGTACTACCTTTTAACTTTCGAAAGGGAGACTATGATAAAATGAGGAAAATAGTTAAGAAAATCTAAAAGGAGCAGTTGCAAAGGTTAAAGACTTACATCAAGCTTGGGTGTTGTTGAAAAATACTATCTTGGAAGCCCAGACCAGCTGTATTCCACGCTTTAAGAAAAGTGGAAGGAAGTCCAAAAAACTGCCAGCATGGTTTAAAGGTGAGGTCAGAGAGGCTGTTGTTGCCAAAAAAGCATCTTTCAGGAAATGGAAAAAAGAGCCAAATGATGAAACCTGGAAACAGCACAAACACTGGCATGTCAAATGCAAGGCATTGATAAGGCAGGCAAAGGGAGAATTTGAGAAGAAGCTTGTTGCGGAAGCAAAAACGCGAAATAAAGATTTTTTCAAGTACATTTGTAGCAAACAACCTGTGAGAGAGTCAGTTGGTCCATTACATGATAGAGGGGTTAAAGGGGCACTAAGAGGCGACAAGGCGATAGCGGAGAGACTGAATGAATTCTTTGCTTCTGTCTTTACTGAGGAAGATGTAGGGATGTTACCCTTGACTGAAGTGGTATTTAAAGGTGCGGAAGAATTGAAGGAAATATCGATACATTGGGAAGATGTATTACAACTATTAGATAAACTGAAGAGTAGCAAATCACCTTGCATCGTGTAACCATAGTTTGGGTTGTTCCTCCCTAGGTGCAACACTTTGCACTTGTCCACATTAAATTTCATCTGCCATTTTGATGCCCAGTCTTCCAATTTATCAAGATCCTCTTGCAATTTTCCACAATCCTCTTGGGTTTTAACAACTTTAAATAGTTTTGTCTCATCTGCAAATTTGATAACTTCACTCGTTATTCCCTTTTCAGGTCATTTATGAATATGTCAAAAAGCAGCGGACCCAGCACAGATTCCTGGGGTACACCACTATTCACCTTTCTCTATTGGGAAAATTGGCCATTTAGCCCTACCCTCTGCTTTCTATCTTTTAACCAGTTCCTGATCCACAATAGTACACTGCTTCCTATCCCATGACTTAGTTTTGCCAAAAGTCTCTGATGAGGGACCTTGTCAAAGACTTTCTGAAAGTCCAAATACACTATGTCAACCGACTCACCTTTGTCTACCTGTTTATTCACACCTTCAAAAAAACATAACAGATTAGTAAGACAAGATCTTCCTTGTCTAAAGCCATGTTGACTGTCTCCCATTAAGCCATGACTATCTACATGTTCAGCAATTTTGTTCTTTATGATGGTTTCTACCATTTTTCCCGGTACTGACATCAGGCTCACCTGTCTGTAGTTTCCCGGACCACCCCTGAAACCCTTTTTAAAAATTGGTGTTACGTTCGCCATCCTCCAATCTTCAGGTATTACAGATGATTTTAATGATAGTTCACAGATTACTAATAGCAGGCCTGCAATCTCATATTTCAGTTCTTTCAACACCCTTGGATGTATATCATCCGGCCCAGGTGATTTGCTACTCTTCAGTTTATCTAATAGTTGTAATACATCTTCCCGATGTATGGGTATTTCCTTCAATTCTTCCGCACCTTTAAATACCACTTCAGTCATGGGTAACATCCCTACATCTTCCTCAGTAAAGACCGAAGCAAAGAATTCATTCAGTCTCTCCGCTATCACCTTGTCGCCTCTTAGTGCCCCTTTAACCCCTCTATCATCTAATGGACTAACTGACTCTCTCACAGGTTTTTTGCTATGAATGTACTTGAAAAAGTCTTTATTACGCATTTTTGCTTCCACAGCAAGCTTCTTCTCAAACTCTCCCTTTGCCTGCCTTATCAATGCCTTGCATTTAACTTGCCAGTGCTTGTGCTGTTTCCAGGTTTCGTCGTTTGGCTCTTTTTTCCATTTCCTGAAAGATGCTTTTTTGGCAACAGCCTCTCAGACCTCACCTTTAAACCATGCTGGCAGTTTTTTGGACTTCCTTCCACTTTTCTTAAAGTGTGGAATACAGCTGGTCTGGGCTTCCCAAGATAGTATTTTTCAACACCACCCAAGCTTGATGTAAGTCTTTTTTTTTTCCTTTATTGTTTATTACAAGCATCACTCACTCTTCAGGAGGGCCTCTCTCGTCACTCCGGCCCTCCTGAAGAGCTCTCCCCGAGGGGATTGAGCGGGTCGGAGCCATCTCTCCACCTCGACGCCGCCCTCCTGCTGCTGTGCCCAATCGGGGCCCTTGGATATATTTAAAACCGGAGCCGATCGGGCGCGCGGCCTCTCTCGTCACTCCGGCCCTCCTGAAGAGCTCTCCCCGAGGGGATTGAGCGGGTCGGAGCCATCTCTCCACCTCGACGCCACCCTCCTGCTGCTGTGCCCAATCGGGGCCCTTGGATATATTTAAAACCGGAGCCGATCGGGCGCACGGCCTCTCTCGTCACTCCGGCCCTCCTGAAGAGCTCTCCCCGAGGGGATTGAGTGGGTCGGAGCCATCTCTCCACCTCGACGACGCCCTCCTGCTGCTGTGCCCAATCGGGGCCCTTGGATATATTTAAAACCGGAGCCGATCGGGTGCCCCTGCGCCTGAGGGCCTCGCCAGAGGGCCCTTTGGCGTGGCCCTTAGGCGTGTACCTTCTAAACCGGACTATGCCCAAAGAAAACGCAAGGGAGACCAGACCCAACACCGAAACAGCACGCATTATTCACACCCTGTAACAGATCAACAGCAAAGATAATTCTGAGCAGACTACTACAACTGTAAGTCATCCCGGACTTTATCAATTACTAGAAGTCCACCACACACGTAACTCTCAACTGCTTTGCTCCAACACCACCACAGCATCTACCTCATTATCTGTTAATTTGCCAAGTGTTTGTTCCTAAATGTATTTTCCTACACATTGTTAAACATCATATGTAACGTTGTTTACTGTCAGCAACCATCCTGTAATTGAAGTCTCGGATAACAGGATTATTGTCAGCAACCATCCTTTAATTAGAGTTTCTTTGAACAGGATTTCTGTCAGCTATTTCTCTGTAATTCTTCTGTAATTTAATGAACTGTGTATAAGATTAATGTCAGCAACCATTCTGTAAATTGAATATATTACAACGTACCTTAATTAGACAATTATTGGTAGCTTCACCCCCTATACTTTCCCCACTCATAACCACAAATTTTATCATAATCTCCTATTCACAATAATTGTGAATCCTTACACTACAAATGATGGCCCTCATCCCACTCACCCTCCTCCTCCTCTCTGCCCTCTCTAGTATCCTACACACATCATTTGCCCTAACATCCAACTCTAACCCTATCCCTATACACCAATACAAGAATAGGAAACCCCACCAAAACCAACAGCAATACCCACAATATACATATCACAATAGACACACCTACCTTCTCTACGTACCTCTTGATACAACAAACACCAGAAGACCTAATCTAAGAGCCACCTCACAGGATCTCAAGTGTGCTCTCATTAACGCACGTTCAGCCCGAAACAAGTGGCCTGCTATCACTGACTTATTATCAAACCTTAACCTAGACATCCTCCTGATAACAGAAACATGGCTCTCAAACACTGACAATGTCATAATGAACCAACTTACTCCACCCAACTACTCCATTTATACCTGCAACAGGGAAAACAGAAAAGGAGGAGGAGTTTGCATAATAGCAAGATCCGATCTAAAGTACCGCATTGTCTCTACCATGACCACGGACCATATAAATACACTATCGATCTCCAATAGTACTAACACCTTAAACCTCATCTACAGAGCCCCAAATGCTCCAGCTGATGATCTGTCAATCATAATTGATCTTGTTACCAACCCCATTGAACTCAACAAACCTAACTGGCTCCTAGGAGATCTCAACCTTGCATCCACCCCGCCATCAGTATCAAACTCCTTCCTTGACGCCATGACCGACTTACACTACAAACAAATTGTAAAAGATCCAACTCATAAACAAGGAAATCTTCTTGATCTCATCTTCGCCCCATTATCATACTGTGAATCGCCAAATCAACTTGAACCCTCATCAACCACCGTCCCCTGGTCCGACCATAATCTTATAACATTCTCCATACCAGCTGAGGAGTTTCCAAGCAAAACACCGGATGTTTATCCACTCTCTAAACCAGCACGTTTTAAACCATTCAACATTGACACTATTACTTCTCAAACCATTCCAAAACTCTCTACAATACCTAACAACATTGATGAAACAGTAGCAAACTGGAACAGCGCCCTTGGACTATCAGCCCAGCCCACCGCTACAGTTAACCAAACCATCTCTACCTCCTCCTTCACCAAGAAACGGAACGCGCCATGGTTCTCCTCTGAACTTCAAACCTCCTTATGGCAATTAAGGAAACTAGAGAAGAAATGGAGACACTCTCTTTTTTTTTTTTTTTTTTTTTTATTAAGCATTTTACAGTGAATATACACCAATCAATAAGGAAAATAACACAAAATTAGAGAAAATACATATTGCATAACAGCAAAAGAAACAAAATACAATATATAGTCCACATAAATGGTGCAAGCAAATAGAAAAAGCAAAGAAATATAATCACAAGAAAACCAGGCTGAAAAGCCTACACTGTTGGAAAACCTACCGTCTATTTACCAGACTTATCACCATACCCCGCACCTGAACGGTCTTTCACAAATTTCTCTTAATGAGTAATATCAGTAAATATATAGGAGGCCCCTTCAAACCCAACCAAACATTTACATGGGAAACGTAAAAAGAAAGTAGCCCCCATGGCTAACACTTTAGGCTTGAAGGCCAAAAATTGCCTCCTACGAAGCTGAGTCTCACGGGCAACATCAGGAAAAATGTGCAAAACCTGCCCACAAAAGGGAACAGATTTCTTTTTAAAGAAGGCACGAAGTATCCGTTGCTTAACCTCGATGGAGGCAAAAGTGACCAATAATGTAGAGCGTGAAGAAATATTATCAGTCGAGTCTTCTAAAAATGCAGTAAGATTAGAGATAGCAGGTACTATTTCATCCAACCCACCCTCCTGAGGGTTAACACTTTTACTAGAAGCAAGAATATAGTAAGCCTGCGACACAACAACTGGTTCCGAAATACTAAGTATTTCCTTGAAATACTTTTCTAAAAGTATGCCAGGAGCCAACAAAGACGTATGTGGAAAATTCAGGAACCTGAGATTGTGCGCACGAAGAGAATTCTCAAAGGCTTCTACCCGAGAGTTCAAAACCAAAGCATTTTTAACACTCACAGCATGTGCCGCCACAATAGGGGGAACCTGAGAATTCATGTGCTGAACGGATCTATCAAGTAAATTAACTCTCTCGTCAAGCTGCTGAAAAGTTAAAACAGCCTCTTGCGAGAAAGTACAAAGCGAAGTTAAGGTAGAAGAAACTTTCTTATCAATAATTAGTAAAGCGGACCATATATCTTTCAGCGTTACATCACCATCAGAGGGGGTAGGAGAAATATCAGACACAAAATTCAAAGGTAACAATTGTACTGGGACAGGTAAAGTCAGAGGTAACTTAGCTGTACTTGCAACATCAGATGACCGAACAGACAAGTCCAAAGACTGCGAGGGTGCGGGCATTGGAGGTGGAGATCGCCCGCTGGAATTAAGGGAGACTCCATCTGGTGAGGATTGCGCAAGTGGGACAGGTAGAAAATGCCTGTCCAACGGACCAGTCTGTTTTTCTCCAGATCCAGCCCCAGGGGCCTTGTCCACATTCTTAGTCTTCCGCTTCCCCATCTCTACACCAATATACGCAGAAAACAGCTAAGGACGCCGCAGAAGCGCCGAAGGAGCGCCAAAGGAGCAGAACCTGCTCCTTTGACCACGCTCCTTCGAGACACGCCCCGCGGACACGCTCCGCGGTGAAGGAGAAGGCCAATTATATAGCAAGGTCCCTGCTGAGAAGAAGGCGCCCGGGGCACGCCTGCCCGATCTTCTAACGGCACCGGCTACAGGGGTCCAGGCAATCCAGGAGCTGTTGTTCTGCCCCAGTCCTCCGCGTCTCGTTGCCTGCACAGAGAGCCACTGCAGGGAAGCAGATTTTAAAGGAGGAAGGAAGTCCCCGCTGAGAAGAAGGCGCCCGGGGCACGCCTGCCCGATCTTCTAACGGCACCGGCTACAGGGGTCCAGGCAATCCAGGAGCTGTTGTTCTGCCCCAGTCCTCCGCGTCTCGTTGCCTGCACAGAGAGCCACTGCAGGGAAGCAGATTTTAAAGGAGGAAGGAAGTCCCCGCTGAGAAGAAGGCGCCCGGGGCACGCCTGCCCGATCTTCTAACGGCACCGGCTACAGGGGTCCAGGCAATCCAGGAGCTGTTGTTCTGCCCCAGTCCTCCGCGTCTCGTTGCCTGCACAGAGAGCCACTGCAGGGAAGCAGATTTTAAAGGAGGAAGGAAGTCCCCGCTGAGAAGAAGGCGCCCGGGGCACGCCTGCCCGATCTTCTAACGGCACCGGCTACAGGGGTCCAGGCAATCCAGGAGCTGTTGTTCTGCCCCAGTCCTCCGCGTCTCGTTGCCTGCACAGAGAGCCACTGCAGGGAAGCAGATTTTAAAGGAGGAAGGAAGTCCCCGCTGAGAAGAAGGCGCCCGGGGCACGCCTGCCCGATCTTCTAACGGCACCGGCTACAGGGGTCCAGGCAATCCAGGAGCTGTTGTTCTGCCCCAGTCCTCCGCGTCTCGTTGCCTGCACCGAGACACTCTCTTAACCTGTGTGACCAATCCACCTACTTAACTCACTTGAAATCCCATCGTCAACTAACCTGGGATAAGAGGAAAGAATACCATGCAAGGCTCCTCAGTCGCTCCCTTAACAAACCTAGAGACCTCTTCCAACTAGTAACATCCCTAACCAGTGAGCCTTCTCCACCACAACATGAACACATACAACCACATCCAATCCAAGATGATCAAGATCTCAACTACAATCACAAGCGAACCCACACAAATCTCCAACGTCCAGATCATACTTAATAAATTCTCATCCCCAACCCCTAAGGCAATCGAAGAACTCATAACCTCCATCAATGCCACCACTGCCCCCAACGATCCATGTCCAGCCCACTGGATCAAATCACTAAGAACAGAACTCAACCCTTACATAGCAGCCATAGCTGACCAGTCACTTAGCACAGGGATATTCCCAACAGCCCTCAAACAGACCTCCATTCGTCCACTACTCAAAAACAATAAACTCGACCCAAAAAAAGAAGACTCCTACCGCCCAATCTCAAGTATCCCTTTACTAGCCAAGATGCTAGAAAAAGTCACTCTAAGGCAAATTCAACAACACATTGACTCCGAAGCTCCACTCGACCCAAATCAGCATGGCTTCAGAGAATCCCACGGAGTTGAAACCCTTTTAACTTCTCTAATGAACACGCTTATTACTACAACAGACAACATCAGAAATGGAGTTGCATTGATCTTCCTAGACATTGCAGCAGCTTTCGATTCTGTTGACCATGTTAAGCTGCTTAACCGACTACATGATAAAGGGATTCAAGGAATGGCCTGGAAGTGGTGCAAATCTTACCTGGAAGACCGCTGGCAGCAGGTCCGGACGGGTGACAATACATCTATGCCTTTCCAACAGAAGCAAGGTGTAACACAGGGTTCCTCCCTCTCGGCCCTGCTATTTAATATCTATATGCAGCCCATCTGCAACATCGCCCGGTCATTTGGAACATCTTGCCTCATCTACGCAGATGATGTGCTACTATTCACACCAGTCAATGTATTGAAACCCGACTATACCACACTAACTACCTGCTTCAATGCAATCTCAGACTGGCTGCTCTCACAAAACCTCCAAATTAACTTTAAAAAAACAGAAGTTTTGATTGTAACAAGGAACAAAGACTTCTCACCCCCACCAACTATAAGAACAAGAGATGCCGAGTTACCACTCAAATCAACTATACGTTACCTAGGCG
Organism: Ichthyophis bannanicus; assembly: GCA_033557465.1. NCBI lineage: Eukaryota > Metazoa > Chordata > Amphibia > Gymnophiona > Ichthyophiidae > Ichthyophis > Ichthyophis bannanicus. The sequence continues at coordinate 39,207,047 of CM066046.1, forward strand.
TTATACTCGACTAGCGACTTGAGTTCAAAGATCATATAAAAAATACAGTTAAAGCCATCTATCACAAGATCAGAATTCTACGACACCTCAGACAAATGCTTGAACCACAAGACTTCCGAACAACCTTCCAAGCGTTGGTCACCCCACACTTCGACTACGCTAATATTGTGTTACAGGGCCTACCCAAGAGTACGCTTAATCCTCTACAATTGGCCATGAATACGGCTGCCAGAGTTCTACACAGAGCCCCAAGGAGTCATCATATCACTCCTATCCTATTCGAACTTCACTGGCTCCCGATATCATATAGAATTTTATACAAAGACCTCCTCATCACATTCAAGGCAATTCACCAAATCTCATCATCATCTTTATCTGACCTCCTGCATTACTCACAAAGTTCCAGATCCCGACGCTCCGCAACAGAAAACACACTAGTGATCCCAAAATCCCAAGCAAAATTCAACCAGACAACTAGCACAAGAGCATTCTCATCCTTTGCCCCTAGATGTTGGAACATGCTACCACCCAACATCAGATCACAAAAGGACCTCTCACAATTTAGAAAAGATCTAAAAACACACCTCTTCCTACAACACTTCCCTCAGAGTATGAACTCCCTAAAGCATTCCCTCCCAACACGAACCAATGATCATGGTTAGTCAAATACACCCCCATCTTCATTTCTCACCCCATATCAAATCCTCTTAGAGCCCCAAGCCTTAGAACTATAAACATATGATTTCTTGCTGTAAATAGTTTGAATTCTTGTTATCTATTTAACCCCAGTTATCCATGTTCATTCCCTGTTATCTGTAAACTTAACATATGTTCATGCTTAAGTACAATTTGTTAAAATGTAAACTGCGCTGATGACGAAGAGTGCGGTATATAAAAGCTGTTAAATAAAATAAATAAATAAATAAATCACATCAAACAATCACCACAAAAGAACATTCATTTTTAACAGTTTAACATAACGTAACTAATACATAGCAAGTTACTAACTAGTACAACTTTTCCCATCCCCTTCCCCCCACCCCCCCTCCCATCTCCCCCACGCTCCAAGACCACTCATAATTCAAATTCTCTGCACCAAAATGCTGGAACACCCTCCCACCCAGTATACGGGCCGTCACTAACATAACTCAGTTTAGGAAAGCTCTGAAATACCACCTATTCCTCGTGCATTACCCGGATGACAGCACCTCAAATGCTTCATCAGCAAACTAGCCAAGTCAAATGAATGTTCAGCCAGCAAGCTTTGTATAGTTGTAAATAGTTACCCATGTTTTTTCTCCAAGTTCTGTTTCCTGTTAATTGTAAACACAGATCAACTGTTTTGAAATGTGTACTTTAAATGGTTCTATGTAAACCGCACTGATGGAAAATAGCGCGGTATATAAGAGAATGTAAATAAATAAATAAATATAAATAAATAAGAACCCAGCACTCCTAGAACCTATCTGCTTACCCTTTAGCCACATTCCTCATCTGTCCGAGGCCTCAATTCCCACAATCTCTGCACCCCCTGACCCCTCCCCCTCCCTCTCCTTCCATTTAAGATAGGGCCCCCACCTTGCTTGGAACCACATTAACTTGCCTTGTCGGAGGGCAGTGAGCTGATACATCAAATAGAGGTGTTCCACTCTCCGCTGAACCTCCCACAATGTAGGAGTTCGCTTCTCCCTCTACCTCCCTGCAATCAACTGCCTCATCGCCCCACATAGTATTTCACACCATCTCTGCCCCTTTTTGTCTCTGACCTCATTGCCCACATTCAACAGGGCCAGGCAAGGGCCCAGGATCACACTCTCTCCTAAGACTGCACTGACCCAGTCAGCCACCTCGCACCAACGGGCTTGGATACACACACACTCCCACCAAACATGCGTGAAAGTGCCCTCTTCCCAACACAAGGCTGACCCACCCTTCCATTTCTGCATTCTTTGGGGCGTCAGGTACCACCTATATAACATCTTGCAATTATGCTCCAAAATATTACTAGCAAGAACCCCCTTGAACAGGCCTTTACTGATTACCTCCCAGTGTTCCCCATCCCAACATTTATTTAAGTCCTTCTCCCATGCCTTCCTGTGCGCCCACTCCTCACAGTTCACCACTTCCATCGCTTTGTATAGCTTAGATATTAATCCTTTAACCTCCCCAGCCTTCCACAGCTCATCAATAACCTCATCCTTCACACCAGACCCCCTCCCCCCAATCTTTTACATAAATGAATAGCTTGCACATACCGAAACCTATCCACTTCAGATAGTTGGTATTCTCTCTGACGTTCCTCAAAAAACACCCACTCCTCCCCCTATCTAAATTGCCCCGTGTACTGTAGCCCTTTTTGGGCCCATCTACGAAAGGTCGGGTCTTGTGCCCCCGGTGGAAACTCCGGGTTGTCTAATAGTGGAATAAATTTTGAGTACCCATGGGGCCCATACCATCTATCCCACCATTTCCGCCAGCATCGTAGCATGAGCTTGATAAAGGGGTTGTGCCTCCCCAGGGCCAAAGAGTCTCCCGTCCTACCCCAAATTAAACTAGCCAGACTTCTCTTCAAGCTCCACCCACTCCACCCGTTCCTGGACTACCCATTCAAACACTGCCTGCACCCGAGCTGCCTCATAGTATCTTGCCATCTGGGGAACACCCATGCCACCTATTCTACTATTAGCGCACAAAATACTCCAAGCTATCCTAGGCTTCCCCCCTCCAAACAAACAGCATAAGTCTATCCTGCAACTTCCGCAGGAACACTGCCGGAACCTCTACTGGGAGGTTCATAAAAAGGTACAGGAGCCGAGGTAGCAAGATCATCTTAATCAGCTCTATCCTACCCAACCAAGACACCTCAAAACCCCCCATCTCTCTAACTCCTTCCATACCATAGCCCTAGCCGGATATAGTTCTCTTGAAATAATTTCTCTCTCTGTGCTGTAATCTGCACCCCTAAATATCGGATGCTGTTCTTTGCCCATTTAAAAGGGAACTCTCGCTTCAAACCCTCCAGCTCATCCCTACTGATTGTGATGTGCAAACACTCTGACTTAGTGGGATTCATTATAAACCCGGACACCCTGCCGTAACTGGCTAACTCAGCCAGTATCACTTGGAGAGGATTAGATGGCTCTGTTACAAAAAACAAAACATCATATTTGTCTTTTTTTCTAATTGTCCTCAGTGGTGGGTTCCTTACTTTACTCCATTGTGTGTGCCAATAGTTCAGGAACAGCCTACTAGCTAGTGACACTTAGGTTCCCGCCCACCCTACCCCTCACCCCACCCACCCCAGGGGCTACATTGCCTATATAGTGGTCACAGACGTGCCATCTATCATTCCAAACTTGGGTTAAAAGCCACATCGTATTCTTCTTTTCTTCTTCTTCCTCTTCTGGGACTGCATAAACATGTCGTGTATTCAGTGCAATAACTGTGGTACGTTCATTCAAAGACAAATCATTTGGAAACTAAGAGCTTGTCCTATATGTCTAAAGTCAGCTGCCATGCATGAAGAACTAACTCTACTAAGGAAAGACCTAGCTGCCATGCATATAGAAGTATCTCTACTGAGGGAGGAACTGGCTGCAATGAAGCGCACCTCTCCTAGGATACAAACTGAACAAACTCCACCACCGCTCCCACAAAGAACCAAACGCCCCAGGAACAAATGGATCACAGTGGGTTCTGGTAGATTGCGACCTGTAACACAAAGACATCCTATACATCAAGAGATATCCCTGCACAATGCCTTCTCTGCCTTGGCTAATGAGGATGCCCAATTCAAAGAACCTGAAGGGCCTTTAAATGAGTCAGACAATGCCCAATCCCCTGCTAAAGCACTAAATATGAAGAAAACCTCACCAAACAGAAAACTACTACTAATTGGAGATTCCATCATCAGAGGCACCAACTTGGGAACACAGTTCAAAGGAGAGAAGATAGTCATGTGCCTACCAGGCTCTTCAGCCAGCAGGAATACAAACCAAGTTGTTGAATTACTTAGTGCAAAAAGTGAACATTCCAAACTTGATGTTATTATCCACCTAGGCACAAATGACTTGGCTAGGAACAGTGCCTCTACAGCCCAAAAGGACTTCCAATCTCTGGGGGAGAAACTCAAGCACGTTGTTAACACTGTTGCATTCTCAGAGGTTCTACCTGTTCTTGGTAAGGGGACAAAAAGACTGCATCGCATTAACAGCTTTAATACATGGCTCCAGACCTGGTGCAGAAAAGAAGGATTCAGATTTATTGGCAACTGGGACAACAGATGGATCAACAAGAGACTATACTGTGCTGATGGACTACATCTCTCTTCCACAGGGAAAAGAATCCTAAGTGAAAAATTCAGGCAGTATGTGGACATGCATTTAAACTAGGAAAAGGGGGTGACGGATGTGGAAGGTCAACATCTGCATGCCACCCCCAACAAAAGCAGAACAACATCAGAAACAGCCACACTTTTAAACCACACATCAAAAACATGTGGGAGGAAGTGGGCAGAACAAAATCAATGCAAAATACACACAAGCCAGGAAAGTGCTGGAAAGCAATGAGCACAAATGCTCGAAGCCTAGCCAACAAAATTCCAGACCTGGAAGCCCTAACAGTGGAAACAGACTTGGACATTGTGGCCATTACAGAAACATGGTTTAATGAATCACATGATTGGGATATAGCCATAGCTGGCTATAATCTATTCAGGAGGGACCGAGAAAATGGAAAAGGAGGAGGAGTAGCCTTGTATGTCAAAAGCAATATTAAAGCTACTGAAATGCAGGGGACATGGGGAAAAGAAGAAGCGCTCTGGATTGCGTTGGAGAGAGGAGATGGCACTGTCATCCATATTGCTGTAGTCTATAGACCTCCAACTCAAATTGAAGAGAGAGACAATGAATTGATTAGAGATATTGCCAAGATAGCATCAAAGGGGGAAGCAAACATATTGGGTGACTTTAATCTACCTGATGTGGATTGGATTACTCCTTCTGCACATCTGGAAAGAAGCAAAAGAATTGTGGATGCTCTCCAAGATGCATTATTTAGACAAATGGTGATGGAACCAACCAGGGAAAGCTCAACGCTGGATGTAGTGCTCACCAACGGTGATAGTGTGTCAAATGTCTGCGTGAGTGCCCCTGTGAGCAACAGCGACCATCACACGGTGTGGTTTGAAATAAAAGCCATGGCACAGGCCAATCATAGCAAGCTCAGAGTCCTAAACTTCAAATACACTAACTTCAATCAAATGGCAGAGTATGTAAAGGAGGAGATGACGGGGTGGGAAGAGATAAAGGAAGTGGAATTGCAATGGGCTAAACTAAAGGAGGCATTGAAAGGAGCAACAGATAAATATGTAAGAAAAGTAAATAAAAGCAAGAGGAGAAGGAAACCTATTTGGTTTTCCAAAGAGGTGGCTGCTCATATAAAGGCAAAAAACACAACTTTTGCAAAATTCAAAAGCTTGCAGACAGAAGAACACAGAAATGAATACAGGATCAAACTCAAAGAGACAAAACGAGAAATAAGGATAGCAAAATCCAAGGCAGAGGAAAAGATGGCTAAAGATGTTAAGGGTGGCAACAAAAATTTCTTCAGGTATATTCGGGAAAGGAAAAAGATCAGAGTTGGAATTGCAGGACTCAGAAGTGCTGGGAAAGGACTCGTGGAAAGTGACACTGAAAAAGCAAAATTGCTAAACAATTACTTCTGCTCTGTGTTTACTAAAGAAGATCCTGGGGATGGACCAGCTGTGACTCCCAAATATAAAAATGGGAATGAAGTAGATACCACACCATTCACAGCAGAAGAGGTGTTAGAACAACTTGCTAAACTGAAAGAGGACAAAGCCATGGGACCGGATGGGATACATCCCAGGATACTGAAAGAGCTCAGAGAGGTTCTTGCAGGACCGTTAAAGGATGTCTTCAACAGATCCTTGGAAACAGGAAAGGTTCCTCAGGACTGGAGAATGGCTGATGTCGTACCTCTACACAAAAGTGGTGACAGGGAAGAAGTGTCAAACTACAGACCCGTGAGCCTTACCTCGGTGGCAGGAAAAGTAATGGAGGCGCTCCTGAAAGAGCGAATAGTGAACTTTCTGAAAACCAACAGCTTGCAAGACCCGAGGCAACATGGTTTTACCGAAGGATGATCTTGCCAGACAAATCTGATCGAGTTCTTTGACTGCGTGACGAGGGAACTAGATCAGGGGCATGCAATGGATGTCATCTACCTGGATTTCAGCAAAGCCTTTGATACTGTTCCTCAAAGGAGGCTTATCAACAAACTCAGTAGCTTGGGGATGGGTCCCAAGATGGTAAACTGGATTAGAAATTGGCTGACTGACAGACGACAGAAGGTGATTGTACATGGAGCTCACTCGGATGAGAAGAAGGTGATTAGCGGGGTGCCCCAGGGTTCGGTCCTGGGCCCGGCACTGTTCAATGTATTTGTGAGTGATATTGCTGAAGGACTGAATGGAAAAGTCTGTCTTTTTGCAGACGACACAAAAATTTGCAACAGAGTGGACTCCCCTGAGGGAGTGGTTAACATGAAGAAAGATCTACAAAAGCTGGAAGACTGGTCTAAAGCTTGGCAACTACGATTTAATGCAAAAAAGTGCAGTGTCATGCACTTGGGTAGCAGAAATCCAAGAGAAATGTACAAGATAGGGGGAGAAAGGTTGGTATGCACAGTTCAGGAAAAAGACCTTGGTGTGATTATCTCTGCTGATCTCAAGGTGGCAAAACAGTGCGACAAGGCGGTGGCAAAAGCCAGGAGGATGTTGGGCTGCATACAAAGAGGGATTACCAGCAGAAAAGAAGAGGTACTTATGCCACTGTATAGGTCACTGGTGAGGCCTCACTTGGAATACTGCGTTCAGTTTTGGAGACCATATCTTGCAAAGGATGTAAAAAGACTGGAGACTGTTCAGAGGAAGGCGACCAAAATGATTTGGAGCCTGCGTCAGAAGCCTTATGAGAAGAGACTTGAAGACCTAAATATGTATACCTTGGAGGAAAGGAGGCACAGGGGAGATATGATTCAGACCTTTAAATACTTAAAGAGAAATGATGAACAAACAAACCTCTTCCAAAGACGGGGAACCTGTAAAACTAGAGGGCATAACATGAAACTGCAAGGGGGTAAATTGAAAGGCAATGTCAGGAAATATTTTTTCACTGAAAGGGTGGTGGATGCTTGGAATGCCCTCCCGATGGAAGTGGTAGGGGCGAACACGGTGACGGAATTCAAAAAGGCATGGGACAAACACAGAGGATCCCTTTACAGAAATAGGAAAAAAAACAAAATAAACGGTACCATCTAACTTCCGAACCATATAACGTCTTAGGGGTGTCCTATATGGAGTGGTGGGTTTACCCCTGAACAAGGATATGGAGAGGGGTGGCCTGAGCGGAGCGACAGGTGCACCTACTCTTGCCATCTCGCTGGGCAGACTGGATGGACCATGCTGGTCTTTATCTGCCGTCAACTACTATGTTACTATCATCCGCGAACAGCGAGATCTTATGCTGGGATTGCCCCACCTTTACACCTCTGATGTCCCCACAGTCCCCAATCCTCTGGGCCATGGGCTCCATAGCTATTATAAATAACAGCGGGGATAGTGGGCACCCCTGCCTTGTCCCCCGCCGTAGCTCAAAGGCCCCTGTCACTGACCCATTCATTTTTAAACAAGCCAGCGGCTCCGTATACAGAATCCGCACCCAGTTCAAAAAGATTCCCGTGATGCCTACCTTCTCCAGTGTTTGGAAGAGAAACGGCCAACTCACTCTATCAAAAGCCTTCTCGGCGTCCACTGCTAAGAGGGCAAAGTCTGCCCCCTCTCTCTCTCCATGCCATATTAAATTAACGGCCCTCCTAATATTATCCAATGCATATCTCCCTGGCACAAAGCCCGACTGATTGGGGTGTATCAGCTCCCCTAAGTGGAGTAACAACCTATTGGCTAGTACTCTGGTGAAAATGTTCAAGTCACTCCCCAGCAGGGAAATAGGCCTGTATGAGCCACACTCCACTGGGTCTTTCCCCTCCTTGTGAAGGATACTAATCCTAGCCAATCTCAGTGAGGCAGGCATTTTAGATTCCTGGGCAAAGGAATTATACATTTTGGTAAGGGGTCCCACCACTGTACCCGCAAAAAGTTTATAAAACCGATTAGTGAAGCCATCCATCCCTGGGGCCTTATGAGCTCGCAGGCCCTTGATCACTGTTAAGACTTCATGCTCACCAATCGGCTTTGAAAGCTCCCCTGATCTCACCCCTCCCAGGCATGGCAGTGCAATCATGTCCAGATACTTCCTAATCTCCTCCTCCACTGCTTCATTTTCCAGGGTGTACAGCTCCCGGATAAAACTGAACAAATCTCTCCTCAATCTCTTCCCCCACCCACTTCATTTGCCCCTCCTTATTCTTTATTTTCACTATCGTGTTCCTGGACACCAGCTTTTTAACCTTGTGGGATAGGAGCCTTCCTGCCTTGTTACAGAACTCAAAGTTTTTTTGCCTCAACAGTCAACTCATGTTGTATCTCCTTCAATTGAAACTTACTCAATTCCATCCTCACTCCATTCAGTCTCTCTCTCACCTCCCCATTCCTTCCATCCCGTTTCAATTGTTTTTCCAAATCCCCAATAGAGGCCAGCAATTCAGATTTTCTCTGTAATTGCATCTTCTTCCTATGGGCTCCAATGGCTATGAGCCTCCCCCTCATCAGAGCCTTCAGACAATCCCACACCGTCCCAGGAGAGCACTCGCCCGTATCATTTAAGGCAAGATATTCCTCCATTTCTCCTTTGATCTGCTGAACTACCTTCCTTGTCCTCTAGTAAGGATTCATTTAATTTCCACCACATTTTTGCACGCTCCTGTGTCCCCAAATGTCCCCTACAAGTCACCGGGGCATAGTCAGACCATGTCCTTTCACGTATCACATGTGATTCTACCCCAGCTACCAGCGTCTTATCAATTAAAAACAGGTCAATTCGAGAGTACACTTCATGCACTGAAGAGTAGAAGGAATAATCCCGCTGCCCATAATTTACCTCTCTCCAAAGATCTACCAAATCAAGCCCTGACATGAATTGTTTCAGCTGTGACTTGTGCACCCAGAACCTGCTGTGTGTTAAACTTTTTTTCCTGTCCTAGCCTGCCTGAGTGAATCCTCCCCCTCCCCCCCCCCTGCTGAGGTATTGTGTAGCCTTCTTCCTGTTTCCTCCACGTGTGCATAGTCTGTTTTAGTCTGCTTTTCTCTGATCAGAGAAGAGCAGTGCTTTTTACAGTGCTCTGCTAGAGAAGTGGATATTTGTCTCCTGTGACACCTTGCTGTGAGTTCTAGCTGTTTATTAATTATTTATTGTTTGTCTAACTGTTTATTTAATTATTTATTGTTTGTCTTAGTGGTGTGCTAGTTCAGCCTTCTCAGCTATAACTTACCTTGCCTCTCTCAACTAACTGGGCTTTGGGTGGTACCCCTTCCCCCCTGCTGAGGGTTCAGGACAGGGTACCTTGTAACTGCCCTCTTTAATAGGACTTATCTCCCTCCCTCCCTCCCAGCACCCACCCACCCCTGGGGTAATTATAGTTTTATAGCTACTTGCACATCTTAGAGGAAAGGGGCTGCTCTCAGATGCAGCTCGTTATCCAAATCAGTCATACACAGAGGACCTGAGATTAATTACTTAAGCTTCAGGTACACAAGGTGTATTAGGGGCATTAGATACACTTTTATTGGTATAAGCATCCACACCAATCCTTATTATATACAGAATTTAAAAGACCTAAACACAAGCTTTAAACTAAGATGCAGACAGAAGTCCAGCAACGAGATGGGGGTTCTCCGGTCTTTTGCATTGAGTGTCACATGTATGATTTTCTCCCAGTTGGTGAGAGGTCTTACGTATGCACTAAGTGCAAAGAACTCTTTGCTCTCAGGGAACGAGTCCGTTCTCTAGAGGCTAGAGTAGCAGACCTGGAAGACATAAGAAAGACAGAGAAGTACATGGACGAGACCTACAGGGATATAGTCCTGAAGTCCCACCTCCAGTCTGGCAGCATCCCTGTTGCCATGGAGGAGAGAGGTCACGTGACAGGAGAGCATCACCCTGGTGTGGCAGGAAGTGATCCTGTAACTAGGACCTGTCCTCCAGGTGATGTAAAACCCTCTCGCACCGAGGACGTTTCTCCAGGGCCATGTCCCCATGAGGGGAGGGTCAGGACAGCTGTTATAGTTGGTGATTCAATCATTAGGAATGTAGATAGCTGGGTGGCTGGTGGACGTGAGGATCGCCTGGTAACATGCCTGCCTGGTGCGAAGGTAGCGGACCTCACGCACCGCCTAGATAGGATCATAGATAGTGCTGGGGAGGAGTCTGCTGTCTTGGTACATGTTGGTACCAATGACATAGGAAAATGTGGTAGGGAAGTTCTGGAGGCTAAATTTAAGCTTTTAGGTAGGAAGTTGAAATCCAGAACTTCCAGGATAGCGTTCTCCTAAATGCTTCCTGTTCCACGTGCAGGACCCAAAAGACAGGCAGAGCTCCGGAGTCTCAATGCGTGGATGAGACAATGGTGCAAGGATGAGGGTTTTGGATTTGTTAGGAACTGGGGAACATTCTGGGGAAAGGGGGGGCTCTTCCAAAGGGATGGGCTTCACCTTAATCAGGATGGGACCAGACTGCTGGCATTAACCTTTAAAAAAGAGATAGAGAAGCTTTTAAACTAGAAATTAGGGGAAAGCCGACCGTCACCCAGGAGTGCATGGTTCGGACAAAGGTATCCTTGAAGGATACTACCAAAAGCAGTGAGGTTCCAAAAGGGAGTATAGTAGCCCAAATGCCCTTGAGTAAGGAGCAGACAGAGCATAAAGATTCCAAATTACCCCTGCCTACCAATAGCCAGATTAATATGAATAAAATACAGTCTCTAAAATGCTTGTATGCCAATGCTAGAAGTCTAAACAATAAGATGGGAGAGTTAGAATATATAGCACTAAATGAGAGGTTAGATATGATTGCACTCTCAGAGACATGGTTGAAGGAGGATAACCAGTGGGACACTGTGATACCTGGATACACACTATATCGTAATGATAGAGCTGATCAAATTGGTGGAGGGGTTGCGCTCTATGTTAGAGAGGGCATTGAGTCAGAAAGGATTAAAGTTTTGCAGGGAACAAAATTTGCTGTAGAATCTCTATGGATTGAAATTCCATTTATGAAGGGGACGGTGATGGCAGTTGGAGTATACTATCGACCGCCTGGCCAGAATGAACAAATGGATGATGAAATGCTCAAAGAAATCAAGGAAGCTAACAAAAGTCACAACAGAGTAGTAATAATGGGTGATTTCAATTACCCCGGTATCGACTGGGTCAGTGTCACAGCAGGACAAGCTAAAGAGATAAAGTTTCTAGATGGAATAAATGACTGCTTCTTGGAGCAGCTGGTTCATGAACCGACCAGAGGGGAAGCCATACTGGACCTAGTCCTTAGTGGAACGCCAGATCTGGTGCAAGAAATAAGGGTGTTGGGACCACTTGGCAATAGTGATCATAGTATGATCATGTTTGATTTAATTAGTGGAGGACAGATAGTAAAGGCATCCACAGTACTACCTTTTAACTTTCAAAAGGGAGACTATGATAGAATGAGGAATATAGTTAGGAAAAAACTAAAAGGAGCAGTTCCAAAGGTTAAAGACTTACAGCAAGCTCGGGTGTTATTTAAAAATACTATCCTCGAAGCCCAGACCAGCTGTATTCCACGCATTAGGAAAAGTGGAAGAAAGTCCAAAAAACTGCCAGCATGGTTTAAAGGTGAGGTCAGAGAGGCTGTTGCTGCCAAAAAAGCAACCTTCAGGAAATGGAAAAAAGAGCCAAACGATGAAAACTGGAAACAGCACAGGCACTGGCAAGTTAAATGCAAAGCATTGATAAGGCAGGCAAAGCGGGAATTTGAGAAGAAACTTGCTACGGAAGCAAAAACACGAAATAAAGACTTTTTCAAGTACATTTGTAGCAAAAGGCCTGTGAGAGAGTCAATTGGACCATTAGATGATAGAGGGGTAAAAGGGGCAGTAAGAGGAAACAAGGCTATAGCAGAGAGACTGAATGAATTCTTTGCTTAGGTCTTTACTGCGGAAGATGTAGGGATGTTACCCAAGACTGAAGTGGTATTTAAAGGTGATACTGCAGAGGAATTGAGAGAAATATCGCTACACCGGGAAGATATATTACAACTATTTGATAAACTGAATAGTAGCAAATCACCTGGACCGGATGGTATACATCCCAGAGTGTTGAAAGAACTGAAATATGAGATTGCAGACCTGCTATTGGTAATCTGTGAACTTTCATTAAAATCATCTGTAATACCTGAAGATTGGAGGGTCGCCAACGTAACACCAATTTTTAAAAAGGGTTCCAGGGGTGACCCAGGAAATTACAGACCGGTAAGCCTGATGTCAGTACCAGGAAAAATGGTAGAAACCATCATAAAGAACAAAATTACACAGCATGTAGATAGTCATGGCCTAATGGGAGACAGCCAACATGGCTTTAGACAAGGAAGATCTTGTCTTACTAATCTGATATGTTTTTTTGAAGGTGTGCATAAACAGGTAGACAAAGGTGAGTCGGTTGATATAGTGTATCTGGACTTTCAGAAAGTTTTTGACAAAGTCCCCCATCAGACACTTTTGGCGAAGCTAAAAAGTCATGGGATAGGAGGCAGTGTACTATTGTGCATCGGGAACTGGTTAAAAGATAGAAAGCAGAGGGTAGGGCTAAATGGCCAATATTCCCAATTTTTATTTATTTATTTATTTATTTAACATCTCTTATATACCGCACTATTTATAATCAGCGCGGTTTACAAAGAACAATAAAACATCAGATAAGATACATATTATCTGTTTTTTACATGGAACAGGAACAAAAACTTGGGTAACCGGGGTAAAAGGTTACTGGGTATGGGTTACTGGGTATGTACTGGGTCCGCTGCTTTTTGACATATTCATAAATGACCTGGAAAAGGGAATAACTAGTGAGGTTATCAAATTTGCAGATGACATAAAACTGTTTAAAGTTGTTAAAACCCAAGAAGATTGTGGAAAACTGCAGGAGGATCTGGATAAATTGGAAGACTGGGCATCCAAATGGCAGATGAAATTTAATGTAGACAAGTGCAAAGTTATGCACCTAGGAAAGAACAACCCACACTATAGTTACACGATGCAAGGCTCCACATTAGAAACCACCACCCAGGAAAAAGATTTAGGAGTCATCGTGGATAACATGTTAAAACCCTCCGCCCAGTGTGCAGCGGTGGCCAAGAAAGCAAATAGAATGCTAGGTATCATAAGGAAAGGGATGGAGAATAAAACAAAGGATGTTATAATGCCTCTGTATCGCTCCATGGTACGACCGCACCTTGAATATTGTGTGCAATTCTGGTCACCGTATCTTAAAAAGGACATAGCGTTATTAGAAAAAGTACAGAGAAGAGCCACCAAATTGGTGAAGGGGATGGAAGGCTACTCCTATGAAGAGAGGCTAAGAAGGTTAGGGCTCTTTAGCCTGGAGAAGAGACGGCTGAGTGGAGATATGATAGAGGTCTATAAATTAATGAATGGAGTGGAACGGATAAACATGGATCAATTGTTTACGCTATCAGAGTATAGAAAGACTAGGGGACATGTAATGAAGCTACAGGGTAAACTATTTAAGACAAATAAGAGAAAATATTTTTTCACTCAACGTGTAATCAAACTCTGGAATCTGTTACCGGAGGATGTAGTAAGGGCTGTTAGTATAGCTGGGTTTAAAATAGGTTTGGACAAGTTCCTGGAGGAAAGGTCCATAAACCACTATTAAAAAGGGACCCAGGATATCAATGCTTGACCCAGTACAAGCATTGTGGAACCTGTGTCTTTTGGGGATATTGCTAGGTATGTATGACCTAGATTGGCCACTGTTGGAAACAGGATACTGGGCTTGATGGACCTCGGTCTGACCCAGTATGGCATGTCTTATGTTCTTAGTAGACACCGCCCCTCTGGACGCGTCCACCAAGAGGTTAAGCGCCACATTGAAGTCCCCCCCCCCCTATTATTAACTGCCCTTCCGCCTTGCTAAACACTGTAGCTTGAAGTCTCTGGAAAAATTCAGCCTGGTTAGAGTTTGGGGCATAGACACTCACCAAGGTGTAGATCTTATTCCCCCACTTTAACTTAATGATCACAAACTGCCCTTCCTTATCCCTATATACTTCACTCACTTGACCGGTGACCTTACTAGACAGCAGAATCCCTACACCCCCTTTCTTCTTTTCCACCTTATTCGTGGCAAAAAATTGTTGGGGAAAAAGGGGGTGACCCATTCGACCCTCATCTTTGGGAAGTAAGTGCGTCTCTTGCACAAATATTATGTCGCCCTTCAATCTAGAACATTCTTTCATACACAATTGCCTCTTGTGAAATGAGTTCAGGCCTCTAACATTCATAGTTACCAGGTTAAACATGACCAAGTGCTCTCCACACCCCCCTCCAAGATGCTGGTTCTATCACCCAGTATCCTCCCCCCTCCCTCCCCCCACCCTCACCTCCTCCCTCCCTCCCCTCCTCTCTCCCCCTCCCCCCCTAATCTTATCTGATCTATGAAGTAGATCCATTCCAGATGACATCAGACCAGAAAGCCCCCGCTTACACATGCATTCGTTTATCCCCCCACAGAAATAAAACCTCTACCCGACTATACTTCCTTTCCACACTGCCTTACCGCTCTACACCCTTGCACCCTTAACAATAAACATACCTTTAACTTATAACCCACCGGGTAGTTCTCACCAGTGACATAACCTTCCCAAAACCCCAGGCATTTCAGCCCCCAATATACTTCTTCCACAGTCCCTTCAGGGGTAGTTCACGTTGCGCCCCCCTCATCTCCTTGCGTGGGTTTGTGCTTCCTCAGTCTTTTCTCTCCTCCAGAGACTCTACTTCATCTCAGCTGAGTTGTTTTGGAGGAGCCCGCCTTTTCCGGGGCCCACTTGTCGGGTTGGCCAGGAGTCCACACCAGCCTGCTTGCTTCATGCTTGCTATCGCGTCTTCTACAGAGTGGACCACATGTGCTTTAGTGTTTATGGTGAACTGCAGCCTCACTGGAAACAACCACCGGTACCTGACATTCTCCTCTCAGAGCCGACGGGTCACCAACTGGTACTCTCTGCGTTTGCGCATAGTGATATTTGAAATGTCTGCAAACACCTCCACCTCCACTCCCTTCCACTGGATTTTACCCAGTTTCCTGGCCGCTTTAATTACTAGTTCTTTAGTTTTATATTCATGTAGACAGCAAATTATGTCTCTCGCCCTGTTGTCCCTCCGTGGGCCAAGAGATCTATGTGCTCTCTCATCTGTGAGGCAGACTCCCTCCATTGCCATATCGGCTGCCTCGAGTATGACGCAACAGAACTCTTCAGCCAGAGCAATGTAATTAACAATCCCTTCTCCCTCTGGGAGGCCATGTATCCTGATATTTGAGCGGCGAGACCTGTTCTCTAGGTCTTCTAACTTCCGCCAAATTTCCTCTTGCACCGCCTCCAAAGAGTTCATTTTCCACTCCCTACTCCCCTGCTGCTCCTCCTGATCCTCCATGCGGGTCTCTAGTTCCTCCAGCCTTGCATTGAAAGAGACCATATCCTGCTTTAAGTCCCGAAACCATCCATGCACCTCCAGCTGTCACCCACTAACGTACCCAGAGGCTAAAAAGGGCTTGGGTCGTTTTGATGGGGCAGTATTTTTATGGCTAGAGCTCCTATGAAGGCATTTTTCAAAGCCTTCTGGATCCTGTAGTTTTCACCATTAGCCAAAGAAGTGTAGTTGAAGCAGAGGGTAAGGTTTAAACTCAGGCTTTATTCCCCGTCTGGGGTGGATTCATAACAGTGGAACTTAAAGCAGGTCAGACCCTTTGTCTGATAACACAATTAAAGAAAAATACTTTCAACACAACTTAGCTTTCTTCAGCATTAAACCAGGAAACAAAAAGTAACAGAAAACAGTTCCTTTTACTCACGGAACTCTTGCACCTGTTTCTTCTCATAAACAGTTCTGGCTGCTTTTAACATAGAGACGCTATACATTCAGATAATGTGTACGTGCAGTCCATCTCATTTTCCTCTAAGGATTCTCCAAGAGATTCAATCTGCATTTCCTCTTCATCAGAGTAAACTTCAGGCTCCCAACTGCCGTTAAAGTTATAAGGTTCTTGTCGGGGAGTTAAAACACTCTCCTCCCCCACTATACTAGTGGCCCGTGGGTAACTACCGTATTTCCTGTAGTTGGGTTCCTGAGAACTACAGAGCTCTTGGTACGTGCATAGAAAGTCAGGGTATTGCAAACCTCTCTTATTAGGGTAAATACGCCTACCTTTAGGCACTGCTGTTTCCTGCTCTCTCGGATAAGCACAGCTCTGCTTGGAAGCCTCTTTTCCACGGTGTTTCTCTGACTCATTCAAATGTGCTTCAGGGTAAAAGTTTTCCCCTTCTGCATTTCTGGTGTTAGGTAATTTATATCTTAAAGCCTTGGCTGTTGGACTGCCTTCTCTGCTTGCCTCACAGCAACGCTCCTGGGAATATTGAGAGGCTGTGCACTGCTGTTCCCAACAGCTTCTCTGAGAGTCACCAACCTCCTGTGCTCTGGATAATCCCCTTGGCTCCGTCCTCACAGCTCCACGGACACTGCTCTCAAGCTCAGCAGTTCCTAACGGTTCTCCCGTAGTTCCAACTACAGCCCTTGTAGTTCCTACTACTTCTCTCTCCATCTCTCTTTCTCCTTCAGTTCCTTCTCTACCTTCCGGTAAGTGATTTTTAAGTACGTTCAAACTGGTGTTAGCCTGGGCTCCGCCCCCATGCAGGTGCTCTTCATTTTCTAATGAATTCTGTGCTCCCTTTCTGTTCGGGCGTTCCCTAACACCTCGTGGCTTTGTTTTCATCTGTTGCTCATAGCAACCTTCCCCCATGTGTGAACCTGAGCTGTCAGTTTCCCTTACATTTTGCTCACAATCCCCTACTTCCATGGGTTCTGATGGCGCTACCTTATGACACAGCTTAAAAGTGCTTAATTTCTGTTTGGTTGGGTCAAACCAACCTTGTAAATCCTCTCACAGGCTTTGAATCTCTCCACCGCCTCCCTTCGTGGTTCCTCCTTCCCCCGACTCTCCCGGCTCTCCGTTGCTAGCCGCCATCTTGCCCGCATGGGACTTTGTGCCTGCCGCGCTTTTGAATGAGAAGGTTTTCAGATCGACTCCCGATTTCCTCCCTGCCATCAGAGACGACCTTGTGATACCCGCCAAACTTCCCTGCCCTCTGTATCCAAACAGGGCTCACTTTGCACTTTCCTTTCTGTGTTGGGGATGTTATTAATGCCACGCTCAATGGAGCTCACTTTCTAGGCAGCCATCTCGGCGCTGACATCACCGGAACCCCCCTGATGTAAGTCTTTAACCTTTGCAACTGCTCCTTTTCATTATTTCTTAACTATTTTCCTCATTTTATCAGTCTCCCTTTAGAAAGTTAAAAGGTAGTACTGTGGATTTCCTTACTATCCCTCCTCCACTAATTAAATCAAATGCGATCATGCTATGACCACTATTGCCAAGTGGCCCCAACACCCTTATCTCTTGAAACAGATCTGGTGTTCCACTAAGGCCTAGGTCCAATATGGCTTCCCCTCTGGTCGGTTCATGAACCAGCTGCTCCAAGAAGCAGTCATTTATTTCATCTAGGAACTTTATCTCCCTAGCATGTCCTGCCATGACACTGACATAGTCGATACCAGGGTAACTGAAATCACCCATTATTACTGTGCTGTAACTTTTGTTAGCTTCCTTGATTTCTTTGAGCATGTTGAGTGGTGGCCAAGAAAGCAAATAGAATGCTAGGAATCATAAGGAAAGGAATGGAGAATAAAACCAAGACTATTATAATACCTCTATCGTTCCATGGTGCGACCGCACCTCGAATATTGTGTGCAGTTCTGATCGCCATATCTTAAAAAGGATATAGCAGAATTAAAAAAGGTACAGAGAAGAGCCATCAAAATGGTAAAGGGGATGGAAGGATACCCCTATGACGAGAGGCTAAAAAGGTTAGGGATCTTCAACCTGAAAGAGAGATGGCTAAGGGGAGATATAGCGTAGTTACTCACCTATAACAGGTATTCTCCAGGGACAGCAAGAATCAGTCCTCAAATATGCGTGACATCAGCGCCGACAGAGTCCCCACAGAAGCATCTAGCCAGCTTTCAAAGAAAGCATTTGGGAGATGCATGCGCGGTCCCCTTCCTGCCTAAGGGTGCCATCTTGCCTCAGTCTAATGAAATCCCAACCAAAAAAACCCCCAAATGTTGAGTGACTACAAAATCATGTTAAGGCAGAAAGTCATCGAAAAACCATAAAGGATTCTCCCAAAACTTTCAATGAACTTGTCTGAACATACTTTTTTGTCGGGACCAAACCGACATGAGAGGGGAGAAAGAGACTCCCTCCTCAGCGTCAGAAGGGCCCTTTTATTCAACAAGATCAAACAAAAAAAACGGTGATATAAAAATAGTGCAACAAACACTTATCTGAAGGAATAGGCGATGAAACTTCACAGTGAATCAACACAACACGACATGCATGTTTCGGGCATAAACAGCCCTGTATCAAGTGCACCTTGGTCGAACCAGAAAATCGCCTCCAAATGAACCGGAACCCACGGTTGACTTATGCGTAGCAAAATGGCAGCTGATTGGTTGTGGAAAACACGTGATGAAAGGGAATGGACAACGCAGTTAATGATGAATGACAAGGCATGGTCGAATTAGCATTTAGTCATTTAAATCACGCTCCACCAGTCACACTCCAAGTTAAGACCCAAGGGTTCTATCGTGTTCAGACGGAAGATCCAACATTGTTCACATAATTGAAGTCTGTGCTCCCGGTCGCCCCCCCTCACATTGGCAGGAACCCAATCTATTACCCGCCAACGCAGGTCGGAGAACAAATGATGTTTGTCCATACAATGAGCCACAATGGGTGCGGAGATGGTCCTGTTGCGCAAGCGGGAAGCATGTTCGCCCAATCGTATCCGCACCCGTATCCGCATCAGTCTAATGAAATAGCTAAGACGGCAAAAATAAAATATGGTAAAGAAGCAACTTCAAGGAGAGGAGGTAGGATTATGAGGACTAATTCCTGCTGTCCCCAGAGAACACCTGTTACGGGTGAGTAACTACGCTTTTTCCAGGAACAAGCAGGAAGTCAGGCTACCGAGAACCTGTAAAAATGCCAAGGTGACCTGCAAAGGGTGAGCCGAGAGCTGCAGCAGTTGAATCCCACTGAGAGACTCTTGCAAGACCCAAGTGTCCGGCAGGGCTCCAGCATCCAGTAGCCTGAACACAGAAGGGTCAGAAGGCAGGAGTTGCCTACACCCCAAAGAGATTACGGAGTACAGCATGGCCGAAAGCGTTGTCCCATCGGAACTCCCTCTCCAGGCAGTAGTGAGCTGCAAAGGTATGGACTGAAGAACAGGTGGCTGTCAGATTTCCATCATGGGGATGGTATACAGATTTGCCACGGAAGTAGCCATGGCCCTGACGTGATGCGCCATGACTCGCTGATCTAGTGGGATCCCAGCCTGATTACAGGCAAGAGCAATGCAGTCCGCCACCCAAGTGGACAGAGTTCACTGGAGTCATAGGAGACGAAAAGCTGAGGTGCTTTGCAGTGGCCCTGGGCCCGTTACAGATAAAAGGACAGGGCCCTTTTACAATCCAAAGTATGGAGGATGGTCTCCACCTTGCTGGCGGGAGGCCTAGAAAAGAAGGTGGGGAGCACCATCTCCTGACTGAGGTGGAAGGGGGACACCACCTTCGGCAGAAACTTGGGGTGTGTATGGAGCACCACCCTGTTCTTGTAGAACCTCATGTAGGAAGGCTCTGCCATCAGAGCCTGGAGCTCGCTGCCCCTTTAAGCTGATATGAGTGCCATGAGAAAGAGGATCTTCCAGGAGAGGTACCACAGGTGGCAGGTAGCCAGAAGCTCAAACGGCAGTTTATTGAGCTGCGAGAGCACCATGTTGAAATCCCACTCTGTCGTCGGTGGGCGGAAGTTGGGTTTGGAAAACATAAGGCCCCGCAGGAACAAAGATACAAGGGGCTGAGCCAAGAGGGGTTTTCCCTCAATGGAATGGTGGTGCACTGCAATAGTGCTCATGTGCACTCTGACTGAGTTGGATTTCAGTCTCACCTGTGACAGGTGGAGTAGGTACTGGAGTATAGTCTATATCGAGCAGGAGAACAGGGTTGCCTGCCTCTTGGCACAACAGACCGAGAACTGACACCATTCAAAGATGTATGCCCTTCTCATGGAGGCCTTGCGGGAGGCCAGAAGGACCTCCTCCACATCCTGTGGGAGGTTGAAGGGAACTAAGGCTACCATTTCACGGACCCCAGGTTGGGGTGCAGGAGAGAGCCCTACGCCTGTGAGAGTTAAGTTTGGGGTGTGGTCCAGGGTAATTGGTGATGCCGACAGGTAGAAAAGCAGTGGGAATCCAGGTTACCTGGGCCACCAGGGGGCTATCAGTATCAGTGATGCCCTGTTGTGCTGGACCTTGAAAAGGGTCTTGACGACCAATGGTGTCGGCAGAAAGGTGTAAAGGAGGCCTTCCGTCCATGGGATGTGGAATGCATCCGCAGCCACCCGGGACAGATGCAGCTGATGGGAGCCGAAGCGGGGCAACTGCATGCTGTTGGGGCTGAAAAGCAGGTCCACTAGAGGGTGCTCCAGAGTCGAAACAGCCAGGAGGCCACTCTAGGGTCCAGGTGCCAATTGTGTGGCTGGAGGATCCTGCTCAGCTTGTCAGCCAGGGCATTCTCCTGGCCCTGGAGGTAGATCACCCTTAGGACCATCCTGTTGCATGTCACATATGAGTGGAGGGCTACCGCCTCCTGGCAGAGGGAGTATGACCCTGTGCCCCCTTGCTTGTTCACAAAAAACATTGTGACTTGGTTGTCGGTCTGGACCAGCACTGACTTGTGTTGCAGTCGGTGGTTGAAGGCTCGTAGAGCCAGGAATACCACACTGAGCTCCAGAAGGCTGATCTGCAGCTGGCATTCCATCTGGGAGCAGATGACTTGTGTGCAGAGCTCCCCAACCCATCAGGGAGATGTCCGTGGTAAGGACCCTCTGGGGGGTGGGTGCCTGGAAGGGCATCTTGGACTGGAGGTGGCAGGGATTTTGCCACCAGCAAAAGGAGTCCACCAGCTCGCAGGTCACTACCATCCTGTCCCGAAGCCTGCCCGTGGCTTGTGTCCACTGAGAGCAGAGGCGCCACTAAACTGCCCTCATGTGCAAGGAGACATATTGGGTCATGTGGACCGTGGAGACCATGTGGCCCAGTAAGCGAAGGAGAAAATGGGCAGCTAGTGACTGGCACTGCTGTACCTCTGCGTATAGCACCCTGAGGCGTCCTGTCCTCTACAGAGGTAGGAAGGCCTTAGCCTGGAGGGTGTCTAGCTGAGCCCCTATGAACTCTAGGCACTGAGTCGTGGTGAGGTGTGACTTGGGATAGTTGATGATGAACCCCAGGTGTTGCAGGGGCATGGATGGTGCACCCAGTGGCGTGGCATATTTCTGCAGCCGTACCTCCCCTTATGAGCCAGTCATCCAGGTAGGGAAAGATGAAGGCCCCTTGAAGACGAAGGTGGGCTGCGACCATTGCTAGGCACTTGGTAAAGACCCTTGGCGATGAAGCCAGCCCAAAGGGTCTTTATGAAGTGCCTAGCAATGGTCCACCACAAACTGGAGGTATTTTCTGTGGCCGAGATGGATCAGGATGTGCGTATAAGCATCCTTCAGATCTAAGAACATAAGATATGCCATACTGGGTCAGACCAAGGTCCATCAAGCCCAGTATTCTGTTTCCAACAGTGGCCAATCTAGGTCATATGTACCTAGCAGTTTCCCCAAGAGACACAAGTTCCACAATGCTTGTACTGGGTCAAGCATTGATAAGGAGCATAGCCAGTCTCCCTGCTGGAGGTAGAGCAGCAATGTTATATGCTCACTGTAAATATTGTAATGTATGATAAGGAAAGGAATGGAAAATAAAACAAAAGATATTATAATGCCTCTATATCGTTCCATGGTGAGACCGCACCTTGAATATTGTGTGCAATTCTGGTCGCCATATCTTAAAAAGGATATAGCAATTTTAGAAAAGGTTCAGAGAAGAGCCACCAAAATGGTAAAGGGGATGGAAGGCTACTCCTATGAAGAAAGGCTAAAAAGGTTGGGGCTCTTTAACCTGGAAAAGAGACGGCTGAGGGGAGATATGATAGAAGTCTATAAATTAATGAACGGAGTGGAACGGGTAAACGTAGATCGATTGTTTACCTTATCAGAATATAGAAAGACTAGGGGACATGCAATGAAGCTACAGGGTAAACTATTTAAGACTAATAAAAGAAAATATTTTTTCACTCAACGTGTAATCAAACTCTGGAATTTGTTACCGGAGGATGTAGTAAAGGCTGTTAGTGTAGCTGGGTTTAAAAAAGGTTTGGACAAGTTCCTGGAGGAAAGGTCCATAAACCATTATTAAGAAGGGACCCAGGATATCAATGCTTGAACCAATACAAGCATTGTGGAACCTGTGTCCCTTGGGGAAACTGCTAGGTACGTATGACCTAGATTGGCCACTGTTGGAAACAGAATACTGGGCTTGATGGACCTTGGTCTGACCCAGTATGGCATATCTTATGTTCTTATGTTCTTAATGTAAATAATTTACAAAGAGTTCATTGTAACATCTAAGTTCAAAGTTTAATGCATTTGT
This sequence comes from Ichthyophis bannanicus, assembly GCA_033557465.1. NCBI lineage: Eukaryota > Metazoa > Chordata > Amphibia > Gymnophiona > Ichthyophiidae > Ichthyophis > Ichthyophis bannanicus. The sequence continues at coordinate 39,229,957 of CM066046.1, forward strand.
TTTGTTCACTGTGAACTACCTTTGATCTTTGGAAGAGGCGGTATAGAAAAACTTATAAATAAATGTTTCAAGGGAAAGCAACTTGAACTTCTTCCTCACCAGGAATCTGTTCAGTTCCCACAGGTCTAGGATGGGCCTGAGGCCACCTGTTCGCATGGGAATGAGGAAGTACCTGTAGAAGAAACCTTTGCCACAGAGATGTTTTGGCACTGATTCCACCACCTTGTTTTCGAGGAGACCTATGAGCTTGGTGAAGAGTAGGGTTTGGTGAAAAAGGTGTCTTATGGGCTCTCTTGGAAAGTATGAGGGCAGTGTCCTTTGCAGGTGGAGGAGGTAGCCCTTTTGGACCACTTGCAGTACCCAGGAATCGATGGTGACGGAGGACCAACTGTGGGCAAACAGGGCCAGATGCCCCCCTGTGGGCTCTTGAGGACCTCCTGGGGAAGAGAAGGTCGTGTCCAGGGAGTCAAAAGCTCCCTCCAGGCTGAGCCAAGGCCGACGCCTGGGACTTGGGTCTTCTGTTTACGGGGGCCATGCCCCTACCCCTTGTGCTGTTGGCCTTGCTGAGGGGTCAAGAAGGCTTGGAACTGTGAAGCATTACCAAAGCCTCCCTTTTTCCTCAGGAAGAAGGGCTTCTTCCCTGGGGCCTTCTTTCGGGGCTGGACCGATGTCTTTTTAGAGAGTCTGTTCCTCGTTAGGAACTAAGTCTGTAGCTCTACCACTTTGTCTGCCATTGGTTTCCTGAAGAGATTCTCTCCGATACAGGGGACATCGATAAGTTTGTCCTGAACCCACTGTTCGAGGTCAGAGCACTTGGCCCCGATGCCCGTGGCGGCCACTCTGGCTGAGGACTCGAAGCCATCATAAGCTGTTCGGGATAAAAATTTGAGCACTCCTTGACCGCAGAGGCTAGAGACTTGAACCTCTGGAGGGGTTCTCCATCGAAGCCTGCTGAGACCCCAGTGAGCAGCCTCGCCAGCTCTTTGAGGTACATGCCAGTGTACAGTTGATAGGACTGGACTCGGTACATGAGCATCGAGCCCTGGAAAGCCTTCCGGCTGAGGACATCGAGGGTCTAGGCCTCCCTACTGGGGGGCACCGAGCAATGAGTCTTTTGGCTCTTGAGCCTGTGCATGGCAGACTCAACAACAATCGAGTTGTGGGGAAGTTGGGTCTTCTGAAACCTGGGGCCTTGGCGGATTCGATACATGGAGTCGAGTCGCCTGCTTATAATGGGCATCGACACCGGTGTCTCCCACATATGGAGAAGGAGGCACTTGAGGATCAGAGAAATGGTACTGTGAGGGTCTCCTTTGGAGGGGCCTCATACTGGAGGATCTCCAGTTCTTCCATGCGAGGGTCCTCCTCTGCCTTGGTCTCGATGGCGGGCGCCTTAGCTATGTCCCACACAAAGTCAAGGAAGGTGACACCCTCTGGTGGCGAACAGCATCGGGATGCCGGGGGAGATGGATCTGAGGGCACATCTTGGTGTCACCAAGTGTCCGGGGACTCCTTGTCCTTGGTCTCCAAATCAGACTCCCAATTGAAGTCCGAAGTTGATTCCAAGGCTTTGCGGTCACCGCAGTCAAGGCCCAAGCCCAAGCCCAAGGACCTGGGACCTCCGGAGTACCTACAGTCCGAGCTGGGTGCACTTGCTGGAGAGGACTGCTGACCCGAGGAACGGGACCAGGACCTCATCCGACACCGATGGGTTTCTTGAGGCTGGTGGTACTCGAGGATCGGCTTGACATTCGGGGAGGCCCTCAATATCAAGGATCCCGTATTCAGGGCAGATGAACCGGACATGAATGCCCACTGCTGCGCCATGAGGGCAGAGATACTGCGCTCCAAGGCCGCCATCCTGATCTCCATACCATTTGGCTCTGCAGCCTTCAACGCGGACACCAAAGGTTTCAGGTCCAGCATCTGTTCTGTCGAGAGGGAGTACACCAAGGAAAGAAGAGGAACAACTACCCTTCGCAGAAATCACAGAAGTCACTAGAATAGCACAGGGAAGACACAGCCACACCTCTTTAAAACAAAGAAACCTTTTATTTTGTAAAACCTTCAAAGGTACAGACCGGACTTGGCCAAGTTTCGGCAGTCAGCCAATTAAGATGCAATTGCATATGTATTCCAATGGCAGTCAGGACATTGTAACAAAAGCCAGTAGTTGAAAGCTCAAAAAGTGCTTCTCAGGTATCCCTTTGGCATTGCTTTCACTTTCTCAGTAGATGCCAAAGGCATACATGAAAAGCGCTTTTTGAGCTTTCAACTACTGGCTCTTGTTACAATGTCCTGACTGCCATTGGAATATATATGCAATTATATCTTAATTGGCTGACTGCCGAAACTTGGCCAAGTCGGGTCTGTACCTTTGAAGGTTTTATGAAATAAAAGGTTTCTTTATTTTAAAGAGGTGTGGCTGTGTCCTCCCTGTGCTGTTCTAGTGACTTCTGTCAAGAGGGAGTCGCTGACAAGGATGACCTCGGGCGTCCGAGGCTGGTCGGTGGGTACCGATGACTCCTTCTGGGGCAGCTTGTAGCCCACTCCCGCTCTGATCCTTCAGACACACGCCGGGGACTGCGGGGTCTGGAGTGGGATTTTCCCATCTTCCCGGACCCACTCTCCAAAGTGCTCGTCGAGGACTTTGACTTCTTGCGTTCCACCTCCGAGGATTTCTTCTTGGAGGAACCGCGGCTACAGGACTCCATGGCAGCCTGGGCTTCACGGGGCACCGAGGTACTAGAGGGGGCCCTGGAGTGCGGTGTCACCAGAGACTCTAGCGCAGAGCCAAACTTTCTCCTGCTGCAGCTGATGGCTTTTAATGGCCTTTGGGGTCATGGTCCTGCAAAGTTCACAGTCTGAGTCATTATGTTCTGGGCCAAGGCACCAGAGGCAGCAGTCAGGCAGATCAGTGAGGGACATCATCTTACTGCACCAATCACATTTCTTGAAGCCACTGGCCATCAGGAAAAAGGGGGCCCTGCCACCCAGCATGGGTCCGAGGCCTGCAGCTAAAAAATGGCACGAACACTGGTCGAGGGATACCTTGAAGAAAAAAAAAAAGCAAGGGAACAAATCCGAGGAGCGACACCAAGGCGAGCTGGCTCGGAGGTGAGAAAGGAACCAGTAAGCAGATTGGATAAAATAGCATAAAAAAACCCACACTTTTTCCGGGGGAAACTGGACAGATGCCTGGAGGGCACCATGGAAAAAGGGAGGCAAGATAGCATCCTTGGGTGGGAAGGCTATCACGCATGCATGATGCATCTCCCAAAGGCTATCTTTGAAAGCTGGGGAGATACTTCCACATGAGCTCTGTCGACATCAACGTCACTCATGTGAAGACTGACTTCCTGCTTGTTCCCAGAGAAGATAGAGGTCTATAAATTAATGAATAGAGTGGAACAGGTAAACATAGATTGATTGTTTATGCCATCAAAATGTAGAAAGACTAGGGGACGTGCAATGAAGCTATAGTGCAAGCCATTTAAGACTAATAAGATAGGAAAGGTCCATAAACCATTAAAGGGGACTAGAGAAATCCACTGCTTGTCTCAATACAAGCAAGCATTGTGGAACCTGTGTCTTCTGGGGAAACTGTTACGTACTTGTGACCTAGATTGGCCACTGTTGGAAACAGGATACTGGGCTTGATGGATCTTGGTCTGACCCAATATGGCATATCTTATGTTCTTATGTTAAGTGGTAGTAGTAGTAGTAGTAGTAATCAGTGGGTGAATGCATAATATGGCCAGAGCAGAGACAAATTTGTAGACAGATTTGAAGAAACCCTAATGTTGTCAATACAAGTGCTTGTGGCATCAGTTCCAGACAAAGTACCCTAAGCCTGTTGATGATTAAGATAAAGAAGTGTGGGGGGGGGGGGCAGGCAGGGAGATATGGAGGGTTTGGGGGGTAGGGAGCGAGGAACAGAGGGAAGGAATGAATGGATGGAAGCATGCGAGTGGCTTAGGTGGAAAGAAAAGTAAAAAGGGTCAACATGTTTGGTTGCAATTTGTGGAAAATAAAGAGGGGTTGACATGCACAGATAGAGGCGGAAAGAAATATCACTATTACCTGGGCAAAATGTAATGTTATATGTGAGTCATTTGTGAGGAAATGGCTCCATTCTTGTTAAATTTGCTTTTTTTCTGTATAAGGACTTTTGTTATCATTGAGACTTGGCAATAAAATTATGATAGTGGTTATATCTAAAATATTACTGTAGACAATCATTTGCACTTTGTTGTATAAAAGGTGCTAAAGTATACAGCAGAAAGAATGCATTGTCTCTCCATTCTTCAGTCCAAACCCGTAACTTTTTATCAGGGTGCCTCACACAGTATTCTGCCTCTTTAGGTATTTGTTGTAATCTGGGATGCATCTACAGGTTTTTTGCCGTGCCCCTGTATTTCACAAAAGGATAGCTCCCTTTACGCTTTACTCCACGAGAGTCTTCATACCTGTTCTTGCATCAGTTCTTTAAGTTGTGTGATTTTCTCTGTGTCATCGGGATGGTTAGTGATGTAATCTTTACTGAAGAAGGCCTGTATGGAGAGCAAAAGATATGAATATATATCACTATTAATAGGTACTATCGGATAGGGCATTTTCATCTTAAAAACAGATTAGTCAATATTTAAACACTGTGGATGGCATTTTTTTATACACTTCCTGTGATACTTAAGTAAAATAGTATATTCAGTGCCACTCTCTGGATACTGTTCCGTCACTGAATATATGTCTACAAGGGTTAGGGCCAGGGCTATCCCGATAGCAACTATATTCAAGTCTGTTTCAATTGCCTTTGATGTTTCCTGGAAGGAGTATGCTGTGGCAGTGAGGGGGAAAAGGGAGATTCAGGGTGAGTGGGTAGAGTGAGGGTGGCTTACTTGGATAACAGGGGATGGGGTTTAAGGGGGGGAGGTTGGGGGTGAGAAGAGGGTGAAAATGTAAAATGTTCTTACAAATGGTTTTGATATGTTTGTATCCTGCCAGCGGTGTATAACTGCAACCACCTTCTAGAATATTGTGTTTCGAATAAACATAATTTGAACTCAAGTATGTATTGCCATTGCAAAAACTAGAAATACTTACATATCTTGTCGGCAAGCCAAGCCACACCCATAACACACCTCCTTCCAAACTGTTCATAATTCTATTTACACATGTAAATACCACTCAAGCCTTCTCAAATAACCTGCTTAATTTCCATATCTAGTCAGTTCTTGGATTCTCTGATCATACTGTTAAATAGGGTACTTAGTGTTATCAATAATGATTTTATTTATTTAGGGCCTGATTTTCAACAAGACGTCAAGGCATGCCATACTTACAGAAAGATACCCACTCAGGAAAAGTGCTTGAATCGTGAGTCATGTGCCTTCAAAATGGCCAAGCATCGAAAATGCAGCAGGTGCTCAGCACGGCATAGACGGGTAGGCACAGGGTCCAGGATCCAGGCATGGCGCCTAAGGTTAGCCCGCGATACCTGTGTATGTGTCCAAACCAGTGGCCAGAGAAGCAGGATGGCAAGTATGGATGAACCCGTGTATTGCCCATCCGGCGTACCCATGCATTGATGACACTGTCACGCAGGCCCTGCAGGCTGCCTGTGCAAGAGCCCCCTGTGGCTGGGTGGATAGACATCAGCAGCTTGGCAGCAAGGGGGATAGTCAACTTAGCCTTGATGAATCTGAGACCCTTGCCCGATCCATGCTGCGGTATGAGGGGGTGCTATACTCCGAGGGGGTGCTATACCCCAAGGGGGTCGGTGACTGAACCTGTAGCTGGCCATGGCCATATGGAGGGCCATCTAACTCCACCTGTGCAGGTAAGAAGGCCTGAATGGGCTGGGCGGGGGGGGGGGGGGGGTGGGTTGAACACCATGCTAGGCCATACACACCCTGAAAGGCACAGTTGTGTGTCTGCACAGGAAGACAGGGCTGTGGTGCCAAGTCACATGCTGGTGGCATCCCCCATGTTTGCAGAACAGGTGTCAGCAGGGGGGATGGACCATGCATTGGTACAGGTGCCATCCCTGGCTGCCCACAGCAGGAAGCATATCCAGACACAGCAGGCAAGGAGGCTGCTGTACCCCCTGGTAGCAGCAACATCACAGGGCATATGCACAGCAATGGCAATGCCTGGTGCATGGGAAGCTGTGGTCGAGCTGCCCATCCCAGGAGACACTGTTGGCTAGTGCAGATGCCCTGGACATGAGCCCCACCCCCCAGCCCCTGCAACCCCCGGCTCAGGGGTCTGAGGGGGCCAGTGGCAGAATCCAAATATGTGCTGTCTGTCTGTCCCTGCAAGTGTATCTGCCACCACTGCCTGCCACCCCCTGTCTGGCTATGGCAGCATGTCAATGATATGCCACCACAGAACCTGACAGATGTGTAATGGTGAGTATGCACAAACCGCAACACCCTGTCCTGCATGGCACCTAACAAACCATGCAGCGATGTGGCCCCTGAAGCAGGGAATGCCCTCTGGCACGACATGTGCCCATTGCCACGGACACGCACAGCCTACAACCATGTACCATGGTGCCAAAGCAAGCCTGCATGCAACAGATGGGAGCAAGGGAAGGGGGGGAGGTCTGCAGAGGTGGCCGAAGGGACCAGAGGGGTGACACAGATGAATCAGTGGCCCAGATGGACTGTTGTTGGCACGGCCATGTGTCAAAGGTCCAGGTGGAGCAGTGGGTAGGAATCTGGTGCCAGATGCCAGAGGTGTACCATCACATGCACCCCACACTTGCTACCCATGGGTATGCCACCAGGCTGAGGCTGGATACAGGTATGCGTAACAGGCAATATGGAAGCACACAACTGAGCCCATGTGTGTCCCCCTCCCCCTCTCCGTCACGGTGAATATGGCATGCGATGCACCTGGAAACCCTGAAGTGACACTATCTGACACTGTGCTGGAAGTGACCGAATCAGTTTCAGAACATCAGGGAACAGCTGGTGGCAGAGGAAGATCAGTGAGGCACACAGTGGAGCCCAACAATTGCAGGGGGTAGCAGCCATGGCTGCCAGACAGGTGCAGGCAGACCACCTGGTGGTGGATCCGCCGCACACAATAATAGGGATGTGCTTAGGGCAGCCGTGCCATCCTCTGGTGCCACTATCCCATGTGTGCACCAGCTGGCACCCAATACGTGCAGGTGCACACACACACATGGCTGGGGAATGGCACAGATGGGTGGTACAGGGGCACATACCACCAGCGGTGGCCCCAGCTACACATTGTGCATCTGCCCACACTGCCCTCTGTGGGTGTCCATCACCCAGGGGGCCGGCAAGCCACAGCTGGGCATGTGAGGAAGAGAACAGAGCTGGCTGGAGGTGGGCAAAGGGGAGGGCGTGCAGTGTGCACTGTGGGGTGGCCTGCCCCCATGGCCGAAAGGTGGGTGCACAATACATGTGTGGGCCCCCTGGAGATGTGCCAGTCCCATCCCAAGGCCATGCCTGTGTGGACCATTAACCCTTCTCCCTCTTCCCTCATAGCCAGTTCCAGGGAGGCCCCGGACACCACTGGCCCACCATAGGAACCACCCAGGAGCAATGGTCCAGCACCAGCACAGCTGACCCGAGGTGTGGAGGCAGTGATGGGAAGGAAGAGTCCAGTGACACTGTGTTAAAGTATAGCACCATGGAGGGGGGGCACAGTGAGGGGGCCATGGCACAGCAGTGGGATGGGGAGTCTGAGGAGGAGGAGGGATCAGAGGGCCAGGGGCAGGGCAGGGAGGAGGAGGAGGGATCAGAGGAAGTAGCAGCAGGCATGCAGGCACCACCCTCCAAATGCCCCAGGTATGGCGGTGCAGTGCAGCGCATAGCTAGCAGGCACCTGGCAGGGAGGGGGGTCAGAGGAGGAGCTGCTCCACCTGGCTGTGCCCTATAGCCGACAGCCATGCCCACTCAAATCCCTACCAGGGGGCCGTATCTTAAAAAGGATATAGCGATTTTAGAAAAGGTTCAGAGAAGAGCCACCAAAATGGTAAAGGGGATGGAAGGATACTCCTATGAAGAAAGGCTAAAAAGGTTAGGGCTCTTTAACCTGGAAAAGAGACAGCTGAGGGGAGATATGATAGAAGTCTATAAATTAATGAATGGAGTGGAACGGGTTAACGTAGATCGATTGTTTACCTTATCAGAATATAGAAAGACTAGGGGACATGCAATGAAGCTACAGGGTAAACTATTTAAGACTAATAAAAGAAAATATTTTTTCACTCAACGTGTAATCAAACTCTGGAATTTGTTACCGGAGGATGTAGTAAGGCTGTTAGTGTAGCTGGGTTTAAAAAAGTTTGGACAAGTTCCTGGAGGAAAGGTCCATAAACCATTATTAAGAAGGGACCCAGGATATCAATGCTTGAACCAATACAAGCATTGTGGAACCTGTGTCTCTTGGGGAAACTGCTAGGTACGTATGACCTAGATTGGCCACTGTTGGAAACAGAATACTGGGCTTGATGGACCTTGATCTGACCCAGTATGGCATATCTTATGTTCATGTGCCCACCGCAGGGTATGGCACAGACCGAGTGCAATGGGCAGTGGAGCTGTGCTCCACCTTCTGCAGCCATGGGCACCCACAGCCATCCCAGCACTCTTGGGCATGCCATGTGTCACAACTCCCTCCGTCCATCTGGTGACTGGCCACCCTGGTGGCGGAGGTGCGGCTCTACAGGGAGGATGTGCAGACCGCAGCATGGACCATCAGCATGCACCTGGATGCCCTCACTGCTGCAGTGACAGGGCACAAACAAGGCCACCTTGCACCATAGTCTGTCCCCATGCCAGGGATTGCCCTGCAATGGACCAAGTGGCCACGGACATAGGTGCACAATGTCCCCACTGCTGTGTGGGAACACACAGAGCAGTACCTTCGCAGCAAGCCAACAAAACACAACAGGCGAATGGTACGTGGAGGTCACAGGTGCTTTATTGTATCAAAAAACCCCAACGCATTTTGGCCGGTACCCCTCCTCCTTTGTTTACTTACAGTAATTCTGGTTTTTGGTGTCTTCTCCTACTCTTACGTTAGTTATGTTTTCTTATTACTAAAGAGTAGTATAACCTACACTGCATTTGAGTTTAACATCATGGGCTTCCCGTTTTGTTTTTAGTTTGCAAAATTCTTTAAAGTTTTGCCCTTACCTTCACAGATTTGAAATTGAATATACACTGTGTACTATCATGAGTATTAGCATATTATTAGGCACTGCTTTTCGCTCCTCCTCATCTCCTCTTACTTCTCCCTTTTTTTTTTTAACTTGCATGCTTACATATTATCTATATGCATAAATGTGTTTTTGATTCTAATGTATACTCTGTCTTGCCTTTTAATAGGTTTTTATCAATATATGTTTTATTAGTTGATACATTTATATTCTTATCTTTGTTTTAATATCCTTTTTTTATAATTTTTTATATAATTTATGTTTATAATTATTAATTTTTAATTTTTATTGTTTATTCTTAATTGTACATGTATTTTTTTTTGAAGATTTATATAGAAACATAGAAAAATGACGACAGAAAAAGACCACATGGCCTATCTAGTCTGTCCTTCCATATCAACAACTACAACAGTCCCCTTTTTTCCTTTAGAGATCTTCTTTGTCCCATGCTTTTTTGAATTCAGATACTGTCCTCATCTCTACCACCTCCACTGGGAGACTATTCCACGGATCCACCACTCTTTCCGTAAAGAAATATTTACGCATATCACTCCTGAATCTATCCCCTTTCACCCTCATCCCATGTCCCCTCATAGCAGAACTTGCTTTCCATCGAAAGAGGCTCTCCGCCTGTGCATTTAAGCCATGGAGGTATTTAAATGTCTCAATCATATCACCTCTATCCCGCTTTTCCTCTAAGGTGTACATATTAACCTTTTCATGGCTGTTGTTGCCATATGGCAACCTTCAAATTTTCCCCCAAATTTTTCACCGGATTCTATATTTCCAAAAGATCCGCACACTGTGTGCGAAATGTGAGGTGTATCTGTGCTTGACATCTGAAAAAAACTGTTATTTAAACTATCACACCTAGCAGTAAATGAAACTGATGCCAATACTGTTTTTAATTTTCAGCCATTCAGGACCGTAGTTGCCATATGGCAACACTAAATATTGTTTCTTAGAAATACACTTTTTTCAAAAAAACTTTATATTCTGCATCATTCAGCTCAAATCTTAATAAAAGAAATAGAAAAAAAAATTCAGTTACAAAACAATTATGTGGACCCGAAAGGGTTAAGATCCTTAAGTCTGTCATATGCTTTTTAATGAAGACGAAACCTGGAAACAGCACAAGCACTGGCAAGCTAAATGCAAGGCATTGAAAAGGCAGGCAAAGGGAGAATTTGAGAAAAAGCTTGCTGCGGAAGCAAAAACGCGTAATAAAGACTTTCTCAAGTACATTCGTAGCAAAAAACCTGTGAGTCAGTTGATCCATTAGATGATAGAGGGGTTAAAGGGCACTAAAAGGCGACAAGGCGATAGCGGAGAGACTGAATGAATTCTTTGCTTCGGTCTTTACTGAGGAAGATGTAGGGATGTTACCCATGACTGAAGTATTTATTTATTATTTATTTATTTAACAGTTTTTTTTTCTATACCGCCCCTTCCAGAGATCAGGGGCGGTTCACATTGAACAAAATAAATATACTTCCGTATATTTTACATGGAACATGTGTTGACTATATACACGTTTTGTTACATTGAACATGTTTTGAACTTTAACTAGAATAACATTTTTCAAACTATGTACAGGTCATAATGCATGGAGCATAACATAATTGAGTTACCGGTAGTTATTTACAATAGTGATATAACCGTTTGTTTGTGTAAGTCTTTGCCTGTTGGGTATAGTAAAGCAGAGTAAGTGTCTTTCTTCTGTTTAATCATTTGTTCTGTCTTGAGAACTGTGGATGTGTTTCTGTGATTGTATTGGAGAAGTTTTTTGTTGGTAGGGATCTCAAAGTGTTTTGTAAAAAGGTATGTTTTTAGTTCTTTTTTGAATTGGTGAAGGTCCTTTATCGTGCGGAGGGTTAATGGGATTTCATTCCAGAGGGTAGGGGCAGCAAAGGAGAAGGCTCTATCACTTGTCGTTGCTTTGGTCTTTCTGAAATTTGTTTTTATGTTGAGGGAGTGGGTTGCGTTCTGTCTTCGTGTTCTAGTTTCTGATGGGGTTAGTATTTGGGTAGATAGTTGGGAGGGGGAGATGTTATTGATGAGTTTAAAGGTAGTCAGAAGAACTTTATATTTTATTCGGCTGCCTATGGGGAGCCAATGAAGGTCTAATAGTATTGGGGTCACGTGGTCTGTTAGTTTAGCTTTTGTGACCATCTTGGCACATATGTTTTGGGCTCTTTGGAGGAGGTATATGCTTTTTTGTGGTAGGCCATTTAGAATAGTATTGCAGTAGTCAAAGTGGGGGGTGATGAGGGAGTTGACCACTGATCTAAAGTCATGTGTGTTGAGTAGGGGTCTCAGGTGTTGGATTGTCTTGAGTTTATAGAATATGGTTTTTACTGTATGTTTTATATGTGGGATCATGGTGAGTGATTGGTCCAGAATTATTCCAAGGTATTTTACCTCCTTTTTAACAGGTATTGGTGTGTTATTTATTGCGATTGTAGTAGGGTAGTTGTGGTCAGTGTCAGGTTTTCTCGTTATGAACATTGCTTCGGTTTTTTTGAGATTGACGCTTAGGTGGTTGTTTTCAAGCCATATGGTGGACTCATTCATGCATTGGAGTAGTCTATCGTATTTGGGGTTGTTGGTATTTATGGGGATGGCGAGCATATCATCATCCGCGTATATGAAATGGTTGATTTCATACTTCTTGAAGTAGTATTTAATGGTGCGGAAGAATTGAAGGAAATATCGATACATCAGGAAGATGTATTACAACTATTAAACTGAAGAGTAGCAAATCACCTGGACCGAATGATATACATCCGAGGGTGTTGAAAGAACTCAAATATGAGATTGCAGACCTGCTATTAGTAATCTGTGAACTATCATTAAAATCATCCTCCAATGATGCTCCGGGATAGCATCTGAAGATTGGAAGATGGCCAACGTAACGCCAATTTTTAAAAAGGGTTCCAGGGGTGATCCGGGAAACTACAGACCGGTGAGCCTGACGTCAGTACCAGGAAAAATGGTAGAAACCATAATAAAGAACAAAATTGCTGAAGATGTAGATAGTCAGCCAACATGACTTTAGAGAAGGAAGATCTTGTCTTACTAATCTGTTATGTTTTTAGAAGGTGTGAATAAACAGGTAGACAAAGGTGAGTCAGTTGATATAGTGTATTTGGACTTTCAGAAAGCCTTTGACAAGGTCCCTCATCAGAGACTTTTGGCAAAACTAAAAAGTCATGGGATAGGAAGCAGTGTACTATTATGGATCAGGAACTGGTTAAAAGACAGAAAGCAGAGGGTAGGGCTAAATGGCCAATTTTCCCAATGGAGAAAGTTGAATAGTGGTGTACCCCAGGGATCTGTGCTGGGTCCGCTGCTTTTTGACATATTCATAAATGAACTGGAAAAGGGAATGGAGGAGTGGCCTAGTGGTTGGGGCAAGGTACTTCAGGCCGGAAGGTCAGGAGTTCAAATCTCACTAGAGGACAGCAACCTTGGGCCGGAAGGACTGGGGTTTCTAGTCCCACAGGTGCTCCTTGTGGTCTTGGGCAAGCCACTTAACCCTCCATAGCCCATGTTCCCTGTAAAATAGTTATCTCCAAGTTATAATGCCCTGTTCAGTGTAATTTCAGTTTGTTCAGTGTAAACCGCACTGATGCAGAATAGCGCAGTATATAAGAGAATGTAAATAAATAAATAAATAAATAAAATAATGAGTGAGGTTATCAAATTTGCAGATGACAAACTATTCAATGTTGTTGAAGACCACGAGGATTGTGGAAAATTGCAAGAAGATCTTGATAAATTGGAAAACTGGGCATCAAAATGGCAGATGAAATTTAATGTGGACAAGTGCAAAGTTATTTTTTATTTATTTTTATTTTTATTTATGTCTCTTATATACCGCGCTATTCGACATCAGTGCGGTTTACATGGAACAATAAAATTCTTACGGTGGGGGATTACACCATAAGTTACAAGTAACAGGGAGCACAACTTGGATAACCAGAGTAACTATTTACACATATATACAACACTCTGTAGGGTAATTAAAGGGTGGTTATGCACCTAGGGAATGCACCTAGGGAAAAACAACCAAACTATGGTTACACGATGCAAGGTTCCACATTAGGAGCCACCACACAGGAAAAAGATTTAGGTGTCATTGTGGACAACATGGTAAAAACCTCCGCCCAGTATGCAGCGGCAGCCAAGAGAGCAAATAGAATGCTAGGTATCATAAGGAAAGGAATGGAAAATAAAAGAAAGGATATTATAATGCCTCTGTATCGTTCCATGGTGCGACCGCACCTTTAATATTGTGTGCAATTCTGGTTGCCGTATCTTAAAAAGGATATAGTGTTATTAGAAAATGTTCAGAGAAGAACCTCCAAAATGGTAAAGGGGATGGAAGGATACCCCTATGAAGAAAGACTAAAAAGGTTAGGGCTCTTTAACCTGGAAAAGAGACAGCTGAGGGGAGATATGATAGAAGTCTATAAATTAATGAACGGAGTGGAACGGGTAAACATAAATCGATTTTTTACAATCTCCAGGAACAAGCAGGAATGTAGTCTTCACATATGGGTATCATCGGTACCGACGGAGCCTTCGTGGGAACGCTCCCCACCGTCCAATTAGAAAGGTTTTGGGAGCATCCCACAGTGCCTGCGTGCTGCCTTCTCGCCTTCCCCAACTGTCTTTCTCCAGTTCTTCATTTTCCGCAGAGCCGGCAGGTCGCACTTCCTGTCACCGCAGAAAATATCCCTTTTATTTCTCTTTTTTGTGGTTGCGTCTGCCTTCCTTTGACGCTACACCGGTACCGCCGGTTCTTTCTTTCTTTTCTTTGTAAAAAAAAAATAAAAAAAAAATCTTTCTTGGAGTCTTCAGCTTTTTTCTCCTCTGGTGCCACGTGCCATTTTGGGCACTAGATTATAGAGAGAGCACAACCGCTTTATGACATGTGCGAACAGAGCCTAGATGATATGATCACTACGTGGAACACGAGCCTTGATGCCGTAATCAACCCACCCCTCATCAACAAAGTGCCTGCCAGGAGAACGAAGGCACCCTGGTATTCACCCGAGCTAAGGAAATCCCTCCACCAACTCAGACAGTTTGAAAGACGCTGGCGTCGATCAAGATCAGCTCAGAGCCATGAAGCGAACACTGCTCATCTAGGCAGACACCATACAGCAGTGTCATTGAGAATGAAACAATACCACGCAGAGTTACTACAACGCTCCATAAACAAACCACATGAGCTTTTCAATCTCGTGAAAACCTTAGCAAAAGAACCCTCCCTCACCCAATCAAAGCATCCTGACTCTCAGGATTATGCAGACTACCTACGAGCCAAAACGAGTCAGTCTAGCTTGCCCTCAAACATCCACCCCCAAGATGGAACAACCAAACTAACCCCACCTCCCGTCCCATCTCAAACCTTATTGGAGGATCAACATATCATCACCACCTTCTCAACCCCAACCGAAAGAGACATCCAAGACATCATCACAAGCATAAACACCACTAAGCACCAAATGACCCATGTCCAGCATCCTGGATAAAAGCCCTACGGACCGACCTTAGCCCATTCCTTACCAAAATAACTGATACATCATTCCTGACCGGAACCTTCCCCCGAAGTTTGAAACAAACATCAATCAGACCACTGCTGAAAAACAATAAACTCGACCCTGCAAAGATGGACTCCTACAGACCTATCTCGAGCATCCTGTTCCTAGCCAAAATCATGGAAAGGATAGATCAACGCCAACTGAATTACCATATCGAGAATAATGCACCCCTTGACCCCTGCCAGCATGGTTTCCGAGAGTCGCACGATGTAGAAACCCTGTTGACT
This sequence comes from Ichthyophis bannanicus, assembly GCA_033557465.1. Lineage (NCBI taxonomy): Eukaryota > Metazoa > Chordata > Amphibia > Gymnophiona > Ichthyophiidae > Ichthyophis > Ichthyophis bannanicus. The sequence goes on from CM066046.1 coordinate 39,244,995, forward strand.
ACCCTATTCAATACACTAACCACAGGCCTAGATAACATCAGACAAGGATTTGCTCTCATCTTCCTAGACATCGCGGCAGCTTTCGACTCCGTCAACCATTTAAGACAAATAAGAGAAAATATTGTTTCACTCAACGTGTAATGAAACTCTGGATTTTGTTACCGGAGGAGGTAGTAAAGGCTGTTAGTGTAGCTGGGATTAAAAAAAGGTTTGGACAAGTTCCTGGAAGAAAGGTCCATAAACCATTATTAAAAAGGGACCTAGGATATCACTGCTTGACCTAATACAAGCATTGTGGAACATGTGTCTTTTGGGGAAACTGCTAAGTACGTATGACGTAGATTGGCCACTGTTGGAAACAGGATACTGGGCTTGATGGACCTTGGTCTGACCCAGTATGGCATATCTTATGTTCTTATATAATCATTTTAGTAGCCACCCTCTGTACTGACTCCATCCTGTTTATATCCTTTTGAAGGTGCGGTCTCCAGAATTGCACAGAATACTTCAAATAAGGTCACACCATAGACTTATACAGAGGCACCTCCTTTTTTCTGCTAGCCATTCCTCTCCCTATGCACCCAAGCATCCTTCTAGCTTTTGCTGCTGCCTTTTCTATCTGTTTAGCTAGACATAACCATGCCTAGGTACCGCTCTTCTTTAGTGGACAAAAGTACTTCACCCCCTATACTATATTGCTCCCCTGGATTGCTGCAGCCCAAATGCATGACCTTGCAGTTTTTTACATTAAATCCCAGCTGCCAAATTCTAGATCATTCTTCAAGCTTAGCTAGATCCCTCCTCATGTTATCTACACCTTCCTGGGTGACTACTCTATTGCAGATTTTGGTATCATCCGCAAAGAGGCAAACCTTAGTGATATAGCGGAAGGGCTATTGGCTAACAAAGATGTTGAAAAGAATCGGACCAAGGACAGATCCCTGGGGCATACCACTGGTAACTTCCTTCTCCTCAGAGTGAGCGCCATTAACCTGTAGCCTTTGTCGCCTCCCACGCAACCAATTTCTAACAATAGCAGTATCTTTAGGGTCCATCCCTAGGGTGCTCAGTTTGTTTATAAGTCACCTGTGAGGAACGGTGTTAAAGGCTTTACTGAAATCTAAATACACCACATCAAAGGCTCTCCCTCGGTCCAACTCCCTGGTCACCCAGTCAAAGAAATCAATCAGATTTGTCTGACAAGATCTGCCTCTGGTGAATCCATGCTGCCTCGGATCCTGTAATCCACTGGACTCCAGAAACCTCACTATTTTCTCTTTCAGCAGCGCTTCCAATAATTTACTCACCACCGAAGTTAAACTAACCGGCTTGTAGTTTTCAACCACATCCTTACTTCCACTTATTTGTAAAGGCACTCCATGAGCCTCTCTCCAGTCCTTTGGTACCATTCCCGACTCCAACGAGGCATTGAAAAGGTCAGTCAGTGGAGCTGCTAGAACGTCCCCAAGTTCCCTCAGTATTTTAGGGTGTTTCCCATCCGGTCCCATCGCTTTGTCTACTTTAAGTTTAGCTAGTTTTTCACGAACAGTCTTCTGAAAATTGTTCAAGATGCCCCTCGCTTTTGTTCCTGTTTGTGGGTGTTTTCTGAGATCCTGTTCCTGGTTCTTCATCTGTGAACACAGAACAGAAATATTTGTTAAGCAATTCCGCTTTATCCTCATCAGCTTCTACATATTCCCACCCCTTCACCCTTGAGTCTGACAATACCACTTTTGCCCTTCCTCTTCTCAATAACATATCTGAAAAATGTCTTATCCCCCCATTTTATTGCATTGACTATTTCCTCCTCTTTTTGAATCTTTGCTTTCCTGACTACTTTGCTAGCTTCTCTAAGTTTTTCCAAATAAAGATGCCCCTGAGGAAGGCTACAGCTGAAACGCGTTGGGGTGTTTCGATACAATAAAGCACCTGTGACCTCCACATACCATTCGCCTGTTGTGTTTTGCCCACTACTGTGTGGACCATTGTTGTTTTGTACTGCTGTTGCTTTTATACTGCTATATTTGTTGCAGGTTTGCAAATACACTGTCCCCGTTTTGAAATCACAGGGTGTTGTCTGTTTTGTGGGGGCTGGGTGGCATGTCTATGTGAGTGGTGAAGGGGACCATTGGTAGGGGTCATGGGCATGGTGTGTGTGCCCCGTGGGTCACATCCATGTGCATGAATATGGCACAGAGGCACAGAATGTGCAAAATGGCTGCTCCTTGTAGTGCCTCTGTGCCATACCCGTGCAGAGCAGCTACCGCTGGTAATGTCTCAATGCTATACTCTTGCAGAGCGGCTGCCACTGGTAGCGCCTCTGTGCCATACCCACACAGAATGGGCGGCAGTCAGCCCAGGTGTGGCACAGTGGCACTACATACTTAGGACGCCCCCTGCCCCATGGAGGCACATGGTCAGAGTGACACCATGAGGCTGTCAGCATGCTATGGTGGCCATGCCCGCATACTGTGCTATCTGTCCTACCCGGGTATTACCGTCTGGGCATCCATGCACGCATATGTTGCCATCTCACAGTGGTGTGCGGCTATGGCGTTCTATGGCAGCTAGTTGTCATGCAGATTTTCATATTGTCAGCCCTCATGAACCTATGTGGATACCAGATATGACTTTGGATGGTGCGTGGCATGGCTGCATGTTGTAATGGCATATGTGTTAAAGGGCCTACCTGGGTAGCCTGACACCACCATAGCATCTGAGCTACACAATGACAGCGCCGAGAGGGGCAAAGCGAACACAGAAGGTGAACTTTTTGCCCTCCAAGACAGCTATGGCCCTGGGGCTCATCCTGAAGCAGCACGCTGCCCTTTTTGTGGCAGAGGATGCCACAGTTATCAGCATAGCATGACTTCATCAGGAGGGTAAATAACATACACCACTACAACTGGGATGTGGAGAATATCAAGAGGACGTGGCAAATAGTACAGCAGGCTGCAAGGGAGAAGAGGGCCAGCAACAGCACAGACTCATCCCTCTGGAGGAACAGGTGCTGCAGTTCGTGGAGGAGGTCTCTGTCTCAGGGGTTGCGGCTTTGACAGTTCCACTGCAGGCACACAGGAGCGTGAGTAGGAGTGCCCCATAGCCTGGGTGGCATCGTGATGGCCATGTATTTGTCCCCACCTTGGTTCTGTCCACCCAGGGCCTGCCTGTGTGTCTGTCGGACATTGGGTGCTGCGTGGGTTGGGGACGGTGCGGACCGAGAATCGACCTGCCAGTTCTGTAGTGGGCCTGGTGGCACCCCATAGGCAGACCTGACAACCCATGTCACTAATCTCTGCCACCTTTGTTCTCCCACAGGCCTGCCAGGGATCCTGTCCTCACAGGCTGGAACTGATGCACTAGGGGGAACCTCACCACCCACCGCGGATGATGCCAATGTGCAGCTGGAATGCAGCACAGTCATAGGGGCTGGTGTGCCTGCCAGGGTGAAGGTTCAGTACAATGTGCTATTCAGGGTACAGGAGCAGTTCTGTGTGCCACCCATGGAAGAGGAACAGTCTGGTGCACCACCCAGGGCACAAGAGCAGGCTGGTACACCACCCAGGGCAGGGGAGCAGGCCAGTGCGGCTCCCAGGGCAATGGAGCAGGCCTGTGTGTCTGCCAGTGCTGGGGAGGTGGAGGCAGATGATGCCAAACCTGCTGAGCTACAGTTCATCATCCTGGAGGACCCTTGTGGATACAGGGGGCACAGGTGTGGACCAGGAGCTACTGCAGGAGAGTGGCCTTCATCTCTGTTCCACTGCCCCCACTCACCACCGTGGCCATTGTCTTGATCTGATATTTTTCTCTTGCTCCTCACCCTCTAACTTTCATAGCTCAGTTCTTCCTTTATCTGATCATCACCTTCTTAGCTTTAATCTTCACCTCCTTCTGCCTCAGCCTCGTCCTATCTCTTCCACCCTATTTAGGAACCTTCTTGCCATTGATCTCCTGGCTCTCTCTTCCACCATTTCTCCATCTCTCTCTTCTACTTTCTCATCCAGGTCTGTTGATGAGACTGTATTGTCCTATAATGCTGCTCTCTCCTCGGCTCTGGATGTTCTCGCTCCACCAACCCCTCGTCCTGTGAGACGTTCTGTACCACAGCCTTGACTCTAATCCTCCATTCGCTATCTTCGCTCCTGTGTCCGCTCTGCTGAACGTGCCTGGCTCAAATCCCGCTTCTCTGAAGATTTCCTTCATTTCCAATTTATGCTTTTCTCCTTCCAGTCTGCCTTAGCTCTTGCCAAGCAGGACTTTTATGTCCACCTTACTAATTCTCTTGCCTTTGATCCTCACCGTCTCTTCACTGCTCTCAACTCTCTCCTTAACGTGCCTCCACTTCTAGTCCCTCCCTCCTTTCCTGCTCAAACCCTGGCTGATTATTTCCATGATAAAATCCACAAGATCATCCTCCAATTCCCCACTAAGTCTGCTAATTCCCCTCCTCCCCTTTCCCTCTTCCACTCCCACCCTCTTCCCATCCTACCCTCTCTTCCTTTCCTTCGATTTCTGAGGAGGAAACTGCTCACCTTCTCTCGTCCTCCAAACTTACCACCTGCTCCTCTGATCCTATCCCCACCCGTCTCCTCTCACCCATCTCTGCTACTCTTGTCCCCTCCACCTCCCATATCCTCAACCTCTCGCTCTCCACTGCTATTGTCCCTGTTGACTTCAAGCATGCTGTGGTCACACCTCTCCTTAAGAAACCCTTACTTGATCCCTCCTGTCCTTCTAATTATTGTCCCATCTTCCTCCTTCCCTTTATTTCTAAACTGTTAGAGCATGCGGTTCACCACCGCTGCCTTGATTTCCTTTCCTCTCATGCCCTCCAGGATCCCTTACAGTCTGGCTTTCGTCCTTTGCACTCTACTGAAACAGCCCTTGTCAAAGTCTCGAGTGACTTGATCCTGGCAAAATCTAAAGGCCTTTACTCGGTCCTTATTCTTCTTGACCTCTCTGCTGCTTTTGACACTGTTGATCATGATCTTCTCCTTGACACTTTGTTCTCGCTTGGCTTTAGGGACTCTGTTCTTTCCTGGTTCTCCTCCTATCTCTCCCATCGCTCATTCAGTGTGTGTTCTGGTGGCTCCTCCTCCTCTGCTACTCCACTCCCTGTTGGTGTACCTCAGGGCTCTGTCTTGGGTCCGCTCCTCTTCTCTCTCTATACCCAGTCCCTTGGTGCGCTGATTTCCTCCCATGGTTTTCAGTACCATCTCTATGCTGATGATTCCCAGATCTACCTCTCCTGATCTCTCTTCTTCAATCCAGACCCAGATCTCTAATTGCCTTTCTGCTATTGCTGATTGGATGTTCCATCGCCTCTTGAAATTGAACATGGCCAAGACCGAACTTCTCATCTTTTCCCATAAAATTTCCCTTCCTCTTCCTCCTTTTTCAGTCTCTGTGAATGGCTCTGTTCTCTATCCTGTTCCCTTAGCTCGCAATTTAGGGGTTATTTTTGACTCTTCGCTCTCATTTTCCACACATATTCACCTTGTCGCCAAGACCTGCCGCTTCTTTCTCTTTAATATTGGCAAAATCCGCCCTTTTCTTTCAGAACATACTACTAAAACACTCATCCATTCACTTATCACCTCTCACCTTGATTACTGTAATCTGCTCCTTGCTGGTCTTCCACTGAGTCATCTTTCACCCCTTCAGTCTATTCAGCATTCTGCTGCTCGTTTGATCTTCAGCCAACCTCGTTTTGCCCATATCACTCCTCTCCTCAGGTCTCTTCACTGGCTCCCTATCCGTTTCCGCATCCAGTTCAAGCTTCTCCTAATGACCTATAAATACATTCATTCTGCAGCTCCTCTTTACCTTTCTTCTCTCATTTCTCTTTATATCCCCCCTCGTGAACTCCGCTCTTCTAGCCAACTGCTTCTTGCTATGCCTTTCTCCTCTGTTGCCAACTCCAGGCTTCGCTCTTTTCACCTTGCAGCACCCTACGCCTGGAATAGACTTCCTCTGTCTATACATCAGGCATCTTCGCTGACCCTCTTCAAATCCAGTTTGAAAGCTCACCTCTTTGCTTCTGCCTTTGGTTCATGACTTACCTGTTCTCCTCCTCTTCCCTTGTCTTGTTTTCACATGTTTCTTTTCTTTTCCCTTGTTCTTACCTTTTTCCTTTGTCTTGTTTCTCCTGTTATCCTTCCGTTGCCTTGCTCTTTCCTCATTCTTCGCCTTCTTTGTTTTGTCTTTTTTAGATTGTAAGCTCTATTGGGCAGGGACTGTCTATCTTTGTCTTTTTCTGTACAGCGCTGTGTGTGTCTGGTAGCACTTTATAAATGCTCAGTAATAGTAGTAGTAGTAGTAGTGCATGCCTGGTGGCTGGCACCATGGGCATACAGGCCAAGCTGCATGGTATATGACAGGACCTGGTGTATTTACTCCTGGTTTGGGCGATATGAAAAACATTTTTAGTTTTACACATCAAAAGGCTTTTATAATTTAAGTTCTGATTCTTCAGCACCAATGCTTTTGAACATTGGCATTAGAATTTAATATGTTATATAGTTACAGTGCGGTGATATTTAAGTGCTATTACAAAACAGATTGTTCCCTTTGTACTAAACATTGAAGTCTGCAACAATGGCACAAGTTCTTTTGTTTTTTCAAGTCTTACTCCTTTGGTGATATAAGACAGTTTGCATGAAACGGTCTAGTTTCTCTGGAATTTCATTTATATAGCCGGTCTTATCTTTTGCCTCTTTTTGGCGAACAATGTATCCATTAGGCGTGTCATGTAACAACTTACCATATTTATTTATATAGTCATGGTAAAATTTGTCACTCTTCTAAATACTATCGTAGGGCAGTTTATTTTTTCCCTCTCTTTCAAACAAAGAACTGTTCGCAGGTTTAAGTGTTCCATTGCAGAGTGTTTTTATAAATGTATAACTATCTACACAGTCATAGTAAAGTCTGTCTTTTTAAGCACTATTGTAGGGCAGTTTGTCTTCCTCATTTTTTTACCTTTGAAACAAGCAACTTTCGCAGTTTTGAATATTCTGTCGCTGAATACTTTTACCTTTGAAATAAGCAACTTTTGCAGTTCTGAATATTCCATCGCAGAATGCTTTTTTATAAATGTAAAGGATTGCGGAATACATTAAAGTTTTAAGCATTTCTCAGCAGAATAATTTCTTTCGGTTAGTAAGGTTGTGAACGTTGTAATGTTCTATCCCCTAGGCATGCAGTTTCTTTACATCATATAAACTTCAAAAGTTTTCTTTAATGGTTATGTCCATTGTTGATACACCCCACCCTTCCCCTCCCCCTTTTCATAATTTATGAGAGCTGTATTATAAACTTTAGTCCTTTTCATAGTATAATTATTTATTTATTATTTATCCCCAGTGGACATACTTGTGTACTACGAGACAAAAACAAAGGTATCATTTTAGTATTATTATTTTCATTGTGTCCTCCTCATCCTCCTCTCTTTTTTATCTATCTTTTTGTTGCTTTTTATGCTTTTATGATTCTTAAATATGGGCATTTAATGTATGTTATTTAGTTGTGCTTTTGATATACTATGTTCATATTGATGTTTATTGTTATTATTTCTTGAGGTGTGTTCCCTCTAAAGACCCCCTGAAGAAGGCTTTTCAGCTGAAACGCGTAGGGGCTAATAAAAGGGGGTTTTACCTGAATTGGATCACTGCCAGTCTCTTTTTTGTACCTGCTTGTTTGGTTTCCCAGGACCTGCAGGCAGCCACACAGGCGAGGGAGGCTGAGTTTAAGGTGTGGCAGGAACACCAACTGCGAGTGGAGAGCCATCTGGAGGGACACCTGCATCTGATGAGGAAGATAGCGACATACCCAGCAATGACTGCTGGTTCCTGTGCAGTTTGGTGGGCCTCCTGCGGGTCTAGGAGGTGGGTGCTGGGGCTGCCAGTGCACCAGCACAGCCACCTGGTAGCCCTGAACTATGTACAGCAGCCTGCCTTGATGGGGAGGGTGATGACGCTGCCAGCATGTCATCAGACATCACACCACTGCGTTGCAGTGTATTTGTCAGTAAGCACCCATGGCTGGCTGTGAGCCCAGGGGCAGGGGACACATGTTTGGGGAAATAAACACTCTACTCATGTAGTGTCATTGTAGGCACTTTATTGATGAATGGGTGTATCCTATCCAGGTAATGGTGTGGGGCAGTCACCTCAGAAACTATCTTTTATCAGCCACGCACAATGGGCCAGTGCCTGGGCCTGCTGCTGGCTCCCAGCCCTGTGCCACCACCATCTGTTGCATCTGCAGCCCCCCACACCTCTGCAGGCACGGACTCTGGTTCAGGCACTCCCTGCATCCATGCAAGGTTGTATAGTATGCAGCACAATGCAAATATGTGGCATATAAGCTCTGGGTTGTAGAGATGTTCCCTGCTGTGGCACCGGAAGCGGATCTTCATCACCCCTATTGCTCACTCCACAACTGCTCAGGTATGCTGCTGGGCTGTATTGAATCACTCCTCCTGCCGGCTTATGGGGTGGTGCACTGGGGTCAGCAACCAGGTCCTCAGGGGATATCCACGGTCGCCTGTGGGGGCAATGTGAGATGTGCACATGAGCATGGGACACGTGTTGATTATGGTCTATGGGCTGTTACAGTCAGCATACAACACACCATCTACTAGCAGGGTGGAATGCAATATATAACATTCAGGACACTGTGGCAGTGAAAAGACACCAAAATATGGCATGTATGGCAGTCAGGCATTTGGAGCAGGACAATGGGGGATGGTGACATTGGCTAGCCTGTTGGAAAGTGGGGGGCAGGGGCGTAGCACAGAGATATGGTTGGGGGGGGGGTCTGCTGGCTGGGATGGGGACAGACATGGATGTGCCCTACGTGGGCTGCTGCCATGCGGCTGCACTACATGGCCCCAGACAGCGCTCCTCCACATGCCACATGTTGGTGGTGTGCTGTCTGCTCTCGGCCATGGAGCTTCCCCTGGTTATCTCCACAATGTGCAACATGGCCTGCTGTGTGCATGGATCTGCGGAACAGCAGCACATGTGCACGTAGTGGTCATCATGTGTTGTAATACGTACGTAACATACATCTACACCTGTGTGCATTACACATAGCATACTATAGCAACCATTTGTTCTGGGGCTCACATATGTGCACACTCACCTAGCAGCCATGCATCTCCGAACTGGCCCCAGCTGCTGCCTGTCGCAGGCTGGACTGGGCAAGGACAAATGCATCATGGCAGGACCAAGGGTAGTGGGCACACACATAAGTAAAGGTCATGTTGGCATCCACAATAACCTGAATGTTCATCGATGTGTAACCATGCCTGTTCCGGTATGCCCTCTGCTCCAACCATGTTGCCTGCAGTGATATGTGGGTGTAGTCTATACATTCAAGCACCGATGGAAATCCAGCAACATTGTAGATTGCCTGCATGGTCTCTTACCGCAACTGCTGTGTCTGGGGGAGGGCTATGAGGTGGCGCATCCTCCGCGGTAGGGCCCTGGTGAAGGCACTTATGCAGTGGCTGGCAGTGGACTTCATGATTCCAACAGTTGCCCCTATCACTTGCTGGAAGCTGCCAGTTGCCGGATAGCCCAGGCAGTGGTCACCATCATAGCTACTGGCAGGGCCTAGCATCTGGAAGTGGAGGACTCAGGTCCACACTGAGTAAGCTGCAGAACTCCGTTATTGTTGCCCCATCCAGTCTGTATCTCTGGTACACCTCCTCCTCTGTCAATTTCAGGGAGCTCACCCTAGGCCTGTATACACATGGGTCACAGTAAATGCATCTCGGGTGCTGGGCTACTGCCTGCTGACAGATATGCACTGTCTGCTGCATCCTCCGCTGTGCCCGGGCATGGCGGATGTGTCTCCACCTATGAAACATCATGTGCATGGCCCACATGGCTTCACGGTCAGTCCAGCAATGCTTTACCTCTGCACAGTATGGGTACAGGCCTACACAAGCTCTCCTCACTGTTCTATGCACTGCAATACCACTACACGGGTTTGCCACACACCATCAGCAGTTGTATGCAACGGGAAACGTTGCTTAGGCTTACACGGTTAGTGATGTCCATTGTTGGCGCACACGGCTTTCGGAAATCCATTTTACGCAGGTTTGGGAATGACACACTCCCATTCCGCTCCCTGCCCTTGATGCTTGGCTCGATTCAAGCCGCCTTGTTGAATATCTGATTTACACAGATATAGAGGTTTTACACGGGTAAGGCTGACTTTTACATGTGTAGCACGTGCCTAGAGCTTAAAAGATTTATAGATTACTTTCCCTGTCTCACAGTAAAGTACCAAAGTGGTATACAAAGTCATAATTAACCACACTCAAATACAATAAACAGCCAAAAATAGGGGAATGAATGACAATGAAATACATTCAAATAACTACAAAAATTACATAAAAATACATTCCATAGTATTTGGTAGTTTTAGTGTGGTTGATACTTGTTCTGTGAGACTGTAAGACCATAAATGCTTTTCATGCAGGTCAACAAAACATACATGGTAACACATTTCAATCATTACCATCCTAAGATAGAATAAATTGCAGATACATTCATCTGGTATCAGAATAATCTGCACTATTAGATGCCCGTGTAATAAATCAGGGAACATCAGTGGCTAATGCTTGTTTGTAATCAAAATAAGTTAAAGCAGTAGCTTAATACCCAAGAAAACAAGGTTTGATTCCCACTGGCACCCCTTGTGACCTTCAGCAAGCCACTTTACCCTCCTTTGCCTCGGAAGAAAGGGCCTGGCAATCTACTTCCGGTCATATTTTGTCATGAAAACGCAGGGTTGCCAGGAGTCCACACTGACTTGATGGTAATTAAAAAAAAAAAAAAAAAAAAAAAAAAAAAGTGCACAGCAGTTCTTATGGAAGATGGGTGGGAAGGAATAAAGAAAAATGAACCAGCAATTGAAGATAAACAGCAGAAATGAAATATCTAGATCTGAGATTCTACGCTTTTGTACCATTCTTTCTTCTAACTGCTTTTCTTGCCAGAAACTTGTCACTGCTCACCTCTTGGTATCGTGCGATGCCCCCGTTCACAGCTGCATCAATTACACCATTCAGGCACATGCTAAGCAGACTGATGTTGCCATGAAGCTGCTTATGTTGATATTGGCTGATCAGAGTTCGCAGCTCCTGGTTCTTGTTCTCTACAACTTGAATGGCATTTTCTAAAGGGCTTACCTCAACCTGGAAAACACAGACCACTTCTTGGAACAAGGAGAATGATTCAGTCTAATGCTTTTACTTGCATACAGATTAGTAATAATCAAAGAGCTGATTTATTTGGGTAAAACACTGTTTTGCTCACAGAAATGCCGTTGATTATTGCCTTCCCTAAACACTTTATTTCCACAGAACTGTATTGAGCTAGACTATGACTCTGGGCAAGAGGAACCAGCTCTAGCTGCCATTGCTGCTTCTTTTTAAGATGTAGAAGAAAGTGTTTCAGGCTGCTTACTTCTGTCTTTGATCCTCTTAATTGGCTCTAGAAGATTCATTTCTATGTGTATATTTAGCTAGTTCACTTTCAATATGGAACTCACATAGCAATGATATGGGTGCTACCACTTTTGAAAACAAAGTTTCAAGTGTGTGACATTCAAATTAATATTACACATATGTAAACTAGAAATCATCCTGGTTTTCATTGCTATTATACTTTATAAATATATCTATATAGGTGTATATCTCTTATTTATAGGCTAATAAGGAAATCTTACGGTCACTGATTAGAATATACATGTATATTTTCAGCATATTAAAGCTTATTGCAAATTTACTTTTTAAGAACATAAGAAATGCCATACTGGGTCAAACCAAGGTCCATCAAGCCCAGTATCCTGTTTCCAACAGTGGCCAATCCAGGCCACAAGTACCTGGCAGGTTCCCAAAGAGGCACAGAGGTTCCACAGTGCTTGTCCCGGGGCAAACAGTAGATTTCCAAGGTCCTCTTTAATAATGATTTATGGACCTTTCCTCCAGGAACTTGTCGAAACCTTTTTTAAACTCAACTACACTAACAGCTTTTACTACATCCTCTGACAACGAATTCCAGAGTTTTATGCATTGAGTAAAAAAAATATTTTCTCTCATTAGTCTTAAATAGGTTGCAATGTAGCTTCATTGTGTATCCTCTAGTCTTTCGACTTTTTGAGGCGTAAACAACTGATCTATGTTTACCCATTCCACTCCATTCATTAATTTATAGACCTCTATCATATCGCCCCCAGCCGTCTATTTTACAAGTTGAAGAGCCCCAACCTTTTAAGCCTCTCGTCATAGGGATATCCTTCCATTCCCTTTACTATTTTTATTGCTCTTCTTTGTACCTTTTCTAATTCAGCTATATCCTTTTTAAGATATGGTGACCAGAACTGCATACAAAATTCAAGGTGCGGTCACATCATGAAACGATACAGAGGCATTACTATATCCTTTGTTTTATTCTCCATTCCTTTCCTTAAGATTCCTAGCATTCTGTTTGCTTTCTTAGCCACCGCGGCACACTGGACAGAGGATTTCAGCTTATTATCCACAATGATGCCTACATCTTTTTCCTGGGTGGTGGTTTCTAAGGAGGTACCTTACATCATGTAGCCATAGTTTGGGTTGTTTTTTCCTAGGTGCATAACTTTGCACTTGAACACATTAAATTTCATCTGCCATTTGGACGTCCAGTCTTCCAATTTTTGAAGATCCTCTTGCAATTTTTTCACAATCCTCTTGGGTTTTAACAACTTTGAAATTTTTGAGTCGTCTGCAAATTTGATCACCTCACTTGTTCTTCCTATTTCCAGGTCATTTATAAATATGTTAAGAAGAAACAGGCCCAGCACAGACCCCTGGGGTACTCTACTATACACCTTCCTCCACTGAGAAAATTAGCCATTTGGCCCTTCTCTCTGCTTTCTATCTTTTAAACAGTTCCTGATCCACAATACTACACTGCCTCTAATCCCATGACTTTTTAATTTGGATAAGAATCTCTCATGAGGGACCCTGTCAAAGGCTTTCTGAAAATCCAGATACACTATATTAACCAGCTCATCTTTGTCCATCTATTTATTCACAGCTTTAGTAAAACAGAGGGCACTGAGACAGTAAAACAGTGCTGTTATTCCTAATATTTTCAGGGATGATGAAATGAAGGGAGGACTAAGAGAAAATGGATAAAGGTTATCACACCACCAATTGGCTATGTAATCACTGGTCTGGGACACTTCAACTAGCACACAGATTTAAAAAAACCCTCAAAAACAACACATTACCAGTTCTCTCCTCTGCACTTCGAACCAGCGAGAAATTCCAGGAAGGCTGTGGGTTAGGTTCAGAGTGGTCCGTTCAATCCATAGACTCTGCAAAATGAAAGAGAATCCCTTAAAAATGTGTGCACATCAGTATATAGATTAATGTGCAAACCCAACAAGACTTACTGATTCCCCTGTATCATACAGACACAGTAACTAAGTCCAATGGATCTCATTTTTGAGCATATCCCGGACAAGTAAAAGGGAGACAGAGGCAAAAAAAAAAAATGCAAATTATATTAGACAAATCACACATAGTACACCATCTACTTAGAAGATATTTTTACAATCCGTAATGGGAAATTGGCCTATCTTGGCATAGAAAACAACTAAATAAATTTATGGTGCCATGAAGAATTAAGCAAGTCTTAGTATGCTTGTACACAAAGGTTTCTATCAAAGAGATCAAACTGTAGGCGCATGAGATGTCAGCAAAGACGTGTCTACCCTAATGCTGTACCATAACATCAATATAGTGCACTCCCTTTTACTGCCCTGTAGTTCCAATACTGGAAAGACAGACTGCCACCAGTGCATACCACTTTTCTTGCTGCTGTCAGCACTGCAGGGAAAAACTCTCCACCAGGTTCAATACTATCCTTCCCGATATTCTCTAGAATTAGTATAGAATGAAGAGACTTTCTGTCAATGCAATACCACCTCTTTAAGACACCCTCTTTTCCCCACTGTGATTTGAGGTAAATTTAGTTCCATGGGGTCACCATAATGGAGGGATAAGGGAAGGGATCATCAAAAGCCCTTACTAAGAATCAAATTTATAAACAAATAATGAATTTTACAGCACTACATACTGTATATCTAGTAATGTTAGAGAAATGAATTGAATGGACTGCTTTATATGGACATGTGAGTTGATACGAGGGTTGCTCAGAAAGTAATGCCTCACATGTTTTTTCTCAGTCCAGAATGAAGATAGAGGTGTGAAATTGAAAGGGTAGTAACTTGGAACTTCAAAGGACAAATGTGTGTAATTTTACAGTCGTCTGACAAATAGCGAGGCGGTAGTGATCCTTCAAATGGCGCCTGTGAGTGACACACGGTACAAACAACGAGCTGTAATTGAATTCTTGGTGGAGGAGAAAGAAAGTGTGAGAAACATTCGGTTGTGTGCTGTGTATGGAAGTTCTGCGGTAGATAGGAGCACCGTTGGACGATGGGTGAAGAGAGTAAAGGTTTCAGGAAGTGGTAAAACAGAACTGGAAGATCGGCCATGGTCTGGGCGTCCTGCCTCAGCCACCAGTCCAGACAAGTTGCAGCGCACTGATGACATTATTTGTGCGGATCGGCGCATCATGAGTCGGGAATTGTCCGTACAGCTTTCCGTCAGTAGAGGTAGTGTAATGGCAATTATTGACTCTTTGGGATATTCAAAGGGTGTGTGCAAGATGGGTTCCACGAAGTCTCACAACCAAACACAAACGCCAAAGGAAACACATCTGCTCTGATTTGTTGGAGTGTTTTGAAGCTGAGGGGGAGGCCTTTTTGTCCCGGATCGTCACAGGTGACGAAACCTGGGCTCACCACTATGAACCAACGGTGCTCCTATCTACCGCAGAACTTCCATACACAGCACACAACCGTTTGTGAATGTTTCTCACACTTTCTTTCCTACACCAATAATTCGATTACAGCTCGTTGTTTGTACCGTGTGTCACTCAGACGCCATTTGAAGAATCACTACCGCCTCGCTATTTGTCGGATGACTGTAAAATTACACACGTGTCCTTTGAAGTTCCAAGTTACTACCCTTTTAATTTCACACCTCTATCTTCTTTCTGGACTGAGAAAAAACATGTGGGGCATTACTTTCTGAGCAACCCTCGTAACTCTATCCAGCAAGGAATTCATGGTGCAATTAATGGGGTTTCCCTGAAACAAAATTTCGCCAAGTGGCTGATTTATGTTTATGTTTATTGTTTCTTGATATACCGCCCTTTATGACATGAGGCACAGTGATCCCGATCCTACTGTTATGGTAGCAACATGGAGGAAAATGGCAGACATGAAAGAATTTGCATATCAAGGTAAAGCACAGTTACTTACCTGTAACAGGTGATCTCTGGGAACAGCAGGAATTAGTCCTCACATATGGGTACGTCGGAACTGACGGAGCCTGCGCGGGAAAGCTCCCCAGCTTCCCAGAAAGGAAAGCTTTTGGGGCCTCCCACAGCGCATGCGCGCTGCCTTCCCGCCTTCCTGACCAACTCTCCTCAGTTCGAGTTTAAAGCTGAGACAATAGAGAGAGGAAAGGAAAGAGAGAGAGAGAGATACAACTCCTAGGGGAGGTGGGTGGGTTGTGAGGACTAATTCCTGCTGTTCCCAGAGATCACCTGTTACAGGTAAGTAACTGTGCTATCTCCAGGAACAAGCAGGAATGAGTCCTCACATATGGGGACTCCCTAGCTAAGATGCCGGGGAGATCCCCCCCAAGGGTATGAGACCCAGAAGGGTTCCTCATCTTCCTATGGATCTCAGGCATCCATACAGGGAAAGTGGGCAGGAGTTGATTAAGAATGGAACAGGTGTCTGAGGACAGCCTGACCAAACAAGGCATCCCGGCGGGAGTCCTTGTCCAAACAGTAATGGGCTGTAAAGGTATGAACCGAGGCCCAGGTGGCTGCTCGACAGATCTGATCGATGGATACAGAGTGAAGATGAGCCATAGAGGTGGCCATGGCTCTCACATTGTGAGCTGTGACATGGCCCTCCAGAGAAAGGTTCTTACTTTGGTAAGCAAAAGTGATACACTGAGCAATCCAATTGGACAGTGTTCTTTTAGAGACTGGAAGTCCTAAATGAGAAGGATCAAAAGCAACAAAAAGCTGAGAAGACTTTCGATGTTGCTGTGTCCTGTGGAGGTAAAAGGCAAGAGCTCTTTTACAATCCAGAGTATGAAGGTTCCTCTCTGCACTGGATGCATGAGGAGCCGGAAAAAAGACAGGTCGATATACCTCTTGATTAAGATGAAAAGGGGAGACCACTTTAGGCATAAAGTGGGGATTAGTCCTAAGGACCACCTTATCATGATGAAACCTTGTATAAGGGGGATTAGCCACTAGGGCTTGCAGTTCACTGATACGGCGAGCTGAGGTGACTGCAATGAGGAAAATAACCTTCCAGGAAAGAAATTTCAAGGAGGTAGTGGCTAAGGGTTCAAAGGGTGGCTTCATAAGCTGACCAAGAACCAAGTTTAAGTCCCATGCTACCGGAGGAGGGCGAATGGGAGGCTTAGTTAAAGTTAGGCCTCTCATAAATCTTGCAATAAGAGGATGAGAGGAAACAGGTTGTCCATTGAGAGGTTTAAGGGATGCTGCAATAGCACTCAAATGGACCCTTACTGAATTTGTTTTAAGGCCTGCATTGGAGAGATGCAGGAGATATTCCAGTAAAGAATTTAAAGGTAGTGCTAAAGGGTCAAGACCCTTTTGAGCACACCAAATGGAAAATCTTTTCCATTTAAAAGCGTAAGAACGCCTAGTGGAAGGTTTCCTAGAGGCATGGAGGATATCCTTCACTTGCTGAGAAAGATTGGCGTCTTGAAGGTCTAGGCCTTCAGTAACCAAGCTCTGAGGTGAAGGGACTTGGGGTTTGGGTGCCACAAAGTCCTCTCCTCCTGAGACAGAAGTTCTGGGGCAGCTCCCAAGTGCAGGGAGGGGGCTTGGGAGAGATGCAGAAGTAGAGGGAACCACACTTGGCGTGGCCAGCGTGGAGCTATGAGGATCATAGATCCTTGATCCCTCTGAAGTTTGAACAGAGTCTTGGGAATCAAAGGAATGGGTGGAAAGGCATAGAGGAATTCCTGACCCCAATGAAGGAGGAAGGCATCCTTGGCCTGAGCTCCCTGACACGGAATTCTGGAACAGAACCGGGGAAGTTTGGCATTCCACGGACTTGCAAATAGGTCTATGTCCGGGGTTCCCCATTCCTGAAGATTCTGAGTACCTGATCCATGTGCAGGGACCATTCGTGTGGAAGCAGAACTCGACTGAGTCTGTCTGCCCAAGAGTTTTGGATTTCTGGGAGGTATACTGCCAGGAGATGGATTTGATGCTCTCTGTCGAAGGCCCACAATCTTAGAGCTTCGTTGCAAAGCGACAGAGAGCCAGTCCCTCCTTGTTTGTTTATGTAAAACATGGCTACTTGATTGTCGGTATGAACAAGGACTGTCATGTTGTTGAGGAGGGTATGAAAGACCTTGAGAGCAAGGAAAATTGCTCGCAGTTCCAAAAGGTTGATATGAAGGGTGGTCTCCTGTGGAGACCAAGTGCCCTGAGTGGAGAGGTCTTGGAGATGAGCTCCCCAACCCATTTGGGAGGCATCTGCTGTGAGGGTTGCTTGGGGTAACAAAGGTTGGAAGGGGGCCCCCAACAACAGATTTTGGGTGGACATCCACCATTGGAGAGACCAAAAGAGACGTTTTGAGGTTGCTATTTGGTCTGAGAGAGCTGCTGATGCTTGAGTCCACTGGGTGGACAAAGTCCGTTGAGCTGCTCTCATATGCAGGCGAGCATAAGGCACCACATGAACTGTGGATGCCATGTGGCCTAGCAGTTGTAGCATCTCCCTGGCAGTCAAGTGGCTTCTGGACTGGGTTTGAGAGGCCAAGTGCACTAGACGGTGGCAACGGGCTTGAGGAAGATAGGCCCTTGCAGTGGTGGTATCTAGCCAGGCCCCTATGAATTCTAGGGACTGAGCAGGGGTGAGTTGAGACTTTGGCAGATTGATGACAAGTCCCAGATACTGCAGTATGCGTCTGGTGTGGTCCAGGGAAGTCTGAGCCTCGGACTGAGATGGAGCTCGGATGAGCCAGTCGTCCAGGTATGGGAAAACAAAAATTCCCAGGGTGCGTAGAAATGCAGCCACTATTGACATGCATTTGGTGAACACTCTTGGAGCAGAGGCTAGACCGAAGGGGAGTACTCTGTACTGGAAATGTTTTCCTTGGAACAGAAACCATAGGAATTTTCTGTGGGATGGATGGATGAGTATATGTGTGTACGCATCCTTTAGGTCTAGAGAACAAAACCAATCCTGACTCTGCAGGTATGGAAGGAGAGTACCTAGAGAGAGCATCTTGAATTTCTCCTTGCATAGAAATTTGTTCAATTCTCTCAGATCCAGTATGGGTCTGTATCCCCCTCTTTTCTTGGGAATGAGAAAATAAGGGGAGTAAAACCCTGACCCCTGTTGAAGAAGAGGAACCTCTTCTATTGCCCTTTGGGCAAGAAGGGTGGTCACCTCCTGACCCAACAGGTGCAGGAGAGATGGGGGAGAATTGAAATGTCTCACCATGGTATGGGGAGGAAGGCTGGAGAAATGTAGTTTGTAGCCCTCTCTGATGATAGAGAGGGTCCACTGTTCTGATGTGATTTGCTCCCATCTGGGAGCAAAATGAGTTAACCTTCCTGGAATGGTGAGAGGCTCTGGCTGTTGTAGAGCCAGAAAAGTTAAGTTCTCTAGAAGTAAGTCAAAAACCCTGAGGAGGTTGGGACTGCTGAACTGTAGCAGTCCCTGCAGGTTTTGCCCTGGCCTGTTTAGATTGCTGACGCTTAGGAGCAAAGCGAACTTGGGAAGATTGTTGGCCAGTATTTGTAGAAAATCTGGTCTTTTTGTAGAAAGGCTTCTTAAAAGATTTTTTCTTGGCAGGGGTAGAGGTAGACTTAGAAAGTCTATCTAAAGCAGCATTCTCTGCATCCATTTGAGTGGCTTTGATTTGCCACTCCTTGCCAAACAGATTTTCACCTGTACAGGGCAGATTGCCCAACCCATCTTGGACCCAGGGTTCTAGGTCAGAGGCCTGGAGCCAAGCAATTCTGCGAGCAGCTATGGCAATGCCTGAGGCTCTGCTAGCACCCTCAAAGGAGTCAAAGGCAGCTCTGTTGGAGAACTTTGAAACATCTTGGGTATGCTTTAACAAAAGAAGGAATTCCTCCTTCCTATCCTCTGGGATAAAGGGGAGGAAATGGCGCATCTTCAGTGCAATCTCCTTCAGAAACATGCCCATATAGAAGCTGTATGAATTGATTCTGGCAATAAGCATACTGGCTTGGAAGATTTTCCTACCAAAAGCATCCAAAGTCCTACATTCTCTTCCTGGGGGAGTGGAAGAGTGTCTTTTGGTACTCTTTATCCTTTTCATAGCTGACTGTACCACAATAGAGTGGTGAGGAAGCTGAGTTTTTTGAAAACCAGGAGAAGGAGGGACACGATACATGGTGTCCAAACGACGAGAATGTGGAGATAAGGTGAGAGGAGTCTCCCATAAGTCCATCATGTGTTCTTGAAGAATTTCATGGATGGGCAAGTTGACTGCCTCTTTGGGAACCTTAGAGTTTCCCAAAATATCTAATTTTTTTGCTCTAGGTTCTTTTTCAGAGGTTACTGAAACTGAGAGCCCCTTAGCTAGTTCAAGAATTTAGTCTTGAAAGGACAAATCCTCTGGAGGAGACATTCTCCTCTTTGGAGAAGAGGGCTCCTCAGGAAGAGTAAGAGATACTTCAGCAGAGTCTTCTGAGGTATCGGAATCATAAGAAGACTCGAAGTATCGTCTATTAGCTTTCAAAGATCGATACGCGTATCGACCGGTATCCACATCGGGCGTACCCGGAACCGGATCGGTATCGGGATAAACCCCGGAACCGGGAACCGGAACCGGTATCCTGGTGGAAGTGGATGCTCTGGGTACCGGTATCGGTTGTGGTACCGGAACCGGAACCGCTTGGTGCAGTACCGAGGGCGTTGCAGCTTTAATAAAAGCCATTATGGCCTGCTGCATGGATTGAACGGTATTATCCATAGACGCCACGACTGCCTGGATATCGGTACCGGTATGGGCCGGTACCCCAGAGCAGTCTAACAGGTGATCGGTCGAGGCCGTGCCATCGATGTCAACCTGTAACCCCATAGGAGGAGCTTTGGAAGCCGAAGCTTCCCGCCGGGGTTGTTTGGCTGGGGCAGGGTCCTCAGGGTCAAGCCCAAGGGCCTCTCGATGCTTAGAGGGAGATTTGCCCTTTGAGGACCTGCCGGAAGAATGTTTGGTTACCTGAGATCCATCAGGAGAGGAAGACCTGGAGGATGCTGATGCTGGAGTATCTGTAGAAAACAGCATATGAAACTTGGCTGCTCGGTTCTGTAAGCCACGCTTGGACATCAGAGAGCAGGATGGACAATCCGGAATGGAGTGGTCAGGCCCCAAACATTTAAGACACCATTCATGGGTGTCTGTGACTGATATAGTACTGCTACACTTGGTGCATTTTTTAAAACCAGAGGCTTGTTTCTCCATGAGGGAGAATTCTGTGAAGGCCTAGAGGCCTCACAGAACAAACACACCAAGTGGGAAAAAATAAGATATGTTTTTTTTTTTTTTTTTAAGAAATAAAGAAAAAAGACCGGCGGTACCGGTCCGGAATCGGGGAAGGCAGACACGCGGCCAAAGAAACAAATTAAAATAACAACTTCTTCAGCAGTGACAGGAACACGACCTGCTGGCTCCGTGGAAAAAGAAGAACTGAGGAGAGTTGGTCAGGAAGGCGGGAAGGCAGCGCGCATGCGCTGTGGGAGGCCCCAAAAGCTTTCCTTTCTGGGAAGCTGGGGAGCTTTCCCGCGCAGGCTCCGTCGGTTCCGACGTACCCATATGTGAGGACTCATTCCTGCTTGTTCCTGGAGATAGGATGAGAGCTCAGAGGATAGCATGGCATGACAAATACACATGCAGAGCAAACATGGGATTCATGACTGGCTGATTTTTTTGGCAGGGAAAGGGGCAATGGTGCAAATAACTAAAGAAGAGTCAAGTGTGGTTTGTGGACATTAAATTGGAACAGTGAAAGAAGAGTTGAGAGAGCATGTTGGAACTAGGCAGAAGGGTGGAAATAGCAGAAGGGTGCTTGTAAGAAGTTCAGGAGGAGATGACTGATTAACCAAAAGGGTGAACATGACGGAGGAAGCAAATTCAGCTTTACAGATGAAACGGGAGGATTGGAGAACAGAACTCATAGAAACAACCTGAGTATTAAGGGGATGCCTGAGCTGCCCAAGTTCTTGGACTGCAAAAAGGTTGCAGTGGCTATATGCAAGACATTGCTGGCCAATGGTGATCCAAACAATGAGGTGGAGAACACTAAATTGGACAAGGCACATCAAAGTCTTGGGACCTGCAAGAGGGTCCTCCCCAGAGAACTAGTAATATGTGTACATGATTATAGACTATAAGAAAGGATAGCTGCAAAAATGAGAGCAGCAAGAAAATTCCTATGGCAAGGATACCAGGTTGCAGTATATACAGATTTGTCCACAGCTACTTTGCAAAGACATCATGAGCTGCGTTTAGTGAGTGAGCACTTTAGAAAAAAATCAGATAAAATACCATTGGCTGTATTCTTTTGGAATTGCATTCACAGTCAATGGTGCGAGAAAGAGAGCAAGCATGCAGGAGGGCATGATCAAAACTATAGAGGAGGACGGCAGCAGAAAAAAGGAGGTGATAATGCCTCTGTATAAGTCTTTGGTGCAACCTCATTTGGAGTATAGTATGCAATTCTGGAGACCGCACCTTCAAAAGGATGTGAGCAGGATGGAGTCGGTGCAGAGGGTGGCTACTAAAATGATTAGTGGTTTTCATTATAAAGCATATGAGGACAGACTGAAGGATCTTAATATGTACATCTTAGAGGAAAGGCGGGATAGAGGTGATATGATTGAGATGTTTAAATACCTCCATGGCATAAATGTTCAGGGAGAGAGCCTCTCTCAATTGAAAGCAAGTTCTGCTACGAGGGGACATGGGATGAGGGTGAAGGGAGATAGATTCAGGAGTGATATGCAGAAATATTTATTTACGGAAAGAGTAGTGGATCCGTGGAATAGTCTCCCAGTGGAGGTGGTAGAGATAAGGACAGTAACTGAATTCAAAAAAGCATGGGACAAACACAGAGGATCTCTAAAGATAAAAAGGGGACTGTTTTAGTTGCTGATATGGAAGGACAGACTAGATAGGCCATGTGGTCTTTTTCTGTCGTCATGTTTCTATGTTTCTAAGAATATTGGAGAGCTACTTCAATTGAGTGGAGGGGACATTGTGGCAAGTGGTGAAAGAAAGGAGAAAAGAAAAAGAAACAAGGGAAAGAGGAAGATGGTGCTTAGAAAGCAGAAAAGGGCTGGACTTTCATACCTGGATATTACCCGACGTTTACAGTATGATTGACATACGAGTGAAAAGGGGACCGTGGGTTATGTGGGAGTGATTGCCAGTTTAGTAGATATGTGTGTGTTTATGTTTAAAAATTATGGAAACGAAAGGGAGTTAGAGAGGAGAAATGGCTATTGTTAGGGGCTGAATGAATAAGGGGGTAAAAGAGGGGGACGCAGTGAAGTGAGGGATTGGTGTATATGTGATATGGCTGGGGAATGGGATGATGTGGGGTGTTACCCTTGGGAAGGAAGAGAGGCATCACTGCTCTGAGGTGAAGTTGACCGGGGGCTGTTGGCCTTGCGGTTGGGTGTGGGAGGGGGGCACTTAATGGGTTGAAAGTGGAGTATACAGGGAAGGACATGGGCAGGGAAAGAGTACAAAATGTAGGGATAGGGTGGTTGTGGGCACAACTGGATAAGGGATTGGGTATAAGATGATGGCTAGAGGGAAAGGGAGGCAAGTGGTGGTGGCTACACTACTACTACTGAATATTTGTATAGCGCTACAAGACATATGCAGCGCTGCACAGACACATGTAAAAGACAGTTCCTGCTCATCAAAGCTTAAAATTTAGTCAAGATGGACAACAGAGTAGCTGTAGACATGGGATACATCTTGGAGGAATGGTAAGGAAACATGAAGGAGATCAGGCGAGTCAAGAGTGGTGGCTTCTTGATCCTTCACTCACACTCCTCCCCTACATCTTACTCAAGGTTAATACTAGCCTCACCTCCGGATGCTTTCCCTCTGCCTGAAAGCATGTCCTTGTCTGTCCTCTTCTGAAGAAGCCCAGTCTCGACCCCGCAGTCCCAGCAAACTGGCGTCCAGTGTCCAACCTCCCCTTCCTTTCCAAAGTTCTCGAGAAACTTGCCTTCACACAACTTTCCGCACACCTCAACTCTTGCGCTTCACCCCCGTCAATCTGGCTTCAGATCTGGTCACAGGACTGAAAAACACCCTTCTGGCACTCCTAAGTGAGATCTATCAGTCTCACGACCATGGTGACCTCTCTATTGCTGTCTTTTTGGATCTCTCTTCTGCTTTTGATATTGTTGATCACCGCACTCTTCTTGCTTGCCTGTCGGATCTTGGGTTTCACGGCATCATTCTTCAGTGGTTCCATTCCTTTCTTTCATCCCGCACTTTTGAAGTTCAGTCAGGCATCACTGTCTCTCATTCACTTCCTCTTCACTGTGGTGTTCCCCAGGATTCCATCCTTGCCCCTCTTCTTTTCAATGTTTTCCTCGCACCATTTGCCTTGCTTATCCAGCAGTCTGGAATTTCCGCCTATTATTACGCGGACGATATCCTGCTTTTGTATCACTCTAGCCCCTTGGCCCCTGACCTCACTGCCCTTGTTACCTGTCTTGCCGATATCGCCACTTGGTTTGCTGGCAACTTCCTTCACATGAACCCCTCCAAGTCCGCTAATCTCTGGTTTTCCTTCGGTGCCCCCTCTCCCTCCCTGTCTCCTACTCTGTCCGCCTCTCCCGTTCCTCTCGTCTCCACCCTCCGTTATCTTGGTGTTACCCTGGATTCCTTGCCTTCTTTCCACCACCACATCTCTGCGCTCACCCATAGTTCCTTCTTTCACTTTCGCAAAATTCGTGCTATACGGTCTTCTTTCCCTCCCTCCTCCCTCATTACTCTCATCCTTTCTCTTGTAATTTTCCGCTTAGATTATTGTAATGCAGGTCTTCCACAGTATCAGTTGTGACATCTTCAACTTATCCAAAATACCGCTGCCCGTCTCATCACCCATTCCTCATTTGACCATGTCACCCCTCTCCTCCTCAACCTTCACTCGCTTCCCATTAAGGTCCAGTTCATTTACAAGTTGCTCATTATCACCCACCGAGTCCTCTACACTAGTATACCCCAGTACACTGCCGATCTCATCCACCTCCAACCCGTTCCTCGCCTCCTCCGTTCTGCACATGGTAACCGCCTCTTCCTTCTGTCTCCATCCCAGGCTCATCTTGAACTCACTCGCCGCTCAGCCTTCTTTTTCCTAAGCCCTGCCCTCTGGAACTCACTCCCACATGCTCTTCGCACAGAATTATCCTTCCCCTGGTTCAAGGCCCTTCTGAAGACCCACCTCTTCCACCAGGCCTTTGACCACCCCTCCCCTTTGGACCACCTTGACTCTCCCCTAGCTGTGGGTTCTACCATTGAGATTACACCCCCTCCATAAATCCTTGTCCTTGCTCCCTCCCTCCCCCACTTCCCTCCTGCTAACTGGTGTCTGATGTCTTCTTTCTGTCTCTCTCCCTTTCTTTTCTCCCTTCTGCTGTCCGTCTTCTCTTTCCTGTAAGTTAATGACGTTCCTTTCTCTCTTGTTCTCTTTCTCATATGTTTTATTGTACACTGCCCTGACAATTATGCACGGGCAGTATATCAAGCCTCGCAAATAAAGATAAAGATAAAGAACTGAAAGCAGAAGCGAAGAGGTGAGTTTTCAGCCTGAATTTGAAAAGGGTCAGAGAAGGCACCTGACGTTCAGACTCAGATAGTTTGTTCCAGGCATAAGGAGCAGCAAGGTGAAAAGAGAAAAGTCTGGAATTAGAAATAGAAAAGAAGGGCATAAATAGAAATGATTTGCTAGAACAGCGAAGTTCCCGAGGAGGGTAGTAGGGAGAGATAAGAGAGGAAAGGTAGTGAGGAGCTGCAGGGTGAATGTACTTATAGATCAGCAGAGGTTTGAACTGGATGCAGAAACAGATAGGGAGCCAATGAAGTGACTTGAAAAGAGGGGTAAACGAGCATGACAAGGCCGGCAAAAGATTAGTCCCGCAGCAGAGTGTTGAACAGATTGAAGGGGAGAGAGATACACTAAATGTCGAAGAACTGAATTCATGGTAGAAGCGATACTTGTTAGCAAAAGAAGGGAAGAAATTGGGGGTTATGGACTTTCTATGGCTTTTATCTGCTCCAAGCAGAACGCCACAGCTCTTTTACAGTCCAACATATACAATGCAGCTTCCTCTTTGTGAGAATGGGATTTTGGGAAAAATGTTGGAAGGACGATTGACCGCTTAAGATGAAATTCTGCAATTACTTTTGGAAGAAATCTGGGATGAGTATGAAGCACAGATCTGTTGTGAAAATATTTAGTGTAAGGTGGATGAACTACTGGAGCCTGAAGCTCATTCACTCTGTACGATGAAATGACCACCACCAGGAATAAGGAGACAGGAACTGAGTGGCTCGAAAGGCACTTTCAACAGCTTTGTTAAAAACATTTTGAAGTCCCAAGACACTGGGGATAGCTTATAGGGTGGTTTGAGAAGAAGCAAGCCCTGCATGAAATGAACTAAGAGTTGTACAGTGATGGGCTTATCCTTTATCCCACAATGATTAGTTCCAATTGCACTGAGGTAAATCCTTATGGAGTTGGATTTGAGTTCAGACTCTGAGAGATGCAGAAGGTATTCAAGCAGTGTTGGTGTGGGAAAGGCAAAGGGAGCATGCCTCACACCAGACAGCAAACCTTTTCCACTTAAAAGCTTAAGACTTTCTATTGATGCCCTTCAAGACGCCAAAAGGACACTGGTGACACCAGCTGGAAGATTGAGAGCAGACAATACTAGCCTCTCAACATCCAAGCCGTGAGGGCTAGGGACTTAGTGTTGGGATACAACATCGTTCCATTCTCCTGCGATATCAGGTCTGGTCCTTGTCCTAGACATATGGGATCATTAATGGAGAGTCCCAGAAGTAGGGGGAACCATAGTTGTATGGGCTAATAAGGAGTGATTAGAATCACCATACCCTTGTCTGGTTTGAGTTTCCAAAGGGTCTTGACAATGATATTGGAGGATATGAGTACAGAAGACCCTCCCCCTAACAAGGAGGAAAGCATCTGAGGCTAGTCTGCTGTGTATTCCCACTCTGGAGCAGAAATGAGACACATGGGCATTCTGAGTAGTGGCAAAAAGATCTATCGAGGGGGTGCCCCGTTTCCAAAAAATGGAGCACCACCTTCTTGTCCAGCATCCATTCGTGAGGTTTAAGGACTCGACTCAGTCTGTCTGACAGAGCATTTTGTTCACTGGGCAGGTAAATGGCCCTCAACTTCAACCCATGAAAGATGGCAAAGTTCCACAACCTGAACACAGGAAGTACAACCTCATTCCTCCCTAGCTTGTTGATGCAAAGAGAGCAGAACTCCAGATCATGGTCGGCCCCAAGACACTGCAGACAGCAGTCATGGGTGTCCGTAAGCGACATGGTCTTGGAGCATCTATCGCATTTTTTGAATCCGGAGGCCATAGGGGCAAAAAGGGCCACCGCGAGGTCTAAGACCCATGCGGCCAGCAGTTGGGAGAAAAAAGGGCGCGAAGCATGTTAACAGCCAGGAGCAATGAGGAGTGCGTTTTCTGGCTCTTAAGCTTCCACCTGGCTGAATCCACCACCATGGAATTGTGGGGCAGTTGAGCTTTTTGGAAGCCAGGGCTGCGGTGGACCCGGTACATCAAGTCCAGCTGTCTGCTCACAATGGGAACAGAGGCCAGGGTCTCCCACATTCGGAAGAGCAGCTGCATCATGATAGGAGGAATAGGCACCATGAGGGCCTCTTTGGGGGGAGCCTCGTACTGGAGGATTTTGAGGTCATCCACCCGAGGCTCATCCTCAGACTCAGTGGTGAAGGTGAGGGCCTTTGCAATATTCCTCAGGAAGGCCAGGTCCTCCAGTGGGGATTTGTGCCGGGTCTCCTGAAGGGAGGGATCTGAGGGCACATCCCTATGGAGCCAGTCTCCCAGTTCGAACAGGAGTATAAGGAGACTTTGAAGGTTCCCTAGGCCTTGGGCTGGAGCCCCAGCCCCGATAGCCTGTGGGTCCCAATGCCCCTGCACCCCGAGCTGGGTGTGCTGTGCAGAAAGTCGGGAGTCCTGAGTCCTGACTGGGGCCATGACCAGGCTCAGGCCCAAGAAGCATCTCAAGGCTGGTGGTGCTCAAGGTCCTTGCTGTGGAGGGGCCGGTGGTCAGGATTGATGACCCAGAGGAACCGTGCGTCAGAGCTCGCTGTTAGGCCATGAAGGCAGACAAACTGCGTTCTAAGGCTGCCATCATGGTCTCGATGCCTGATGGCTGTGTAGGCACCGAGCTTGACACTGTCATCGTCGAGGGGGTGTCCTTGACAAGGATGGCCTCAGAGGAACCAGACCAATTCCCAGACACTGATGGAACTTTCTCCCACTGGGACAGCTTTGAGGGTCATTCCCGGCCAATGCTCTCGGCCTCACATTGAGGGCTCTGAGAATGGGTTCTGTGGGACTTCCCCATGGCCCCAGATTCATCACCCGAGAAGGCCACTGATTATGTCAGGCTCTTTGAGGGGCATCCCTCCTTGAGGGAGCTGCAGCTCGGTGTTCAGTGTCCTTGAGGCCCCGAGTCAGTGCGGTCGACTCGTGTTGCTTCTTGCAGCCTTGGAGGGCCGTGGAGATCATTTGCTGGCAGAGACCACACATCAAGACATCATGATCCAGCCCCAGGCACCAAAGGCAACAATCATGCAGGTCTGTGCATAACATGTTGTGAGCGCAACAATCGCATGGCTTGAAGCCACTGACAAAGGACATGGCGGGAAAGACTGTCCCTTCAATGTCAAACTCTCTAGGCCTGGCCAGAAAGGCTGCAAAAACCCGTGCACCGGAGAAAAGACCCCCAAAGGGGAAAAAGAAAAAGGAACCTGAAAAAAACATAACACTGGAGGCAAGCGGAATCGGGAGACAGGAGGGAACTGGTACGTGACTGTAGAAAAGCAAGACAAAAAGGCAGAAAAAAAATCAACTTTTTCTGGGGTGAACAGACACATGTACAATTGGTTCTGCGGAACAAAGGAGATTGAGGCAAGATGGCACCATTAGGCGGGAAGGGGACCATGAATGCATGGTACATCTCCCAACAGCTTTCTTTGAAAGCTGAGGAGAGGTTACCGTGCGGGCTTCATCGGCATCAACATCACCCATATGTGAGGACTGACTTCTTGCTTGTTCCTGTATCTCAATTTAAACCATAAATTACTAAAATACATGCACATCTTTGATTATTTATTTAGTTTTGTATACCACCTTATCCTTCAATCAAAGTGGTCACAACACAATTGGGGAATACATTTAACACGAGGGGATATGAGACACATACACAAATACTTACAGGGAACATGGGCAATGGAGAGTTAAGTGGCTTGCCCAAGACCACAAAGAGCACCTGTGGGACTAGAAACCCCAGTCCTTCTGACCCAAGGTTGCTGTCCTCTAGTGAGATTTGAACCCCTGACCTTCTGGCATGAGGTAACTTGCCCCAACCACTAGGCCACTCCTCCCTCCCAAAAATCGATGTGTTGTTTGGACAGTACTTGCTTTTGAGGCAAAACAATTAATGAATGATGCAATCTGAAGGTGCTATTGCATCATACATTATCGGGGTCATTCTGAGGCACGAATAGTGGGGATGGACGTTCCGTTGGGAAGGTAGACAGGGTGGGAAAGGGGCGGATTGGGGGCGGCATTAGGGCGGGCAGTGGGCAGTTGTTTAATATCGGCCCTGTACGTCCGGGGCCGGCGGCTTGCATGGAGAACTTATTCCACCTCAGAGGAGGAATAAGCTCCCCAGTCGGCAGGGATTGGCAGGCCTGGGACTGGAAAGTGGCGGGAGGGGACAGAGGAGATTCCCCGCAGCCCAACCCTGGCCTTAGGAGACCAGATCAGGGGTCAAGCCTATGGGGAATATATCTTTGCAGCCGGTGGCCAGGGATTGCGGCTTTTCAAAGGAGCCGCGGTGCTATGGCAACTGGATGCCATGATGCCGCAGCTCCATTTTACTGCCCTGTGAGTTAGCCAGGGAAGGCCTTCACATGCAGGCCGGACGGAATTGGGGTCCCTGCCTGCACGTACAGGCCTGTTCGCAATTCTGATCCCGCAGAGCTAGACGTGACCCACGGGATCAGAATCACAACTTCCTCTGCGCGTCCGGTTCTGACTGGGCGCACAGAGGGCCAGGACGTCTGGGATGGAATTGGGTCCTATATGAATTACATCATATTATTCCTAGAAGTCATAGATGATGCAATCCTATCTCAGCTTAATTACATCACTCTGAAGAACAAATTGCGCAACATTTTTTAAATGAACATGTGTCAGTAGTATTTTGGCTGTAGATCAATCTCTCAGTGTTTGATTTTTTTTTCAGTTTAGCCAAAGTGAGAGATGCCTCGTAATTGTTTGAACAATGCAGATCACCTCTGCTCTATTTGTGGTGAAGTGACTTTTGCATCACAAAAATGCAGTACAACTGCTTTAAGAAAGCCTACCATCTTTATTTTAGCTGCATAACTTGAGATCAGGACAAGAGCTGGGCCCCACACATTTGCTGCAACACTTGCACAACAAATCTTCACCAGTGGTTGAATAGAAAAAGGAAATCCCTGTCTTCTGCAGGGCCAATGATTTGGAGAGAGCCGACAGATCAGATCAGCAACTGTTACTTCTGCATGGTACCTCCTGTTGAGAAAGGTTTGTCGAAGAAGAAAAAGTGGATTGTGCAGTATCCAAACATTCCATCAGTGATACGCCCAGTACCCCACGGAAGACTGTTGGTTCCTGATGCTGCAGAATCATCCTCGAGTCAGACAAGGAAGAAGCAGGGGATGAAACTTCTGGTCCCGAACCATTAATGACACATAACCCAGATTTTCTCCCATCCTCCTCCACTGAACCACACCTTATAGCACAAGGTGAACTGAATGACCTTGTCAGGGATTTGGAACTAACCAGAGTATGGCAGAGCTGTTGGGTTTCAGACTGTAGCAGTGGAATCTCCTGTCAGATGATGTTAGGATTTCCATGTTCCATGAATGTCAAAAGGATCTTGTTACATTCTTCTTAAAGGACGGTGATCTTTGTAGCCTGCAACAATATCGATGGTCTGACGTCAGCCCTCAACATCATTCATCATCCAGATGAGTGCAGACTGTTCATCGATTCATCGAAAGTTAGTCTTAAAGCTGTTTTGCTGCATAATGGCAATGTTTTTCCATTGATTCCAGTTGGTAACACAGTCCATATGAAGGAAACCTATGACAATATAAAACAGCTGTTGAGATGCATAAACTATGACCAACTTCAGTAGTAGCTTTGTGGCGATTTGAAAGTCGTGGCTCTGTTGCTCGGTCTGCAGACTAGATACACAAAATATTGCTGTTTGTGAATGGGGTAGTCGTGCGAAAGATTCACATTACATCAAGAGAGACTGGCCACTCCGACAGTCATTGAAGCCCGGAAAGAAAACTGTGCAGCATCCACCACTTGTTCAATCAATGAAGATTTTGTTACCTCCCTTACAGATTAAGGTGGGTCTAATGAAAAATTTTGTCAAGGCCATGGGTAAAACAAAACAAGCTTTCAAGTATCTCAAAGGTAAATTTCCAAGACTAAGGAATATGTTTACTAAACAGTGGTAGAGGCTTCCGTGCGATATTGGAGCTGCGGCCCCATTGCATTCAATGGGGCCGCGGCTCTGATATCGCACGGAAGCTGCTACTGCTGTTTAGTAATCATACCCTTAAGTGAAGCTTTGTTGGTCCTCAGATTTGTGAAATCCTTCAAAATGATGCATTTAACACATGAAAAGATCTAGGTTTATAATTTGTGATTAAAACTCTACTACCAACATGCAATATTTATGTGTAAAATGGAAACGCTTAGATATCTTGGAAACAGTAGCTAATCAGCGTTTTTAAAAAAAATGAAATATATATAGTTTTTACAATCGAAAAACTTACAAGGATATGCAAGAACCATTGATTAAATTCAATAAAGAGGAAAATAAATAATCCAAAATCTACGTACGATTTGCAATAGCTCCCATTACGGAGAACCGAGACCACAAATTTAGTAATCCTAACAAAGGAGCAAAATGAAAGAAATCCAGAGGTCAAAGAGAGAACCTCCATAAAAAATCAAATGGGCAATCCAATAAAGAACAGGTACCCCAATTGCTGCTACTTCTTATCTAAGAGGAACCTTTCCAACTGAGAGCAATCAAAATATACATATACATTTCTTTGAAATGTTATAATCATTTACATGGATAGCAAAGAAAAAAAGTCGCTCCCAACTCAACTACAAGAGACTTTAATGCTAGAAAACCTCTTCTGCGGGCCTGAGTAGATCTCGAAACATCGGAAATATAAGTAATTTATAACCACAGAAGAGTTTATCCTTATTCTTGAAAAAGGCTTTTAATACCCTAACCTTATCTAGGATAGAAGAAAAATAAACCAACAAAGTAGCCCTCTTAGAGATCATGTCTGTAGAATCCAAGAAATTAGTTACATCCAAACTAACATCTACAGATAACACATCTAGCCCTTCTCCAGCCTTATCCACCTCCCGCTTACCCACTGGTATATAATAACAATTCTGAATGAAAATGTTTTCAGGAAATAACAAAATTTCTTTGAAATATTTATCTAGGAGAATTTGACGAGAGAGCAAAGATGACAAAGGAAAACTGAGACAGCGAAGGTTAAAAACCCTAGCTTGTTTTTCCAAGGCTTCTAACTTGTGATGAATTATTAAGGAATCACTTATAACAGCGACATTAGTCTGTTGTACCTTCTGAAACTGACCATTCATTTTGGACACAACATTAGAAACCTCAATCAATTTACCATCTATCTCTCTAAACTTCTGAATAGATTCCTGTGTAAATATACACAAAGATTCAACAGAGGTGGTAACCCTAACATCAATATTAGCAATAGCCAACCATAAGTCTTTCAGTGTAATGTCCTCTGGAGGAGCACTTAAATCCTTAGAACCAGCAGCCAAAAAAAGAGGGTTAGGCATAGGACCCGAGGAATAAGCCAATGGAAACTCCATATTCAGGCCACACTCTATATTAAACGAAAGTTGAGAAATAGGATAAGGAGGAGAGGACTGTTCAACGGAGCTGATAGACGCCCCCTTCTGAGGGAGAGTGCATCTCCAGTAAAGTTAGAAAATGCTTAGCAAGTTGGCCCACAACCTTAGACTCCCCAGTAGCTAAAATGCCAGTCTCAACAACCACCTTTCTAGCCTTCCGCTTCCCCACTCCACCACAGAACAGCCTCCAGAGCTCCAAGGAACAGGGCAAAGCAAAGGAAACAGTACCTTACAATCTAGCAGATCCAATAGTCACACTTCCAAAATGCCGTTGGTCCGCTGAAGGGGCGCCAAAGGGGCATAACCTGCCCTCTGGACACGGCCCAAGGGCCTTAGGGAAAGTTATTATAGCTCCTGATAAATGTTCTTGCGGTGGCAAGGTGGCGAAAATGCTGCCTGAGAGTCCTCAACAGCACACTCCCACTAGCAGGCTCCCTCCTGCACAGCGGCACAGCTCCGGCTCCGCCTGTATCACGGGGCTCAAATTGCAAACCAAAGGGCCTTAGGGCAAGTTCTTATAGTCCCACAGGAGGTGGTGGTGGAAAAACCTCGCCTATCTATAAAGCACAGAGGGCTAAGCAGGTAGTATAAAAAATTGCTGCTACCTATTTAGCCCCCGCTATTGCTCTGCCCCGGAATGCTCCCAACTCGCCCCGATGCTAACCTCGCCTATCTATAAGGCACAGAGGGCTAAGCAAGTAGCATCAAAAATTGCTGCTACCTATTTAGCCCCCGCCCACGCTCTGCCCCGGAACGCTCCAAACTCGCCCTGATGCTAACCGCATAGCATCTTAGCACTTTAGGGACTTATCCGGGATTTACGTGCAAATGCCTTCGAAAATCAGGCCCGTGAGGTGTAAGCTCTCCATCCCGTGTCCTCTCATGTCCTATTCTGTCTGCCAGAATGTCTTGTTCGCCTGGCAGGTATCTAGCGTGCTCAAGACCATCCCATGTGTGATGGTTAACCTCCAGAACCTGAATGCCCAACACAGGAGATTTGAACTTGTTCATCCTTGCCTGTTGAGGTAGAACATTGTGACTTGATCGACTGTCTGAATCAGGAAATTTGGCTAGCCAGCCGATCTCAGAAAGCCTCCAGAGCGTGTGCCACAGCTTGCAACTCCCAGAAGTAGACCTGGTCGAGACTTCTTGGATGGCGTAAGCGCCCTGGGTGAGAACACATTGATATGAGCTCCCCCCTCCACACTGGATGTGTCTGTTGTTGAACCTTTTGAAAAGGAACAGTGTGAAAGGGGACACCTCTGAGCACATTGTGGTGGAATTTTCCATCATTGCTGTAACTGAACGAAGGATTGGTGACATACAGATGATCCCTGAGTCACCTGACCCCATTGAGCCCATGGAGTCTGCTGAGCCTGCCTCCAGTGGAAGCATGCCAAGGATACAACATGCATGATAGAGGCCATGTGGCCTAGTACAGTTAACATCCTGCTAGTTGTTACCTGCTGACTCAAATTAATCCCTTGCACTATTGCTGCTAGTCTGTGAAGTTGGTCGTGCAGGAAGAAGGCTCTCCCCTGAGTCATGTCAAATAGGGCTTCTCTGAATTCCAACTGCTGGGTAGGTTGAAGGTGGAATATGGGTTAAGTTAAAACAGACCTTAGCAGTTTCAACACCGAATGGTCCACCGTGTTGCTTCTTGAGTCCTCTCAGGAGTAGTATTCTTGATTAGGCAATTGTTCAGATAGGGGAAGACAAACACTCCCAGTGTCCGGAGGCATGCAGCTACTACAGTGAGGCAATCTATGCACACTAAAGCTAGGCCAAAAGGCAACACTCGGTGCTGGAAGTGTTGCCACCCCCAGGACGAATCTGAGATAGCTCCTGTGAGCGGGATGTATCTGTATGTGGGTATATGTATCCTTCAGATCCAGGAAGCATAGCCAATCTCCCCATTTGAAGGGAACATAAGAACATAAGATATGCCATACTGGGTCAGACCAAGGTCCATCAAGCCCAGTATTCTGTTTCCAACAGTGGCCAATCTAGGTCATATGTACCTAGCAGTTTCCCCAAGGGACACAGGTTCCACACTGCATGTATTGGTTCAAGCATTGATATCCTGGGTCCCTTCTTAATAATGGTTTATGGACCTTTCCTCCAGGAACTTGTCCAAACATTTTTTAAACCCAGCTACACTAACAGCCTTTACTACATCCTCCGGTAACAAATTCCAGAGTTTGATTACACGTTGAGTGAAAAAATATTTTCTTTTATTAGTCTTAAATAGTTTACCCTGTAGCTTCATTGCATGTCCCCTAGTCTTTCTATATTCTGATAACGTAAACAATCGATCTACGTTTACCCGTTCCACTCCGTTCATTAATTTATAGACTTCTATCATATCTCCCCTCAGCCGTCTCTTTTCCAGGTTAAAGAGCCCTAACCTTTTTAGCCTTTCTTCATAGAAGTATCCTTCCATCCCCTTTACCATTTTGGTGGCTCTTCTCTGAACCTTTTCTAAAATCGCTATATCCTTTTTAAGATACGGCGACCAGAATTGCACACAATATTCAAGGTGCGATCTCACCATGGAACGATATAGAGGCATTATAATATCTTTTGTTTTATTTTCCATTCCTTTCCTTATCATACCTAGCATTCTATTTGCTCTCTTGGCCGCTGCTGCACACTGTGCCGAGAGTTTTAACATGGTATCCCCCTCGGGACAATTTGGTGGCAGATCCAAAACATGTAGTTTGTAAACCCTTTGGCCTATTTATAGAAACCATAAGTCTGAGGTTGAGAGTGGCAACCCTTAGGCCAAAAGAGTGAGCCCTCCACCAACCGGTTTTCCACTGCGGCTACTGATAACATAGCTATGGTCTGAAGGAACCCGTCCAAAACTTTCACCACCAACCTTGGCAGAGTAGCCAGTTGGGCTTTCTGAGTGCCATTAGGTTACTCCATTAGGTTACTCCTTGCTAGTTTGGGATCTGAAAAGTACCCACGCCTATGGGAGTAAAAGGTCCTTCTCCTGTTCCCTTCCTTGGTATTTTCTGTGATCGAAGGCCAGCTCAGCTGAGTACCTTGGAGAGTATGAAGTGTGGTGTGCTGCTATCTGATGAAGGCAGCCTTGTCCCTGGCCTGATCGCCAATGAAATCTTCTCTATGGCACGGCATGCCATCAAGCTTGTTCTGCACCAGTTGTGCCAGGTCTGAGAACTGAAGCCAGGTGAGTGTCCGGGCACCAATATCCAGGCTGATGCTCTTGATGCTGTCACGAAGATGTCATGGGTCACCCAGATCATGAACTTTAAGCAGTCCTTGCCATGGAACACTAGTGAACAATACTGTTCTAATTTCTCTGGAGGGAGGAACTGAGGCCGCTTAGCGAGGTCGCATCTGATGTTCTGCAGGAATATATCTCTGCCAGAGTGGTAAGTGACCATGCTATGAGTATGGAATCTGGAAATACCTCTTCCTTAAATAGTTCAATATATGTACCTCCCTAGGACACTGAGAAATGAGACTTGGAACTCTTGGATTCAACCACCAAGGAATGGTAAAGAAGCTGAGCTTCTGGAATTCTGGAGCCTTCTGAATTCCATACATGGAGTCAAGTGGTCCACTGACTGAAGGCCCCAGGAGTGGGTCAAGGAGTACTGCAGGGTCAGTAACTCTTCTGCCCTGGATTCCTCCTCAATCTCTCACTAAAATGAAATGGTTATGGCCTTCCCTACAACATTCTAGAAGGTCTTGTCCTCAGGAGGGGACGTATACCACTCATGAGGTGGAGAAGGGTCCAGTGGAGGTCCAGGAGACTCGTCTTCCAACGAGACCCCTTGGATACTGTGGTAATGAGGCTTCTGACAAGCATAGAAAAAGGGCTGGTTTTAAAACTTTTTCTTCTGAGCTAAAGCATGGCTCAGGCAGGCATTCATTTAAATCAGCACCTAGAGAGCAAAGCCACATGATTGAGAGTGCTGAGTACAGACCACACCCTGCCTCCATGGCAACACAGAGTGCAAATGAGAAACACCTGGGGGGATGGGGCAAGGAAACGGGTCTCACACTAAAACATTTAAGTTCTCAGGATCAAAGGCAGAGAGAGAGAGAAGCAGGGAGAGAAGCAGAGGAAGGAACAGAAGGAGCAGAGTCAAGACGGGAGTCTTGGACAAGGCAGACACGGGAGTCACGGCAGAGAGGCAAGAAGCCAAAGCCAAGAGAGTCCCGGCAGATTGGACAGTCTAGGAGAGAAAGACTGAGGAGTCTGACCAGAGGCTCTGGAGAATGGCAGAGAAAGTCAGAGCTTCGGCACAGAAGGGATTCTAACAGCAGCTCTTCTACCAGAGACAGCTGTACAGAATTTGCAAGCCCTTGTGAAGGTAGGAACCCAAACTGGGAGACTTGTAGAATACAGCTCAGATAGCAGTGAGGCTGCTGAGAATTCAGAAGGAGAGATTTATCCTTCTAGAAAGCCTGAGAGAAAGTTTGTTCCTAGAAGCCTGGGAAGACAGCAGAAACCTGTGAGTGTCTTGCCCAGAAATACAAAGCCGTGCAGCTCATATAAGAAACCTGAAGGGAGAAAAGGGAATCCCTGGGATAAAATGTTTAAGTTAATGCAATGATTGAAACCTGATTGTGCAAATAAAGACCCAGAGCTGTTTCAGGGTGAAACTGAAGACATGGAGATAGAGTTAACTGGATTGGAGCAGGATACAGAGTCTCTAATGGATTGCTCAACAGCTTATGTTTCATAAGGGGAAAAGCTGAATTGCTAGCCAAAGAGAAAATTCAGAACTGTGATAAATGCTCTGAGGTTTTTAAATGTTGAAAGCAAAAGGAAAGGATTACAAATGTGTTTTGCTTAACACTGTTTGAAGCATTAGTCCTGTATGCTGAAGAAAGCTACTTGAGTTCATTATTGTTTCTGTTATACCTTGTTCATGTTCTAAAGAAGATTTACTTTGCTAAAGTCTGATGATACAAAAGAAAATTAATAAATTTCCTGTGAATTGCCTAAAACTACTCGGACTGCTTATTAACCACAACTAAACAAATTCCAGCAGCATTTGCTCTGGTAATAAGTCAGTTTAACAAGAACAGTTGGCACGCAGTGCTCTTTATAGGCAACCGCCTATACAGGGTGCAGCGCCACAATACCCAGACTTTGGAACCATCTCTGAGATGAAGTGGAAGAGCCTCTGAATCTCTGTCTGGACTCTGGCTTGACATGAAGGAATTGAGAGTTCCATCAGGAGCGATGATGATACTCTGCTCACTTATGAGGGTGCATCGAGCACCGACTCGAATGTTAGAGAGGGATATCGGCCAGACCATCACCGGTGTCAGGCCCTTTGATGCCCTAGTGTCAATGCATCTCTCGCAGGCAAGGCACGCGAAGATGGGCTGGTTGATGACGATGCAGCAGATGTCGAGGCCTTGCATGCTGCACTGCCAAGAACATTGCTGTGCGTTCCTCGAGAGCCTGCCAAAGGCACCCTACACTGGCTGGGGATTCTGAATGCAGTTGGGCTCAATCTTGAAGATTGTCTGGTCATTACTGATACTGCCGACGTCAAGGCCCCAGCATGCTGCAGCGCTAAGATCACCATGATGCATTCCTTGAGAGCTTATGAAGGCACCTCTCCATATCTGCGGATTCCAAAGGCAGTGGGTCCTCAGCCACTCTGACCGATGTACCCGATATCTGTACAGGGATATCGGCAGTTCAGTCACAGCTCTTGGCTGGCTGTTGGTGCCCTCTCAATGTTCTGGAGAATGAGCTTTACTCCCATGGGCCCATTTCGAGGGGTAGTCCTATGGACCCTCAGTGCTCTCAACGCTACGCCTCAATGGGCTCCAATGTTGACGCACCAGAGTCTTCTCTCGGTGCTCAGTTCTATGACTCTATGACGTCAATGTCTATGAAGCCGAATCCATCCTCATCTCCAGATGGAGATTGATCAATGGCCAATGCTTTGGGTCACTACAGGTGCTCGGTTCTGAGCAGGCTTGAGACTCCTCGATGTCTATGCTGCACGCGTACAAAGAAGCCCTAGAGACCAGTGTCGTTGATGCTGAAGACGATGGAATGGACTACTGCAATTCACACTGCTTTTCTTGACCTCTGCTGATGATGATGATAGGGTCCCAGGCACTGGAAGCACCAT
Source organism: Ichthyophis bannanicus (assembly GCA_033557465.1). NCBI lineage: Eukaryota > Metazoa > Chordata > Amphibia > Gymnophiona > Ichthyophiidae > Ichthyophis > Ichthyophis bannanicus. The sequence goes on from CM066046.1 coordinate 39,283,607, forward strand.
ATTTGGCGGATATGGTCCCAGCATACAGGAAACAACTTTTGAACCCGCTGACTGGTCCCTGAGATGTGTCGGTTGCAGCAAAATCAAGTGGCTGAAAAACTAAGGTGCCTAAGAGCCGCAAAGAAAGAAAAACGAACAACAAAAATAACAGGGAAAGAAAATACGATGGCAGGAGAATTGTAGGAACTTGGAAGCGCAGGACCCTGCAGGGGAGAAAAATTAGTTATGAAGCGGAGGATGACTGGAACGCAACCATTGGGCTCTGCAGAAAAACAAACCTGGTTTAAGATAGTGCTGTGGCAGCAAGCAGGCAGGAGGCAGGTGCGGTAGAGCCTCCCAAAGGTTTCCATTAGGAGCTGGGGAGCGTTCCCACATGGGCCCCATCAGAGAATGTCACCCATAAGTGAGGACTCATTCCTGCTTATCTATGGAGAATTCCACTTCACCCAAATAAGGTTTGAGTTGGTAAATCAATTTAAGTTTAAAATAGACTGAGCATCCACCTGTTTCTCACCAGCTCCTTCACTTTCTATTAATATCTCTAGAGATTGCAATTCTATCACCCAAAGTATTGGGTTTGCTTGAATCATAGGGAGGGTCTCATGCCTATCCATAGTTATTCCTCCCAGTCCCAGTCTTAGAAATATTTAATACTAATTCAGAATAATTCAATCAAGTTCTAATCTCACATAGACATTCACTGTAACTTTGAATGAGGATGATCTATCATCCTTCAATCAGACTATAAGCTTGATATCATCCGAATATATAAACACCTCAATTCCATAGTTTCTTACTATGGCCCCAATGGTTGGAGAAAATATTAAATAGTACCGGAGACAGAAGAGACCCCTGTGGTATTCCCCAAATTGAAGAGTACTTCTTTGGCTGTGCATCATGTGGAGTGCACAATAGAAGGCAGGCCCTGGTGCCAGTAGTGGTATTCCTGGCCAACTGTCTTTCTTTATCTTTATTTTAGTGCTTGATATACCACCCAAGCAAAAGCATCAGGGTGGTGTACAAAATCAAACTGAAAGCTACAAACTGGAAAATGAAAAGGAACACCATTGGTAGACAGGAGAGAGGAAAGAGAATAGATAGGGAGGTATATTTACAAGGGATAGAGATTGATATAGATATGAAACATAGAAACATAGAAATATGATGACAGAAAAAGACCACAAGGCCCATCTAGTCTGTCCTTCCATATCAACAACTACAACAGTCCCCTTTTTACCTTTAGAGATCTTCTGTGTTTGTCCCATGCTTTTTTGAATTCAGTTACTGTCCTCATCTCTACCACCTCCACTGGGAGACTATTCCATGGATCCACTACTCTTTCCGTAAAGAAATATTTCCGCATATCACTCCTGAATCTATCTCCCTTCACCCTCATCCCATGTCCCCTCGTAGCAGAACTTGCTTTCAATTGAAAGAGGCTCTCTCCCTGAACATTTATGCCACGGAGGTATTTAAACATCTCAATCATATCACCTCTATCCCGCCTTTCCTCTAAGGTGTACATATTAAGATCCTTCAGTCTGTCCTCATATGCTTTATAATGAAGACCACTAATCATTTTAGTAGCCACCCTCTGCACCGACTCCATCCTGTTCACATCCTTTTGAAGGTGCGGTCTCCAGAATTGCACACTATACTCCAAATAAACCATTACTAAACAGGATCCAGGTAATCCACTGCTTGCCCCAATAAAAGCAATGTGGAACCTGTGTCTTTTGGGGAAACTGCTAGGTACTTGTGACCTAGATTGGCCACTGTTGGAAACAGGATACTGGGCTTGATGGACCTTGGTCTGACCCAGTATGGCATCTCTTATGTTCTTATGTTCTTAATGAGGTCGCATCAAAGACTTATAGAGAGGCATTATCACCTCCTTTTTTCTGCTAGCCATTCCTCTCCGTATGCACCCAAGTATCCTTCTAGCTTTTGCCGTCGCCTTTTCTACCTGTTTAGCTACTTTAAGATCATCAGACATAACCACGCCTAGGTCCCGCTCTTCTTTAGTGGACAAAAGTACTTCACCTCCTATACTGTATTGCTCCCTTGGATTGCTGCAGCCCAAATGCATGACCTTACATTTTTTAACATTAAAACCCAGCTGCCAAATTCTAGACCATTCTTCAAGCTTAGCTAGATCATGATATGATACTTAGTATCGAAGAAAAGGAAAAGGAAAACCAGGCAGGCAGGAGAGGAGGGCAATCAGGGATGAGGAAAGGGGAGGTCAAAGGCAAGGTGGAATAGGCAGGTTTTGAGTGTGGCTTTGAAACAGGGGAAAGGCAGTTCAGTGCGGAGTGTGAGAGACAATAAATTCCAAAGTGCGGGGTCCAGGAAGAAAAATGCAAAGTGATGAGTAAGCTCAAGATGTGCTTGTGTGGGGGAGGGAAGGGAGAGATGGTTCACATGGATGGACCGGAGTAGGCGCGGGGAAACATGGAGGTGAATAAGATCTGCATGATACTGAGGGTTACCATTGTGAATAACCTTGTGAATAATGGTGAGTATTTTGTATGTATTTCTCATTCCATGCTTGCTACAGTCCGGGCTGTAATGACTAGAACAGTGGAAAGATGAGCATATTAAGAGAGAGCAAAAATCCCTTGGTAGTTGCACATGAAGGCTCATGGCACCAAGATCCCAGCACTGGTTTTGACTGAGCTGGAAGAAATACAGAAAGGAGACACCAACAGGCCAAAAGAAATAAAATAAACACCAAAAAATTTAGTTTTTTTCCCTAGGCATATAATTTTACAGGAAAATTATATTTCACTCTAAAGTAACATACAGTAATGGAACATGTAAAATATGCCACAGATTAGCTGAAGATCACTCACGAAATACATTATTTTATTCAATAATCTTAAAACATTCTAAATCAAAGTGCTGTAGAACGCAATACATATAACTCTCTGCTCCATTGCATTTAGAAACTAAGTGGATATTGCGGCAACAGGAGATAAACAGATTAGCTCAAAATAGCAACAAACATTAGTGGCAAAAGTAGGATCTGAACCCAGGTCTACTGGTTCTCAGCCCATTACTCTATCTGGTAAGCTACACTTTCTCCTGATAAACAGCACCATTTTCTTGTATATCACATTCATATATTTGGTACCCCAGTTTTTTTATATTCTGAATTTCACACATTTATTTATAAATTGGAAATTGTATCTATTGTAAACTTTTATCTGCAAATATACTGTAGTAGTCAGAGCACAAATATGTGAGTCAGATGTACTGGGATGCGCACTCAAGCCATTCTACTAGCATGGACTTTTACCCTGGGAAACAAGGTTGTTGCTCACCTGTAGCAGGTGTTCTCTGTGGAGAGCAGGAAAGGTCCTCATGTAGGGATAATATCATCCGACGGATCCCCAAGTGGGAGTATTCCCAGCTCCTTCTGGAATCTTTTGGAAGCTCCTCTATGCATGTGTGTGTGTGTCTTCCTACCCGCTGCAGCAGTGCCATCTTACTTTAGTCAAATACTATAGCTAATGAGAACAAAACTACTAGGGGAGGTGGGTGAGTTGTGACAAGCAGGAAGAACATTCTCACGTATGGGACTCCCGAGTTACAGGCTACCTTAAACAAAAAAGGAGAAATAAAGAGATGCCCAACGGGGCAATCCAATACTGTTTTTGTTGGCTACAGCCCTTTTTTAAAGATAGTCTGAACAGAAAGCAATGGGTCTAGACGAAGATGGAGTTGGATTCTACGCCCCAAACAGATTCCTCAGTACTGACTGGCCGAAGTTGCTGTCATGTCGGGAAGCCCCCTCCAAACATAGTAACATAGTAGCATAGTATATGATGGCAGATAAAGACCAGTATGGTCCTTCTAGTCTGCCCAGCAAGGCGGCAAGAGTAGGTGCACCTGCCGCTCCGTGCAGGTCACCCCTCTCCATGCCTTTGTTTAGGGGTGCACTCACTGCTCCGTGTAGGTCACCCCTATTTGTTGAGATATAAGAGATAGATATGTTTATTTTGATTTTATCCTGTTGCTATAAAGGGATCCACTGTATCTGTTCCATGCCATTTTGAATTCTGTCACTGTATTTGCCCCACCACTTCCATTGGGAAGGCATTCCAAGCATCCACCACCTTTCAGTGAAAAAGTATTTCCTGACATCGCCTTTCAGTTTACTCCCTTGCAGCTTCATGCTATGTCCTCTAGTTTTACAGCTTCTTCATCTTTGGAAGAGGGTTGTTTGTTCATTAATACTCTAAGTATTTAAAGGTCTGAATCATATCTCCCCTATCCCTCCTCTCCTCCAGAGTGTACATATTTAGGTCTTCAAATCTCTTCTCATAGAAAATAGGGGAAAGCCGACAGTCGCCCAAGAGCGCATGGTTCGGAAGAAGGTATTCTTGAAGGATACTACCAAAAGCAGAGAGGTTCCAAAAAAGAATAAAGTAGCACAAATGCCCTTGAGTATGGTGCAGACAGAGTGTAAAGATTCCAAATTACACATGCCTACCAATAGCCAGATTAATATTCATAAAATACAGTCTCTAAAATGCTTGTATGCAAATGCTAGAAGTCTAAACAATAAGATGGGAGAGTTAGAATATATAGTACTAAATGAGAGGTTAGATATGATTGGAATCTCAGAGACATGGTAGAAGGAGGATAACCAGTGGGACACTGTGATACCTGGATACAAACTATATCGTAATGATAGAACTGATCAAATTGGTGGAGGGGTTGCGCTCTATGTTAGAGAGGGCATTGAGTCAGAAAGGATTAAAGTTTTGCAGGAAACAAAATTTGCTGTAGAATCTCTATGGATTGAAATTCCATGTATGAAGGGGAAGGTGATGGCAGTGGGGGTGTACTATCGACCGCCTGGCCAGAATGAACAAATGGATGATGAAATGCTCAAAGAAATCAAGGAAGCTAACAAAAGTCACAGCAGAGTAGTAATAATGGGTGATTTCAATTACCCCGGTATCGACTGGGTCAGTGTCACGGCAGGACATGCTAGGGAGATAAAGTTTCTAGATGAAATAAATGACTGCTTCTTGGAGCAGCTGGTTCATGAACCGACCAGAGGGGAAGCCATACTGGACCTAGTCCTTAGTGGAACACCAGATCTAGTGCAAGAAATAAGGGTGTTGGGACCACTTGGCAATAGAGATCATAGCATGATCGTGTTTGATTTAATTAGCGGAGGAGGGATAGTAAAGAAATCCACAGTACTACCTTTTAACTTTCGAAAGGGAGACTATGATAAAATGAGGAATATAGTTGAGAAAAAACTAAAAGGAGCGGTTGCAAAGGTTAAAGACTTACATCAAGCTTGGGCGTTGTTTAAAAATACTATCCTGGAAGCCCAGACCAGCTGTATTCCACACATTAAGAAAAGTGGAAAAAAGTCCAAAAGAACTGCCAGCATGGTTTAAAGGTGAGGTCAGAGAGGCTGTTGCTGCCAAAAAAGCATCTTTCAGGAAATGGAAAAAAGAGCCAAACGACGAAAACTGGAAACAGCACAAGCACTGGCAAGTTAAATACAAAGCATTGATAAGGCAGGCAAAGCGAGAATTTGAGAAGGAACTTGCTACGGAAGCAAAAACACGAAATAAAGACTTTTTCAAGTACATTCGTAGCAAAAGGTCTGTGAGAGAATCAATTGGACCATTAGATGATAGAGGAGTAAAAGGGGCAGTAAGAGGAGACAAGGCTATAGCGGAGAGACTGAATGAATTCTTTGCTTCGGTCTTTACTAAGGAAGATATAGGGATGTTACCCAAGACTGAAGTGGTATTTAAAGGTGATACTGCAGAGGAATTTAGAGAAATATCGCTACACTGGGAAGATGTATTACAACTATTTGATAAACTGAATAGTAGCAAATCACCTGGACCGGATGGTATACATCCAAGAGTGTTGAAAGAACTGAAATATGAGATTGCAGACCTGCTATTAGTAATCTGTGAACTTTCATTAAAATCATCTGTAATACCTGAAGATTGGAGGGTCACCAATGTAACGCCAATTTTTAAAAAGGGTTCCAGGGGTGATCCGGGAAATTACAGACCGGTGAGCCTGACGTCAGTACCGGGGAAAATGGTAGAAACCATCATACAGAACAAAATTACACAGCATGTAGATAGTCATGGCCTAATGGGAGACAGCCAACATGGCTTTAGACAAGGAAGATCTTGTCTTACTAATCTGATATGTTTTTTCAAAGGTGTGAATAAACAGGTAGACAAAGGTGAGTCGGTTGATATAGTGTATCTGGACTTTCCCTCATCAGAGACTTTTGGCAAAACTAAAAAGTCATGGGATAGGAGGTAGTGTACTATTGTGGATCGGGAACTGGTTAAAAGATAGAAAGCAGAGGGTAGGGCTAAATGGCCAATTTTCCCAATGGAAAAAGGTGAATAGTGGAGTACCCCAGGGATCTGAACTGGGTCTGCTACTTTTTGACATATTCATAAATGACCTGGAAAAGGGAATAACTAGTGAGGTTATCAAATTTGCAGATGACACAAAACTGTTTAAAGTTGTTAAAACCCAAGAGGACTGTGGAAAACTGCAGGAGGATCTGGATAAATTGGAAGACTGGGCATCCAAATGGCAGATGAAATTTAATGTGGACAAGTGCAAAGTTATGCACCTAGGAAAGAACAACCCACACTATGGTTAGACGATGCAAGATTCCACAATGGGAACCACCACCCAGGAAAAAGATTTAGGAGTCATTGTGGATAACATGTTAAAACCCTCGGCCCAGTGTGCAGCGGCGGCCAAGAAAGCAAATAGAAAGAGTAGTTACTCACCTGTAACAGGTGTTCTCCAGGAGCAGCAGGAATCAGTCCTCACTTATGGGTGACGTCGGACTGGTTGTGTATCTTGAATTTCATCATTGCAGCTTTGTATTTTATCCGTGATAGGATGGGTAGCCAGCGGAGGGATTTTACGATGGGGGTGATGTGATCTTGTCTTTTGGTTCCAGTGATTAATCATGCAGCTGAATTTTGTGCTAGTTGTAATGTTTGGGTTGCACATTTGGGTAGACCTTGAAGAATTAGATTGCAGTAATCTAACTGTGGTGTGATTATTGCCTGGCAGATGGAGCGGAAGTGGTTCAGGTCTAGTATGGGTCGTAGATTTTTCAGGAACTTCATTTTATAGTAGGCTTTGGCAGTTGATTTATTGATGTGGGATTGGAAATTGAGCTTCTGGTCAAAGAGTATTCCTAAGTATTTTACTTCACTTTTCACTGGAATTGCTTGGTTTCCTATTAGTAGATTTTGAGGGGGGTGAAATGCGGTGTCTTTTGAGATTATGGGAGCTTCAGATTTGTTGTAGTTAATTGTTAGGTTGCATTTTAGGAGTCATTGTGGATAACATGTTAAAACCCTCCGCCCAGTGTGCAGCGGCGGCCAAGAAAGCAAATAGAATGCTAGGTATCATAAGGAAAGGGATGGAGAATAAAACAAAGGATATTATAATGCCTCTGTATCGCTCCATGGTACGACCGCACCTTGAATATTGTGTGCAATTCTGGTCACCGTATCTTAAAAAGGACATAGAGTTATTAGAAAAAGTACAGAGAAGAGCCACCAAATTGGTGAAGGGGATGGAAGGCTACTCCTATGAAGAGAGGCTAAAAAGGTTAGGGCTCTTTAACCTAGAAAAGAGACAGCTGAGGGGAGATATGATAGAGGTGTATAAATTAATGAATGGAGTGGAACGGATAAACGTGGATCAATTGTTTACGCTATCAGAATATAGAAGGACTAGGGGACATGTAATGAAGCTACAGGGTAAACTATTTAAGACAAATAGGAGAAAATATTTCTTCACTCAACGTGTAATCAAACTCTGGAATCTGTTACCAGAGGATGTAGTAAGGGATGTTAGTATAGCTGGGTTTAAAAAAGGTTTGGACAAGTTCCTGGAGGAAAGGTCCATAAACCACTATTAAAAAGGGACCCAGGATATCAATGCTTGGCCTAGTACAAGCACTGCAGAACCTGTTTCTTTTGGGGAAACTGCTAGGTACGTATGACCTAGATTGGCCACTGTTGGAAACAGGATACTGGGCTTGATGGACCTCGGTCTGACCCAGTATGGCATTTCTTATGTTCTTATGTTCTTATATGGGGGATTCATAGGGAATGTGGTGATCTTACCAGGATACTGGTATTATTTGGTAGGTGATGCGAGAGTTGAGGGAATGAAGATTGGAGGGTACAAAAACCAGGTCAAGGGTATTTCCGCCTGTGTGTGTCTGAGTTTCAATGATCTGAGAGAGGTCCAGAGAGTTTAAGGCATCAAGGAATGTCATAGATTGAGCTGGGGGTAAAGAATTCAGGTTAAAGTCACCCAGAATTATTGTTTGTTTGCCTTTGTTACTGGAGTTGTGGCCAGCTCGATTATGGTTGAGAGCTCATCTGAGTCGAAGGTAGGGGCTCTATATATTAAACTTATCATTAGTGCTTTGCTTTCGAGAATTATGGTGTTTAGAGTGGAAGTTCATATCGTATTGACCACCTTGAGGTTTAGTTGCTTATTTGATAAGATGAAGATTCCACCGCCTCTGTGTTGTACTCAGGAGCAATGGTGAGCAACCATGGTGGCTGGGGTGAGTTGATTTAATAAGACGTTGTCTGCATTGTCATGATTCAATTATACACATGAGTTTCACATTCTGATCTTGTACATAGTCTGCTATGGTGTGGATTTTGTTACGAACAGAGTGGGCATTTATTAGGGAGCACTTTATTGTTTGAGTTTGTTGAAGGGCTTTTATTTGTGACTGTGTAATTCTCTTTGTGTGTATTTGGATAAGTCAATGTGGTCTTTTCTGAGGGTGAGGAAACCATGGTGGTGTTGCTAGCTGTTGTCTGGGATTGAAGAGGACTGGAATCGAGCAGTTCCAGTTGTGCGTTGCCCTGGCTGTTCTTTTTAGTAGGGTTGATAAAGGGAAAGGAACAGCTTGTATCTGTATAGGCTTCATTGCGTGGGGTCTGTGTACTTATGGTGGCGCCCGATTGTTGTTTATTGTGTGTTAATTTGAGTGGTGCACTTTGGTGGATGTCGGCCTATCGAATGATGGTGTTGCTTGGCTGAGAATATATCACATGGAGAGAGAGATATGAATGCCAGTCTTGCCCAGAATCTCAGAATCGTCGCTGTTACAGGGGTAGGGGGTTATGGCAGTGATATGAATGGGGTGTTGCAAGGTTTGAGTTATTATATACTATCTTAATAGTGGTAATGCTGGTTATAGCTGTGTATCATATTAAGTACTTAGGAAAACTAGTGTTGACTGGGCTCATTCAGTGAGAAGTAGTTACAGAGGTGATAGAGATAGGATTTACAGTGCTAGAGAAGGGTAAACAGTGCTCTGGTATGATATATGTTACAAAGCTTTTACCTTTACATGCGGCTTGGTGGAGTGGAACACTCTTTCGGCACCTAATTTCCACACCTAAGGCACGGGCCCGCCAGGTGTGGGCGCGCCCTCTGGCGCTTTAAATTTAAAGTTCCTGTCTTGCCCCAATTGGCCTCGGGCCCAGCGAATGGGGAGGAGCAAAGCTTTGCGCTCCCTCACCCGGTGCTTATCAGGGGCTGCAGCAGATGGCGGCGGCGCTGGTCCTCAAGGTGTATTTAATAGTATTGTCAAAGAGGGCATTGTGGGGGACTGGGAGTCCTGTAGGGATGTGGAGGAGGCGCCCTGGTCTTCTAATATGTTGAGTGCTGTGAGAGAGTTGAAGTCCAGGTGGTTTGGGCCTGAGGCAGTGGATGATGGGAATTGGGCAGGGGTTCATTGTGTGTGTTGCTATGACACCTAAAATTAGGATGGTGAGTCCTAGGAGTGCGAGTTTGATATGGCTGTGTAACATGTTAGCTGTCCTGGGTGTGGTTGCTGCGAGGTGGGGTGCTAAGGACTTCTCACCTGCAGGGGGTGTGCTGTTTGTGAAGAGGTTTGCTTGGGTGGTCTCACAGCCCCACTTGGGTTCAGGACCTATGGTTGTGTTGGTTGGCGTGTTTGTGTCCGTAGCTTGGTGGTGTGCTGTATCTGCATCCTCTTTTTTCTGCTTGTGCAACAGCTGTGCACAAAAAACAAAGGAAATGCATCTTGCATTTCCTTAGTGTATTGCAGAATATATATTTACATTAACACCATATTGGTCCAGTGTGCAGTTTCAGAGGAGTTATGTTGGGGCTGCCAAGCCCCTCTTGTTGTTTGGCATCATGCAAAGAGAGTTCAGAAAGGAGTTTTGGGAAAAAAGGGGGGGGGGGGGTAGTGTAGCCAGCATTAATAGTAATGAGGGGGCGCCGATCTATAGGTTGCAGGGGAGCCCCAGAAACCCTAGCACCAGCCCTGCTTTAAACAACTGAAAACTCTAGCTAAAGGAAACTACAGGGAAAAACCACAATAGCAGGCAGGCAGAAAGCTGAAAAGTGCAAAAAACACATATTCTTTTTCAGATATGAATACCCGATGACGAGAGTCAGAAGATGTATCCATTGGATTCGGTGGAAAAACGAAGACTGAAGTAAGATGGTGCTGCAGAAGTGGGCAGGAAGATGCATGCATGCACAGAGGAGCTTCCAAAACCTTCCAGAAAGAGCAGGGAATATTCCAACGTGGAGCTCCGTTGGATGATATCACCCATATGCAAGGACCTTTTCTCTGCTTGTCCACGGTCCACGGAGAATCCCTCTATCAGCCCATGCCTCAATCACAGACTCACTGTGTGACCTTCAAGAACGTTACATTACTTTTTCCTATTTACCCAATTGTTGAGTAATTATGTAGTTAACAATACAGTTTCTTCTGCCACCTTGTGTACACTTTGGGAGTATGCACAAGGTGTACATGCCAGAGATGTGCTGAGAAGTCATCTTTCCAGATGGCTTAATGTATGTTTCTGAAGTAATAACTATTGTGCAGTTTTGATGAGACACACTACACGTACTCAAATAACTAACATCACTATTTCTTCTCACCTTAAACTCGTTCTCCTTGTCCTTGGGGCCCTTGTGAAAAGGTCTGTCATAGCGAAATTTCTTCACATTGTTAACACGATAAAAGCTCTTGATGCGATCAGGGACATGGTCCATCTGCAGCACATCCACATTCTCCGGAATGGGGGACACGGCATAAATTTGTAAATCTGTAAAAGTAGTCATGGAAATAAAGGCAGGACCACAATGCTGTGCTCTCTCCCCTAACATGGGTCTCAGGATTGAGGATAGTCACAGAAATACTATAGCATTGTGCTCCCTCTTCTGAGAGGGGACAAACTCTAGCTATGAAGTTAGGGCAGTCACAGACAGAATCATAGCAATGCGCTTCCTCCCCTAGGTGAGGACAAACTCCACCAATTTAGAGCCAGGACAATCATGAAAACACACAGACAGAACAGCAGCACTGTACACCTTCTCCAAACAGAGGTGAGATGCAGCTGTAAAGAGAGGACAATGACAAACATAATGAAAAGACCAGCACACTGACCACCTTCTTAAAGGGACATGGAATACAGTCACAGAAAAAAAAAAGTACTGTGTCCGTCATCCAAACAAAAGTAAAAATTGAATGTCACAAATGGAGAATATGGGAGTAAGTGAACAGTACTTTGCTGGCAAATTTAGTTACGACAGAGGAGAGAATGTGGGTTTATTTGGAAAAGCATGTTTCTTATTTCATTAAAAAAACAAAAGTAGTTCTCAGCTTTCTTTAGAGGTTAAAATTAATTTCTGTTGGCTTTAGGTAGGCTCTAATCTGGCAGACAGCAGCTTGCTCTAGTTCGTTAGTGCCATTGAGTCAAAGTTAAGGAGACAAAACCCTGTGGATAGTTGGCAAGGTGTGATGGGAAGTAGATTCCTAGGCCTTTCTTCCTTGCACTAAGCCTGCACCATCTAAGTATTAACCAGGAATAACCTTGCCTAGCTTCGAAGATCAAACAACACTGGGTGCACTCAGTGTAGTGTGGCCATAGTCAGCAGCTTGCTCTAGAGATTTCAAATTAATTTCTGTTAGATTTAGATAGGTTCTTTTAGCCTTAAAAGAAAACAGACATGTAGTTAGTCTCTTCCCTACTACCCTAGGCACTTAAGTTATAGTTGGGATAAGAAGAGAGCGAGTGAAATTTGACACTGCGGTGTATTTTCATCAATGAGTGATTAATCTTCAAGAGACTATGATAATATCCTCTTATTATTACTGGGAAACAAACAAAAAATAACAAATATGCCAAATCACTGGTCAACATTGAAATCATTACTGACTTTAAAAGGCCCTAATCTGTAGTATCTTGGTGAGCTGAACACGAATATAACATTAAAAATTTTTTATTGGCTCTCATTTTGAAGATATTGCATGTAGTTCATTTTTGACGTTTCACCGTGTAAATTTATCCAGTAGGACATCAACAACATCCCAAATAAGCCTTGAATGATGTAATATTGCATCACATTGCATAATACCAGCAGGCACACATCATCCAGAGTTGATTGCATCATTTTATGATGTAATGCAATACTACTGCCAGACGGCTGCTGAAGCCATCTGACGTCAGCAGTGTACTATACGCAGTCGGAAAGGAAAGTAATCTGGTATTCTGTTCCGATATTGAAAGCCTCATGAATGCCTTAAAAATCACTCATGACCCACAAGACTGGAGACTATTTATAGACTCTTCGAAACTGAGTCTGAAGGCAGTGCTTTTGAACAATGGAAACCGTCTTCCATCTATTCCATTAGCGCATGCCGTCCACATGAAAGAGACATACGATAACTTAAAGCATCTACTGACTTCCACTCCTTTCGCACTCAGTTTAAGTTACTTACTCTAGTTCACAAGGCTCTTCACAATAGTACTCCACAATACCTGGCAGACCTTATTACATTCCACACCCCCAGAAACACTCCTTGCTCCTTCCACCTTAGCCGCCTTAATCTCCATTCCCCCTCCCTCGCTCACCTTCAATCCACCCGCTCCTCTGCTTTCTTTTTCATCGGCACCGCACTCTGGAATTCACTCCCCACCTCCCTCCAGTTAGAACTCCATCACGCCACCTTCAAGCGAGACCTAAAAACCCACCTCTTTTCCTTGGCCTATGACCTTCCCTCCCCTCTTGTCTGATCCTGTCCCCTACGTATAGTCCTGTATCCTTTCTCTCGTTTTATTATATAAACAATTGTAACTTCCTTTCAAGCCCTGTGCCTGTTTCTAATTGTTTGTGAATTGTAAACCGCTCTGATTGATAAAGTAAGGCGGTATATCAAATAAATAAACATAAACATACAGCTGGCACGTCTGTGGTGACTTGAAGGTAGTTGCCCTTTTAATGGGACTGCAGCAGGGATATATAAAATACATGTGTTTCTTATGTGAGTGGGATAGCCGAGCAAGGGATTGGCACTACTTGCAGAAGGAATGGAATCACAGACAAAATGTAACAGTTGGAGAGAAGAATATCCAGCACCCAGCTCTGGTTGAGGCTCACAAAATCCTGCTACCACCCCTTCACATCAAACAAGGTTTGATGAAAAACTTCGTGAAAGCCATGGACCGCACTTCGCCAGCTTTCCGATATCTGCATGAAAAATTCCCTCGACTCAGCGAAGCAAAGATTAAAGAGGGAGTTTTTGTGGATCCTCAGATTCGAGAGCTCTTCAAAGAAGGCCAGTTCAACAACTTGCTGCAGGGTGATGCGAAACAAGCACGGAATGCTTTTTGCCTAGTGTCAACAAACTTTCTCGGGAATGTTAGAGCAGAAAACTACAAGGAACTAGTAGAAGACATGCTGATGCAGTATCAGAAACTTGGCTGCAATATGTCTCTAAAGATCCATTTCCTTGATTCCCATCTCAACTTCTTTCTTGACAACTGTGGTATGGTTAGTGATGAACAGGGCGAACGTTTTCACCAGGATATCGCAACGATGAAGCAAAGATACCAGGGAAAATGGTCCAGTACAATGCTGGCTGACTACTGCTGGACACTCCCCCGAGAAGCTCCCGAACAGCTGTACAAGAGACAGGCAAAAAAATCTAAGAAGTAGTCTATGACTTGGTTTTTTACAGGTATTAACCGAAGGCCTATTATATTTACTATTGACATGCATTTCGTGATGTAAACATTAATTCTTGTAGATTACAAAAAACCTAGAGCCAACTTTGCAATTTCACTGTCATATTCATGTTCAGCATATAAAAATTGATAAGAAATGACTATTTTTATTTCAGTAACATGACTTTTGTAAATATTGTTGACCAGTGAAGGACTAATATAGTTTAGTTATCCCTACTCCCTTAACAATTCTGAACAACTAAGCTCACAAATATAAAGATGCAGATAGCAGTCTAGCAGCAAAAAGGGGGCTATTCAGTTTTATGCATTGAGGCCACATGTATGATTCTCTCTCAGTTGGTGAGAGGTTGTATGTGTGCATTTGGTGCAAAGAGTTTCTGGCTTGCAGAGAACAAGTCCGATCTCTAGAGACTAGAACATCTGACAAAGGAGTTGAGGCAGACAGAGAGGTATATAGAGAGACCTTCAGAGACAGAGAAAAGTCCCAACTCCAGCCTGGCAGCCTCAGTGCAACCTTGGAGAAGAAAGGTCACCTGGAATGAGCGCATCACCATAGTGTGTGACAGGAAACGTTTCTATGGTTAGCCCGTCCTACAGAGGATGCAATATCCTCTCGCATTGAGGATGTCTCTCCAGGGGCTTCTCCCCAGGAAGGAAAGATTAAGATGGCTGTTTTAGATGATGATTCAATCATGAGGCACGTAGATAGCTGGATGGCTACTGAGCGTGAGGATCACTTGGCTACCTGTCTGCCTCGTGTGGCAGTGGCAGATCTCAGAGGCATCGTGATAGGAATCTAGACAGCACTGGGAAGGAGCTGTAGTAAGCTGCGTATATTGATACATGTGGGCACCAACAACATTGTAAAGCGTGAGAGGGAGGTTCTGGAAGCCAAAGTTAGACTTTTAGGTAGAAAGCTGAAATCCAGGATCTCTAAGATAGCATTTTCAGAAATGTTCCCGGCCCATGTCTGGGACCCAAGAGGCAGGCAGAGTTCTGGAATCTCAATGCATGGATGAGACAATGGTGCAGGAAAAAGGGCTTTAAATTTGTAAGGAACTGGGCAACATTCTGAAGAGGAGGGGGCCTTTTCTAAAAGGATGGACTCCATCATACCCATGGGGGATCCAGACTGCTGGCATTAACCTGTAAAAAAAAAATATAGATAGAGCAGAATTTAAACTAGATAGTGGGAGAAAGTGTAGTTACTCACCTATAGCAAGTGATCTCCGGAAACAGCAGGAATCAATCTTCACATATGAGTATCATCAGTACCGAAGGAGCCTGCGCGGGAATGCTCCACAGCATCTAATAAGAAGGCTTTTGGGAGCACTCCACTACACCTGTACATCTGCCTTCCTAAGTCCTCTCCTTAGTTGAGTTTGTAGCTGAGCAACAGAGGAAAAAAGAATACCCAACATCTCCTAAGGGAGGAGGGTGGGTTGTGAAGACTGATTCCTGCTGTTCCCAGAGATCACCTGCTGCAGGTGAGTAACTACGCTATCTCCAGGAACAAGCAGGATTGCAGTCTTCACATATGGGACTCACTAGCTCCCAGGTATCAGACTGAGTTAGCAGCGGTATCCCCACGGCTAAAGGATGGAGCCAGAGGGTGTGGATACAAAGTGGCCCTGACGGACTCGATGACAGTTGGCAAGAACATCAACAGTGAAGTCTGAAGCCAGAAAAAAAGTCCGAGCTGGAGGGCATGAGTTGCAGTTAAGTCTCAAAAAGGTGCTGGAGAACAGCCTGGCCAAAGGCCACAAAGCAACAAGAATCCTCATCTAGGCAGTAGTGAACAGCAAAAATGTGAATGGAGGACCAGGTAGCTGCTCAACAGAATTTGTCAATGGAGACAGAACACAGGTTGACAACTGAGGTTGCCATTGCCTGCACGTTATGAACGGTGATGTGAAGTGATGGGAGAGTACTGCTTGAGTATAGGGAAAGAAATGCAGTCCGCAATCCAGTTTGAAAGGGTACGTTTCAACACTGGAAGTCCAAGGTGACTTGGATCAAAGGAAATGAACAACTGGGAGGATTTCCTGAAAGTCTTGGTCCTGTCCAAGTAGAAAGCCAGTGCACGCTTGCAATCTAAAGTGTTCAGCACTGTCTTGGCTCTAGAAGTGCACGGTCTGGGGAAGAAGACGGGTAGCATGACGGACTCGTTGAGATGGAAAGCAGAGACCACCTTCGGAAGGAAGTGTGGATGGATACGGAGAACCACCTTGTCATGGTGGTACCGGGTATACAGAGGATCCAACACTAATGCCTGCAGTTTGCTGATGTGGCGAGCTGAGGTGAGAGCAATGAGGAAGATTACCTTCCAAGACAGGAATGGCCAAAGGCTAAAAAGGAGGCTTTAGAAGCTGTGCTAGGACCACACTGAGGTCCCAAGCCACTGGTGCTGGTTTAATTGGCGGCTTAGACAGCAGCAGACCCCGCATAAATTGTTGCGCCAAGTGGTGAGACAATAGGATGCCTGTCGAACTGCCTATGATAGGCTGAGACAGCACTAAGATGAACTCTAATTGAGTTAGTCTTAAGACTTGTTGATGACAAGTGGAGGAGATCTTGTAAAAGAATTTCCATTGGACAGGCAGAGGGCTCAATATGTTTTGGGGTACACCAGAGGGTGAACCTTCGCTATTTGAAGGCATAAGAATGTCTAGTTGATGACTTGCACGATGCAAGTAAGATGCCCTTGACCTGCTGAGAAAGGTTGAGTCCAGCAAATAATATGCCCTCAGAAGTCACATCGTGAAACGTATGGCTTGTGGGTTGGGATGGAGAAGCATCGCATGATCCTGGAAGAAGAGGTTGGGTGCAAGTCACAGACTGAGGGGTGGAGGCTGTGCTAGTCAAAGCAGCAGAGGAAACCATGGCTGACAGGGCCAGTAAGGGGCTATTAGAGTCATGGAGCCCCTGTTGACCTGCAGTTTGAACAGAGTTTTGGGTATTAAGGAGGTGGGAGGGAATGCATAAAGCAGACCATTCCCCCAATGGAGAAGGAAGGCATCTGTTGTCTGACTGTTGAGGGAGGGAAGCCTTGAACAAAACATCAGCAGTCGTGCAATCTTCTGGGTGGCGAACATATCTATTGAGGGGGTCTCCCACAGGTGGAAGATAAAAGACGCCATTATCTGATTCAGAGTTCACTCGTGTGGACACAGGAAATGGCAGAGTCTGTCCGCTAGGAGATTGAGTTTGCTTGGGAGATATACCATCCCAATATGGATGCGGTGTGCAATTGAGAAGAACTAGAGGTGAATAACTTCTTGGCAGAGTGGATAGGAACCCTTTCCCCCCTATTTGTTCACATAGCACATGGCCAACTGGTTCTCTGTCTGGACTAAGACATGTCCGAAAGTTGGGGTTGAAAAACCTAAAGAGCATTTGTGGGAGCACATAGCTCCAGGAGGTTGATCTGCAACTAAGACTCCTGCTGTGTCCACTGCCCCTGTATAGTGAGACTGTTCAGATGTGCCCCACCCTAGTTTGGAAGCATCCGTTGTCAGGGTGCATTGAGGTGGAGGCATCTGAAAAGATGACTCTCCGAGTAGGTTTTGAGGGGAGCACTACCAGCGAAGGGAGTTGACAAGAGGAGGAGTAACGGAGATCTTGTCTGAGATGCCCAGTTGTCTGGGTCCATTAAGGCAACAGCATCCACTGTGCTTGCCACATGTGCAGGTGGACATAAGGGACGACATAGACTGTGGAGGCCATGTGTCCCAGATGTAGCATTTCTCTATGGTGTAAGCAAGCTCGAGTGGAGGAGTGGCCTAGTGGTTGGGGCAAGGTACTTCAGGCCGGAAGGTCGGGGGTTCAAATCCCACTAGAGGACAGCAACCTTGGGCCGGAAGGACTGGGGTTTCTAGTCCCACAGGTGCTCCTTGTGGTCTTGGGCAAGCCACTTAACCCTCCATAGCCCATGTTCCCTGTAAAATAGTTATCTCCAAGTTATAATGCCCTGTTCAATGTAATTTCAGTTTGTTCAATGTAAACCGCACTGATGCAGAATAGCGCGGTATATAAGAGAATGTAAATAAATAAATAAATAAATAAATAAGATGAGATGGGCAGAGCGATCCTGTGGAAGGAAAGCTTGGTCCTGACAAGTGTCTAGAAGCGCTCAGATGAATTTGAGTCACTGGGATGGGACCAGATGGGACTTGGGAAAATTTAAGATGAATCCCAGATTTTGTAGCACCATAATGGTCCGATGAAGAGAAAGTTTTACTTCTTCTGGGGATTCTTCCCTGATTAGTCAATCATCTAAGTAGGGGAAGACAAAGATCCCCAACGTACGAAGATAGGCAGCCACAACTGTCATGCATTTTGTGAACACTCAGGCTGCGGAAAAGGGATGGAAGGATACCCCTATGAAGAGAGGCTAAAAAGGTTAGGGCTCTTCAACCTGGAAGGGGAGATATGATAGAGGTCTATAAATTAATGAATGGAGTGAAATGGGTAAACGTAGATCGATTGTTCACGCCATCAAAATATAGAAAGACTAGGGGATATGCAATGAAGCTACAGTGTAACCTATTTAAGACTAATAAGAGAAAATATTTTTTCACGCAATGTGTAACCATACTCTGGAATTCATTACCGGAGAATGTAGTAAAAGCTGTTAGTGTAGCTGGTTTTAAAAAAAGTTTGGACAAGTTCTTGGAGGAAAGGTCCATAAAAGGGAACCCCCGAAAATCCACTTCTTGCCCCAATACAAGCATTGTGGAACCTGTGTCTTTTGGGGAAACTGCTAGGTACTTGTGACCTAGATTGGCCACTGTTGGAAACAAGATACTGGGCTTGATGGACCTTACTCTGCCCCAGTATGGCATATCTTATGTTCTTACAGAAACTAACCCGAAGGGCAGCACCCAGTATTGGTAATGGCTTTTCTGCACCAAAAGCGCAGATACTGTCTGTGTTGAGGGTGGCTCAGCAAATATGTGTATGCCTCCTTGAGGTCTAGAGAACATAGAAAATTGTTCCTCTGAAGGTATGGCAGAAGTGTAGCAAGGGAAATCATTTTGAATTTTCCTCAAAGAATTTGTTGAGATCCCTTAGATCCAGAAAGGGCCTGAACCCGCCTGTTCTCTTGGGGATAAGAAAGTAAGGACAGTAGACAGTGGCCACCTTGATGGACATGAGATTGACCTGCAAGAGTTGATGGGGGATAAGCTTTGGTAATGAAGCAGATAGCCCCTATGTACAATGTTGAGAGTCCAATGCTCTGAAGTGACAAGGTGCCACCTGTGGGAATAGGAACAAAGTCTGCCAGCTATGTGGAGGAACTGTGGACCCTGAAGAGTAGCTATGCTCTCTAGGAAGGAGTCAAAAATCAGGTGCCAACTGTGGCTGTACCACTGGCTGTGGCTTAGAGGTCTTAGGCTTCTTAGCCTGCTCTTGCTGCTGAGGTTGATAAGCCACTACCGGTGGATAAGAAGGATACTATCTCTTCTTCTTAGGATAGAAAGCCTTCTTTGGATTGGTCTTTCTCCTAGAGAGGTCTGACATTTTATTTATTTATTTATTTTATTTAACAATTTTTCTATACCGCCTTTGTCCAAGGCGGTTTACAAAGAACTTATACTGGGGTATCTATCGTAGAGTGTGCAAAATCCAAACTCAAAACAATACACTCCAAATATATCACAACTGCTATAGTAAAGGGTAATTTTTCTTTTCCTGTGGGTACTCTTCAAAAGGAAGTGCACTATTATTGCAACTCTCGAGGTCTCAGATCATGGGAAATTATGGCCAAAAACAACTGGGAGGATTTCCTGTCCAAGTAGAAAGCCAGTGCACGCTTGCAATCTAAAGTGTTCAGCACTGTCTTGGCTCTAGAAGTGCACGGTCTGGGGAAGAAGGCGGGTGTATTATGAGCTGTTGTATGGAAGTCTGGCATTAGTGATATCACCCCTGAAGAACCGCGAGGAGAAACACGTCGGCAGTGCCAATGAACGGCGTTGGGTGTTTGATGAAAGCTAAGCACTAGTTTTAATGCCAATTTGTTTAATCACAGCCATTGAGTTCACGAAGAAATTTTGGCAGTTAAGAAAAAATATTTCCGTGTGTGGGTGGGATGAAGTTTTAGGATTGTGCACTGAGTTATCATAAAATAGAGGTCGTTGATGTTATATTGGGAGAAACAGCAGGTCATTTTTTGGCCATAATTTCCCATGATCTGAGACCTCGAGAGCTGCAATAATAGTGCACTTCCTTTTGAAGAGTACCCACAGGAAAAGAAAAATTACCCTTTACTATAGCAGATGTGATATATTTGGAGTGTATTGTTTTGAGTTTGGGTTTACAAAGAACAACATAACAATTACATAGTATTGTTTTACATTAAACATGGGATGTCAACTTGGAGATAAATGTGGTGTTGTTTATCGGAAAGATAGACTATGTTCATAGCAAAATAGATAGATAAAGCGTAGTTACTCACCTGTAACAGGTGTTCTCCAGGAGCAGCAGGAATCAGTCCTCACTTATGGGTGACGTCGGCGCCGACGGAGCCCTCGCGGAGCAATTTTCCCCAGCTTTCAAAGAAAGCCTTTGGGAATTGCAGCGCGCATGCGCGGTCGTCTTCCCGCCCGAGGGTGCCATCTTAGCCAGTCAGATGACATAGCTAAAAAAGACAGCATAAAAATTTGCAAAAAGAACATAAGCAGACGATTGCAACTCCAAGGGGAGGAGGGAGGGTAGTGAGGACTGATTCCTGCTGCTCCTGGAGAACACCTGTTACAGGTGAGTAACTACGCTTTCTCCAGGACCAAGCAGGAAGTCAGTCCTCACTTATGGGACTCCCAAGCTCAAGGCTACCGGAGACCCTAAGCACAAAAAAGAGCTCCCTCTAGCTCAGCAGCACAGAAGGATAGAATCTTCGCTGAATTATCACCCACCGGTAGCCCACATCCGGGATGGAGGGTAGGAGTTGCTCAGACCTCAAAGAGATTACGGAGGACTGCCTGTCCGAAAGCACTGTCCCTACGGGACTCCCTCTCGAGACAGTAATGGACCGCAAAAGTCTGGCTCGAAGACCAAGTAGCGGCCCGGCAGATGTCTGCCAGCGGGACAGAGCGGAGGTAAGCCACTGACGTGGCCTTTGCCCGAACGCAATGAGCCGTGACTCGACTTTCTAAGGAGAGTCCGGCTGCCCCATAAGCCCAAGAGATACAGTCCGCAACCCAGATGGACAGAGTACGCTTGGAGACCGGGAGCCCCAATTTATTGGGGTCAAAAGACACAAAAAGCTGAGCAGCTTTACGGTGCTCCCGCGTACGGTCAAGGTAGAAGTTCAATGCCCTTCTACAGTCCAGGGTATGGAGGACCGTTTCAGCTCGGCTGGAGTGTGGTCTGGGAAAGAAGGTTGGAAGTACCACCTCCTGATTGATGTGAAAAGGGGAGACCACTTTAGGCAGAAATTTTGGGTGAGTCCGTAGGACTACCCTATTTTTGTAGAACCTAGTGTAAGGGGGATCAGACACGAGGGCCTGCAATTCACTTACGCGCCTAGCGGAAGTGAGGGCTATCAAGAACAGTGTTTTCCAAGACAGAAAACGGAGAGAACAGGTAGCCATAGGTTCAAAAGGCGGACAGGTGATCCGCTGCAAAACCACATTCAGGTCCCAGTCAGGCGCTGGCGGGCGCAGAGGTGGTTTAAGTAGAAGGAGACCTCGGAGAAACCTCGCTACGAGAGGGTCATTGGAGAGAGGTCTGCCGTCCACTGGCACATGATGTGCGGAAAGAGCACTGAGGTGAACTTTGACGGAGTTGGACTTAAGTCCCAGATTAGAGAGGTGCAGCAAGTACTGCAAGATCACCGACACCGGGCAGGAGAAGGGATCCTGAGACTGTTGGGCACACCAGACTGCAAAGCGACGCCATTTAAGGGCGTAGCATTTGCGGGTAGAAGGCCGTCGCGAAGCTAAGACGACCTCCTCCACCTCCGCCGGCAGGAGAAGGGGAGCAAGGACTACCCTCTCAGCAGCCAGGCCATGAGGTTGAGAGACCTGAGGTTGGGGTGCAGAAGGGACCCCTGATCCTGAGTGAGGAGATCCGGTTGTACCCCCAGAGGGATTGGATCCTCCACCGCCAGTTGCAGCAGGAGCGGAAACCACGGCTGCCTGGGCCAGCGAGGGGCCACCAGGATCATGAAGGCTTTGTCTCGGAGAACCTTGAAAAGAGTCCGAGAGACCAGCGGGATGGGAGGGAAAGCGTACAGAAGGCTCCCCGACCACGAGATCAGAAAGGCGTCCGCCGCCACCCGAAGGGGGTGTGGCTGACGAGAGCAGAAGCGAGGAAGCTGCCGGTTGTGAGGACTGGCAAAGAGATCCACCGTGGGGAGACCCCACTTGAGGAAGAGCTTCTGAACTACCAAGGGATCCAGACGCCACTCGTGCGGCTGGAGGACCCTGCTGAGTTTGTCTGCAAGGCAATTGTCTTGGCCCGGGAGATAAACTGCCTTGAGGAGAATGCCGTGACTGACGGCCCAAGAGCAGAGCTTCTGTGCCTCCCGGCAGAGGAGGAAGGAGCCCGTGCCCCCCTGCTTGTTCACGTAGAACATGGCAACTTGATTGTCCGTCTGGACAAGGACGGACTGTTGGGAAGTCAGGTGGGAGAAGGCCTTGAGAGCTAGGCGGATCGCCCTGAGCTCCAGGAAGTTGATCTGCTGAGCAGACTCCCACGTGGTCCAGAGGCCCTGAGTACGTGCCTCTTGGCAATGTGCTCCCCAGCCCAGGAGGGATGCATCGGTGGTCAGCACCCGGGTCGGCTGAGGTGACTGGAAAGGCATTCCGAATATCAGGTTCGGCTGCCGGAGCCACCACCGGAGAGACGAGAGCAGCGGCTCGGAGACGCGCACTAGGTCTGCCAGGCCGCCTGTGGCTTGTCGCCACTGCTGGCGGAGACACCATTGAGCAGACCGCATATTCAGGCGGGCATTGGGGGTCACATGGACGGTGGAAGCCATATGGCCGAGCAGTCTCAGGAAGCGCCTGGCGGAGACCAGGGGCTGGCTGCGAAAGCGGTCGGCTAGGTCCATGAGCCGTTGAGCCCTGTCGAGCAGTAGGTACGCTCGTGCCCGAGGAGTGTGCAGCCTTGCGCCGATGAACTCGAGATCCTGTGAGGGGAGCAAAGTGGACTTTGCGAAGTTTATAACAAAGCCCAAGTGCTGCAGCAGAGTCACCGTGCGGCACGTGGCGTTGGTGACCTCCTGTGCGGACGCTGCTCTGATGAGCCAGTCGTCGAGGTACGGAAAGACATAGAGGCCGTGAAGCCGGAGATGGGCCGCCACGACCGCGAGACATTTTGTGAAGACTCGCGGTGCGGAGGATAGGCCAAAGGGCAGTACTCTGTACTGGTAATGATTTCCTGCCACCACAAACCTGAGGTATTGGCGGTGGCTTGGGTGGATGAGGATGTGCGTGTAGGCATCCTTTAGATCCAAGGAGCATAGCCAATCTCCCTGCTGGAGGTAGGGCAGAAGGATTCCAAGGGTAAGCATTTTGAACTTCTCCCGCACAAGGAACTTGTTGAGGTTGCGCAAGTCCAGGATGGGTCTGAGGCCCCCTGTTCTCTTTGGTATCAGAAAATACCTTGAATAAAAGCCTTGACCTCTCAGGTGGTGGGGCACCGGTTCCACCGCCTGTTCCTGCAGAAGACCTGCTAACTCCTGAAGGAGCAACTCCCTGTGCAGAGGGGGGCGCGAAGGTTCTCCCGGAAAATAGGAGGGAGGGACCTGATGGAAGTGGAGAAGGTAGCCTTCTCGCACGACCTGAAGTACCCAGGCATCTGCGGTGATGCTGGACCACCTGTGGCCGAAGTGAACCAGCCGGCCTCCGGTGCTGGGAGGAACCAGCGGGGGGGGAGAGGCTATGCTGAGCGAGTCAAAAACCCCCACCCTGCTGAGCAGGGGCTGGTGGTGCAGGCTTGGGGGCTTGCTGCCTACGGGACCCGTTACCCCGTCCCTTGGCCTGCTGGCCCTGTTGGGGAGCTGCAGGGGCCTGATAATGGGGGTACTGTTTGTAGGCAGCCGCCTTCCTCGGGTAAAAGGACTTTTTTCCCGAGCCCTTCTTTTTCTGGGAAGGGGCGGAGGTCTTCCTAGAAAGCCTGGTCCTGGTGAGAGTCTCAGTCTCAATTTGTGCAGCCTTTTCCGCCATGGGCTTGCCAAAGAGGTTTTCGCCTCGGCAGGGGACATCGACCAACTTGTCCTGTACCCAGGGCTCAAGATCCGACGACTGAAGCCAAGCCTGTCGGCAGGCACCGATGCCGGCTGCGGCCACTCTAGCCGAGGCCTCAAAGCCATCATAGGCTGCTCGGGACATGAACTTTGAGCATTCCCGAATGCCCGTGGACAAGGCTAGGAACCTCCGCAAGGGCTCCTCGGAGAGACCAGCGGAGAATCCGGCTAGCTCTTTAGCCAGATCCCGGAGATACATGCCCATGTAGAGCTGGTAAGTCTGGACACGACATGCGAGCATAGAGCCCTGGAAGCACTTCTTGCCAAGGCCATCCAGGTTACGGGCCTCCCTTCCAGGAGGCACCGAGGAGTGCATCTTCTGGCTCTTAAGACGATGCATGGCCGATTCCACTACCATGGAATGGTGTGGCAGCTGTGCCTTCTGAAAGCCAGGGCTCTTGCGGACCCGATAGATAGAATCGACCCGCTTGCTCAGGACCGGCGAGGAGGCCGGACTCTCCCACATGCGGAAGAGTAGTCGTTCCAGCATAGGAGGAACCGGCACAGTAAAGTGCTCCCTCGCGGGAGAGTCATACTGGAGGGCGTCGAGCTCTTCGGCTCGAGGCTCCTCCTCGGGATCCGCAGGGAAGGCCAAAGCCTTGGCCATATCCCTAACGAAGTCCGAGAACCGGGCATCCTCCGGGGGGGACTGCTTCCGAGGCTCGGACCCCGGTGAGTCCGATGGGACACACCGAGTCCGGAAAGAATCAGGTGACTCTTCCTCCTCAGACTCCCAGACCGACTCCGACGAGGACTCGGTGGGGTCGGCCCGGGCAGGATGCGGCGCCAGCCGCCCCGACGTCGAGGGAGTCGGCGTCGGCGACCTCGGTCCCAAACGGGAGGCCGAGGGTGACCTCGACCGAGGATCGACTCGAGTTCTCATTGACTCGAGGATCGGCTCGGTCTCCGGGGTCGACTTGGACGTCGACGTCCCGGCGGTCGGGGCAGCGGCGCCAGCGAGGCCAGCGAGCAGTGCCCGCTGCTGGTCCATGAAGGCAGACAGTCTGCTCTCCAAGGCCGTCAACCTGAGTCCGAGCTCAGGTGACCCAGCAGCCCCCGACTCGGGCCCCGACGGCGTCGGGCCCGACGTCGGCTGTCGCGGAGGCGAGTCCAGAAGGACTACAGGACTTACCCGGGCAGGCATCTCCGACTCCAGGCGAGGTCGCTTCGGGAGATGTTCCTTCTCCAAGGACCCGGGGCGGCTGTCGGGGCTATGCGACCTGGCCCTCGCGGAGCCAGGAGCGTCCACCGACGCCGCCCTCGCGGATTTTTCCTTCCGACGATGGTCCCCGGAGGGAGAACCCCGGTCGGAGGAGCTCCGGCGACGGTCCGAGCTGGAGCCCTTTGACACGGAGGCCTCCGACGAGGTCCGGGTACGGCTGGGGTCAGCGAAGATTCTCTCGCGCTGATGCCGCCGACTTCTCAACGCCTTCGAGGACAGTTTGCTGCAGGGCCCACAGATCAGTTCCTCATGATCCGGGCCCAAGCAGCGGAGGCAAAAGTCGTGTGTGTCGGTTAGTGACATATTTCGGTCACACCGACCACACCGCTTAAAGCCACTGGCAGCCATCGGGGGAAAAAGGGCCCCTGCGAGGTCAAAGGACCGGGCTGCCAGGGAAAACGAAAATGAAAGCTGACTAAGTCAGAAAAACCGAAAAAAACGCTAGAGGACTCGAGACCGGCGTCGCGAGTCCGGGCGGGAAAACGATCGGCGTCGAACCGAAAGAAAAAAGTATAAAATAAAGAGGAAAATCAACTTTTTCGCGGGGACAAGACGGGGACGTCTGCAGGGCTCCGCGGAAAAAAGAAGACTGGCTAAGATGGCACCCTCGGGCGGGAAGACGACTACCGCGCATGCGCGCTGCAATTCCCAAAGGCTTTCTTTGAAAGCTGGGGAAAATTGCTCCGCGAGGGCTCCGTCGGCGCCGACGTCACCCATAAGTGAGGACTGACTTCCTGCTTAGTCCTGGAGAATTAAGGTTAGATAGATGTTCTATTTTAGGTTACGTAATGTCATTGAGTCTATATTATTCTATGAATAGGTGTGTTTTGAGTGACTTTTTAAAGTCGGAAATGGAATTTACTGCTCTTATGTTTCCTGGGTAATGAATTCCATAAAGATGGGGCGTAAAGAGAGAATGCTCTGTTACTGGTTTGCTGTGATGTTTTGCTCTTGAGTGGGTGAATGTTCAGTAGGTTCCGAATGTTAGATCTTCTAGGTCTTGGTCTTCTTGGTCTCTTTTTTTATTGTTATTTCAGCTTCAGGTGTTATTATCTTTTCTGGTGGCTTTAAGTCCGGGTCTCTGAATATAAGTAGAGCTTCTGTCTTGTTTTTAATCAGCAAGGAATTGTGTCACTGCATTGAAGTCGATGTCCCGGTGGTCGGGGCAGATGCGCCAGACAGGCTGGCCATCAGTGCCCGCTGCTGCTCCATGAAGGCAGACAATCTGCTCTCCAAGGCTGTCATCCTGAGACTCAGCTCGGGAGACGCAGCAGCCACCGACTCGGGTCCTGGTGGCGCCGGGCCCGACGTTGTCTCTCTGGGAGAAGAGTCCTCGAGGACTACAGGGCTTATGTGTCCAGCAGACTCCGGCTCCACGCGAGGAACTTTGGCAGGCTTCTCTTGTTCCACGGGCCCGGGGCGACGGTCGGGGGTCTTAGACCTGGCCCTCGAGGAGACAGGGACCTCCTCCTCTGACGCCCTCGCGAGCCGCTTCTTCCTCTTGTGTTCCCGGTCGGAATCCCGAGATGTCGAGGCCTCAGACGAGGTCCGGGCCCGGCCGGAGGCTGAGTCCGAGAAAAGCCTTTCTGCTGCTGGTGACTTCGGAGTGCCTTGGAAGACATCTTCCCACATGGTCCACACGACTTAGGGTCGTGATCAGGAGCGAGGCACCGAAGGCATTAACTTCTTACACCGATCACACTTCTTGAAACCGCTGGAAGCCATCGGGGAAAAAAAGAGTCCCCGCGAGGTCAAAGGACCGGCCTTCCAGGGAAAAAGGAAAAAAGGGCGCGAACGCCAGCCATGAAGGGCAAAAACCGAAAAAGAAGAATCGGGCTTGATACCAGCGTACTGAACCCGGCGGGAGGGGAACCGGCATCGAACCGGGAGAAAAAAACAGCGAGAATCGCCAAAAAAAATCAACTTTTATCCGGGATGACAGGACACACGTCCGGTGGGCTTCTCGGAAAAAAAAGAGACTGAGGTAAGATGGCACCTTTAGGCAGGAAGGGAACCGTGCATGCGTGCCTGCATTCCCAAAGGCTTTCATAGAAAGCTGGGGAAATGCTCCGCTGGGGCTTCATCGGCGCCGATGACACCCATATGTGAGGACTGACTTCCTGCTTGGTCCTGGAGAATGGCCAATTTATCTTGGACGCACTATTCAAGTCCTGAAACCTCCATTCTGCAAGCACCGATGCAGACTGCTGCAGCTCTGCTGGATGACTCAAAGCACTGTATGATGTTCTGGTAAGGAATTTTGATGTATTCTGATTCTGCCTAATTAAGGTCAGGAATGTATCAGGTTTATCAAGAATAATGGGAGCAAGGTTCTCTAGATCTCTAGAGATATCCTTGAGATACATGCCCATGTAGAGCATGTAAGAGGTAATTTTTGAAGTGAGTATTGTGACACGGAAGATCTGCCCTGTGCCTTAAAAACACAGAAATCTGCTGTGTATAGCTCAGATTCTGACAGGCAGGTAGATCAGAAGCTTCCTAGTTACCATAGGCAACCAAAACAAGCTGAGACACGAGGTCTGCAGTCACGCCTAGTTAGCAAACACTCCCCAGTTGATCAGGAAAACAGTTTTCACATGGGCAAGAAAACGCCCCTAAAGCTGTATAAAAAATGTCCAAAGCAGACAGAGCAAGATCGAGACCAAGACAGAGAGCAGGAAGCTGCAGGAGCTTGGCAAGTTGGAGGAAACTTGCAGGTCTCAGACGGAGGCTCAGAATACTCTTATACTGACTCTGAACTGCCTGAACCTTGGAGCAGAAAGCCACGGAGGAATTATCAAAAGGAAACAAAGTTACCTTCACCAAGAGAGGTTAGTTACAGGAAACACTCATCTCTGAAGCAGTGTGATTTTCCCAGGCACCGAGCTCAGTGGAAGGAACGTGAGGCAGTTGGTAACAAGCCATATGTATTTGAGAAGCAGAGCTGCTTAAAATACTTACAACCCTGTGAGAGGGAAAGTAATCCTGTTGAGGATATCTGTATGCTTGATGAGGATGAATGTATGCTCCTAAAACCCTGCAGGAGACTTCCAAAAGAAAAGTCTTCCATTACCAGAACAGGACAGTGCTATGAGCTGTCGTCAAGTACAAGAGGCAGGAGGTTTAAAAGTTACAAGGAAAAAGCTTGTTTCTCCGTCCTGCTTTTACAAGCTGTGTGATAAGTATCTGCCTTATTGTGAAGAGGGCTGTCCTGAGAGCTCAGAGAGAGAGGCTGAATTGAGGAAGTTTCAGACTTTCTGTCCTAGAGAAAATACTGTGTTTGATGAACCGATGATTACAGAACCAAGTAGTTTAACTCTATGTGTTGAAGAAATGGATTGCTCTTTATTGATGGCTGATATCAGTTCTTCTCTGCGTTAGCTAAAGACAAGAGTGCCTTGTAGAGAGCTGGAAAGCATAGAAGAGACTGCCAGCATATCAGCTGATTCTGTTTAATGTAATTCATGATTTTTGGTTAAAGCAAGAAGATGTATTTTGTTTTCTTCTTCAGTTTGCCAGAGGCATGGCTGTATTTTAAGTTCTTGTGTTTTGTGCTACTTTTGAAAATCCAACCCCGGGAGGGGAATAAAATCCTTGTTGAAAACCTGACTACTCGGACTTGCAACTACTACTTTTCATAAAGATAGGTCAGGCCCAGGAGTGTGACTGGCTGCCTACGCCACAGTTCAGCCACTGCTGGTGACAGTATACATGCCTGAAAGCAACGATGCCCAAAAGCATCGAGAGTTCTGGAGTCCTTGCACGGAGGCATGCATGAATGATTCTTAGAACTCTTGATGTGACGCATCGCCGATTCTATTACCATGGAATGGTGTGGTAATTGAGGCTTTTGAAAGACAGGGCATGGTGGGACTCGGTACATGGTATCGAGTCATTTGTTGATAGGCGGAACTGTTAGCAGGGCCTCTCACATACGTAGCATTAGATATGGATGATGTGATGCACCAGTAACGTGGCAGTCTGTTTGCCAAGGGGTATTGGAGAATTTCTAATGCCTCTGCCCTCGGTTCCATCTCTGGTGTCACAGTAATCTGCAGGTTTGCTGCCATGTCTCGAATGAAGTCTTGGAAAGACATGTTCTCTGGTGGGGACCAACACCTCTCATGAGGAGGGAAGGTAACGGAAGGGAGATTTTGGGTTCTCCTGGAATCTTCCGATACCTCATCGGAATCAGAGGAGGAAGAGTCCGATTCAGATAGGAAATCAAAGTATTGATGTCGATGCTGATACCGATGTTGAGGCAGCATGGCATCGGAAGCCTGTTGGGTACCAACAAAGCCTGTCAGTTCCAAAGCAGGCATCAGAAGAAGAAGAGCAGTCGATATGGGCTCGAGGGCTGGCATCAGTCCAGGAGGTATCAGCATCAAGTCAGAGGTCAATGCTTGCACTCCTGGTTCTCTGATACCCTCAATACCGAGGCTGCCAGGAGTGCTGCCAAGCTCCTCTCGATAGCAAGGATATACTGGTCGAGGGAGAAGGCCGATGCTTTGAGCCACTGTCCCAGAGCAGAGAACCAGTAGCTCTCTGGAGTCTGAGGCCTCGGGAATGTCCTGGAGCCGCTGTGATGCTTTTGAAGACTAGTCCTTCTGCTGGGGCTGTTTGGCAGGCCAATCTGCATCGGATGCACCTTTCGGTGAATCCCGATGACGATGATGGAACTTACCTCGAGAATCGGCATCGGTCTTCGATGTCGATGACTTAGACTCAGTTTTGTGCTTGAACTTTGAGGAGACCTGAGAACCAAGAGAGGAGGCCAACATCCTTGAGGAGACCAAAGCCACTGAAATTGAGTCCAGGGAAAACACAGACCCATACTGTCTGGCTCTGTTCTTCAGGCCTCTTTTTGTCATTTGTTGGCACAAAGGACAATCAGTTAGTAAATGGTCTGGGCCCAAACATTTTAAAAACCAGTCAAGTTTGTCAACAATTGAAATTATACCAGAACACTTGGTACATTTCTTAAAGCCACTGACATGTTTTTCCATTGTGATGGAAAAAAAGGTAGGCCGAGGTCTACTTTGGCAGTGAAACCTCCAAAGTAGAAAAAAATTAAAGAAAGAAATATACTAAAAAGAAAATATCAGGGCCAGTATCAGGGAGGTACTGGTGTTGACGGAAAGGCAGAGCCGGATTTTAAACCAAAAAAATAACATTTTTTTGCAGTGACAGGAAGAAAACAACCTGCTGGCTCCACCGAGAATGAAGAACTGAGGAGGGTACTTGGGAGGCGGGAAGGCAGATGCGCAGGTGCAGTGGAGTGCTCCCAAAAGATTTCCTATTGGACCCTGGGGAGTGTTCTCGCGTGGGCTCTGTCAGTACCAACGATACCCATATGTGAAGACTGCATTCATGCTTGTTCCTGGAGATAAAAGATAATCACCCAGGAGTGAACGGTATCTTTGAAGGATACCACCAAAACAGGGAGATTAGGGCATCCCAACAGAGAGGTTGCAATACAAGTAAAAGTAGTACAGGTGCCATAAAGAAAAAGCAGACTGAATTAAAAGATTCCAAATTATCCCTGTCAGCTGATAATTAGGTTGTCAAGATGAACAAATAAACAGATACAGAGGATCATTATATAGCAAAAGGATGGAATCAAATCCGATGTAAATAACTTCATAAATAGAAAGGAGTAACCTGCCTCATGTGGCAGGTACAATCTTAAGCAATGACATAGAGAGGAATAATCTGCACATAGCAGCAAGTGCAATTCTATAACTCTAGCCACTTTACTGGGTAAGCTATGTGGACCATGCTGGTCTTTATCTGCCATCATTTGCTATGTTACTATGCTACTATCTGTAAAATGCCTGTATACAAATGTTACCCATGTGAGCAGCAGCGAACATCACACGATGTGGTTTGAAATAAAAACCATGGCAGAGTCCAATTAAAGCAAGCTCAAAGTTCTAAACTTCAAAAACGCTGATTTCAGTAAAATGGCCGAGTACCTGAAGGAGGTGTTGGCAGGGTGGGAGGCGATAAGGGAAGTGGAATTGCTGTGGGCTAAATTAAAGGAAGCAATAAAAGGAGCAACAGATACATATGTAAGGAAAGTAAATAAAAACAAGAGGAATAGGAAACCTATGTGGTTCTCCAAAGAAATAGCTGCATAAATAAAGACAAAAACCACAGCTTTCACAAAATTCAGAAGTTCACAAACAGGAATACAGAACAGAATAAAGGACAAAGCTAAAAGAGACAAAAAGAGAAATAAGGATAGCAAAAATCAAAGGCAGAAGATAAGATGGCTAAAGATCTGAGGCGTGAAGACAAAACTTTTTTCAGGTATATTTGGGAGAATAGGAAGATCAGAGGTGGAATTGCAAGACTTAAAAGTGCTGAGAGCAGATTCATGGAAAGTGACATTGAAAAAGCAAAAATTCTAAACAAATACTTCTGTTCTGTTTTTACTAAAGAAAATCCTGGATAAGGACCACCTGTGATTGACAAATATACAAATGGGAATGGAGTAGATACTACACCATTCATAGAAGATGATGTATTTGAACAGCTTACAAAACTGAAAGTGGACAAGGCCATGTGACCGGATGGGATACATCCCAGGATATCGAAAGAGCTCAGAAAGGTTCTTGCAGGGCCATTAAAGGATGTTTTTAATAGATCTTTGGACACAGGAGAAGTTCTACAAGGACTGATGTGGTACCTCTTCACAAAAGTGGCAATAGGGAAGAAGTGACAAACTACAGGCCAGTAAGCCCTACCTCTGTGGCGGGAAAAGTAATGGAGGTGCTCCTGAAAGAGAATAGTGGACTTTCTTGAAACCAATAGGTTGCATGATCTGAGGCAACATGGTTTTACCAAAAGATGATCATATTTTACTTTGCACTGATTGAATAATGCTCTATATTGTCGTGACTAGATTGTAAGCTCGGACGAGCAAGCCTCTGACGAGCAGGGACTGTCTCTTGTATGTATGGCTGTACAGCGCTGCGTGCGTGGCGCTATATAAGTGTTAAATAGTAGTAGTAGTAGTAATGCCAACAAATCTGATTGAGTTCTTTGACTGGGTGACCAGAAAACTAAATCAAGGGCATGTGATGGATGTGTCTACCTAGATTTCAGCAAAGCCTTTGATATTGTTCCTCACTGGAGACTTATCAATAAACTGAACAGCCTGGGGATGGATCCCAAGGTGGTGAACTGGATAATAAATTGGTTGACTGACAGACAACAAAAGGAGATGGTAAACAGAACTCACTCAGATGAAAGAAAGGTGATTAGTGGCGTGCCTTAGGGATAGGTTCTGGGACCGGTACAGTTCAATGTATTTGTGAGTGATATTGCTGAAGGACTGAATGGAAAAGTCTATCTTTTTGCAGTTGACACAAAAGTTTGCAACAGAATGGACTCTCCTAAGGGAGTGGATAACATGAGGAAAGATCTACAAAAGCTGGAAGAATGACCTAATGCCCGACAGTTAAGATGTAATGTGAAGAAGTGCAGTGTCATGCACTTGGGAAGCAGAAATCCAAGGTAATTGTATGCGATAGGGGGCGAGAAGTTGGTGTGCATGGACCAGGAAAAGGACCTTGGAGTGATCATTTCTGAGGATCTCAAGGTGGCAAAACAGTGTGACAAGGTGGTGGACAAAGCCAGAAGGATGCATACAAAAAGGAATTACCAGCAGAAAGGAGGAGACACTAATGCTGCTGTACAAGTCACTGGTGAGGCCTTACTTGGAATATTGTGTTTAGTTTTGGAGACCATATCTTGCAAAGGATATAAAAAGACTAGAAATGGTTCAGAGGAAGGCAACCAAAATGATTTGGAGCCTGCGCCAGAAAGCGTATGAGAATAGACCTGAAGACCTAAAATGTATAAGCTTAAAGAGGAGGGACAGGGGAGATATGATACAGACTTTTAAATACTTAAAGAATATTAATGAACAAACCTTTTTCAAAGACTGGGAAGCTGTAAAACTAGAGGGCATAACATGAAGCTGCAAGGAGGTAAACTGAAAGGTAACATCAGGAAATACTTTTTCACTGAAAGGGTGGTGGATGCTTGGAATACTCTTCTGATGGAAGTGATGGGGGCGAATACAGTGACAGAATTCAAAATGGTATGGAACAGACACAGTGGATCCCTTTATAGCAACAGGATAACATCAAAATAAACTTAACTATCTTGATCCAAACAAATAGAGGTGACCTGCACGGAGTGGTTGGTACACCCCTAAACAAAGGTATGGGGAGGGGTGACCTGCACGGAGCGGTAGGTACACCTACTCTTGCCACCTTTCTGGGCAGACTAGATGGACCATGCCGGTCTTTATCTGTTGTCATATACTATGTTACTATGTAAAAAAGAAGACGGGAGAGTTAGAACATAAAGCAGTGAAAGAAGAGGCAGCTACATTTGGCATCTCAGAGACACAGTGGAAGGAGGATAAACCATGGGACACTGATACCATAGTACAAATTTTAGCACGTTGATAGGTTAGATTAACTTGATAGATGGGTGGTATTATAAGTTAAATAGGGCATTGCTTCAAACAGGATAAACATTTTGCAGGAAACAAATTCAAACAAATGCAAATCCGCTGCCCAAAGGAGCTTTAAGGAGCGTGGGCAGCGAATTTGCATTATGCATCTTTAAGACAGATCCCCTGAGGAAACTAATAAAGTGAAACGCGAGATCGGTACAGGGGGTTGGCGTTGGGATCAATGCTTGAAACATATGCAAGCGGAGTCTTTTGGAGCTAAGTAAAATACTTCTCTCTTTTTGAGTTTAAACATAGATAACGTACAGCTCATCATGACTACCTGCATTAGTTTTGATTAGAAGGTCGCTGATGTTATTAGGCGTACTCACTGTGTTCAAGCAATAGTCAGCACAGTGACGCCAATGGATTACTGAGACCTTCGTTGCAGAAACTAGTGTTTGAATTATTTGAAGAAAAAAAGTTTGAAAAGTTTTTGAGATTATTTTTCCTTTGGGTTAACAATGAACGACTGTTTTTGTTATGGTCGACAGTTAAGCGTTCAGAACCAGACCAAGTAATTTTAAGGTGAAGGGCATAGCATACCTTGTAAGTAGTTGTAACTCCTCTGTTTACTTTAAAAGGAGAGGAGAAACTTGTTACCTGTAGGGCATGATTATCCTCAATAGCTCTAAGAGCTGAAAGGATGGACTGCTCTTAGCAAGAGAGTCATGCCTAAAGTGGAGGACTAAGGCAGTGTATCACTGACCTCTCAATAAGGATGAGAAGAACTGTAAATGCTTCTGTAGTTAAGAAGTAGTGGTTCTGAAACTCAACAGGAAAAAAGATTTAATGAAATAAAGAATCAGAAACTCTGCGACTGCTGAGTTTGCTGAGCCTGTTGAGACTTTGGTTTTCTTAGCCTGGTATGATGTTGCCCTTCTTTGGAAACATCTGCATGATGGGTAGAAGATGAATAAAACTTTTTTCCCTTTAGAGGAATAAAGTTTGTTAGGAGATTTTTTACTAGCTGGGGTAGAGGAAAGTTTTGACAATCCTCTGAAAGCAACAATATCAGTGTTTAACTGATTAGCTTGAAATAAAGCATCCTTGTTAAAGAGATTTTCAACAGTACAAGGAGTATTTCCCAGCTTTTCTTGTACCCATTTGTCCAAGTCTGAAGCTTGGAGCCAGGCCATGCGTCGTGCTCCTATGGATATAGCAGAAGTTCTGCTAATAGACTCAAAACAGTCCAGGCATGATTAAGGAATTTAGAGACATTTTGAGCATGACTGACTAATATGAAAAAGTCTGCTCTTTTATGTTCTTGAAGAAAAGGGTTCAAAAGCTTTAAGTTCTTTGAGACCTCTTCAAGAGATAATCCCATATAGAAAATATATGAGATAATTCTTGCTGAAAGCATGGATGCCTGGAAGCATCGACGTCCAAAGGCATCTAAAGTTCTAGACTCACGACCTGGCGGATAAGAAGATTGCTTCTTTGCACTCTTAATACGCCTCATTGCTGATTCTACAACAATAGAATGATAAGGAAGTTGAGTCTTTTGAAAACCTGGAGAAGGTGGCACCTTGTACATGGAGTCAAGTGTCTTAGAATGTGGTGATACCGTTAAAGGAGTTTCCCACATCCTTAAAAGTAGATCTTGTAAGATCTGATGCAAAGGAAGCATGATCACCTCCTTTGGAATCCAGGGGGATTGCAGGGTCTCTGAATCCCCTGGCAAGGATTCTTTACCAGGTATAGAAATGGCAAGTAACTTTGCCATATCAAGCAGAAAAGCTTGAAAAGAAATCTCCCCTGAGGAGAACCCTCTAAAATGAGGGGTAAAGGCTAGACTTGTTGAAGATTCAGCCTTGGTACCAATGGATTCATCCCAGTCATTGGGATCGGAAGACCTGAAAGGATGAAGCATCGGATTTTCCTTAAAGTGATGTCTTCGGTACCCCCCGAGGTCGGTACCGAGACGAGTCGATACCGAATCATCCATGCTAGAGATCGATTCCAGGCTTGGCATTGAAGGAAGCAAGTCTGTCGAAGTAAGCATGGACGGTACCGACACCGATGCCCATGTCAATACCGGTACCGGTACCGAAGCCGATACCGATACTGGAGGAACGGTCTGCAGCAACTCTAGCGGTACCAAAGTAGCCGAGAGCGCTAGACTGCGATCATCGGTGAGGAGTGTTTCATCCATCACCATAGCTGATGCCGGGGTGTCGGTACCGCTCGAAGCAGCCACAACCACCGAGCATGGCCCAGGTATGTTCATCGAGGTAAGAACCCCGGGAACAACCTGAAGCCCCGTTAATGCTTTGGAGCCCGAAGACTCCCGCCGGGGCTTTATTGCCAAAATGTCCTCGAGGGCAAGGCCAGAGCCATCTCGATACTGGGAAGGAGATCTACCACTCGAGGACTGGCTAGTCTTTACAGACGTTTGTTTGGTTACCTGATCCAGTGGAGATATTCTAGCTGGTGACATCGAGTGCGATGTGAACCGGGTATCGGGTTGTGCTCGATTCTGAAGATTTCTTCTGTTTGAGCTCCAGCAGGAAAGACACTCCAGTGGACAATGGTCAGGACCCAAACATTTTAGACACCAAGTATGGGTGTCTGAAAATATATCTGTACCGCCACACTTTGAGCATTTCTTAAGGGTAGTGGCTGGCTTTTCCATAATGGAAAGATAGAGGCCTAGTGGCCTATAAACCGTCAGACACTAAACAGTAAAAAATTTCTGAAGAAAAGAAGAAATTCTTTAGAAAAAAGAAAGAAAAGCACCGGCGGTACCAGTGGCGTCGAGGGAAGGCAGACGCGACCACAAAAAACTAAGAATAAAAAGAAGAATTTTCTGTGGTGACAGGAATACGTCCTGCCGGCTCCGCGGAAAATGGAAAACTGATGAGAGGGAAGTGAATGGGCGGGAAGGCAGCGAGCATGCGCGTGGGATGCTCCCAAAAGCTTTCTTTTTGGACGCTGGGGAGCGTTCCCGCACAGGCTCCGTCGGTACCGATGTACCCATATGTGAAGACTCATTCCTGCTTGTTCCTGGAAATGGGCGGTTTCCCACATACGGAGCATCAGATTATGGAGTATCCGATGCACTGGTAGAATCATAAACTCTTTTAGAGCTATGGGATATTGGAGGATCTCCAGCTCTTCTGCCCTCAGTTCTGGTTCGGCTGCAGCTGTGATGGATAAGCCCGCTGACATGTCCCGGATGAACTCCTGGAAGGACATGTCTTCTGGCAGTGATTTTCTTTGGGTACTTGGAGGTGAAGGTTTCGAGAGAATCTCCTGGAACTCAGTGGCATCAAAGGAGGTGGAGGAATCAGAGTCCAAGTATGGGAGGTGTTGGCAGTGTCAATGTGCATGCAATCGACAGTGCCAGTACCGATTTTCCATCTCAGAATCACCTGCGCTCGGTGCCATCAATGCTGGTACCAAGCTTGGTTCCAGCCGCGGTGTCAGGGCTGGAGTAGAGGGACCAGGGGCATCGGTCACTGGTGCTGGGACGGGTACTGATGTCAATGAATGCATCTGTGGAGCTATCAGTGTCGGTGGTATCGATGCTGCCAGGCGTGCTACCAGAGTCCTCTCTATGGACAGCATGCGCTGGTCCAAAGAGACTACTGGTGCCTGGTCCAAAGATAGAACGAGGCTTGCTGCCCCTGTACCAGAGTACAACACCGGGGGCTCTCCGGAGATTGATGCCTTGGGAGCCCCTGGTTCCCCACTGGGGCTTTGGAGGACAAGTCCTCCTGCCGGGGATGCTTGGCTGGATGGCCGGGATTGGATGACGCCGTCAGAGAGTTCTGGCGTTCAGAGCGGGACCTCTCCCTCGATTCCCATGACTTCTCCCTGGATTCTTGGGACTTCTCCCACAATTTTTGGGGCACTTTAGTCAGGGATCTGGGTTTCTTCAATTCCTTTTGGATCCTTTTCCATGTTTAGATTTTGTAGTCATCTGAGAAGCATGGGAAGATGACGATGTCCTCGATAACATTGAGGCCAAGGATACAGAATCTAAGGGAAAGAGTTCTCCATATTTGTTGACCCGGTTTTAAGACATCTTTTGGTCATGAGCTGGCAGAGGGAACAGGAGTCTGGTGTATGCTCTGGTCCAAGACATTTTAAGCATAGTCATGTCTGTCTGTGACTGAGATGATGCAGGAGATCTTTGTAGACTTTTTAAAACTGCTAGTCGGCTTTTCCATCAAGGTCTGAGAGGTGTGATGCCCATGAGGAAAATATGAAATGAACTAAATTAGAGATGAAAAAGAAAAGATATAAGAAAGCGGTACCGGAATCATATCCACAATTCCAGTGACAGCGGAAAGGCAGAAGTGCTTTGAAGAGAGAATTTTTTCTGCGGTGGCAGGAGTTTTGTCCTGGTGGCTCCATGGGAAAAGAAAAACTGAGAAAAGGGAGTTGAAAGAGCGGGAAGGTAGCTGCGCAGGCACAGTGGAGTGCTCTCAAAAGCTCTCCTACTGGATGCTGGGGAGCGTTCCTGCGCAGGCTCCATCGGTACCGACGTTACCTATATGTATGTGAAGACTACATTCCTGCTTGTTCCTGGATATCTGGATTTTCAGAAAGCCTTTGACACAGTCCCTCATGAGAGACTCAGGGAAATTAAAAAGTCATGGGATAGGAGGCAGTGCAGTATTGTGGATTAGGAACTAGTTACAAGATAGAAAACAGAGAGTAAGGCTAAATGGCCAATTTTCTCAATAGAGAAAGGTGAATAGTCAATTACCCCAGGGATCTGTGTTGGGCTCTCTGCTTTTTAACATATTTATAAATGACCTGGAAATGGGAATAATGAGTGAGGTGATGAAATCTTCAGATGACACAATATTATTCTAAGTTGTTAAAACACAAGAGGATTGTAAAAAATTGCAAGAGGACCTTGAGAAATTGGGAGACAGGGTGTCCAAATAGCAGATGAAATTTAATTGAACAAGTACAAAGTTATTATGTAGAGAAGAACAACCCAAACTACGGTTACATAATGCACAGTTCCACATTAGGAATCACCACCCAGGAAAAGGATCTAGGCGTCATTGTGGATAATACATTGAAACCCTCTGCCCAGTGTGCGGCCATGCCAAGAAAGCAAATAAAAGTTATAGAGAAGAGCAATAAAAATGGTAAAGGGGATGGAAGGATATCCTTACAAGGAAAGGCTTAAAAGGTTAGGGCTTTTCAATTTGGAAAAGAGATGGTTGAGGGAAGATATGATAGAAGTCTATAAAATAGTGAATGGAGTAGAACAGGTAAATGTAGATCAGTTATTTACTCCTTTAAAAGGAAAAAAAATAGATGACATGCAATAAAGTACAATGTAGCATATTTAAGACTAATTGGAGAAAATATTTTTTCACTCAACACATAATCAAACTCTGGAATTCACCACAGAGGGTGTAGTAAAAGCTGTTAGTGTGGCTGGATTTAAAAGAAGTTTGGATGCGTTCCTGGAGGAAAAGTCCATAAACCATTATTAAAGAGGACCAAAGAAATCCACTGCTTACCCCTGGGACAGGCAGCATGGAATCTGAATACCTTTTGGGAACCTGATATGTACTTGTGACCTCAATTGGCCACGTTTGGAAATAGGACACTGGGCTTGATGGACCTTTGGTGTGACCTAGGATGGCCTATCTTATGTTCTTATAAGTACTTGTGGGTTTGCATTGTTCATGGTCTCAGTAAAAGTTATGAAGTAAATTACTTGTCCTCTGGAGGTCTGTGTTTAATGAGCTGGAGAAATAGTCGCATTTGCATTGTCATGGTTGAGTAGGATAGCTTGTATAAAGATAGTCGTTTTACCTATAATATATTTCTTTCAAACCCGTCTGGTGGAGATTCCACTGGAAGGGTAGTGAAAGCCTACAAAGTAAACGTTTTGAATATATCTGGACAAAAAAAGAGACCTCCCAGAATCGCTTGGGGGCTTTTGTATAGAAGTAAGAATCAGGGAGGGTAGGCAGTGCCTAATATATGTTGGTATTATGTGGCAGAGCAACTCAAGAATGTAGTATATTGGTATGAAGGGGGGACACAGAAATGGGTGAAAACTGAGGATCACTATGTGGAAGGAATTCCCCTAAAGTACATTCAAGGGGGGGAAATGGGGAGTGGAAAGCTAGTTAACCCCTTTATTAAGTTTGTCAATAAGTTTTGGGTGAGGTTAGCGTGTTATAGGCAGTTAAAGGGAGGGGTGTCCATGCTACAGTCTGTTTGGTACAAAAGTAATTTTAAGCCAGGTCTGAGTAATCTTATTTTTCGAGAGTAGGAAGGCCTGTGATTGAGTTCCTTAATACAGTTTTGCTCAGAAGGAGAAGTGGTATCATTTTAGGATATGAAAGAGGAATCTGGGGTTAATAATCAAGATTTCTATGGGTACCTACAGGTTGGGGGCATAGGAGTGGAGCAGTGCTGTTGAGGAGGGCCTTCATGATTTTGAAATTCTATGCTGGTATTGTAGGGCTGGTTATCCCTGCGGCCTGCTCAGACGCCAAAGCCTGAACCAAAGCTGACCAAGCAATGTGATTTCCTGTCACATGGAACTTTAGCTGTGCTTTCAGTCTCAGACCTGACCTTCAAGCAACTGCAAAAAGGAAGAGGTACTAATGCCACTATACAAATCACTGGTGAGGCCTTACTTGGAATATTGTGTTCAGTTTTGGAGACCATACCTTGCAAAGGACATAAAAAGACTGGAAATGGTTCAGAGGAAAGCGACCAAAATGATTTGGAGCCTGTGTCAGAAGACGTATGAGAAGAGAATTGAAGACCTAAATATTGTGATAATGACAGCAATGCTGAGCAGATGGATTGGGAAAATAAATAAGCATTGTACCTTTAAGAGTAAGGACAAGTCAGGTTCCCATAGAAACCGAAAGCTTCTAACTAGAACTGAGCCCAGCTATAGCAGTGAGGTAGGAGCTGAGTGGAACTCTAATGAGTTGCACCTGAGTAGCCAGAGGGGTGTGGCTGCTGAAGGAAGCCGTTTTAAACCTGCTTCAGAGCTAGGGTTCAGGAAGAGAGGTGGAGAGAGAAAGAGCACACAGAAGCCACGAGGCGAGCAATGACAGCAGACAGAGCAACGCAGGCAAGGAAG
This sequence comes from Ichthyophis bannanicus, assembly GCA_033557465.1. NCBI lineage: Eukaryota > Metazoa > Chordata > Amphibia > Gymnophiona > Ichthyophiidae > Ichthyophis > Ichthyophis bannanicus. The sequence continues at coordinate 39,324,776 of CM066046.1, forward strand.
GCAAAGAGGAGAGCAGCAAAGAGGGAAACTTTGGAACCCAGAACTAGCAAAGGAGGATTCTGGAAGGTCCATTTCCTTTACCTCAGGAGCACTAAAAGCAAAGCCAAAACCTCTGTGGAAACTACCCGAAGAAAAGGTAGAAGAGTTTACCTATACGAGGAAGGAAAGCTCTGATTACAGAAAAGGCATTGCGAATGAGAAAGGTACGTCTGCCATAATTCCTAGCCAGAGACTTGCTGAGGAGATTGTACAGCAGTTAAAGAACAGTGCTAATAAGAGCAGAGATAGCACTGCTGCGAAAACAGTTCCAGTCAGAAACATTCTTAGTAAGTGTTTTGAAACAGACGTAAAGGCTGTTGCTAAGAGCTTACGTAAGAATCAGTTTCCTGCACTAGAGAAAGTTACTGCCAATCAGAGGGACAACTTTATTGAACAGCTGCAAGAAGTTCTCAGGGACCTGCAGTCTAGAAGTTCCCCTAAGCAGAGTTATAATGATTGCAGCGAGGAGATGATTGTTGACGTAGAAAGCACTTCTGATACAACTGATATCTGTGAGATGGATTGTTCTTTATGTGAGATTGATCACTTGGACCTACGTTAGACAACCTTTGCATGAAGGTAATGCAAAGTTGTTTTCTCCTGAATGTTTGCTGTGAAGAAACAGTTTGCCATATGCTTTATTTTCTAACTTTGAATTGCTCCTGTTTCCTATTGTTTTGGAAAGTAATCCGTGTCATGTTTTGAGCCAAGAATCTATGTGTGAAAGGGAAAACCCCAAATAAAAATTTATCTGTTCAAATGACCCTCGTGCCACAACACCTTTGTTTGATAGTAAACCTAGACTACAACTCCCAGCGTCCCTTGCTGCTACCTTAGTCAAAAAGGACACTTGAAGACAAAGTAGAGGTCATCCTTGCTCTAGAGTCACCGGCCCTAGGCGGGGGCAGGACAATATGTACACACTGGAAGAGAGGAGGAACAGGGGAGATATGATTCAGACCTTTAATACTTAGAGTACTGATGAACAAACAAACCTCTTCCAAAGAGGAGGAAGCTGTAAAACTAGAGGGCATAATATGAAGCTGCAAGGAGGTAAACTGAAAGGCAATGTCAGGAAATACTTTTTCACTGAAAGGGTGGTGGATGCCTGGAATGCCCTCCCGATGGAAGTAGTGGGGGCAAATACAGGGACAGAATTCAAAATGGCATGGGACAAAGTGGATCCATTTATAGCAACAGGATAAAATCAAAATAAACATAACTATCTCTCACATCTCAACGAATAGGGGTGACCTACATGGAGTGGTGGGTACACCCCTAAACAAAGGCATGGGGAGGGGTGACCTGCACGGAGTGGCAGGTGCAAATACTCTTGCCGCCTTGCTGGGCAGACTAGATGGACCATACTAGTCTTTATCTGCCGTCATATACTATGTTACTATGCTTGCCAAGTGATTAAGTGATTGGACCTGTGCATACAAAAGACTATTGTTTCTGTCTGATTAATTTCACAGGCCAATTAATTGTCCAAGCTAAGGTACAGTCTTATTTTCTTTCCCCCAGGAGGGTGACTGTTAGCCAGAAACTTTGTATAACTTTAATTGTTGCACTGCTATAACTTGCTACCTCATATTTCTAATAATATATCTATAACTATATAAGTCTGTATATTTTCTATCTAGCAGCACACAAGAGACCAATATCTAAGATCTACTGATTCCTTTTAGGGAAATTTGGAGGGCCAAGGTGAATTTCCGGAAGCAGTGGGAATTTGATATTGAGAAAAAGCTTATCGAAAAGCAATAGGAGAACATTTTTAGGGTGGAGGGGAATCTTGATATCTAACCGAATTCTAGAAAATGGGTATAAAGTACTCTACAAGTGGCATTTGGACTCTGGTAAAAATTCATAAGATGCTACCTGGTTTCCCATCTCTGTGCTGGAGGAAGTGTAATGTAGAGAGTACATATCTACATATATGGAAGGACTAGCTGAAGATACGGGGCTTTTGGAGTGGGATAGGAGGGGTATTTAAAGAGTTAGTGGGACAGGGGTTGGATTGGAGTGTAGAGAGAGTGATGATGAGGGAGGGAAGGGTGGAGGGGCCCAAGGGAAAGCTGGTATGTGTGCTACGGGGGCACACTGTGAAATTGCTTTATTTTGAAAGTCTTCTCAAGTGCTGTCATTGCAGACTTGGCAATTATGAATGCATAAAGTGTACTTGAAGGAGCAGTTCATGGCCATTAGGCTTAAGAGGCTCCCACAGTTTGAAAAAATTTTAGAGGCGTTTGTGGTTAAAAATAGCTTGATCATTGCTACTTGTTAGTAAACCTAGGTGGGTAAAGGTGAATGGGGAGGGGGGGGGGTTAGGAAGTAGTTGATTGGGGTAGTTGTATGATATGTGAAAGAATAACATATCTTGTATTGTGTTTGGAATTTTTTAAATGAATAAGAAACAAACAACAACAAAAATTACTGCACATAGATAGTAATGGTTTAATAGGACAAAGCCAACATGTTTTAACAAGGGACATCTTGCCTCACCAATCTGCTACATTTTTATGAAGGTGTGAATAAACAGGTAGATAAAGGTGAGCTAGTTAATAAAGTGTATCTGGATTTTCAGAAAGCTTTTGACAAAGTCGTTCATTAGACTTTGAGGAAATTAAAAAGTCATGGGATAGAAGGCAACATCTTAATATGAACTGGGACCTGGTTAAAAGACAAAACAGAGAGTAGGGCTAAATAGTCAATTTTCTCAATGAAGAAAGGTGAATAGTGGAGTGCCCCAAGCGTCTGTACTAGGTCCAATGCTTTTTAATACTTTTTTTTTTCAATTAACATTTTTGTTATTGAAAAACAGTTATTCCAAAGGGATATAACTCAAGAATAACACATCAAATGTATATCAACAACAGTGAACAATGCATCCCCTCTGAGAAAATCATGTCCTCCCCAGTTACTCCCTCTTCCCTCACCCTCTTCCCTCCCTCCCCACCTCCCACTCCTGCCCCAGGTCCTGTTAGCATTTCCACCACCAGAACAGGGAACACAATCAACTCCCAACCCCTTCTATACAAACCACTCCACTGTCATATCCTGATATGTTTTGTATTATATTTCTATATCCTCTCCTTCAATCAAGCAATCCTCTAATGAACCCCAAGAGTGTGTCAAATTGGCTACATCATCCAAGACACCCTCAGATCCAGGGACTAACGAAACAGCAAGACAGCATCTTCCACCGTTAACCTTTAGTCCCTCTTGCTCCACCAACCACCACTCTCTCCAACCAAAGCCCCTAGAAAGTACTGAAATTTTCTAGCCATTTCTCCTAAAGGCAGTTAGTCTAGACATATTGTAAAACATGATCGATATATCCCCATCACATGTCCACTGAAGGCCAACATTCACTCTTCCAACGATGGGCCAGCAGCAGACAGGCAGCATTCATTCCCATGCATACCAACCGACTCTCCTCCCCATTTAACCCTGGGTCTTATACCACAGTGCCACTTTCTTTTGCCTACTGAGTGACTGTCCCAATAAGGTACCGCATTGTGTAAATATGTCAAACTAAAATTTCTGCACCTCCTTACAGGTCCACAAAGTATGTAGGCATGATCCCTTCCCTCCACATTCTTTCCAGCAGACTTATGAGCCTGTCCCAAAAATTCTAGACAAGAGCTTGGGGGTGTAATGCCACCTATACATCATTCTGTAGTTATTCTCAAGCTTAGTATTCACTAATGTTCCGAAAGGTTTCCTCCCACTTCTCATCTTCTTAGTATATCCCTAAGTCATCTTCCCACCAGCGCTGAAAAGCATATCTCTCCCACCCTGAACTCAACATATGCCCATAAATCTGTTTGATCATACCCTTGGTACCTGATCTTTGAAAGATCACCTCTACTGGCCGTAGTTCACACCCCACCCTATTCCTTGTCAAGCACTGAATATAGTGGACCACTTGGGCATATCGGTAATCATCTGTGCTGGGCAGATCATATCTAGATTGTAAGGACTTGAAGCTCATAATTTCTCTTCCCTCAAACAAGTGCCCATCCCTTTCCCATCTAGCGAACCCATGGTCACCCATTACCCAGAGGAAAAAATGTAGCTACTCACCTGTAACTGATTGATTTCTTTGACTGGGTGACCAGGGAGTTGGACTGGGGGACAGCCCTAGATGTGGTGTATTTAGATTTCAGTAAAGCCTTTGACATCGTTCCTCACAAGCGACTTATAAACAAACTGAGCACCCTAGGGATGGACCCTAAAGTTACTGCTTGGGTTAGAAATTGGTTGAGTGGGAGGCGACAAAGAGTACAGGTAAATGGAGCTCACTCTGAAGAGAAGGAAGTTACCAATGGTGTACCCCAGGGATCTGTCCCTGGTCCGATTCTTTTTAACATCTTTGTTAGTGATATAGTGGAAGGGCTGTCGGGTAAGGTTTGCCTCTTTGTGGATGATACCAAAATCTGCAATAGAGTAGACACCCAGGAAGGTGTAGATATCATGAGGAGGGATCTAGCTAAGCTTGAAGAATGGTCTAGAATTTGGCAGCTGGGATTTAATGTTAAAAAATGCAAGATCATGCATTTGGGATGCAGCAATCCAAGGGAGCAATATTGTATAGGGGGTGAAGTACTTTTGTCCACTAAAGAAGAGCAGGACCTACGCGTGGTTGTGTCTGATGATCTTAAAGTAGCTAAACAGGTAGAAAAGGTGACAGCAAAAGCTAAAAGGATGCTTGGGTACATACGGAGAGGAATGGCTAGCAGAAAAAGAGTAGTTACTCACCTGTAACAGGTGTTCTCCAGGAGCAGCAGGAATCAGTCCTCACTTATGGGTGACATCGACGTCGATGGAGCCCCCGTGCGGGGCAATTCCCCAGCTTTCTAAGAAAGCCTTTGGGAATACTGCACGCACGCGCGGTCCCTTTCCCGCCTAAAGGTGCCATCTTGCTCAGTCAAATGACATAGCTAAAAAACAGCACACAAAAATGTAAAAATAAACTATGTACAACTGCAACTCCCAGGGGAGCAGGGAGGGTTGTGAGGGCTGATTCCTGCTGCTCCTGGAGAACACCTGTTACAGGTGAGTAAAGCACAGTTACTTACCTGTAACAGGTGATCTCTGGGAACAGCAGGAATAAGTCTTCACATATGGGTACGTCGGTACCGACGGAGCCTGCGCGGGAACGCTCCCCAGCATCCAAAAGGAAAGCTTTTGGGAGCATCCCACAGCGCCTGCGCGCTGCCTTCCCGCCTTTCCCAACTGCCTCTCTCCAGTTCGAGTTTTAAAGCTGAGACAAAGAGAGAGAGAGGAAAGGAAAGATAGATAGAGAGATACAACTCCTAGGAGACGTGGGTGGGTTGTGAAGACTTATTCCTGCTGTTCCCAGAGATCACCTGTTACAGGTAAGTAACTGTGCTATCTCCAGGAACAAGCAGGAATGAGTCTTCACATATGGGGACTCCCCAGCTAGAGATGCCTGGGAGATCACCCAGGTTGTGAGTCCCTGGGAAGGGCTCTACCTCCACCTATGAATCTCAGGCATCCAGTCAGGGATGGAGGGTAGGAGTTGATTAGGTATGGAACAGTTGTTTGAGAACAGCCTGACCAAACAAGGCATCCCGGCGGGAGTCCTTGTCCAAGCAGTAATGGGCTCTAAATGTATGAACCGAGGCCCAGGTGGCCGCTCGACAGATTTGGTCGATGAACACAGAGTTTAGATGAGCCATAGAGGCTGCCATGGCTCTCACATTGTGAGCTGTGACATGGCCCTCCAGAGAAAGGTTCTTACTCTGGTAGGCGAAAGAAATACACTGAGCAATCCAATTTGACAGAGTTCTCTTAGAGACTGGAAGTCCTAAATGAGAAGGATCAAAAGCAACAAAAAGTTGAGAGGACTTTCTATGTTGCTGTGTCCTTTGCAAGTAGAAAGCAAGTGCTACTTTACAATCCAGGGTATGAAGATTCCTCTCTGAACTTGATGCGTGAGGTCCTGGAAAAAAGACAGGTAAATACACCTCCTGGTTCAGATGAAAAGGTGAGACCACTTTAGGCATAAAGTGTGGATTAGTTATGAGGACTACCTTGTCATGATGGAACCTTGTATAAGGAGGATTAGCCACTAAGGCTTGCAACTCACTGACACGGCGAGCTGAGGTGACTGCAATGAGAAAAATAACCTTCCAGGAAAGGAATTTCAAGGAGGTAGTGGCTAAGGGTTCAAAGGGTGGCTTCATAAGCTGGCCAAGAACCAGATTCAAGTCCCATGCCACTGGAGGTGGTTTAATGGGAGGTTTAGTCAAAAGAAGGCCTCTCATGAATCTTGCTATAAGCGGATGAGAGGAAATAGGATTTTATTTATTTATTTAGTATACATTTTGTATACCGCTACTTCCAGCGATCAGCAGCGGTTTTTTGTTTTTTTGTTTTTATTTTTTTTTTATTTTTGTTTTTATTTTTTTTTACAGGCCTAAGGGATGCTGCAATAGCACTCAAATGGACTCTTACTGAATTTGTTTTAAGGCCTGCATGGGATAAATGCAGCAAATACTCTAGTAAAGAATTCAGAGGTATTGCAAGAGGGTTAAGACCCTTCTCTGCACACCAAATGGTAAACCTTTTCCATTTAAAAGCATAGGAATGTCTGGTGGAAAGCTTTCTGGAAGCATGAAGGATATCCTTCACTTGCTGAGAAAGGTGTAAATCCTGAAGGTCTAAGCCTTCAGCAACCAGGCCCTGAGATGAAGAGACTGGGGATTTGGGTGCCACAACGTTCCCTCCTCTTGGGAGAGGAGAACTGGAGCAGACCCTAAGTCCAGGGAGGGAGCTTGAGAGAGATGCAGAAGTAGAGGGTACCACACTTGGCGTGGCCAACGTGGTGCTATGAGGATCATAGACCCCCTGTCTCTCTGAAGCTTGAACAGTGTCTTGGGAATGAGGGGAATAGGTGGAAAGGCATAGTGGAAGCCTTGCCCCCAATGAAGGAGGAAGGCATCCTTGGCCTGAACTCCCTGACACAGAATCCTGGAACAGAACCGGGGAAGTTTGGCATTCCACGGACTTGCAAACAGGTCTATGTCTGGGGGTTCCCCAAATTCGAAAGATCCTGGCTATCTGGTCCCCATGGAGGGACCATTCGTGTGGAAGCAGAACTCGACTGAGTCTGACTGCCCAAGAGTTTTGAACCCCTGAAAGATACACTGCCATGAGATGGATTTGATGCTCTCTGGCGAAGGCCCACAATCTCAGAGCTTCGTTGCAAAGCGACAGAGAGCCAGTCCCCCCCCCTGCTTGTTCACGTAGAACATGGCTACTTGGTTGTCCATGTGGATGAGGACTGTCTTGTAGCTGAGCAGGATGTGGAAGACTCTGAGAGCCAGAAAGATTGCTCTGAGCTCTAAGAGGTAGATATGTAGAGATGTCTCCTGTGGAGACCAGATGCCTTGGGTGGAGAGATCTTGTAGATGAGCTCCCCAACCCTTTGGAGAGGCATCTGTGTTAAGTGTTGCTTGAGGTAACACCTGCTGAAAGGGGAATCCCAGCAACAGATTTTGAGTGGACTTCCACCAATGGAGCGAGGAAAAGAGGCGACTGGAGGTCACTATCTTGTCTGACAGGCACCCTGATGCCTGGGTCCATTGGGTGGATAAAGTCCATTGAGCTGCTCTCATTGGAAGGCGAGCATAAGGAACCACATGCACGGTGGATACCATGTGGCCTAACAGTTGTAACATCTCTCAAGCAGTTAAATGGGATTTTAACTGAATCTGTGAGGCTAACTGCACCAAGCGTAGGCAACGGGCCCGGGGAAGATAGGCCCTTGCAGTTGTGGTATCCAGCAAGGCCCCTATGAATTCTAGAGATTGAGTAGGGGTGAGATGGGATTTTGGAATGTTTATTACCAGTCCCAGATACTGAAGAACATGCCTTGTGCAGGCCAGGGAAGCCTGGGCCTCTGACTGGGATGGAGCTCGGATGAGCCAGTCGTCCAGATATGGGAATACAAAAATCCCTAGAGTGCGTAGAAATGCAGCTACTATTGCCATGCATTTGGTGAACACTCTTGGTGCAGAGGCCAGACCGAAAGGAAGCACTTTGTATTGGTAGTGCTTTCCTTGGTAAAGGAACCGAAGGAACCTTCTGTGTGTTGGATGGATGAGGACATGGGTGTACGCATCCTTGAGATCTAGAGAACAAAGCCAGTCCTGACTCTGGAGGTATGGAAGGAGAGTTCCGAGAGAAGTCATCTTGAATTTCTCCTTGCATAGAAACTTGTTCAATTCTCTGAGATCTAAAATGGGTCTGTAGCCCCCTGTTTTCTTTGGAATGAGAAAAAAGGGGGAGTAGAACCCTGAGCCCTGTTGAAGAAGGGGTACTTCTTCTATTGCCCCTTGGGCAAGAAGGGTGGCAATCTCTTGACCTAGAAGGTTGAGGAGAGATGTTGAAGAATTGAACTGTTTCACCATAGTGTGAGGAGGAAGGTTTAAGAAGTGAAGCTTGTACCCGTCTCTTATGATAGAGAGGGTCCATTGCTCTGTCGTGATTTGTTCCCATCTGAGAGCAAAATGAGCTAACCTTCCTGGGATGGCGAGAGGCTCTGGATGTTCTAGAGCCAGAAAGGCTAAGTTCTCTAGTGGTAAGTCAAAGGCCCTGAGGAGGCTGAGGCTGTTGGGCCGTAGCAGTCCTCGCAGCCTTAGGCTTGGCCTGTTTTGGTTGTTGTTGCCTCTTTGTAGCAAAACGACCTGCAGAAGAGGCCTGACCATAAACAGAAGAATATTTCCCTTTTTTTGGGAAAAATCCTTTTTGAACAATCTCTTTTTAAAAGGAGCAGAAGTAGACTTTGAAAGTCTATCTAAAGCAGAATTTTCAGCATCCATCTGGTTGGCCTTTGCTTGCCAATCTTTGCCAAACAAGTTTTCACCTGTACAAGGAAGGTTACCTAGTCCATCCTGAACCCAGGATTCCAAATCAGAGGCTTGTAACCAAGCAACTCTGCGTGCACCTATGGCAATAGCCGAGGCTCTGCTGGCACCTTCAAAAGAGTCAAAGGCTGCACAGTTGGAAAACTTGGAAATATCCTGGGCATGTTTAAGCCAGGTGAGAAACTCTTCCCTTTTATTTTCTGACATAAAAGGAGATAAGGTTTGCAGATGATCTGTAACTTCCTTTAGAAACATCCCCATTTAGAGACTATAGGAGTTGATTCTGGCTACAAGCATACTGGCCTGGAAAATTCTCCTACCAAAGGCATCTAAGGTTCTGCATTCTCTTCCTGGAGGAGTAGAAGAGTGCCTCTTTGTACTCTTGATCTTTTTCATAGCAGACTCCACCACAATGGAGTGGTGAGGAAGCTGAATCTTATGAAAACCAGAACAAGGAGGAACACGATACATGGTGTCCAACCTACGAGAATGAGGGGAGGTGGTAAGAGGAGTCTCCCATATGCCCAACATGTGATCATAGAGAATCTCATGTATTGGTAAAGTGGCTGCCTCTTTGGGAGCCTTAGGATATTGTAAAATATCAAATTTTTTGGCTCTAGGCTCTGTCTCAGAGGCCACTGAGATGGAAAGGTCCCTGGCCACCTCCCTGATAAAGTCTTGAAAAGACAAGTCCTCTGGAGGAGACATTCTCCTTTTTGGAGAAGAGGGTTCCTGAGGAAGGATCCCCGATGCTTCGATAGAGGCCTCTGATTCATCAGAGTCCTCAGAGGAATCGAAGTATCGCCTGTCTGGATGCTCTCGCAGAGCCCGATACGCATACCGGGGGGTATCGACATCGGGAGTACTCGGTACCGGATCGGTACCGATGGGCATCACAGGATAGTGTACCGCTGCCGTCGACGTCAATGCAATCGGTACCGGCAGTGGAACCGGTATCGGGTCCGGTACCGGAATCGGTACAGACAACGGAGTTTGTTGCGGTACCGAAGGCGTCGCAGCTTGTATGAATGCCGTGATGGCACGCTGCATGGTCAGAATATTCTGATCCATCGACGCCACCAATGTCTGGATGTCGGTACCGGTGTGAACCGCCGGTACCCCAGAACATTGTAACAGGTGATCGGTCGAGGCCGAGCCATCGATGTCAACCTGTGACCCCATAGATAAAGCTTTGGAAGCCGGAGCCTCCAGGGTAATTTTGCCGGTGTGGATTCCTCGAGAGCAAGCCCGGGGGCATCTCGATACTTAGAGGGAGATGTACTCTTCGAGGACCGGCCAGATTTAAGTTTGGTTACCTGAGATCCATGGGAGGAAGAAGCAGCCCTGGAAGACGTCGATGCCACAGAAGCTGCATCAGAGGGAAACAGGGTACTGAGCTTGGCTGTTCGATTCTGTAAACCTCCTTTAGACATCATGGAAGAGGACTCACAGTCCGAGATGGAATGGTCAGGACCTAAACATTTAAGACATCAGTCGTGGGTGTCGGTGACAGAAATAGTGCTACTGCACTTCGTGCACTTCTTGAACCCGGAGGCGGGCTTTTCCATGAGGAAAAATTTTCTGCAGGCCTAAGGCCACAGAAAAAAAAATGCACTGAAGTAGAAAAAAAGAGTAGTCTTTTTTTTTTTTTTTTTTTTTTAGAAAGAAAGAAAAAACCGGCGGTACCGGTCCGGAGTCGAGAAGGCAGACACGCGACTAAAGAAATAAAAGAAAAAATAAGAAATTCTTCAGCGGTGACAGGAAACACGACCTGCTGGCTCCGCAGAAAAAGAAGAACTGGAGAAAGGCGGTTGGGAAAGGCGGGAAGGCAGCACGCAGGCGCTGTGGGATGCTCCCAAAAGCTTTCCTTTTGGATGCTGGGGAGCGTTCCCGCGCAGGCTCCGTCGGTACCGACGTACCCATATGTGAAGACTCATTCCTGCTTGTTCCTGGAGATCTACTCTTTCTCCAGGACCAAGCAGGAAGTCAGTCCTCACTTATGGGACTCCTCAGCTTCAGGCTACCGGGGGGACCCAGAGCTGAAAAAAATGAGCTCCCTCTAGCCACAGCATCAGAGAAAGGATTTCACTGAAACACACCTCCACCGGTGGCCCAACCAGAGGGCTGGAGGGTAGGAGTTGCCTAAACCTCAAAGATATTCCGGAGCACTGCCTGACCGAAAGCACTGTCCCTACGGGACTCTCGCTCTAAGCAGTAATGGGCTGCAAAAGTCTGGCTTGAGGACCAAGTTGCAGCCCTGCAGATGTCTGCCAATGGTACAGAGCGGAGATGAGCTACTGAGGCAGCCATTGCCCTGACACGGTGGGCCATGACCCGACCCTGCAAGGGAAGGTCAACTGCCCTGTAAGCCCAGGTGATACAGTCAGCCACCCAGATGGACAAGGTACGCTTGGACACAGGTACCCCCAAGTTATTGGGGTCAAAAGATACAAAGAGCTGAGTAGCCCTCCTATGCCCCTGCGTACGCTCAAGGTAGAAGGATAAGGCCCTCCTACAGTCCAGGGTATGCAGGACTGTCTCAGCCTGGCTGGCATGGGGCCTAGGGAAGAACATTGGAAGAACCACCTCCTGGTTGAGATGGAAAGAGGAGACAACTTTAGGGAGGACCTTAGGATGAGTCAGAAGGACTACCCTGTTCCTATAGAAGCAAGTGTAAGGCCTGTCACAGACCAGGGCTTGAAGCTCACTCACCCTCCTGGACGAGGTCAGAGCCACAAGGAATAGAGCCTTCCAATAAAGAAAGCAGAGAGGACATGTAGCCATCGGCTCAAAGGGTGGGCGAGTCAGTTGCTGCAAGACCACATTCAATTCCCACTCAGGGGCCGGTGGACGGAGAGGAGGTCTGAGCAAAAAGCAAGCCTCTGAGAAACCTGGACACCAAGGGGTGAACAGACAGAGAGTGTCCCTTCACCAGTGAGTGGTGAGCTGCTAGAGCAGAGAGGTGGACCTGAACCGAATTGGACTTAAGGCCCTGATTGGACAAGCTCACCTACAATCTACCCGGAAATCAGCCTTCTTCTATTTGGGTCCCTCCCTCTGGAACTCCCTTCCCACTTCCCTCCGATTAGAAGAATCCTACCCCAAATTTCGCTCCCTTCTTAAAATCCATCTTTTCTCCTTAGCTTTTAATGTTTCTCTATAAATTTCCTCTGACCCCCCTCTTCTCTCCCTATTGCTGTCCTTTCCTGTCTCCTGTACCTCTCCGATTATTGTAACTTCCTTTTCCTTTTCTATTTCGAATTTAATTTGTACTGTAAACCACCCCGATGTAATGGGGGGCGGTATATCAAATGTAAATAAACAATAAGTGCAGCAGATACTGAAGCACTACCAGTACAGTGCAGGCGAAAGGATCCTCCTTGCGCTGCTGACACCACATGGAGAACCTTCTCCACTTCAGGGCATAGGTTTTTCTGGTGGACGGCGCAAGATGGCACCTTTAGGCGGGAAGGGGACTGCGCGTGCGTGCAGTATTCCCAAAGGCTTTCTTAGAAAGCTGGGGAATTGCTCCGCACGGGGGCTCCATCGACGTCGATGTCACCCATAAGTGAGGACTGACTTCCTGCTTGGTCCTGGAGAAATGGAGGTGATGGTGCCTCTGTTTAAGTCTTTGGTGCAATCTCATTTGGATTATTGTGTGCAATTCTGGAGACCGCACCTTCAAAAGGATGTAAACAGGATGGAGTCAGTACAAAGGGTGGATATTGAAATGGTTAGTGGTCTTCATTATAAAGCATATGAGGACAGACTTAAGGAACTTAACATGTACACCTTAGAGGAAAGGTGGGATATGATTGAGATGTATAAATACCTCCGTGACATAAATGCACAGGGGGAGAGCCTCTTTCGATTGAAAGCAAGCTCTGCTACGAGGGGACATGAGATGAGGGTGAAGGGAGATAGATTCAGGAGTGATATGTGGTAATATTTCTTTATGGAAAGAACGATGGATCCGTGGAATAGTCTCCCAGTGGAGGTGGTAGAGATGAGGACAGTATCTGAATTTAAAAAAGCATGGGACAAACACAGAGGATCTCTAAAGGAAAAAAGGGGACTGTTGTAGCTGTTGATATGGAAGGACAGACTAGATAGGCCATGTGGCCTTTTTCTGTTGTCATTTTTCTATGTTTCTATGTAACAGGTGTTCTCCGGGGACAGCAGGAATCAGTCTTCAAATATCAGTAACGTTGGTGCTGACGGAGCTCACAGAAGCATCTCCCCAGTTTTCAAAGAAAGCTTTTGGGAGATGACACTACACATGTGTGGTCTCCTTCCTGCCCAAGGGCGCTATCTTGCCTCTGTCAGATAACATAGCTCAAGATGGCAAAAAGAATAGAAAAGCAACTCCACAGGGAGGAGGGAGGGTTGTGAGGACTGATTCCTGTTATCCCCGGAGAACACCTGCTACAGGTGAGTAAGTATGCTTTGTCTGGGAACAAGCAGGAAGTCAGTACTCACATATGGGACTCTCTAGCTACAGGCTACCGAAAACCCCTAGAAATGAATGGATGCCCCCAAGGGGAGCTGTGAGCAGCAGCAATTGAGTCCAAGAATACAGACTCCAGAAAGACTAGTGTGTCCAGTGAGGAGCCAACACTCCAGTAGTCTGAACACAGAAGGGTCGGAGAGTAGGAATTGCCTAAACCCGAAACAGATTACGGAGCACAGCCTGGCTGAAGGAGCTGTTCCTTCAGGACTCCCTCTCAAGGCAGTAGTGAATTGCGAAGGTATGGACTAAAGACCAGGTGGCAGCCCGGCAAATATCCGTCATCGGGACGGAATGCAGGACTGTCACAGAGGCTGCCATGGCCCTGACGCTGTGCGCCGTTACCTGGCTCTCCAGCAAAGGTCCAGCCTGATCACAGGCAAGGGCAATGCAGTCTGCCAACCCAGGTGGACAGGGTCTACTTGGTCACCACCTCCCCTAGCCAACAGGGGTCATAGGAAAAGAGGGAGGAGTGGCCTAGTGGTTGGGGCAAGGTACTTCAGGCCGGAAGGTCGGGGGTTCAAATCCCACTAGAGGACAGCAACCTTGGGCCGGAAGGACTGGGGTTTCTAGTCCCACAGGTGCTCCTTGTGGTCTTGGGCAAGCCACTTAACCCTCCATAGCCCATGTTCCCTGTAAAATAGTTATCTCCGTTATAATGCCCTGTTCAATGTAATTTCAGTTTGTTCAATGTAAACCGCACTGATGCAGAATAGCGCGGTATATAAGAGAATGTAATAAATAATAAAAGAAAAGCTGTGAAGCTTTGCGGTGGTTCTAGGTATGATGAAGGTAGAAGGACAGGCCCCTCTTACAATCCAGAGTATGGAGGATGGCCTTCACCCTGCTGGCATGAGGCCACGGAAAGAACGTGGGGAGCACCACCTCCTGATTGAAGTGGAATGGGGATACTACCTTCGGGAGGAATTTGAGGTGCATGCAGAGCATGACCATGTTTTTGTAGAACTTAGTGTAGGGTGGCTTTGCCACCAAGGCTTGGAGCTCGCTGATCCTGTGAGGGGATCTGAACGCCACTAGGAAGATAACTATCCATGAAAGATAACTCAAGTGGCAGGTAGCCAAGGGCTCAAATGGCAGCCCAGTGAGCTGCGTTAGCACCACATTGAGGTCCCACTCCACCGCTGGAGGGTGGATGGGGGGCTTAGACCCCGCAGGAAGCAAGTGACAAGAGGCTGTATCGAGAGGGGCTTGCCCCCCAATAGGGTGGTGGTGCGCCACAAGAGCACTCAGGTGTACCCTGATGGAATTGGATTTGAGCTCAGATTGTGACAAATGAAGTAGGTATTGCAGCACTAGCTGCACCAAACACGAGAATGGGTTTGCCCGTTGCTCTGCACACCACACTGAAAACCTGTGCCACTAGAAGGCATAGGCTCATCTGGTAGAGGTCTTACAGGAGGCCAAAAGGTTGAAAGGGGCCAAGGCTACCCTCTCAGCAGTCAAGCTGTCAGAGACAGACTCCATTGGGGTACAGGAGGGAGTCCTTCTCCAGGCACAATAACCCAGGGGCACTCCCAAGGGGGATGGAGGCCTCTGCCACCAAGCAGAGAAGCAGAGGGAACCACAGTTGTCTGGGCTACCATGGAGCCACCAGGATCAGCGATGTCCTGTTGCGAAGAACCCTGACGAGGTTCTTGGCAATGAATGGTGTGGGTGGGAAGGCATACAGAAGGCCCTCCAACAACAGGATGAGGAAGGCATCCGCAGCCACCCGAAATGGGTGGGGATGCTGTGAGTAGAAGCGGGGCAACTGGGAGTTGTCTGGGCTGGCAAAGAGATCCACTAAAGGGGTCCCCTAGAGTTGGAAGAGCCGATTGCCCACTCTTGGGTCTAGCCAACACTCGTGTGGCTGGAGGACCCTGCTCAGTCTGCCCACCAGGGTGTTGTCCTGTCCAGGCAGGTACACAACCCACATCCCTTGGCGGATCGCATGGGAGCAAAGAGCTACTGCTTTATGGCAGAGGGTCCGGGACCCCGTGCCCCCTTGTTTGTTCACATAGAACATTGCTACATGATTGTCTGTTTGGACCAGCACTGATTGGTGCTGCAAATGGTGGTGGAAGGCCCGGAGATCCAGGAGGTTGATCTGCTGCTGGTTTTCCACCTCAGACCAACTGCCCTGAGTGCAGAATTCCTCGCAATGTGCTCCCCAGCCCAGCAAGAGGCATCCATAGTGAGGACCCTCTTGGGGGTGGGGGTCTGAAAGGGCATTCCCGCTTGAAGGTGCTGTGTGTTCTGCCACCAGTTCAGGGACTCTGCCAGCTGGCGGGTCACAGACACTCTCTTGTGCAGTCGGCCCATGGCCTGTGTCCACTGGGCACAAAGATACCACAGGCCACCTTCATATGAAGATGGGTGTCTGGATGACATGGTCCACCAAAAAAGCATGATACCACGTAAACAGAAGACCCAGTACTACCATGGTAGGAAAGAAGGAATTTTTATTGCAGATCAATAAAACACGCCATAAGACCCGACACAGACCGTGTTTCGAAATATCTTCCTTCAGGGGGATTCTGGTATACTATATCCATAAACACATGAACAAAATAAATATACACATATACAAATAGTTCATAAGTTAGATAAAATAAATAAATAAAAAAACATAGAAAATAAGTTATTATCATTAAAAACCATATCACAAATTTACTGTACTTATAACAATAAAAATTATTATAAATCAATAAATAAAAATGAATAAAAATCATAAAATAAACTCATCATATACTGGTAAAACAAATGTTGGAATGTCCAATAATACAATAAATAAAACTCAACATTAATACAAACGAGTGTTCATAATCATTAATAAACTTAAAAACAAAGACAAACATATAAGGGTGTGTTAAACAATTAAAAACTTCATAAACAATACCTCTTTGTAAAATAAAAACGAAAACGATCAGAATGATCTTGTGCTAAAATAAAAGAAGAGGAAGAAATAGTCAGAACCATCATTACCGAAGCAGGAGTGAACTTAAAAACATTTTTTTCATTTAAAAGGCCAAACATTAATACTGCAAAAATTGATTGTAAAGGTTAAAAAATGTTATGATACAAGAAAATCGAAACCATAAAAAAATTGGATAAAACTAACAAAACCAGACCCCATGTGTAGAGAGGAACATTATAACCTTTTGCAATAATCAATAAACTAATTAAAAGCCAAATTTACAAAACATTTCAGGAGCATTTGTGTTGTATTGAAAAATGTTAAAAAACCAAAAATTATATACAAAGTTGAAAAACAAAATTAAAAGACAAAAAACAAAACAAAACCAGAAGTTATGTAGTGCTTGATTAAAAATATATTAAGAGCTTTCCATATGAGCCACGAGTGTGAAACCTTTGCATTTATCATTTTACCATAATGTATTTCTCTTGTCTAAAGGGCTATAAATCAACACATAATCTAAAGATAAAAGACATTATTTACCTGAAGATAAATACTCAATTAAAAACTGCAGGGAAGGGAACTTTTTCATGTAAGGCGCTGCACAGCAGAAGTAAAAATGTTCGCTGTGCAGAGGATGCCCGCACTTGCGCCCTTTGAAACTGCCCAAGCGATGGGAATTTGACACGTATCAGCTTCTGATTGGGGAATGCCTGATTTTCTACAATTCTATGAAAAAATCACCAAAGGGATCGGCATCGCAAAAGAGATGTTAAATCATTGAAAATGCGATCTTGCACTTGCATGCCAAATAGAAAACGAGCTGTATTTATTTGTGCCGACGGAGTTCTCACAGGATTCGCCTGTATTGCTGGAAGGGTTTGAGAACCGTGTAAAATTAAAAATGAAGAATTAAAAAAAGGGGAATTGTTAAGTTTTTGGAAAGATCAATAATCCATTTGTCAGAGAACATAAAAACCAACAAATGGCCCCTTATAGCAGACCTAAGGCAATAAATAAATAAATAAGTGAACATAGCGCTACACATTCAGGTAATAAAAGCTGCCCAAACCATTATTGCATACTGTAAGGGCAAAAACCAAGGCAAAACAGGGACTATATAGGGCTTGATTAAAATTATTTATTTATTTATTTAACAGTATTTCTAAACCGCCTTATCTTATTAATCAAGGTGGTATCACAGCAAACAATCGGGTAAAGTGAGAGTGTTAAACATGCAGTGAGGGTGATATTTAGTTGAGTGTGTGTTGTATTGTGTGCTAGATAGGTTTGAGCTATGTACAATGTGTGTTGTATTGTGTGCTAGAGTGGTTGAGCTATGTATTATGTTATGTTAAGAGCGTTCCATATGAGCTGCGAGTGTAAAATTTTTGCATTTAACATTTATCATGATGCAGTTCTCTTGCCTTAAGGGCTATGAAGCAACACATAATTTAGATGAGAGAAGTTCTCCAGGACCAAGCAGGAAGTCAGTCCTCACATATGGGTGATGTCGGCGCCGATGGAGCCCTCGTGCGGAGCATTTCCCCAGCTTTCAAAGAAAGCCTGTGGGAATTGCAGCGCGCATGCGCGGTCCCCTTCCCGCCCAAGGGTGCCATCTTGCTCAGTCTTCTTTTTTCCGCGGAGCCCGACAGACGTAGTTTGTTTTTCCCCAAGGAAAAAGTTGATTTCCCTATTTTTTCTTTTTCTCCTTCGGTTCGACACCGGATCCTTTTCCCGCCTTGGCCCGATACGCCGGTATCGAGTCCACTCTCTCTTTTTCGGTTTTTGTCCTTTGTGACTAGCGTTCGTGCCATTTTTCTTTTTTCACTGGCAGACCGGTCTTTTGACCTCACAGGGGCCCTTTTTCCCCCGATGGCTACCAGCGGGTTTAAAAAGTGTGATCGGTGTAAAACTTATGTCTCTTACCGACACACATGACTGCTGCCTCCGCTGCCTCGGACCCGATCATGACCCGATGATCTGTGGTCCGTGTGGCAAAATGTCCTCGAAGGCATTGAGGAGTCGGCAGCACCAGAAGGATAGGATCTTCTCTGACTCCGCGTCCGGATGGGCCCGGACCTCATCAGAGACCTCGACGTCTCGGGACTCCGGCCCCGAGCAGCGTCGGGGTTCCTCTGAGCGGGGGTCTCCTTCGTGGGAACATCGCAGGAAGAAGAAACTCACGAGGGCGGCATCGGTGGACGCTCCTGGTTCCTCGAGGGCCAGGTCGCATAGCCCCGATAGCCGTCCCGGGTCTTCGGAGTCAGAGAGGCCTGCCAAGCATCCTTGTATCGAGATGGAGTCTCCTGGACACGTGAGTGCTGTAGTCCTCGTGGACTCTCCTCCAGGGGAGCCGACATCGGGCCCGACACCGTCAGGGCCTGAGTCTGGGGCTGCTGGGTCTCCTGAGCTCGGAATCAGGTTGACGGCCTTGGAGAGCAGCCTCGCTGCCTTCATGGAACAGCAGCGGGCATTGATCGCCGGTCTCACCGGTGCATCTGCCCCAACCACCGGGACCTCGACGTCCAAGTCGACCCCGGAGGCCGAGCCGATCCTCGAGTCCATGTGGGCTCGAGTCGATCCTCGGCCACGGTCTCCCTCGGCCTCCCATTCGGGACCGAAGTCGTCGACGCCGGTACCCTCGGCGTCGGGGCGGATGGCATCGGTGCCCGCCCGACCGGAGCCGCTTGATTCCTCCTCCGAGGAGTCGGGCTGGGAGATGGAGGACGAAGAGTCATCCGACACTTATCGGACTCGGTGTGTCCCATCGGACTCGCCGGAGTCCGAACCTCGGAGACGATCCCCACCGGAGGATACCCGGTTCTCAGACTTCGTGCGGGATATGGCCAAGGCCTTGGAGCAGCTGCTCTTCCGCATGTGGGAGACCCCGGCCTCGACGCCGGTGTTAAGCAAGCGGGTCAATTCCATCTATCGAGTCCGCAAGAGCCCCGGGTTCCAAAAGGCACAATTACCGCACCACTCCATGGTTGTGGAATCGGCCATGCATCAACTGAAAAGTCAGAAGATGCACTCCTCGGTGCCTCCCGGCCGGGAGGCCCGGATCCTGGATGCCCTCGGTAAGAAGTGCTTCCAGGGCTCTATGCTTACTTGCCGTGTCCAGACTTACCAGCTCTACTTGGGCATGTATCTCTGAGACCTGGCAAAGGAGATTGCCGGGTTCTCTGCTGGTTTCTCCGAGGAACCTTTGCAGCGGTTCCAAGCCTTCACTGGTATTCGAGAGTGCTCGAAGTTTATCTCTCGAGCAGCCTACGATGGCTTCGAGGCTTCGGCCCAAGTAGCCGGGGCCGGCATCGGTGCCCGCCGACAGGCTTGGCTACAGTCATCCGAACTCGAGCCATGGGTGCAGGACAAGTTGGTCGATGTCCCCTGCTGAGGTGAAAACCTCTTTGGCAAGCCCATGGCTGAAAAGGCTGCAGAACTCGAGACCGAGACTCTGACCCGGACTAGGCTGTCCAGAAAAACCTCTGCCCCTTCTCAGAAGAAGGGTTCGGGAAAAAAGACCTTTTACCCGAGGAGGTCATCTGCCTATAAACAATACCCTCATTATCAGGCCTCTGCAGCTCCCCAACAGGGTCAGCAGGCCAAGGGGCAGGGTCATGGGCCCCATAGGCAGAAGGCCCCCAAGCCACCAACACCGGTCCCTGCTCCGCAAGGTGGGGTTTTTTGACTCAGCAAGCATAATCTCTTCTCCTCAGCTGGCTCACATCAGCACAGGAGGCCGGCTGGCCCACTTTGCCCACAGGTGGTCAGCCGTCACATCAGATACCTGGGTGCTCCATATAGTCCAAAAGGGCTATCTTCTCCATTTTCGCCAGGTACCTCCCTCCTATTTTCCAGGGGAGCCTCCAAGACTCCCTCTGCACAGGGACCTACTCCTTCAGGAGTTAGCAAGTCTGCTAAAGGAACAGGCTGTGGAACCGGTGCCCCACCACCTGAGGTGTCACGGCTTTTATTCCAGGTACTTTCTGGTACCAAAAAGAACAGGAGGCCTCAGACCCATCCTAGACTTACGCAACCTCAACAAGTTCCTGGAGTGGGAAAAGTTCAAGATGCTTACCCTTGGAATCCTGCTGCCCTACCTCCAGCAGGGAGATTGGCTATGCTCCTTAGATCTAAAGGATGCATATACTCACATCCTTATTCATCCAGACCACAGACAATATCTCAGATTTGTTGTGGGGGGAAACCACTACCAGTTCAGAGTACTTCCCTTTGGCCTAACCTCTGCTCCCAGGGTGTTCACCAAGTGCCTGGCGGTGGTGGCGCCTACCTGAGGCTTCAAGGTCTTTTTGTGTTTCCATACCTGGATGACTGGCTCATAAGGGGCCAGTCTTCCCTGGAGGCCAGTCAAGCCACCCTTCGCACTGTGGCTCTGCTTCAGCACTTGGGGTTTGTCATAAACTTCGCAAAGTCCACTTTGCTCCCGTCCCAGAACTTGGAATTCATAGGAGCAAGGCTAGACACTCTTCAGGCGAGGGCTTTTCTGCCAGTGGACAGGGCCCTCCGGTTGATGGATGTAGCCAGGCAGTTTCACAGCAATTCCCTGGTCTCCGCCAAGCAATTCCTGAGACTTCTCGGCCATATGGCTTCCACCGTTCACGTAACCCCCAATGCCCGCCTGCACATGCGGCCTGCTCAGTGGAGCCTTCGAACTCAGTAACATCAGGCCACAGGGAGCCTTGCAGACTCGGTGAGAGTATCCACCCTGCTCGTCTCCTCTCTACAATGGTGGCTTCATCTTCCGAATCTGGTACTCGGAGTGGATTTTCAATCCCCTCCGCATTCTCGAGTGCTGACGACAGATGCTTCTCTTCTAGGTTGGGGAGCACATTGCCAAGGGGCATGTACTCAGGGTCTCTGGACTCCTTGGGAGGCTGCTCAGCAGATAAACTTCCTGGAGCTACGGGCAATAAGCCTAGCTCTGAGAGCCTTCTCCCACCTCACGTCTCACCAGTCTGTACTGGTCCAGACGGACAATCAAGTTGCCATGTTCTACGTGAACAAACAAGGAGGCACAGGCTCCTTCCTTCTCTGTCAGGAGGCACAACGGCTGTGCTCTTGGGCTGTCAATCACAGAATCCTCCTCAAGGCTGTCTACCTCCCCGGTCAAGAAAATTACCTGGCGGACAGACTGAGCAGGATCCTGCAACCACACGAATGGAGATTGAATCCATTGGTGGTTCAGCAGATCTTTCTCAGGTGGGGCCTCCCCACCATGGATCTCTTCGCCAGCCCTCTGAACCGGCAACTCCCGAGATTCTGTTCCAGACAACCGCATCCTCTCAGAGTAGCAGCGGATGCCTTTCTGATTCCGTGGTCCCAAGGCCTACTATATGCATTTCCTCCCACGCCACTAGTGTCTCCAACACTGTTCAAGGTCCTCAAGGACAGGGCCTCAATGATTCTGATAGCCCCTAGGTGGCCGAGGCAGCCGTGGTTCCCACTCCTGTTGCAACTGGCGGTGGACACTACCCTGCCTCTGGGAATTCAACACGATCTCCTGTCTCAGGACCAGGGGTCTCTCTTGCACCCCAACCTCCAGTCCCTTCATCTGATGGCCTGGCTGCTGAAAGGGTAGTCCTGGCTCCCCTACTCCTGCCTAGAGAGGTGGAAGACATAGTCTTAGCCTCTAGGCAGCAATCCACCAGGAAATCCTACGCTCTTAAGTGGCGTAGATTCTCCGCATGGTATGCTCAGCGCAGCGAGAATCCCTTCTCGTGCTTGGTAGCGGTAGTATTGCAGTATTTGCTTTACCTCTCCAATCTAGGCCTTAAGTCCAACTCTGTCAGGGTTCACCTCAGTGCTCTCTCAGCGCACCACTCGCCGGTGGACGGGAGGCCTCTTTCCAACCACCCTTTGGTGGCTCGTTTTCTCAGAGGCCTCTTCCTGCTTAAGCCTCCTTTGCGTCCACCAGCCCCTGAGTGGGATCTGAATGTGGTCTTACAGCGGATTACTTGTCCGCCATTTAAACCTATGGCTACCTGCCCTCTCCGTTTTTTCTCCTGGAAAACCTTGTTTCTGGTAGCTCTTACCTCTGCTAGGCGAGTGAGTGAACTTCAAGCACTAGTGTCTGATCCTCCTTACACAAGGTTCTACAGGAATAGGGTAGTCTTACGGACTCACCCGAAGTTTCTCCCTAAGGTAGTCTCCCCTTTTCACCTCAATCAGGAGGTGGTTCTTCCAACCTTCTTTCCCAGGCCGCATGCCAACCGGGCTGAGATGGTCCTGCATACCCTGGACTGTAGGGGGGTGTTGTCCTTCTACCTTAACCTTACGCGGGAGCATCGAAGGGCTGTTCAGCTCTTCGTTTCTTTTGACCCCAATAAGTTGGGGCTACCTGTCTCCAAGCGTACTTTGTCCATATGGGTCGCTGACTGTATCGCCTGGGCTTATGGGGTAGCCGACCTCTCGTTGGAGGGTCGAGTCACGGCTCATCGTGTCAGGGCGAAGGCTGCGTCAGTGGCTCATCTCCGCTCTGTTCCGTTGGAAGACATCTGCCGGGCCGCTACTTGGTCTTCAAGCCAGACTTTTGCGGCCCATTACTGCCTTGAGAGGGAGTCCCGCAGGGACAGTGCTTTCGGACAGGTAGTACTCCATAATCTCTTTGGGGTTTAGGCAACTCCTACCCTCCAGCCCTGGTGTTGGGCTACCGGTTGGGGGAGTTCTCAGAGAAGATTCCTTCCTTACGTACTGACGAGCTAGAGGGAGCTCATTTTTTCGGCTTGAGGTCTCCGGTAGCCTTAAGCTGGGGAGTCCCATATGTGAGGACTGACTTCCTGCTTGGTCCTGGAGAAAGAGTAGTTACTCACCTGTAACAGGTGTTCTCCAGGAGCAGCAGGAATCAGTCCTCACAACCCTCCCTCCTCCCCTTGGAGTTGCAGTCATATGATTTATTTTTGCTACTTTTTTTCCTGTCTTTTAGCTATGTCATCAGACTGAGCAAGATGGCACCCTTGGGCGGGAAGGGGACCGCGCATGCGCGCTGCAATTCCCAAAGGCTTTCTTTGAAAGCTGGGGAAATGCTCCGCACGAGGGCTCCGTCGGCGCCAACGTCACTCATATTTGAGGACTGATTCCTGCTGCTCCTGGAGAACACCTGTTACAGGTGAGTAACTACTCTTTATTTACCTGAAAATGAATACTTAATTGAAAACTGCAAGGCGGGGAACTTTTCGTGTAAACCGCTGCACAGCAGAAGTGAAATTATTTGCTATGCAGAGGACGCCCACACATGCGCCCTTTGAAAATACCGAAGCCGCGGGAATCTGACACATATCGGCTTCTGATTGGGGGATGCCCGATTCTCTACAATTCTCTGAAGAACCACCTATCAAAGAAGTCGGCGTCACAAAAGAGATGTTATATCATTGAACATGGAATCTTACACTTGTATACCAAACAGAAAATGGTCCATATTTATGCGGATGAAGTACATGTAAATGCTGCCTGCATTAATGAAAAAGTTGAAGAGCCATGTAGAATTAAAAAATGATGAGTTAAAAAAAGGGGGGATATGTAACTTTTATTGTTCCAAATGGAGACCACAATCCTGTAGACAAATGGAAGGGACAATAATCCATTTGTCAAAAAGAGACCAAATGTAAAATTAAACACTATTGACCTGAAGAGGTCGTGGAAAACTGTCCATTAAAGAACTCAACTTATTAATACTTCAAAACCGCTAAACGTTGTATGATGCAATCAAAGATTCTTATACAAACAGTAAACAATAATTAATAATCATGAAAACATCAAAATCAACCAATGGCCACTTGTAGCAGACCTGAAGCAATAAATAAATAAATAACCGTACCACTGCACATACAGGTAATAAAAGCTGCCCAAACTATTATTACATGCTGCAACATAGTTTAGTTTATTCAGATTTGATATACCGCCCTATATGACATCAGGGCGGTTTACAATAAGCCAAAACAATCACTGTACATAGTTTTTCCCCTGTTTTTCCAAGTTTGTATCCCATGTTTTATTGTAAACCCAATGTAACTGCTACATTGTTGTATGTTCTGTTCCAGTGTAAACCGCACTGATTGTAATAGCGCGGTATATAAGAGATGCAAATAAATAAATAAATAAATAAAATAAATAAAGAGGCACAAGGCCAGGAAAAGGAAAAGAACTACAATCTTAGACAGGAAAGTGGAAAATTATAACGCGTAAAGAGAGAATACACAGGAGACGAGCTTAGACAAACATTGATAAACCAGGTCAAGATTGAGAGACTGGGAGGTTGTAAGCTGTGGTAAAAAGATGGGTTTTCAACTGAGACTTAAAGGTGGGAAAGTTGGTTTCTAGGTGGAGTGAAGATGGCAAGGAATTCCACAGGGCTGGACCAAGGAAGAAAAAAGCGGAGTGCCGGGTTGATTGTAAGTGTGCACGTGAGGGTGAAGGGAGATGAAGACGGTTGACATGAATTGAATGAAGGGAATGGGAGGGAGTGTGGAACTGAAGAAGGTTAGTGAGGTATTGAGGAGTTTGGGTGTAAATGTCTCGGTGAACTAGAATAAGAATTTTAAAATGAATACGAAACTCGATAGGTAACCAGTGTAGGTGATAGAGAAGCGGTGTGACATGATCTCTTTGGGAGGAACAGGTAATAATCCTGGCTGCAGTGTTTTGTAGTAACTGTAGACGACGTAGCTGAGTACGAGTGAGACCCATGAGAACTGAATTACAATAGTCAATACGAGACAGCACGGTAGCTATGGTAATGGTGGTCAGAGCAGAGGCAGAAAGAAAGGGACGAATGGAACGAATATGACGCAAGAAGAAGTAAGAGGTTTTTGAGAGGTGCGAAATATGGTCCTTGAAGGAAAGATTCGAATCAAGCAGAACGCCAAGGTACCGAAAGGAAGAAACCAAAGGAATTGTGGAACCGTCAATGGAGGATGTAAGTGAAGGACATGGGCCACCAAAAGTGAACCAAGTGCATGAAGTTTTGGTTAAATTAAGATGCAGACAATTAGAAGAGAGCCAGTTAGATACAAGAGAGAGACAGGAATTTAGGGGAGAAAGGTCAGGGTGAAGAGGACTGGTGTGATGTAGAATGATGATATCATCAGCGTAAAAGAAAACAGAAAGACCAGTTTGCTGAATGCAGAGGGCGAGGGGTGCAAGGAAAAGATTAAATAAAAGAGGTGCGAGGACTGACCCTTGTGGCACACCAGAGGGAAGGGAAATGGGAGAAGAGCAGCAATGGGCAACAGAGGGTGAGACCACGGAGAAAGAACGGGAGGATAAGAAAGAGTGAAACCAATGATAGACTGTTCCCTGTAACCCAGCGTCCCAGAGACATGAGAGGAGGAGAGAATGATCAACTAAGTAAAAAGCAGCAGAAAGGTCTAGTGAGACCACCACCAAAATATCACCTTTGTCATGTGAAGAATGGAGATCATTGAGAAGTGCTACTAGAATCGTGTCGGTGCTGTAGCCTTGACATAGGTGTACCAGAGGACCTCTTACATAAATTATAAAATATAAATAAATAAATAATTAATAACCACTAATTAATAACCTTAAAAATCTCAAAAAACTAATGGCACCTTATAAGGAAACCGAATAAATCATTGATAACCAAAGCTCTCCACAACAAGGTAACACAATATTAAAACATTACCCATTATGCTCCGCAACAA
Organism: Ichthyophis bannanicus; assembly: GCA_033557465.1. Taxonomy (NCBI): domain Eukaryota; kingdom Metazoa; phylum Chordata; class Amphibia; order Gymnophiona; family Ichthyophiidae; genus Ichthyophis; species Ichthyophis bannanicus. The sequence goes on from CM066046.1 coordinate 39,350,819, forward strand.
GATAATACAATATTAAAACATTACCCATTATATAAATAACTGAAAATACTCTACTAACCAATACCATATTGGTTAAAGAAACACAGACAGGTCCTTTTCCAAATTCAAACCATTGGGAAATAAGGTGTCTAGTCTAAAAATGTATTTCTGTTCTAATCACAGCCCACAGGAGTAATCCTTGGCGGATTGCATGGGAGAAAAGAGCTACTGCTTTATGGTAGAGGGTCCAGGACCCCATGCCCCCTTGTTTGTTCACATAGAACATTGCTACTTGATTGTCTGTTTGGACCAGCACTGACTGGTGCTGCAAACGGTGGTGGAAGGCCCGGAGAGCCAAGTGTATGGCTCTGAGATCCAGGAGGTTGATCTGCTGCTGGTTTTCCACCTCGGACCAACTGCTCTGAGTGCAGAATTCCTCGCAGTGTGCTCCCCAGCTCAGCAAGAGGCATCCATGACCGCCTTGATTGCAGGATAAGGCGGTATAGGATAAGACAGTATAGAAATACGTTTAAATAAATAAATAAATAAATAAATCCTTGGTGAGGACCCTCCTGGGGGTGGGGGTATGAAAGGACATTCCCGCTTGAAGGTGCTGTGTGTTCTGCCATCAGTTCAGGGACTCTGCCAGCTGGCGGGTCACAGACACTCTCTTGTGCAGTCGGCCCATGGCCTGTGTCCACTGGGCACAAAGACACCACAGGCCACCTTCATATGAAGATGGGTGTCTGGATGACATGGACCATGGAGGCCATGTGGCCGAATAGGCACAGTAGAAAGTGAGTGGACACTGAGGATCGGTGCTGAACATCTGCGGCCAGTGCCTTGAGACAGGCAGCTCTGTCCAGGGGAAGAAGGCTCTGGTCTGAACTGTGTCCAACCTTGTCCCGATGAACTCCACACACTGTTGGGAGGAGATGAGACTTGGGGCAGTTTATCCCGAACCCCAGATGTTGCAGGATGCAGATGGCGTGGGTCATGGTCTACTGCACCTCGGCAGCTGTGCCTCCCTTTATGAGCCAGTTGTCCAGGTAGGGAAAGATAAAGGCCTAATGGAGATAGAAGTAGGCAGTGACTTCCGACAGGCATTTGGTGAAGACTTTGGGGGCGGAGGCCAGGCCGAAGGTTAGTACCCTGTACTGATAGTGGCCACCCCCCAACATGAATATGAGGTACTGCCTGTGGCTGGGATGAATGAGGATGTGGGTATAGGTATCCTTCATATCCAAGGAGCATAGCCAGTCTCCCTGCCAGAGATAAGGCAGCAATATTCCAAGGGAGAACATCTTGAACTTCTCCTTCACCAGGAACCTATTCAGGTCCTGCAGGTCTAGGATGGGCTTTAGGCCCCCTGTTCTTTTTGGCATGAGGAAGTACCTAGAGTAGAAGCCTTTCCTCAGAGGTGTTGGAGCACCGGTTCCACCGCCCTGTTCTCGAGAAGACCTGTGAGTTCCTGCAATAGTAGATCCTGGTGAAGAGGAGTCCTGGGGGGCTCTTCTGGGAAGAAAGGGGGAGGTGTCTGTGTCAGGTGGAGGAGGTAACCCTCCTTGACCACTTGGAGTGCCCAAGTGTAATGGCTGGCCATAGATGGGCAAAGTGGACCAAACGTCCCCCTTTGGGCTGACGACCTGCTGGGGGTGGAGAGGCTATGCCCCAGGAGTCAAAAACTCCTGCCAGGCTGGGCTGGGGCCTGTGCCTGGGGCTTGGGAGTCTTCTGCTTATGAGAGCCATGTCCGTGTCCCTTGGCCTGTTGACCCAGCTGGGGAGGCCTGATACTGCTGGTAGTTTCTGTAAGCAGCTCCCTTCCTTGAGTAAAGTGGCTTTTTACCCGAACCCTTCCGTTGGGGGAGGGTAGCGGTCTTCTTGGAGAGCCTGGTCCTCGTCATGAACTCGGTCTCCAACTCGGTAGCCTTATCGGTTATGGGTTTGCCAAAGAGGCTCTCTCCCTAAAGGGGACATCGACCAATCTGTCCTGACCCACTGCTCCAGGTCAGAAGACTGTAGCCAAGACTGGCATAAGGCACCGATGCCCACCGCGGCTACTCTAGTCATTGACTCAAAGCTGTCATAGACTGCTTGAGTCATAAACTTGGAGCACTCATGGACGGCTTTGGCCAGGCTCCAGAACCGCTCTAGGGGCTCCTCAGAAAGACCAGCCGAATACCCGGCGAGTTCCTTTGCCAGGTACCTCAGGTACGTGGTATGCCTGGATCTTGCCGATGAGCATTGAGCCCAGGTAGCAGTTCCTGCCGAGGGCATCCAGGGTGCGGGCTTCCCTACCTGGGGGCACCAAGGAGTGCGTCTTCTGGCTATTGAGCCGACGCATAGCTGACTCCACCACCATGGAGTTATGCGGCAGCTGTGCTTTCCAGAAGCCGGGCTCTGGTGGACTCGATACATCGAGTCGAGCCATCGGCTCACGATGGGCATTGATGTTGGTATTTCCCACATGCAGAGAAGCAGCCATTTCAGGATGGATGGGACAGGCACTGTCAGTGCTTCCCTTGGTAGGGCATCGCACTGGAGGATCTCGAGCTCCTCAATGTGAGGGTCCTTTTCAGACTCATTGGTGAATGCGAACGCCTTCAACATGTCCCATATGAAGTCGAGGAACACCATGTCTTCGAGTGGGGATCAGCATCAGGTCTCTGAATGGGATGCATCCAAGGGTATGTCTCAGTGGCGATGGGTGTCTGGGGACTCCTTGTCCTTGATCTCCCAGTCTGAGGAATCGGTGGAGGAATCGAGGAAGGGACCTGGTCTGGGTCCCTCGGAGGCTCTGCGACCAAAGCCTTGGGCACTCGCTGGGGAGGACCTCGGTCCCATGGAACGGGACTGGGATTGAGACTGCTGTTGAGGATTGACTTGAGGCTGCATGCTCTCAAGGATCAGCTCGACGTCCGGAGATATCCTCAATATTGAGGGCATGATGGTCTGGGCAGATGACCCGGAAGAGCCGGGCAATCAGGACTTGCTGTTCAGCCATGAAGACAGACAAGCTGCACTCCAAGGCTGCCATTCTGGTCTTGTTCAGAAGGCTCCGCAGCCATCGATGCGGCACCGAGGGACTCAGGCATGGCACTGTTCTCCTGAAGAGGAATCCTCAACGAGGATGGCTTCAGGGGTCTGAGACTAATCACCGGAGGATTCTTTTCAGGTGACTTTGGTAGGCTGCTCCAGCTCCATGCCCTCAGACAAGCAGCGTGGACTGCGGTATCTGGCTTGGGACTTACCTTCCAGGATCCATCCATGGATGCAGCTCTCGAGGGTTTCTTTTTCTTCTTGTGTTCCCCGACCGGGGAGCCCCACTCGGAGGACCCACGGCCAAGCTCAGGGTCCACAGAGTCACCACAGGAGTCCAAGGCCTCAGAAGGGGCCTTGGAGCATGGTGTCACTGGAGATTCTGGGAAGAACTTGATGTGCTGCTGATGGCTTCTGGGGGCTTGGATTACATTTTTTTGCACATGCCACAGTCCACTGGGTCATGGTCTGGCCCAAGACAATGGAGGCAGCAGTCATGTGTGTTGGAAAGGGACATGAACCTCGAGCACTGATCACACTTCTTGAAGTCACTAGAGGCCATGGGGGGAAAAAGGGCCCCAGCGAGGTCAAAGACCCGAGGCTCTGCAGCGGTAAAAAAGAGTAGTTACTCACCTGTAACAGGTGTTCTCCAGGAGCAGCAGGAATCAGTCCTCACTTATGGGTGTCATCGATGCCGATGAAGCCCCAGCGGAGCATTTCCCCAGCTTTCTATGAAAGCCTTTGGGAATGCTGGCACGCATGCGTGGTTCCCTTCCCGCCTAAAGGTGCCATCTTACCTCAGTCAAATGACATAGCTAAGAACAGCACACAAAAATGTAAAAATTAAACTATGTACAACTGCAACTCCAAGGGGAGGAGGGAGGGTAGTGAGGACTGATTCCTGCTGCTCCTGGAGAACACCTGTTACAGTTGAGTAACTACTCTTTCTCCAGGACCAAGCAGGAAGTCAGTCCTCACTTATGGGTGACTCCCCAGCTCTGGGCTACCAGGAACCCAGGCTGAACAAGAGAACTCCCTCTAGTCTCAGCAACACAGTAAAGGCTTTGCAAGGACACACCCTCCACAGGTAGCCCAACCAGAGGGCAGGAGTTGCCTAGACCTCAAAGAGATTCCGGAGTACTGCTTGGCCAAAAGCACTGTCCCTACGGGACTCCCTCTCCAGACAGTAGTGGGCTGCAAATGTCTGGCTTGAAGACCAAGTAGCAGCCCTGCAGATGTCTTGCAATGGGACAGAGCGGAGGTGAGCCACTGATGCAGCCATTGCCCTCACATGGTGGGCCGTGACCCTACCCTGCAAAGGAAGGTCAGCCGCCTTGTAAGCCCAGGTGATACAGTCAGCCACCCAGATGGACAAGGTACGCTTGGACACAGGCCTCCCCAAGTTATTGGGGTCAAAAGAAAGGAAGAGCTGAGAAGCTTTCCTGTGACCTTGCGTACGTTCAAGGTAGAAGGATAAGGCCCTCCTACAGTCCAAGGTATGGAGAACTGTTTCAGCCTGACTTGCATGAGGCCTAGGGAAGAAAGTAGGAAGAACCACCTCCTGGTTGAGGTGGAAAGAGGAGACAACCTTAGGAAGGAACTTAGGGTGAGTCCTGAGGACCACCCTGTTTTTATAGAACCTGGTGCAAGGTCTATCACAGACCAAGGCCTGAAGCTCACTCACTCTCCTAGCCGAAGTAAGGGCTATCAGAAAGAGAGTCTTCCAGGAAAGGAAGCGTAGAGGGCAAGTAGCCATAGGCTCAAAAGGTGGGCGAGTCAGCTGCTGCAAGACCACATTCAGCTCCCACTCAGAAGCAGGAGGACGTATGGGAGGTTTGAGCAGGAGCAAGCCTCTGAGAAACCTAGACACCAAAGGGTGCACAGACAAGGAATGGCCCTCAACTAGGGAGTGGTGAGCTGCCAAAGCAGAGAGGTGGACCCGAACAGAGTTGGACTTGAGACCCTGATTGGACAAGTGCAGCAGGTACTGAAGAACTACTGGCACAGTACAGGAGAAAGGATCCTCAGCACGTAGCTGACACCACACAGAGAACCTTTTCCACTTGAGAGCATAGGTCTTCCTAGTGGATTGTTTCCTGGAGGTTAGGACAACCTCCTCAACCTCGGGAGGCAGGCCCCAGGGAGCCAACACTACCCTTGCAGCCTCCATGCCATCAGATTGAGAGCTTTGAGATTGGGATGCAGCAAGGAGCCCTGATCCTGAGAGAGAAGGTCGGGTTGTAATCCCAGAGGCAGATCCACTGCCAGTTGAAGCAGGAGGGGGAACCAAGGCTGCCTGGGCCACCTGGGAGCTACCAGGAGGACAGAGGCCCTGTCTCGGAGAATCTTGAACAGTGTGCGGGCCACCAGAGGGGTGGGAGGAAACGCACAGAGTAGGCCCTGAGTCCAGGGAATTAGAAAAGCATCTGCTGCTACTCTCAGAGGATGCGGTTGCCTGGAGCAGAACTGTGGCAGCTGGTTGTTCAGTGGACTGGCAAACAGGTCCATGGAGGGAAGCCCCCATTTCAAGAAATCTTTTGAACCACTAAAGGATGTAGCTGCCACTCGTGTGGTTGTAGAATCCTGCTCAATCTGTTGGCCAGGGAATTCTCCTTGCCTGGAAGATAGACTGCTTTGAGGAGCATGTTGTGCTTCAGGGCAAAGGAACAGAGGTCCTGGGCCTCCTGGCAAAGGGGCTGGGAACCAGTTCCGCCCTGTTTGTTTACACAGAACATGGCTACCTGGTTGTCTGTCTGGATCAAGACAGACTGTTGAGCCAGGGAAGCAGTAAAGGCCTTGAGGGCCAAGCGGATAGCTTTGAGTTCCAGTAGACTGATCTGCTGCGACGCCTCCCAAGGAGACCACAGGCCCTGGGTGCACTTGTTTAGGCAGTGTGCCCCCCAACCCTGCAGAGAGGCATCAGTGATCAGTACCACTGTATGAGGTGGGATCTGAAAGGGCACCCCCACCAGCAGATTGGGGGGGGGGGGTGTAACCACCAGTTGAGGGAGGCCAGGAAACGGTGGGACACTCTGATCCTGTCTCTGAGACTGCCAGAGGCTTGTGACCACTGAGTCCGAAGGCACCACTGGGCAGGTCTCATATTGAGCCTGGCATTGGGGGTCACCTGTACTGTCGACGCCATGTGGCCCAGAAGCCTGAGACAGAGTCTGGCGGAGGCCAGGGACCTGTGCAGAAACTTGCTGGCGAGGTCCATGAGTCTTTGTGCTCGGTCCACTGGTAAGAATGCTCTTGCCAGCTGAGAATCCAACCTTGCTCCTATGAACTCCAAGTTCTGGGAGGGGAGCAAAGTGGACTTTGCGAAGTTGATGACAAAGCCTACCTTCTGGAGCAGTTCTATGGTCCTGTTGGTGGCCTGCTGAACATCTAGGGAAGTCTGGCCTCTGATGAGCCAGTCGTCTAGGTAAGGAAACACAAAGATGCCCTGATTTCTCAGGTAGGCTGCCACCACTGCCAGGCACTTGGTAAACACCCTGGGAGCGGAGGTCAGTCCAAAAGGAAGTACTCTGTACTGATAATGGTTTCCTCCCACAATGAACCTGAGGTACTTTCTGTGGTCTGGATGAATAAGGATGTGAGTGTAAGCATCCTTTAGATCTAAAGAGCATAGCCAATCTCCCTGCTGGAGGTAGGGCAGAAGTGTTCCAAGAGTAAGCATCTTGAACTTCTCTTTCACTAGAAACTTGTTTAGGTTTCTGAGATCCAAAATGGGTCGAAGACCACCGGTTCTTTTTGGCACCAGGAAATACTTGGAGTAAAACCCGTGACCCTGGAAGTGGGGAGGCACAGGCTCCACCGCCTTGTCCAGCAACAGACCTCGTAGCTCCTGGAGGAGAAGGGCTGTATGCAGGGGAGGCCGGAAAGGTTCCCCTGAGGCAGTTGGTGAAAGTGCAGGGCATAGCACTATGTCCAGCACCCAACTGTCCTGGGTTATCAAGGGCCACTGGTGGGTGAACAAGGCTAGGCGGCCTCCTGTGCAGGGCTGGGTCTGCAAGGGAGTTATGGCTACACTCAAGGAGTCAAAAAACCCCACCCTGCTGAGTGGGAGCAGGGGCTGCAGGCTTGGGGGTCCTCTGCCTACGGGGCCCATTACCCTGGCCCTTGGCTTGCTGACCCTGGGGGGCAGCTTGGGCAGCCTGATATTGCGGGTACTGTTTGTAGGCAGTGCCCTTCCTCGGGTAAAAGGGCTTTTTACCCGAGCCCTTCTTTTTATGAGAAGGGGCAGAGGTCTTCCTCGACAGCCTTGTCCTCGTGAGGTGCTCTGTCTCGAGCTGAGCGGCCTTCTCGGCCACAGGCTTGCCCAAAAGGTTTTCACCTCGGCAAGGGACATCGACCAACTTGTCCTGAACCCATGGCTCGAGGTCCGATGACTGCAGCCATGCCTGGCGTTGGGCCGCGATGCCGGCTGCCGCTACTCGGGCCGAAGCCTCGAAGCCATCGTAGGCGGCGCGGGACATGAACTTAGAGCATTCCCGGATCCTCAAAGACAAGGACTTAAAACTCTGCAAGGGTTCCCCGGAGAGACCAGCAGAGAATCTGGCCAACTCCTTATTTATTTATTTATTTAACTATTTCTTTTATACCGCCCCTTCCAGAGATCAAGGGCGGTTTACATATAACAGGTTAACAGTCTTCTACACAGTTTGTATACATTTTACATAGAACAATAGAATTCAACTATTTACATTGAACAGTAATATAAACTTTGTAGGTATTAAAGGAAAAACAAAAAGCAGAAACATCTTTTAGATATTAAAGCAAGAACTTTGTAGGTATTAAAACAAACACATCTAACTTGGCCAAGTCTCGTAAATACATGCCCATGTACAGCTGGTAAGTCTGGACACAGCAAGCAAGCATCGAGCCCTGAAAGCACTTTCTACCGACGCCATCAAGGCTTCGGGCTTCCCTTCCAGGAGGCACCGCGGAGTGCATCTTCTGACTCTTCAGACGATGCATGGCCGATTCCACAACCATGGAATGGTGTGGTAGCTGTGCTTTCTGGAAGCCAGGACTCTTACGGAGCCGATAGATGGAATCGACTCACTTGCTCAAAACCGGCACCGAGGCCGGTGCCTCCCACATCCGGAAGAGGAGCCGTTCCAGCATCGGAGGAACCGGGACAGTAAAGGCCTCCTTCGGAGGAGAGTCATACTGCAGAGCATCGAGCTCTTCGGCTCGAGGCTCTTCCTTGGGGTCAGCCGAGATAGCCAGGGCAGCGGCCATATCGCGGACAAACTCCGAGAACCTAGTATCCTCCAGAGGGGATCTACTCCGGGGCTCAGACTCTGGTGAGTCCGAAGGGACACACCGAGTCTTGAAGGTGTCAGGAGACTCCTCGTCTTCGGTCTCCCAAGCAGACTCGTCCGATGTCGAGTCGAGGTCCGACCCCGCGGGGCCTCTAGGCACCGGCGTCGAGACCCTCAGTCCCGAACGGAAGGTCGAGGGAGACCTCGACCCAGGACGACTTCGAGCCGCAAGGGACTCGGGTATCGGCTCGGTCTCCGGGGTCGACTTCGAAGTCGATGTCCTGGTGGTCGGGGCAGATGCGCCAGACAGGCTGGCCATCAGTGCCCGCTGCTGATCCATGAAGGCAGACATTCTGCTCTCCAAGGCTGTCAACCTGAGACTCAGCTCGGGTGACGCAGCAGCCCCCGACTCGGGCCCCGGCGGCGCCGGGCCCGACGTCGGTACTCGGGGAGGCGAGTCAACGAGGACAACAAGACTTACGTGTCCAGCAGACTCCGGCTCCATGCGAGGAACTTTAGTTGGCTTCTCCTGGTCCACGGGCCCGGGACGACGGTCGGGGGTCTTAGACCTGGCCCTCGAGGGCTCAAGGACCTCCTCCGACGCCGCCCTCGCGAGCCACTTCTTCCTCTTACGTTCCCGGTTGGGGAACCCCCTGTCCGAGGAGCTCCGACGCCTCTCGGGATCGGAATCCCGAGATGTCGAGGCCTCAGACGAGGTCCGGGCCCGGGCAGAGGCCGAGTCCGAGAAAAGCCTTTCACTTTGTTACTGACGACTTCGGAGGGCCTTGGAAGACATTTTTCCACATGGCCCACACGTTTTAGAATCGTGGTCCGGGCCAAGGCACCGAAGGCAGCAGTAGTGTGTGTCGGTGAGAGACATTATCTTTTTACACCGATCACACTTTTTAAAACCACTGGAAGCCATCGGGGAGAAAAGGGTCCCCGCGAGGTCAAAGGACCGGCCTTCCAGGGAAAAAGAAAAAGATTTGGCGCGAGCGCCTAGCCACTAAGGGCAAAAACTGAAAAAGGATAAAGGGATTCGATACCGGTGTACCGAACCCGGTGGGAGGGGAACCGACGTCGAATCCGAGAAAAAAAGCGAAATAACGCCAAGAAAAAACTTCTCTTTTCCGGGAAAAAAAGGACACATGTCTGATGTGCTTCACGGAAAAAAAGAGACTGAGGTAAGATGGGACCTTTAGGCGGGAAGGGAAACGCGCATGCGTGCCAGCATTCCCAAAGGCTTTCATGGAAAGCTGGGGAAATGCTCCGCTGGGGCTTCATCGGCGTCGATGACACCCATAAGTGAGGACTGACTTCCTGCTTGGTCCTGGAGAAAGGCGCAAACCGCACTGAGGAAAAAAAACAATTTTAAACGGATCTGAGACGCGATGCCAAGGTAGCACGCTCGAGGGTGGGAAGAGTACCAGTTTAAGATCAGAGAAAGAGAGTAAAAACCCAAAAAACTGATACTGTTCCAGGGGAAACAGATAGACGTCTGGTGGGCTCCGTGGAAAAAAGAAGACTGAGGCAAGATGGCATCTTTGGGCAGAAAGGGGACCATGCATGTGTGGTGGCATCTCCCAAAGGCTTTCTTTGAAAGCTGGGAATATGCTTCCGCGAGGGCTACATCTGCGATGATGTCACCCATATGTGAGGGCTGACTTCCTGCTTGTACCCGGAGAATCCTTATTACAAAAATTAACGAACTTTGAATACCCCCTCCCCCAAGATGGTCAACCTCCACTTTGTCTAGATCTTCAGAGTATGAATTGTGAAGGGATTCTTCACACCCCTGAGAGTAATCGTAGGGTTCAGGAGCCATGCTCGTACCCACTAATTGCTCTATCTGCACCCATTCCTTAGGGATCACCTCCTCCCCACTCCTTCACTGCACACAGCTAGGCCACTTCGTAATGGTACCAAAAATTGGCATTCCTGATAGACCTCATTGCAAAGCACGGCAATACTCTGCCTGAAAGCTCTCAAAGAGATTTTGTGTTCATTTGTAAAAGCTAATTCTTAAAGGGTTTTGGTGTTCATTTTTTAAAGTTAAGTTTTTTTTCTATATCGCAAAGGAGGACTTTATTTTGTTTACTTGTAGTGTAGGGCAAAGGCTCTGTCCGTTAGAGTTCACTGTCTTTGTTATAGCTATCCATTCAGAGCTAACTCTTTGAAGCCACTGACCTCATCAGGTGTTAGGTCCCTCCTTACCAGCCCCGATACCCACCCACCCCATGTCAGCCTTCTTGCTTTATAGGGCAACTCCCTAATTAGCTATACACAGGCATATAGAACAGCACTATTGGAACACACTTAAAAGAGGTTAATTGCTTTTTCTCTTAAAGGACAGCTGAGGAGCAGGTAGGGACGTTGGTAGGTCTCTCTCTTTTATTTCAACAGGTAGCAAAGCTCCATCAACTAAACAATGGCTGTGAAAAATCATATTGCTAAAGCTGTTGCCCCCATTACAGCTTCTACCTCTGTCCAGACAGAGATCTCAGTGATAGTTGAAAGACTGGTTCCATGTGAAGGATGCCTGCATGCTGAGGCTCTCTGGAAAGAAATGGAGGAGCTCAGGGAAGAGGTGGCGAGGCTGAGATGCATTCGAGACAGTGAGAACTACATTGTCAAGATGTTTCTTGAAACATCCAAGCTCTCCAACAGAGGTGAAGATTGGGAGGCTACAGAAGGAAGAAGGTTGGACACGAGTCATCATAGTATCAACACGCCAACTCCTCCAGCCCTTGAAATGATGAACCAGTATGCAGTCCTGGAAGTGGAGGTGGTGGAAGCATCTGAGGAAAGTCAAAAATCTCAGCTCGAGCACCCCAAAGTTGCAGAATCAGTCATTACTAGGAAGTGAAGGGTAGTGGTGGTTGGTGACTCTCTTCTGAGGGATACTGAGGCGTCTATCTGCTGACCAGATTTGATGTCCAGAGAGGTGTGTTGTCTGCCAGGTGCCAAAATTTGAGATGTTATGGAGAGTTTGCCGAGATTCATCAAGCCTACTGACTATTATCCAGTGTTGCTCATCCATGTTAGCACAAATGATACTGCTAGGAATCCCAACAAGCATATCAAATGTGATTTCATGGCTCTAGGACAGAGGATGAAGCAGATAGGTATGCAGGTGATGTTCTCTTCAGTCATCCCTGTTGAGGGTAAAGGCTGAGGCAGAGAAAGCGTAGTTACTCACCTGTAACAGGTGTTCTCCGGGGACAGCAGGAATCAGTCCTCACATATGGGTGATGTCGATGTTGACAGAGCCCGCATGGAGCAAATCTCCAGCTTTCAAAGAAAGCCTTTGGGAATTGCTACCACGCATGCGTGGTCCCCTTCCCCCCCAAAGTAGCCATCTCGCTCAATCAAATGACATAGCTAAAGACGGCAAAAAACAGTAAATATAGGAGGATTGCAACTCCAAGAGGAGGAGGGAGGGTTGCGAGGACTGATTTCTGCTGTCCCCGGAGAACTCCTGTTACAGGTGAGTAACTACACTTTCTCTGGGAACAAGCAGGAAGTCAGTCCTCACATATGGGACTCCCCAGCTACAGGCTACCATGAACCCATAGCCAAAAAAAGGCTCCCTCATCAAGAGCCGCGAGAAGCTGCAATGGAAACTCTCTGCTGTCAAGGAATTAGCACTCCGGTAGCCTGAACATAGAAGGGTCGGACACCAGGAGTTGCCTAGACCTCAAAAAGGTTACGGAGTACAGCCTGGCTGAAAGCACTGTCCCGAAGGTGGCGGCCCGGCAGATGTCTGCTAGAGGAATGGAGCGCAGATAAGCCACTGAGGTTGCCATGGCCCTGACCTTGTGAGCCATGACACGAGCCTGCAAAGGAAGATTTTGCTTCTTCATAGGCTCGGGCAATACAGTCCGCCACCCATGTGGACAGCGTATGCTTGGTCACCGCCTGCCCCAGCTTATTGGGGTTGTAGGAAACGAAAAGCTGAGATGCTTTCTGGTGGCCTTGAGTGTGTTGAATGTAGAAAGATAAGGCCCTCCTACAGTCTAGGGTATGGAGGGCCGCTTCAGCGCGACCGGCGTGCGGTCTGGGAAAGAAGGTAGGGAGGACCACCTCCTGATTGAGGTGGAACGAGGACACCACCTCGGAAGAAATTTGGGGTGTGTGTGAAGCACCACCCTATTCTTGTAGAACCTGGTATAAGGCATCTCCACCACAAGGGTCTGGAGCCTGCTCGCCCTTCAGGTGGAAGTGAGTACGACAAGGAACACCGCCTTCCAGGAGAGATAGCGGAGATGACACGTAGCTATTGGTTCGAAAGGCAGTAGGGTGAGCCGCTCCAACACTACGTTGAGATCCCATTCGGCCGCCGGAGGGCAAACCGGGGGCTTAGACAGGAGTAGGCCCTTAAGGAACTGTGACACCGTTGGGTGAGCCAAGAGGGGCTTCCCATCCACCAGATGGTGGTAGGCCGCTAGGGCACTGAGATGTACCCTGACGGAGTTGGACTTGAGCTCCGTGTTGGAGAGGTGGAGAAGGTACTGCAACAGCATAACTACCATGCAGGAAAAGGTGTCGGCCCCCTGTGCAAACCTGCACCACTTAAAGGTGTAAGCCCGTCTGGTAGACGTTCTGCGCAAAGCCAGCAGAACATTGTCCACTTCCTTTGGATGTAGGAGAGGAGCTAGTGACACTCTCTCAGCAGCCACGTCATCAGCAAAAGGGAGCTGGGGTTGGGGTGCAGGAGAGAAAGCATAGTTACTCACCTGTAACAGGTGATCTCCGGGAACAGCAGGAATTTAGTCTTCACATATGGGTATCGTTGGTACTGACGGAGCCTGCGCGGGAACGCTCCCCAGCGTCCAATTAGAAAGCTTTTGGGAGCATCCCACAGTGCCTGCATGCTGCCTTCCCATCTTTCCCAACTGCCTCTCTCCAGTTGAGTTTTAAAGCTGAGACAAAGTGAGAGAGAGAGGGAAAGAAAAGAAGAGAGAGATATAACTCCTAGGGGAGGTGGGTGGGTTGTGAAGACTAAATTCCTGCTGTTCCCGGAGATCACCTGTTACAGGTGAGTAACTATGCTATCTCCAGGAACAAGCAGGAATGTAGTCTTCACATATGGGGACTCCCTAGCTGCAGATGCCAGGGAGAGACCCCAGAAGTTGTGTGCCCCTGTGAAAGGGCTCCACTTCCCCCCATGGATCTCTGGCATCCTACCGGGAAAGGTGGGTAGGAGTTGATTAAGTATGGAACTGGTGCTGTAGAACAGCCTGACCAAACAAGGCATCCCGGCAGGAGTCCTTGTCTAAGCAGTAATGGGCTGTGAAGGTATGAACCGAGGCCCAAGTAGCTGCGCGACAGATGTCGTCAATAGACACAGAGTGTAGATGAGCCATTGAGGCTGCCATGGCTCTCACATTGTGAGCCGTGACATGGTCTTCCAGAGAAAGGTTCTTACTCTGACAGGCAAAAGAAATACACTGTGCAATCCAGTTGGACAATGTTCTCTTGGAAACTGGAAGTCCCAAATGAGAAGGATCGAAAGCAACAAAGAGTTGGGAGGACTTTCTATGTTGCTGTGTCCTCTGTAAGTAAAAGGCAAGTGCTCTTTTACAGTCCAAAGTATGAAGATTCCTTTCTGCATTTGAAGCATGAGGTCTTGGAAAAAATACAGGCAGGTAAACTGCCTGGTTTAAATGAAAGGTGAGACCACCTTTGGCATAAAGTGTGGATGAGTCCTAAGGACTACCTTATCATGATGGAACCTCGTGTAAGGAGGATCAGCAACTAATGCTTGCAATTCACTGATGCGACGTGCTGATGTGATTGCAATGAGAAAGATAACTTTTCAGGAAAGGAATTACAAGGAGGTAGTAGCTAAAGGTTCAAAAGGTGGCTTCATGAGCTGCCCAAGAACCAGATTCAGGTACCACGCCACTGGAGGTGGCCTAATGGGAGGCTTAGTTAGAAGGACTCTCATAAATCTCGCTATGAGAGGATAAGAGTAAATAGGTTGTCCATTTAAAGGCTTTAAAGAAGCTGAAATAGCATTTAAATGGACTCTTACTGAGTTAGTCTTAAGTCCTGCATTAGATAAATGCAGGAGATACTCCAGTAATGATTCCAGAGGTATCGCAGAGGGGTGAAGACCCTTTTGCGAACACCATATGGAAAACCTTTACCACTTGAAAGCATAAGAGCGTCTTGTGGAAGGTTTCCTGGAAGCACAAAGGACATCCCTTACTTGTTGAGAAAGGTTAAGACCATGAAGGTCTAGGCTCTCAGCAACCAGGCCCTGAGATGCAGAGTGTGGGGATTGGGATGCCACAACATCCCGTCCTCCTGAGACAGGAGATCTGGAGCAGATCCTAACTCCAGAAATAGAGCTTGAGAGAGATGCAGGAGCAGAGGGTACCACACCTGCCGTGGCCAATGTGGAGCTATGAGAATCATGTGGCCTTTGTCTCTCTGAAGCTTGAATAGGGTCTTGGGAATTAGGGGAATGGGTGGAAAGGCATATAGGAAGTCCTGACTCCAATGGAGGAGGAAAGCATCCCTGGCCTGAGAACCCTGAGCCGGAATTCTGGAACAGAACCAGGGAAGTTTGGCATTCAACGGACTTGCAAAGAGGTCTATGTCCGGAGTTCCCCAAATTTGAAAAATTTTTGCTACCTGGTCTGCATGGAGAGACCATTCGTGTGGAAGCAGAACTCGACTGAGTCTGTCTGCCCAAGAGTTTTGAATGCCTGGCAGATATACCGTCAGGAGATGAATTTGATGCTCTCTGGCGAGGGCACATAGTCGCAAAGCTTCGTTGCAAAGCGACAGAGAGCCTGTTCCTCGGACCTGCTTGTTCAGATAGAACATAGCTACTTGATTGTCTGTCTGAATTAGGACTGTCTTGTAGCTGAGCTGGGTATGGAACACTCGAAGAGCAAGGAAAATTGCTCTGAGTTTATTTATTTATGGTTCTTATTACCGCACTCTTAAAAATCAGCGCGGTTTACATATAACGATATTGTGCAAAGTAGGCACTTACAATGAAACAGGGGATTGAACTTGGAATTCAACAGGGGAACTATATACAATTTAAGTTAATTATCTACAATTTGTATCTACAATATGTACAATCTTTGACAGCATTTCAAAGGGTCTTTGTTGTGCGTGTGATAGATGGTGTTAGGTTGGTGTTTTGCGAGTAGTGTAGGAGAAATAGGTAGTGCTTTAGCGCCTTTCTGAATTGGGTTAGGTTTGTTATGGTTCTGATGGACGCTGGGAGGGCATTCCAGCAGCTAGGGGCATAGAGACTAAAGGCTCTGTTTTTTGTTGATTTGTTGCATTTCGTTATTTCTTTGGGGATCTGTAGTGTGTTAGCTGTGCAGGATCTCCTCTCTTTGTTTGCTGATATAGGGTGAACAAGGTCCATTAAGGCTGTAGGGGCTGTTTTGTTAATGACCTTGAAGGTTACGATAATTGCTTTATAAGTTAACCTACAGTATATCGGCAGCCAATGTAGGTTCATAAGGACCGGGGTAATGTGATCACCTCTAGCAGCTCCACTTAGGACACGGGCAGCCGCATTCATGGCAAGCTGTAGGGGGTTTAAGGTGCTCTTGCGTAGGCCTTGCAAGATTACGTTGGCATAGTGAAGGTGGGGAATAACCAGAGACTGAAATACTGATCTGAAATCTTCGGGTTGCAACAGGGGTCGAAGATGTCGTAGAGTTCTTATCTTGTGGTATATTTGTTTGATGGTGTTACTGATGTGTGCTTTGAAATTGAGCTGATGGTCCAATGTCACTCCTAGGTAGCGGATGCTAGGTCTGCTCGTGAGTTCTGCATCTCTTGTCTTCAGGGTTGGCTGGGGGGGAGAAGGACTGATTTCTAGTCACAAACAGTATGTCAGTTTTGTTGAAGTTGATCTTGAGGCTTTGTGAATGGAGCCAGTCAGTTATGGCATCAAAGCATTTTGTCAGTTGGGTGAAGTCCGGGTTTTCAGTCGTGAATGGAGAGAAGAGCAGAATGTCGTCTGCGTAGAGCAAGCATGAGATGTCGAATGAGCGGATTATGTCGCATATAGGTTGCATGTAGATATTAAATAGGAGGGCGGAAAGGGACGAGCCCTGGGGGACACCGTGGTGCTGTTGGAAAGGCTGCGAGGATGTGGAACCTATTCTAACTTGCTGCCACCTATCTGTTAAATAAGACCTGCACCACAGCCATGCTAATTCACTTATCCCTTTATCTTTGAGTCGGATTAGGAGTTGCTCGTGATTCACCGAATCGAATGCAGCAGCGATATCTAGGAATAAAAGCGCGTAGCTTTGTTTGATGTTGTCAGTCCCGGTAATTAGTGTATTGATGAGGGTGGTCAGGAGCGTTTCAACACCATGATTTTCTCTGAAGCCGTGTTGGCTCGTATCGAGGGGGGCATAGGCGTCCACATGGTCCTGTAACTGACGCTGAACAACCTTCTCAATTATTTTTGATAGGAGATTGATATGTAAGTGGGTCTCCTGTGGAGTCCAGGTGCCTTGGGTAGAGAGATCTTGCAGATGAGCTCCCCAAACCACTTGTGAGGTGTCTGTTGTTAGAGTGACCTGGGGTAGGGGTTGCTGGAAAGGGGACCCCACCAACAGGTTTTGAGTTGACTGCCACCATTGTAGACAAAATAAGGCGAATTGTGTTTGCTATTTTGTCTGATAGGCAGCCTGATGCCTGAGTCCACTGAGTGGATAGAGTCCATTGGGCTGCTCTCATATGGAGGCGAGCATAGGGAACCACGTGCACGGTAGATGCCATGTGGCCTAGTAGTTGTAACATTTCCCGAGCAGTGAGATGAGTTTTTAACACTGCCTGGAAGGCTAACTGCACAATGCGAAGGCAGTGGGCCTGTGGAAGATAGGCCCTTGCTTTTCTGGTGTCCAGCAAAGCTCCTATAAACTCTAGAGATTGAGTGGGAGTTAGGCTGGATTTTGGGATGTTTATAACCAGGCCCAAATACTGAAGGATACGCATTGTGCAAGATAGGGAAATTCTGGCTTCTGACTCTGATGGGGCTCGAATGAGCCAGTCGTCTAAGTAGGGGAAGATGAATATTCCTAGAGTGTGAAGAAATGCTGCCACTACAGCTATGCATTTCGTAAACACCCTTGGTGCTGAGGCCAGGCCAAAAGGAAGCATCCTGTATTGGTAGTGCTTTCCTTGAAACAGGAAGCGAAGGAACCTTCGGTGAGTTGGATGGATGAGAACATGAGTGTACGCATCCTTGAGATCTACAGAACAAAGCCAATCCTGACTCTGAAGGTATGGAAGCAGAGTTCCCAGAGAAATCATCTTGAATTTCTCTTTGAACAGGAATTTGTTCAGTTCTCTGAGGTCTAAAATGGGTCTGTGTCCTCCTGTTTTCTTTGGAATAAGGAAATAAGGGGAGTAAAACCCTGTACCCTGTTGGGAAATGGGTACGTCTTCTATTGCCCCCTGGGCAAGACGTAAACTGACCTCTTCACTCAACTGAGTGTTGAGAGAAGCCTGAGAATTGAACTGTCTTACCACTGTAGGAGGGGGCATGTTGAAGAAATGAAGCTTGTACCCCTCTCTTACAATGGAAAGAGTCCATTCTTCTGCTGTTATCTGCCCCAATCTGGGGGAAAAATGACACAACCTTCCTGGGATGGTGGAAGGCTCTGGCCCGTTCAGGGCCAGAAAGGCCAAGTTCTCTAAATGGGAGTCAAAGCCCCTGTGGAGGCTGAGTCTGCTGGGCCGGTTGAGGCTTAGCAGTCTTTGATTTCATTTGCTTTGGGGGCTGCTGTCCCTTTCGGGCGGACTGACCTGCAGAATGCACCTGCTGGATATAGGAGGGATAAAACCTCTTCTTTTTAGAGAAGAATGGTTTCTTGTAGGATTTTCTCCTTGCAGGATCAGCTGTAGCCTTGGATAGTCTATCCAAAATGGTGTTATCAGCATCCAGCTCATTAGCTTTCTCTTGCCAATTTTTGCCAATTAGACTTTCGCCTGTACAAGAGATATTCCCCAGTTTGTCCTGTACCCAGAGTTCTAAGTCAGATGCCTGGAGCCAGGCAATCCTACGAGCACCTATGGCAATGGCAGAGGTTCTGCTTATGCACTCAAAGCAGTCAAAAGCTACACGATTAACAAACTTGGAAACATCCTGGGCATGTTTGACAAGTGTAAGATAATCCTGCCTCTTATCATCAGGAAGGAGAGGGCTCATAAGCTCAAGATCTCCTGTAACCTCCTTAAGGAACATTCCCATGTATAAGATGTAAAAACTAATCCTGGCAGAAAGCATAGAGGCCTGGAATGTTCTACGCCCAAAGGCATCAAGAGTCTTACATTCACATCCTGGAGGATTAGATGCATGTCTTTTTGCACTCTTGATCCTCATAGCTGACTCCACCACTATGGAGTGGTGTGGCAACTGAGTTTTTTGAAACCCAGGACAAGGAGGTACTCGATACATGGTATCCAGCCTACGGGAATGGGGAGAGGTGGTAAGAGGTGTTTCCCACATTCTTAACATGAGATCATGCAAGATCTCATGAATAGGCAAAGTAGCCACTTCCTTGGGAGCTTTAGGACATTGTAAAATCTCCAACTCCTTTGCTCTCGGCTCTGTTTCAGGAGCCACTGTGATGGAAAGACCCCTAGCCACCTCTCTGATGAAATCCTGAAAGGATATATATCCTCTGGAGGAGACATCCTACGCTTAGAAGAAGGCGGCTCCTCATAGAGAAGTACTCCAACATCGACAGAGCTGTCAGAGTCCTCAGAGTCATCGGAGGATTCAAAATATCTTCTGTCCGGGTGCTCTTGTAAAGCACGATACCGGTACCGATCAAAGTCGGTACCGGAGGGGTCCGGTACCAGCCTTTCGATACCAGAGAAAATAGCACGACTCGGTGTTGGTAGCATACTCGCCGATGTCGATGCTGTCGGTACCGGTACCGATATCGGTGCTGGAACCGGTGTCGATACCGGTTGAACTGTCTGAAGTGGTTCCGAAAGCACCGATGCTGCAAGGAGAGCCGCCAGACTGCGCTCAATAGCCAGGAATCTCTGGTCAATTGACGCTGCCAATGCCTGGGTGTCAGTACCGGACGAAGCGGCCGGTACCCCAGAGCATGGCACCAGTAGTCCTGCCGAGGTTGAGGCCTCGAGAACATCCTGGAGCCCCAATAGTGCTTTGTAAGCCGAAGCCTCCCGCCGGGACAATTTTGCCGGTACAAGTCCCTCAAGGGCAACGCCAGAGGCATCTCGATGCTTGGAAGGAGATCTACCCTTTGAGGACTGGCTGGACTTATATTTGGTTACCTGAGATCCATGGGAGGAAGATGAAGCCCTGGAAGACGTCGATGCCACAGATGCTGCATCGGAGGGAAAAAGGGTGCTAAGCTTAGCAGCTCGGTTCTGCCGACCCCTCTTCGACATCATCCCACAGGCAACACACTCCGAGATGGAGTGGTCAGGACATAAACATTTGAGGCACCACTCGTGAGTGTCGGTGATGGAGATGGTACCGCCACACTTGGAACACTTTTTAAACCTGAAGCAGGTTTTTCCATGTTGAGGATAAATTGGGCCTAGTGCCCAAAATGGCATGTGGCACCCGAGAGAAAAAAGGCTGGAAAATCCAGATAAAAGATTAGAATTTTTTTTTTTTTTTTTAAAGAAAGAAAGAAAGAACCGGCGGTACCGGTATAGCGTCGAGGAAGGCAGATGCTACTACAAAAAAGAATGAAAAATATGGGATAATTTCTGCGGTGACAGAAAAATGACCTGCTGGCTCCGCGGAAAACGAAGAACTGGAGAGAGGCTGTTGGGAAAGGCGGGAAGGCAGCATGCAGGCGCTGTGGGATGCTCCCAAAAGCTTTCTAATTGGACGCTGGGGAGCGGTCCCGTGCAGGCTCCGTCGGTACCGACGATACCCATATGTGAAGACTACATTCCTGCTTGTTCCTGGAGATACCCCTCCTGGGCGATAAGCCGCGGGTATGTCCCCAGGGGGATGGGAGTATCCACTGCTAACTGCAGGAGGAGTGGGAACCACGGTGGCTGAAGCCACCATGGGGCTATCAGAATGACTGAAGCTCTGTTGCGAAGAATCTCGAAAAGGGTACTGGTGATCAGAGGCGTCGGGAGAAACGCATACAGAAGACCCACCGATCATGAAATTAGAAAGACATCGGGCAGCCACCCTGGCAGAGTGCGGTTGCCGGGAACAGAAGTGGGGCAACTGGTTGTTGTCCGGGCTGGTGAACAGGTCCATCATCGGTTCCCCCCAGATCTGTTAGAGCCCGCAGGCCACTTTTGGGTTCAGCAGTCACTCGTGCGGCTGAAGCAGTCTGCTGAGTCTTTCGGCCAGCCAATTGTCCTGGCCTGTTGGGTTGCAAATGAGCACAAGCCCAGGGCCTCGCGGCAGAGGATGCAGCATCCCATGCCCCCTTGCTTGTTCACGTAGAACATGGCGACCTGGTTGTCCGTCTGGACCAGAACAGACCTGGGCTCAGGGGCCACCGGAACGCCTTTAGGGTGAGGCGGATCGCACGCAGCTCCAACAGATTGATCTGTTGGGCGCTCTCGTCTGGGGACCAAACGCCCTGGGTGCGGTACCCCTGGCAGTGGGTTCCCTAGCCTGCAGGGAGGTATCTGTAGTGAGGACCCTCGAGTGATGAGGAGCCTGAAAAGGCATCCCCGCTTGCAAGTGGTGGGGTGACTGCCACCAGTTCAAGGACTGTGCTAGGCGCCTGGTGACTTTGACTCTGTCCTGGAGATGCCCCGTGGCCTGGGACCACTGGTCCCTGAGGCACCACTGTGCAATTTGCATATGGAGGCGGGCATCTGGCGTGACATCGACCGTGGAGGCCATGTGCCCGAGGAGACGTAACAGGTGTCTTGCTGGCACCAAGGAACGGCGCTGTATGCTTCTGGCCAGCGCTATGAGCCTGCCGACCCTGTCTGCAGGTAGGAAGGCCTTGGCATGAAGGGTTTTGATCCTTGCCCTGATAAATTCCAGCTCTTGAGCCAGGCACAGGCTGGACTTGGGATAATTGATAACAAAGCCCAAATGCTGAAGGACCTGGATAGTGCATGCCGTGACCTGCTGCACCTCGGGGGCCATGGTGCCCTTGATGAGCCAGTCATCGAGATAGGGGAAGACAAAGATCCCCTGAAGCCTGAGAAAGGCGGCGACCACCGCTAGGCACTTTGTGAATACCCTGGGGGCCGAGGTAAGGCCGAAGGGCAGCACCCTGTATTGAAAATGATGGCCCCCCCACCACAAAGCATAGGTATTGCCTGTGGTTTTGGTGGATTAGGATGTGCGTATAAGCATCCTTTAGGTCTAAAAAGCATAGCCAGTCTCCCTGGCGGAGGTAAGGCAGCAATGTTCCAAGGAAGAGCATCTTGAACTTCTCCCACACCAGAAATCTGTTGAGGTTGCGCAGGTCGAGGATGGGCTTTAGGCCCCCTGTCCTCTTTGGCATGAGAAAATATCTGGAGTAGAACTCTTTGCCCTTGAGATGGTGGGGCACTGATTCCACCACTCGGTCCTCGAGAAGGCCTGCCAATACCTTCAACAGAAGGTCCCGGTGAAGGGGAGGTCAGAGGGGCTCTCCAGGGAAATAATGTGGAGCTACTTCGACTAGGCAGAGGAGGTAACCCTCCTTGACCACCTGTAATGCCCATGCATCAGTGGTGATAGCTCCCCACCTGTGGGCGTACAGGGTGAGCCGACCTCCTGTGGGCTGTCCAGCCTCGACTGGGAGAGGGGCCATGCTGCAGGAGTCAAAAACTCCCCCCGGGCTGGGCCGGGGTCGAAGCTTAAGGCTCGGGAGCCTTCTGCTTATGTGGGCCATACCCTTGGCATGCTGGGGTGTTGGGGAGGCCTGATAAAGGGGGTAACTTTGTTAAGCAATGGACTTCCTTGGGTAGAAGGGCATTTTTCCCGAGCCCTTCTTTCGGGAAGGGGCCGAGGTCTTCTTAGAGAACCTAGTCCTTGTCATGAATTCGGTCTCCAGTTTGGCGGCCTTTTCAGTCATGGGTGTGCCGAATAGGTTCTCCCCACGACATGGGACATCGACCAACTTATCTTGTACCCATTGTTCGAGGTCTGACGACTGTAGCTAGGCTTGGCTGCGTGCACCGATGCCCACTGCGGCTACCCTGGCCGCCGACTCAAAACCAACGTAGGCCACTCAAGACATGAATTTAGAGCATTCACCGATGGCTCTGGATAGGCCCTTGAAGCGCTGCAAAGGCTCCTCGGAGAGACCAGCCGAGAACCTGGCGATCTCCTTTGCTAGGTCTCTCAGGTAAATGCCCATGTACAGCTGGTAGGCCTGGATCCGGTAATTCAGCATCACGCCCTGGTAACATTTTCTGCAGAGGGCATCTAAGATGTGGGCCTCCCAGCTGGGTGGCACCGAGAAGTGCGTCTTCTAATTTTTTAGTCGATGCATGGCCGATTCCACGACCATGGAATTATGTGGCAGGTGTGACTTTTGAAAACCGGGGCTCCGGCGAACCCGATACATCGAGTCTAGCCGCCTGCTGATCACTTGCGTCGACGCCGGTGTCTCCTACATGCGGAGCATGAGGTGTTCCAGGATAGGAGAGATGGGCACCGTGAGGGTTTCCTGAGGGGAGGCCTCGTACTGGAGGATCTTGAGTTCATCTGCTCGAGGATCCTCCTCAGACTCCATTGGGAAAGCAGAGGCTTTGGACACGTTTCAAACGAATTCCCGAAAAGCCATGTCCTCCGAAGGGGATCTTCTCTGGGGCTCCGATACTGGGGAATTGGAAGGGACATCTCGGTGAAAGTGAGTGTCCAGTGATGCCTTGTCTTCGGACTCCCATGCAGAGGCCTCTGAGGAAGACAGGTGCATTCCTCGGGCCCCAAGGGGTCTGGCCGCTCTGGCGCTCGCTAGCGATTATCTCCGTCCTGAGGAACGGGAGTCAGAGTGGGACTGCGGCCAAGGATCTACTCGGGTCCACAGGGCTTCGAGGATTGGCTCGGTCTCCGGGGTTGACTTCAACGTCGAACCTCCGGTGGTCTGGGCAGAGGAAGCGGACATGCCAGATACCAATGCCTGCTGCTGCTTCAGGAAGGCAGTCATCCTGCGTTCGAAGGACACCATCCTGGACATGAGTTCCGGAGGTTCCGCAGCATACAGCTTGGACACTAATGTACTCGGGCCTGAAGCCGGTTCCCCCGGAGGGGAGTCTTCGACTAGGATAGGATGCACTTGCCAGGGCCTGTCCGTGGCAGAATCCTTCAAGGAAAGTTTGACTGGGTGCTCCTTCCCCGATGGCTTGGGCTGGCGCTCGGGGCTCTGTGACCGGCCCCACGAGGGACCTGGCCGTTCTGAACCATCCAGAGATGCAGCCGTTGAGGATTGTCTCCTTCTTTTCGATTCCCTCGAGGGAGACCCCCTCTCTAAGGTCCCCCGATGAGGCTCGGGTTCAGAGTGTTCCTCCCGAGGCCTCAGACGAGGTCCTCGCTTTTGAAGGCATGGGGGAAATCGGGAAAACATTTTCCATGCTGCTGCTGGCAGCTTCTCAAGGCCTTCGAGAACATCAGTTTGCAAAGGCCACGAACAGCCGGGTCGAGGTCCGGGCCGAGGCACCGGAGGCAGCAGTCGTGCATATCATTGAGGGACATAACTTTTCTGCACCTATCGCACATTTTAAACCCACTGGTAGCTATGGGGGGAAAAAGGACCCCAGCAAGGTCGAAGATCCTTCGGGCTGCTAGTGAGGGAAAACAGGGCAGAGACACCCAAAAAGAAAAAAAGAGAAAAGAAAAAGAGGGCCAACCCGATACTGGGGTACTGGGGGCAGGCGGGAAGGGTACTGGTGCTAGCCGGAAAGAAAAAAACAGCCAGTAAGGAAAGAAGAAAAATCACTTTTTCCGGGACAAAAACAGACTACGTCTGAAGGGCTCAGTGGAAAAAAGGAGACTAATCAAGATGGCTCCTTTAGGTGGGAAGAGGACCACGCATGCGTGGTAGCAACTCCCAAAGGCTTTCTTTGATAGCTGGTGATTTGCTCCGTGCGGGCTCCGTCGACGTCACCCATATGTGAGGACTGATTTCCTGCTTGTTCCTGGAGAAGCTCGCATCCTGGAGATGAAAGCATGGCTGCATGGATGGTGTCATCAAGAGCGTTTTGGTTTCCTGGACAATGGGATGATGTTCCAAGGGTTGCAGAGCAGTGATGGTGTCCATTTGTCCAAGAAGGGTCAAAGTGTCTTCAGCAGCAGACTGGCTAACCTACTGAAGATGGCTTTAAACTAGATTCATTGGAGATGGGTCAAGAGAGTCCCCAGGTAAGTGAAAAACTGAATAACCTCTATAGAAATGGGTCATAGGGGCAACATCTGGAAAGCGGTATATATAAATGCCCGTAGCATGGAGATAAGATCCCAGATGTTGAGACCTTAATGGAAGAGGCTACTTGGATTTCGAAGCGGTTACGGAGATATGGTTCACGGACAGTCATGACTGGGATGTAATTATACCGGGCATTACTTTATTCAGGAAGGACAGGGTTGGATGAAGAGGAGGTGGTGTGGCACTATATCTAAAAAATAATATTAAAGTTACAGAATTGCAGGAATTAAAAGGAAGAGACAAGGTACTGTGGGTTAAATTAGAAAGGGAAATCCATTTGCATTGGAGTTATATACAAATACCCCTCACAGGGAGTAGAAGTGGATGAAGATGTAATAGAACACATACAGTATTGCCATGAAAGGAGAAGTGCTATTGATAGGTGATTTCAATATAGCAGATGTGGATTGGCATATCCCTGCCCTGCTGCGGTGTCATCTAGAAGTAAGGAGATCCTGGATTCTCTACAGGGAGAACTATTCAGGCAACTGGTGAAAGAACCCACATGTGATGGGGTCATACTGGACTTTGTGCTTACCAATGGGGAAAATGTTTCTGATGTTACAGTGGGACATCATCTCACATCCAGTGATCACCAGATAGTATGGTTCAGTATTAGGCCTAGGGCTGATAAAATCCATTCAAAAGCAAAGGAGTTAGACTTTAGGAAAACTAACTTTGCCAAGATGGGACAATACCTCAAAGAGTCGTTAATGGGATGGGAACAACTGGGAGATGTAAAAAACAGTGGGCAAAACTGAAAGGGACTATTTTAAGGGCATCAAACATTTTTGTTAGAAAGGAAAATAAATGTAAAAGGAAAAGGAGGCCATTATGGTTCTCAAAAGAAGTAGCTGAGAAGGTGAAGAAAAAGTGGGAGGCCATCAAGAGATACAAGAAATCACAGAGAGAGGAAGACAGGCATCTATATTTGGAGAAACTTAGAGAAGCTAGCAAAGTAGTCTGGAAAGCAAAGGTACAAAAATAAGAAGAAAGAGCCAATGCAATAAAATGCAGAGATAAGGCATTTTTCAGATATATCAGTGAGAAGGAAGGGCAAAAGTGGCATTGTCAGACTCAAGGATGCAGGGCAAGAATATGCAGAATCTGATCAGAATAGAGAAGAATTACTTAACAAATATTTGTTCTGTGTTCACCAGGAGCAGGGCTTCAGAAAACATCCACAAACAGGAACAGAAGTGACGTGGATCTCGAACGATTTTCAGAAGACTGTGTTTGTGAGGAACTAGCTAAACTAAAAGCAGACAAAGATGGGATATATCCAAGAATACTGAGGGAACTTGGGGACGTTCTAGCGACTCCACTGTTTGACCCTTTCAATGCCTCTTTAGTCGGGAGTGGTGCTAGAGGACTGGAAAAAGGCACATGTGGTCCCTTTACACAAAAACAGATGTAAGGATGACTGAGAACTACAGGCCAGTTAGTCTAACCTCTGTGGTTAGTAAATTATTGGAAAGGCTACTAAAAGAGAGAATAGTGAGGTTTCTGGAGTCCAATGGATTGCAGGATCCGAAGCAGCATGGATTCACCAGAGGCAGGTCTTGTCAGACAAATCTGTTTGATTTATTTGACAGGGTGACCAGGGAGCTGGACCGACAGAGAGCCCTAAAAGTGGTGTATTTAGATTTCAGTAAAGCTTTCGATACCATTCCGCACAGGCAACTTATAAAATAAGCTCTGCATGCTAGGGATGGACCCTAAAGTTACTGATTGGGTTAGAAATTGGTTGAGTGGGAGGTGACAAAGGGTACAGGTAAATGGAGCCCACTCTAAGGGGCTTTACCTCACAGATCTGATCCGCCTTCACACTCCCCATCGTTCCCTTAGGTCAATCCATGTTAATCGTTTCTCTCTCCCTTCCCCATCCCAGGCCCATCTTGAGTCTACACATTCCTCAGCTTTTTTCTTCCTGGGTCCCCGGCTCTGGAACTCGCTCCCCATTGCCCTCTGTTTGGAACCCTCCTACAAAACATTTAAACCAAGGCTAAAAACTCACTTATTCTGCAATGCATATGACCTCCCTCTTCCCTCCTCTCCCCTATCCCCACCCGCTCGTTGATACCCTCTGCTTCCCTTCCCATCTATATCCCTGGCTGCTCTTATCTGCTTCTGTCCTCTCTCTCCGGTCTACCATAAATTGGCGTTCCTTTCTATTTCCCAGCAGTCTCAAAAAATGTTTGTAAACTGCTCTCATGCTTGTAGTATGAGCGGTATATTAAATCCTTAATAAAGATAAGATAAAGTGGTGTGCCACAGGGATCTGTCCTTGGTCATAGTAACATAGTATTGATAGGGGAAAATAAGACTTAAAGTGTGTGTGTGTACAGGAGGACTAGGAGGCCCGCAGGGGAAAATGGGAATCCTGTACATATCTATATATGGAAAGGAATGTGCTGTGCTAAGACAAATTGATTGTTCTATACGGAGACGACTAACATTTATAAAGTTACTGATAAGCTGTGGTGGGCCTCAGGGGATGAGTTGATGACGTATGTATATGTTTCTGTTAATGTATAAAAGACAGACAGCCCCTCTAACCTGTGGAATAAACTTACATACTACTTATATGCGAGTGTGTGTGTTTGTTCCCCTGGAATTCCAGACAGAGAAGGTGATTCCTCGGCCCAGGGGGTTAACGGACGTCCCGAGGGTAAGTGGTATATAGTGCTGGGAAAGGAATAACCCACACTTACAATTTGGTGTCAGAAGTGAGGATTTCCCTGTTGCACTGGGATTTCCAGACTTCCTAAATCGACGTAGCTTTGGTAGCTGCACTGGGATTTCCTGGCTTCCTAAATCAACGTAGTTTTGGTAGCTCGTCTCGGGAATGCGCTTTGGTAGCACTATGCATAACAGGGACGTCCTGCTGGGCCTGTGGTAATACCCTTATCCTTCTCTGTGGCTTGTGTGATTGTATGAGCTTGGCAAGACGCCCCTGCCTCAGCCTGAAGCGATAGCGCTAGTGACAGTTGGTGGCAGAAAGCAAGTGGCCAAGCGTGCGATTGTTGGATATTAATTAGAGGATGGGGGGTCCCAAGGTAAGGGGATCGCTCCAGAATCCACGGGAGTGCGTGCGCAGCCAAATGTTGTGAAAAGGTTTAAAACTGCAGCTAAGAAGGCATCCTATTCTCGCCGTACCCCGGTCCCTCCCGGCGCACCCCCGGCAGATGGGGAGACGCCGAAGGAATACGTAGACAGAGTGGCAGGGGGTTATTATAGTAATCCCTGGGTGGATAATATGGCGGGGTGGACAGAAGGTTTACATAGCTCAAATCCTTTTCCCAGGTAGGGATTTAGATATGATTCGGGGATTGTGTCTGGGGGATAAGAAAGCTTTTCCCTTTTATTCCGGAGATCCAAAATGGCCAAAATCTTATATGAAGGAATGTGGTACTGTATGGATACAACTGGCTCCTTATTATAATGGTCAGCAGCAACCGGTGCTTGACTCGCCCCAAGAACTGCCTCCGAAATCGCCCCAACCCAAGGTGTCCTCCTCCCGGGTGCCCACGGCCCTCCGCCGTATCAGCCCATTTACCTCTCCCTGGTTGGATCGGCCGCCGTTGTAAAGCCAGCCAGATACTCTGATTCATTAGAGGACATTGTTCTGGCAGTGGCTGCTTCTACCACGCACCCCCCGGTAGTAATGGCGGGGCGTGCCCCCACCCACCGGGAATTTCCCGTAGATAAAATGTTTCGTCAGATATGTGCTACTTATGAGGCTGTGCGTGGCAGGGCGGAGGAGCCTGAGGCTGTGCGTGGCAAGGTGGAGGAGCCTGCCGGTTCGCCTCCACTGCCGCCCGCTGCCTGGCTACCTTCTCCTGCCCTACCTTCTCATTCAAGCCCATGCTTGACCGATTCTGGGCCCTCCCCTGCTGGTCGGGACGCGCCCAGGGAAAACATGTATCGCCAATTGTGTAAGACATCTCCGGAGGTCTCTACCGGGAGTTTGGGGACACGAGCGGGGGCCGGAGGGTCTGCTGCCGCTTCCCCTTCCATCCCTTTTGCCTCACCGGAGTCCCTTATTACCCCCTCTAATTCCCCCCTTCCGATGCCTTCAACCGAAGATCGGGTGGGGGAACAGGAACAGAGTAGGGCTAGGGCTCATAGGGATGGGCTTAGCCCTCATAACCCCTTTCATAAGCTGGATTCAAATAACATGAGAATTTCTAACAGTGATAAAGTGACAGGAGACCCTACCTCTAAGGGCCATATATACACCCAGTATCCTTTTCTAACTATAGGTAACCAGCTTGTTGTTAAGCCCCTGGAACCCGCCATCCTTTCTTCTATTTTACAGCATGCCCCGAACCCCATGAAAACGCCAGCTGCCACTGTGCACTACTTGCAACGTATGACTCGTGGTTTGCAGTGCACGGCGCAGGACTACCGCCTCATTATTGAGGGTGTCCTGGGGTATGATGAAGAAACCCCATTTGATTTTTCTAGAGTTAAGTCACTGGCAAATCCTTATGAGACGCCGGATAATTCTAATTACCCCCTCCGAGATCCCAAGGTGATAAAAAAGATGTGGGACAAAGTGTTAAAAGAGTTTGAGCGTTTATTTGGGGCAAAACAGAATCTTGCTGCATCTATTGCATGCGTGCAGGAACCAGGGGAAGGAGTTTCACAGTTTGTGCGAAGATTTCTTAAGTGTTGGAAGGAGGAGGCAGGTTTATCACAGGAAGGCCTGATGGCTTCGATGTATATTCAGACGCTGTTTGGGGCTATGCACCCCGAAGTGACTGTAGCATGTAAGTGAATGATAGATGCTTGGTTTAAAATTTCTCATGCTTGGCAGCAGGATATTGGTTGCCAGCAATCCTACCCCGGGGGATATCAACCCCCGGGGCCTGAGTGGTTGCAATCTCGGGGACAGCGGGGCCGGTTTCGAGGCGGGTGGGGTGGTGGAAGAGGAATAGGGCAGGGAATATCTAGGAATCAGATTTGCTTTCATTGTAAGCAACCAGGACATTGGAATGATGAGTGCCCCTACGCGGCAGGTAGCAGCCCCGTGCCGACTCAGTGGGGTAGGCCTTGCCCCCTCCCACGACGCAGTCGGGACCACTCCCTCCCCCATCTAGTAGCCCCGCAACCCCTGTTATCCCTATTACATGCAAACAACCCCCGCAACGCCCATAGGGCTGCCCTGAGGCAATGGTTCCGATCTGGGTTCAGTTAACGGGTGGATGGAAGGAGCCCCCTTGTTGTACGTTGTGCATTAATTGGCAGCAAGTCTCCTTTGTAATTGATACGGGAGCGACTTGCTCTACGTTGCATGCTTCTGTTTGTAGGGAACCCTTAACGCCAGGTCCTGCCTCAGTTGGGATAAATGGAACCTCTACCCCCACGTGGATTACACCCCCGTTGTCTGTCTCCGCGCTTGGTAACAATACTGTTCTGTTTACACATTCATTTACGATTATTCCCTCCTGTCCAGTGAGTCTCCTGGGGCGGAACCTGTTGTGTCGTTTAGAAGCAGTAACTATTAGTAATTCAGATGGCTCTTTTGCCTTGCACTCTCCTTTTTTATTAAATATGATTTCTACAGAGGCGCATGGGTTGTCTAAGGTTCCTCCTAAACTCTGGGCCACCTCCCCAACTGACGCCGGGTTGGTCTCCGGTACGCCGTACGTGGCACGTTTGAAGGATCCTCAAGCTGTTGTCTGTATTCGACAGTACCCTTTGTCTGGCCCTAAGGAAACTGTCTTGCAGTCCATGGTCCAGGATTTTGTCGCAGCAGGTATTGTAGTTCCTACTGTTTCTCCTTATAATACTCCCGTGAATCCCGTCCCTAAGGGGGATGGGTTCCGTTTTACCCAGGATTTACGGGTCGTAAATCAGCTTGTTATCCCACTGGCACCGGTGATGCCCGATATTTCCAGGCTACTTACTCTTATTTCTACTGAAGCCAAATGCGTCACGGTTATTGATTTAGCTAATGCCTTTTTTAGTGTACCCCTGGACCCCATGACGCAGCCTCTTATGGCTTTCACACATGCAGGTAAACAATATACCTGGACTCGCCTGCCGCAGGGATACATTGATTCCCCGGCGGTGTATTCTCTTGTTCTTAAGGCATCAATTGAAATGTGGCATCCACCTTGTTCCTCCACCCTTCTCCAGTATACGGACGATTTGTTGTTATGTTCGAAAACAATCACAGAATGTGAAAACGACTCTGTATCCTAGCTCTGCCATTTAGCCTCCCATGGACATAAGACTTCTTTAAAAAAGCTCCAGTGGTGTTGTGAGCATGTTACCTACTTGGGGTTTGTGCTGTCCCCTGGAAACTGGGAGCTCTCTCCCGCCCAAGTACAGGCAATTATAAAATTAGCTCCTCCAACAACAGTGACACAAATGCTGGCTTTCCTTGGATTAGTATCCTTCTGTTGCGCTTGGATCCCGGACTGTGCTTATTGGGATTCCATATTGCGAAGGGCTACTTTGCAGTTACCAGGCTCTGCATCTATTGAATGGACCGAAGAAATGCTTTCTGCATTTGCTACTTTGAAAAAGCTGCTTATCTCAGCTCCTACACTTGGACTACCCGACTATGGGAAAATGTTTTACTTATATGTAAGGGAAGAGGGAGGAACTATGGCAGCTATTTTGGCTCAAGACCATGGGGGGGGGGGGGAAGCACCCAGTCGCATATTTATCAAAAACATTGCCCCTCCAGGTACAGGGTATGCCTGCATGTTTGCGAACCCTGGCAGCTTCGGCTATTGCTGTACAGATGACTATCCCAATTATCCTGCCTCATGAGACTATTCTGTTTTCTACCCATTCTGTTTTGAATGTGTTAAAGAACCTTACTACGCAACACATGACAGCCCAGCGCCTTAGTGGGTATAAGGTGATTTTAACAACTACTGAAGGGTTGTCGGTTAAACAGCAATCCGCTGCCGGCCTTGCAGGCCTTAATGCACCCAGTAGATGATTCCGAGTTGCCCCAAGAAGAACATGATTGCTTAAAGTTGATTAACTTTGAGACGTCAGTACGTCCCGATTTGTCCTCCTCCCCACTCCCGGACGCTCCACATATATTTATGGATGGGAGCTGTGTCCGTCCCGCAGACAACGCCTACATTGCTTCTTATGCCATTGTAGTACTCCCAAATATTTTGCATGAAGCCCAGTTATTACCTTATGGTTCTGCACAAGCTGCAGAATTGGTAGCGCTTACTAGAGCCTGTGAATTATTTGCTGATAAACGTGTTAACGTTTATACAGATTCCAGGTATGCCCTTGGGGTGGTGCATGATTTTGGTCTCTTATGGGGGCGTAGGGACTGGAAAACGGCAGACGGTAAACCAATTTCTCATGCACAATTGGTTAATGAACTGCTGGCCGCCTTATGTAAACCCAAAGAAGTTGCCGTTATTAAATGTACCGCACACAGATATGACACTTCTATCGCCTCTCAAGGTAATGACTTAGCTGATCTTGCAGCCAAACAGTGTGCGCAAGCCCAAATTGAACTTTTACGTAGTAATAATATCTCTCAGGGCATGCCAACAGTTTCTTATTATTTGTCTGATCCTTTACTGTCTGAGTATTATGTTTCCCCTCTTGAGCATTCTTTTCCTCTGCACCACTTGCAGGCTGCTGCAGATCCCCGAGGATATTATGTATTGTGAACAGCATAATGAGTTTAAATTCAGCACAGATTTGGCAGGAAAAATGGGGGGCGAAGAGGACTACCGAAAGCGGCAGCCCCTCTCTTAATTGGTCAAGTACATGGGGTAGGGCATAAAAAAAGAAAGACGGTTCTTAAGGAGTTACAGGAAATATTTGTAGAGATTTGCCACATTTAGTGGAATCACAACTGAGTCAATGCTTAGTATGTGCTAGGAATAATGTTCAGCAGGGAAAAGCAATAGGACAATTGCAATATTTACCCCCACCCCAAGGCCCGTTTCAGGCTCTACAAGTAGACTTCACATGTATTCCACGATCGATAGGGGGTTATAAGTATTTGTTGGTCATTGTAGATAGGTTTTCAAAGTGGCCAGAGGCTTTTCCCATGACTAAGGAAGATGTTAGAACAGTAGCAAAACTTCTCTGTAAGGAAGTTATTCCCCGCTTTGGGTGTCCCCTTTCTATAGATTCTGATCAGGGACCAGCGTTCACCTCTAAGGTGTTACAACAGATAACTCAGATGTTTGCCATTGATTGGAAATTTCATGTCCCATATCACCCACAGTCATCAGGGACAGTAGAACGAATGAATCGAACAATTAAAGAAAAATTAAAAAAGGCTACACAACACGCCCCAGGAAGGTGGCCAGTGTAACTGCCAACTGTATTGGCAGAAATTAGGCTAACCCCCGGGACCATCTGGATTCTCTCCTTTTGAAATTCTGATGGGACGACCCTTCCCCTTACCCTGGAAATGGCCTGAGGGAACAGTGATAATGGCAGATGACTTGTTGCTAGCACAGGAAGAATATGCTACACAGCTAGCTAAATATTTGTGCACGGTGTCTGAACAAGTGTACAATGCTTTCCCTTTTCCTTCTACAGAATCGACGCACCCGTTCCGCCCGAGAGACCGTGTGCTAGTAAAGCTGTTTCATAAGAAGGGCCAGTGGGACCCGCCATTTGGAGATCCGGAGGAGATTATTGCAGTTACTCGCACAGCCGTGCTAACTGATAAGCATCCGACCTGGGTACACGCCTCACGTGTCAAGAGTGCACCGGAGGATTCCTGGAAGACGCCTGACTCGCCCCAGCCATGAAGTCTGCCTGGCTGGCCCTTTCTTGTTTATTATTGATCTTGGTTGTCATTGTGCTGACTAAATACTATTTTACAAACGAAGGACCTTGGACGCAGGCACATCGGACAGAGAACAATGCAACTTGGATTCAGGTATCTCTCAATAGTTCTCGCCGGACTAAGCGAGAACTCTCTCTGAATTTGTGGAAATCCTCTGTTTTGGAGATTGTTAGTTTGATGAACTTGACTGCATTATCTGTACTCCTTTACCAAAGGGTGTAGCATATGCTCCGGTACACGTGACGTCCTGAACTTGTCCTTCTCCATCCGTCACCCCCTTTTCCCTAGTTTAAATGCTGATTCTTTTTAACATCTTTGTTAGTAATATTACGGAAGGGCTGTTGGGCAAGGTTTGCTTGTTTGCGGAAGATAACAAAATCTGCAATAGAGTAGACACCCAGGAAGGAGTAAACAACATGAGGTTGGATCTAGCTAAGCTTGAAGAATAGTCTAGAATTGGCAGTTGAAATTTAATGCTAAAAAATGCAGGGTCATGCATTTAGGCTGCAAAAACCCCAAGAAGCAGTACAGCGTAGGGGGTGAAGTACTTCTGTCCACAAAAGAGGAGCAGGATCTGGGCATAATTGTGTCTGATGATCTTAAAGTAGCTAAACAAGTAGAAAAGGCAAAAGCTAGAAGGATGCTTGAGTGTATAGGGAGAGGAATGGCTAGCAGAAAAAAAAGAGGTGATAATGCCTGTACCCCCGAATAAAAGATAAAATCCCTCTCTCTAGGATTACTTTGCCTCTATATATCCACCAAGTTAAGATTGTAAACAAGATTCTGCAACTTCCTCCGCCCTGTCTTAGAACCCCTTGACCACCCTTTAGCAATGTCTAACAGAAGATGACTGGTCATATTAAAATCCCCCCCCCCCGACAATCAAGTGGCCCTCCCCAAAATCTCTTATATTGAAAGCTAGATCATAAAAAAATTCCCCTTGTACCTCATTTGGGGCAAACACAATGACTATTGTCAATTCATTCCTTCCCCCAAGCTCCTGTTGAATTATGAGGTAATGCCCTTCCCTATCTCTTACTGGAGTTGCCTAGTTGCATCAATTCCAGTTGTCTATAAACAAACACCCTTTAGGGCTCGGACATGTGATAAACATGTTGCATATATGCTGTATGTTAGCAAACCTCCAAGTAACATCCTATGATATTATTCTCTTTTCCTAAGAAGGATACATTGGGAGTCGCACTGTAGAATGGTGTCATCTGGGTGGTTGGGGTGCTGCATTGCAATAGCTTGAGGGAACTCACTCAGCATTCTCTGTTGAAAGGCCTCTAGTCTCTCATAGTCATGGCCTCGACAGACAAATTCCTTGTTCTGAAACAGAGACACAGGGAGCAATTACAATCACTATCAGAAGAGAGCAATGCCTTGTATTATGTAAAGAAGGGGAAATGAATCATGCATATGCATGGCTTTGGACAACTTTCAATATGATTTTCTTGGGAATAACCTCTGCCTCATTAGGCACAAGTTATTTTCAACAGGGTTATTTGCTGAACTGTGGGTAAACTTCACCCTAAGCATGAAGCTGAGCCATGCAATTTATGTAGGCAACTGTCATACTTTCAGATGGACAGACAGATTGAACCATCTCCTACAGTTGTGGTCAACATTATCAGCACCCTTGCATTTTAGGTATGTTGTGTACAATATCTTGAGAAATAACTGGAAATATTCCAACTTCATTTCATCATAATATTTTAATAGTATGTTCAAAGGTATACAACAAAAAAAAAGATGTCTGTTCAACTTAGACGTAGTTATTTCTTAGAAAAAAATATGACCTGGACAAGATTAATGGCACCCTTCACTAATATTTGGTTGCACAACCTTTGGCAGTGATGACAGATGACAGTCTACAAACATTTCTTGTAGCCATCTATAAGTTTCATACATCTGTCTGCTGGTAGTTTCTCCCACTCTTCAACTGCGATTTGTTGCAGCTCTTGAATGTTTCCAGGATTCCTTTTACCAATGGCAGATTTCATCTCTTCCCAAAGGTTCTGAATTGGATTGAATTGAGATCAGGTCTCAGTGCTGGCCAATTTAAAACAGTCTATTTTTTCCTTTTTAACCATTCCTTAGTACTTTCGGATGTATGTTTTGGGTCATTGAACAAACCAAAGGAGCCGGTATTGGAGCAGTCACACCACCTTTATTGTAGAAAAACCCCTGCTTGTTTTGGGTCACTGTCCTGCTGGAGGACCCATGACCTTTGACCCAGACCTAGCTTTCTGACACTAGGTAACAAATTTTGCTCCAAAATACCTTGGTAGTACTCTGAGTTCATAATTATTTTAATACTTTCCAGGCCTCCAGTTTCTGAGGCAGCAAAACAGCCATACAACATTATGGAACCTCCATCATATTTAACTATAGGAAGGGTATTTTTTATCTTTATAAGCTTCATTTCTTCACTTGTAAATGTATCGCTGGTCTGCACTGCCAAAGAGCTTAAGTTTTGTTTCATCTGTCCACAGAACGTTTTCCCAGAAGTATTGTGGTTTCTCAAGGTAGGTATGGGCAAAGATCAGGCATGCCTTTTAATGTCTGTCTGTCTTCGAGCAGTGGGGTCCCTCCTTGGCCTTTGCCCATGAAGTCCTTCTTTGTTTAGTGTGCAGAATGTGGGGTGGGTTGAAACCACCACTCCAGATTGCTCCAGGTCAGCTTTGAGCTCTTTGGATGTTGTATATGCTGTTTTCCAACAGTTCACACTAACCTTCAAAGACTTCTTGGATTAGTTTTTCTCTTCCCACCACATCCTGAGAGGTTCTTGACAGTTCCATGAGCAGAAAACTTCTTAATAACATTGCGAACTGTAGACACAGGAATCCTGAGGTCTTTGGAGATGGCCTTGTACCCCTTTGAAGTTTGATGATAATGGTTTTTCTAATGGTCTCAGGCAGCTCTCTTGTCGTCACCATTATGAAAATGGAACAGGGAGTGAATGTGGCCATTTTAAACATTAGAGCAATGGTTCTCAACCCAATTCTCTGGGACCCCCAGGCAAGTCAGGTTTTCAGGATATCCACAACAAAAATGCATGAGAATGCATGGAGGGAGGAGTGGCCTAGTGGT
Source organism: Ichthyophis bannanicus (assembly GCA_033557465.1). Classification (NCBI taxonomy): domain Eukaryota; kingdom Metazoa; phylum Chordata; class Amphibia; order Gymnophiona; family Ichthyophiidae; genus Ichthyophis; species Ichthyophis bannanicus. The sequence goes on from CM066046.1 coordinate 39,387,388, forward strand.
TGCGGCAAGTTACCTCAGGCCAGAAGATCAGGGGTTCATATCCCACTAGAGGACAGCAACCTTGGGCCGTAAGGACTGGGGTTTCTAGTCCCACAGGTGCTCCTTGTGGTCTTGGGCAAGCCACTTAACCCTCCATTGCCCATGTTCCCTGTAAAATAGTTATCTCCAAGTTATAATGCCCTGTTCAATGTAATTTCAGTTTGTTCAATGTAAACCGCCTTGATATCATGAAAGGCGGTATATAAGAAATGTTAAAGAAATAAATAAATAAAAGAAGAAAATAAATGAGACAGATCTGCAGGCACTGCTTTCATTGTATGCATATTCACTGTGGATACCCTGAAAACCTGACTGGCCTGGGAGTCCCAGAGGATTGGGTTGAGAACCACTGCATTAGAGCCATCATTCATTGGTTGATTCAAGTCATGTGAGTACTGACAATTGATCACAGGTGCATCTAATTACACTGCAATGGGAATGTGGTTCTTCTGTTCAAACTGATTTGAATTGTTTATAAGGGTGCCAATAATCATGTCCTGGAAATGTCACAGTTTTTATACTATTTCCTACTATTTCTTTTTTTGTTTGGTCTTGTTTTATTTGATTCTTTTATTTTATTTATTTTATATTATTTATTTATTAACAATTCTTATATACCGCACTATTAGACATCAGCGCGGTTTACATTGAACAAAAAACATCCGACAATTTACATATGTCTGGTCAATTACATTTAACAGGAGATATAAACTTGGGAAATAGGGGAAACTATATACAAAGGTGTGTTATCTGACAAGAGATATCATGGTTAACTATATACAAAGGTGGTGCAATAGTATATGGAACTGTTTGTATTTACATTGTGTAGTTGGCCTGTTGCGATGGTCTGTCTGTTTGGCCACTCCTGCTATTCACCTGGAGGTTTTTTATATCAAAAGCCAGTCCAAAGCCATTTCACTAGTCCCCTTTTTTAAGGAGATATTGGACATTAAGGGGTTGAACTGCAAGGATGCCAATAATGTTGGCCACAACTGTATGTGCTTTTTTTGTACCTTTTGAAAAGTACCTAAAATGATGGACCTGATATTCAAAAGGATTTATCTGGTTATCAGAACCTGTTAAATAAATAAACCTCAGTGAGGCCAATATTCAGCAGATTGTGCCATAGAATATTCCTTCTGACTGCCATGGCATTATCTGGATAGTCAAAAGGTGGAAGATCCCCTGTAGCAAAGTGACTCATAATATTTTTTTGTCAGATTAAGAATCAAAAAGATCATTCAATACAGGTATGATCTAGCCCTTGATGTGGTGTACGCAGATTTCAGTAAAGCACAGTTACTTACCTGTAACAGGTGATCTCTGGGAACAGCAGGAATTAGTCATCACATATGGGTACGTCGGTACCGACGGAGCCTGCGCGGGAAAGCTCCCCAGCTTTTCAAATAAAAAGCTTTTGGGGCCTCCCACTGCACATGCGCGCTGCCTTCCCGCCTTCCTGACCAGCTCTCCTCAGTTCGAGTTTAAAGCTGAGACAATAGAGAGAGAGGACAGGAAGATAGAGGAATAGAGAGACAACTCCTAGGGGAGGTGGGTGGGTTGTGATGACTAATTCCTGCTGTTCCCAGAGATCACCTGTTACAGGTAAGTAACTGTGCTATCTCTAGGAACAAGCAGGAATAAGTCATCACATATGGGGACTCCCTAGCTGAGATGCCTGGGAGATCCCCCTCCAAGGGTAACCATCTTCGGATGGATCTCAGGCATCCATTCTGGGAAGGTGGGCAGGAGTTGTTTAAGTATGGAACAGGTGTTTGAGGACAGCCTGACCAAACAAGGCATCCCGGCGGGAGTCCTTGTCCAAGCAGTAATGGGCTGTGAAGGTATGCACCGAGGCCCAAGTGGCTGCTCGACAGATCTGATCTATGGACACAGAGTGAAGATGAGCCATAGAAGTAGCCATGGCTCTCACATTGTGAGCTGTGACATGGCCTTCCAGAGAAATGTTCTTACTCTGGTAAGCAAAGGAAATACACTGAGCAATCCAGTTGGAAAGTGTGCGTTTGGCGACTGGAAGTCCCAAATGAGAAGGATCAAAAGCCACGAAAAGCTGAGAAGACTTTCGATGTGGCTGAGTTCTATTGAGGTAAAAGGCGAGAGCTCTTTTACAGTCAAGAGTATGAAGGTTCCTCTCTGCACTGGATGCATGAGGAGCCGGAAAAAAGACAGGTAGATATACCTCTTGATTAAGATGAAAAGGCGAGACCACTTTAGGCATAAAGTGAGGATTCGTCCTAAGGACCACCTTATCATGATGAAATCTGGTATAAGGTGGATTTGCCACCAAAGCCTGCAGTTCACTGATGCGGCGAGCCGAAGTGACTGCAATAAGGAAAAGGACCTTCCAAAAAAAGACATTTCAGGGAGGTAGATACCAACGGTTCAAAAGGTGGCTTCATAAGTTGACCCAGAACTAAATTCAAGTCCCATGCTACCGGAGGAGGCCGGATGGGAGGCTTAGTGAGGGTTAGGCCTCTCATGAATCTTGCAATAAGAGGATGAGAGGAAACAGATTGTCCATTTATAGGTTTTAAGGATGCTGTAATAGCACTTAAATGGACTCGTACTGAATTCGTCTTGAGGCCTGCATTGGAGAGATGCAGGAGATAGTCTAGTAGAGAATTCAATGGAAGTGCCAGAGGGTCAAGACCCTGTTGGGCACACCAAATGGAAAAACGTTTCCATTTGAAAGCATAGGAACGTCTGGTAGAGGGTTTCCTAGAGGCATAAAGGATATCTTTCACTGGTTGAGAAAGATTAAACTCTTGAAGGCTTAAGCCTTCAGTAACCAAGCTCGGAGATGTAGGGACTTGGGGTTTGGATGCCACAAAGTCCCCGGCTCCTGAGACAGAAGGTCTGGTGCAGCTCCCAGGTCCAGGGAGGAGCCCTGGGAGAGCTGTAGAAGGAGAGGGAACCACACTTGGCGTGGCCAGCGTGGAGCAATGAGGATCATGGATCCGTGATCCCTCTGAAGTTTGAACAGAGTCTTGGGAATCAAAGGAATGGGTGGAAAAGCGTACAGGAATTCCTGACCCCAATGCAGGAGAAAGGCATCGTTGGCCTGAGCTCCCTGACACGGAGTCCTGGAACAGAACCGGGGAAGTTTGGCATTCCACGGACTTGCAAAGAGGTCTATGTCCGGGGTCCCCCATTCCTGAAAGATTCTGCATATCTGGTCCATATGAAGGGACCATTCGTGTGGGAGCAGAACTCGACTGAGTCTGTCTGCCCGAGAGTTTTGAACTCCTGGAAGATATACTGCCAGAAGATGAATTTGGTGCTCTCTGGCGAAGGCCCATAATCTGAGAGCTTCGTTGCAAAGCGACAGAGAGCCCGTCCCTCCTTGTTTGTTGATATAAAACATGGCCACCTGATTGTCTGTCTGAACTAGGACAGTCAGGTTGGCAAGGAGGGTATGGAAGACTGTGAGGGCAAGGAAGATTGCTCGCAGTTCCAGAAGATTGATATGAAGGGTGGTCTCTTGGGGAGACCAGATTCCCTGAGTGGAGAGATGTTGAAGATGAGCTCCCCACCCTGTTTGGGAGGCATCTGTTGTGAGGGTTGCTTGGGGCAACGAAGGTTGGAAGGGGGTCCCCAACAACAGATTTTTGGAGGATGTCCACCACTGGAGAGACCAAAACAGACGTTTTGAGGTGAGTACCTGGTCTGACAGCAGTCCCGATGCTTGAGACCACTGGGTGGCCAATGTCCATTGAGCTGCTCTCATATGGAGACGAGCATAGGGCACCACATGAACCGTGGAGGCCATGTGGCCCAGAAGTTGCAGCATTTCTCTGGCTGACAAGTGACTTCTGGACTGAGCTTGGGAGGCCAAGCTTATTAGCCTTTGGCCTCGGACCAGAGGGAGGTAGGCCCTTGCAGTGGTGGAGTCCAATTGGGCCCCTATGAATTCCAGAGACTGAGTAGGGATGAGTTGGGATTTGGGAATGTTTACCACAAGTCCCAGATATTGAAGAATACGCCTTGTGCGGTCCAGAGAAACCTGGGCTTCTGACTGAGATGGAGCTCGGATGAGCCAGTCGTCCAGATATGGGAAGACAAAGATTCCCATGCCTCTGAGAAATGCGGCTACGACTGCCATGCATTTTGTGAAGACTCTTGGAGCAGAGGCCAGACCGAAGGGTAGTACTCTGTACTGGAAATGTTTTCCCTGGAACAGAAATCTTAGATACTTTCTGTGGGATGGATGGATGAGTATATGAGTGTACGCATCCTTGAGATCTAGAGAACAAAGCCAATCTTGACTCTGAAGGTATGGAAGGAGAAGGCCCAGAGAGAGCATTTTGAATTTCTCCTTGAATAGAAACCTGTTCAATTCTCTCAGATCTAGGATAGGTCTGAAGCCCCCTGTCTTCTTTGTTATGAGAAAGTAAGGGGAGTAGAAACCTAACCCCTGTTGTGGAGGAGGAACCTCCTCTATTGCCCCTTGGGCAAGAAGAGAAGAGACTTCCTGACCCAACAGGGTCAGAAGAGATGGGGGAGAACTGAATTGCCTCACCATGGTATGGGGAGGAAGGCTGGAGAAATGAAGTTTGTAGCCTTCTCGGATAATAGAGAGGGTCCATTGCTCTGATGTTATTTGCTCCCATCTGGGAGCAAAGTGAGCTAGCCTTCCAGGAATGGTGAGGGGCTCTGGCTGTGCTAGAGCCAGAAACGGCAAGTTCTCTAGAGGGAAGTCAAAACCCCTGAGGGGGTTGAGCCTGCTGGGATGTAGCAGACACTGCAGGCTTTGACTTTACCTGCTTAGATTGTTGACGCTTAGCCGCAAGGCGAGGCTGAGCAGATTGCTGGCCAGTATTTGTGGGAAATCTGGTCTTTTTATAGTAAGGCCTTTTAAAAGGCTTCTTTTTGGTAGGGGTAGAAGTAGACTTGGAAAGTCTATCTAGAGTGGCATTTTCTGCATCCATTTGAGCAGCTTTAATCTGCCAGTCTTCCCCAAATAAGTTCTCACCGGTACAGGGCAGATTCCTGAGGCCTTCTACAACCCAGGGTTCTAGGTTAGAAGCCTGGAGCCAAGCGAGACGTCGGGCTGCAATAGCAATTCCCGAAGCTCTGCCTGCAACCTCGAAAGAATCAAAGGCTGCCCTGTTGGAGAACTTGGAGACCTCTGAAAGTTGTGTCACCATAGAAAAGAAGTCCGCCCTTTGATCATCAGGGATAAAGGGGGCAGAATTCTGTATTTTTAGGGCAAGTTGCCCAAGATACATGCCCATATAAAGGCTATAAGAGTTGATCCTGGCTATAAGCATACTAGCCTGGAACATCTTTCTTCCAAAAGAGTCTAGGTTCTTACATTCACGCCCTGGAGGGGTAGAAGAATGCCTCTTAGGACTCTTTATTTTCTTCATAGCAGACTTCACCACAATGGAGTGGTGAGGCAGCTGAGTTTTTTGGAACCCAGGCGAAGGAGGGACCCGATACATGGTGTCCAACCTGCGGGAATGGGGAGACAGTGTTAAAGGAGTCTCCCACAAATCCATCAAGTGTTCTTGAAGGATTTCATGGACAGGCAGAGTGACTGCCTCTTTAGGAGCTTTTGAGTATCCTAAAATGTCCAATTTTTTTGATCTGGGTTCTCTTTCAGAAGATGTAGTAATAGAAAGTGCTTTAGCTACATCAACAATGAAATCCTGAAAGGATAAATCCTCTGGAGGAGACATCCTCCTCTTGGGAGAAGAGGGCTCCTCAGGAAGAGTAAGCTCAACAGAGTCATCAGAGGAATTGAATTCATCAGAAGAATCTGAGTACTCTTTCTGTGCTTCCAATGTACGATACGCATACCGATCGGTATCGACATCGGGCGTATCGGGCATGGGATCGGTACCGGGCGAAAGCCGGAATCCGGTATGCAAAACCGATCGACGTTTAGAAGTCGATGGTCTCGGTTCCGGTGTAGATACCGGAACCGGGGTCGGTACCGATGAAATCGGTACCGAGGGCGTCGCAGCCTTAATGAAGGCCAGTACGGCCTGCTGCATGGTCTGGACAGTACTGCCCATAGACACCACTACTGCCTGGATGTCGGTACCGGTATGGGCCCGTACCCCAGAGCAGTCCAACAGGTGATCTGTCGAGGCCGTGCCATCGATGTCAACCTGTGACCCCATGATTGCTTTGGAGGCCGGAACCTCCCGCCGGGGTTTTTTGGCCTGGGCAGAATCCTCGAACTCAGAACTGAGAGCCTCTCGATCTTTAGAAAGAGATTTGCTTTTAGAGGATTTGCCCACAGAAGTTTTGGTTACCTGAGATCCATCCGGAGAGGAAGACCTGGACGACTGTGATGCTTCTGAAGGAAACAGCACATGGAGCTTGTTAGCCCGGTTCTGCAAACCGCGTTTAGACATCTGGGTGCAGGATGGGCAGTCCGGTATGGAGTGCTCAGGTCCCAAACATTTGAGACACCATTCATGGGTGTCTGTGACAGAAATGACAGCACTGCATTTGGTACATTTTTTGAAACCAGGGACTGGCTTCTCCATGAGGAGAAACTGTGTAGGCCTTAAGGCCTAACGCCGGGTACCAAGCTGTGCTGAAGAAAAAAAAAAAAAAAAAAAGTCTTTTTTTTTTTTTTTTTTGTATATAGAAAGAAAGAAAGACCGGCGATACCGGTATCGGTATGGGGAAGGCAGGTACGCGGTCTAAAGAAACAAACAAAAGTAACAAATTCTTCAGCGGTGACAGGAACACGACCTGCTGGCTCCGCGGAAAAAGAAGAACTGAGGAGAGCTGGTCAGGAAGGCGGGAAGGCAGCGCGCATGTGCAGTGGGAGGCCCCAAAAGCTTTTCATTTGAAAAGCTGGGGAGCTTTCCCGCGCAGGCTCCGTCGGTACCGACGTACCCATATGTGATGACTTATTCCTGCTTGTTCCTAGAGATAGCCTTTGACACCGTTCCACACAGGTGACTTATAAACAAACTGAGCACCCTAGGGATGGACCCTAAAGTTACTGATGGGTTAGAAACTGGTTGAGTGGGAGGCGACAAAGGGTACAGGGTAAATTGAGCTCACTCCGAGGAGAAGGAGCTTACCATTGGTGTGCCCCAGGAATCTGTCCTTGGTCCAATTCTTTTTAACATCTTTGTTAGTGATATTGTGGAAGGGCTGTCAGGTAAGGTTTGCTTGTTTGCGGATGATACCAAAATCTGCAATAGAGTAGACACCCAGGAAGGAGTAGACAACATGAGGAGGGATCTAGCTAAGGCTGCAAAAATCCAAAAGAGCTGTACAGTGTAGGGGGAGGGAGTACTTCTGCCCACAAAAGAGTGGGACCTGGGCATAATTGTGTCTAATGATCTTAAAGTAGCTACACAGGTAGAAAAGGCAAAAGCCAGAAGGATGCTTGGGTGTATAGGGAGAGGAATGGCCAGCAGAAAAAAAGAGGTGATAATGCCTCTGTATAAGTTTCTGGTGTGACCTCATTTGGACTACTGTGTGCAATTCTGGAGACTGCACCTTCAAAAGGATATAAACAGGATGGAGTCAGTGCAGAGAGTGGCTACTAAAATGGTTAGTGGTCTTTGTTATACAGCATATGAGCACAGAATTAAAGATCTTAATATGTATAACTTTAGAGGAAAAGCAGAATATGATAGAATATGATAGAAATGTTTAAATACTTTTGTGGCAAAAATGCACAGGAGGAAAGTAAGAACATAAGAACATAAGATATGCCATACTGGGTCAGACCAAGGTCCATCAAGCCCTGTATCCTGTTTCCAATAGTGGCCAATCTAAGTCACAAGTACCCAGCAGTTTCCACAAAAGACTTTCCTCCTGTGCATTTTTGCCACAGAAGTATTTAAACATCTCTATCATATCTCCTCTATCCCGCCTTTCCTCTAAAGTATACATATTAAGATCTTTAATATGCTTGTATTGGGGCAAGCAGTGGATATCCTGGGTCCCCTTTAATAATGGTTTATGGACCTTTCCTCGAGGAACTTGTCCAAACCTTTTTTAAACCTGGCTGCACTAACAGCTTTTACTACATCCTCCGATAACGAATTCCAGAGTTTGATTGCACTTTGAGTGAAAAAATATTGAAAGCAAGCTCTGCTATGAGGGGACATAGGATGAGGGTGAAAGGGGATAGACTCAGGACTAATATGCGGAAATATTTCTTTATGGAAAGAGTGGTAGATGTGTGGAATAGTCTCCTAGTGGAGGTGGTAGAGACGAGGATAATGTCTAGATTTAAAAAAGCATGGGACAAACACAGAGGATCTTAAAGGTAAAAAGAGGAAATTAGACTTACCTGCTAATTGTTGTTCCTTAAGGAACTCTAGTCCAGTCCCGGAACCATAGAGTTTAGAATCTCCTCCAGCAGCTTTGGAGACTGAAAGACATCACCGCTTTGATGACACTGGTATAAATAGGCAAGGACCGCCCCCTTCCACCAGTACCTATTGACAAAGCAGACTCAGCAGAGCAACAAATAAGTAGTTAAAAAAGTAATGCAATAAACAGAAACTACTATTTTTTTATTTTTTTTTACAATGCGTGAATCGTCCATTGTAAATACCCCAGGGCAGAAGGAATCTTCACTAAGACAGAAACCAACCCCTTAGAGTTATCCCAGTACTGCTGTGAAAGGGATCCCTCAGCGTTTGCACTCTGCGCCACCCCTAGAACCCCTTGCTGAGATACACCCCCCCAAACTTCAGGCTGACCAGCTCTTCAACTTACTGGGAGGGATCCGGGACTGGACTAGAGTTCCTTAAGGAACAACAATTAGCAGGTAAGTCTAATTTCCTCTTCCTTTGCGTCCCTCTAGTCCAGTCCCGGAACCATAGAGGATGTAACAGAGCAGTGAATATCAACGGGAGGGACCTGCAAGCCCAGCCTGAAGCACCGCTGAGCCAAAACACCCATCCCCCGCTGCCTGCACATCTAACCTATAGTGCTTTGCAAAGGAATGCAACGACGACCAAGTTGCCGCCCTACAAATGTCCGCTACCGGCACCAAACTGACTTCTGCCCAAGACGCCGCTTGCGCTCTAGTGGAGTGAGCCCGGAGGCCCTCCGGTACCACTCTTCCCTTCAGAAGATACGCTGTTGCGATCGCCTCTTTCACCCACCACGAAAGCGACGACTTAGCTGCAGCGTCTCCTTTCCGCGGACCCCCAAATGACACGAACAACCTGTCCGACTTCTGGAACGGTGCGGTGCTGCGAAGATATTCTTAAGAACGCGCCGAACATCCAGCAGATGCAACCTGCCTTCCAACTTGTCCTTCTGCTCCTCCGAAAATATCGGAAGCGACACCACCTGGTTAACATGAAACACCGAAACCACCTTCGGCAAGAACGCCGGCACAGTACGCAACACGACCTTGTGATTGAAAAACGACAAATATGGCTCCTTACAAGATAAGGCTTGCAACTCGGAAATCTGTCTCGCAGAGCAAATAGCCATCAAAAAGACTGTCTTCGAAGTGAGATCCTTCAGCGAGGCCTCGCTCAACGGCTTAAACGGCGCTCTGACCAAGGCCTCTAACACCAAATTCAGATCCCACGCCGGCACTGAAACTCGCCGCGGAGGCCGCATGAGCAGCACGGCCTGCAAAAATCGTCGAATGTCGCCATGAGCTCCTAACAGCTGACCCTGAACCTTACCCCGATAACAGGAAATCGCTGCCAACTGCACCCGCAAGGAACTAGCCGCCAGGCCCTTTTCTACCCCATCTTGTAAAAACGAAAGGACCTGCGACACCGAAGCTCCCAAAGGCCGCAGATGCCGCTCCGCACACCAGGCCTCAAAAATGCGCCATACTCGAATATACGCCAATGAAGTGGACCTTTTTCGCACCTTCAGCAACGTAGAAATGACCGCCGCGGAATACCCCTTGGCCGTCATCCTAGCCCTTTCAAGAGCCACGCCGTAAGCGAGAATCGATTCACCTGGGGCATGCGTAGCGGCCCCTGCAGCAAAAGATCCGCCCGCTGCGGGAGCCTCCACGGCCTGTCCACCAGCAGCCGAATCAAATCCGCATACCAAGGTCTTCTGGGCCAATCGGGCACTATCAGAATCACCAGGCCGCGGTGCCCTTCTATCCGCTGCACTACCCGGCCTATGAGAGCCCAAGGCGGAAACACATATAGAAGCCCCTCCTCCGGCCACCTCTGTGCCAACGCATCGAGCCCCTCTGACATTCTTTCTCGCCGCCTGCTGAAAAAACGCTCGCGGATTCGAAACTCATCATCAGATCCATTTGCGGAATCCCCCAGCACCGTACCACTAACGCAAAGATGTCTGGGTTTAGCACCCACTCCTCCGGATCCACTCTGCGGCGACTCAGGAAATCCGCTTCGACATTGTCTACGCCGGCTACATGCTGCGCTGACAGAGCCGACAGGTTCTGCTTCGCCCAACCTAACAGCTGACTTGCCTCTGCCTCCAGCGTCGCACTGCCGGTGCCTCCTTGGCGATTGATGTAAGCTACGGTTGTCGCATTGTCGGATAGCACTCGGACCGCCGCCTGGCACAAGCAGTCCTGGAACTTCTGAAGAGCCAAAAACACCGCTCGCATCTCCAACCTGTTGATGGACCATTCCTGCTCTTCCAGAGACCACTGCCCCTGGGCAAAATTTCCTTCGCAATGCGCTCCCCACCCTACGAGACTTGCATCCGTCGTTAACAGTCTCCAGGATGGAGGCTCCAGGGACACGCCCGCTTCCAGACTTTCCATCCGCAACCACCAACGAAGCTCCTGCCGCACTTCTCGGGGACAAACTAACCGCTGCGAAAATGCATCCCTCTGATGGTACCAACGCCGGAGCAGGGCGCTTTGCAATGGCCGCATGTGAGCCGTGGCCCATGGCACCACCTCGATCGTGGCTGCCATCGTTCCGAGCAACTGCAGATACTGCCACGCTGTTGGAGCCTGCTGAGCGAGAAACTGTCTCATCAGGCATCGCAACCCTTGCGCTCTGTGAACCGGGAGAAATACTGCTGCCAACTCCGTCTCACAGCGCACCCCCAATACTCTAGGGACTAAGAGGGGAACAATCTGCTCTTCGCAAAGTTGACTACCCAGCCGAGGCTTTCCAACATCCGCACCTTGCAAGCCGTGGCCGCGGAACTCTCCTCCCTGGACTTCGCCCGAATCAACCAATCGTCCAAGTACGGATGTACCAGCACTCCCTCCTTGCGGAGCGCCCCCGCCGCCACTACCACCATAATCTTGGTGCATGTTCGAGGCGCCGTCGCCAGCCCGAAGGGCAGTGCCTGGAATTGAAAGTGCCCCATGGGCACCGCAAACCGCAAAAACCTTTGATGCTCTTGGCGAACCGGAATATGGAGATAAGCCTCTGTGAGATCTAACGACGTCAGAAACTCTCCTGCCCTGACCGCCACGATGACGGAGCGCAACGTTTCCATCCGGAAATGGGTAATTCGAAGGCACCTGTTCACCCGTTTCAGATCCAAAATCGGCCGAAAAGTGCCTTCCTTTTTGGGGACCACAAAATAGATGGAGTATCGACCGCAACCGGACTGGTCCGCCGGAACGGGCACCACCGCCCTGAGCTGCAGCAGGTGCTGCAGCGTTTCCGAAACTGCCCTTAGCTTCTGTGGAGCTCTGCACGGAGATTGGACAAAAGAATCTAAGACGGGGCGATGGAGTTCTAGAGCATAGCCCTCTCGAATGACCTCCAACACCCACTGGTCTGATGTAAGCTGGACCCAGGCAGGGTAAAACTCCCGCAACCTTCCTCCCATGGGTACCACCTCCACCTGAGTCCGCCTCATCTCATTGGGACTTTTTAACATTGGAGGACTGGAAAGGCGCAAAGCCTCTGCCCGCCCCCCTGAAACCTCAAAACCCCTGTCCACGTACCGGAAATCTTCCCCTCTGGGGTTGGCTAAAACGAAAGGAGCGAAATCTCCGGAACTCCCTCGGAGCCCTGCGGGATCCCGTAGTACCTTGTCCCGGCTTTGGCTTGTCCTCTGGCAGCCGACCGCCCTTGGACTCCCCGAGATCCTTCACCAACGTTTCCAAATCCTCTCCAAACAACAGCTTTCCTCTAAACGGGAGCTTGCTGAGACGAGCCTTAGACGACCCGTCAGCCGACCAGTTGCACAACCAGAGATACCGTCGAGCCGCCACTATCGACGCCATACTCTTCGCCAGCCCGCGGGTGAGGTCATAATAAATATCCGCTAAATAAGCGGTGCCAGACTCCAATCGCGCTACCTCCTCCACCTGCCCGTCTACTCGATTCCCCTGCAACCTCTGGGACCATCTCAAGCAGCCTCTCGCCACCCACGCCCCTGCTATCGAGGCCTGCAAGGAAAGGGCACTAATATCGAACACTTGCTTCAGTAACGTATCCAATTTCCTGTCCTGCACATCCTTTAACGCCGCAGCGCCTTCAACCGGAATCGTGGTTTTCTTGGTTACTGCCGATACCGCCGCATCCACCTTAGACGAGTGAAAAAGCTCCCTATCCTGGTCCGATAGCGGATACAGCCGAGCCAGGGCCTTCGAACCCCTCAGAGCCGACTCAGGCATGTCCCACTCCTCCTGAATCATGTTTTTAAAAACCCTATGAACCGGTAAAACACGATGGGACGTCCGCACTGCCTGCAACAGCAGATCCTCCAACTCCTCCTCTGTCCCCTGCCCTGTCGAGGGCATGTTAAGTGTTTTGAGCGTCTCAGCAATCAACGCCGGCAGCTCCTCTCACCGAAACACCCTGACTACTCTACTCTGTTGCTTCGAGTCAGGTAACTCCCCCTCCTCTAACTCCTCCTCGGAGGCCTCCTCTGTATCCACATCCGCCACTGCCAACTCCTCTTCAAGTTGCGACGGGGGACTGTCTTCCACTGTCCCCTTACTCCGTTTGGAGGAGCTGCCTCCTCCTCAGGAAGGCCGCCCGCCCCAGGCCTTTTCTGCCTCCTGGACCCCTGTGGAATAGGCGTCCCCAGCCCAGGCTGCAATAAGGCAAAGACCTGTTGCATGAGGGAGAAGAAATCCGGTGGAATCCCCGGAGTAGCACCCCCCGGACACTTTTCCAGCGGCGGAGTAGCACCTTCCGTGGAGGACGGCCCTGCCACTGGTTCCGCCGGCACCAAGACAGGAGGGAGGGACCCCGCCGCCTCTAAGGGTGGCTCCCCTCACTCCCCCGAGGAACCCCCCAATGCCTTATCCATGACCACTGCTTCCAAAGTGCAGGCTCTACACACCCCGGAGTCTAACACTTCTCCCCGCCTCGCGCCACAAACTAAACAGCGAGGCTTGGAAGGCATAATCCCAAGGGCCCAGATAACGAATCTGCTCACCCTGAAAACGGCCTTGCTACCTATAAGCAAGCCCCAATGCCAGACCAAAACTGCTATCTATAGAAAAACTCCTCTCAGGTGTGTGGGTTTTTTTTTTTTTTTTTTGGTGCTCAAAAAACGTGCCCAGCCAACTGCCAATCCCTTCCTGACTGAGCAACCACCAAAACGAAGCTTCAAACCCTGTCAAATAGAGAGATGAAGCCGAAAAGTTTTAAACTTGCAGCTGCCAAAATGGCCGCTGCCGCGCTTCCCGCGCCGAGACACGCGGCTCTCACTAAATGAAAAAACTGCAGCCGCATGTCCACTGTTCAGTCCCCCCGCTGTACTGGGCAAGCCGCTCAAGAAAACTCACCGCTGCCGCCGCGAAGTGTGTGTGTGGGGGGGTGTCCTCCGGCACCGGAGCTCAGCCATTCCGCGGCTTCAGCTCTGGCAATAAGCAGCACTCACACCTGGGCTTCTTGATGCTAACGGTTCTGCCTTTGCCCTCCACCTGCTCCTCACCCTTAGTTGCGGGTTCGGGAGCAGGGAGGCAGATCTTCCAAATTAAGCCCCCCCTCTGCTCGTTTAACTCGATGGGGAAATTACTGAGGGAGGGGGAAGGGAGAGAGAGGAGGAGAGAGAGAGAGAGGAGGCCAGCAGAAGAAACAGGAACAATTCCAGCAGCCAGCACTCCACCTATAAAAAAAAAAATCCAAATAAAATGCCCAGCCTAAACTGATAGGCAAATTTACAAAAAGAAAGTCTAGCTCTGCTTATTTGTCTCCACTGAGCCCAGTCCCAGGCTCAGAACCTATCTCCAGCTGCTTGGAGACTGAAAGTACTGGTGGAAGGGGGCGGTCCTTGCCTATTTATACCAGTGTCATCAAAGTGGTGATGTCTTTCAGTCTCTAAAGCTGCTGGAGGAGATTCTAAACTCTATGGTTCCGGGACTGGACTAGAGGGACGCAAAGGAAGGGACTATTGTAGTTGATATGGAAAGGCAAACTAGATAGGCCATGTGGTCTTTTTCTGCCTTCATGTTTCTATGTTTCTAACATAGTTCATTTAAATTTCATATAAAAGATGAAACTCAACTCTTGCGTTGCACCACTTGCCCAAACAAATGTATATCTATGATGAAAATCGGTAAGTCATACCTGTATTGGATGATCTTTTTGATTCTTAGTCCAACGAAAAAAAATATTTTGAGTCACTGTGCTAGAGGTGATCTTTCACCTTTTGATTATATGGCTTCCTCAGTGAGAACCTTTTGGACATGCCGATCTGGATAGTGCCAGGGCGATCGGTGGGCAGAGCTGGGCAGGAAACACCTATCCAGATAGTGGTGATTTTTAGTTCTGCTGTCCGGAACAGTATCTTCATAACATAGGACAGGTAAAAAGCAGCAGTCTGTGGAGCTAGTTGGAGGTGTTACCAAGCAGCCAAGAAGGAGCAAAGGAAGCAGGCTGTTCTCCAGGTGGCCCCAACATCATCGAGGGACTGTTTAAAGCCAGCTGCAGTCTGTGGAGCCAGTGGGAGGTGTTACTGCACAGCTAAGAAGGAGCAGAGGAAGCAGGCTGTTCTCCAGGTCAGCCCCAATGTCATTGGGGGCCTGATCAATTAAATCCAGCTGGGTGTGAGGCGCTAGCCATAGGTGCACTGTCGTGGGCATGATCTAAGGGACATGATACAAAGGACTCTCTTGCCCCTTGGGAGCCCCTTGGAGCACTGCAGGAGCAATTTTACATCTACTGACCGGTGAGCACCACACATGGGTAAGCGAAAGAAGTTGGTATCTGAGAAGGTAGTTACTGGGCCAATGGATAGGCATCTAAAGGCTAAGGTGGGGGACAATTTTCCTGCAGACTCTGATTTTTTGTCTTTACAATCCCTGGGGGCATCCCTGAGTTCTCAGGATTATACATCGCCTCCTCCCCCCATCTACTTTGTCTCCGCCCACCCCAAACACTGCTGGTGATCCATTACAGCAAAGTACTCCCTCTAAAGAGGGTGAAATTTTGAGACCGGTATTCTGGTCTCTGGCCCCATCTGACGCTAGGGAAGTGTCTGAATCCCAGATATCTCTAGCTGATATATGGAGGGTGGTCAGCCAGACGGAGCAGACCTTGGCCACCACTGTTTCCCAGTTTTGTGCTTTCTCACAGGAGACAGTAACAATGCTGGGTAAAGTTAAGGAGAGGGTTGAGTTGTTGGCAAATCAAGTTCTTAAATGTGAAAGTCAATGTTCCTCTCTGCAGGCAACTAGTGTCTCTAACATTAAGGATACTCTTGCTGTGCATCATAAATTGGAATTGTATGAAAATATGTTTAAGGCAAAAAATATTCGATTTCTGAATTTTCCTGTTTTTCATTTGTTGTCACCTGAGATTCTGTTGCGAAAGTACCTTAGAGAGGTCCTAGCTTTGTGTGGGGTCACTCAATGGTATTTTCTAAATTATTTTACCTATGTAGCAGAAAGGTGTCTCATGAGACTTCTGAGGGTTTTGATCCCCTGCAACCTCAGTCAGATTTTAATTTGACACAATTTTTGGAGTGCTCACAGGACACCACTGCCTCCAGAGCAACTCTGGTGGTTACCTTTTTTTCCGAACAAGACAAGGTCTCAGTGTTTAAAAGTTACTTTAAAAATAAAACTACAGTGTTTTGTGGGGCGAGGATTCAGCTGTTTCCAGAAATCTCTAGGGCTACACAGTTTCGGAGGAGGACATTTTTAGCCATTAAACCAAGGGTATTGATCCTTGGGGCTACTTTTTTGTACTTATCCCTGCAAGTGTTTAATTACACTGCAGGGTTCTAGGTTTATCTTTACGGACTCCCTACAATTGGAGGCCCTTTTAGCAGACAGACAGAAACATGAGGTTGTTGGGTGAGGTATTGGTGGGAAATATATTATGGCTGCAATGTTAGAGCTTAGCTTTATTTTTCTTTTATTGCTGTTACATAATTTGTTTTTCTCTTCTTCTTCGTGATGTGGGCTTATTGATGTGAGATGTTTCTTATGGCAGGATAATGTCAACATTTTGTCTTTTATGATCATTCTAGTCTAGTTTCCTGTATACTTGCTTTGTGAGTAAAAAAAAAAAAAGAAGCGGTTCTAAGTCTATGCAGATTGGATATCAACTATCTAGAGAGTGCATGGCATTCTCCCACAGGTGCTCCTTGTGGTCTTGGGCAAGCCACTTAACCCTCCATTGCCCATGTTCCCTGTAAAATAGTTATCTCCAAGTTATAATGCCCTGTTCAATGTAATTACAGCTTGTTCAATGTAAACCGCCTTGATATCATTAAAGGCGGTATATAAGAAATGTTAAATAAATAAATTGACAGTAAATACTGGATATTAAACATCAGCCATTATCCAAGCACTGCTGCTGAATATCCAGTATATTTTGCCTGCGGTGGCTGGAGTTTAATGAAAATGACTTGAATATTGGCCTGGACGTTTATTAGTGTATAAAATCTACAAAGTGAGATCTCAGCACATTAACATTAATAATGCTGGTGGGGAGGATATTCAGTGGCAGCAGCTAGTGCTTGTAAAGCAGCTAGCCGTTGCTGCTGAAATCTAAACCCGGATAGCTATATTTGGCCACTGACATTGAATATCCGGATTGTCGCAGAACCCAGAGGCTAATGGGGTAGCGGTGATACTGAGCCGCTGCCTGGTTAGCTTCCGCAGGTAAAGTTAGGCCAGCTTTTACCATGCCTTACTTTACTCGTGTCGCTAACTAGGCAGCGGCGATATTGAGTCGCTGCCCAGTTAGCGATGTGTGTTGCCTCCGTTCTGCCCTGGAACGCCCACGACAGACCCTGATGCTAACCATGCAGCATCGGGGTGTGTAGTGGCGCTAACCGTGTTGGTGCCACTGAATATTTTGCTCAGCAGCATTTACATGGTTTGCAAGTTTGCAAACCATGTAAATGCCTTTGAATATAGCCCACAATGTCTTAATATCAATCATGCTTACCCTCAAGAAGAAGGGAAATTTCTTGCCATAAAACCCAACTCGAAAGAACTCTGGTTCTAGTCGTTGTTGTTCCATGATGTGATCATAATATGTGGCTTCCATTTTCTGTAAACAGAAAAGAGCAACTGAAATCAGATATCCAAGGCTTCCCTATAACTCTAGAGTCAGGCATAGATAACATGTACAAAAAAAGAAAAATTGCAGACACAGTTCTTTAAAAGATTTCTCAAGAACAGTGATGAAATTATGCAAATGCTACAACAAAGCTTTTTGTTGTTGTTGTTGTTAAGTGACGTTGATTATGGCGACCCTCTGAATAGTTGATCTAAACTGTGTTCGGTCTTTAGTCTGGTTGCTAATTGTTAATTGAATGGCATTGATAACTACTGTTATTGTATTGATCCATCTAATCACTGACCACCTTCTTTTGCACTGACCTTCAACTTTGCCATACACCTAGTAAGGCCCAAGGGATATGAGGTAGGAATTTATGCATCAAATACATCAGAACAGAAAAAAGGAGGAGTGGCGGTGCTCCTTGATTCAAAATTAAAAGAAGTGGTGCAGATGGTAATTCGGGATAAAGCTGGCAGAGATTTTCTTATTGCAACTAAAAATAGGGGCAGAGTGGTTCTGCATAGTGAATATATATGCGCCCGCAGGGGTGCAGGGGAGTTTTGGACCAAACTAAATGAAGAAATGGGGAAATTGGGTGAGGGAACACTAATATGTGGTGGGGACTTTAACTAACTTGGGACCCTGGTAGAGATGCCACAAGGAAAAGGGAGGGAAAGACGGCGGATAGAGTTAAATATCAAAAGTTTGCCAAGCAATATTGTTTGGTAGATGCTTGGAAATACCACTATCCCTAAGAGACAGCAATTTTCTTTCTGTTCCCCAGTGCATGGGTCATATTCCAGGACAGATGCCATTTTGGTAACAAAAGAGGCGGTGGGGAGAGTTAAGGGGGGCGGAGATGGACCAGATAACCTGGTCAGACCATGCTTTAGTGGAGGTCAGAATAGGCCAGATACTGAAGCACCGCTAGATCCTTCCCAACACGGCTTCAGGGAAGCACACGGAGTTGACACCGTCCTTACAACCCTCTTCAACGACTTGGTCACAGGAATAAACAACACCTAACAAGGATTCGTCCTCATCTTTCTGGACATCTCTGCTGCCTTTGACTCTGTGAACCATGATATACTCTTACAACGCCTAAAAGAAAAGGGGATTCAAAGCACGGCACTAGAATGGTGCAAATCCTACCTATCCAATAGGTGGCAACAAGTCAAGGCAGGCCACATATCCTCAGAACCATTTCTGCAGACACAGGGGGTGCCTCAAGGTTCTTCCTTATCAGCACTGATGTTTAATATCTACATGCAGCCGATATGTGACTTGATCCAATCCTTCAACGTACAATGCCTTGCTTATGCAGACGACATCCTCCTTTACATGCCGTTCACAATTGACCAACCAGTGCTCTCCCCAATAATAAGATGCTTCGAAGCTGTAGCTGACTGGCTGTTGACACAAAATCTACGGATCAACCATGACAAAACTGATGTTCTATTCGTCACGAGGAACCGGAAGTTCATACCTCCCCCATCACTACAGGCCAACAACGCAGAGTTGAAATCCAAATCCACTATCCGTTATCTAGGCATCACGCTCGATCAGCACCTTGATATGTCAACACATGTAAAAAACGTCACAAAGGCAATATATCATAAGATCAGAACGCTGCGTCACCTTCGCCCCCTATTGGATTTTAACGACTACCAGACAACCTTCCAGGCATTAGTCCTCCCACATCTGGACTTCGCTATCATCCTCCACGGACTCTCACAATCAACCTTAAATCCGCTCCGCCTAGCTATGAACGCAGCTGCAAGAGTCCTTTCTGGATCGTCAAGATCTGACCACATAACGCCAATCATGAAAGAACTGCATTGGCTACCATTACATGCCAGACTCCAATACAAGTCAATAGTTCTTACATTCAAAGCCCTAAATAACCACCCCTCTATGCCAATCAGCAAGCTAATCCACAGTACCCCGTAAAATAGAAACAGGAGACCTACAACAATGAACACCTTAGTAGTCCCCAAGATGACGACAAAATGCACAAAGACAACCTCCAACAGGGCCTTCTCCATATTTGCTCCTTTAAACTGGAATGCCCTTCCCCATGAAATCCGAGGCATCAAAAGTCTAGCCCCATTCAGAAAAGCCTTGAAACACCACCTGTTCACAAAATTCTACCCGGAAACAATCCGAGGTAAACACTCAATTAGCAACCTACCCGCATGTCCCAGCCGCCCTAACACCCTAACACAAACAGAAAATGGTTAGCCTGCACATAAGTCCCACCGCTAACCATCACACGTGTACTGCCCACCCACAAATGCACATGTAACAACTAGATGAGTTAGAGAAGTGTACATAGTATAAAGTTAGCTTGTAAATAGTTTTCCCGGTTTTCTCCATGTTTAATATCCTGTTTCACTGTAAACTCAATGTTGCCTGTATGCATTGTAGTATGGTTTTGTTCGATGTACACCGCACTGATTATAATAGCGCGGTATAGAAGAAATGTTAAATAAATAAATAAATAATAGCAATGGGTGGGGAAGGGAGAGGGTCTCAATTTTGGAGGCTAAATGAATCCCTGTTGGAATATGGGAGGGTGAGAGAGGCGGTAGAATAGGAAATAGTTGAATATTTTAGGTTGAATGACAATGGGGAGGTAGGTTGGGGAAGCATCTGGGATGGATTCAAGGCAGTAGGTGAGGGGAGTTTTGATAAAATGGGAGTGCAATTGCAGAGAGAGAGGAGGGAAAGGATAGGGAATTGAGACAGCGCTTAATGCGATTGGAAGAACTTGACGCACAGGATAGAAAGGGAACGTATAAGGGCCAAGTGCTGGCAGTTAGGGCGCAGGTGAATGCATTGCAGGCGGAAGCTATTAGATATCGTATGCAACTGCTGAGGCAAGAATTCTTTGAGAGAAGGAACAATGTAGGGAGATATATGGAGCAGCGATTGAAGCAACGAAATCTGCGCTCGCATATCTTGAAGGTCAGGGGCCCTGGGGGAAAAATAGTGCAGTCGGATGGTGAGATTAGGGCAGCATTCGTGGCCTTTAATCAGTCCCTTTATGCTGCAAAGACCCCCTCCTCCTGCAGATAGGGTTCAAAGTTACTTGGATTCGATAAAGTTACCAAGCTTGGATGAGGAGGCTCAAAGGGATTTGAATAGGGCAATTAAGGTAGAGGAGGTCTTGACAGTCATTAAGCAGTTGAAAGTGGACAAGGCGCCTGGATTGGACCGTTTGACAGTGCGCTTTTATAAAAAGTTTGGGGAGCTGCTAGTTACACCTCTGGCACGGTTATTTAATCTACCGAGGGAAGGGGAAGCCCTAGCGGAGACAATGGGATGGGCAGGAATATCCTTGATAACTAAGGAGGGGAATATCCTTGATACCTAAGGAGGGGAAAGATCCTCAAGAATGTGCATCGTATAGGCCAATCTCCCTGTTGAACCTGGATGCTAAATTGTTGGCAAAAATCCTAGCTACACGTCTAAATCGGGTAATTGGGAAGTTGGTACATCAAGGCCAAGCTGGGTTCATTCCTGGTAGACAAGTATCAGATAATATCCATAAGATTTTAAATTTAATCTGGTCAGTGGGTCAAAGCAGAGAAGAGGCACTGTTGTTGTCTTTAGATGCTGAAAAAGCATTCCACCAGGTACCCTGGCCCTTCTTATTCCAGGTTATGGAGAGAATGGGGTTGGGTGAAGGGTTTTTGAGCTGGGTACGGGTTCTGTACCGGAGTCCGAAGGCTTGTATTAGGGTGAACGGGGCCTACTCGTCTTTTTTCCCTCAGAGGAGGGGAATGCGGCAGGGATGTCCCATTTCGCCTCTTCTCTTTGCACTTTCTGTAGAGCCTTTTGCTGTGCTTGAGAGAGAACAGGCAGATTTGCAGGGTATAGTGGTAGGAAGGCAGGAATATAGGATAGCACTATTCATGGATGATATTATTTTGAGTGTTGCCAGACCACATATATCCCTTCCAATACTTATGTGAGAGTTAGAGGAATATGGTAAATTATCTGGGTTGACCATCAACTGGTCAAAATCAGAGACATTGAATTTGTCAATTTCAAAGGAGTCGCAAGAATTTTTGCAAAAGAAGTATCCGTGCAGGTGGGCTAAGCAGACTATTCGATACTTGGGGATTCATACAGATAATAAGACAGAGACTTTATTTGACCTAAATTATCCAAAATTGTTCGGCCAAGTGGAAAGCTTGTTGAATACATGGGGGCAAGGATATCTGTCCTGGTTTGGGTGCATCGCAGTTGTAAAGATGATCTCCTGCCGAGGTTTCTATTTTTATTTCAGGCACTGCCGATAGCAGTGCCTCTTAAAAAATTAAGGCATCTACAAAAGATAGTTAATAAATTTATTTGGCAGAACCGGAGCCCCAGGTTGGCTGCAGCCACTCTTCAGAGAGCTAGGGGGGAGAGGGCGCTGGGGTTGCCCAGTTTTCGAAAATATTATGTAGCAGCGCAACTGAAAACGCTCTACGCATGGCACCAGGAGGACCAGAAACAATGGGTCCGAATGGAAAAAGCTTCAGTGTGGGGGGGGGGGGGTAGGGTTAGAGTGTTTAGTGTGGCAGGGAGGTAGGGCACAGGGCACCAACCCAATAGTATTACACACTCTGAGTGTATGGAAACAATATCGGAAGGTATTAGTACAAGATAAACGCTATTCACAGGGGATGTCACTGGAGACGTGTTTTGGGGAGGGACAGGAACCAGAGTTGGGGATACTTCGTAGATGGGCGAAGTTGGGTCTCACGCAAATTTCCCAAGTGATACACAAAATGGGGGTACGGGATTTTGCGGGAATGAAAGATCTATATGGGCTATCAAATCAAGATCAGTACAGCTATCTTCAGATGAGCTCTTTTCTAAGGCAGCAGAGAGTGTGGCGAGATCTATGGGGCAATAGGGGATGGTTTCAGGTTACCTGCACAGGGCAAGTGGGGCAAAAAGGAGTTTTATCAAAGATATATAAAGGATTATTGGAGAGCGTTGAGGGAAAACTTGATTATATGAAAAAGTGGGAGCAGGACTTAGCGCTACAATGGAACGAAGAGGCCTGGGATAGAGTAATTCAGACTATTGCGGGCATTTCTATAGCCACTGAAATCTGAGAGAATGCATATAAGGTGTTGCTTTGGTGGTATTGGACACCGGTACAAAAATGGAAGGCAGGTTTAGGGTAAACAGACAAATGTTGGAGGGGGTGTCGGGAGACGGGTACCCTGCTTCATATGTGGTGGGAATGTAAGGTAATACAGCTCTACTGGGAATCGGTGCTACGGATCATTCATGAGATGACGGGATATAAGTTGCAAAAGAGCCCAGTTGTCTGTTTGCTGCACCAATTGGATGAGAGCATCCCCAAAAGGGAAAAGGAAGTGCTGCAACATTGTATTGTGGCAGTGAGATAGCTGCCTATTGGAATGGATCACAGTGTCCAAAAAGGGAGGGATTTGTAAGAAGGGTGGCAAATATGTATTTGATGCACCGCTTTTCACACATGGCAAAGTGGTTTACAATAATATAGAAATAATGCAGAATATAGAAAGACTAGGGGGACATGCAATGAAGCTACAGGGTAAACTATTTAAGACTAATAAAAGAAAATATTTTATCACTCAACGTGTAATCAAACTCTGGCATTTGTTACCGGAGGATGTAGTAAAGGCTGTTAGTGTAACTGGGTTTAAAAAAGGTTTGGATAAGTTCCTGGAGGAAAGGTCCATAAACCATTATTAAGAAGGGACCCAGGATATCAATGCTTGAACCAATACAAGCATTGTGGAACCTGTGTCCCTTGAGGAAACTGCTAGGTACGTATGACCTAGATTGGCCACTGTTGGAAACAGAATACTGGGCTTGATGGACCTTGGTCTGACCCAGTATGGCATATCTTATGTTCTTAAGTTGGCTGGGATTCGAAAAGGGAAAGGGGATAAGACCATTGCACAATGGAAAGGGGTGTGGGATTGGTTGGAGAAATGGTGAGGTGGGGAGAATTGTAGATAAGAGGAAGGTTAATAGTATGGGTGCTGAATAGGACTGTTAAACTGCTATTAATGTATCTTGTCACCTTGACTGGGAGTGATAGAGGATAGACAGGGGGGGGGAGGGGAAGGGGTGTACACAGTATTGGGACCAGTGTGTAAAGCTGAACAACTATGACTGTTGTGTTGCATATTTGGAAAATTTATTACAAGTTAAATGGAAAAAAAAATGTGATATACCGCTTTTCACACATGGCAAAGTGGTTTACAATAAAATATTCATACAAATAATAAAGGGAAAAAGAACTCCATTATCATAACAGGAAAGTTAAGAACAGGAGGAGGAAAAAGGAGGACAAAGAAGCAGAGATACCATGCAGTAACTGAGTGATATGTTATTCAATTATGATATTAAATGCATGCTGGAATAGATGAATTTTAATACCGTTTTAAACTTAGGGAGAAAAGCTTCCAAACGAATGTCAGTAGGGAGGGAATTCCATAGGGAGGGGGCTTGGTAAAAGAATGCTGAATTACCAGTACTTTCAAATACTTACCCGTATCCAGCTGAGGCTCTGAAAGTCATACATATTCTCGTACTGACAGGCCAATTCCCTGCACAGGGGAATCCCAAATTCCCAGCACTGGAGAAAGAGAAAAATAAAAATAAAAATGGGATATGTCACTTGACAAGTTCCTAAAGTTAGTCTAGCATGCTGGTGTTAACACTGCAATTCATGCGCCTGGAACTTCTTTCACATACATTATAACAAGAGCTAAAATAGCTCTGGCAGGAAGAAGCAATGACAGGAAAAAAATGAGACCAATATCTGAAATTTTATTTTATCATTTCAAATGTGATCTCTTGGTTTCCCTTTTCTCTTTTGTACTTTTCTTATTTCTGTGTTTGGTATTTCAAAACTTTTCAAACCCCTTAAGACATTGCTTCCCAAACCTTTATCCAATGTGACCCCATTTTAACACTTAATATGTCATGCGACCCCAGATGATAACAGAAACAAAACAGTAGACCTATACTTATCCAGCTTCACTCATCCACTTCCTCCTTCCCTCCCCCACCCTATAGTTATCTAAAGCATGAAGGCAGCTGTAGCAATAATGGTGGCTTAGGTTTGCTGCTTGTCATGCTGTGAGGGCTTGTGTGCATCAGTGATGCTGAGAGCTAAACTATAGATAGCGTAACTACTGGCAGGTCTTCCAAGATGGACAGGTCTCAGCTGAGGTGCCAGTAAGACAAACCACCCATCTGGGCAGCAGCAGAATGGAATGCTGTTGGCGGCGGTGGATCACATCCCGGTGACAATGGCAACATTAGTATTACCTGCATAGAAGAAAGGCCTGGTAATCTACTTCCGTATCTTCCCACAAAAACCCAGTGGATAGTCACAACAAAACAAATTGCACTATACTGCTGGAAGATGAGACCCCCAGGTTGGAAGGCACTAAACTGGATATAGGGGATGAGCTGAAGTCTTTTCAGAGTAAAGCCAGCATACATGATGTGATTGGATCAAAGCCCTTGCGATATCTGACTGCTGATGTAGCTGTGCATGAAATAAAGAGTCAGAAGCTGCAAAGATGTCTTACATATTGGGACATGGAACATACAAGGCATGAACCAGGGGAAGTTGGAGGTGATCAAGAATGAAACGGAACATGCACAGCTCGAACTGTTGGGTGTCAGCAAACTGAAATGGACTGGCATTGGGCACTTTGTATCCAATGATCACATGGTATACTATACTGGAAATGAAAGACAAAGAAGAAATGGTGTTGCATTTATAATTAAGAAGAAACTTGCAAGAACTGTAATGAAATACAACGCAGCCAGTGAAGGCTTAATTTCTATTTGTCTATGGAGAATGCTCATCAACACAACTACAGCTGCAGAAAAGGAAGAAGTGGATGAGGTCTATGAACAAGTACAAGCTGAAATTGACAGAACATGCAAACAGGATATTCTGATAGTCATGGGTGAATGAAACGCAAACGTTGGCAGCAAAGAAGGTGGCAAAGTGTCTGGAAAACATGAACTTGGCAACAGAAATGAACCTGGAGAGAAGCTGATAGAATTCTGAAAGACCAACGATTTATTCATCTCAAACACCTTCTTCCAGCAACACAAGCAGTGACTGTACACATGGACTTCTCCCAATGGATTGTACAAAAATCAAATTGACTACATCTGTGGAAGTCAATGTTCAAAAAGCTCAATCATATCAATAAAGATAAACCCTGGGGCCGAATGTGGTACAAATCACCAACTACAAGTATGCAAACTCAAGCTAAAGCTGAAAAAGAGCAAGCCACTCATGAATGTAGCAAAATATGACCTTGAAAATATACCGGAATTCAAAGACAGCCTACAAAGTCGATATGCTGCTTTGGATCCAAATGACAGAGCACCAGAAGAGTTATGGGATGACATAAAGAAAATTCTGCTAGAAGAAAGTGAGAAGTCTCTACAAAAAGTGATAAAAGCAAAAACGGCCAAAATGGATAACCGAAGAAATTCTGAAAATTTCCCAGAAATGCAGAGAAGCTAAAGCCAGGGGAGAAAGAGAGGCAAATAACAGAACTTAACACATATTTCCAATGTGCAGCAAGACGAGACAAGAAGTACTATAAAGATGCATGCAAGGAAAAAGAATCAGCAACTATGAGAGGAAGAACAAGATTGGCTTTCCTAAAGCTACAAGAGTTAAACAGAAAATTCCAGCCTTGAAATGGAATGCTTCAAGATGCTCAAGGATCCATGTTGAATGATGCTGAGATGATCAAAAAAAGGTGGAAAGAATATACAGAGTCATTATATCATGACAATCAAGTGGACAAACAGCCGTTTCAACCTGCATCTTATGATAAGGAATCACTGGTGATGAAAGAAGTCGTCAAAGCAGCACTGAAAGCATTATCAAAGAATGAAGCACCGGGTTTTGATAGCATTCCCATTGAAGTATTACAGCAATCAAATGCGGCCAGGAAATTTGGGAGACAACATCATGGCCAACTAACTGGAAAAGATCTGTGTTTATACCAAAACAGAAGAGATCCCGCTGACTGTGGAAATTTTTGCACAATCTCTTTGATCCCACATGCCAGCAAGATTCTACTCAAGATCATTCAGCAGAGACTACAAGCACGGTTCAGGAACAGCGAGGAATGAGAGATATCATCGCGGATGTGAGATTGATCCTTGAAAAGACAAATTCCAAAAGGATATCTATATGTGTTTTATTGACTACAGCAAGGCTTTGGACTGTGTAAACCATGAGAAACTCTGGGCCACATTAAGAAGCCTGGGTATACTAGAACACCCGATAGTTCTCTTGCACAACCTTTACATTGATCAAAAAGCAACAGTTTGAATGAAACAAGGAGAAACAGAATGGTTTAAAATCAGCAAATGTGTATGACAAGGTTGCATACTTTCCCCCTACCTATTTAATTTATATGCAGAAAAAATCATCAATGAAGCAGAACTGTATGAGAACAATAGAAGTGTGAAGATTGGTGGAAGACTCATCAACAACCTTCGCAATGCTGACGACACCACAATACAGGCTGAAAGTGAAAATTATCTGAAACATTTGCTTATCAAGATCAAGGAATATAGTGGACCTGCACCTTAACGTAAAGACGACAAAGATCCTGACAACTGGAAAAATCAATAAGGTCATCATCGATGGAGAAGAAAGTGAAATAGTGGACAACTTTAACCTGCTTGGATCAATAAAGAAATGACAAACAGTCAAGAAATCTGATGATGCATTGCTCTTGTCAGAATGACTATGAAGGACCTAAACAAGATTCTTAAGAGCAGATTCATATAAAGATTCAACTTGTCCAAGCCATGGTATTTGCAATAACATCTTATGGATGCAAACGTTGGACAGTAAAAAAGATAGACAGGAAGAAAATCAATGCCTTTGAATTATGGTGCTGGCAAAGAATACTGTGTATACTATGGACTGCCCGAAGAACATACCAATCAGTACTAGAGATCAAACCAAAGCTTTCTTTAGAAGCTCAGATGACAAGACTTCAATTTTCATACTTTGGACACATCATGTGGAGAGAGAGATCATTAGAGAAAGCCATCAAGCTTGGCAAGGTTGAAGGTCAATGCAAAAGAGGAAGGCCAGCATTGAGATTGATCGATACAACAGCAGCAGCTATGAATGCTATTCTATCAACAATGAGCCGCCAGAGGGTCACCATGAGTCGACACAGACTTAACAGTACTTAACAAAAATAAGGGGTAGCAGTAAGCACAGACACTCACAGACTCCAGTACTCTGCATAGGTTCCCAGTCTAACAGGAGTCCCACAAAGGAGGGGGCAGGGCTTGACAATGTCCACTGATTTGCAGGCCCTGTGTTGACTGTCACTACTGGGCATAAAGCACAGTGAAGAGATGAGGCACAGCCCTGTTTCTGTGACCCCATCCACTGATGATGTGACGCCATTTGGGGTCCTAACCCATGGTTTGGGAATCATTGCCTTAAGAGCAATGATGACAGTTCCCACAGAGCTTACGGTCCCCACTAATACTCATTTTCAAAAGGAAATCTCATGAAATTTCTTTGAAGATTCCACCGACTTGCACAATGTGGGTACAAAGTAGACACAAGGCATATGCTAAAAAGTAAGTACGTATATTTAATAATGCAATATGGAGTGGAGAAGCAGCCTAATGATTAGAGCAGCAGGCTAAGGAACTAGGGAAGCCAGAATAAAAATCCCACTGATACTCTTTTTGATCATGGAACGTCATTTAACCCTCTACTACCTCAGGTACAAACTTAGAGCCCAATATTCAACTCCAGTGATTTGAGCTGCTAACATGGCTAGCCGCCAGTGCTGAATATTGAACCTGGATATTCAATGCTGGGGTCATATCAGGCCCTGGAATTGAATATTCGGAATAGCAGCATAGACAGATTGGTACCCGAGCAGCAGCAATATTGAGCTGCTGCCCTGTTAGCGATATGTGGCGAAAGTTAGGATACGGTTAACTGCACCTTGCTTTTGCCACATATCATTACTCGGGCAGTGGCTCAGTATTGTCGCTGCCTGGTTACTGATCAGTGCTGCCTCCACTCCACCCCGATGCTAAGTGGTTAGCATCGGGGCGCGTAGGGCCAACAGTTGCGGATATTCAGCGACACTAATCGTGTTAGTGCCAGTGAATTTATTTATTTATTTATTTAACCAGTTTTGTATACCACCTTAACCTTCAATCAAAGTGGTTGACAAGACAACAAAGGACTTACATGTTGAGGGCATGGGAAGATCAAATACAATACAGTACAATATAAATACTGTACAAACAGTAAATTATAATATTATCTCATAGTGAAATTGGATATACAAGTTGATCAATTTAAGTTATTTGACCAAATGATTCCATGAATAAATAAGTCTTTAAAGATATGCGAAAGTCTTTGATATCTTCCTGAGCTCTTAATTCTTCAGGAATAGAATTCCATACTTCTGGTGCCATGAAGGAAAATGCTCTTTTAGAGGTCATCTGTTTTGATCTATTGAAGTTTAAAGGTGTACTAAGCTTATTGGAGTTATGAGATCATCTAGGTCAGGGGTGGGCAAACTTGGTCCTGGAGGGCCGCAGGCCAGTCAGGTTTTCGGGATATCTCTAATGAATATGCATGAGATATATATGCATTAGAGATATCCTGCCAACCTGACTGGTTTGTGGCCCTCCAGGGCTGGATCTGGAGACCCCTGCCTTGCACCTCTGTCATTTAAGATTGTGAGTGGACAAGGTGCAGATGTCCAAGACATCAAAAAGTTTAGATAGAATTTGTCACAGTCCTCCTCACTTCTCACCACCACCAAAAAATTGTCTATTAGACAACTTTTTGGTGGTGGTGAGAATCGAGGAGGAATGTGACACATTCTATATACCCTTTCAATGTCTAGGACATCTGTACCTTGCCCACTCATGATCTTAAATGACAGAGGTGTAAGGCAGGGGTCTCCAAATCCAGCCCTGGAGGGCCACAAACAGTCAGGTTGGCAGGATATCTCTAATGCATATATATCTCATGCATGTTCATTAGGGATATCCCAAAAACCTGACTGGTCTGCGGCCCTCCAGGACCGGAGGTGCCCACCCCTGATCTAGGTCTTAGGCTCTTGTCTTTGGATATTATATGCTGTAGAATATCTGCTGAAGATTGGTGAAAGATTTTGAAAATAATCATTAGGTTTTTGTATTTTGCTCTTGCAATAATTGGAAGGAAGTGTAACTGTTTAAGGACAGGAGTTATGTGATCAAATTTTGCAGAGCCAGTAATTATACGTGCAGTAGTGTTTTGAACTAATTGGAGAGGATGGATAGCGTTTTTAGGAAGGCCTTGATACAAGACGTTTCCAAAATCAAGTAGGGGTGTTATGACAGCTTGACATACCATGCGAAAGTGATGTGTATTTAATATTGGTTTTAGTCTTCTTATAATCTTTAAGCGATGGTATGCTTTAGCTGCAATTTTGTTTATATGAGATTTTAAGTTTAAATATTTATCTAAGGTTATACCTAAATATCTTTCTTCATCTTTAATTTTTATTTTTTTATTTAACAGGTTAATTTCACTTGGTAGTTTTAAGGACTGACAATTCAATATGAACAATGCTTCCGTTTTGTCAGAATTTATTTTTAAATTGTTGTTATTGAGCCAATTATTCATATCATTCAAACAGCTATTAAGTTTTGTTGTATCAAAGGTATTATGATCAATTGAAGTATAAATCATAATGACATCAGCGTATAAATGATAATCCATTTCATGTATAATAATTTGACATATGGGTTGAATATAGATATTAAAGAGGATAGATGATAAAGCAGAACCTTGCTGAATACCTTGTACAATCGTGAATTGTGAGGATTTTTTGTCCCTATTTTTTACTAGTTGTGAACGATTGGTTAAGTAAGAAGTGAACCATTTTATTGTATTGTTGGATAAACCAATATCTCGTAGACGTTGCAGCATTATTGAGTGAGACACAGTATCAAATGCTGCTGAGACATTGATGAAGATTAATAGAAATAATTTATTTTTGTCAAGACCTGTTATAAAGAGAGAAATCAGTAGTGTTTCCATATTATGATTTGGTTTAAAGCCATGCTGATGTATATCCAGTGGGGCATGTAAGTCAATGTGATCTTGCAGTTGTTTTTGTACTACTTTTTCTATAATTTTTGATATAAAAGGTAAACTTGAAATAGGACAGTGTGACTTAGGGTCAGTGATGTCTAGTGATTTACCTTTATAGATTGGTCGAATTATAGCTTTCTTTAGTATAGATGGTCAGTGTCCTTGTTTTAAAGAGTTGTTGATGATATTTACAATGTGAAAACTAATTTGATTTTTAGTACTTTTAATCCATTCCACTGGACATGGGTCAGCTGGGGAAGTTGTTGTATTAATTGTGCTGATTTATATTTTCAATTTGTTTTGAAGTTGGTATAGAAAAATCCTTCCAGACTTTTGTGAATTCGATGCAAGGTTTCATCCAAAATTGGTGGTCTTGTGATGTAGGTAAGTTGTTTGGCGAAGGTGAATTTTTGTTTATCAGGTAGTTCGCAAATAGTTGGGGATCTATTTGATAGTCACTATATGAAGTGTTCACTTTTGTGAGTTTTTGAACAATGTTAAAGAGCTCCCTTGGTTTATTAGCTGCTTTCATTATTAGATTTGTATGGTATTGTTGTTTACGATCATTTATTAGCTTATTGTATTCTATTGGTTTAACATTAAATAGAAATTTTATATCTTGAGATTTAGTTAGTCTCCATTTACGCTCAAGTTTTCTTAAAATGCATTTTGTCTCCCTGATTTCATTTGAATACCATGGTGCATTTTTCGCCCTGTGTGTTTACACTTTATTATTTTTCATATCTATTATTTATTATTTATTAATTTATTATTTTTAATATCCCGTCCACCACGCTCAACATGGTTAGCAGCTGTGCTGACCTTGTTAATCGCTTGGAATATCTGGCTCTTAGATTTTAAGTCCTCCAGGGACAGGAAAATACCTACTGCACCATGCACATAACTTGCTATGGAAAAAGGCATGAGCTAAATCCAAAATCCCCTTCATTCCCCATGTGTGCTTTCTCTCCCCAATCTACCCTATCCACTTTTGCCTGTGGTTAAAAGTACACATGCTGTGAACAGTGTTTCTCTGGCAACAAGCAGAATAGCAGGTTCTCAAAGATGGATGACATCATCTGATGGAGCCTCCATAGAGAAGCAAGTTCAGCTTAGATAAAGTTTTAAGACGCGCCACTACCCATGCTCATAGTTTCCCACTCATCGCTGTCATGTGGTATCTCCTCAGCCTTATTTATTCTGCACAGTCTACTGGACTTCTCTTGCTGCACTCTTTGTAGTAAACTACAAGGCCGATTTCAAAACGGCTTATCTGGATAGCAGCACCTGCTACTCAGACAAACCCCAGTAAGAGGGATATTCATTAGCATTATATAGATGGTACCACTGATTATTTCCTCTAACCACCACAGCACTGTCTGGAGAGTGCCAGAGCATTCTGATGGCGGGGCAAAAGTGGTCACAGATGTTATCCAGATAGTGGCAATTTTCAGTCCGCTGAACAGATAACAACCTGCATAAAGTTAGACCACCAAATGGCAGGCCAAACTTTGTGGTTGTCTATAGTGGGATATTTATCAATTCCAGTTCTAAATGCCCACGCCGAAGAATAATACCTACTCTCCAAAACCTTATATTAAGTCTCCCTTAACTGGGCACTCTTAATCCAGTTGGGGATCCTTGCAATTTCACTAAACAACCAGCCTCCTGCCAAATTAATCCTCAGTTCCACAAACCACTTTGCCATCCATCCATATAATTCCTTCGAAAATCTAGGTCCCATAATTTCTTGTGCTTAAATGAAATGGATACTACTTCTCTATCATCAAATTCAAACAACTGTTCAACCTTGTCACTTCAACTCTTTCCTTTGCCAAACTTTCTCCAGGGAAACCAAATAATGCTACACCCAAGTACGCAAAAAATGTTTATTATCTATCCCAAACCAATATTTTAATTCCGGAAACATGTGAATCCCTACTTCCTCAACCACCACCTAATGAAGCAATTGCAAATCCTCCCCTGCCCAGATTTTATAAGGGTACAAATCTAGACTGGCTGGTAAATGAATATTCCCTTGCAATAGTTGGAACCCAGTAATGTGTGTGTAAAGGCCCCACTTCTTACATATATACCTCCATCTTGACTGGAAAGGATAAATCAACACACTCTCCCTTAATGACACCCTTAATGTGATGAGGTAGAATCTTGGAGTCGGCATACAGTACCAACAGCAGCTACTTGGCTATACCAAGGACTCCTCCACTTCTCTAAGAGTAAACACAGTATTAAACTGTAGCCAGTCTCTTAACAAATTGCGATATAGTGGTGCAATATGAGATCTCTAGGTTGGAAGGTACTCAATGAGCTATTGGAGATGAACTGAAGACTTTTCAGAGTAAAGGCAGCCTTTATGATGTAGTTGGATCAAAGCCCTTGTGACATCTGACTGCTGACATAGCTGCAATTGAACTGAGTCAGAAACTGCAAAGATGTCTTACATATCGGGACATGGATCGAACGAAGTATGAACCAAGGGAAGTCGGAGGTGGCCAAGAATGAAATGGAATGCATACAACTCGATCTGTTGGGTGTCAGTAAACTAGAATGGACTGCCATCAGACACTATTATCACATTGTATACTATGCTGGAAATGAAAGACAAAGAAGAAATGGCGTTGAATCTATAATTAAGAAGAAATATGCACGAACTGTAATGAAATACAATGCAATCAGTGAACACTTAATTTCTATTCATCTATGAGAAATGACCATCAGCACACTATTATTCTCGTATATATTTATGTCTATCTTTATTTGATATACTGCAAATTCTGGAACGAGTATAGCACAGTTACTTACCTGTAACAGGTGATCTCTGGGAACAGCAGTAATAAGTCTTCACATATGGGTACGTCAGTACCGACGGAGTCTGCGCGGGAACGCTTCCCAGCGTCCAATCAGAAAGCCTTTGGAAGCATCCTAACACGCCTGCGTGCTGCCTTCCCGCCTTCCCAACTGCCTCTCCTCAGTTAAGTTTTAAAGCTGAGACAAAGAGAGAGAGAGAGAGCAAGGAAGAGAAAGATAGAGATAGAGAAATGCAACTCCTAGGGGAGGTGGGTGGGTTGTGAAGATTTATTCCTGCTGTTCCCAGAGATCACCTGTTACAGGTAAGTAACTGTGCTATCTCCAGGAACAAGCAGGAATGAGTCTTCACATATGGGGACTCCCAAGCTCAGATGCCTGGAGGGAGTCCTAGCATGTTGCAAGTCTAGAATGAGCCATGCTATTCCTCAGGACCTCAGGCATCCTGGGGATGGAGGGTAGGAGTTGAATACAGAAAAGGAGCTGTGGAACAGCTGGCTAGAACAGGGCTTCAAAAGGGGAAGACCCTGTATCGAGGGCATTTAGTAGTAAAATATTGCAATCTGGGCCTCCCTTGTTGGCAATGCACAAGTGCACTGAGCTACATATGGATCTGATAGAAGAGCCAGTGAATGTGCTCAAGGGGTACCTCACTGAGAAGTAGAGGTAATAAAGTAGAACAAAAACAAGTGAAGGTCAGAACCCTTCAGGGTGAGAAATAGCCCCAGGGGAAAACTGGGGTAGTATAAGAGGTAGAGCTTCAGCGGAGATGCAGAAGGTACTATTAAAGAAAGCTTAAGCTGTTTTGGTCCAAAAACAGTACAAATCTAGGACCAAGAGAAAAAATGAGTCTGACCCTACTGGACTGGGGTTGGAATCAGTCCATGTAGGGGAGAAAGGGTATGGAGACCCTTGTATCTGATAAGAAAGTAAGGACAGACTCAGGAGCGCTAAGCTTTAGAGCAACTGAAGCTCCGCAATGTCTTTCCTAAATGGGGTCAATTAGGAAAGAAAAAGGTACATGGAGAGCTTCAGGAGTACCTAACCTGAAAAGGTTATGGTAAGGAAAACGTTTGTTAATTACCACAGGAAGTGGTTATAGGTGTAGCCCCCTAAGTATGCTGGCACAGCATTGATAGGGGTAGTGCCCATCTGTCAGGATCATATTAGGAATGTAAGGATATCTGAACCTAACAGACAGATAGATAAGTAGATGGATACAGATCTATCTAAAAATATATCTCATTATATCTATAAATATATATGTGTGTATATATATATATATATATATATATATATATATATATATATTTAAATATATACACATATAGGGTATATATGCATATATCTATAAAGCGATATGTATGGGCAGAAGACACACAGATAGATATAGATAAGTATATATATGTATCTATATATATCTATATATACCTAGATGAATAGGCAGGCATATAGACACATGTCTCCAGGTATAAGGATGGAGAGATGTCCATAGAACCCCATCCCCCCTAGGGATATAGGGAGAGAGGAAGATTCATCTGATAGCAAGAAGGTTGATACCTGCTTGAATAGATAAATAGAGAATCCTCTTTTCCTGGTTATGACTGGCAGAGTCAGAGGAAAGGTCTCCCTGACAAGAAGGCTGAATTCTTTGCAGAATTTGAGCTCTTGAATAACCAGGATGGCCTACGTGAAAATTGCAGAGGATAACTTCAGTCTGCAGACAGGAAGTCCAGATATCTCCAGAATTGCAGTATGGAGATTGGATAGAGGACGCCTCTGGAGGAAGATACCCTGGTGATCCGCCTATGAGGGCAAGATGGGTATTAGGCATCCTCTAGCTGCCATTGAAGAAATTTATCTCTCACGAGAAGACCCAAGGAGATATGGGCCAAGCCAGGGAATTGGCCCTCCTTTAGGCTTTCACATAATGAAAGGCCTGAGGCTTATGCCTCAAAAGAGATTTAAGATAAGATGGAAGGGGTAGGGAATACCTGCCAGACATGAAACATGACTGGGGGAACCCCCCCTAACCATCTGGGGTTATCTGCTAGGCAAGATACTAATGCTCTCTAGCAAGGGCCCATAGTGCAAAGCTACTCTGTAGAGATGCAGAGAGCATGCTGCAGGTTGGTTAGAAGAAAAAACTGGCTGTGAAAAGCCAACAGGTAACCAGCTATTCTGCCAAGGACAAGAATAGAAGTTAACCAACCAGACTGTGATAATAGGGTTTCCCAAACAAGGTTGATAACCTGTTTGGGACTTAGCACTGAGGCTAGGAGGATTGCTAGTGGAGGGGAAGCCCTGGTTGTGTAGTGAACAAAACCAGTGGCTTAACCACTAGGAATTGCTGTATCTGCAGCAACTACCAGGGCAGCATGGAAAATTTCTTTTCCCTCTTCCTTTTTTAGATTGGGAAAAAGAAACAGACATGGTAGGACTTCCTATTGTCTGATGAGCTGCCCTAAGGTAACAAGGGGGAAGACAACTCCAGAAGGGAGAATCCCCCGGTAGAACAGGTAGAGGACTATAGGGGGCTTACCCATGTAAAAGAGCCACTCTTACAAACCAAATGTTGTAGTAAGAGGGATGTAAGACAGAGTTGCAAGAGACCGACTATGGAGGAAGTCTCTGACAGGTGAGATGATACATGCCAGTACAGGGAAACAACTGTCTATTGATAGTTGTTACCTCTCTTTCCTCCAAGAGGAAGAGGAAAATCTGTTAAGTATGGGCATGATCATCATAAAGACTCTTAGAGAAAAAATGTCTCATGAAGAGATATCTAGGTAGGTTAGGATAAATTTAGTGCAGATACTGCAAGTGAAAAGAAGCAGACTGTCACCCTAACCACCAACCAAGAGGGACAATGATCTATTTGAAACCCTGCGACTGCTGGGTTTGTTGACCCTGTTGAGTTTGTGGATTCCTCAGACCAGGGCGATGTTTCCCCTGTTTGGGAACATCTGTATGATGGGCAGATGATGGATAAAACCTTCTCCCCCTAGGGGAAGAAAGTTTGGAAGGACATTTCCTACCTATTGGGAAAGAAGGCGGCGTAGAACAGCCTCTGGAAACAGGAAAGTCAGTGGATAACTGAGTAACCTGGAGTAAAGACTCCTTGTTGAAGAGATTTTCTCCAGTGCAAGGAGTATTCCCCAGTCTTTCTTGTGCCCATTTGTCCAAGTCTGAAGCTTGGAGCCAGGCTCTATGTCGTGCCCCTATAGCTATAGCAGAAGTCCTGCTAACAGACTCAAAGGAGTCTAAGGAAGCACGAGTAAGAAACCTAGAGATATTTTGAGTATGACTAACCAGTGAGGAATAGTCTGCACTCTTGGGCTCTTGAAGAAAAGGAGTCAAAAGATGTAATTTCTTTGTGACCTCCTCAAG
Organism: Ichthyophis bannanicus; assembly: GCA_033557465.1. NCBI lineage: Eukaryota > Metazoa > Chordata > Amphibia > Gymnophiona > Ichthyophiidae > Ichthyophis > Ichthyophis bannanicus. The sequence goes on from CM066046.1 coordinate 39,424,243, forward strand.
AGATAGACTCATATAAAACATATATGAGAGAATTCTTGCTGAAAGCATGGATGTCTGGAAGGTTTGACGTCCAAAGGCATCTAGTGTCTTAAACTCACGACCTGGCGGACAAGAAGAGTGCTTTTTATTACTCTTCACTCGCCTCATTGCTGATTCTACCACAATGGAATGATGAGGAAGTTGAGTCTTTTGAAACCCTGGAGAGGGGGGCACCTGATATAGAAGATCAGTTGCTCTGGAAGGTGGGGGTACCTTTAAAGGAGCTTCCCACATTCGTAGAAGGAGATCCTGCAAGGAATGATGCAAAGGAAGCATTATGTTCTCCTTTGCTTTGCTAGGAACAGAGAGGGATTTCTGTATTCCTTTGTGTAGGATCCTGTCTAGGAATAGGAATGGCAAGTGATTTTGCCATATCCAGGAGGAAAGTCCGAAAAGAAGGATCCCCAGAGGGAACTTCCTTTGGATAGGCTAGATCTGATGAAGAACTAGCGTTGGCACCGAGGGATCTATCCAAGTATATAGGAATAGAAGATCCTGAATGGTGCAGTATGGGATCCTTATAGGATGGTCGCTGGTACTGCAGGTCAGGACCAGCGATAGTCAGTAACACATCGTCCATGCTAGGGATCGATTCCAAACTCGGCATCGAGCGAAGCGAGCCTGACGAGAGAAGCATGGAAGGCACCGACAATAATGGTAATGTGGATATCGGTACCAACTTCGGTACCGTATCTGATACCGGTGGATGAAGGCCAGCCGGTGGCAACTCTAACGGTATCGGAGGAACCGAGAGTTGCGGATCCGAATTATCGGAACCGAGCCTTCAGTACCGACGGGAGTCGGTACCAAGGCGAGTCGGTACCCAGTCCTCCAGATTGGAGATCGATTCCAGACTCGGCATCGAAGGAGGGGAGTCTATCGATGCACGTCTGGAGGGTACCGACGTCGGTACTAGTATCGGTGCCGGTACCGATACTGGAAGGTCGGTCTGGAGTGTATCCATCGGCCCCGCAGGTACCGAGGACGCCAGACGACGATCCTTGGTGAGGAATGTTTCATCCAACACCGGTACCGCTCGAAGTGGATGCCACCACCGGGCATGGCTCAGGTATGTTCTGTGAGGGGTGAACCTCAGGAACAAACTGAAACCCCACACAGGCTTTGGAGACCGAAGACTCCCACCGGGGTTTTGAAGCCAGTGGATTCTCGAGGACAAGGCCATAGGCATCTCTATGCTGTGCATGAGAACTGCCGCTCGAGGACTGGCTAGTCTTAACAGACTGTTTTTGGGTTACCTGATCCTGTGTAGAAGATATGGTCGGTGCCCTGAAGTTGGAGGGGGACCGCGTGTCGAGGGGAAATCGATGTTGAAAACTTCTTCTCACAATACTATTGCCCGAGGGCTCCGGAGGAAAATGGTCAGGACCCAAGCAGGCTAGACACCAATTGTGAGTGTCTAAAAATAAAGTTGTACCGCCACAGTTTGTACATTTCTTGGGGAAAGTGGCTGGCGGTTCCATGAAGGAAAATGTAGAGGCCTAGAAGGCCTAAGAAACCGTGAGACACTAATGAAGAAAAAATATTCCTTAAAAAGGAAAAATTTTACAAGAAAAGAAAAAAGAAACACCGGCGGTACCGGTGGCGTCGGGGAAGGCAGCCGCGACCACAAGAAAACTAAAAAATAAAAGAAGAATTTTCTGCGGTGACAGGAGGACATCCTGCCGGCTCCGCGAAAAAATGAAAACTGAGGTGAGGCAGTTGGGAAGGCGGGAAGGCAGCACGCAGGCGTGTTGGGATGCTTCCAAAGGCTGACTGGACGCTGGGAAGCGTTCCCGCGCAGACTCCGTCGGTACCGACGTACCCATATGTGAAGACTCATTCCTGCTTGTTCCTGGAGATTGCACTTTACAATATGGTACTCAAAATAAAATAAAATATTCCCCAATAACAGCTGCAGAAGAGGAAGAAGTTGATCAGGTCTATGAACAAGTACAAGTTGAAATTGACAGAATATGCAAACAAGATATCCTGATAGTCATGGTGAACGAAATGCAAAAGTTGGCAACAAAGAAGGTGGCAAAGTGGTTGGAAAATATGGACTTGGCAACCAAAATGAAGCCAGAGAAAGACTGATAGAATTCTGCAAGATCAACGATGTACTCATCTCAAACGCCTTCTGCCAGCAACACATGCGGTGACAGTACTACTACTACTAGTTAGCATTTGTATAGCGCTACAAGGTGTACGCAGCACTGTACAGACACATGTAAAAGACAGTCCCTGCTCATCAGAGTCTACAATCTAGTCAACACAACAGCTGAGGACAAGGATATATCTAGGGGAATCGTAAGGAAACACATAGGAGACTAAGCGGATCAGGATCCAAAAGCAGCCTCGAAGATGTGAGTTTTCAGCCTGGATTTGAAAAGGGCCAGAGATGAAGCCAGATGAACAGACTCGGGTAGTTTGTTCCTGGCATAAGGAGGAGAAGATGGAAGGGTCGAAGTCTGGAGTTGGCAGTAGAAGAGAAGGGCATAGATAGAAGGGATCTACCAGAAGAGTCAAGTTCCTGAAGAGGGGTGTAGGGAGAGATAAAAGGGGACAGGTAGTTAGGAGCAGCAGAACGAATGCCCTTATAGGTCAGTAAGAGAAGTTTGAACTGGATATGGAAACGGATAGGGAGCCAGTGAAGTGACTTGAGAAGAGGGATTAGATGAGCATATCAGGGCTGGCAGAAGATTAGCCGCGCAGCTGAGTTTTGAATAGATTGAAAGGGAGAGAGATGATTCAGATGGAGACCAGCAAGGAGGAGGTTTCAATAGTCTAAACGGGGAAAGAGATGATTCAGGGAGAGATCAGCAAGGAAGAGGTTGCAATAGTCCAGACAGGAGGTGACTAGTGTGTGGAAAAAGCACAGTTACTTACCTGTAACAGGTGATCTCTGGGAACAGCAGGAATAAGCCTTCACATATGGGTACGTCGGTACCGACGGAGCCTGTGCGGGAATGCTCCCCAGCGTCCAAAAAGAAAGCCTTTGGGAGCATCCCACACGCATGTGCGCTGCCTTCCCGCCCATTCACTTCCCTCTCATCAGTTGGGTTTGTAGCTGAGACCGAAGGAGGGAAGTAGACAAATTAGAAAGAGAGAGAGAGAACAACTCCTAGGGGAGGTGGGTGGGTTGTGAAGACTTATTCCTGCTGTTCCCAGAGATCACCTGTTACAGGTAAGTAATTGTGCTATCTCCAGGAACAAGCAGGAATGAGTCTTCACATATGGGGACTCCCAACCTAGAGATGCCTAGAGGAGGTCCCAGCATGTTGCAAATCTAATAGATGGGCCATGCTATTTCCCAGAACCTCAGGCATCCAAGGGATGGAGGGTAGGAGTTGAATTAAAAAGGGTGTGCTGTGGAACAGCTTGATTAAACAAGGCGTCTAGAGGGGAGTCCTTGTGTAGATCATAAATGTTAGTAAAATATTGAATTCCAATTTTCTAATGTGGACCTTACTCAAAAATATTGCGAAAGTATTTGTTGAAGGTAATATGGGTCTGGTGCTAAGAGCCAGTACATTATCCTCAAAGAAATTACCTCACTGTGAAGTAGAGGAAAATAAATTTTGCAATACAGGCAGAGGTCAGAAGCCTTAATGGCTAGAACTAATCCCAGAAGAAAAAACTGGGGGAGTTTAATGAGGTTGGACTTTGGAGGAGAAGCTAAAGCTTCTGTAGGCCAAAGTTTGAAGCTCTTTGTCGGAGCAGAATAAGGCTCTAGGAAAGAGAGGAGATAGATCTGACTGGTTTGCAGAAAAAGGATGGGTCTTTAAGACCCCTCTATCCAAATGAAAGAAAAAAATATTTGTAGTAGGCGGTGTAGCCTCCAATTTCTTGAAGATCAGTAATGTCTTTCCTAAGTGATGTCACTTAGGATAATGACTTTACATGGAGAGCTTCAGATGCAATGTAACCGGAAAGGTTACGGTAAACGAAGGTAGTTTCTAATTACCATAGAAATTGGTTGTCCATTTAAAACACTATGGTATGCTGGAACAGCATTAATATGGACAGTAACAAATCTTTCAAAGTCAGATATATATATATATATAGTGAGAGAGAGAGAGAGAGACTCACTTAATAACAAGAAGGGGTAAGATCTGCTTGAGAATATAGATAGAGAATCTCTTTGTAGTTACACGTGGAAGAACCATGGAGAAGGTTACATGGAAACCAGTGGAATGTTCTTACTTAGAAGGACAGGTCTAGATTTCTTTAAAAATTCTAGCCTTTGAATAACCAGAAATGGAGACCTACGTGAAGGTGTGCAGAGGAGATCCTTAGTCTTAAGACAACAAGTCTGGATCCTTCTATAACTTCAGTGTGGAGAAGACGACGCAATATAAGGGGATACCATGTTTGCCCCTCTATGAGGGCAATATGGGTATCATGCGTTCTTTGTTCAGCATAAGCTTCAATGAAGTATTGGGAATTAGAAGGAATGCACTAGACAAGGACTGACTGCAGTGAAAAGGAATGCATCCCTGTTGTAAGAGTTCCACTGGAGATGTGGAACAACCCAGGGAATTGAGCAATTCTTTATGCTTTCACGTGGTCTAAGCCCTGGTTCCTTTTCCTTAAAAGGAAATTTTAAGGAAGATGGTAAGAGTAGGAAAAACCAGTCATGTGGGAGCATGACTGGGCAAAGCCTTTTTAACCATCTGGAAGTTACCTACTAGGAATGGCTCTGACGCTCTCTGGCAAAGGCCCATAGTTGCAGAGTTTTTTTGTATAATTGCAGAGAGCATATTGGAGGTTGCTTAGGTGAGATCTGGCTGTTTAATTGCCAGTGTACAACCTAATCTATTCTGTTGGAGCCAAAAAGAATTGAAGATGGTTAAGAATAGTAGACAGGCCGGTTGCCTGCAATGATAAACTGTCCAAGTAGGTTTTGGAACCTCTCTTGGAATTATTTGTTATTAAGGCAGCAGAAAAAGTTAGGTCCTATAGATTGGAAAAGGACCGACAGACATAATTAGGAGTGGTAAAACTCAATAATGGTCTGATAAGCTGTCTTAAAAGAAATATTTGAGAAGATTGCAAAGGGGAAGAAAGCTCTGTATGGAAACTACTCACTGGAGTAGGTACTGAAGAAAATCCTATGGGCTTAAAAGGTAAGTCCTCCAGTTGAATAGTATCACTCTTAGACTGAATGTCTCGACTAAGAGGGATAGAAAGTAATACAGAGTTGTGAAGACTTATAATTTGGTAAGTCTCTGAAAAAGGTAAAGCCCCCCTGCAGTCAAAACTATGAGATATCCTTGTACAGGAAAACTGTCAAGGTGAAGGGCATAGCCTACCTTGTTATTAGTTGTTACTCCTCTTTCTCCTTCAAAAAGGAGAGGAGAAACCTGTTACGTGTAGGGCATGATTATCCTCAATAGCTCTAGGAGCTAAAAGAATGGATTTCTCTTGTGGCAAGAGATTCATGCCTAGAGTCGAGGATTGAGTCAGTGTATCACTGATCTCTCAGTAAGGATGAGATGGATTGTAGATGCTTCTGTTGATAAGAAGTAGGTTAGGGTTCTAAACCTCAAACAGGAAAAAGAGATTTAATGAATAAAATATCAGAAACCCTGTGACTGCTGGGTTTGCTGAGCCTGTTGAGGTTTTGATTTTCTTAGCCTGGTTTGATGTTGCCCTTCTTTCGAAACATCTGCATGATGGGTAGAAGATGGATAAAACGTTTTTCCTTTAGGGGGATAAAGTTTTTTAGGAGATCTTTTACTAGCTGGGATAGAGGAAAGTTTTGACAATCCTCTGAAAGCAATAATATCAGTGTTTAACTGATTAGCTTGGAATAAAGCATCCTTGTTAAAGAGATTTTCACCAGTACAAGGAGTATTTCCCCGCCTTTCTTGTACCCATTTGTCCAAGTCTGAAGCTTGGAGCCAGGCCATGCGTCGTGCCCCTATGGCTATAGCAGAAGTTCTGCTAATAGACTCAAAACAGTCCAGGGAAGCACGATTAAGGAACTTAGAGACATTTTGAGCATGACTGACTAATAAGAAATAGTCTGCTCTTTTATGTTCTTGAAGAAAAGGGTTCAAAAGCTTTAAGTTCTTTGTGACCTCTTCAAGAGATAATCCCATATAGAAAACATATGAGATAATTCTTGCTGAAAGCATGGATGCCTGGAAGCATCGACGTCCAAAGGCATCTAAAGTCCTAGATTCACGACCTGGCGGATAAGAGGAGTGCTTCTTTGCACTCTTAATACGCCTCATTGCTGATTGTACAACAATAGAATGATGAGGAAGTTGAGTCTTTTGAAAACCTGGAGAAGGTGGCACCTTGTACATAGTGTCAAGTGTCTTAGAATGTGGGGATACCGTTAAAGGAGTTTCCCACATTCTTAATAGTAGATCCTGTAAGATCTGATGCAAAGGAAGCATGATCACCTCCTTTGGAATCCAGGGGAATTGCTGAGTTTCTGAATCCCCTGGTATGGATTCTTTACCAGGTATAGAAATGGCAAGTAACTTTGCCATATCAAGCAGAAAAGCTTGAAAAGAAATCTCTCCTGAGGAGGACCCCCTGAAATGAGGGGTAAAGGCTAGAATTGTTGAAAATTCAGCCTCGGGACCTGAAGACTTGAAAGGATGAAGCATCGGATTTTCTTTAAAGCGATGTCTTCGGTACCACTCAAGGTCGGTACCGAGACGAGTCGGTACCGAATCCTCCATGCTAGAGAGCGATTCCAGGCTTGGCATCGAAGGAAGCGAGTGTCGAAGCAAGCATGGACGGTACCGACACCGGTGCCGATGTCGATACCGGTAACGAAGCCGGTGCCGATACTCGAGGAACGGTCTGCAGCAACTCTAGTGGTACCGAAGTAGCTCAGAGCGCTAGACTACGTTAATTGGTGAGGAGTGTTTCATCCATCACCATAGCCGATGCCAGGGTGTCAGTACCGCTCGAAGCGGCCACAACCACCGAGCATGGCCCAGTTATGTCCATGGAGGCAAGAACCTCGGGAACAACCTGAAGCCTCGTTAATGCTTTGGAGCCCGAAGACTCCCGCCGGGGCTTTATTACCAAAATGTCCTCGAGGGCAACGCCAGAGGCATCTCGATGCTTAGAAGGAGATCTATCACTCGAGGACTGGCTAGTTTTAACAGACTTTTGTTTGGTTACCTGATCCTACGAGAAAGAAGATATTCTGGCTGGTGACATCGAGTCTGATGTGAACCGGTTATCGAGTTGTGCTCGATCCTGAAGACTTCTTCTATTTGAGCTCCTGCAGGAGAGACACTCCAGTGGGCAATCATCAGGACCTAAACATTTTAGACACCAAGTATGAATGTCTAAAAATATATTTGTACCACCACACTTTGAGCATTTCTTAAGGATAGTGGCTGGTTTTTCCATAATGGAAAGGATAGAGGCCTAGTGGCCTAGAAACCGTCAGGCACTAAACAGGAAAAATTCCTTAGAAAAAAGAAGAAATTTTTAGTAAAAAAAAGAAAAGCACCAGCGGTACCGGTGGCGTCGAGGGAAGGCAGATGCGACCACAAAAAACAAGAATAAAAAAGAAGAATTTTCTGCGGTGACAGGAATACTCGTACGTCTTGCCGGCTCTGCGGAAAACTGATGAGAGGGAAGTGAATGGGCGGGAAGGCAGCGCGCATGCGTGTGGGATGCTCCCAAAGGCTTTCTTTTTGGACGCTGGGGAGCGTTCCCGTGCAGGCTCCGTCGGTACCGATGTACCCATATGTGAAGACTCATTCCTGCTTGTTCCTGGAGATAGGAAGGAACAAATTTTGCCAGTTTTATAAAGAAAAAAGTGACAGGTTTTAGCTATCTGTTGAATGTGTGGAGAGAAAGAGAGAGTTAAAGATGACCCCAAGGTTGCAAGCTGAGGAAACAGAGAGGAGTGTAGTGTTATCCACAGAAATAGAGAAGGGAGGAAGGGGGAAGGTGGGTTTAGTGGAAAAGATAAGGAGCTCAGTTTTGGTCATGTTCAGTTTCAGATGGTGGTGAGACATCCAAGCAGCAATGTCGGATAAGCAGGCAGAGATCTGGGCCTGGATTCCTGGAGAGGTTTCAGGCAGAGAAAGGTAGATCTGAGAGTCATCAGCATAAAGATGGTACTGAAAATCATGTGAGGAAATAAGTGCACCAAGAGACTGAACGTAGAGAAAGGAAAGGAGAAGTCCCAAGACAGAGCCCTGAGGTACACCAACTGAAAGCGCGACTGAGGTAGTCGAGAAACCACCAGAAAATACACTAGAAGTGCGATGGGAGAGATAAGAAGACGACCAGGACAGAACAGAGCCCCTAAATCCAAGTGAGGGCAAGGTAGCGAGGAGGTGGTGGTGATCAGCAGCATCAAAGGCAGCAAAAAGGTCAAGAAGGATGAAAATTGGATTTGGCAAGGAACAATTTGCTGGAGACTTTGGCAAAAGCCATTTCTGTGGAATGCAAAGAACGAAAGTCAAATTGCGGTGGGTCCAGAAGGTCTTGCGAGGAAAGAAAGTCAAGACTTGATTTGTTTAATCCGCTTCGATTTCAGGATAAAGTGGTTTATAAATCCTTTTAAATAAATAAAATAAGACTTCGCCCAGTGGATTGTCAAAAAAATCAAATTGACTACATCTGTGGAAGTGAACAATAGAAAAGCTCAATAACATCTGGGGCAGACTGTGGTACAGATCACCAGCTACTAGTATTCAAACTCGAGATAAAGCTGAAAAAGAACAAGTCACTCATGAATACCGCAAAATATGACCTTGAGAATATACCATCATAATTTAAAAACTGCTTGCAAAATCAATTCACTGCTTTGGATAGAAATGACAGAGCACCAGAAGAGTTATTGGATGACATCAAGAAAGTTATGTTCGAAGAAAGTGAGAAGTCTCTACAAAGGTGAAAAAGCAAAAACGGCCAAAATGGATAACTGAAGAAACTCTGAAAATTGCCCAGAAACGCAGAGAAACTAAAGCCAGAGGAGAAAGAGAGGTAATCACAGAACTTAACAGAGATTTCCAAAGTGCAGCAAGATGAGACAAGAAGCACTATAATGATGTATACAAGGAAATAGAATAAGAAACTATTAGAGGAAGAACAATATCGGCTTTCCTAAAGCTACGAGAGTTAAAGAGAACATTCCAGCCTCAAATTTGAATGCTAAAAGATGCTCAAGAATACATGTGAATGATGCTGAGACGATCAAGATAATGTGGAAAGAATACACAGAGACATTATACCATTAAGATCATCTGTTACAGGTGAGTAACTACATTTTCTCCAGGAACAAGCAGGAAGTCAGTCCTCACATATGGGACTTCCTAGTTACAGGCTACCGTAAAAAAGCCAGAAAAAGGCGAGCCATGAGAAACAGCAATTGAGTTGAGAGACAACAGAGCCCTGAGCTGCCCAAGTGTCCACCGAGGAACCATTTTTCTGGTAGCCTGAACATACTGAAGGACCTGAGGGCAGGAGTTGCCTTACACCCCAAACAAATTTATTTATTTAACAGTTTTTTTATACAGCTTTATCATTTCAATCAAAGCGGTTTACATTGTAACTTAAACCTGGTAAACATACATTAAACAGGGACATTGTTAACTTGGATTTTTCTGAGCAATGGAGGGTTAAGTTGTAGCAGCAGATAAGCATGCAATAAATAAATCCAGGAGTCTTTTCAAGGATCCAAGCCAGTTTTAATGTGCACATGGCTCAAGCAATAAGCAATTTCAGAATGGCTGAGCAATGGCTTCTAGTAAAACAACAACTTTTATAGCTTTCTTGTCCATTCTAAGCATAGGCAAACTTTTCATTGGTCCCAGTACCCCTCTCACCCATCTATTGGTCCCGGTACTGATATGGCTACCCAATCGGGACTCTGGTCTGGGCCCAGCACCTGGTTGCCCCCCTTCTAGTCCCAATTACAATGGTCAGTGTCTCTAACTTGTTACTTCTCTCCTCCAAGGTCGCTGAGCTTGTTAAAACATATGGGAAGCAGGGCACTGTAACCTTGCTTTTTGCAGAGTTAATTAATTCCATAGAAGCTGTGCTCTCTTATCAGTACCAATTAGAGCTGTTTTCTGTCTTTTATAAGTTTCGTTTCTGCTTAGCTATGTTCAGTTAAACTGAGTTAAGTTTCAATTCTATGGTGTCATCATTCAGGGGGGTTTTCATTCCTCTGGGCCTAACTACAGGCTTCAGTTACAGGTCAAGCTGCTCAGGCCTGTCTGCTTAGTTCAATTAGCATGGATCATAGGCCGTCGCCTACCACATTCCCCCCTTTGATTATTCTCACCCGCATGTTAATAAGGTGTGAGAATCAAATCACATAATACTAGGTAAAGGTATCACTCTGTGGTATAGGGTAGTAAGTTCACATAGCTAGCATCTTTGTAGCTGTCTTACGCTCTACAGTGTTATTAATAACTGAAGTTATCATTTGCAAGCAAAATGGCAAGAAACAAGGGAGCAACAGGCAGATAGTCAAAGTCCATAGTTTGGCAAGAGTGGGAAAAAGAACTAAAGGATTAGAAGGTTCGGTTGCATCTTTGTTGTGCTGTCGTAAAGCTTCTGATTTAGACAGACCAGCTGTCCATCCTTCGTAGTAGATTGTGGTCCAGTCCGAACAAAACACAAACTGTCAACAATGGGGTGGGCCAATACCCACTCACTAGTAGTATTATGTAAATCAGTCTGATTGTATAGGATAGAATAGTTCAGTTCTTGCGTCTCCCAGGGCCACTGATCTCCCATCTTAGTTCCTCCACAATAGAAACAGTCAGAAGTGTGGAGACTAGATGCTATTGCTCCAGTAAGTTCAAGAAACAAGTTCTGGTGGTGGTATGAGGAATTGCAACGGTGGCTTGCATAGCCTTGTAGAAAGTCAAAATCTAGAACAACTTTTGGATTGGAGAGTATACCAATGCAAGTATAGGAAGAATGATAAAACAAGGTCTGAGTGACCTTCGGTCCAGTTCATGTTGTACTTATACAGGCTGCCCAGGGAGATAAGGCAAAAGTCATTTCAAAGCACTCCAAGGCTGCTATCACGATGAAACAGTAGAGAATCATGATGAAAGTTCTCTGAAGAATTAGTGCAAGTCTTTGAAAAACCAGTGCAATCTGTTGATAATTCTTGACCACGAAGTCTTCTTCTTCTTTACTGTACGTTGACCTGTTTTGCTCTCAGTAGCATGCAACAGGTGTAGCGTTGATTGTAGATCCTCAAGCTTCCACTGTACATGACCTTACCAGCTTTTTGGCAGGAGTAGGGCCGTAGATTCCAAAGTATCACTGTCCTCTGGGATGTCTCAATTTCTTAAAATATCATAGCATAGTCTCTTAGGCTATTATTGCTTCCTTAGAGCAGTTCACTCTTTAGGAGATCAAAACAGTCTTTTCAGAGTATTTAAACACAGTCTCTTAGAAGATTCAATTTCTTAACACAACACAGTCTCTTTCTGATGATTGCAGGTTTTTTCAGATGCGAGGCTTACCTTCAGATAAACAAACAGTCTTGAAATAGTGCAGTTTCTGAGGGACCAATAAGTCTTAGGTCCGTGGTTGTTGTTGTAGGGTGAGGTGCAATGGAGTCTCAGGATGCTGTACAGTAGTCCAGTGATCAGGTTCAAGAGCAGCTGCTGGCTTCACTTGATTATGATGGGTCCAAGGATCAAATTCTGCGACTTTTACTGCAGTTGGAGTTGACAGGATGACGACATAGGGTCCTCTCCAATGCAGGGCTAACAGTATCTTTCTCCACTCTTTGATCCACACCGAGACTCCAGGCTTGAAAGGATGCAGGGGTGCAGGCAAATTGATGAGTAATCGATTTTGTACTCAGGTATGAAGACTCCTGCAAAACAGAACTTAAAACCAATAGTTCATGTCTAATAATTTCAGATCCTATCTGTCTCATATCTCCTTTTATTTCCTATACAATAGGCAGGGGTTGCCCATACAGAATCTCAAAAAGGGAGACTCCTATAGACTTAGCAGGGGCTAAGTATATCCTAAGAAGGGCTATGGGAAGAACCTGGGGCCACTTCAGGTAAACCTCTTGGCAAAGTTTAGACAACTGAGATTTCAGGGTTCTATTCATACATTCTACTTTTCCTAAATTCTGAGATCTATAGGCAGTATGTATCTATTAATATCGATATCTTGGGCTATACTTAATGGACTTGCTTCCTAAGGTTATCCACCCTCATTCTTTGTACAGGGCCCCATATGCATGCAAGGTTGTAAGGGTATACTTGAAATCTGGGTACACATTTAGACAGGGCTCTTTTCCTATTGTTAGTGCTCTAGTGAGGACTATCAGTTCAGCTTTCTGTGGTGAAGTTTCTGGGGCCAGGGCTGAGGACTCAACTACCAAATCAGGGGTCACCACTGCATATCTAGCACAACAATGTCCATTGATGATGAAACTGCCTTCAGCCACAAAGAAAGTCTGTTCAGGGTTCTCCAGAGGGACATCAGTCAAATCCAGGTGGCTTGAGAATACAGTGTCCATAATTTCTAAACAGTCATGATCAGGGGATCAAGACCAACTGATAACAACATAGCAGGATTGAAAGCTTGACTGACCCTTCAGTTGTATCTGGGGTTTTCACACAACATACTCTAATATTTCAACATTCATAGATTTGTTAGCTAGTAATTTCCTTTGTATTTCATATTGGTTAGAACAGAGTGTGGTACAGTAACTTGAAGATTCTGTCTCAAAGTGAGCTTGTCAGCTTTGCTCACTAGGAGGGCTGTAGCTTGCAACAGCTCTCAAATAAGGGGCCAGCCTTTTGCAACTACATCCAATTGTTTGACAAATAGGCTACTGGTTGTTGCCAAGGTCCAAGAGATTGAGTCAACACTCCTAGAACATTTCCTTGCGACTCATGAACATAGAGACTGTAAGGTTTTCTGGACATCTGGTAGACCCAGAATTGGTGACAACATCAGAGTGTTTTTTTCAAAGATCAAAAGGCTGCATCCTGTTCAAGTCCCCATTCCTCTGGAGACTTTTCCATTCCTTTGATAGCTTGATACAATGTGATACAATGGTTTTTGCTAGCAGCGCAAAATTGGGGATCCATATACAACAGTACCCTGTGGCACCCAAGAAGGCTCTCACTTGCCTCCTGGTGGTTGGAGTAGGAATACTGCATACAGCTGTTTTGCGTTCTGGTAAGGGTTCCAGGCGTCAAATTCCGCTGGACAACTGGAATCCTAGGTATTTAACTTGTTTGACATAATTATGCTTTGGCTCTTGAGACTTTGTATCCAGCCTCATTAAAAAGGTGCAAGAGTTCACTGGTGGCTGGTGGACATTCACTTTCTGAGTTGGTGGTAATCTTGTCTAGGTGAGTTGGCCCTACCTCCTTGTAGCGGGGTCTTGGGCTAAGCGTATACAGAAAAAAACATCTTTTTAAGTCCAGAATGATGAAATGTATAGCTTCAGCAGAGATCAGCTCCAAGAGAATATAAGGATTTTGGTACCACTGGTTGTATAGTTTCAGCTGCATCATTCATTCTTTCTTAGATCCTGCACTGGGCGGTAATCACCTGTCCCAGGCTTCTTGACTGGCTTGAGGGTGACAATGGCAGGGGCTATGTTCTTCGCTAGGCCAGGTGGATTATCTTCTGCCCATCCTCCAGGTAGGGCTATGAGGTTGGTAAGTGTACAGCTTGTTGCTTTGGATGCAGGTGAATAGAACCGCCATTCTTCTTCTTGGGGACAGTTAACACCATCAGGCCAGCAGATTTTGAGTTTCATTTTTTTCTTCCTTCAACAGAGGATATCTGTGCTTGAAGCTTTGCAAGCAGGTCTCGGCCCAAAAATGGAATAGGGCATTCAGGCATATACAGGAACTGGTACATTATTATTATTATTTTTTTTCTAGTTCACACATGTGGTTCTGCAGAAAAGGCTTTGCGAGAAAAACACAGGGGCTACTGGCTTTAGTATTCTGCTCCTGTATCCCCCATAAAAGTTCATATATTGGTCCCCTATTTTTCAGACTGACTCCTGGGGACCCAGGGAAACTGGAGAGTCCGGTCTGGCCTAGTCTTCATCCATGCTGTAGCCCTCTCAGGCTGCCACTCACGCTATAGCTGCTCCACTCTCGTGCTGAAACACTGTGCTTGGTTTATTGTTTTATGACTTTGCAATCAAGAACTCCCTCGGGAGTCAAGATACGGGCATTCACTTCTCTAATGTCCTTCTTTTTCTATAATGGGCGCACTCACACCCAGTTTTCACATCCGCTGCTCCTTCGATTAGGAAAAGCTCCACATCATCCAACTAAAATATCATTCACTTTCTCTGTTACATTTATTTTCACAATTCACACACCCTCTGATTAACTTTCATTTAACCATTATGCCCGCAAATTCATCCAGTTCTTTGCAATTTCCGTTCATTAGTTCAATCAAGTCCTAAAACTTCTCAGTGTATAATGCAGTTTTTTTTCAGTTCTAAACAAGTCTGGTCAGCTGACTTTCACTTCTAGTCCGGAGGGGGTGGACATTCCCCTGTTGTAGAGGTGGCTAGCAAACTACTTGGGAATCTGTAGTCCCCCCCCCCCTCTCCTGGATTCTGTTTCTCCTAGCAATGCTCTATCCAGGAGGTTGATTTTTTTTTTTTTTTTAAAAGGATCCACTTCTCTGCTGTGGGCACATTAGTTCACGCCCACCGGGGGGGGTGACATCATCGGTGGAATGGGCTCCATCCCCCCCTTAAGCACTCTAAACGGAGCTACTTACAGAGAGAGAGAGAGAGAGAGAGAGAGAGACAGGATACCTAGAAATTCTGGGGCAAAATCCTGATTGGGACAGAGACATTTCATAATCTTCAGTAAATCCCTTACTGAAATTCTTGATCATACTTGAAAAGACACTTATTATTTCTGTAAACATAGGGCAGGCAGGAAACACTTAGATTGAGCACATACATCCATTATGCTTCTTATAGAGAGAACTATAGCTATCTGTCAGCATGTCTCTGCAAAAGAAATTATTTTTTTTTAGTTCAGGAAGCAAATATTTAAAAGACATTCCGGATATTTTTCATAAAATACAGTACACCTTTCCCCTTTTTTTTTTAATATACAGAAAAGCTAACTGATTTGTTCATTAGTAACCAGCACAGAGGGGAAGCATGCATTCAAATGACTTATACTCATTCATAAAAAGATAAACTTTGTTTTTAAAACTTTTGGTTAAACAGAGCTAGTGAAACCAGAGAAAAAACTAATTATAAATTCATCACGCTTCGATTAAATGAAGAGACTTTTCAAATCGGCAGTCCCTTTTCATTCCTAGGAGAAATTTCCTGCAGTCTCCAGCTGTCTCTCCAGAACCTTTTTTTTTTTTTTTTTTTTTAAAGGATATGTGGAAGCCACACCCCTCTGCTCGCGGGGAAACAATTGAACTGTGCTCATAAAAAGAGACTTCTCATTCACATGGACAGAGATGCCAGAAAAAAACAATTTAAATCAATGTTAAGTCGTGATCTAATTACTTTGTAGATCAAAGGAAAAACAAAAACAGTTCTTTATCATTTCCTATTTGAATCATAAAACACAGGGCAAAGCTAAGCCCACAAATATATTATACCTATCTGACCGGAATAACTAATCTTACCCTACACACTATAACTGAACTAAACCCGTCACCTCCTGGATAGTTCTGCAAAGTAACAGCAATATAACAGGCTCAATTGACTTAGAAATGCAGACAGAGCAGAGAATATAACTAAAAACTGTTTGCGGAGCTCTGATGATTAATACAACCTTCAAAACTAAAATTCTGACTAAATATTCTTATTGAATGGTACACAATACATGACCACAGCAGGAGGAACATTACTATCAGAACAAAGTGAATAAAAACAGGTAGAAACAGGTATAATTGTCCTGATTAGTCCAGCAGCAGATCGTTGAAAAACATGCCTGCATAGGGTTAAACAGCACCAAACATTCTCCTGCACAGACACGCCCCCTGTCAGCTTTTTCACTGTGCTAAAACCAACTGGGTGAGACCAGCTTTTTGATTTCTAAAAATGACCGTAGGTGTTTTGGGTCTTCATTCTGCTCTATTAATACAATTTCTTAACCAGTGAACTGTCACAAAGTACTCAACATAATAATCTCACATTTATAACAGAAGGGAAACTCGTGGTTTCAACAGATAACAAAAATCAAATACACAGGACGGACAATACATCAAACGCTTCATCCGTTTCGCGACCTAGACGCAGTCACCCGACTAGGAACTGCGCTAGTCCAGAGTCCACTCTGCTTGGTCCGTGCTGCCAGACCTCTCATTCACACTTCATTCACATAATCATGCTAGCAACGTATCTTAGAATGCATTCCTTTCTATCTATTCTGACTAGTCTTTTTCCCAATTACAAAAAGGATGAGGGTTTCACCCGGCGAATTCCCATGCGGGGTTACTCGGCCCTTCCTTGAGAGCTCTCTTACCAATTCCCAATATCTCGAGATTACAAATTCCAAGTTCCACTGGCAGTACTGCTCTTTCTATTTCTGTCTAGACATACCAAAAACCCAGTCCTGTCTGCTCTGACCAGGCTGAATCATGATTCTCTATAACAACTGTACCTAGCGAATACTCATGCAAGGATTTTCAAACAAAGACTTAAGTCTTACCAAAGTTTGCAAACTGCAGTTCTAACTCATCTGTCTAGACAGGTTTTCAAAACTATACTTACCAGATCTGGTTCCCAAGCTTCTGAGTTGGATCCTGGACTCCCCCGGGTCGGAAGTGTTAGCCAGCTGGACTCAGTGCCTGCCGAGGCCAGGCAGAACTCCCTCCGATACAAGAGGATCGGTGGGCCCAGGGAGATTCCCCTGCGTCGGATTGGCATGGTTCCAACTGGACCAAACCTCAAGGCGAATTACGTGGATTTATTCACTTGAACACTATCCATCACTCGCACTTCTCGGCCAACGCACCAAGAATGTAGCAGCAGATAAGCATGCAATAAATAAATCCAGGAGTCTTTTCAAGGATCCAAGCCAGTTTTAATGTGCACATGGCTCAAGCAATAAGCAATTTCAGAATGGCTGAGCAATGGCTTCTAGTAAAACAACAACTTTTATAGCTTTCTTGTCCATTCTAAGCATAGGCAAACTTTTCATTGGTCCCAGTACCCCTCTCACCCATCTATTGGTCCCGGTACTGATATGGCTACCCAATCGGGACTCTGGTCTGGGCCCAGCACCTGGTTGCCCCCCTTCTAGTCCCAATTACAATGGTCAGTGTCTCTAACTTGTTACTTCTCTCCTCCAAGGTCGCTGAGCTTGTTAAAACATATGGGAAGCAGGGCACTGTAACCTTGCTTTTTGCAGAGTTAATTAATTCCATAGAAGCTGTGCTCTCTTATCAGTACCAATTAGAGCTGTTTTCTGTCTTTTATAAGTTTCGTTTCTGCTTAGCTATGTTCAGTTAAACTGAGTTAAGTTTCAATTCTATGGTGTCATCATTCAGGGGGGTTTTCATTCCTCTGGGCCTAACTACAGGCTTCAGTTACAGGTCAAGCTGCTCAGGCCTGTCTGCTTAGTTCAATTAGCATGGATCATAGGCCGTCGCCTACCACAAAGTGACTTGCCCAAGGCCACAGGGAGTACTAGTGGGAATTAAACCCTGGTCTCTGGGTTCCCAAGCCAGTGCTCTAACCAATAGGCTACTCTTCCACTCCAAATGATGGAGCACTGCCTGACAGAAGGCACTGTTCTGGTGGGACTCCCTTCTCTAGGCACTAATGAGCTGCAAAGGTAAGGACAGAGGACCAGGAAGCATCCTGACAGATCTCCGACAAGGGGGCGGAATGCAGGAATCACCATCCAGGAAAAAGATTTAGGCGTCATTGTGGATAACATGTTAAAACCCTCGGCCCAGTGTGCAGCAGTGGCCAAGAGAGCAATTAAAATGCTAGGTATCATAAGGAAAGGAATGGAAAATAAAACAAAGGATATTATAATGCCTCTGTATCGTTCCATGATGCGACCACACCTTGAATATTGTGTGCAATTCTGGTTGCCGTATCTTAAAAAGGATACAGCATTATTAGAAAAGGTACACAGAAGAGCCACCAAAACAGTAAAGGGGATGGAAGGATTCCCCTATTAAGAGAGGCTAAAAAGGTTAGGGCTCTTCAACCTGGAAAAAAAAACGGCTGAGGGGAGATATGATAGAAGTCTATAAATTAATGAACGGAGTGGAACGGGTAAACGTAGATCGATTGTTTACATCAGAATATAGAAAGACTAGGGGACATGCAATGAAGCTACAGGATAAACTATTTAATACTAATAAGAGAAAATATTTTTTCACTCAACGTGTAATCAAACTCTGGAATTTGTTACCGGAAGATGTAGTAAAGGCTGTTACTACTACCACTACTACTTATCATTTGTATAGTGCTACAAGGAGTATTGTGGTGAACAGCGCCCTCCTGAGCCTATGGAGATAGTAGAAAATCCTGAGGGTCAGCAGGATTTATACCAAAATGACAGGGCAAAGGAAAAAGAGAGACTCTATTCCTCAGAGCTGAGTAGGGAGACCAGCCCAGGGGAGGAGCCCTGCAGTTCTGATTGGGCACACCCAGCCCTAGGAAGGGGCGTGTCCAAAAGAGAATGTACATTTAAACCAGAGCATGGCTCTGAAGAGGAAGGACGGATAAGAGACCCGAGTAGAGGACGGATAAGAGACCCGAGTAGAGAACGGATAAGAGACCCGAGTAGAGGAAGCACGAGTGGAGGTGGTACAAGGAGTACAAGAAGTACAAGGAATACAGCAGGTAAAGGAAGGAAGGAATATTGGAAGAAGAAACAAGGGGATGGTTGGAAAGCCAGTGGAGTGATTAATGATACTTTGGAACCTGGCATAAGAAGAAAACCTGCACAATCCTATTCCAGGGAAATAAGCAGAAGTCCCACGCAGAGAGGATTTAACCTTGAAGTGGATAGCCCTTGGAAGGCATCGCCTTGGGGGAGAAAGACTTCAGGACAAGCACAGGTGAAAGAGCAATCATTCCCTGAAACGTCGTTTGTGCCGGAGAGCAACAAACAGATCAGCTGGAGAGCCTGGGAGCCATCTGCAGGCAGAAGTGCTGCACAAACAGTGAGTAATTGGCCACCCGGCTGCCAAGCTGAATATAGAGATAATTCTTCCTCCTATGAGTCAATTGCTAAAGAAACTAGCAATTATCCTAATACCTTTATCTTAAAGGAAGAGAAGACAAACAGCCTTGAGCAGAAGGGAAAAGCTATAGCAGATAGTAGTGCCCTCTCTCATAAGGAACAGGCTGAATTGCTACTTCAGAGCTTCCAACAGTTTTTAGACTTACAGGCTAGAAAACAGCTAGTATCACAAGAGGCAAATAATTCAGCACAGCTTGAAGGAGTAACCCAGGGAAATACAAGCATACCTGAGTGTGAACAAATGGACTGTACATTCTGTTGTATAGGAAAGCCAAGCTGAAGGGAACTGCCTTTATCGTGTGTGAGCTGAGTTCTGTAAAGCTGTTGTATTGCCGTGAAAATGGAAGTTCTAATTACCTCCACCTGATTCTCAGCATAGTGAAAGTAACTGTAGCTGTAAGAGGTGCAGTGAAGCCAACTGACCTCTGGAGGCAAAAGAGAGCAATTTGCTGGAAAGTGAAAAAGCAGCATTTGTATTTTGAGTTGCATTTAACCTGAAGTTTCTGTTTGCCTTTGGAAGCACCCTTGTTTGCATGTGATGGAACATTTACCTTTTACTTTAATAAAATACTTATTATAAAGAAACCACAACTACAAGTTTCTTTAATTCGGAGTGAGAAGAGCTGGAACTACAACTCCCAGCATTCCTGGGGGCAAAGGTTTCCTCCTTCCCTCACGAAGTACAGCGGCTGCTCATGTCCTTAACCCCTTGAGCCGGGCAGGGTCGCCGCAAGTTGGCTACGTTGGCAGGATATCTTCCACGCATGCGCAAGGTGCCGCGCAGAGAAAGAAACTTCAAAGGAGCAACTATAAGAAGGAACCGATTGCAGACCATCCTGAGAGGAAGGAGACAGTCCCAGCATCGGTGTGCCAGCTGCAACGAAGGCTGTGAAAGCGTGACGCAACACCTGAGCCAGGTAATAGGTATCCACCTGGGAAAGGGAAAGGATACAGGGCTGAGGGTGTTGGCCAGCTAGTGAAAAAAAAAAAAAAAAGGAAAAGTGTTTTTTTTTTTTTTTGGTGTGTGTGAGGAATCGCACTTGGTTTTTTTTTTCTCTGTTTGCATTCACAGATAGCAAAGATGTCGCTGGAAGCAGCAGAAGTATTCAAGTGGATGGCAACCCAACTTGAAAAACAGCGAGACCTGAGTCTAGAGTTTCAAGAGCAGACTGCCGCTGCCATACAGGCTCAGCAGCAACCCCTCCTGGACATGCTGAAAAACTGGGTAGCTGAGCAGAAGATGCCAAAGGAGAAACCGACCGTACCTCCAGGTTTAGCTCCTATAGTTGCGCATGGTTTAGGCGCAGAGACTATGTTTAACTTTGGTCAGTTAAAGGACAATGATGACATTGACAATTTTATTGAAAGTTTTGAAAGGGTAGCACAGTTGAGTGCATGGCCAGAGGAATATTGGGCCATCAGGTTCGCAGCTTCCCTCACAGGAGAAGCAATGGCGGCCTACAGGAGCATGCCACCTGACCTTGCCGGAAATTATGGGGAGGTGAAGAAAGCGGTCCGGGAAAGGCTAGGCCTTACGCCGCTAGCCTACCATAATCTCTTGCGAGCGGTAAGGTTAAAACAGGGTGAGTCACCAAAAGCCCTAGTGTATAGGATAAGCACATTGTTGAATAAATGGCTTAATCCGGAGCATAGGACTAAAGAGTCCATACTAGAAAGCTTAGTGCTAGAGCAATATATGAACGCTATACCAGATGAAATAAAGACCTTCCTGATTCTGCAAAGCTGCAAAACCCCACATGAGGCAGTGGACCTCACGGAACGCTTCTTGCAGGCCAAAGCAATGCCTCTTAAAAGCAATAGTGAGTTAAAGGGGGCAGCAATCACGGAATCAGAAAGGAAGGGGAAATTTCAATATGGTGCAAGCAGAATGTGTATGCCGACTGTAAAGGCTAGGTTTCAGCCTGGCAAATGTTTTAAATGTGGCCGAGAAGGGCATATACAGAGAAATTGTTTTAAGACTGCCTTAGTAGCAGAGAGTGCACATAAAGCTCGGGAAGGGTTTCTTATAGAGGTCGAGGTGCAGGGGATTGCCACCACTGCGATACTTGATTCTGGCGCAGAGCAAACAATGCTCTCCAAGGCGCTGTGGCGGCAAATCCAGGCAACAGGGATAGCGATTCAGCCTGTTCGAAATGTGAAGATACGCTGTGTACATGGTGGTACGTCGCTATACCCTGTATACAGTCTGCAGGTGAAAGCACTAGGTGTGCTGAAGAAAATCCCCTTTGCAGTAGTCCCCAAGCTACCTCATAACCTAGTTTTGGGTAAAGATTGGCCACACTTCCATAAAGGAGTGGAACAAGGCTTAATTTTGAAAGAGCAAGAAGCTACCAGAGAATCCCCGGTAGAAGCTCCAACCCAAGCCACTAGGAAAAGCATAGTGCCTAGTCCTTTGTTTGCTCACCTAAAAAGGCAAAAAGGGAAAATACCGCCTCCCAGGGAAGAAATGGTGAAGAAACCGGTATTTGTGCTGAGATTCTGCAAACTGAACCCTAATGCGCAACCCCCTAAGAGAGCTTCAAGTAACTCAGCAGGTTATGACCTCTGTAGTGCTGAGGAGGTCATAGTGCCTAAGAAAGGGAAGGCATTGATAGATACTGCTCTACAAATGGAAATGCCACTAGGATGCTACGGCCGAATAGCCCCACGATCGGGACTCGCCGTGAAACATTTTCTGGACATAGGAGCCGGAGTGATAGACCCGGATTATAGGGGGTCTATTAAAATTCTTATGTTCAACTTCGGCAAGGAGGACTTTAAAATCCAGGTTGGAGACCGAGTAGCTCAACTAATCTGCGAGCGTGTAGGTCTGCCTCCGCTGGAAGAAGTATCCAGCTTATCTACAACGGCTCGAGGAGCAGGTGGATTCGGGTCAACGGGGGGTACCAGCTTCCAAGCTCTAGCTGCGGTGGTAGAAGAAAAGGAAGAGGAAGACCTAGGGCCGCAAATCGCAGTCTGTAAAAGCCACCCTGAGCCTAGAATGGATGAAGGCTTGTCGTGGGCCCAGAAACAAGAGTTGGTCCAGCTACTGACAAGGTACCAGGATGTCCTCACACCCATGCCAGGCAAGACAGACCTGATCACCCATGGGATTATAACGCCGCCGGGCGAGATAGTACGCCAACGTCCATATAGGCTGCCAGAAGCCAAGAAGGCGGAGGTCGTGCGGCAGGTACAGGAAATGTTGCAGATGGGCGTTATAGAAGAGTCGCGGAGCCCGTGGAACAGCCCAATTGTTCTAGTTCCCAAGCCCGACGGCTCCATAAGATTCTGTATCGACTTTCGGAAGGTCAATTTAATATCTCGGTTCGATACATACCCTATGCCCAGAATAGAAGAGCTCCTGGATCGCCTGGGCCGTGCAAAATACCTCACTACATTGGACATGTCGAAAGGATACTGGCAGGTCCCACTGACCAGGGATGCCAGGCAAAAGACGGCGTTCAGCACCCCGGTGGGCCTGTACCAGTTTAAACGAATGCCTTTCGGCCTCCACGGAGCTGCTGCTACCTGTCAGCGATTAATGGATTTGGTTCTGAGACCACATCAAACGTACGCTGTGGCTTATTTGGATGATGTGGTCATCCACAGCGACAGTTGGACACAACATCTTCCACGAGTTGAGGCCGTTCTTAGGGCACTTAGAGATGCTGGCCTTACTTTAAACCCGGCCAAATGTTTGTTTGGAGGCCGGGAAGTTAAGTATTTAGGTCACATGGTGGGTAATGGAGTGGTGAAGCCCCTCACGGATAAGATAGCCGCTGTTCAAACGTTCCCCAAGCCACTCAACAAGAAGCAATTAAGGAGCTTCCTAGGGTTAGTGGGGTATTACAGACGGTTCGTTCCAGGATTTGCGGAGAAGAGTGCCCCCCTAACTGAAATGTTAAAAAAGAACGCGCCTAACCAACTGAGATGGCGAGAAGAGGCGGAAGAAGCATTCCACCTGTTGAAAAATAAGCTGTGTGCAGCACCGGTTCTTAAAGGTGTGGATTTTTCCCGACCATTTTTTGTCCAGACTGATGCATCAGAGACGGGCCTTGGCGCAGTACTGTCCCAGCGCCACGATGGTACCGAACACCCCGTGTTATACCTGAGCAGAAAGCTGGCCCCAGCAGAACAGCGCTATTCCACAATTGAACGTGAGTGCCTGGCTATTAAGTGGGCCATAGACGCGCTGCGCTTCTACCTTACGGGGAGACGTTTTACCCTGATTACTGATCACGCACCGCTCAAATGGCTCAACCAGATGCATAACCACAACGCGAGGTTAACCCGTTGGTTCCTAGCCCTCCAAGCGTTCGACTTTCAAGTGGAACATAGAGCCGGACGGCTCCACCAGAACGCAGATGCCCTGAGTCGAATCCCGTGCTGTGCCTCTGGTCAGAAGCCAGCCCGTGATATCTTAAGGGGGGGGATCTGTGGTGAACAGCGCCCTCCTGAGCCTATGGAGATAGTAGAAAATCCTGAGGGTCAGCAGGATTTATACCAAAATGACAGGGCAAAGGAAAAAGAGAGACTCTATTCCTCAGAGCTGAGTAGGGAGACCAGCCCAGGGGAGGAGCCCTGCAGTTCTGATTGGGCACACCCAGCCCTAGGAAGGGGCGTGTCCAAAAGAGAATGTACATTTAAACCAGAGCATGGCTCTGAAGAGGAAGGACGGATAAGAGACCCGAGTAGAGGACGGATAAGAGACCCGAGTAGAGAACGGATAAGAGACCCGAGTAGAGGAAGCACGAGTGGAGGTGGTACAAGGAGTACAAGAAGTACAAGGAATACAGCAGGTAAAGGAAGGAAGGAATATTGGAAGAAGAAACAAGGGGATGGTTGGAAAGCCAGTGGAGTGATTAATGATACTTTGGAACCTGGCATAAGAAGAAAACCTGCACAATCCTATTCCAGGGAAATAAGCAGAAGTCCCATGCAGAGAGGATTTAACCTTGAAGTGGATAGCCCTTGGAAGGCATCGCCTTGGGGGAGAAAGACTTCAGGACAAGCACAGGTGAAAGAGCAATCATTCCCTGAAACGTCGTTTGTGCCGGAGAGCAACAAACAGATCAGCTGGAGAGCCTGGGAGCCATCTGCAGGCAGAAGTGCTGCACAAACAGTGAGTAATTGGCCACCCGGCTGCCAAGCTGAATATAGAGATAATTCTTCCTCCTATGAGTCAATTGCTAAAGAAACTAGCAATTATCCTAATACCTTTATCTTAAAGGAAGAGAAGACAAACAGCCTTGAGCAGAAGGGAAAAGCTATAGCAGATAGTAGTGCCCTCTCTCATAAGGAACAGGCTGAATTGCTACTTCAGAGCTTCCAACAGTTTTTAGACTTACAGGCTAGAAAACAGCTAGTATCACAAGAGGCAAATAATTCAGCACAGCTTGAAGGAGTAACCCAGGGAAATACAAGCATACCTGAGTGTGAACAAATGGACTGTACATTCTGTTGTATAGGAAAGCCAAGCTGAAGGGAACTGCCTTTATCGTGTGTGAGCTGAGTTCTGTAAAGCTGTTGTATTGCCGTGAAAATGGAAGTTCTAATTACCTCCACCTGATTCTCAGCATAGTGAAAGTAACTGTAGCTGTAAGAGGTGCAGTGAAGCCAACTGACCTCTGGAGGCAAAAGAGAGCAATTTGCTGGAAAGTGAAAAAGCAGCATTTGTATTTTGAGTTGCATTTAACCTGAAGTTTCTGTTTGCCTTTGGAAGCACCCTTGTTTGCATGTGATGGAACATTTACCTTTTACTTTAATAAAATACTTATTATAAAGAAACCACAACTACAAGTTTCTTTAATTCGGAGTGAGAAGAGCTGGAACTACAACTCCCAGCATTCCTGGGGGCAAAGGTTTCCTCCTTCCCTCACGAAGTACAGCGGCTGCTCATGTCCTTAACCCCTTGAGCCGGGCAGGGTCGCCGCAGTATGCATCACTATACAGAGGCATGTAAGAGACAGTCCCTGCTCATAAGAGCTTACAGTCTAATCAAGACAGATGATACAACTGTGATAGGCGAAGGCCTATGATCCATGGTGTCTGACGTAAGCAGGGAGGCCTAAACAGCTTGACCTGTAAGTGGAGCCTGTGGAGAGGCCCAAAGGAATTACACATTTCCCCAAATGCTGCTATTGTAGAAACGAAACTTAACTGAGCACAATTAGGTATAGCTAAGCAGAATCGAAACTTAGAAAGTAGAGAAAAACAAGTTTAATTGGTACTGATAAGGTGTGCTATGCTTCTGTGAAATTAATTAACTGTGCTGAAAGAAAAGTTACAGTGCCCTACTTCCCATATGCTTTAACTAGCTGAGCGACCTTGGAGGAGAGATGTAACAAGTTAGAGACACTGACCATTGTAATTGGGAATAGAAGGGGGGTGAGCAGGTGCTGGGCCCAAACCAGAGTCCCAATTGGATAGCCATATCAGTACCGGGACCAATAGAAGGTGTACGAGGGGTTACCGGGACCAATGAAAGGTTTGCCTATGTCTAGAATGGGAAAGAAAGCTATAAAAGTTGTTGTTTTACTAGAAATCATTGCTCAGCCATTTTGAATTTGATTCTGCTTGAGACTTGTGCACAAATAAATGATTTGGACCTTCTGAACTGACTCCTGGTATCATTGGTTTGTATGTGCTCTGCTGCTACATATTCTTGGTGCGTTGGCCGGGAAGGTGTGGTAATAGAGGGTATATAGGGCAATATACCACGACTTTCCGCCTCGACAGGTTTGGGTCCTGCCAGGATCGCGCCCTTCCGACGTGGGCTCGCTCCTTGGCGCCGCCGGTCCCTTGCATCGGAGGGAGCTGGCCGGACCTGGCTGGAGCCAACACCTCGAACCCGAGAAGAGGGGAGTCCGAGGTCCAACTCATGCGCTTGCTCGGGAGTAATGAGGACCGGATCCGGTGAGTATAGTTTTGATTTTGATATTTATTTATTTATTTAACATTTTCTTCTATACCGCCCCTTCCAGAGATCAGGGGCGGTTTACATTAAACAGTGAACATCTGTATACATTTACAAGGAACATTATGTTTTTAACTATTTACAAGTGTAATTACAAGGAACATATTTTGAACGTTAACTAGAACAGTGCTTATCAAACTATGTACAGGTTATAATAACATGGAGCATAACATAGACAGCTGAGTCAGATCTGCAGCTTGGAACTTGTGATATGAAACTTTGGTAAGAGAGCCTGATCAACTCTCGCAGGCGGTTTAAGTAACCTTGCCGCCGTTTGAAATTTGAATTTGCATTTGGTAAGAGAGCTCTCAAGGCGGTCCGAGTAACCCTGCATGAGTATGCGCAGGGCCAAACCACCGTCTTTTTGATTTTGATTTTGATTTTGTTAGCCTAGTCAGAAGAGACAGGACTGGGCATTTGGAATACGTTGCTAGCATGCTGTGTGATTGAAGTGTGAATGAGAGGTCTGGCAGCACGGACCAAGCGAAGGCGGACCCCTGAGTAGCGCAGTTCCTGACCGGGCGACCGCGTTCAGGTCGCAAAAAGGGGGAAGCGACTGTCGTCTTGTCTTGTTATTTGTTTTCCTTAAATGTTTCTAGGGCCGTGAGGACCCCTCACCCACGGTCCGCCCTCCTTTTCCCTTCTGTTTGTTGTTGCGCACACACATCGAAATGGGAGGGGCAGGGTCTACCGGGAACACTCCGTTAGAATGTATGATCAAGCATTTCAATAAAGGATATGTAGGAGATTATGGAGTGAAAATGACTGCCTCACGATTGCAGCTTTTGTGTACTAGGGAATGGCCCGTCATAGACCCCAGCTGGCCCCGAGATGGAACTTTTAACATAGGAATTATTCAGTCAGTCCATCAGAAAGTGCGAATAGCGCACCCCGATTAGTATCCATATATAGATTCCTGGTTAAGCATTTGTGAGAAACCGCCCTCCTGGGCACAGCACTGTTATGAAGAACAGTGCAGAATAATGTTAGCAGAAACAGCCCCAGTCCAGAACATAGGGAAAGTAACAGACCCAGCCCCGAAAGTAGGGAACAAAGCAGACCCAGTTCAGAGAACAAAGAAAGTCAAGAAACCTAGTCAGAAACCTATCCTTGTGGATCCTGACTCACCAGAAGTTATAATCAGACAGCCTCTAGCTCTGTGCCCCGTAAGGGTACAACCGCGTCCCGCAGCAGCCCTCCGGGACGGGGAGAGTCCACCCCCCCACCAGCCAGACGATCAGCGAGAGGAGCCGTCTCACGAGGAGACTGATCAGTCTGAGTCAGAGACTGAAACCGAAAGTAAACAGGAGTCAGAGCAGGAAGATGAAGACACTTCTTCCCAGACTGAGACAGGCAGTGAGAAATCCACTGGCAGCGTTAAATCAGCAGTTGCAGGCAAGACTCCCCAGACTCGGCGAGTCACAAAGCTGAAAACAGCAGCCCCCGCAGCAGCCCCCCTTAAGGGATCGCAAGGCACTACTAGGAAACAGAAAGCCCGCACAGGAGTATTAGCCCCCCTTCGGCAAGTCCCGGGAGTTCCCGTGAGAGATGCAGATGACCGGATAGTACCGGGACCCCTAAATTTAGTTTATGTGCCTTTCTCCACAACCGACCTGTTAAATTGGAAATTGCATTATGCTTCCTACACTGACAAGCCCCAGGAGCTCACAGATTTAATGAACACAATTATGCAAACCCATCAACTTACATGGGCAGATTGTCTTCAGCTCCTGTCAACCTTATTTTCTACTGAGGAGAGGACACGAATTAAGCGAGCAGCCATTGATTGGTTAGCTGACAATCCTTTAGCAGACGGAGGATCTAAATCGTTATCACGATTTCGCCAAGGCCTTATGCAGGGTCTGAAAAGGGGGGGCCAGAAGGCTATGAATCTCACCAAGATAAGTGAAGTTATTCAGGGCATAGATGAAAGCCCAGCAGTATTCTATGAAAGATTAGCTGAAGCATACAGAATGTATACTCCCTATGATCCAGATGCACCCGGAAGCCTATGCATGGTGAATTCTGCCTTTGTAAGCCAGTCACAGCCAGACATTAGACGCAAATTACAGAAACTAGAGGGGTTCGCGGGCATGAATGCAACTCAGTTACTGGAAGTCGCTCATAAAGTGTTTGTGAATCGTGATAATGAAAGACAGAGAGAAAGTGATCGAAAGATGAAGAAGAAAGCGGATTTTTTTGGCTGCGGCCATAGTTGAACAGAAAATGGGAGGTCCCCCTAGTCAAAGGAGCAGAGGAAGAGGGAGGGGCCGAGGAGAAAACCGGACCCCATTAGGCGCAAATCAGTGCGCTTATTGCAAAGAAGAAGGACATTGGAGGAATGCATGCCCGCGACACGAAGACAGTCCCCATGAGGAGGACGAGGATGCCCCTCGGAGAGGGAGAGGCAGGCCCTACAACCGCAGAGGAACCAATCGAGAGCGGTATCAACAAGAACGAACGGAAGCCATACAGGCAGTGGCATCAGCCACCTATGATCTTGAAGAGGTAGAATAGGACAGACCGGGCTCTGAATTCGCATTAGGTCTCCAGGAGCCTATGGTCAGCATACAAATAGGAGACCAATTCATGGACTTTATGGTCGATACTGGAGCAGAACACTCTGTAGTAGATAAGCCAATAGCCCCTTTCTCTGCAAGAACAGTTACCATTGTGGGAGCAACTGGTAACAAAGCCACAAAACCTTTTCTTCAGAATCGCATCTGTAATCTGGGAGGCCAGCAAATAACACACCAATTCCTTTATATGCCTGAGTGTCCAGTGCCACTACTGGGATGAGATATGCTAGCCAAATTGCAGGCCCAAATATCCTTTACTGAGAAAGGAGAAATGCAAATGACAGTAAACTCAAAGCCCTCTGGACTAATGGTTCTTACAGTTCCCCGAGAAGAAGAATGGAGATATTACAGCACCGAACCAGGTACCGAGCCAGTAAAAGACACTTATTTCGAACCAACTCTGAAAAGTATCAATGCCCCTGCTGGAGTATGGGCAGAAGGCAATCCACCGGGCCTGGCCAAACACATAGCTCCAATAATTGTGAATCTAAAACCCAGTGCAGTACCAGTGCACATCAAGCAGTACCCCCTCCCAAGAGCAGCAATTGAGGGCATCCATCGCCATTTGTTGCGATTACTGGAGTATGGCCTACTTGAAAAATGCCAGTCACCCTGGAATACCCCTCTCTTGCCAGTAAAGAAGCCTGGGACAGGAGACTACCGCCCAGTGCAAGACTTAAGGAGAGTAAATGACGCAGTTGAAACTATACATCCAGTTGTGCCAAATCCCTACACACTCTTAGGACTGATCCCTGCTGAAGCTACCCACTTCACTGTTTTGGATTTGAAAGATGCCTTCTTCTGCATAAGATTAGCCCCTATTAGTCAATTATTGTTTGCCTTTGAATGGGAGGACCCTGTCTCAGGAAGGCGGGGCCAACTCACATGGACACGATTGCCTCAAGGATTCAAGAATTCACCCACCATTTTCAGTGCCGCATTAAACCAAGATCTTTCAAGCTACCCAGTGGCCCCTGAGAAAAGAGTACTCCTCCAATATGTAGATGACCTACTGGTAGCTGCCACATCAGAAAGTGAATGTATACAAGCCACTACTGACCTCTTGCAACTATTGGATGAAGCTGGATACAAAGTTTCCAGAGCAAAAGCACAGCTATGCCAAAAAGAAGTAAAATACTTGGGCTTCCGCCTGACCAAAGGGAGCCGACAATTAGGAAGAGAGAGAAAAGAAGCCATGTGCAGTATCCCAACCCCCACGACCAGAAAGCAAGTCAGAGCCTTTCTGGGAGCTGCAGGGTACTGCCGGATATGGATACCCAACTTTGCTCGGATTGCTAAGCCACTATATGAAGCCACCAAGGGAGAAGAAAAGTCACCACTGGAGTGGGGACCTGAGCAGGATGCAGCTTTCAGGACCCTGAAGGAAGAGTTGATGTCGTCACCAGCACTTGGATTACCAGACGCCCACAAGCCCTTCCGTTTATTTGTACATGAATTACAAGGAAATGCTCTAGGCATGTTGACTCAGAAACTAGGACAGTGGGAGAGACCTGTGGCATACCTGTCGAAACAATTGGACACTGTGGCCAAAGGGTGGCCACCATGTTTGAGAGCAGTTGCAGCTACAGCATTATTAGTAAGTGAAGCAGACAAGCTCACCTTAGGACAGAACCTACGTGTCACTGTACCACATGCAGTACTTGCCCTCATGGAACAGAAAGCAAACCATTGGCTCACCAACTCCCGAATGCTGAAATACCAGAGCATGTTGTGTGAGAATCCACAAATACAACTAGAAGTGAGCCATGCCTTGAATCCAGCCACATTGATACCCATCAGTGAAGATCCTCCAGAACATGACTGTATAGAGGTCATGGATACTGTATTCTCAAGTCGACCTGACCTGACAGATGTGCCCTTAGAGAATCCTGATCAGACCTATTTCGTGGATGGAAGCAGTCTCATCCTTGATGGACGACGCTGTGCCGGGTATGCAGTAGTCACCCGGGAGGAGGTTGTTGAATCATCAGCCCTTGCATCAGGCACATCGGCCCAGAAAGCAGAATTGATAGCACTCACCAGAGCATTAGTGTTGGGTGCAGGACTCTTGTTAAACGTATACACTGACTCGAAGTATGCCTTTACCACTTTGCATGCCCATGGAGCTCTCTATAAAGAACAAGGGCTCATCACCTCAGGAGGCAAATCAGTCAAGTACGGCCCGGAAATACTGATGCTATTAGATGCAGTATGGGCCCCTACACGTGTTGCTGTCATGCACTGTCGAGGACATCAAGCAGGAAAAGGAGAAGTTGCCCAAGGAAACAGATTTGCCGATGCCTCAGCACGCAAAGCTGCCATGACAGGCCAGATATCACCACAAGCGACACCAATACAAGCAGCCTTATTTCCGGTACCTCTCAATTTATGGACACCACGATATACCACCAAAGAATTGGACTACTACTGTAACAGAGAAGAGGGAGTACTGAAAGATGGATGGATTGAGCTGCCACCACCCGAGGGCAGTCAACCCCCAGGACGCATAGTAATCCCTGAATCACTGGGACCAGCTTTTGTCAAAGCCTTTCACCAAGCCACGCATTATGGGAAGAGTGCTATGGAAAAAGCACTAAAACCACATTTTTGTATCGCTTTGTTGGGAGCCCTGTCAGCTTCAACAGCCCGCCAGTGTCTAATTTGTGCCAAGAAGAATGCCAAACAGGGTCCCACGCCACCTCCCCAAGTTCAGTCTGCAGGTGTTACCCCTATGCACCACCTGCAGATAGACTTCACTGAAATGCCAAAGGCCAATGGATACCGTTACTTGTTAGTACTAGTCTGTACCTTCTCTGGGTGGGTGGAAGCTTTCCCCACCAGGACTGAAAAAGCCCGAGAAGTTACCAAAGTTCTGTTGAGAGAAATTGTCCCCAGATTTGGAATTCCAGCAGTAATAGGGTCAGACAATGGACCCTCCTTTGTGTCTCAAATTACCCAACAGTTAGCAAGAGCCTTACAGATACAATGGAAGTTACACACTGCATACAGACCCCAAAGTTCAGGGAAAGTTGAGCGAATGAATAGAAATTTGAAATCTCAGATGTCCAAGCTATGTCAGGAGACCCACCTGAAGTGGCCCCAGGTTCTCCCAATAGCATTACTCAGAATACGCTCATCCCCTGTAAAGTCATCCGGGTTTTCCCCATTTGAAGTTATGTATGGCAGGCCTCCACCAATAGTGCAGGGTGTCAAAGGTAGTCTGTCACAGATTGGTTCAGAGATAACCAGACAAGAACTTCTAGCTCTTAGTTCTGTTCTGCAGACTCTTCACACGTGGATACAGGACCAGTTGCCTATCACCTTGACGGAACCCCTGCATCCCTACAAGCCAGGTACCTCGGTGTGGATCAAAGATTGGAAGAAGACACCGCTGGAACCCCATTGGAAGGGACCATACACCGTCATCCTGTCTACCCCAACTGCAGTAAAGGTGGCAGAGATCGAATCCTGGATCCATCACAGCAGAGTCAAGCCAGCAGCAGTTCCGGATCCGGACCAGTGGACAGCAGAGCCACATCCTGACATCCCTTTGCGTCTCACCCTGAGGCGGCAACCAGCAGCCTAAAGACACCTCTTGGGCCATCCAAGGCCTACACTAAGGCCTACACTGTTTTGCAGTAACAAGACAAGTCTTTCGAAGAGGATTGTTGTTCCTGATACAAGAGAGAACTTGCTCTCCTTATCTTTGTGTTCTAATATTTGCTCACCTGAGTCATCCCAGAGGACAGTGACATTTCTAGATCTACAGCCCTACTCCTGCCACACTAGCTGGTAGGTCTACGTACGGCAGAAGCTTGAGGATCTCCAATCAACATTGATGCCCGTTGAATTGCTTCATTAGCAAACGGGTCAGCAGAGAACGTCGAGGTCAAGATTTTCCAGCGGAGATCCCAGAGGACTACAATCAACATGAACCTTTGTTTCTATCTTACTTTGGTTGTTTGCATCGGGGGACTTGAACTGAGCCATGCTTTACCCCCCATGCACTGCTTGCATTACTTCTACTCGAACTGGGACGAAAGTGACTCAGACTTTGCTTTATCATTCTTACTATACCTGTACTGGTACGGTAAGCCGGTGTATTTATAACACCACTGAACTGAATGTTTGTAATACAGGGACTACTAAAGTTTGCTTTAACCCACATCAGAACCCATCTTATTACACCCTAGAAATAAGGTGGAATGATGCTGATGGAGCTTTGCTTAATGCCACACCCCCACTCACTGATCCTACGAAGTCTGCTATGTTGTATTTTGATGCTTGTGATGCCATCAATAGAGATAGTCGTTCCAAGTGTGGTACTTGGGAAAAAGCATATTCTCAAGATCACAAATATATGTGTCCAGAAGGGACTACTGGAAGGGGAGAATGTACAGGTAAGCGGGTGTTAGCTAATGTATACAGTATAGCCCCAGTTGCAGACTACTACTGCCCGAAGTGGGAATGTGTTTTTTACGCAACCTGGAAAACTGGTATGATAGAAAATACTAGAGATAATCGAATGGCTTCCTTAACAAAGCCATATGTGAAAGATATACAAAAGAATTGTAAGAAAGGTGCCTGTAATCCATTAGAATTTCTTGTAGTGAACCCTAGCGCATGGAAACAAGGATATAAATTTGGCTTACGGATTGCAGGAGGTGGGTCAGATCCAGGAACTATAGTATATATAAGATTAAATACCCAGGCTCATCGATCATCAAGGTATCACATACACAACACTTTCTATGAGACTATGCATGTAAATAAGTTTGATATCCCTCATCCCTCTCAGAATTTATTCCTAGAGTTGGCCGGAGCTGTGGTATCCAGTCTCCGCATTTCAGATTGTTATTTTTGTGGTGGAACCAAGATGGGTGATCAGTGGCCTTGGGAGGCCCAAGAGTTGAATTACTCAGTAGTTTACAATCAGACAGAGCTACACAAGACTACCAGCGAATGGGTATTAGCACACCCAATAGTTGGACGGTTGTGTTATGCTCGAACTGGACCCCAATTTACCTCTAAAGTAGGACAGCTTGTCTGTCTTAGCCAAAAGTTCTATAATGATACCACAAAACGGACATCTTGGTGGTCAGAAGTTAATGAATCAGAGCCCACCAATCCCTTAGCACGGTTCCCCGAGCTTGCCCCTCTATGGACTAACCTTGACCGACATCATAATTGGCAAGCCCCACCTGGCCTATACTGGATTTGCGGAACCCGAGCATATGCCCGACTCCCTATCTATTGGGAAGGAGCGTGTGTCTTAGGAACTATTCGACCCTCTTTCTTTCTGTTGCCCACAGAACATGGTGAACAATTAGGCTACCCAGTTTATTCAAAGAGACCAAAAAGAGCAGCCTTACAGATAGGCAAGTGGGAGAAATGGGATGGTGAAGATTGGCCACCAGAGCGAATTATTGCCTATTATGGACCTGCCACTTGGGAGCAAGATGGCATGTGGGGATATCGTACCCCAATTTATATGTTGAATAGAATTATACGCCTGCAAGCGGTAGTTGAACTCATCACTAATGAAACTAGCCAAGCACTCACACTTTTAGCTAGACAAAGCACACAAATGCGCACTGCAATCTATCAAAATCGATTAGCACTAGACTACTTATTAGCTGCTGAAGGAGGAGTCTGTGGTAAGTTGAACCTCACAAATTGTTGTCTGAAGATAGATGATAAGGGTCAGGTTGTTGAAGAAATTGCTGAACATATGCGGAAACAAACTTATGTGCCAGTACAGACCTGGCATGGTCTTCAGATACCCAATTGGTTTGCATCTATCTTTTCTGGGTTAGGAGGATTCACTACTTTTGCTATGATAGTACTAATCTTTGTAGTTTTGTTCTTTATGTTACCATGTATAATCCCATGTTGTATGCGATCTATCAACAGTGTTATTGAGAACACCGTGGAGCGGAAGACCGCAACTAAGATTTTGGCCTTATGGCACCCTAATCCTATAGCCAATGGTCGGAACCCGACCCCAGTGTAATTGAGTGATTTAACTCTCACACCTTATTAGTAATAGGGTGAGATTAATCAAAGGGGGGAATGTGATAGGCGAAGGCCTATGATCCATGGTGTCTGACGTAAGCAGGGAGGCCTAAACAGCTTGACCTGTAAGTGGAGCCTGTGGAGAGGCCCAAAGGAATTACACATTTCCCCAAATGCTGCTATTGTAGAAACGAAACTTAACTGAGCACAATTAGGTATAGCTAAGCAGAATCGAAACTTAGAAAGTAGAGAAAAACAAGTTTAATTGGTACTGATAAGGTGTGCTATGCTTCTGTGAAATTAATTAACTGTGCTGAAAGAAAAGTTACAGTGCCCTGCTTCCCATATGCTTTAACTAGCTGAGCGACCTTGGAGGAGAGATGTAACAAGTTAGAGACACTGACCATTGTAATTGGGACTAGAAGGGGGGTGAGCAGGTGCTGGGCCCAAACCAGAGTCCCAATTGGATAGCCATATCAGTACCGGGACCAATAGAAGGTGTACGAGGGGTTACCGGGACCAATGAAAGGTTTGCCTATGTCTAGAATGGGAAAGAAAGCTATAAAAGTTGTTGTTTTACTAGAAATCATTGCTCAGCCATTTTGAATTTGATTCTGCTTGAGACTTGTGCACAAATAAATGATTTGGACCTTCTGAACTGACTCCTGGTATCATTGGTTTGTATGTGCTCTGCTGCTACACAACAAGTGAGGACTAGGATATATCTAGGGGAATGGTAAGGAAAAACATAGGAGGTGAACAGGAGACTAGGGGGATTAGGATCCAAAAGTAGTCTCAAAGAAGTGAGTTCTAAGCCTGGATTTTAACAGGGCCACAGATACAGCCTGACATTCTAGTTCAGGAAGTTTGTTCCAGGCAAAAGCAGCAGCAAGGTAGAAAGATTGATAGTTGGGGTGTGGCAGGTGAAGGCCTGTGATCCACAGTGTCTGACATGAGCAGGCAGGCCTGGCTAGCTTGACCTGTAAATGAAGCCTGTGAAGAGGCTCATAGGAATTACACATTCCCCAACATGCTGCTATTGTAGGATTAGAACTCAGTAAAAGTATTGAATTAGCTTAGACAAGCAGAACTGGAAGATGGAAAAATACAGAAAAATATGTTTAAAAGTTACTGATAAGAAAGTACATCTGCAAGGGATTTAATTGGGATTGCTGACAGATGAGTTGCAGAGCCCTGCTCCCCTACATGCACAAATTGGCTCTATGGCCTTGAGAGTGTGAAAGTAACAAGTTGATGAACTGGCCATTGTAATTGGGACTAGAAGGGGGGTAAGCAGGTGCTGAGCCCACTGGAGGAACATAATTGGATAATCATATCAGTACCGGCACCAATAGAAGGGGTACGGGAGGTGCGGGAGAGTACCGGGACCAATGAAATGTTTTTCTATACCTAGAATGGAGTAAAAGTCTATAAAAGTTGTTGTATTGCTAGAAAACTTGGCTCAGCCATTTTGAAATTGACTTTGCTTGAGACTTGTGCACAAATAAATGATTTGGACCTTCTGAACAGACTCCTGGTATTATTGGTTTGTCTGCGCTCTGCTGCTACATATTCTTGGTGCGTTGGCCGGGAAGTTGTGGAATCAGAGTGTATATAGGGCAATATACCACGACTTTCCGCCTCTATAGGCTTGGTCCTGCCGGGATCGCGCCCTTCCGACGGGGGCTGCTCCCTGGCGCCGCCGGTCCCTTGCATCGGAGGGAGCTGGTCGGACCTCGGCGGGTGCCGAGCCCGGCTGGAGCCAACGCCTCGAACCCGAGTGAGGGGAGTCCGAGGTCCAACTCATGCGCCTGCTTGGGAAGTTTGAGGACCGGATCCGGTGAGTATAGTTTTGATTTGTTGTCTAGACAGAGATAGAAAGAGCAGTGCTGCCATTGGAACTTGGAATTTGTAATCTCGAGAAAATTGGAAATTGGTAAGAGAGCTTGATCACCTCTCAAAGATGGACCGAGTACCCCCGCATGAGTATTCGCAGGGCGAAACTCCCGTCTTTTTGTAATTGGAAAATTGGGAAAGACTAGTCAGAATAGATAGGACGAAATGAATTTTGGGATACGTTGCTAGCATGATTGTGTGAATGAAGTGTGGATGAGAGGTCTGGCAGCACGGACCAAGTGAAGGCGGACCCCTGAGTAGCGCATTTCCTGACCGGGCGACCGCGTTCAGGTCGCGAAAAGGGGGAAGCGATTGTCGTCTTGTCTTGTTATTTGTTCTCCTTATACGTTTCCAGGGCCGTGAGGACCCCTTACCCACGGTCCGCCCTCCTTTTCCCCCTTTGTCTGTTGTTGCGCGCACACATCGAAATGGGAGGGGCGGGGTCTACTAGGAACACTCCATTAGAATGTATGATCGCACACTTTAAAGAGGGATATTCTGGAGATTATGGTATTAAAATGACAGCAGCCCGTTTACAGATTTTGTGTACTAGGGAGTGGCCCGATCTAGACCCCACCTGGCCCCGAGAGGGAACATTTAATGTAGAAATTATCCAGTTAGTACACCGTAGAGTGCGGATAGCGCACCCCGATCAGTACCCCTATATAGATTCCTGGTTAAGTATTTGTGAAGATCCGCCCCCTTGGGCGCAGCGCTGTTATGAAGAACAGTGCAGAATAATGTTAGCGAAGACAGATTATAGTCAGAAAACAGAACAGCCTAGAATGAAAGGGCAGGATAAGAAGACCAGGAAGAAGCCCGTCCTGGTAGATCCTGATTCCCCAGAAATGATTCCCCGACAGCCTCGAACTCCAGGTCCAGTAAGGGCTGCCCGGCATCCCGCCCCAGAAACCCCGAGACAGCCGAGGCGGGACCCAACCCCAGAGCTATCACCCGAAGAGCGGGAAGATGAATCCTCTTTACATGAGGGTGAATCGTCTGAGACAGAAAAAGGAGAGTCAGATACAGAAGCAGAGCAATTAGAAACTGAAAATTCCCTAAGCGATGCTGACAGTGTAAAAGTGGTTGCCAGCACTAGCTTGCCAGCAAAATGTACATCCAAAGTGAAACAGGTAGAGAAGAAGAAAGTGACCCTGATAGGACAGCGATGAAAATATCCCTTAGATCCCAAAAGATATCTACTGCCAAGATGATGCCCTTACGGCAAGTCCCGGGAGTGCCCGTAAAGAATGAAAATGATGAGGTGGTAGCGGGATCCCTAAGTTATGTGTATGTCCCTTTCTCCACAACTGATTTGTTAAATTGGAGGACACATTATGCCTCCTATACCGATAAACCCTTGGAACTTACAGAATTAGTAAATACTATTATGGAAACCCACCAACCCACTTGGGCAGATTGCCGCCAGCTCCTGACCACTCTATTCACGACAGAGGAGCGAGCACAAATTAGAAAAGCAGCTATAGATTGGCTGGCGGATAACCCTGTAGCTCCGGGACAGGGGACGGGGAGAATAGACCATCGAGAAGCGGCCCTGAGAGAATTCCCGAATGAAGACCCCCGATGGGATCCAAATACAGAGGAAGGATCCACAGCCCTAGCCCGTTTTCGCCAAGGCTTTTTACAAGGTCTGAAAAGGGGGGGCCAGAAGGCTATGAACCTTTCCAAAGTTGCAGGAGTCATCC
Organism: Ichthyophis bannanicus; assembly: GCA_033557465.1. Taxonomy (NCBI): domain Eukaryota; kingdom Metazoa; phylum Chordata; class Amphibia; order Gymnophiona; family Ichthyophiidae; genus Ichthyophis; species Ichthyophis bannanicus. The sequence goes on from CM066046.1 coordinate 39,462,665, forward strand.
AAGGTATAGATGAGAGCCCCGCAGAATTTCATGAAAGATTAACTGAAGCATACAGAATGTATACTCCTATGATCCCGAGGCACCAGGAAGTTTATGTATGGTGAATTCTGCTTTTGTAAACCAGTCTCAACCAGACATTAGACGTAAATTGCAGAAGTTAGAGGGGTTTGCGGGCATGAATACAACTCAGTTACTGGAAGTCGCTCATAAAGTGTATGTGAATCGTGATAATGAAAGGCAGAAAGAATGTGATCGAAAGATGAAGAAGAAAGCTGATTTTTTGGCTGCGGCCTTAGTTGAACAGAAAAGGGGAGGTGTCCCTAGTCGAAGGAGCCGAGGAAGGGGGCGGGGCCGAGGAGGAAACCGGCCCCAAATAGGCGTAAACCAATGCGCCTATTGCTGGGAAGAAGGACATTGGAAAGATGCATGCCCGCAACTCGAAGACGCCCAGCAAGATGACGAAAACAATCATCAGTGGCGAGAAGAAAGACGGGGCCGTCCCCGAAACCGTGGAGGAGCCAATCGAGAACAATTCCAGCGAGAAAGAGGAGGAGCCATCCAAGCAGTGACTACGACAATCCATGATAAAAATGACGTGGACTAGGACAGACCGGGCTCCGAGTTTGCTTTAGGTCTCCAGGAGCCTATGGTCGGAATACAAATAGGAGACCAAGTTATGAACTTTATGGTTGATACTGGAGCAGAACATTCCGTAATAGACAAAAAGATAGCCCCATTTTCTACAAAAGCAGTCACCATTATAGGAGCAACTGGTGCCAAAGCTACAAAATCTTTTCTTCAGAATCGTATATGCAGCGAAGTACATGCAATGAATAAAACCAGGAGTCAGTGCAGGGTCCAAGCCAATTTATTGTGCACAGGCTCAGACAGGAGCGTGTCCAAAAGTGACTGAGCAATGGAATACAGGAGCAAATTCCTTATATACAATTTTTACAGTTTGATACAGACAACCTTTCTATTGGTCCCAACGCCCCTCACATCTGTCCAATCGGGGACCCTCTCTGGGTCTAGCTCCTGTGTTCCCCCTTCTCAGGCTATTCTAACAAAGGCATAGTCTTAGACATTGATACATTTCTACTTCAAGGCCATTTCTAGCTCAGGGAATGCAGGAACATGTCTATCATCAGCAAAGGAATTATACAAACTTTTCAAAAGCAGTTTAAAGCAGTTTCTCAAACTCTGGTTCTCTTCAACACTAGTCTCAGGTGGGGGTTGGGGTTTAGGCCTAGTTTACAGGCCATAGCCTACCACATTCCCCCCTTTGATTATTCTCAGCCTGAATAAAAGAGGGTGAGAAAATAATCACATATCAAACCCTGTGCAAACTGATGCTTCTTCTCGGGGTATAGCTTGATACTTCCACATGGCTAGTACCCGTGCTGCTGTCTTACGTTCAACGGTACTGTCAACGATGGAGGTAACCATACGTAAACAAAGAGGCAGAAAACATGGGAGTAAACACATAGCTGCCATTAGTAAAACTGCAAACACAATAGTCTTCGAACCTAAACAGGAGTGCGGTATCCCCAGGACCCATCATTCGCCCATGTGGCTGGTCCATAACATGTGATACAAGAGGTATATCAGTGGGCATTCTAAGGGGCCCCAGGGCTACCGTAAGTACAACATAAATACATAGATATATCATGAGTACAATATCTCAATGAATTCGTCTAGAAATTTGCAAATTCTTAACTGAAGTTCTCTTTTTCCACAGCTTCCACCGTATGTAGACCCGTCAGCTTCCAGTTGGTGACAGGAGTAGGGTTGCAGATTCCTCAAGCTTCTGCCGTACGTAGACCTGCCAGCGTCCGGTAGGTGGCAGGAGTAGGGCTGTAGACTCTCACAGCAGTGGTTGTTGTCGCAGCGTTGAGTCGCAATGGTAATGCTGGATTGGTGGTTGAAGTCCAGGGACGAAGTTCGGTAGTCGCCACTGGCTTTACCCGACTGTGATGGATCCAAGGTTCTAATTCCGCAACTTTAACTGCTGTAGGGGTCGACAATATGACGACATAGGGTACTTTCCAGTGAGGTGCTAACGGTGTCTTCCTCCACTCCTTGACCCACACCGAGGCTCCAGGCTTGTAGGGATGCAGTGGTTCGGTCAGATTAATGGGCAACTGGTCTTGTACCCATGCATGGAGACTCTGCAAGACAGATCCTAGAGCCAATAGTTCGTATCTAGTGATTTCGGACCCAATCTGACTCATATCCCCTTTTATCCCTTGGACAATGGGCGGAGGTCACCCATAAAAGACCTCAAAAGGGGAAACTCCCAATGACTTGTGGGGGCTGAACATATCCTGAGGAGGGCTATAGGAAGAGCCTGGGGCCACTTCAGGTGAGCTTCCTGACAGAGTTTGGACAGCTGGGACTTTAGGGTCCGATTCATATGCTCTACCTTTCCTGAACTTTGGGGTCTGTAAGCTGTATGTAACTTCCACTACACCTGTAGGGCCTGGGCCAACTGCTGAGTTACTTGAGATACAAACGAGGGCCCATTATCTGATCCTATAATTAATGGTATTCCAAACCGGGGAATGATCTCATGGAGCAGAATTTTGGTAACTTCCCTGGCTTTCTCAGTCCTGGTGGGGAAAGCCTCCACCCACCCAGAGAATGTACAAACCAAGACCAACAGGTAATGATATCCATTAGCACGTGGCTTTTCTGCGAAGTCCACCTGGATATTTCCCATGGGGGTAACTCCTACTGGTTGAGCCCTTGGGGGCAGGTTAGGACCCTGCCGGGCATTGTTCTTTGCACAGGTTACACATTTGCAGGCTACTGAGGCTGACAAGGGTCCTAATAATGAGATACAGAAATGGGGCCTGAGAGCTTTTTCCATTGCAGTTTTCCCATAATGTGTGGCTTGTTGGAAAGCTTGGACAAATGCTGGACCTAATGCTTCAGGGATCACAGTTGGACCTGGAGGAAGACCACCGCTGGCGGCGGTAGCACTATCCATCCGGTTTCTGATAACACTCCCCCTTCTTCCTGACAGAAATAGTCTAACTCTTTGGAGGTATATCGAGGAGTCCATGCACTAAGTGGTACTGGGAATAATGCTGCCTGGAATGGGGTATTGGGGGCAGGAGCTTGTCCAGTTATGGCCACTTCGAGCAGAAGCGTCAGCAAACCTACTTCCTCGTGAAACTTCTCCTTCCCCTGTCTGATGACCTCGGCAGTGCATTACTGCTACTTGTTTGGGGGCCCATACAGCATCCAGTAGGGTCAATATCTCGGGACCATATTTAATAGACTTGCCTCCTGAGGCTATTAACCCACGTTTCTTGTACAGGGCTCCATGGGCGTGTAATGTGGTGAAGGCATACTTGGAATCTGTGTACACATTCAAGCGGAGCCCTGTCCCTATTATCAGTGCCCTAGTGAGGGCTATCAGTTCAGCTTTCTGTGCTGAAGTCCCCGGGGCCAAAGCTGATGATTCTATTACCATGTCCAGGGTCACCACTGCATAACCAGCACATTGTCGTCCGTTGATGACAAGACTACGTCCATCCACGAAGAAAATTTGTTCAGGGTCATTTAATGGGACATCAGTTAGATCAGGGCGACTGGAGAATACAGTGTCCATTATTTCCAAGCAATCATGATCGGGGGGGGGGGGGGGCCTGGACCAATTGGCAACAGCGTAGCTAAGTTCAAAGCTTGACTGACGATCAGCTGCAATCGGGGGTTTTCACACAACATGCTTTGGTACTTCAGCATTCGTGAATTTGTGAACCAGTAATTCCCTTTGTGTTCCATGAGGGTTAGAACAGAATGCGGTACCGTAATTTGGAGATTCTGACCCAGAGTGAGCTTGTCGGCTTCACTCACCAAGAGAGCTGTAGCTGCCACGGTTCTCAGGCAAGGTGGCCATCCTTTTGCTACAGTGTCCAGTTGTCTGGATAGATATGCTACAGGTTACTGCCAAGATCCGAGGGACTGGGTCAGAACGCCCAGAGCATTCGCTTTTAGAGTTGGTGGCATCTACATACTGGAGGAGGACTCTTTTTCCCGGAGTAACAGAGTAACTTGAAAGATCTTGGTTGAGAGCAGCACTGAAGAGAGTAGGTGAGTTCTTAAATCCTTGGGGTAGTCGAGTCCAGGTGAGTTGACCCCGTCTTCCTGTAGTAGGGTCTTCCCATTCAAAGGCAAACAAAAGTTGGCTGGTTGATGCTAGCCGTATACAGAAGAAAGCATCCTTCAAATCCAAGACAGTGAAATGAGTAGCCTTAGCTGGAATCAGTCCCAGGAGAGTGTAGGGGTTTGGTACCACTGGATGTATGGTTACAACTGCATCATTCACTCGTCTCAAATCCTGCACTGGGCAGTAATCACCTGTCCCATGCTTCTTGACTGGGAGGAGGGGGGTATTCCAGGGTGATTGGCACTTCCTGAGAAGTCCATACTTCAATAGTTTCATTAGATGACAGTGAATGCCTTCAATCGCTGGTCACAGAAGAGGGTATTGTCTCACATGCACTGGTTCCGCTCCTGGTTTGAGGGTGACGAGAACAGGGGCTACATTCTTCGCTAGGCCCAGAGGATTATCCTCTGCCCACACCTCGGGCGGAGCTAAAACACTGGTGGATATACGGGATCTGGCTGCCTTGGTTGGAGATGTACTATAGAACCGCCATTCTTCTTCACAGGGGACAGTCAACACCATTAGGCCAGCAGATTTTGAGTTCAGAGTCATTTCCATTTCTCCCCCTTCAGCAAAGGATATCTGCGCCTGGAGCTTAGCGAGCATATCTCGGCCCAAGAGGGGGATTGGGCATTCAGGCATATACAGGAACTGGTGTGCTATCTTCCGTCCCCCTAATTCACAGGTGCGGTTCTGCAAGAAAGGTTAAGTGGCTCTGGTTCCAGTAGCCCTGACAATGGTGATAGTTCGAGAAGACAAAGGGGCCACTGGTTTAGCCACCACTGAATGTTCGGTCCCCTTATCCACCATAAAGTCCATATATTGGTCCCCAATTTTTAAACTGGCCATAGGCTCCTGGGGACCCAGGGGAAATTTGGAGCCCGGTCTGGCCTAGTCTTCATACATGCTGTAGCCCCCTTCGGCTGCCATTCCCTCCATAGCTGCTTCATCTTGTCGGAACTATGTGCTGTACATTCCTCCCCGATTCTGGAATCGTCCCCCTGCTCTCCCTGTGCTCCCTCCTCCCCTCCAGGAGGTGGAGTCTGTCATCAACCCCCCCTGGTGGCCAGTGGCTGCAAGGGCAGGTTGAGCATATTTATTATTTATAGAGGTAAAAGACTCTTTGAGGCCAGGTGCACCCTGGTCTTTGTAGTCCTCCTCCTTATAGGAATAAGTTGTGTAGACCAGAATGGAGGGTAAATAAGGCTTTTATTTCCCCTTTCAAGCACTGAGGTTCGCTAGGTAACAGAAAATAAGGTATTCTCCTTCTTTGTCAGGGTTTTTACCAAAGCATAGTTAAACAAGTGAACTGTTACATACTTCACAGCTTCTTGCAAAAACACCACAGGATTTTCCAAACTTCGGAGCAAAGTAAAATTAGTGAGCTTTTTCTCTTTCGCTCAACATGAACAAACACAATATCAGAGCTTGTCTAAATAAGTTACAGCTCGGGGAGTGACTCAAAGCTCCCTGAGACACAAACTGAGCAGTCCATTACTTCTTCCTGGGACAATATTTGATCTTTCCCTGGCTGCTGTGGTTTGAAAGTCCGTACTTCTTCTCCCTAGCTTCCAGCTAGGCTGTTCTAGGGCTTTCAGGTAAATAGCAGGGTTTGTCCCTATGCCCCTACGTGATGGCTTAAAGAATTCCTGCCCGCTTCCTTTTCTCTCAGACTGGTTATCTGGTTTTAAAGACGTTCTAGGAGCTGGGCCTTTCTTTGGGAAAAAATAGTCACCGTACCTTGGCTTCGTGAAGTCAAGGCGTCTCTTACTGGCCCACTCAGGCACCGCTCTCTGGCCTCGGTCTCCTTTGCAGACTCCCTCTGGAAGCCCTCTGGATACTGTCTGTCCTCTCTGCAGCTTGGGAAGACCCTGTAAAGAATCCAGGCTTCTTAATATAAGTCAATCTCCTGTCAGGACTTTTTCTTCCAGTACCTTTTAATCCTGCTTCAGACCCTCCTGGTGAGCAGAGGCCTCTCTCCCGGCTAGGCTCTCTCCTTCTGAGCTCTCTGCCTTTGGGATTTCTTCCAAGCGGATCTCTTTCCAGTCTGTCTCTCCCAGGTCTCTCTCTCACCCCGGCTCTTTTGGGTCTGCTCCTTTCTCTCTCTCTTCCTGAGCTCTCCTCTGAGCTCCCTTCTGAGCTCCCTTCCGAGGTTCCTTCCTCTCTCCTTTCTTCTGAGTTGGCTCCCTGCTTATAAAGACCTTTTTCTTTTGAGTTTCCCGGGCTACCCCTCAGGTGGAGCTGATTAGCTCCTGCACAATCAGTACCCGGGTGTGTTAGCTCAGCCTCTGTAGGTTCATGCCTGCTCCCTCTAGCTGCTCTGCACGGGAACTGCATCTTCTGCACGTTAGCTGCTTTGTAAGGAACAGCATTTTTTTCTAAGTTTTTGCTTTCATTGGCTTCCGCCCTATCACAAGTCAAAGTTCGGGCATTCGTTCTTCCAACGTCCTTCTTCCCTACAGTGGGCGCATTTGATTTGCACCCAATGGGGGCCGACCATCTCCTCGGCCCCTTCCACGTCCTCGAGTCCTTCGGTTAGAGAAACTTCCTCCTCGTCGTTCAAATAAAGCTGCAGCAAGGAAATCAGCTTTCTTCTTCATTTTACGTTCACTTTTCTTCTGACATTCTTGATCACTATTCACAAACACATTCTGAGCAACTTCCATTAACTGGGCCGCATTCATGCCCGCAAATCCTTCCAACTTTTGCAGTTTCCATCTTATGTCTTCCTGGGACTGACTCACAAAGGTCGCATTTACCATGCGCAAATTTTCCTGGGCTGCCGGATCATATGGGTTATATAGTCTATAGGCTTCAGATAAGTGTTCATAAAAGGCCGCTGGGCTCTCGTCTGGACGCTGGATGACTTCCGCTACCTTTCCGATATTCATAGCCATCTGGCTTCCTTTCTTCAGGCCTTGCAGTAGGGCCTGGCGGAATCGAGTGAGTGCCGCCGCCCCATCGGCACTGTTCGGATCCCATCTAGGATCGTCATTTGGAAAATCCATGGCAGCTGCTTGCCGGGCATCTAGGCCTGCTTCTCCTACCGGATTTTCTTCTAACCATCGGGTAGACGCTTGTACAATCTGTGCTCATTCTTCAGTAGTGAAGAGAGTAGACAGGAGCTGGCGACAATCAGCCCAGGTAGGCTGATGGGTTTGCATAATACTGGACATTAATTCAATCAAATCTTGGGGCTTCTCAGTATAGGATGCATAATGCGTCTTCCAGTTCAATAAATCAGTGGTGGAAAAAGGGCACATAATCAAGACTAGTTGGTCCCACCACCACCTGGTCCTGGTCATTAAGAGTAGGTAGACCTGGGAACTGGCGTAATGGCATAATGTGACCATCCCTCTGACTTGCTGTTGTACTTCTGAAAGTATAAGGTGGTCTGGATTGTTGGAATTCTGCTCCCGGGCCTTGGCTGTCAGCAGTAAGTGACCCCGAACTGGCAAATGAATCCCTGCTGGCAGTGTCGTCGGTGGACGATGGTCCTCCCGAGGCACTCTGAACTGAGCCGGGGCTTCCGGTCAAGAGGGGATGCACGTCCTCCTGCTGCGGAGGTGGCTGGTGGACTACTTGGGGTAAATCTGCAGGGAGGTGTCCCCCTGCGCCAGGCTCTGCCCGGGGTGGTGGCGGAGCTGAGGGGACTGGCCTATAAAGGTACTGGGGTGGACGGGTTAGAATATCTGGATATTCTGGGGTAGAATAGACAGGCAGTTTCTTTTCCCCAGCCTTCCGGACCCCCCTTGTGGTTGCTACAAGTATCCTGCACTGTTCCTCATAACAACGCTTCATCCAGGAGGGCTCTTTTTCACAAACACTTAACCAGGGAATCTATATAGGGGAACTGGTCAGGGTGTTCTTTTCGTACAATCTGGTGAACTAAAGATATGATACTAACATCAAAAGTACCCCCAGGGGGCCACGAAGTGACCAGTACAGGCCACTCCCTCTCACAAAGCATTTCTAATCGGGACAGAGACATTTTTATTCCATAGTCTCCGGCAAATCCCTTGCTAAAATTCTTGATCATACATTTCAACGGAGTTTGCATGAACTCCGACTCTCCCTTAATGACATACAAAACAACAGACAGTAGGGGTGGGTAGTCGGGCTGCAGGTAAGGGGTCCGTACAGCCCTAGGAACAAATAGGTAGACAAACACCAAAAGCTTCCTCCTTTTCGTGACCTGGGCGCGGTCGCCCGGCCAGGAACTGCGCTAATCAGGAGTCCGCACTCGCTTGGTCTGTGTTTCAAGACCTCTCATTCACACACACACAAACAGACATGCCAGCAAAATCCAACATTTCCAGCGTGACAGAACTATATGGCAGTGTTCCTCTGGGTGCACTCTATAAAGACAGGGGGGGGGGGCATTCCCGTTCACATAAAACTTCCCATCGACCTGGGGTCATTACAATTACATAATCACCAGAGAAACCCCTCTTAATGTTCTTAAGGAAACACTGCAGAAGGCTCAGTATATATACACCCCCGCCCATGCTGTTCAAAAATGCTGTTCAAAGTCTTTGTCTCTCACTCATTCAGGTTTCTCTCTACCAAATCCCACAGAAATCACTCTCTCACTCTCCAGCAAATGGAAAATTAACACTTTCCTCCTCCCTTGGTCCGTACTCGGACCTCTAAGCCGTTCAGGTTTCCCCCATAAATCTGAGAATAAACAAATAAATAAATAAAAATAATAAGATAACAGGAACAGTTGATGTAGAAATACAGGCAGGGCTGAGATATAACCAGCAAACTAATATTACAGGTACAGGTGAAGTAACAATACAGGCAGGGCAGAGATATAACTAAAACAGTTGAGGAGATCCGAAGGGGTTAATAGGAACTGAAACATTCCTTTCTGCAGGCTGTGTGAAAGACACACCCCTTCTCCCTCTGCTTGCTAGAGATACTGTCTCTCATGCTGTGAGGAAAAATAAATAGACTCGATTTCTTAAAGTGACTCCGGAGTGGGTTTTTTTCCCTTTTCTCAGTACTGTTCCTTAATTAATAACCTTACATTATACCAGAAGTGAAACCCGCGGTTAGACAACAGACAGAGGGTGCGGGTGATCGGACTGCCGACGAGAGGGGAAGCCATATTAGACCTAGTCTTTAGTGGAACACCAGATCTAGTGCAAGAGATAAGGGTGTTGGGGCCACTTGGCAATCGTGATCATAGCATGATCGCCTTTGATTTAATTAGTGGAGGAGGGATAGTAAGGAAATCCACAGTACTACCTTTTAACTTTTGAAAGGGAGACTATGATAAAATGCGGAAAATAGATAAGAAAAAACTAAAAGGAGCAGTTGCAAAGGTTAAAGACTTACATCAAGCTTGGGTGTTGTTGAAAAATACTATCTTGGAAGACCAGACCAGCTGTATTCCACGCTTTAAGAAAAGTGGAAGGAAGTCCAAAAAACTGCCAGCATGGTTTAAAGGTGAGGTCAGAGAGGCTGTTGTTGCCAAGAAAGCATCTTTCAGGAAATGGAAAAAAGAGCCAAACGATGAAACCTGGAAACAGCACAAGCACTGGCAGGTCAAATGCAAGGCATTGATAAAGAAGGCAAAGAGAGAATTTGAGAAGAAGCTTGCTGCGGAAGCAAAAACGCGAAATAAAGATTTTTTTCAAGTACATTCGTAGCAAAAAACCTGTGAGAGAGTGAGTTGGACCATTAGATGATAGAGGAGTTAAAGGGGCACTAAGAGGCGACAAGGCGATAGCGGAGAGACTGAATGAATTCTTTGCTTCGGTCTTTACTGAGGAAGATGTAGGGATGTTACCCATGACTGAAGTGGTATTTAAAGGTGCGGAAGAATTGAAGGAAATATTGATACAAGATGTATTGCAACTATTAGAAAAACTGAAGAGTAGCAAATCACCTGGGCCGGATGGTATACATCCAAGGGTGTTGAAAGAACTGAAATATGAGATTGCAGACCTGCTATTAGTAATCTGTGAACTATCATTAAAATCATCTCTAATACCTGAAGATTGGCGGATCGCCAATGTAACACCAATTTTTAAAAAGGGTTCGAGGGGTGATCCGGGAAACTACAGACCGGTGAGCCTCACGTCAGTACCGGGAAAAATGGTAGAAACCATCATAAAGAATAAAATTACTCAGCATGTAGATAGTCATGGCCTAATGGGAGACAGCCAACATGGCTTTAGACAAGGAAGATCTTGTCTTACTAATCTGTTATGTTTTTTTGAAAGTGTGAATAAACAGGTGGACAAAGGTGAGTTGGTTGATATAGTGTATCTGGACTTTCAGAAAGCCTTTGACAAGGTCCCTCATCAGAGACTTTTGGCAAAACTAAAGAGTCATGGGATAGGAGGCAGTGTACTACTGTGGATCAGGAATTGGTTAAAAGATAGAAAGCAGAGGGTTGGGCTAAATGGCCAATTTTCCCAATGGAGAAAGGTGAATAGTGGTGTACCCCAGGGATCTGTGCTGGGTCCGCTGCTTTTTGACATATTCATAAATGACCTGGAAAGTGGAATAACGAGTGAGGTTATCAAATTTGCAGATGACACAAAACTATTTAAAGTTGTTAAAACCCAAGAGGATTGTGGAAAATTGCAAGAGGATCTTGATAAATTGGAAGACTGGGCATCAAAATGGCAGATGAAATTTAATGTGGACAAGTGCAAATTTATGCACCTAGGGAAGAACAACCCAAACTATGCTTACACGATGCAAGGTTCCACATTAGGAACCACCACCCAGGAAAAATATTTAGGAGCCATTGTAGATAACATGTTAAAAGCCTCGGCCCAGTGTGCAGCGGCAGCCAAGAGAGCAAATAGAATGCTAGGTATCATAAGGAAAGGAATGGAAAATAAAACAAAAGATATTATAATGCCTCTATACCGTTCCATGGTGAGACTGCACCTTGAATATTGTGTGCAATTCTGGTCGCCGTATCTTAAAAAGGATATAGCGTTATTAGAAAAGGTTCAGAGAAGAGCCACCAAAATGGTAAAGGGGATGGAAGGATACTCCTATGAAGAAAGGCTAAAAAGGTTAGGGCTCTTTAACCTGGAAAAGAGACGGCTGAGGGGAGATATGATAGAAGTCTATAAATTAATGAACGGAGTGGAACGGGTAAACGTAGATCGACTGTTTATGTTATCAGAATATAGGAAGACTAGGGGACATGCAATGAAGCTACAGGGTAAACTATTTAAGACTAATAAAAGAAAATTTTTTTTCACTCAACGTATAATCAAACTCTGGAATTTGTTACCGGAGGATGTAGTAAAGGCTGTTAGTGTAGCTGGGTTTAAAAAAGGTTTGGACAAGTTCCTGGAGGAAAGGTCCATAAACCATTATTAAGAAGGGACCCAGGATATCAATGCTTGACCTAGTACAAGCATTGCAGAAGCTGTGTCTTTTGGGGAAACTGCTAGGTACGTATGACCTAGAATGGCCACTGTTGGAAACAGGATACTGGGTTTGATGGACCTTGGTCTGACCCAGTATGGCATATCTTATGTTCCTATGTTCTAAGGGGTCCGGGCAGCCCTAGAAACAGAGGGAGACACAAACAGACATGGAGTGGAGGAGTGGCCTAGTGGTTGGGGCAAGGTACTTCAGGCCGGAAGGTCGGGGGTTCAAATCCCACTAGAGGACAGCAACCTTGGGCTGGAAGGACTGGGGTTTCTAGTCCCACAGGTGCTCCTTGTGGTCTTGGGCAAGCCACTTAACCCTCTATAGCCCATGTTCCCTGTAAAATAGTTATCTCCACGTTATAATGCCTTGTTCAATGTAATTTCAGTTTGTTCAATGTAAACCGCACTGATGCAGAATAGCGCGGTATATAAGAGAATGTAAATAAATAAATAATAATGCTAGCAACATTTTCCCAAATTCCCAGGCCTACCTTACTAACCAACAGCAGCCGGTCTCGTGCATACTCATGCAAGACGTATTCGGACTGCTGATTAACCAAGGGCAGTAGTTTCGGCCTCGCGCATACTCATGCAAGGCTTACCCGGACGTGCCCTGAGAGATGATCAGGCTCTCGGTACCTTATTCCCATACCAATTCAGTCTCGCGCATACTCATGCAAGACGTACCCAAAACTAACTGACTGAGGAGCAAAGAAATTCCTACTCACCGGATCCGGTACCTGATACAAAACCAGTTCTTGGGTTGAATCCTGGACTCCCCTCAGGTTCGGAGGTGTTGGCCAGCCGGATCCAGTAATCCGCCGAGGCAAGGAGGAATCCTCTCCAATGCAAGAGGACCGGTGGCGCCTGAGGCTTCCTCTGCGGTCGGCCAGACACGTTTCCAGCCGGACCAAACCTTGAGGCGGTAAAACGTGGTATATTCACTTGAATACCATCCACTACTCACACTTCCCAGCCCAACACACCAGGAAATGTAGTAGCAAAGTGCATGCAATGAATAAAACCAGAAGTCAGTGCAGGGGTCCAAGCCAATTTATTGTGCACAGGCTCAGACAGGAGCGTGTCCAAAAGTGACTGAGCAATGGAATACAGGAGCAAATTCCTTATATACAATTTTTACAGTTTGATACAGGCAACCTTTCTATTGGTCCCAACGCCCCTCACACCTGTCCAATCGGGGACCCTCTCTGGGTCTAGCTCCCTGTTCCCCCTTCTCAGGCTATTCTAACAAAGGCATAGTCTTAGACATTGATACATTTCTACTTCAAGGCCATTTCTAGCTCAGGGAATGCAGGAACATGTTTATCATCAGCATAAAGGAATTATACAAACTTTTCAAAAGCAGTTTAAAGCAGTTTCTCAAACTCTGGTTCTCTTCAACACTAGTATCAGGTGGGGGTTGGGATCTAGGCCTAGTTTACAGGCCATAGCCTACCACAAGCCAAGTAAATGATGGTACATCCAAAAGTTAACTTCTCAGATGACTTTTCTGCTTAGCTAATAGAAAACTAGATTTGGGAAAGCGACCACACCCTGGAACCAGGCTATTTATAATGCAACTCCAGAATCTCTCTTTCTAAGGAGACAAAGAGGAAATAGAAAAAGATGGTAGCACAGTAGATGAAGATGACAAGAAATCTTTCTGAGAGCTCAGAAGAAGCCCAGGTAATTTCATATTGTGAGGCCCCTTCATTGTTTGAGGTAAAAAATATTTTCATGTAAGGAATGGCATGTAAAATTTGTTTTAAAAATTCAAAAATGTATTATACAAATAAGAAAACATAACGATTACCTAGGTTAAAGTGGTGCACCATGCCCCGCTGGCTGAAGTGAGACCCTCCTGTGAGTGAGGCTCGGGCCAAATGGCCCTGTTGTCTCTCCTCATGATGACAGATAAAGACTGAAATAACCCTTCTAGTTCCCTATTGAAGTGCAAAAGGTTATTCACTATTGTTCTGAGCTGAGGCATCCAATGTTTGTTTTCCATCTTTTTGCCATTAAGGCAGCCTCTGCATTTATCCTATAGTTTTGTGATGATAAAAAATATATATAAGAAAAATATCCCTTCTACTATTGCCCCCACACTCGGGAATGGAGAAAACTTACAGTAAGAAAAGAAAAAAGTCTCACTTTATTTATCATCCTGCTAGACCAGTCCAGATGTTTAGGTTATGCTCCTTTGCCAGCAGGTGGAGGCAGACTTGAGAAACTTTGAGTGATGTCATCACTCAGTATATTCATTGGTGCAGCACTGAGAAAAGCTAGTATTTTTCTGTCTCCAGCAGGTGGCAAGATGTTTGGACTGGTGCAGCAGTACAGATAGGTCGGACTACCCTGGCCCACACCATGGTTCTGTGTTCCGTGTGACTAAAGCCTGTAGGCCCAATGTTACTCGGAGCTCAGGTACACCCCTTTCTCCTGGAGCAGACAGCTGCCCTGTGTCCAGTGCTGTTTTCCATGGGTTTCAGCACTGGTGGACTGGGGAGGAGCAGGAGGACTCTGAGGGGAGCTGGTAAGTTTGGCCCGGGTTCCTTTTCCCTCTTGCTAACCTAGATCTGCATGCTTTTTTATCTTTACCTTTTTTTCTGAATTTGTTTTCCTCCCTTTATTTTCAATGAACTGTATTTGTCCCTCTTGCTGCTTTTAATGAAGCAACTCCAAATTAAAAAAAAAAATACTTATTGCTCAGCAGCTGAGCCTTCCAGGCCTGTGTGGGCATCTGGGGCTTCCCTGCTTGGGTTTCCCCGGTCAGCCCGACATGTGCTCTGATTCCCCTTCTTGAGATTCTATTTTCACCAGTGGCTTCCGTTTTCAGCAAAGTTTTTATGGCTTTTTTTTTGCTTTGTTTTTTTAAACTTTTGCTGTTGCAGCGCTCAGCAGTGCAGCCTGATACAGACTGCAATCCCCAACCTTTTTTCTGCAGCTGCTTCTTTTTGCCTTGACAGTGGTGGGCTTGCCCAAGGCACGTTTATTTGGGTCCCCTCAAAGAGGGGCCATAGCTTGATGCCATTTCTGTGGCCCTTGCTGCTCCTTCGCTGCTTTTATCCCACTGGTAGGTACCGTGGCCAGTTGAGATGGCTGCCTGTCCCAGTGGTGGTGGAGCCTGGTGGGGTAGCCCTAGCATCCAGCCCCTTGAACCCTGGAGGCCTTTTGGGCCCTGAGGCTCCTCTTTTCAACTGGCTTATGATGTGGCTCCTGAAACAGTTTGTTATGTATTTTTAATGTCCTATTGCTGCTTGTCATCTCTCTTTATCGGGGTCCAAGGCTCAGGCCTCCTCTATGGGGGATGTGGAGCCCTTGAGTGCCTCTGTCATGGGTAGTAAGGAGGGTCAAGGCCCTCGCTTTGCCCTTGCAGTCATCCATTCCTCTCTGAGCCCAGTGTTATCCCTCTATGGAGGTTGATTGAAGGACTCAAGAAGGTAAATCTGAAGAGGGCAGGGTAATTCGCTTGGTGAAAGGCTAGGATTCTCCATGATCCACCTATTTCATAGATAGGTCCTATTTATGCCCCTTTTAGGATACTATAGTGGCTCTGCATGTAGTAAAGCCTACTCTCAGATGAGGTTAGTGGGTGGGGCCTCCTCCTTTTTCCTGGTGGGTATCCAGCATCCTGCTGCATTCATACCTCTACCTGTTCCTATGCAGCATATAGGGTTTTAGGACCTTAGTCAGGGATTTTGTATCTGCCTTGACTATACTCTTCCGCAGAGGAAACGGTATCAGCCATTCAGGCTCCTTGGAATGGGAACCCTGTTCACAGCAGTGACAAAGTGCACGACTATCCTTGTGGAGGAAGATGTCGCATTCGAGGAATCTCAGATTTAAGGGGGGGGGGATGGGGGAATGGGGGAGGATTGAGGCCCTCCTTAAGAATGCCTTTGCAGCCACTGCCTTAGGCTCTTTGGTAATGCTGTGTTCTGGCCTGGTTTCAAACTCTCTGATAGTGGATCCAGCCATTGCTGGACAGCCTGGAAGATACAAGGTTGGAAGCGAACCATCTAGTTCGTTGGTGTCCTCTCAGACTTGATTAGAGTCTCTTCCAAGTCCATGGTGGTGGTCATAGTGGCCAGATAATAACTCTGGCTCAGATGCTGCCTTCAAGCTGCAGCTGAGCAAACTCCTCTTTAAGGACTTTCTGCTCTTTTGGGGTGGGACTGGTGAAACAATGAAGTCATTGGGGAGGCTTGTCCACAGAGGCTCCTGGAAGATAGGCCTAGAAATGCCACGATTACATAGAGCCTGGAGATGCCCTCAGACTATGAAGAGTCTGGATAGAGCTTTGTTGTCCTTTGGGTCCTATTCCAAGAAAGTGCAGTCCTTTCAGCATGTTAGAGTCTCCACTATTTCTTCACTGGGAGACAGTAATCCCCCTGAGTTCTGGCGTTCCTCCCAATGTGTAGCTCCAGTTGCCTTTTTCTGAGGGGGCTCATACCATATCAGAACAGTGGATCCTCAGGGTCTTTACTCAAGGGTGGGGATGCATTACTCCTCCTGTAAGAACCTGCCTTCTAGCCCTAAGGTCACTGGTTCAGGCCAGCCTGGGAATTATGATGCAAAATATCTGAATGGTTACAGTACCTTTAAGGAACACTCTTATAGAGTCTCCCTGCAGCTCTGCTCATGTGCGTGATATAAGAGGATATTCTTCAACACCTCCTGTAATTGCAAGCTATTTTTCCCATGCCCTCCACAGCAGGGACTAAGGTGTTATTCCCTCTACGCAGTGGGGCCCAGGAAGAAAGGTTCCTTACCGCATTATCATGGACCCAAAGACATTTGTTGTCGAGCTCAGAGTCCTTCATTTCTGTATTCGGACCACTGGGTATGTCATTGCATTGGTCAGGCAGGGGTTGTTCCTTACTTCTCTAGGCCTCACAAAGGCATCTTTTAAGTTTCCCATGTGGGAACAGCATCAGTATTTTCTCCACTCCTGTGTTCTGGGCCACCATTTCCAGTTCCATGCCCTGTATTTGGCCTAGCCACAGCTGCCTGTACCTTTTCCGCAATGGTGGTGGTAGTGTAATTTCTGTACAAGCATGGATTCAGGGCCACTTGTAACTGTACCTCTGGCTGACCTGATCAGTCTCTCTGGAAAAAGTCCAGAGATGACACAGACATGGAAATTTAAGGGCTGGGAAGGCTGGAGTTGATTATCAACTGTACTGAGAACAGTCTGCCTCAGTCCCAGGACTTGGGAGTACACCTGGGGGCTTGGTTCCATACTCTCCTGAGTTGAGTTCTCTCATGATGGAGAGGACTCTCAAGCTTTAAAGCCAACTCAGGACATTTTGTTCTCAGTCAGCTCTTTGGGCCTGGGATTACCTCCAGATCCTCAGGTCCATGGCATTGATCTGGGAGCTCTTCCTTGGGCTAGGACACACATGTGCCTGCTACAGAGGCATCTGCTAATTTATTGGTCTCCTGTTTCTACTTATTCAAACAGACCCTTCTTCTCCCCTGGAAGATCAAGGTGCTGGTGAGGAAGTGGTTGTGATTCAGTCATCTTATTGCCAGGACGCCACTAAAAGCACTGGATATTTAGGAATCACCCTAGATCACAAACTGACCTTCCAGACCCATATACAAAGAATAACAAATTCTATTTATCAGAAGATCAGGATCTTGCACAACCTTCGACCACTACTAGAACCTCAGCCTTACCATACAGTATGCCAGGCCTAATCACCCGACATGGATTATTGTAATTCAGTCCTCCACGGACTCTCAAATTTAACCCTTAAACTTCTTCAAACAGCACAGAATACAGCAGCTCGCCTCATCAGCAAGAACCTCTCAACATAACCACATCACACCAGTACTTAAAAGACCTACACTGGCTCTGTGGAAACAAGAATAAAATATAAGACCACAGTGACCACCTTCAAAACTATACACAACTTCTCAGCAGCCTGCCTGGTTCCACTCATCCAAAGGAGCATGGACACAAGATTACATCAACACCACCACCAAAACCTGCTCACTATCCCAGCCTTAAAACAAAAAGCTCACAATTGCTCTGTCAAAGAGCTTTTTTTTCTATGGCCCCACAAACTGGAACTAATTGCCACCAGTTCTAAGATCTATCCATGACTTAAATGAATTCTGAAAAAAAGCTAAAAACACACCTCTTCAGAGAAGTCTTTGGAGATATAACTTAGACTATTCACAGCAACCATTTCACACAAGCTAATCCTATGTATATAGTTATCTCTGTTAATGGTTAAAAAGTACATATAAACCTTGTTAATTACAATGTATTTAGTTTTCACGCTACTGATATAATGTTCTATGTACTATATAGTTGAGTTCTATGTAAGCCGCTATGATATTATGAAGAGATATAATATAAATGTTAAATAAATAAATACGATTATTACCTCGGATACTAACCTGAAGGGCTCAGGTGTGCAATACCTGAGCCAGTTGCTCCAGGGACTCTGGTCCCCTAAGGGGGTTTCCTGGACAATTATTCACCAGGAGGTAAGAGTGATCTGCCTGGCCCTTGAGGAGTTCAGGCCTCTCCTATTGGGCAAAGCTGTCTGGGTGTTTTCTGACAATGCTGTGGCAGTGCCATATGTCAACAAACAAGGCTGAACTTACAGTGCCAGAATGGCTCTCGAGGTCATGTAGACATGTTGTTAGGTACAGGAGAGTGTAGTTACTCACCTGTAACAGATGTTCTCCACGGACAGCAGGAATCAGTCCTCACATATGGGTGATGCCGGCACCGATGAAGCCTGGCAGATTCACTTCTCACCTTTCAAAGAAAACATTTGGGAGTTCGACCACGCAAGCGCAGTCACCTTCCCTCCCAAGGGTGCCATCTTACCTCAGTATGATGACACTGCTCAATCAAGCATAAAAAAAGAAAATAACTCCATGGGGAGGAGGGAGAATTGTGAGGACTGATTCCTGCTGTCACTGGAGAACACCTGTTATAGGTGAGTAACTACGCTTTCTCTGGGAACAAGCAGGAAATCAGTCCTCACAAATGGGACTCCTAAGCTCCAGGCTACTGAAAAAACCTGTAGGAGCCACAGGCTACCCAAAAAAGCAAACCATGCAGGGCAGCAAGGAGCGATGAAAGGCCTGAAGTCAAGAGTCACAGCCCCAACATTAACTATGGAATCACCTCACTGGTAGCTTGAACACAACGGGCCAGAGGGAACGCGTTGCACTATTCTCCAAAGATGTGACAAAGTACTGCCTGGCCAAAGGTGCTGTTGCACTGTGAGCTTTCCTCCAAGAAGTAATGCGCTGCAAAGGTATGGACCGAAGACCAGGTGGCGGTCTGACAAATATCCAGTAGAGGGACTGAGTGCAGGTGGGCCACTGAGGCTGCCATGACGAGCATATTATGCACGGTAATGTGATGCTTCAGGGAGAGTCCAGCCTACTCATAGGTGAAGGAGATGCAGTCTGCCACCCAGGTTGACAGGGTACACTTGGAGATCGCAACCCTGAGCCTGTTGACATCATAGGAGACAAAAAATTGTGACGAGCGGCAATGGGGCTGTGTCCTCTGAAGGAAGGAGGACAGTGCCCTCTTGCAGTCCAGGGTGTGTAATGAGGCCTCTGCTCAAGACGCATGGGGCCTGGGAAAGAAGATGGGAAGGACCACCTCCTGGTGCATGTGAAATGTAGACACCACCTTAGACAGGAATTTTGGGCATGTCCAGAGAACAACCCTGTTTTTGTGGAACCAACACCTGTAGCTCACTAACTCTTCTGGCTGAAGTGAGCACTACCAGGAACACCAGTTTCCACAACAAGAACTGAGATGGCACGTAGCCAAGGGTTCAAAAGGGGGAGCCATCAGCTTCCCGAGAACAACATTTAGATCTCATGCCACCAGCGGTGGGTGGACGGGGGTCTGCAAAAGGAGAAGCCCCCTCATGAAGCGGCCCACCAGGGGTTGCAAAGAGATGGGCTGCCTGTCGATGAGGTGATGATGTGCTGCTAGGGCACTGAGGTGCACCCTGACGGAACTGGACTTTAGACCAGCCAGGATAGGTGCAGAAGATATTGCAGAATGTCCTGCACCGAGCAAAAGAAAGGGTTGAGATTCCTGTCTGTGCACCAGATGGAGACACCACTTGAAGGCATACGCGTGCCTTGTTGAGTCATTGCCTTGATAACCACTTTGATTGAAATGATAAAGCGGTATATAAAACCTGTTAAATAAATAAATTGCGTGATGCGAGTAGGACGTTCTCCACATTCCGGGAGAGGTGGAGGTGTGCTATAGCTAGCTGTTCAGCATCCACGCTGCTGGGGCAAGGGCCTGGAGGGTGGGATAAAGAAGGGTCCCGGCCTCCTGTGAGAGCAAGTCCAGGTCCTGTCCCAGTGGTATGGGGGCTGCTCGGGACAGCTGCAAGAGCAGAGGAAATCACAAGTTCAGATCCTGGACCAGCGAGAGGCAATGAGGATTACAGAGGCCTGGTCTGACTGGATCTTAAGCAACGTCTTGGAAACCAGCAGAATAGGCAGGTACACATACAGCAGACTTCCGGACTAAGGCAGGAGAAAGGCATCTGCTGCCATTCGGTTTGGGGCTGGCCTCCATGAACAGAAGCGTGGCAGCTGCATGTTCTCGGGGCTGGCAAAGAGATCCAATGTCAGGGTTCCCCAATGTCGGAAGATGGAGTTGGCCACTGCTGGACTGAGGCGCACTCACTGGGCTGAAGAACTCTGCTATCTGCAAGCAGATTGTCCTGGCCTGGCAGGTACATTGCCCGGAGGATCATGCCATTTTCTGTGGCGAAGTTCCACAGGTGAATCGCCTTCCAGCAGAGGAGGTACGAGCCCGTTCCCCCCTGTTTGTTGATGTAAAACATCATTACTTGGTTCTCTGTCTGGACAACCACAACCTGGCCTGCCAGATGTGCCTGTAACACCCGAAAGGCATTCGTCACAGCTCGTAATTCCAGGAGATAGATCTGAAGGGCACTTTCCTGCCATGTCCATGCACCCTGCAACTGTAGATCGTCGCAGTGAGCTCCCCTGCCGAGCTTGGAGACATCCGTGGTTAGGGCGCATTGTACCAGTGGGGCCTGGAAGGGTAGGCCGGCCATAAAGTTTGGTCGGCCCCATCACCAGGGAAGAGAGGCCACCAGGAGTGTGGTGATCTGGACGCGATTGTCCAGTTGGCCTGTAGCCTGAGTCCATTGTGAACTGACAGTCCATTGGCTCTGGTGCATATCGAGATGTGCCTGCGGGGTCATGTGTATGGGTGAGGCCATGTGCCCCAATACGCACAGCAGGAAACATGCGGATGCCAATGAGCGGCCCTGTAACTCACCTGCTAGGGATGCTATATGCAGCACCAGGTCCAGAGGGCACTGCATTCTGGCCTGGGTTGGGTCCAGCTCCTATGAACTCCAGGCACTGAGATGGAAGCAGATGAGACTTTGGGAAGTTGATCACGAACCCCAGATATTGCAGTGGGCGCATGGAATATCTCCTCCTGGAAGCTTGCTCTGATAAGCCAGTCATTTAAAGATGGGAAGACAAAGACTCCCAGCAAGCAGAGATGAGTGGAGATGATCTTCAGGCACTTGGTGAATACCCTGGGGGCCAAGGACAGGCCGAACGGGAGCACCCTGTACTGGTAGTGGCAACCTCCAATGATGAAGCGGAGGTACTGATGGTGCAGGGGATGGATCAGGATGTGGGTACAGGCATCTCTGAGATCCAAGGAGCACAGCCAATCTCACCGGAGGAGGTAGGGCAAGAACATTCCAAGGGAGAACATCTTGAACTTCTCCTTGACCAGAAAGAAGTTTAGGTCTTGCAGATCCAGGATGGGCCAAAATTTGCCTGTCTTTTTTTGGATGAGGAAGTAGCGGGATTAGAGGGGCCAGGGAACTGGCTCTACTGCCAATCCTCGAGCAGGGACTAGAGTTCCTTCTGCAGGAGCTCTCTGTGCAGGGAGGTCATGGGAAGTTCCCCTGGAAAAAAGGGAGGAGACGTCTGGTAGAAGTGCAGAAGGTAACCCTCCTGCACTACCTACAATTCCCAGGCATCAGTGGTGATGCCCAGCCAGAGGTGAGCAAAGTGGACCAGATATCCTTTCATGTGCCTAGGGCCCTGGCCTTCTGGGGAAAGACAAGCTGTGCCCAGGGAGTTAACCCCCCCCCCCCCCACGGCTGTGGTGCTGTTTGGGGCTTGGGGGCTTTTGGCTTATGGGGGCTGCGACCCTGACCCTTGGCCTGCTAACCCTGCTAGGCCAGAAAATGGGGATATTTCCCATAAGCCTTCTTTCCCTTCAGGTGTAAGGACTTTTTCCCCAAAGTCTTCCGACGGGAAGGGTCAGCCATCTTCCGGGACAGCCTAGTCCTGTTCATGAACTCTGACTCTAACACGGCCATGGGTTTGCCAAAGAGGTTCTCTCCTTGGCAGGGAACATCGGTTAGTATATCCTGTACTCATTGCTCCAAGTTCAAGGACTATAGCCAAGCCAGGCGGTGGGCATTAATGCCCACCACAGCCACATGAGCCATGGACTCAAAGCCGTTGAAGGCTGCTCGAGTTTGGAATTTGGAGCATTCCTTGACCGAGGAAACCAAAGTCTGGAAGCGCTCAAGGGATTCACCTGACAGTCCAGCTGAAATCCCGGTGAGTTCATTCACCAGGACCTTCAAGTACATGCCCATATACAGCTGGTAAGCATGGATGTGGACCACAAGCAATGAGTCCTGGTAGCACTTTTTTAAAAATAATTTAGAAATTTTAAACAATATAATCCAGAAACCCTGGTAGCACTTTTGCCAAATCTGTCCATGGTAAAGGCCTCCCTACCACAGAGCAGTGCGTCTTCTGACTTTTTATACGATGCATGGCTGACTCCACAACTATGGAGTTGAGAGGCAGCTGTGTCTTCTGAAAACTGGGGCTCTTGCAAACTCGATACTGGGAATAGAGTTGCCAGCTCACTATAGGCACCATCACTGGGCTCTCCCAAATCCCAAATAGCGAGTGCTCCACGATGGGGGGAAATCGGCACCATCAGTGCCTCCTTCGGAGGGGCCTCATATTGGAGGATCTCAAAGTCATTGGCATGAGGCTTGTCCTCTGGCTCCGCTTCGAAGGCCAGGGCCGTTCACATCCCGCAGACGAAGTTGAGAAACACAAGGTTCTTGGGCAGGGACCTCTGATGCTCCTGTGGGGCAGATGGCTTGGAGGGCACATCCCTATGCAGCATGGTATTGGGTGTCTCTTTGTCGGTCTCCCAATCCGGAGACATCGAGTCCCAGGCGGTCATCAAGTTGATGAGTCACCAATGCTGGAGGAGAGCACAGTGTATGGGTTCAGAGGTGCTCAGGGTGTCGGTCGGCCGACCGACACAGCTCCAAATGGGCAAAAGGTTCCAGCACAGGCTGGACCTCCTCTGGGGAGGTCCTCGCAGTGGAGGGTCCCGTGGTCGGTGCCAATGACCTGGAGGCTCCAAATGTCAGGCCCCGCTGCGCCTCAAGGAAAGCAGCCAGGCTGCATTTCAGGGCTGCCATTCTGGCTTTGATACCAGTAGGCTCCACAGCGATCGGTTCAGGTCTTGAGGGCATCGAGCCCATAACTGGATCCCTCGAAGGGGAGTCACCAATAGTGATCATGCCAGGGGATCAGGCCCAATCCCCCAATGCAGTGGGAGTCTCCTCCCACCAGGACAGCTTTGAGGACCACTCCCAGCCATTGCCCTCAGCGTCGGGTCGAGGCCTCAGGGGTTGGGTACCTGAAGACTTATCTCTGGCTCCGGGATTGGACTTAGACGATGTCTTGAGCAGTGGGGGAGGGAGGGGGTCCTCAGAGGACAATCCCTGGTCCAAGGCTATGTGACCTCGGGGCTTGGATCGAGTATGCCTGCCCAACAGAGTCGTCGGACCCAGTCCCCGAGGGCAGCAATTCCATACTCGATGCAAGCCCTGCAGCCGAAGCCTTCAAGCCAAACAGCTCTTTCTGCTGCTGTACTCAAAATAGCACACCATCTATCTTCAGATCACCTACACAAAACACCAGATAACCAAACTAGGAGATATGACACACAAAACTCATTCACCATTCCAACTTTAAAGGTGAAAAGCAGCCAAGTCGTTCACAACAAAGCCTTTTCATTCTATGCACCATCCATCTGCAACCAAGAGATTAGGGTTTGATTCACACTAGCACTCTGTGGCTTTGCGCAAATCACTTAACCCTCCTCTATTGCCTCAAAAAAACCCCCAAGTTATCAATGTCCCTGTTTAATGTACATTACCAAGTTGTTGTTTTTTGTTAAATTTTATTATTTAACTCCAAAGAAGAACATTGTATACAGAGTTTTCCTTCTTCATTTTACTTTGACAGACCGTTTCCCCTTTGGCTTTATAATAATAATAATGCCGCTTACTTATACAACATTTATACTTATTCTACCAACTCTATAACTCTCCACCACCTTTCTTTTACTCATATAGGCCATCCACCTGTTCCTTGTCATCTCTGGATTTTGTTAGACTGATGTCTTTCGGTCATTTGATGTTCTTCAAGTCCATGGTTTACTCTGTACTCCAAGCTTCTATTCAAATTATAGCCATGTTCACTTAATACCTTAAACTACGTAACTTAACTAACATTACCTTCACAGAAAATTTGCAAAGTGGAGTTTATTATTTCCCCTTGTCCCTTGTGCTGAGGACTCCCTTGAGGGAGTAATGTTTTAATGGCTATCCTCTTTCCCTTGGTGCTATTGCTTTTAGTTCCCCAGGTCCATCTCCCCCACCTTTCCTTCCACTGTTATTGGTTTGCTTGGTGAACTGCGGTGATTTTTTCAAGTGGCTTGGCCTCCACTACCTTTCCCCACCAATCTTCCACCCGGGGGCTGGCCTGTGGTTTCCATCCCCATGAAATGGAGACTCGGACCACCGGAAGTAATTTGACCCGTAAGGAGGTGTATCTCCCCTCCATTTGTTGATCGCTTTCCAGTCCCAAGAGAAATTCCACTAGGTCTGGTGCAGCTTGGGAGCCAAGCACCCCCATCAATTCTTCTGCTATCTCTTCCCAGAAATTGCATACTTTGGGACATTCCCACCACATGTGGAAAAAGGTTCCTTGGCTACCACAGCCTCTCCAAAATGTCCCATCTGCCTACGGCCTAACCTATACAGCTGCACAGGAGAGAGGTATGTTCGATGTATTATTTGTAATTGGGTCTGTTGCCAAACCGTCATCCATGAGTTCCTGTGGGCTCTCACATTAATATTCTCCCACTGCCTTTCCGTTAGGGAATAACCCAGCTACTCCTGCCATCCTCCTACATGAGTGGGAGGGTCTTTGTGTTCCTTTACTAAGAGCCCTCCATAAAGCTTGGAGATGATTTGTTTTTATTTATTTATTTAACTTTCTTATATACCGCGCTCTTTACACCAGTGCGGTTTACATGTAACGCAATTATGCAGAGCAGGGGACTTCACTGCATTTACATTATAACAGGGGGTTTTGTACAGGAAACAAACGAACAGGGTAACTATGTGCAAATAAACTATCAACATATGTACATGGATCATTCAGCTATTTACATATTGGATCTGTTGTGTGCATGCTGTCAGTGTAATGAGTGCAGTACTATTTATCAGGGGGGTTGGTGTTTGGTGGGCTAAGTTTCTGTCTTAAATGGCGGTTACATGGAGATTGTTTGCATGGGCTCATAGGTGTGGCAGGGGGTGTGTGGTGACCTGGGTGTGTGTAGTATTGTAGGAACAGGTGATGTTTAAGTGCCTTCCTAAATTGGGCAAGATCACTTATGGCCCGGATAGCAGGGGGTAGGGCGTTCCAGCAGGTCGGTGCATAAAAGGCGAATGCTCTGTTCTTGGCTGATTGCGAGCATTTTGTGATTTCCTTTGGGATGTTCAAGGTGTTGATTGAGGCTGATCTCCTTACGCTGTTTAGGGGTGTCGTATGGATGAGATCTGTGAGTGAAGTGGAGGAGTTTTTATTAATGGCTTTGTGAGTCAGCGTCAGAACTTTGAAGGTGATCCTGGATTGAACTGGGAGCCAATGTAGGTTTTTTAGGATTGGGGTTATGTGTTCCCTCCTTGATGCCCCGAGCAGCACTCTGGCGGCCGCATTCATTGCTAGTTGAAGCGGGTTTAAGGTGTTTTTTGGAAGGCCGTGTAGTATGGCATTCGCGTAGTCAAAGTGCGGGATTATTAACGCCTGATAAACTGTCCGATAATCCTCTGGTTCTAGTAGTTGTCTCAGGTGGCGGAGTGTCTTAATTTTGTTGTTTATTGCCTTGATCATATTGTTTATCTGGGCCCTCATGTTGAGTTGTTGGTCGATCATGACTCCAAGGTACTGAATTGTATGCTTGCTTAGGAGCTCCGCATCCCTGACCTTCAGGGAGCTGGGTGGTATGAATGTTGTGTTTCTTGTAAGGAAGAGGACTTCTGTTTTCTTAAAATTTATTCTTAGTTTCTGTGAGAGTAGCCAATCAGTAACAGCATCAAAACAAGCGGTCAGGGGTGATAGGTCTGGTTTATTTAGTAGGAAAGGCATATATAGAAGAACATCATTGGCGTAGATCAGGCAGTTAATGTTGAACGAGCGGACGAGGTTGCATAAGGGCTGCATGTAAATGTTAAATAGAACCCAACAAACACCCATCTATCAACATGCTTCACAGAGGTGTCCAACTGGTTACAAGCAAACAACCTCTCCATCAACATAAAGAAGACAGAAGCCCTCATAGTCACAAAAGATCCAGACTTTTCACCACCTCCACACCTCCACATTGGCACCACAAACATTCAAATACAGCCATAAATAAGGTACCTGGGCATTATCATCGACCAAGCACTCACCTTAAAGCAACAAATCTCCAAAACCTCCGGAACTATATTCCACAAAGCAAGGACTGTCCACCGTCTCAGACCCCTCCTTGAACATCAAGACTTCCGAACTGTAATGCAAGCCATGACGCTCCCACATCTGGACTATTGTAATATATTATACCATGGACTTCCAACCACACAGACGAACCCCCTCCGAACAGCATTGAACACTACAGCGAGAATCATACAAGGAGCAAAGAAGACCGACCACATCACCCCGATTTTGAAGGACCTGCACATACTCCCCCTCGAAGCAAGGACTAAATACAAAGCCATCCTACTCACCCACAAGGCCATACATCAAACCCGAAACTCCCAACTTCACACCCTACTATCTCATCCAGCTCACGGCAGAGCCACCAGACAGACCCTCAGCAACTCCCTCACCGTCCCTCATAAAAGAACCAAATGCTCGCAATGAACCTGCAATCGAGCCTTCGAACTGTACGCACCATCCTTATGGAACTCTCTACCGAATTGTCTCCGAAATAACACCGATTTACTATCTTTTAGGAAGCAGCTGAAAACCATCCTGTTTCACGAATACCTCAAAATGACTCCCACCAAAAAGCGAAATAACCGCTGATCCCCCCACCACGACCACTCAAATCAAGCTGTACTGTCCCAACCATGTCCAAAAATTTGTCCATGTCCAAAATCTGTCCATGTCCAAAGTCTGTCCAATATCTTATGTTGAAATCATCAATGTAGCCTCCCGGTGATGGCCCCACCCCTACACGTAATTCCCCTCCCCCTTTTGTGTGACGCCGCTTTGACCCGGTGAAAAGCGGGATATAAATACAGCTAAATAAATAAATAAATAAATAGAAGGGCTGACAGCGATGATCCTTGCGGGACTCCTTTTTCTTGGAGGAAAGGAGAGGATGTTGTGGGGCCGGAGTGCACTTGTTGCCATCTATCGGTTAGGTACGAGGCGCACCATGATAAAGCGTTGCTCTGGACGCCCTTCTCACTAAGATGGGAGAGGAGTATTTTGTGACATACGGTGTCGAATGCCGCGGCAATGTCAAGGAAGATCGGGGCGAATCCTTGTTTGATATTATCCATCCCGATGGTAAGGGTGTTGAGTAATGTGGTCAGCAATGTTTCAACTCCATGTGAACTGCGGAAGCCATGTTGACAAGGGTCGAGGGGTGCATTGATCTCAATGTGTTGGTCAAGTTGCCGATGTACCACCTTCTCGATGATCTTTGCTAGCAGCGGGATGCTTGATATTGGCCTGTAGGAATCCATCTTTGCTGGGTCCAGTTTACTATTTTTTAGTAGTGGTCTATTGCTGTATGCTTCAGGCTTTGTGGGAAGATCCCCGTTGAAAAGAATAGTCCGATGAGTTTGGAGAGGAAAGGGCTAAGCTCAGACTGCAGGGATTTTATCCAAAATGCTGGACAGGGGTCGTTAGGTGCTGTGGTGGTATTTATGGTGGATATGATGTCTTGTATACTTCTCTCAGTTGGGGCAGAAAAAGCGGTGATGATGTGGTTGCTGTCAGGTGCGGCATCCAGTGAGATACATGGCAGGGATGTGTGGGTGGAGTTGTAGTGTGTGTGTGTGTTGGATTGAGCTGACTTGGCTTGCAGATAGTCTGCATATTCTTGAGGGTTGGGGAGGCTTAGTTGTGCGGATGTGGGCTCCTTTGCTAAGGACTTGACTAGGCTGAAGAGCTCGTGTGGCTTATTTACCGAACGTTGTAATATCTCCGTATGATATTGTTTCATTCGTTTTGTGACATCAGCTCGGTGTCTTTTCAGGTGATCTTTATATAGTTTGAGGCTCTCAGCTGAACGTGAGCGACGCCATCTTCTTTCAAGTTTCCTGAGTAAAAGAAGTGATGTTCGGAGTTCGGGGGAGAACCAGGGTGTGTTCCTTCTTGTTCTCGCTTCTTTCTTGGAGACGGGTATACTGACTGCAGCATCAAGGCTTGAATTCCATGCAGCAATCATATCATCAAGGCATTGATGTGATTGGTTCTGGAGAGGTTGAAATCTGTCCAAGATGTCATCTTTGTTAAAAGGCCGGAAGCGTTTTGAGAGGGATTCGATAGGTTTATTTGATGCCTGGGTTTTAATTTCTGGATGGTGTACTGGAATCTGGAACTTTATTAGGCTGTGATCGGATCATGGTACAGGGCTTACGGAAAGGTCCGTCATGTGCGTAGAATCAAAGATATCTTTTGGGGCAAATATAAGGTCAAGTGTGTTTCCCTTTACGTGCGTGGGGGCATTGACCAGTTGCATGAAACCTAACTCAGTGAGTGCCTCAGTGAAGGCCTCAGAGTGAGTAGCTTGAAGAGCTGGGAGGTTGAAATCTCCCATCACCCAGTTTTGAGCACGAAGGTTCTGGGGGTTTCCAGCAATGTCTATGATGGTGGATAAGTCATCTGGGGAGGGCGATGGAGCCCTATAGAACAAGCTGATGTTGGTGAATTTGTTTGATATGGTGATGGAATCAAGGTTTGTGGTGCTACTGGCTGTAGCTAGTTGGTATTTTTGTCTGCTTCCCCTCAATACCAAACCACATAGGCTTCTTTCCTAACTGGGAGAGTATAGCAGGGCGCAGAATGAAAAATCACAAATGGAAATATTGATAACAGGGAATTCTTTTGCCAACCTTGATTTCTAGGTCTCTATGCGCTATACAAGGGGAGGAGTAGCCCAGTGGTTAGAACACTGGCTTGGTAACCAAGCAACCAGGGTTCAATTCCCACTAGCACTCCTTGTGGCCTTGGGCAAGTCACTTAACCCTCCATTGCCTCGGAAGAAAGGCCTGGCAATCTACTTCCGGTGACATTGCCAAGAAAACCCAGGAGCTTCTGGGTCGCCAGGAGTCAGGACTGACTCGAAGGCACACATTGCATTGTTGCATGCGCTATACAGGTCAGCAGTTCGAAGAAGCAATGTATCCCTGCCCCCCTGAGATCTTTTATCAGTGAAGAGAACTCCGGCTCTGAGAAGAGTTTATGTTCTCTAATTTGGGACCATTTTGAAACCACTGCCGATAGAAAACCTTGCCTACCATACATTCTCCTTATCCACTGCACTGGATCTATAAAGGGGTGCTGTTCCCCTCTTTCTATATTCTCTCTTTCTTCTCCTTCTTTCCTCATTGTATCGCAGTTCTCGAAAATAGAAAGGGGAGAGATCATCTGTCTTTCTATGTCAACCCACAAGGCCCCTTCTGGCCGATCTTGGTAAGCCTTAAAGGCTTTTAGGATGGCAGCTTGATGATATAACCATAGAAGCGGGAACTTTACTCCCCCTTCTTCCTTCGTTCTAGAGATTCGGTGAACTCCTATCCAGGCCCTTTTACCGCCCCAAACAAATTTTAGCAGTCTCTTTTCCCATTTTTTTAGGAAATCTCTGTGGAGAATTATAGAGATTTGGTTAAATAAGAAATTGAACTTTGGAATTACGTTCATTTTTAAAGCTGCCAATCTACCCATCCTACTCATGGTTAGGTTTAACCAGTGAAGCAACTGGCTTGCTATATGTGATGCTAGTGTTGTCTAATTGCATCTGAAGAGGTCACGAGGATCTCTTCCAATTTGGACTCCTAAATTCCTAATATTCTGGGTTGCCCAACTGAATGGGAAATCTGCGATTGCACCATGGGAGAGTCTGCCCAGATTTAAAGCTTCGGTCTTATTTAGACTGACTTTGAACCCGGAGACTCTAGAGAACCTCTCAATTTCTGTTAATAAATGTGGATGGGGTTCTCTTGGATTGGAGACAAACAGCAAAGTGTCATCCGCATATAAAGCGTAGTTACTCACCTGTAACAGGTGTTCTCTGGGGACAGAAGGAATCAGTCCTCATATATAGGTGACATCGGCACCGATAGAGCCTTTGCGGAAGCTTTCAAAGAAAGCCTTTGGGAGATGCCCCCTTGCATGCGTGGTCCTCTTCCCTCCAAAGGATGCCATCTTGCTCAGTCAGACGACATAGCTAAAAGATGGCAAAAATAAAAGACGGTAAGGAGCAACTCCAAGGGGAGGAGGGAGGATTGTGAGGAATGATTCCTGCTGTCCCTGAAGAACACCTGTTACAGGTGAGTAACTACACTTTCTCCGGGAACAAGCAGGAAGTCAGTTCTCACATATGGGACTCCCTAGCTACAGGCTATTGAAAGCCCATAGCAAAACAGGGCTCCCTCATGGGAGCCGCAAGAAGCAGCAATTGGGTCTGTGCCCACAGACCACAGTAGGACCTCTGTGTTCGATGAAACCAGCACTCTGGTAGCCTGAACACAGAAGGGTCGGAGAATAGGACTTGCCTAAACCCCGAAAAGGTTACGGAGCACAGCCTGGCTGAAGGCACTGTCCTGTCGTGGCTCTATTTCCTGGCATTAATGGGCTGTGAAGGTATGGACTGAAGACCAGGTGACAGCCCGGCAGATGTCCACCATCGAGACAGAGCACAGGTTTGCCACTGAGGCCGCCATTGCCCTGACATGGTGCGCCGTGATGTGGCCTTCCAGTGAGAGCCTCGCCTGCTCATAAGTGAGGGAAATACAGTCTGCCACACATGTCGACAGTGTACGCTTCCCCCAGCCGACTGGGGTCGTAGGAGATGAAAAGCTGAGAAGCTTGCGGTGGCCCTGAGTGTGTTGGATATAGAAGGACAGAGCCCTCTTACAGTCCAAGGTGTGAAGGACTGTCTCCGCCCGACTGGAGTGAGGTCTTGGAAAGAAGGTATGAAGCACCACTTCCTGGTTGAGATGGCAGGGCGACACTACCTTCAGCAGGAATTTGGGGTGCGTGCGAAGCACCACTGTTCTTGTAGAACCTCATACAAGGCGCCTCCTCCACAAGGGCCTGAAGCGCACTAATTCTGCGAGTGGAGGTAAGCGCGACCAGGAAAGCCACCTTCCAAGAGTGGTAGCGGAGGTGGCAGGTAACTAGAGGTTCAAAGGGCGGGCAAGTGAGCTGCCCCAACACTACGTTGAGGTCCCATTTGGTTGCCAGAGGACAAACCGGGGGCTTCGATAAGAGCAGGCCCCAAAGAAAATGGGTTACCAATGGCTCAACTGAGGCGGGCTTACCATCCACCGGATGGTGGTGCGCCGCCAAGGCACTGAGGTGCACCCGGATGGAGTTAGACTTGAGCCCAGACTGAGAGGCGTGGAGAAGGTACTGTAACACCAGAGCCACCGGGCAGGAGAAAGGGTCAGCCCCGTGATCGGTGCACCAAATAGAGAACCTGCGCCATTTGAAGGCATTATCCTGCCTAGTAGAGGCCTTGCGAGAGGCCAGCAGGATGTCCTCCACTTCAACCAGGAGGCTGAAGGGGGCCAGAGTCACCCTATCAGCAGCCACATTGTCAGCGACAGGGACTCCAGATTGGGGTGCAGGAGAGCGCTCCTCCTGAGATAGGGAGTCCCGAGGCGGTCCCAAGGGGATGGGGGTGTCCACTGTCAGCTGTAGAAGCAGCGGGAACCAACTTTGCCTGGGCCACTGAGGAGCTATCAGGATGAGAGAGGTCCTGTTGTGGAGGGTCCTGAACAAGGTCTTGGCAATCAGCGAGGTAGAGGAGGGAAGGCGTAAAAGAGGCATCCCGACCATGAGACCAGGAACACGTCCGCTGCCACCCTGGAGGGGTGGGCCTGGCGAGAGCAGAAGCAAGGCAACTGAAAGTTGTTTGGGTTGGCGAACAGGTCCATGACGGGTCCTCCCCAGAGCCGGAAGAGCCGACTGGCTACCCTGGGGTCCAGCTGCCACTCATGCAGCTGGCGAACTCTGCTGAGCCTGTCGGCCAGCTGGTTGTCCTGACCGGGCAGGTACACTGCCCGCAGGAAGATATCCTGTTGGATTGTGTACGAGCAGAGGGCTAGAGACCCCGTGCCCCCTTGCTTGTTCACATACAACATCGCCATCTGGTTGTCCGTTTGGACCAGAACCGACTGGTGATGCAGGTGGTGACGGAAGACCCTCAGGCCTAGGTATATGGCTCGTAGCTCCAGGAGGTTGAGATCTGCTGGGTGTTCTCGTCTGGCGACCAGTTGCCCTGGGTGTGGAAATCTTCGCAGTGGGCTCCCCAGCCGAGCTGGGAGGTGTCCATGGTGAGGACCCTCAAGGGGCTTGGTGTCTGAAAAGGCATGCCCGTCTCGAGATGCTGGGGCAACTGCCACCAGACCAGGGAGTCTGCCAATTGGTGGGTCACAGAAACTCTGTCTCTGAGGCGGCCTATGGCCTGAGACCACTGGGCCCGGAGACATCACTGTGCTGGCCTCATGTGGAGGTGAGCATCTGGGGTGACGTGAACCATGGAGGCTATGTGCCCGAGGAGGCGCAGGAGAAGCTGGGTGGGCACTGAGGGATGGTATTGTATGTCCCGAGCTAGAGACCTGAGGAGATCGGCTCGGTCCATGGGCAAGATAGCCTTTGACTGGAGAGTATTGATCTTTGATCCATATGAACTCCAGACATTGTGTCGGGAGGAGGTGAGACTTGGGGTAGTTTATGACAAAGCCCAAGTGTTGCAGAACCTGGATGCTGTGTGCGGTGGCCTGCTGCACCTCTAAGGCTGTGCCTCCCTTTATGAGCCAGTTGTCCAGGTAGGGAAAGACGAAGACCCCCTGGAGCCGGAGGAAGGCGGCCACAACTGCCAAGCATTTTGTGAAAACTCTTGGGGCAGAGGCTAGGTCGAAGGGGAGCACCCTGTACTGAAAGCGCCTGCCCCCTACTATGAACCGCCTATCGTTGGGGCTGGATGAGGATGTGGGTATAAGCATCCTTGAGGTCTAAGGAGCATGGCAGCAATGTTCCAAGGGAGAGCATCTTGAACTTCTCCCTCACAAGTAATTTGCTGAGGTTGTGCAGGTCGAGGATGGGCCTTAGGCCCCCTGTCCTCTTTGGCATGAGAAAGTATCTGGAGTAGAACTCCTTGCCCTTGAGGTTGTGGGGCACCGGTGGCAACACTTTGTCCTCAAGAAGACCCGCCAACTCCTTCAGGAAAAGGCCCCGGTGGAGGGAGACCTGAGGGGCTCTTCCGGGAAATAAGGGGGAGATGTCTGAGTAAGAAGGAGGAGGTAACCCTCCCTGACTACCCTTAGTGCCCAGGAATCGGTGGTGATGGTCACCCACCTCTAGGCACAGAGGGCCAGATGTCCCCCTGTGAGCTGCTGATCTCCTTGGGGTAGAGAGGCTATGCTCAAGGAGTCAATAACTTCCCCCTGGCTGGACCGGAGCTGGTGCCTGGGGTTTTGGAGCTTTCTGCTTACGTGGGCCATGCCCATGTCCCTTGGCCTGCTGACCCTGTTGATTAGCTGGGAGGCCTGATAAGGTGGGTAGTTTCTGTAAGCAGCTTCCTTCCTCAGGTAGAAGGACTTTTTACCCGAGCCCTTCCGTCGGGGAGGGGCAGAAGTCTTTTTAGAGAGCCTGGTCCTCGTCATGAACTCTGTCTCCAGCTCGGCAGCCTTGTCGGTCATGGGTTTGTCAAAGAGGTTCTCTCCTTGGCAAGGGACATCAAACTATTTGTTCTGAACCAACTGCTTGAGGCCGGATGACTGTAGCCAAGCTTGGCAGCGTGCACCGATGCCAGCTACTGCTTCTCGAGCCGCCGACTCAAACCCGTCATAGGCCGCCCGAGACATGAATTTGGAGCATTCACAGACTACTTTGGCCAGGTTCTTGAACTGCTGCAAAGATTCTTTGGAGAGACCAGCCGAGAACCTGGTGAGTTCCTTCGCCAAGTCTCTCAGGTACATGCCCATGTACAGCTGATAGGCCTGGATGCAGCCGATGAGCATTGAGCCCTGGTATCACGTTTTGTGGAGGGCATCCAGGGTGCGAGCCTCCCTACCGGGGGACACAGAGGAGTGCGTCTTCTGGCTTTTAAACCGATGCACAGCCGACTCTACCACCATGGAGTTATGCGGCAGCTGTGACTTTTGGAAGCCCGGGCTTTGGTGGACTCGATACATCAAGTCGAGCCACTTGCTCACCATTGGCACCGAAGCCGGTGTCTCCCACATTCAGAACATCAGCCATTCCAGGATGGGAGGGATGGTCACCATGACCGATAACCACAGAGGGGCCTCGTATTGGAGGATTTCTAACTCATCCGCCCGAGGGTCCTCCTCCAACTCGTTCGGGAATGCCAGGGCCTTAGACATGTTCTTGACAAGGAAACCCATATCCTCGGGTGGGGACTGCCATAGAGG
The DNA here is from genome assembly GCA_033557465.1 of Ichthyophis bannanicus. NCBI lineage: Eukaryota > Metazoa > Chordata > Amphibia > Gymnophiona > Ichthyophiidae > Ichthyophis > Ichthyophis bannanicus. The sequence continues at coordinate 39,497,314 of CM066046.1, forward strand.
CTCCGAGATGGGAGAGTCAGATGTGATGTCGTGGTGGCGATGGGTATTGGGGGACTCCTCGCCCTCTGTCTCCAACTCAGAGTAGTCTGTCGAGGACTCGTAGAACGACTGCTCCGCAGGGTTTGGGGCCCCCGATGCTCTGCGGCCAGTGCTCAGTAAACTTGCCAGGGATGACCGTGGTCTCATCAAGCGGGACTAGGATTGTGACCTCGGCCAAGGATCGACTCGAGGTCTAAGGACCTCAAGGATCAGCTTGGCCTCCGGGGATGTCTTGGACGTTGAGGACCCAGTGGTCGGGGTGGATGAACCGGTCGTGCCAGATAACAGCGCCCGCTGCTGGTCCATGAAGGTGAAGGGAGATAGATTCAGGAGTGATATGCGGAAATATTTCTTTACGGAGAGAGTAGTGGATCCGTGGAATAGTCTCCCAGTGGATGTGGTAGAGATGAGGACAGTAACTGAATTCAAAAAAGCATGGGACAAACACAGAGGATCTCTAAAGGTAAAAAGGGGACTGTTTTAGTTGTTGATATGGAAGGACAGACTAGATAGGCCATGTGGTCTTTTTCTGTCGTCATATTTCTATGTTTCTATGAAGGCAGACAAACTGTGCTCCAGGGCTGCCATTCTGGACTCCAGACCAGAAGGCTCCGTAGCCTTTGGTGTGGGCACCGAGGGACTCAGGCCCAACGCCGGCTCCCCCGAAGGGAAATCCTCGATGAGGATAGTGTCTGGGGACCAGGGCTGGTCTGAAGTTGGATTTCCGGGGACCTTAGCAGACCACTTCTTCTCTGACGCCTCAGATGAATGTCTCAGACTGCGGGACCATGGGGAGCACCCGGCTGGTTGGAACCATCTAAGGATGCCGCCTTCAAGGGTTTCTCCTTCTTTCTGGGCTCCCTTGAGGGAGACCCCCTTTCTGAAGAACTACGGACGAGGGTCGGGCTCAGAAGACTCTGCCTGAGATGTTGGGGCCTCAGATGAGGCCCAGGCCTTCGGAGGCACTGGGGACTCGGGGAAAAAACTTATCGTGCTGCTGCTGGCGGTTCTTGAGGGCCTTACTGGACATCCTCTTGCAGAGACCGCAGGCTGCTGGGTCGTGGCCTGGTCCACGGCAGCGGAGACAGCGGTCAAAAACATAATTTTAGAGCATCAATCATAGCTCTTAAAGCCACTGGTAGCCATGGGGAACAAAGTATCTCTGCGAGGTTAAAGACTCTCTGGGCTACCAGTGGAAGAAAAAGGCATGAAGATGCTAGGAAAAGAAAAGAACGAAAAAATACAAAAACAGACTGAATTCGACACCGAGGCAATGAGGTCGGTAGGCGGGAAGAGTCCCGGTGCAATAACAGAGGAGAGTATGAAACTCGGAGAGAAAAATCAACTTTTTCTGGGGACAAGCCAGACGAACATCTGAAGGGCTCTGCAGAAAAAAGGAGACTAAGCAAGATGGCACCCTTGGGTGGAAGGGGACCATGCATGCGTGGTGGTATCTCCCAAAGGCTTTCTTTGAAAGCTGGGGGGATGCTTACGCGAGGGCCCCGTCGGTGCAGACATCACCCATATGTGAGGACTGACTTCCTGCTTGTTCCCGGAGAATAATATTTTATGATCTAGTTTCCCTACTTTTATTGGGCAAATATCTGGGTACTCCCATACTCTTTGATTACCATAGTGAAGAGCATAGAGAGAGAGAGAGAGCACCCATGCCTCATACCTCTCTGCAGTGTGAAGTACTCTGATCTATCACCATTGGCCAAGATCCGAGCCGACTGATTCCTATAAATCGCCTGAACCCCATTCAAAAAGCCACCCCCCAGGTTGAATTTTTTGATCATTTTAAATAGAAATTGCCATTCGACCCGGCTGAAGACTTTTTCCATGTCTAGTGCCACACAGAGAGCTGGTTTATATCTTTCCTTAATTATGTGAAGGAAGTTTACTGCTCTCCTTACATTATCAGAAATTAGACGTCCTTTTATAAATCTTGTTTAGTCAGGATGTATCAATTCCGGAAGGTAGTTTTCAATACGTTTGGCGAGCACCTTAGTGAAGAGCTTCAAATCAGTATTGATTAGGGCAATAGGCCTATAACTACTGCAAAGGTGAGAAGGTTTGCCCTCTTTTTGTAGAACAATAACATTGGCTTGGTCCATTGAGTCTGGGAGAGGCCCACCTCTTAATGCTCCTGAGAAAATTATTGCTAACAGGGGGGATAATTCTGCTGCCAGGCATTGATAAAATTCCACTGGGTAGCCATCTCCCCCTGACGCCTTCCCCTTAGCCGTAGCTCTAATTGCCTTTTAGACCTCGGCACCTGTGATTGGAGCCCCAAACCTTGCTGCTTCCTCCTCCTTGAGCTGTGGGACCTTAACCGCTTTAAGATAATTCCTCCTCGGATGCCCGGTTTTTGGATCTATAGAGGTCCGTGTAAAAGGCCTGAAATGCCTCACAGATTCCCTTTATGATATATGTTTTCTCCCCTTTTGGTCTCTGAATTTCAGATATTAGTCGTGAAGCTCTTTGTTTTTTCAATTGCCATGCGAGTAATTTCCCTGCCCTGTTCCCTTGTTCCATGTACTGTTTTTTGGTGAGGTTCAGTAGATGGGCAATACGTTTGCTTTCAATATCATTAAGTTGGTGTCTGATCTCCATTAGTCTACGCAGTGTATCTTTTTTCCCATTCTTACTATGTTCTACTTGTAATTTCCCCAGCTGCTGAAGTAATTAAATTTTATTTTATTCTTTTTCCCGCTTTACCTGGGCTGTCCACTGGATTATCAATCCTCTCATGAGGGCTTTATCTGCATCCCAGAGAATATTTTCTGAGGTATCCCATTTGTCATTAATGGACATATAGTGGTGCCACTCCTTTTTTAATCTGTTCACCAGCACCTCTTGTTGGAATAGGAGTGCATTGGCTCTCCATCCAGTCTAATCCGCCCTTGCCCCCTGCCTAGTTGGGTACCATCGACACTCCACCATTCTGTGATCCGCTAACACAATAGGATGTATTTTTATTTTGTCGAAAGCCCCAATACGGTTCTGGATGTTAAGAGATAGTCTAACCAGGCATATGTGTTTGTTCTGGGTGTATAACATGTGAATTCTTTTGCCCTCCCCCCATTCTCTCTCTCCACAAATCCACTAGATTCCAGCGCTTAACGCATGCCCTATGTTCACTTTCCTCTCGGCAGTGAAGCTGTGTTGTGTAGTTTGATTGGTCTAGAGCACCCAGCACACAGTTCAGGTCTCCTCCCACTACCCACTCTCCTTTCACTACTTTGGCAAACTCCTCCAGGCATTTATGAAAAAAACTGCCCTTTGGGCCACTGGAGGCATACAGATTGAAGAGGGATATCTCCTGTTGCTCAATTCTCCCTGTCACCCAGATCATATAATCCTGTGCGTCCTTTCCTGTATCATATTTAACAGAGGTGATTCTTTTGTGGACTAAAATGGCTACCCCTCCCCCCCCCATTTCTTTTAGTTAAAGGCCGAACAGAACAGTTGTTCATAGCCCCGGGCTCTTAGTTTTTATATTCACTCTCCGTTAGGTGTGTTTCTTGAAGGAGCGCTATGTCTATGCTGGCTCTAGCTAGGATGTCTAAGACCCTGTGTCTTTTACATGGGTAGTGTATCCCTCTAACGTTCAGGGTGCCAAACTTAATTCCCCCCATCTGCAATACAGTGATTTACAGCTACCTCAGATTTCCTATCAGCACATTTTCCTTCAGTTGAGGTTTTCCTTTGTCTCCACTTGGCATTAACAATCATTGCAACCTAACACATTAGAAACATTAAACATTTCAACAACATTTTCAATTTCTCCTCCTTCTTCCCCTTCTTTTCCCTTTTCCTTTAAAGACTTCCTCTATATACAGTCCTTTAAAGACATTCCTAACAGGGGCTCTTCAGGTCAAACAACGGTAAGGATTTGAGGGTTTATTTTTATTAAATTGCTAGCTCTCTGACTGGGAGCTCGTAAAAAGGATTTTTGTATATTTTTAAAGCAAAGTTACTTCTTTTTGGTGCTTTAGTAGAAATTTCCTTGAGCAGTGTAGGTTGTTGAACTCTAGTAAACTTCTCAGCTTTTGGGAACTGCTGACACCTAATCAGGTGTTAGTTCCCTCTGTACCCACCCCGACTCCCACCCACCCCTAGTGAGCAGTCTTACTTTATAGGGCACCTCCCCATTTAACAAAGCACAGAGACTTGGACCAGCACATTTTGAATATAATTAAAGAGATTTAACAGCTTTTTTTCTGAAAGGACAGCTGGGAAACCGGCTGGTACTTGGTAGATCTCTCTCTTTTGCTTTAACAGATACCTAAGCTCCACGAACAGAACAATGGCAGGGAAAAATCATATCGCTAAAGCTGTTGCCCCCATTACAGCTTCTGCCTCTGTCCAGACAGAGGTCCTAATGCCAGTTGAAGGACCGGTTCCATGTGCAGGGTGCCTGCATGCTGAAGCTCTGAGGAAACAAGTGGAGGAACTCAGAGAGGAGGTGGCGAGGCTGAGACGCATTCAAGACAGTGAGAAGTACATTGAGATGCTTCTTGCAGCAACCAAGCTCTCCAGCAGAGGAGAAGATGGGTGCCAACAGAATGTCGATGGTTGGACACAAATCACCAGGGCCTACAAAATCACCAATCCAACTTCTCCAGCCCTTGAATTGCAGAACCATTATGCAGTCCTGGAAGTGGAGGAGGTGAAAGCATCCCTGGAAAGGGAAGAACCAGAGCTCAAGTACCCAAAAGTTGCAGAATCAGTGACCACAAGGAAGCGAAGAGTAGTGGTGGTTGGAGACTCTCTTCTGAAGGGTACTGAGGCGTCCATCTGCCGACCAGACTTGATGTCCAGAGAGGTATGCTGTCTGCCTGGTGCCAAAATCAAAGATGTTATGGAGAGTTTGCCGAGACTCATCAAGCCCACTGACTATTACCCAATGTTGCTAATCCATGTTGGAACAAATGATACTGCCAGGTATCCCTCGGAACGTATCAAAAGTGACACTTCATGGCTCTGGGACAGAGAGTGAAGCAGTTAGGTGCACAGGTGGTGTTCTCTTCAATCCTCCCTGTTGAGGGTAAAGGCCAAGGCAGAGAGACTCGCATCTTGGAGATGAATGCATGGCTGCGTGGATGGAGTCATCGGGAGCGTTTTGGTTTCCTAGACCATGGGATGCTGTTCCAAGGGTTGCAGAGCAGAGATGGCATCTCTCTCTCCAAGAAAGGTCAACGCGTCTTCGGTAGTAGACTGGCTAATCTACCGAAGAGGGCTTTAAACTAGATTCGTTGGGGATGGGTGAAGAAAGCCCCCAGGTAGGTGAAAGCCCCCAGGTAGGTGATACATTAAATACCTTCATGGAAATGGGTAACAGGGGTAACATATGGAAAGCAGGGTGTATAAATGCCCATAGCATGGGAAATAAGATCCCTGATGTTGAAGCTTTGGTGGGAGTGGCTGACTTGGATTAGTGGCCATAACAGAAACATGGTTCACAGAAAACCATGATTGGGATGTAACTATACCTGGCTATACTTTATTCAGAAAGGACAGGGTAGGAAGAAGGGGAGGAGGAGTGGCACTATATGTAAAAACTACTATTAAAGCTTTGGAATTACAGAGCTTAAAAGGGAGAGAGGAGGCATTGTGGGTTAAACTAGAAAGAGGGAAAGAGAAATCTATTTGCTTTGGTGTGATATACAGACCTCCCTCACAAGAGGAAGAGGTGGACAGAGTTAATTAAAGACATACGCAGCATTGCTAGGAAAGGGGAAGTGCTACTGATAGGAGATTTCAATATGCCAGATGTTGATTGGCACATTCCTGCTGCAGTATCAGCTAGAAGTAAGGAGATCCTGGATTCTCTACAGGGAGAACTATTCAGGCAATTGGTAACAGACCCCACACGTGAAGGGGCCATACTGGACTTGGTGCTTACCAATGGTGAAAGTGTTTCTGATGTTGTAGTGGGAGATCATTTTGCATCCAGTGATCACCAGATGGTGTGGTTCAGTATTAGGACTAGGGCTGTTAGAATCCATTCAAAGGTGAGGATCTTAGACTTTAGGAAGACTAACTTTGCCAAGATGGGCCAATACCTCAGGGAGTTGTTAGTGGGATGGGAACAGCTGGGGGATGTAGAAAAACAGTGGGCAAAACTGAAAGTGGATATTTTAAGGACAACCAACCTTTTTGTTAAAATGATAAATAAAAGGTAAAAGGAAAAAGAGACCGCTATGACTTTCGAAAGAAGTAGCTGAAAAAGTGAAGAAAAAAGGGAGGCCTTCATGAAATACAAGAGATCACAGAGAGAGGAAGACAGGCATCTATATTTGGAAAAACTTAGAGAAGCTAGCAAAGTGGTCAGGAAGGCAAAGATTCAAAAGGAGGAGGAAATAGCCAATGCAATAAAATGGGGGGATAAGACATTTTTCAGATATGTTAGTGAGAAAAGGAAGGGCAAAAGTGGTATTGTCAGACTCAAGGGTGCAGGGGAGGAATATGTAGAAGTTGATAAGGATAAAGTGGAATTGCTTAACAAATATTTCTGTTCTGTGTTCACAGATGAAGAACCAGGAGCAGAACCTCAGAAAACACCCACAAACAGGAACCGAAGCGAGGGACATCTTGAACAATTTTCAGAAGACTGTGTTCATGAGAAACTAGCTCAACGTAAAGTAGACAAAGCAATGGGACCGGATGGGATACACCCTAGAATACTGAGGGAACTTTGGACGTTCTAGCAGCTCCACTGACTGACCTTTTCTTTTTTTAAATGTATACTTTATTAAATTTTACAAAAACTCCAGAAAATAATTCTGAATAATAAAATAAAGAAGAGATATACAATTATCATCTCAACAGAAAAATAATAAAGAAAAAACATCCAGTCTGGAAAAGACCACAATAATAGCCCACAATAAGATCCAAGAAAAAAGAAATCATACTTAGGTAAAACTACCATACAATAACAAATTAATTACAGGAGCAAAGATAGTATTACATGGCAGCCGATATGGGACTCCCCCCTCCCCCCCCTCTTCCCTACTTCGTATAAATTGTAACAATCGTTGGGACTCAAAAAACATATACTGTTTAGCCTGATAATTAACCACACATTTACACGGATATCTTAATTTAAATTGTGCTCCCAAGGAGAGTGTTCTCTGGCGTAAAGCCAAAAAAGATCTTCTCCTCTTCTGGGTATCTCTAGCGAGGTCAGGAAAAATTTGTATTTTTGAACCCATAAATTGAGAAACAGAAATTTTTACAGAAATATAGTTTAAGTACAGTGTTCCTGTCTGATTCAAAGGCAAAATTAACCACCAAAGTAGCCCGACTTGTCACCACCTCTAAGGAGCTCTCAAGAAATTCAGAAAGGTCCATATGAGGAAGAACAGTTTCCACAGCCGAACCCTGCTGTTCAACAGCTTCCAACGAATAAATAGTCACATATTGAGCCCTTACCACCAGCGGCAAAGAGTCAGCGGGCATCTGCAAGATATCAACAAAGTCCTCACAGACCAAGTCCAAAGGTGCCATCAAAGGAGACCGAGGAAAATTCAGGAATCTCAAATTATTGCTCCTTAACTGATTATCAAGATATTCTATTTTTCTTGCCTGAATCAACCAGTCCTTTGAATTAGCAGCACCGAGGGACTGCAACTCCTCCACCTTAACTTCCACTTGAGAAATTCTTGTAGCCTGACTAGCCACCTCTGTAACCGTTGAAGAACACTAGGCTTTCATCTCCAAATGTTCCTGTGAAACAGCTCCCACAAAAGGTAGAAGGGACTGTTAAAGGGCAGAGATAGCTTCACACAAGCTATCAAGTGTAACAAGCGTTGGTTTCACCACACTCCCAGGAAGCCGGATTGCCGATATACTAGGGGAGCTACTAACACCATGCTCCACCCCAGTAGTGCTGCCAAGGGGAGACATTCCAACTCAACCTCTGGCTGCACCACTTGCTGACAAAACCTTTGCGGGGGAACCCTCCGCAGCTGCTGTTGCCTCCTGCCACGGAGGTACACCACTAAGCTGCCCCACCCCGAAGAGGCATCCGGGTTGAGCTGGGGACGCTTGTACAGGGCTCAAAGAAACCCCTTCTATGTTCAGATCCGCCTGCGATAGCGGCAGCTTTCTCGAAGCCATGCTGCCCGAGGAGTTACAGAAGCCGTCAATCAATAACTACACCAGCTGATCCGCCGGAGAAGAAGACCTGGAGGGTTTCTGTGAGTGTTGTTTCCTATTTCTCCAAATTAGAACGCTAGTACAGGAGCCTGCTTCGGACCGTAAATCTCAGCGTCCTACTCCATTGCCATCTTGGACCTATCTTTCTGACCTTTTCAATGCCTCGTTGGAGTCGGGAGTGGTACCAAAGGACTGGAGAGAGGCTCATATGGTGCCTTTACACAAAAGCGAAAGTAAGGATGTGGTTGAAAACTACAGGCCGGTTAGTTTAACTTCGGCAGTGAGTAAATGATTGGAAATGCTGCTGAAAGAGAAAATAGTGAGGTTTCTGGAGTCCAGTAGATTACAGGATCCGAGGCAGCATGGATTCACCAGAGGCAGGTCTTGTCAGACAAATCAAATTGATTTCGCTGACTGGTTGACCAGGGAGCTGGACCGAGGGAGAGCCCTAGATGTGGTGTATTTAGATTTCAGTAAAGCCTTTGACACTGTTCCTCACAGGCGACTTATAAACAAACTGAGCACCCTAGGGATGGACCCTAAAGTTACTGCTTGGGTAAGAAATTGGTTGGGTGGGAGGTGACAAAGAGTACAGGTAAATGGAGCTCACTCTAAGGAGAAGGATGTCACCAGTGGTGTGCCCCAGGGATCTGTCCTTGGTCCGATTCTTTTTAACATCTTTGCTAGTGATATAGCGGAAGGGCTTTCGGGTAAGGTTTGCCTCTTTGCGGATGATACCAAAATCTGCAATAGAGTAGACACCCAGGAAGGTGTAGATAACATGAGAAGGGATCTAGCTAAGCTTGAAGAATGGTCTAGAATTTGGCAGCTGGGATTTAATGTTAAAAAATGTAAGGTCATGCATTTGGACTGCAGCAATCCAAGGGAGCAATATAGTATAGGGGGTGAAGTACTTTTGTCCACTAAAGAAGAGCGGGACCTAGGCGTGGTTGTGTCTGATGATCTTAAAGTAGTTAAACAGGTAGAAAAGGCGACGGCAAAAGCTAGAAGGATGCTTGGATGCATACGGAGAGGAATGGCTAGCATGAAAAAAGGAGGTGATAATGCTTCTGTATAAGTCTTTGGTGCGACCTCATTTGGAGTATAGTGTGCAATTCTGGAGACCGCACCTTCAAAAGGATGTGAACTGGATGGAGTCGGTGCAGAGGGTGGCTACTAAAATGATTAGTGGTCTTCATTATAAAGCACATGAGGACAGACTCAAGGATCTTAATATGTACACCCTAGAGGAAAGGCGGGATAGAGGTGATATGATTGAGATGTTTAAATACCTCTGTGGCATAAATGTTCAGGGAGAGAGCCTCTTTCAATTGAAAGCAAGTTCTGCTACGAGGGGACATGGGATGAGGGTGAAGGGAGATAGATTCAGGAGTGATATGTGGAAATATTTCTTTACGGAAAGAGTAGTGGATCCGTGGAATAGTCTCCCAGTGGAGGTGGTAGAGATGAGGACAGTAACTGAATTTAAAAAAAGCATGGGACAAACACAGAGGATCTCTAAAGGTAAAAAGGGGACTGTTGTAGTTGTTGATATGGAAGGACAGACTAGATAGGCCTGTGGTCTTTTTCTGTCGTCATATTTCTATGTTTCTATACTCTTGTCATTTTGTGACATGGTAAGAGACTCTACCCCCCCCCCCCCCACCTCTCCCTTCTACAATCCTCTACTTCTTTCCCCTTCCCTTTCTTGCCTTAATTCCTCTATTAATGCCTCCTGCTCCTCCCCCTAAAGTTGTTTATAATTCAGTTTGCTGTCCAACTTTCCTTGGATATTAGTTATTACCTACTATTGTTTTTTGTTTAATCAGCCTTCTCCAGAAGGGAGTCGTATCTCCCTCAGATCCTTTTGCACTGGTTATTTCCGGCTCTGGTGTTGTCTCTCCCCAGTCTGTCCTTTTTTCTTGAGCAGATTGTCCGGTTCCTCTTGATGTTTGCTAAGTAGGCCTGGTTTCTCGTTGTTCCTGCCCCTCTCTCCTGTTGTTAAGACCTCCGTGGGCTGGTTTGCATAGTAGTAATGAGGAGACGGGCCGCTTCTGTGGATGAATAAAATTTCCGAACCCCTGCCTCCACAAAAGTTAGTTTGGCAGGGTACCAGACCACTGCTTTGTATCCCATTTTGTTTAATATGTCCTGGCATTTTTGGAATTCTCTTCTATGTCGAACAGTTTCTTCTGCCAGGTCTGGGAAGATGAGCACCTTCCAGTTTTTGTAATTTATGACCCTGGATTTACGTGCAGCCTTAATTATCAGCTCCCGGTCCTGGAAGCACAGCATCCTTACAATGAATGCCCTAGGCTGTGAGTTCTTATCTGTTTGCAGACGTGGTTCTTTATGTGCCCTCTCAATTTCAAATTCCATCTGTGTTCCTGAGCTTAGAAAGCAGACTTTGGATAAAGGTTACTGGGTTCTGATCTACCCTTTCAGGGATCCTGAAGATTCGTAGGTTGGGTCTCCTATCTCGTTTTTCATGGTCCTCAAGTTTATCATACAATCTAGAAATTTGGATTTTGAGCTTTACGATGTCTACCTTATGGGCCAGTTGTTTGTCATCGACACAGCTGATCCTTCCCTCTGCTTGCTTGATTCATTCCCCCAGTGTTACAAATTTTTCTTCAATCTTATTTAACACTGTATTCACAATTTCTGTTTTTGATGTGTGAATTTCTTGGAGAACTTTGAGAAGCATAGAGTTCCCCCCTTGCGTGTCTTCTTCAGTAGCACTCGAAGCTGATGAGGAGGGGGAAGGCGGCTGTGAGGCTACGTCAGCTGTTTTCATTGTCATCTTTATTTTTGCCGCATAAAGGTCTTTTGGTTGGTTTTGGGTCTGATGGTTTTGGGCATCCTCCTTCCCTCGATTGTCTGTGACCACCCGTAAGCTGCTGCATATAACCTTGCAGTGATCTAGATGTGGGTACAGGCCCTTGCTTCCCCACAGGTCGTCCTCCTGATAGGGATCTGTGAATTCCCCTCTGGTTATGTTGACACTGCAGTTCCAAATGCCGCCAATCAGTGGTGCTCTTTCCACACAAATTGATGCAGTTGATCAGTTGTGGTCTTTATTTTTTTCTTAATGGGAGCCATCTAGGTAAGGGGAGCATAGGTATCTCTCATCCTCACTGCATCACTCCATTAATACTGGCCGTGGGGTTCCCCCAGAGTCCTGCACTGCTCATGAGGCACCGATCACTCCTCGTTGTTCCGTTCGGCGATGTCAAGTCAAATTAGGTTGAGGGTCTTCAGTATCATCACCAGCAGTTTCTCATGTGCGTGGGTAACAGAAGCAGCCCTTCCTGCTGGTGGATGAGCTCTCCTGCATTCCACTACCATGTGTTCAATGGCGTCGCTAGCGGCTTTGACTACCAACTCCAGAGATCTGCAAGGACGCAGATTGCACTAACTGGCAGCAGTGGAGGTCTGTGCACACACAATGCTACTCCCAAGAAATTCATTTTTTTTCTTTATTCCTGCTGCTCCGTTGTGCAGTAATGTTCTTTCTGTGAAAGCACCGCCCGACTAGGCTGTCTCCTGATTCATTACTTTTTATTAACTTAATGCAAGTTAAGCAGTTTCATGATGGAATTCTACCTGTGTGCCGGGGTACCCCAGGGAGACTGGATTGATCGCCTGGGAACCTCAACACATAGTTCCCCTTGTCTATTGGGGCATCCAGGGACGAAACATACACGAGCGGACGGTACGGCTCACAGACAACCCAGCTCAGATTGCTCACTGGTTCTCTCTTCCATTAGTGGGACTACAGGACCCCAGACCCCGTAGTTTCCCAGTGCATCCGTTTTCTACATTGTACCCAGCTTTTTGTTGTTCACGCTGCCTTTTTTTGGGCTGTTGACCACCTCAGCTGTGTGGGGTCGGGGGGAGGGGGAGAGTCTCACCACACGTCTTCTCACACCGCCATCTTAGCCGGAAGTCCTCTATATTACCAAGTTTAAGTTACAATGTAAACTGCTTTGACTGAAATGATAAAGCAGTATAAACCCCCTCCCCCCACCCCTGTTAAATAAATAAATAAGGTCCACACATATTAAACTGCATGTGCATTTTCCACCTAATCTGGATACTGAAAACTCTCCCCCCACCCACACACACACTTTAAGTTAAAAAAAAAAAAATACTCCTTGTGCACACTGCTCCAAAGGTCAAGAAATATCAAGACAACAGAGAATGCTCTTTTAATGTAATGCAGGATCGTCCAATATTTATATTTATGACAATGATGTTATTTATGAGTTTGGAATGGAAAGTCATATAAGTGCTTACGTATATGTCTTTATAAATTTAGCTCAGAAATGAAGCAGTGGATATTTGTATCTGCTCAGAATCAGGTATAAATGTTCATGCATATTTATATTTATAAGGTATATACATAAATTGCAACTTCACCCATGCTCCACCCAAAAACCCACTCCTGAAGATGCCTATCACGCATAAGAACATATATTCTTATCATTGTGCACAGGGTCATTTTTTAAGAAACATTTTATTTATCTTTTTTTTCACCAGTTTTATAGACTGCTTCATTTTAGAGGCAAAGCAGTTTATAGGTAAGTTAAACTTACAGAACTTTTACAAGGAACACTTTATACATCAAACTTTTCTATGCTTACATGGAACAGAGATATAAAAGGGTGAGCAGGACAGTTTTATAGCATACACAAGATTAACTATTGTGTATCTCTGAATATGTTAAGTTTTGCTTCCAAAATGCTCTAGGAAAAGACGAGTTTTGAGCCTCCTGTGAAAATCTGTTATTTCAGAAACAGCTCTTATATCTTTCTGGGAGTCTGTTCTAGATGGACAGTGCATAGAATGAAAAGACTTCATTGCGAACTACGTGGCTGCTTTTCACCTTTAAAGTTGGAATAGTGAATGAGTTTTGCGTATCATATCTCCTAGTTTGGTTATCTGGTGTTTTGTGTAGGTAATCTGAAGACAGACTGTATGCTATTTTGAATATGGTGCTTTGTATTTTATGCGGATTACAAATGGAAACCAGTGTAGTTGTTTTAACATGGGCGTTAAGTAGACATATCTTGATTCACCATATAGTATGTGGGAGGCTGTGTTCGGGGCCATCTGTAGCGGGTACAGTGCATACTTCAATATTCCTTGGTAGATTATGTTCCAGTAGTCAAGATGTGGTGATATTATGGCATGGAATATTGTTTGGAAGTCGCGGATGTCAAGTTGTGGGCGAAGGTGTTTTAATAGCCTTAATTTGCAGAATACAAGCTTTGTAGTTTTGCTAAGTGGATAGAAGTGGGGAGAACTGTGGTGGTTCTTATCCTTCTTGGGGGAAAGAGAATGGAGAGTGAAATTTGGACAAAGGTTTATCTGATGGCTGGGAATTAGTGAGTGGGGTTCCTAAGGACTCTGTTTTATCTCCTTATTTGCTTAACATTTCTATGTTACCATTGTGCTCATTTATGAAGCATGTGGGGTTGAGTTTTTATATGTATGCAGATGACGCCCAAGTATTGTTTCCGCTATTTCTAAATGAACAAGATGCTTCTGGTAACATTCAGAGGTGATTAGTGCCTTACAGGAGGGGTTTGCTCAGATGTTTTTAAATCTGAACATACAGAAAATACAGATTTTATGGTTGTCGACCAGCAGGAATATTGAAGATTTGGTTTCTGAAAGTTTGGAGGGGATGGGTGGGCTCGCTGGTTCTTGTCGTAGTTTAGGGGTTTGACTGGATAGTTTTTTAATGTTGCATGGCCACATCTCAATGGTGATTGGGGTTTTGAGGGTACTCCCCACCTTCTCTCGGAAGAGAGGTTAGTGTCGGTTATGAGGGCATTGGTTCTTCCCTGAATTAATTACTGTAATATGTTATTGGGCTTCTCTGTGAAGAAGGTGGCACGGCTGCAACAGGTTCAGAATATGGCAGCTAAAATTGTTAAAAGGTTGTGTAAATTTGATCATATTACCCCTGTTCTGATTCAATTGCGTTGGTTGCCCATGCTGTTTCGGATCCATTATAAGCTTATGACATTGGTGTTCAAGGCCTTGAATTAAATGGCTCCAAGTTATTTGCAAAAACTTGTACAGCGTTATGAACCTGGCTGAGTATTGCGATCAGAGGATAAGGGGTTATTAGTGGTTTTGGAGTTATGGGTTATTCAAGAGACTAGTCATTGTCTTCAGGTATTCCAATTGCAGATGTCTGCGCTTTGGAATTCCCTCCTGGAAGAATTGCATAAAGAGACGGGTTTTAAATTTTTTTAAAGTTCAATTGGAAACATACCTGTTCATGCAGACTTTTTTAGGGGGGGGAGGGGAACTGTGAAGAAGGGCACTGTTGTGTCATGTATTTCTGTAGTTTTATTGTACACTGCTATGAAAATTTTTTGTATGTTTGTTATAGAAATGTAATGAAATAAATAAATAAATGTTGATTGCAGGGTTTTATTTTAACTGGTTTTTAGACCCCTGACAAAGGCATAAGCTGAAACTTGATCAAGTTGGCCCTTTTTCAATAAATGATTTTGGTATACACAAGGACTTATTATTCCATGGTCCATTTTTGTTTCTTGTCTTTTCTGTAGACAAAAGTTTTGTACTCTACTTTTACAGTAACTAATTCATTATATAATGCCACTAAGATGTCAGATAAAATCATTGGACGCTAAAGAATGCCATTCTTCTAGATAAGTATCAACATTTTCAGACCTAATTTTGACTGTTATCATAACATAGAAAAAGTTAGATATTGTTTGGTCCAATTTGTTTAAATCAGTAATCAAGAATCCTTTGCTAGCACTCACTCGAGTTCAGTGAGGGCCTCTAGATTCTGGATCACTTCGATTTGGTTGTCATAGAGATCTAGCTTACGGAGTGTTACCAGCAATTCTAGGTTCACAATCGTAAGCCTTCAGGTGGAGAATTTCTTCGATCCGAAGGCATAAGTTTTTCTTGTAGAAGGTTTTCCAACAGCTATTAGGATATCCTGGATAGGATGTGGAACACCAAGTGCAGAAACTAAATGCTTCTCAATTTCCAAGGCTGAAAGGGCCAAATATTTCAGGTTTGAATGAAGAAGATGTCCCTGTTGTTGAGTTATCAGTGCTGGGAACTGACGAAGCTATGGAAGAGGAAGAATTGCTAGTCTTTGGAGAAGGGGAAACCAGTTCTGTCAAAACCAGTAAGAACTACTAGAATCATTATGGTCCATATTTTCTGGAAATTGATTCTGCAGACTGAGGATGTATTTATTTAGCAGGTTTTTGCTATACCTTTTTTCTACCAGTCAAAACGGTGCACAGTTTACAAGGGCCACAATAAACAAGGGTATAGCAGGCAAGGGTTACAAAGGTACAATAAGCAAAGGTAGGAATGCAGTGAAACAAAACTCATTACTTAGACAAGGGTGGACAATGGCGTGGACATGCACTAGGTGCAAGGAAGGGTCAATTGCTATTTACATAGATGTCAGCATAGTAGGTGGGGAACTAGGTGAGGGATTACAGAGGAGAGGGCTGGAGGGATGCTGTGAGTCCAATGGGGGTGGTCAGTTTGAGGTTTGATGGGTTGTTCAATGCTGAAGTGCTCTTGGAAGAGGTATGTCTTGAGGTTCTTTTTAAAGCTCTGAGGAGATTGGATGGCTTGAAGTGTGGGAGATAGTGTATTCCAGAGGATAGGGAAAACACAAATGAGTGGTACGTGGAGGTCACAAGTGCTTTATTATATCAAAAAGACCCCAACGCATTTCGGCCGTAGCCTTCCTCAGGGGGTATAAAATCTTCAAAAGAAATATATATGCATATACAATTAATAAAACATGGGGGTATGTTTACTAAACCGTCTTAACGTGCGCCCAGCGATAGTGTGCAGGCTGCCATAAAAGGAGTGGGCGTTTCGGTCTTAATGTAGCAAAAGAGGATTATCGTGCGATAATATGCGCTGCACACATTATCGGGCGAGACGCCGCTAAGCACGTTAACGCGCGGTAATCTTAAGTAGGCACGCAGACATGCAACCATAGAAACAGAGGTGTAGCACAATGGTTAATACACTGACTGATGGTACAGGGCAATGTTCCCTCTAATTTTCTGTAGGCTGTGTGCACATAAAATAGCTGTGTGCAGCTTTTGAAGGAAGGTTAAATTTTTGTGCGCCACATAACGACACTCGGAGTTATATACTTTAAAATTTGACTACACGTCAGACTACAGTATGTACACCACATTGATTTTAATCAAATTAAATGAAAATAGACGATTACTAAATGAAGCGGGAAATTTCTAGTAATTACAATCATAACTTTTAAATTTTAAGACGTCTGTGTTATTTTCTATCAGAATCAGAGCCGTAATTTTTGTGCGCTCTGTTGTAAATTATGTGCGCTCGCTCGGCGAGGTGTGTGCGCGCGCACACGCGCACAGCTTAGAGGGAACAGTGGTACAGGGGTCATGAGTTCAATCCCCCAGTATGCCTAATGCATAAGGCTGGCTGAGGCATTAGCTTTTACGTGTACTTATTGCTGTTTGAGGCATTTTACTTTTATTTTAATTAGTGCTGCCAGCAAACACACCCTCACGTGCTGTAACCTAAGGTGCCGCATAAGGCACCCTATAAGGCACTCCAAAGGGCACATTATAAAATGCACTGTCCGCCAAGGCACCCTATAATGTCCCCTATAGGGCACCCTATAAGGCGCTTTATAGGACACCTGATAAGGCACCTTATAAGGCGCTTTATAGGGTGCCCTATAAGGCGCCTTATAGGGCGCCTTATGGTTACAGTACACTGAGGGTGTTTTTGCTGGCAGCACTAATGTACATTAAAAATAGACAATGCCTCGGACAGCCCTATCAAATAACCCCACCATGGGTTTGAACCCATGACCTCTGGCTCCACAGGCAGTGAAGTAACCAGTGGGCAACAGTTCTATAGCTGCTAACAAACTCCTGGCTGGCTGCAGAAGGACTGCACATCACCACACAAACTGTCTGCTGTGGTTACCAGGATAGGGTTAACCCACGCGTACAGACGCGTCACATTGTGCGGGTACTGTGCTCACCCTGAGGGTGAGGTGGGGCGCCCAGCACCAGGTCCACAGCACCTTTCATGGCTGAAATACACCATGCTGCAGGTCCCCATCAGTGCTACTGTGTGTGATAGGTAGTTCCTGCAGACACACCTAGGATACATCTGTGTCCATCTGTATTTCTCAGTCATGTCTAGCCCTTATGGGCTATGATGCACCCAGAATAGTGCATATCCAGTGTTGGTGCCATGGTTACATGATGTAGGTGAAGGGGGGGAGGATGTTTGGACCCATAGGCAGATTATGTACCACCACCCAACCCACCCTCTGGGGCTCAGGGTGGGAAACAGGATCTCCCACCAACAGATCCACATTCTATTTCCCTGCAATGGTGGCAGTAGAGGGGACCATCAACCCCAGTCCTGCTGGGGAACAGACACCCTACAGGGCAGTCACTGCAGATCTGTACACATCCGTAAAGCAATAGCAGACAGACAGTAGGCCTGGAAATGCTCAGCTGCCCCCCACCACTATCTGACATTCTCCAGCAGCAAGCCTGCTGCACCCTGCAAGGTGTTCCAGCAAGACACATACTAGCTGCAGACAGTCTGCTAGCTAGTCCATAGTGCATGTTCCTGGAGGAGATGCATGTACCCAGAACTGGGATGTCAGCATACACACCAAGCAGACAAGTCAGTGATTGGGCCCCAAAAGAGAACCCATAAATATCACATGAGAAAAATACTATATAGCATTATGGGGGAACCTAGCCATGCCGTGGTCACTGCTCAGTCAGGGTGAGAGTGACCTCTCAGCAGGACATGCTGTGGCCACCCTGTCCGTGCAGGTGGGGGGCCAGGCACTACAATGTCCGAGCCATTGCCCTATGCCCTGTGCAGATGCATCCAGGTCAGGCCACCCTATCCAGGCTATTCCCACGGTACCTTGCTCCTCATTATGCACACTGGCAGGCCAGTACTGGCAACAGTGCTAGCAGTGTGGGCTGTGGAGGGTGTTGGCAGCCACCACACAATGGATAGACAGACACACACTCCCCACACCTATGCCAGCATTGTGCAGCTATAGAGGTGTTTGGCAGCCCTGGCCACCGCACCAGTCCTGGACACAGTGCAGGCATGGCTATGGTACGCAATACTGTTGGGGTCACTCCCCAGGGTGTTAAACACTGTCAGACACAAGACCTGTAGCACACTCCACAGACATCAGAAAGGTTGCTATGATGCAGCTCAATCAGAAAATTGTACTTAACTTCGGAATTGCTATCTGCCAGTAATCATAGCAACCTTTTGATAGATGTGTACCGTATTCCCAGGTTTAGGGTGGCATTGCTAAGGTATGCAAGTGCTAGTATTGGGAGATGCACGCAGGGCCCAACATCCTGCCTCTCCAGGAGGCATTGGATAATGGAGCCTGTGGGTGCGGGTGTGTCTGCCCCTGTTCGCCGCTGCTTTAGGGCAGAGGTTCCCAACTCCAGTCCTGGTGGGCCAGACACTGTTCAGGTTTTCATGCTGTCCCTCATGAATATGCATGAGATACATCTGCATACCATGGGGGCGGCGCATAGAAATGCAGCACAGGCATCTTTATTAGAGGCAGCATGGAACCTGAATGGTGTTTGGCCCTCCAGGACTGCATTTGGGAGACTCTGCTCTAGGTAATGCGCATGTTTATGGTGTCTGTGCTCTGTAGGGTAAAATGCAGGTGTTTTGGGCATGTTTACGTCATCTGCAATAAAGGTTCTGTCTGTATTAGCATGTTTTAGTAGTGGGTAAAATATGGGGACTGGGTTGGCAGGAACCACAGCTGGGACTTGAACCTGTGACCTTCTGCTTCTGAACACACTGGTTGTGTGCACTGCACCACCGTGTTGCCACAGAGACAGTGTATTCTCTGGTGATACCATGACTGTTTGTAAGACAGAGCCTGTCTGTTGCAGTGCATGGCACCCACCTACACAGGGCTAGGCCACGGTCTGCTCTGGGCAGCTGCCACTGCCCCCTCCACCACCAGTATCCCTCTGCCACCATGCTGACATGTCCTTCTGCTGGTGGTGCTGGTGGAGCGCTGTCTCAGGCCATCCAGTGTGCAGGTAGGCAGCTGCCTATGGTGCGGGTTCTGGGGTAGGGGTGCCTGCATAGCTGTCCATGCTTCCCCCCAGCACCGCATGCCAATGTTCTGTGCCCCTGGGGGTACCTGCTGGGTACTATCCCCTGTGACACTGTGGGAAGCACACTCGTGCCCATGTTGGGCCCTCAGCAGTTGCTGTCTGGCTGCTCTACTGTTTCAGCATTCCTATGGGCCAGCTAGGCATCACCCTAGTCCGCACTGTGGCCCAGCTGCACCACAGCATGTGCCGCTTGCAGCCCTCTGTGTCTCCTTTTCCAGCATCTGTCCAGTTGCCCATTCCGACATGCCCGCCCTGCTGTTGCGGAACATGTGCACGCCATAGCAAACCTGACCAATGGAGTCAGAAACCCTGATCAGCGCAATTTCACTGTGGGCTCATTCACCTTGTATGGGGACGGAGCATAGACCCTTCCAAAATTCATCTCTCTTTTTTGGAGCTTTCTTGGGAGTGTTTTTTGATGTTTCCCATTGATATCACTATTGACCAGCTTGGTTATGTTTTTTTTTTACATTTTCTTCTGTTCATTTTCACTGTTTATTTGCCCTTTTTTTCCGTGCACATGTATCACACATCACTTTTTGTAGGTTTCCCTGGTTTTGCTGTAGATTGCTGACGGAAATGGTTTCTTTTCCCTTTAAATCGGCTCTAACGCCAGGGTTTCACTGGCGTTAGTTTTGAGCCTCGGATTTCACAGCGTTAGTGTGTGGGAAGCCTCTCCCCTCCCACTCTCTGCCCATTGACCCTCTCGCTCCACCCCTGGGGAGCCTTCCTCCGCCTTCAGCGCTCGTTTGCACCGCTGTGTGCGTTATCGCGCGCTAAGGTACCTTATCCGCCCGGTAACGCACCTTCATCGGGCGATAAGGTACCTTATCGCGCGATAACGTGGCAGAGCGCACATTAAGACGGTTTAGTAAACATACCCCATGGTTAAAAATATGGATAAATCAATAAAAACAAATATTAAAGGATAATAAAAACAGAAATAGTAAATAAAACAACTACTTAAAAACATATACACTGATAAGAACATATTAAGCAAGGGAACATCAATGTACATAAATCACATGAAATCATACATTAAACCAAAGGGGAAATGAGAGGAGATGAGGAGGAACAGAAGGCAATACCTAATACTATACTAATACTCATGATGGCACACTGTGTGTATTAAATTCCAAAAGATAAAATAAGTCTGCAAAAGTAAAGACCTTTGATCTTTGAAAGGAGCGGCACAGCGACTTTTTAGGCTGCCCATGCTCCCGTTAATTCATAACTTTTATGCCACTTGGCTAGTCTGAATGTGAGTTTCCTTTCTTTTATGTCTAGGTAATGCACACCACTCTGGATTTTGACTATAAAGTGTTAAGTTTTTTACTAATATAACTCTTTTACAATAACAATAGTAGTTTTCAATAAGTTCTCCTCAGACATTTTTTATTTTTATTTTTCTAGACATAGCTTTCTATATTCTGTATATTCTTTCTTTCAAGCGTTTACCCTCCGTTCACTATATACGTCCTCTTTTTCTGAAATACAAGGTGTCAGTGATTTACACGATCTTATAAATATGCAATAGTTTATACCTCTGATCTTTAAAAGGCACGAAACAGTGGCGTTCCTTAGGTTGCCACTGTTCCATTTGATATACATTTCTGATGTTATTTACCGTATTTTTCGGACCATAAGACGCACTTTTTCTTCACCAAAAAGTGGGAGGAAAAGTGCCTGCGTCTTATGGTGCGAATAGAAGTTGCAGAGCGGCAGCGGGTCCCCCGGGACCTTCCGTGTCCCTGGGGACTGCATCATCCCTCCCCCGCCCCGTGTCCAGGCTTCTCAGGGAGTGTTATTGGCAGAGCGGCAGCGGGTCCCCCCCGTGTCACCTTGCCCAGGCATTAGTGGCAGAGCGGCAGCGGGTCCCCCCTCACTTTACCTTGTCCTTGGGAAGCCGATCTGTGCAGGAGGTGCGATGCTGCTGCTGTGCTGTGTCACCGCCGTATGCTATTGGAGGATAGCATGTAGTAGGCGGTGTTACAGTACACAGCAGTGCGCATGCCCCTCACTCCAGTCATCGGCTTCTGAGGTAAAATGTCACTACACACTACACTACATTTTCCCAATAAACTGTTCCCAATAAATGTTTTCCCTCTGTCCCTTTTTTCCTTTCAATTGTCACTCTTTTTCTTTTAATTGTCACTCTTTCTTTCAGTTGTCCCTCTTTTCCTTTCAACTGTCACTTTTGTGATCTGAAGTACCGTACCATATACGGTACTTCAGATATACGGTACCATAAACCATACTCCCATATACGGTACCATAAACCTGTATGAAAAATACCGTATACAGTATGCAGTGACAACGCAAATGGTGATTGCGCAGTGAAAACGCAAATGGTTAGTGCTCAATAGTAATCATTGAAGAAATTATGGTATACTGAAAGTTCCTTCATTTCTTGCAGAAAAATATTGTACCGTACTACTGTACCTCATTCTACAAAGATGCTGAAGCAGAAAAGAATAGCCTATAAAATTCCATACAAACTGGAGGTTATCAAATATGCTAAAGAGCATGGAAACAGAGCAGCGGAGAGGCATTTTGGGCCGCCTCCAACTGAAAAAACTGATTAGAGAGTGGAGGAAACAGGAGGATCAGCTGCAAAAAGGAGACAAAAGCAAGCACACTTTCCGTGGGCATGCTGCAAAGTGGCCAGAGTTGGAGGTGGACGTGAAAGAATGGATCATGCTTCATCGCAATAATGGCTTTCTCCGTCTCAACAAAAATGATCATTTTTGAAGCGAAACGCATTGCTAAAGAGAGGGGCATTCAAGACTTTACAGGATCACCATCATGGTGCTACAGATTCATGAGAAGATGTGGTCTTGCTATGCGTACCAAAACCAGAATTGCCCAAAAAATGCCCAAAGAATATGAGGCTAAAATTCTGTCCTTTCACAATTTTGTTATCAAAGCCAGAAAGAAAAACAGCTTTGAAATTGGCCAGATTGGGAACATGGATGAAATCCCGCTAACATTTGATGTGCCTTCTAATAGGACTGTCGACCTGAAGGGTGCCAAAACCATCACAGTGAAAACTTCAGGGCACGAGAAGACGCATTATACAGCTGTGTTATCCTGCTGTGCCGATGGCACCAAATTGCCACCCATGCTGATTTTTAAAAGGAAAACATTTCCAAAAGATGCCATTCCAAGAGGTGTTGTGGTACACGTCCATGAAAAAGGATGGATGAATGACAATGGCATGAAAATATGGGTTGAAAAGGTGTGGTCCAAACGTTCTGGAGGACTTCTGAAAAAACCTGCCCTATTAGTGCTTGACCAATTTAGAGCACATATTAGTGAACCAACCAAAAAGTGCTTCAAGGAAGTAAAGACCCATCTAGCTGTCATTCCTGGAGGTCTTACCAGCCAGTTGCAACCTCTTGATGTCTCCATAAACAAGCCATTTAAGGTCTTTATGAGAGAAGAGTGGAACAAGTGGATGGCTGCTGGTAACCATGATTTGACACCCACTGGACGAATGAAGAGGCCCACCATCACTCAAGTTTGCGAATGGGTGAAAAGATCATGGGACTCAGTGAAGGAAGAGATTGTTGTACAGTCGTTCAAAAAATGTGGCATTAGCAATGCCTTAGATGGAAGTGAAGACTGTATTTTATACGAAGACAGCGAAGAAAGTGATGTCAGTGATTGTGACCAAATGAGCTTCATGAATTCTGACTCTAGCGAAGAAGTGTTCTTGGGGTTTTCCGAAGACTAGAGTACTCAAACCTTTGTCTTTATGTGTTAATGACAGTGATAATGGTTCTTAATGCCACTGTTGACTGCTGTTCAGTTTATATGGTTCAAATATTATTCTGTTATACTTTATTAAATATTTTATTACACTATTAGGTTCAGAATATTTTTTTTCCTATTTTTCTCCTCTAAAAACCAGGTGCGTCTTATGGTCGGGTGCGTCTTATGGTGCGAAAAATACAGTAGCTACTCTGAATGAGAGTCTCCGTTACGTTTAGGTAAGGCACATTATTGTGTGTTTTGACAATAAATCTCCCCCACTCCTGTTATTGCCTTTTTTTGTGGCACACTTTCTCATAACAGTGACATTAGCCTTTAATAAAATTTCCCTCACACATTTATTGTTTCTCCGCACTTAGCTCTTGCAGTAATTCTTGAATGCACATATATGAATGGTTACCTTTTTTTACATCCAGACCTCATATTAAGAATTTTTTATCATGTGATAAAATAGACAAAATAGAAAATGGGTTTGTACTTATCTTCCTCGATATTGCTGCTGCATTTGACTCTGTTAATCATGAGAAACTCCTTATCCGACTCCAGGAAAAGGGGATTCAGGGCTTGGCCTGGGAATGGTGTAAATCCTATCTGGCTGACTGTTGGCAACATGTTCGGATAGAATCCTCAACATCTGATCCATTCCAGCAACTTTTCAATGTATATATGCAACCTATATGTGATATCATCCGCTCATTTAATATATCCAGTCTGATCTACGCAGATGATGTCTTGCTGTTCATTCCAATCAAAATTATGCATCCTGACCTCTCCCCTCTAGTTGATTGCTTCAACGCAATCACTGACTGGCTTCTAACTCAGAATTTACGCATAAACTTTAGGAAAACCGAGGTCTTCTTTATCACAAAGAACAAGAGCTTCTCTCCTCCCACTACCTTGAAGGTGAGAGATGCAGAGCTCCCATGTAAATCTGTGATACGCTACCTGGGCGTCACACTCAACCAACAGCTCAACTTCAAAGAACACAAAGAACACCACCAAGTCCATTTACAATAAAATCATGACTTTAAGGCACCTAAGACCTCTACTAGCACCAGATGATTTCAGAACAATATTCCAGACGCTTGTAACACCACATTTTGATTACGCAAACATCATTCTGCATCATTCTCCCCAAGAGCACCCTCAACCCACTGCAAATGGCGACGAATGCAGCAGCCCGTATTCTCTGCGGCATATCCAGAAGAGCTCACATCACGCCCATACTTATGGAATTACATTGGCTACCGTTAAACAGCAGGCTCACCTACAAGGCACTACTCCTAACCTTCAAAGCAATTAACCTGTTATCCACCTCATCCCTCACTGCACTCCTCACCGCCACACCCAACAACAGGCTGAGAAGGTCAGTAGCTGCCAATACACTAATTATACCATTAGAAGCTACAAAACGCACACAAACAACCAGGAATAGATCCTTTGCTTTCTATGCCCCGAGGTGCTGGAATAATCTCCCACCACATATCAAATCAATCAAGGACCTTTCGCAGTTCAGGAAAGCCCTTAAGCATCATCTGTTCCTCCTACACTTTGCCCACCCTAACCCAACACAACCACTCCCCACACCTCAACTCACTCATGCAGCCCCTAACACACTCCTAACCTGACTTATGACAAGGCATACAACAGATCCTTCCATCAGGTACATTTACGTCGCTCTTAGACTATAAGGACTAATGCATCAAGAATAACAGCTTGTATTTAAATTTTATTATAAATTGTAAATAGTTTCACACCCACTACTGTTGTTGTACATGTATATAGTTATCCCAGTATTTAGTTATCCCAGTTTCAGTCCCAAGTTACCTATCCTGTTACAATGTAAGCATAAGGCCATTGGTCTGATGCAAAATTTTTTTGTTATTTGTAAACCACACTGATACTGAAAAGCGCGGTATAAAAGAGCTTGTAAATAAATAAATAAATGTGGTTCAAAAATCTCCTCACTCCTGCTACTGGTGTTTTTTGTAGTAATTACATACACTATTGACGTCTATGAATCCTTATCATTAAAGAGCAGTGTTATTTACACTACATTTGAGTTTTATATCATGGGCTTCCCATTTACTTTTGTTCTCAGATTTATCTTTGTTCTCAGTTTTGGTTACGCATTTGTGTTTTGCACATTTTTCTAGTATTATCTTTACTTTTGCAGACTTGTTTTACCTTTTGGAATTTAATACACAGTGTGCCATCGTGAGTATTAGTATATTATTAGGTATTGCCTTCTGTTCCTCCTCATCTCCTCTTATTTCCTCTTTGGTTTAATGTATGATTTCATGTGATTTATGTACACTGATATTCCCTTGTGATCAAGGTATGTCCTCCCTTGCTTTTTAATATGTTCTTATCAGTATATATGTGTTTAACTAGTTGTTTTATTTACCATTTCTGTTTTTATAATCCTTTAATATTTGTTTTTATTGATTTATCCATATTTTTAACCACGTTTTATTAATTGTATATGTATATATATTTCTTTTGAAGATTTATACCTCCTGAGGAAGGCTACGGCTGAAACACGTTGGAGTCTTTTTGATATAATAAAGCACCTGTGACCTCCACGTACCACTTGCTTATTGTGTTTTCCCTGGTTTGCGTAGGGACATAGAGTTTAAAGGCTTTTAGGCGAGCGTATTGTGTGCTCTTGCATATTCATGGAGGCAGGTCAAGAAAGTTCTGTGTGGCTAGCTTTCATGGCTTGCTGGTTTTGGGAGAGCTGATTAGTGCTTGAAGCTGTTCAGAGGTAGCATTTTGGTGGGCTTTGTGGATGATGGTGAGAATTTTGTGCTTTATTCTAGAGGTGATTGGTAGCTAGTGTAGTGACCTCAGTATGGGTGCGACATAGTTTTGTCCTAGGAGATTCCATAGATCTTACGTGCAGCGGTTCTTTGGGCTAGCTGTAGAGGCAGGATGGTGGCTTTAGGAAGACCTTGGTATATGGAGTTGCAGTAATCCAGGATGGGAATAATGGAGGCCTGGAAAACTGCACGGAAGTCCTCTGTGGAGAGGTGGGGGCGTAGGTTACATAGCATTTTGAGTTTGAAGTAAACTGCCTTAGTGGTGTTCCGGATGTGGGGCTGGAAGGTCAGTTGCTGATCCAGTGTGATGCCAAGGTACTTGACTTGGCTTCAGACTTGGAGCTCGGTGTCGTCGAATTTGATAGAGGTGGGAGGAGTGAATGTGGGGTCTCTTGTGATGTGGAGAATTTCTGTCTTACTGAAGTTGACTGATAGGTTGTGTAGTTGTAGCCAGCTGACTATTTCCTTGAAGCATGCTGAAAACTAACCCTAGATATTCAATGTCAGGGTCATATCTGGCCACAGGTATTTAATATCCGGGTCACCTCAGAAATCTGAAGCTGGCCGGGCAGCAGCAATATTGAGTCACTGCCCGGTTGGCTTCCATGAGTAAAGTTAGGCCTCTGCCCTGCTCTAGAACACCCTGTGCTAACCGAAATAGAAACAGGATAAAATCAAAATAAACTTAATTGTCTCTGATATCTCAACAAGTAGAGGTGACCTGCACGAAGCAGTGAGTACACCCCTGAGCAGAGGCATGGGGAGAGGTGACCTGCACAGAACGGCGGGCGCGCCTGCTCTTGCCATCTTACCAGATGGATTGGATGGACCATGCTGGTATTTGTCTGCCATCATATACTATGTTACTATGTACCTTTAGCCTAGTCAGGAGCAATTGTTAAGTATGGCGTGTAGATCATAATGTTGTCAGCGTAGATCTGAAAGCCGATGTTGAAGTTCTGAATGGTTGCACATAGGAATCATATGTAAATGTTGAAGAATAGGAATGAGAGTGTGGATCCTTGAGGCACTCCTTGAAGCAGAGTGAATGGACATGATGTGCGGTGTCCAATTCGTATCTGTTGCCTGTGTCTGGAAAGATATGAGTGAATCCATTTAAGAGGTTGTCCTAGACACCGATGCTGTGAAGTTGGTTGAGCAGTGTCTGATGTGAAACTGTGTCAAAGGTGGAAGATATGTCCAGGAATAGCAGAATGAAGCCGCTGGAGGTTTTCTCGATACCAATGACGAGTGATGATAGTAGAGAAGTCAAGAGGGTTTCGGCACGGTGTTCTGTGCAAAGCTCATGTTGGTGCTTGTCAAGGGGGGCATGTTGATCGATGTGTTCCTGAAATTGGCTCTGGACCGCTTTTTCTACGATCTCTGCAAGGAAGGGTACATTGGCAATGGGTCTGTATGAGGTAGGTGAGGTTGGGTCTAGGCATGGTTTCTTTACAAGGGGCCTGACTGAGGCTTGCTTGGGGGGGGGGGGAGGTTGGTCTGTGAGAGGGAAGCTTGAAGAATGGAACCTGAGATTGGAAGGAAGTGTGATCTTGTGGATTTCACCCATGATACCGGGCAGGGGTCTAGAGCGGAGGTGGTGGTGTTGATGTGAGAGATTATGGCAATGAGCTCCTCAAAAGGTAGGTCTCTGAATGTGGTCCATAGTGAGGTGGTCCTGAGGGGCCTTCCTGAGGGTGGTTGGCAGAGTGCGGTGGGCATGGAACAGTTGTGTTTGGTCTTGAGGAAGTCCGCCATGTCTTGGGGGTTTAGGAAGCTCCCCTGCTGAGGTTGGGTGAGGTCTCTGGTGAAGGATTTTACTAGTTCAAAAAGCTCTCTGGGTTTATTCAGGGCGCTGAGAAGTATGTTGCTGTAATATTCTAATTTGTGCTTGATGGTGTTGCTGCAGTAAGCCTTGAGCTGGTCCATGTATTTCGGGGGCCTTGTTTTCTCTCCATTGGCGCTCAATATGGCGGAGCATGTGCTTCTGCTCACGCAACTCAGTAGAATACTATGGCACATGAAGACGGTGTTGCAAGGGCTGTGATCGGGGGGGGGGGGGGTGCAGTGGCTGCAGACAACATGATGTAGTTCCATTGGTTGATCAGATTGTCAAGGTCAGCTGTGGGTGGTATGTACTGATGGCTGGTAGTGTTTTCAGGAGGAAGATGTGCTCGTCAAAGGCGATGAATCATTTGGCAGTGGAAGTCTTGTTAAGTGGAGGATAGGTGATGTATAAGTGGGGCACTGAGAATGATTTGAGGTGATGGTGAAAGTGTTTCTGATGTTGTAGTGGGAGATCATTTTGCATCCAGTGATCACCAGATGGTGTGGTTCAGTATTAGGACTAGGGCTGTTAGAATCCATTCCAAGGTGAAGATCTTAGACTTTAGGAAGACTAACTTTGCGAAGATGGGCCAATACCTCAAGGAGTCGTTAGTGGGATGGGAACAGCTGGGGGATGTAGAAAAACAGTGGGCAAAACTGAAAGGGGGTATTTTAAAGGCAACCAACCTTTTTGTTAAAATGGCAAATAAAGGCAAAAGGAACAGGAGACCGCTATGGTTTTCGAAGGAAGTAGCTGAAAAAGTGAAGAAAAAGAGGGAGGCCTTCATGAAATACAAGAGATCACAGAGAGAGGAAGACAGGCATCTGTATTTGGAAAAACTTAGAGAAGCTAGCAAAGTAGTCAAGAAGGCAAAGATTCAAAAGGAGGAGGAAATAGCCAATGCAATAAAATGGGGGGATAAGACATTTTTCAGATATATTAGTGAGAAGAGGAAGGGCAAAAGTGGTATTGTCAGACTCAAGGGTGCAGGGGGGGAATATGTAGAAGCTGATAAGGATAAAGCGGAATTGCTTAACAAATATTTTTGTTCTGTGTTCACAGATGAAGAACCAGGAGCAGGACCTCAGAAAACACCCACAAATAAGAACAGAAGCGAGGGACATCTTGAACAATTTTCAGAAGACTGTGTTCGTGAGAAACTAGCTCAACTTAAAGTAGACAAAGCGATGGGACCGGATGGGATACACCCTAGAATACTGAGGGAACTTGGGGACGTTCTAGCAACTCCACTGACTGACCTTTTCAATGCCTCGTTGGAGTCGGGAGTGGTGCCAAAGGACTGGAGAGAGGCTCATGTGGTGCCTTTACACAAAAGCGGAAGTAAGGATGTGGTTGAAAACTACAGGCCGGTTAGTTTAACTTCAGTGGTGAGTAAATTATTGGAAACGCTGCTGAAAGAGAAAATAGTGAGGTTTCTGGAGTCCAGCGGATTACAGGATCCGAGGCAGCATGGATTCACCAGAGGCAGGTCTTGTCAGACAAATCTGATTGATTTCTTTGACTGGGTCACCAGGGAGTTGGACCGAGGGAGAGCTCTAGATGTGGTGTATTTAGATTTCAGTAAAGCCTTTGACACTGTTCCTCACAGGCGACTTAAACAAACTGAGCACCCTAGGGATGGACCCTAAAGTTACTGCTTGGGTTAGAAATTGGTTGGGTGGGAGGCGACAAAGAGTACAAGTAAATGGAGCTCAGTCTGAGGAGAAGGATGTTACCAGTGGTGTGCCCCAGGGATCTGTCCTTGGTCCGATTCTTTTTAACATCTTTGTTAGTGATATAGCGGAAGGGCTGTCGGGTAAGGTTTGCCTCTTTGCGGATGATACCAAAATCTGCAATAGAGTAGACACCCAGGAAGGTGTAGATAACATGAGGAGGGATCTAGCTAAGCTTGACGAATTGTCTAGAATTTGGCAGCTGGGATTTAATGTTAAAAAATGTAAGGTCATGCATTTGGGCTGCAGCAATCCAAGGGAGCAATACATTATAGGAGGTGAAGTACTTTTGTCCACTAAAGAAGAGCGGGACCTAGGCGTGGTTGTGTCTGATGATCTTAAAGTAGTTAAACAGGTAGAAAAGGCGACGGCAAAAGCTAGAAGGATGCTTGGATGCATACGGAGAGGAATGACTAGCAGAAAAAAGGAGGTGATAATGCCTCTGTATAGGTCTTTGGTGCGACCTCATTTGGAGTATGGTGTGCAATTCTGGAGACCGCACCTTCAAAAGGATGTGAACAGGATGAAGTCGGTGCAGAGGGTTGCTACTAAAATAATTAATGGGCTTCATTATAAAGCATATGAGGACAGACTTAAGGATCTTAATATGTACACCTTAGAGGAAAGGCGGGATAGAGGTGATATGATTGAGATGTTTAAATACCTCCTTGGCATAAATGTTCAGGGGGAGAGCCTCTTTCAATTGAAAGCAAGTTCTGCTACGAGGGGACATGGGATGAGGGTGAAGGGAGATAGATTCAGGAGTGATATGCGGAAATATTTCTTTACGGAAAGAGTAGTGGATCCGTGGAATAGTCTCCCAGTGGAGGTGGTAGAGATGAGGACAGTAACTGAATTCAAAAAAGCATGGGACCAACACAGAGGATCTCTAAAGGTAAAAAGTGGACTGTTGTAGTTGTGTTATGGAAGGACAGACTAGATGGGCCTTGTGGTCTTTTTCTGTCATCATGTTTCTATGTTTCTATGATGGTCAGAGCAGAGGACTGGAGATATGGTGGGTGGGACATGCTGAGGTGAGCTGAGCAAGGGAGTGGGAAAGAAGACCATGTCAAGGACTCCTCCTTTTGCGTTTGTGGTCGTGGTGATGATTTGAGTAAATTGCAGGTTGTTCATAGCTTGTAGGAATGATGCATTCCAGCTGGTGGGGGCTGATGGGAGGTTTAGGTCCCCAAGGAGGATGAGGTGCTTAAGGTGTGACGCATAAGAGCAAACTGTATCCAGTAGTGCATCGAGGTCATCGGTCTTGCTGTGTGGAGCCTTGTATGCTAAGCAAATAGTGAAGTGTTCGTTGGAAACTGTGAGAATGTCCAAACCTGCAGAGGAACTGGTGTTAATGGTTGAAAATTTTAGATTCTTGTTTGCGAGAATGCACATGCCACCTCCTCTATTGTGAGGGTGTGGGCAGTTGTGGATTGTGTGTGTACTAGCGTTCAGTTGATTGAGCAGCATGTTGTCATTTTCAGTGAACAAGGTCTATGTGATGCCCATGAGGTCTATCCCATCATTGGTGATGTAATCAGCAACAGTCTGGATTTTATTACGGGCTGAGTGAGTGTTTATTAGAGTACTGGTGATGGTGCCAGTGTGTGCATTGGGGGTAGGTAATGGCTCTGAATTGATGTGGCGGAGGTGTCTTGGCTTCCTACTTTGTAGGGTGCTATTGGATTCCCATGATCTGCTTGGCCTCAGAGTTGTTCTGTGAACTATGGGGATTGGGCAGAACTCAATCCCCTGTGTTGTGGCACCTTGCGGTGTGAGCAGGGAGAGACCCAAGAGGATAAGCCATATACAAGGGAGATTCATGCTTGCTGTCCAATGAGGAGAAACTGACTGTCTTTATATCTGTTTTTGCAGTTGTTGGTTGTCAGAGTGCCTTCTTATGGGGTGCCAGTCACTGCGGTCACAGTGAGTATGTTCATAGAAACATGATGGCAGAAAAAGACCACATGGCCTATCTAGTCTGCCCTTTCATATTAACCACTACAACAGTCCCCCTTTTTTCGTTTAGAGATCCTCCATGTTTGTCCCATGCTTTTTTGATACTGTCCTCATCTCTACCACTTCCACTGGGAGACTACTCCATGCATCTACCACTCTTTCCATAAAGAAATATTTCTGCATATTACTCCTGAGTCTATCCCCTTTCACCCTCATCCTATGTCCCCTTGTGGAGAGCTTGCTTTCAGTTCAAAGAAGTGGGAGTGGAGGAGTGGCCTAGTGGTTGGGGCAAGGTACTTCAGGCCGAAAGGTCAGGGGTTCAAATCCCACTAGAGGACAGCAACCTTGGGCCGGAAGGACTTGGGGTTTCTAGTCCCACAGGTGCTCCTTGTGGTCTTGGGCAAGCCACTTAACCCTCCATAGCCCATGTTCCCTGTAAAATAGTTATCTCCAAGTTATAATGCCCTGTTCAATGTAATTTCAGTTTGTTCAATGTAAACCGCACTGATGTAGAATAGCACGGTATATAAGAGAATGTAAATAAATAAAATAAATAAAGAGGCTTTCCTCTTCTGCATTTATGCCATGGAGGTATTTAAATGCCTCAATCATATCACCTCTATCCCGCCTTTCCTCTAAAGTATTCATATTCTCTTAAGTATTCTCTCCTCATATGCTTTATAATGAAGACCATTAATAATTTTAGTAGCCACCCTCTGTACTGACTCCAACCTGTTTATATCCTTTTGAAGATGTGGTCTCCAGAATTGCACATAGTACTCCAAATGAAATCGCACCAGAGACCTATACAGAGGCACTATCACCTCTTTTCTTCTGCTGGCCATTCCTCTCCCAATGCACCCAAGCATCCTTCTATCTTTCGCCATTGCCTTTTCTACCTGTTCGCGGGCAATGACGGAAGTCCGACGCCTAAAAGTCCTCTGGCGAGGCCAGTCAAGCACGGGCACACGGTGCAGAGTCCCTTAAGAGCAGTTTCTGTGTGGCCAGAAGGACAGAGGGTCACATCAGCAGTGGGCGGGGGCTTACCTCCTTTGTGAAAATGCTGCAGATGAGGTTCGATGCTGTGTGCTG
The DNA here is from genome assembly GCA_033557465.1 of Ichthyophis bannanicus. Lineage (NCBI taxonomy): Eukaryota > Metazoa > Chordata > Amphibia > Gymnophiona > Ichthyophiidae > Ichthyophis > Ichthyophis bannanicus. The sequence goes on from CM066046.1 coordinate 39,529,946, forward strand.
GCAGCGATGGCAGCTTGAGGTTAGCTGTGGCGGCGTGAATGAGGCTCCAGTTCGTGGGTGTGGGTGTCTGAGAGTCTAAGGATGTAGGTATCCTCAGGGAGTGGAGGAGTAGCCTAGTGGTTAGAGCTCTGGCTTGGGAACCAAGAGACCAGGGTTCAATCCCCACTAGCACTCCTTGTGGCCTTGGGCAAGTTACTTAACCCTCCATTGCTTAGAAAAATCCAAGTTATCAATGTCCCTGTTTAATGTATGTTTACCAAGTTTAAGTTACAATGTAAACCGCTTTGATTGAAATGATAAAGCGGTATAAAAAAACTGTTAAATAAATAAATCAATAAATAAATCCTGCATTTGGATATGATTTGCTAGACCTAAATCCCATATATTATCCTGGCTGCTTCTTGGCAAAGGCAAAGAGAGCTTATGCTTCTTTGTTTGTTCACATGAAACACTGCAAGCCAATTGCCTGTCTGAATATAGTTATAGTTAATTTACTTGATATACCACCTATAGCGGATAGCAGCTAGGCGGTTAAGGAAGTTACATTCAGGTACTGTTTAGGAATGCTTGCAGGGCACAGAAAATTTCTCTGAGTTCCAGATGGTTTAAATGAAAAGTTTTCTTGTAAATTGACCACGTTCCTGAGAATAATGATTGTCCTGAAGAACACCCCAGCCTTAGTTTTAGTAATCCATGATGAGGACTAACTGATATGGGATGGTGCAAAGGGGACTCCAATTGATAGGTTGGATCTAAGGGTTCACCAGGCCTTAACAGCCTACCCCAACACCAACCCTCCCCTCATCATGTGATCCTCTTAGAAAGGGACTATAAAAAGGAAGAAGGGGCTTACAAGGACTATGGTGCCACTAAAACTGCCCTATACCGTGTGCAAACATGATTGATTGATTAAATACCCCTTAATTCACAACATATTGTGCTTTCGATATATAACCATATAGGGGTTTCCATTTAAGCAAGGTAGAAGGCATAGGAGATGAACCATAACGTGGCATCTGCTCATATTTACAACAGACATAAACGATTCCACCATGTGTGCCAGCTGAGATCTGCCGTATGTTTCCAATTGGCAATTACGAGATGCAGCGCCACTCCCATCATAAAGTCAAATAGGAAATGACAATCCCTCTGTAACGACGAGATGCCAATTGTTGATCGGAAAACTATAATAGACCAAAAGAGAGTGGCCCTGAATCCCAAGACCTCTTGGAGTCGGTTCCAAATCAAAATCCAGTAGGACTGAATATTAGGGCAGTCATATACCACATGCCTTAGAGTGCCAACATCTCTCTGACAAGACCAACACACATTTTCAATTGACTTATCCCACTTGGAAACCTTTATCGGGGTGAAATGAGCTCTGTGTGCAAAGAAGTATAGTGCCTGGGAGATAAGAGGCGAATTGAGAGACTAATTAGTTTGCCCCAAAATTTCCCCCATGATTCCGGAGAGAGAGTATCCCCAGTGTCATGCTCCCATATCCGCTGAGTGCCAATAGAATGTGGGGTGGGGCAATGGGCTATCAATTGATAGTAATAAGAAGCCACCCCTAAGGCCTGTTCGGCTGTTTCTATGATATTAAATAACCCCCATTCTTCAGGTAAAGATCTGATATCAATAAGGGATTTCTCTATGGAGTGTCTCATTTGAATCCACTGAAAGCATAAGGATTTAGGCAAGTTAAATTCACGCTGTAGACACACAAAAGGCTTCCACCTGCCTTCCAATATCAGTTGTCCTATAGACCAAATGCCCCTGCTAAACCATTGCTTCCAGGCAAACGGACTTTAATGAATTTTTAAAAAAGGACTATACCAAATCAGAATAAGCTTCGACAAGCATTTCTCCCGAGGAATTACACTCGTTAACTGCTGGAAAGCTTTTTGGGTGTCCATTATAACCCTGTGGAACTTGTGATAAGGAAGCTTATCATAGCTCAGGAAGGAGCTATAGAAAAGGTGAAGTGACTCTGAAAAAGCAACCTGTCAGTTCTGGTAGAAATAAAAAAACAGAATTTTCCCATAAAAGACTACCAGTCCCAGAATGCACCAGGTTTCCAACAGCCATGAGAGGAGCTGAAGTGAGAAAACGTGTGTTCAATCAAAAGGGCTATGAGGTAATCCCCAAGCACTCATTGCAAAGGGCAGGGCTTGATTCAGCACAGCTACGCTGTGCTAGGATGAAGCACTTATCTCAAAGGGCAGGGCCTGATTCAGCACAGCTGCGCTGTGTTAGGGAGGAGCACTCATCTAAGCAGAATAAGAGTAGAGTTTATTCTACAGATGACCATCCTCAGGATCTTCATGATCACTTTGGATATCCAGAGAATTGTCCTCAGTATCCTGAGAATCAGCTTGAGTTTGATCATCAGTTTCATCTGAAGGATCATCAGAAGCAGAAGCCAAACCGGACGGACAGAGAGGGAAAGAGACCCTCTGGAAGAAAGAGGAGAAAAGCCTTAGTCCAAAGCAGTACGTATACTGGGAGGTATTCCAAGGGCCAGCATACACCATTGGACTGGGGAAAGCCAGAGGAATGGTGCTGCAGAGCTAGGAATCACCAGAGGCTACCTGTGAGGGAGACGGCTGCACGTGGAAGGGACCCTAAGACCTGTGCCAGAAGGTATGTGAAGAGAGATCCAGTGTCCAGGGATCTGGATTGGAAGGCTGGACATAAGAACTGGACTACATACTGGCCAGGCTATATAGAGAGGAACTCTAGCAGCAATGGAAGCTCAGGTATGAACACTGATCTATGCCCTAGCTATAACCTTGAAAGACAGCAGGGAAACAAGTATTCTCCTGAAAATGCTCCATTGAGACATTCATCTGTGCCAATCCATGATATTGAACCCATGCTTGTTGAACAAGGGGGAATAATAGCAGATGAGGATCCTGTTTATATGGACTGCTCTCTATCTAAACTCCGTTGGTAACTTTCTGTTATAAAGTACAGCAACCATCACAAAGAAATACAAATTTGTTCTTTAATCTACTCAGAAAAGCTCCTGAAGCAGGATTTGACCCACACAGTGGAAGGCAAGCCAGCTAAAGGGTTTCAGCTGGTAACTGCTAGCAATTAAGCCTTACCTAATTGCTTGTGAGCTAGGAGAGAATCACTTCTGTATCTATGTGGGAAGTAATCAGAAGTTAACCTGAAAAGAACAGTTTGTTTCTTGCTTTGTGGCTTTTCATTTGTTGTTTTCCTGATTTTGACTTTGTTTTTCCAAGTTAACACTGAAAGCAAGTAACCTAATTTATGTGCTACCAAGCATATCTGTGTTGGGAGAAATAACCCCATAAATAAATATCTTATTGGCTTTACCCAAGAGCACAACTAAATTATTGTCAGCAGCTGTGTCTGGTGTGAATGAACTACATTGCCCACAATACCTTGCAAATCATATAGAGATATGCACTTGCAAAGACTGTGAAGATTCTCACCCAGGCAGCCGTCTGACAAACTTCAACCTCTCTGAAGACACCATGCCAGGGAGGAGACTCAAGGGGAACAGAGCAGTCAATCTCTCTTCCAAATCAAATCACACTGGGCGCGGCCCCTTATTTATTTAGCCAGATTTGTATACCACCTTATCCTTCAATCAACATGGTAGGGGGGGACGGGGTAGAACATTTAACATCGGAAGCAAATATACATATATTCGGGGGGGGGGGCCCGGGGGGGATGATGGTGCTAGTTGCATTTTTATTGTCAGGGTGGGAGTTAAGGTTCTTGTCCAAAAGAGGCCCTGAACAGATAGGTTTTGAGGGATTTTCGGAAGTCCTTGGGACCCTTGTGCTCTTAGGTCTTCAGGGAGGGCATTCCAAAGGTCCAGCGCTGAAAATGAGAAGGCTCTTCTGAATGTTGATTGCTTTGTTTTGTGGTATCCGGCTTGGATGAGGATTCTGTTGCTGCCTTGGGTTCTTCTGGGTCGGCTGCTAGTGTCTCTGGTTACTGTGGTTTGCAGAATATCTGCTGAGCATTGGTGTAAGATCCTGAATATGGTTAGTGTTGCTTTGAATTTTGCCCGTGCTTCTACAGGTAACCAGTGCAATTGTTGGAGCACTGGTGTTATGTGCTCTCCATCCATCTTGAACCCTGTTTTAACAGAAAAGCGCAATAGTAGGCCTGAAAATCAAGAAAGTTCACACACCCCTCCTCTTTTTTAGACTTAAGCTCCCTAAGAGCAATTCTACATAGTAACATAGTAAATGATGGCAGATAAAGACCAGTATAGTCTATCTAGTCTGCCCAGTATGATGGCAAGAGTAGGTGCACCTGCCGCTCTGTGCAGGCCACCCCTTCCCATGTCTCTGCTCAGGGGTGAACCCACCACTCCATGGAGGACACCCCTATTTGTTGAGAAATTAGATGGTTCAGTTTATTTTGATTTTATCCTGTTGCTGTAAAGGGATCCACTGTGTCTGTCCCATGCCATTTTGAATTCCGTCACCGTGTTTGCCCCCACCACTTCCATTGGGAGGGCGTTCCAAGCATCCACCACCCTTTCTGTGAAAAAGTATTTCCTGACATTGCCTTTCAATTTACAACCTTGCAGCTTCCTGTTATGCCCTCTAGTTTTACAGCTTCCCTGTCTTTGGAAGAGGTTGGTTTGTTCATTATTTCCCTTTAAGCATTTAAAGGTCTGAATCATATCTCCCCTGTCCCTCCTCTCCTCCAAAGTGTACATGTTTAGGTCTTCAAGTCTCCTCATAAGGCTTCTGACACAGGCTCCAAATAATTTTGGTCGCCTTCCTCTGAACAGTTTCCAGTCTTTTTACATCCTTTGCAAGGTATGGTCTCCAAAACTGAACACAGTATTCCAAGTGAGGCCTCTTATTTTTCCATAAAAACTGGACAAGAGTCCTTTCCACTTGACGGTATGTTTTATCCGAAAGGAAAACCGGTAGCATTTCTAACACATAGTTCACCTTAGGAGTGATAGTCTTTTTTTTTTAAATTTAAGCTTTATTAATTTTCCAATATAATCCAGAATAAACTGAATATGGATGAATAAAGAAATATATAATAACCACAATTATAAGAGGAAATAACAAATAAACTGGTATAGACCCCAATATACTAAACCACAATATGGTCCCAAGAAAAAAGAAATTATTATACAAAGTAATAACAAAAGATCCTATCCAAAAGACCTTCCCAGAGGAGCAAAGAAGTTATTTATATGGCAGCCGATATGGGATTTAAACCCCAACCCCCTCCCTTCCCTGGAGAAATACAATCAATTGTTGGGGTTAAAAAAAAAAGAAAATGCTTAGAATTATATAAGACAGAACATTTACATGGGTACTTTAACTTAAATTGCACACCCAAATCGAGAGACCTCTGGCGTAAAGCCAAGAATTCTCTCCGTCTTCTTTGGGTATCCCTTGATAAATCCAGAAAAATCAATATTTTTGACCCCATAAATTGAGAAACAGACATTTTAAGGAAATACAATCTCAAGACAGAGTTTCGGTCAGACTCAAATGCAAAAGAGACCAGAAGAGTAGCCCGACTGGTCACCACCTCCAAGGAACTTTCCAAAAACTCCGACAGATCTAACTGGTCTTTCTCCGCCACTCCTTCGGGACCCTTCTCACCGCTGACCAATCCAGGAGAAATAGAAACATATTGAGCACGAATAATTGGAGGCAAAGAGTCAGCAGGCATGAGAAGTACCTCAGTAAGGTATTTACGGATCAGAACCATAGAATCTAACAAAGGAGATCTAGGAAAGTTTAAAAACCTCAAATTATTTTTCCTCAATTGGTTATCCAGAACTCCATACGCCGAGCTGTAATCATCCGATCCTTGGACTGGATATCCCCCAAGTTCTTAAGCTCTTCCACTTGGGCTTCTAACTGGGAGACTCTAGTGATCTGCTCTGCCAAATTAGAGTCTAACGTTCCACTCTGAACTTTTAATACAGAAACTTCCTGAGATAAAACAGCCACTAAAGGCAACAGGGACTTCTGTAGGGCTGAGATAGCTTCCCACAAGCTATCTAAAGTAAAAATTGCCGGTTTTTCCAAATTAGACAGCACGGGAACTCCCAAAGCTGCAGGGGACCCAAAAATCGACGGGTCTACCCCTCCGCCTGCTCCATCTGCCTGCAAAATCTCTCCTCCACCAGATGGAGCCACAGGACAACTCGAGCTCTACTTCGGGGAGGCGCCCCCACCTGCATCCAAATCCTGAAACATAGAGGGATCACCTGCAGACAACTACTCCCCAACTCTCCTTCCGGGCTGTGGCGGCAATTTCTGTATGGGACTCAACACCACCCCATCGCTCAGATCCGCCGACGATCTTGACGGGTCCGCTGAAGCCAAAGACGCTGCTTCCTCTTCTTCCCCATTTAGCCGTAACAGACTCGCAGAGCTCAGACCTCTCGTTTCGGCGTCTACTCCTCCGCCGCCATCTTGGGACCAATCAAGTGATAGTCATTTTTATCGCTTCAAGACAACCCCACCAAGAGAGATAGACCGGCGACCATCTCGCAGTCATATTTCGTACCGTAGAAAGGAGAGTCTCTTCATTATATTGCAGTTTCAATAAGTGGATGACAATAATGAACTCCTAAGTATTTCATCATTTTGGGTCCCATACAAAAGGGTATTCGTTCAAGTCCGCACTACAAACTCGTGAGTTTAAAGGGAATGCTACAGACTTTGTCCAATTAATTTTATATCCTGATAATCCTGAGTATTGATCTATCAACTCTAGAACAGCCGGAATTGAACTAGGCGTAGTGAACAACAATAAATCATCAGTGTAAGCAGAAAGCTTAATTTCCATACGAGCTATGGGCACACCTTTAACCGCAGAACTCTGTCTCAACAGTAGGGCCAAAGGTTCCAAGGCCAAATTGAAAAGGATAGGTGAAAGGGGCAACCCTGACGGGTGCTGTGCCCTAAGAGAAAATCTCTAGACTGAGTCGAATTCACAGAAATATTAGCACTTGGTCTCGCATACATACGTTTAATTAGTTTAAGGAATCCCTCTTCAAAACCAAACCACCTCAAGATGGCAAATAAGAAAGGCCAATCCAGTCAATCGAACGCTTTCTCTGCATCCAAAGATAATCCCACCAGCAGACCCTCCACTCCTTCCGCTCCTTCCAAGACATGGCAAAACACTCTGGCATTGTCAGCTGTAGAGCGTCCCTCAGTGAAGCCACATTGATCCGGGTGGATCAAAGATGGAATTAATTTGGAAAAAAGACCGGCCAAGGTGGCAGCAAATATTTTATAATCTGCATTTAATAATGAAATTGGGCGATAGTTACTGACCAGCTGAGGGTCTCTCCAGGTTTTTCAAGAACTAGAATGTTCGCAGAGGCAAACGCTCCACTCTGGGCATACGCTTCTAAAAGAAGCCTATAGTATTGTTGAAGATACAGACCTAACGTTTTGGAAAAGATTATATAAAATTCAACCGGAAGGCCATCTGGTCCGGCAGCCTTGCCTATTTGCAAAGAGTCGATGGCCTGGATAATTTCCATGACCGTGATCTGCCTATCCAGAACTGCAGCTGTTTCCTGATTCAAAACAGGCCTCTGCACATCGGCCAGTAATCTCTCAAAAACTTCCTCAGAGAATTCTATCTCTGGGGAGTACAGCTGAATGTAAAATTGACGAAAGGTTCTGCAATTTCAGTGTCCACGACAATAAATTGTTGCACCTGAGGATCTCTTAAAGCAGCGATGCGAGAAGCTTCTTTGTGACCTTTTAACGAGTTAGCTAATAACCATCCGGCCCTATTGCCTTCCAGATAATACCACCCTTTCTGCGCTTGTATATTCTGTGAAGCTTCAGTAGTTAGGATCGAGTTATATCTAAATCTAAGATGTTGTAATCATATCAGAATGTTAGGATCAGTTTTCCTACCTATGATGCGTTCCCCCGCTTTGATCTGCCTATCCAAAGCTTCTAGTTCTGCTTTACGCTGTTTGGCCTGCCGTATAGCAAAGCTGGTTATGGTGGCCCGTATGTTAGCTTTAAAACCCTCCTACCACTCCCATCCCGAAGTGTCCTGGGGTAAGTTAAACAGAAAATACTCCTCTATAGCCACTAGAATGGTTTCACGGAGCTCCTGATTACTAAGAAGAGTTCTGTCAAAATGCCAATGGGTATGAGATAGGCAGCTCGTTGAGTCTAATAGGAAGAGTGAGATTGCGGCATGATCAGAAATATGAGCCGCATGAATATTGGATTCATTGATTCTGGAGCATAGTCCCTTAGAGACTAGGAAAAAATCTATGCGCGATACCGAGTTATAAGGGGGAGAGAAAACAAGTGTACTACTTATCAACAGGATGCTGCAACCGCCATATGTCTACCAGGCCTAATTCTTGTATTAGTGACAAAAGAACAGGGTGTGCTTTGGGGACCTTATTAGTTCTCACAGGACTCCTATCCAACTAGGGGTCTAGCGTGAGGTTGAAGTCATCCCCCATAATAGTCGAGTATCTGGACACCTCTTGCGCCAAAGCCGCTATGGAGCTAAAGAAAGTAGGGCAGTCTATATTGGGGGCATAGATATTTATTAAGGCCAATTCAGTGAATCCTATCTTAATAACAGCCATTGCCCAGCATCCTTCAATATCAGATCTGGTTTGCAGCACAGTAGGGGGATAAAGATTTCCTTACTAGAATGGCTACCCCATTTTTCTTATGATTAGTAGCTGAGAAAGCCACAAGTGAAAAGGGTTTCATATCTAATTTTAAAGACTCCTTTACATTCAAATGTGTCTCTTGCAGAAATAGGATGTCTGCACACTTATTGCGCCCATATAAAAATATCTTTTTTTCTCTTAATGGGATTGTTAATGCCTTTAACATTCAGTGAGATTGTTAATGCCTTTAACATTCAGTGAGACTATCTTAAAGGAAGACATAGTGACAATATAGCACACTGTGATAGGCAATTGTTACAGAAACATACCAGGTTGTAATATATGATTTTACATTGTTAATCTGCATCTTTAAAGCACCCAGAATTGGAGCAGCATTAATAGCCCGAGGAAAAGAACAGAAGCAGAAATACCACCCCTTGGGCATAGCCCTTATAGATCGCCCAAAAAACCCCCACATGATTCAAAACATCAAAAACCACCAAACCCTTGGGGGCTATACCGAACTCTAAACTTAGTGGATGAGCCCAAAGGGACAAGACAGGCATGGAGGGTATAACTAACTAATTCACTTCAACTCCTCTGCCAAGTAAGGCTTCTTGCACTGACCACTACCCACAACTAGAGTAACGTCCCCAAATGCCGAGGCTCTAAAACACTAGAACAAAACGGCCCCTCCCAATACATTGTATAATCACTAAAGGCTACATGTGGACATTTGAGGGCCATCTTGTCTTACAATGCCCTGATGCCCTCCAATCCAACCCAAACGCCCCAAATGACGAGAAAGATAAAAGATGAGAAACACAAAAGATGGTCTGACCCAGTATGGCATATCTTATGTTCTTATGTTCTAAAAGAAAGAGAACAAAAGAGAAGGACAGTGTGACCAGAGCAATACCCTGGAGTTACCCCGAAGAGAGCCACATTGAATGTCAACTCTACATGATTCAAATCACAACTCCACGACCTCAGATCCAGTCAAAGCGCCCGTATAAGAGATATTAGAGTACTTTGCAAGCTTATGTCCACTGCTGATTGCAAGGCAAGGTTTTCACCGCATCAACACCAGTTCTTTGTCTTCCAAGAAAGCGTGCAACTCCCCTGGATCGTTGAAAGTCCTAGTTTGGTTATGCAGCGTGACTCTCATGCGGGCAGGATAAAGCAGCCTGAAATGGGCCTGCAGCTGCAACAATCGTGGACGCAGCGCCAAGAAACCTTTCCTCCGGTCTACCGTCGCTTTCGCAAAGTCTGGAAAAAAGAGGAGTTTATGCCCTTGGTATTCCAATGGAGTGTGCAATCTGGCTGCGCCCATAATTTGCGTGACTTGTTGAAATCGCAGAACTTTTAAAATGATTGGGTGTGGACGCTTGCCCGAGACTGCAGACTGAGTAGGCACCCGATGGGCGCGCTCGATCTCAAATGGCATTACAAACTTCACTTTTAGCACGCCCGGGATCATTGACTGCAAAAAGGCCATCATATCTGTACCTTCAGCTCCTTCGGAAATTCCCAGAATCCTAACGTTGTTTCTCTGAGCCCAGTTACTACCATCTTCCAAATCTCTTTGCAGTGACCGGATCAGCTTTGCCTGCTTCTCAGCGGCCCTGACCCGCTCCCTATGTGTTGCCACCATGCTCGCCACCTTCTCCAATCTCACCGTAATAGACTCCAAGCTGTTTTTTAAGGCATTGATATCCTCTTGCATTGTGTTCAGTGAGTCTCCATTTGATTTAACCGTGTCTTTAACAGCAAGGATCTCAGAGAGAAGTTCCTGCAAGGACTCAGGACAATCTTGGATGACCGCCATTTTGTGAGGTGAGAGAGCAGCAATTGTTTTCTGCAGCAGCATGAAATCCTGAGATTCCTACTGCACCACTAATAGCCAATCATCCAAATAAGAGAATGTCAAATGACCTTGCTTGTGGAGATACCATGGGAGCCAATGAAAGTCCAAAAGGGAGGTCTTTGCACTGCAAGTTATTGATCTGAAGAATAAATATGAGGTACTTCTTATAGTTCTGATGTATGTGGATTGCACATAAGCATCTTTGAGGTCTAGGATAGAATGGAGAGGATGGAGGTCATTCTGAATTTCTTTTTGAGTAGAAAACGTTTGAGATCCCCGAGATCTAGGATTGAATGTAGTACACCATTTTTTTTTAATTGGGAAGAATCTGGAGCAGAACCCATGATTCATGTCCTTCAGTGGAACAAGTTCTATGGCTTGAGCCTAGAGGAGAAGATGTGTCTCCTATTTTAAGGCCTTAGATGGCCAGAAGAAAGCTGTGCCCAAGATAAGGGATGATCAGGAGGATGGCTGAGGAATCTGAGGAAATAATTATTTTGGATTATTGAAAGGATCCATGTGTCCATGCTAATCTCCTTCCAAGCTGAAAAGAATAATTGAACTTGACCTTCCACAGAAATTTGTTGTTGTTGTTGTTAAGTGCCATCGAGTCGGAGCCGACTCATGGCGACCCTCTGGACAGCTATCCTAAATTGTGTTTGGTCTTGAGTCAGGCGGCTCATTGTTGACAGACTGGTACCCGTAGCTGCTGTTATTGTCTCGATCCATCTTATTGCTGGCCTTCCTCTTTTGCATTGACCTTCTATCTTGCCGAGCATAATGTCTTTCTCTAATGATCTCTCTCTTCGCATGATGTGTCCAAAGTATGAAAGTCGAAGTCTTGTCATCTAAGCTTCTAAAGAAAGCTTAGGTTTGATCTCCTCTAGTACCGACTGGTTTGTTCTTCGGGCAGTCCATGGTATACACAGTATTCGCCGCCAGCACCATAATTCAAAGGCATCAATTTTCTTCCTGTCTATCTTTTTCGCTGTCCAGCTTTCACATCCATATGATGTTATTGAAAATACCATGGCTTGAACAAGTCAAATCTTTGTATGGAGAGAGACATCTCTGCTCTTGAGAATCTTATCTAGGTCTTTCATAGCCATTCTGCCAAGAGCAATGCGTCGTCTGATTTCTTGACTGCTTGTTGCTTCTTTATTGAAAGTTGATCCAAGTAGGTTAAAGTTGTTCACGATTTCAATTTTTTCTCCTTCAACGATGAACCTATTGATTATGCTAGTTGTCATGATCTTTGTCTTCTTTACATTAAGGTGCAGGTCCATTTTGAGACTATGTTCTTTGATTGTGAGAAGCAAATGTTTCAGATCATCTTCACTTTCAGCCAGTAATGTGGTATCATCAGCAAAGTGAGGGTTGTTGATGAGTCTTCCACCAATTTTCACACCTCTGTTGTCTTCATACAATCCTGCTTCTCTGATGATTTGTTCTGCATATAAATTAAACAGGTAGGGGGAAAGTATGCAGCCTTGTCTTAAACCTTTGCTTATTTTAAACCATTCTGTTTCTCCTTGTTCCATTCGAACTGTTGCTTCTTGATCAATGTACAGATTGTGCAAGAGTACGATCAGGTGTTCTGGTATACCCATGCTTCTTAATGTGGCCCAGAGTTTCTCATGGTTTAAACAGTCAAAAGCCTTGCTATAGTCAATAAAGCACAAATAGATATCCTTTTGGTATTCTTTAGTCTTTTCAAGGATCCATCTCACATTCGCAATGATGTCTCTTATTCCTCGCCCTTTCCTGAACCCTACTTGCACTTCAGGTAGTTCTTGTTCCAGGTATGGTTGTAGTCTCTTTTGAATAATCTTCCGTAGAATCTTGCTGGCATGTGGGATCAGAGCGATTGTGTGATAATTTCCACAGTCAGTTGGATGACCTTTCTTTAGTATTGGTATAAACACAGATCTTTTCCAGTCAGTTGGCCATGATGTTGTCTTCCATATTTCTTGGCAGAGCCTTGTAAGTACGGTAACAGCTGCATCAGATTGCTGTAATACTTCTATGGGAATGCTATCAATGCCTGGTGCTTTGTTCTTTGATAAGGCTTTCAATGCTGCTTCAACTTCTTTCATCACCAATGGTTCCCGATCATAAGGTACAGGTTGAAACGGCTGTTGGTCCACTTGATCTTTATCATATAAAAACTCTGTATATTCCTTCCACCTTTTCTTGATCTTCTCAGCATCATTCAACATAGAACCTTGAGCATCTTGTAACATTCCAATTCGAGGCTGGAACTTTTTCTTTAACTCTCATAGCTTTAGGAAAGCCAATCTTGTTCTTCCTCTAATAGCTTCTGCTTGTATTTCCTTGCATGCGTCGTTGTAGTACATTGTAGACGTTGTAGCATCGCATGAAATGAGAGTCATAAGCTGTAAAGATGTCTTACGCATTGGAACATAGAACGTATGAAGCATGAACCAAGGGAAGTTGGAGGTGGTCAAGAATGAAATGCAATGTGTACAACTTGATCTGTTGGGTGTCAGCGAACTGAAATGGACTGGCATCGGGCACTTTGCATCAGATGATTACATGGTCTACTATGCCGGAAATGAAAGACAAAGAAGAAATGGTGTTGCATTTATAATAAAGAAGAAACTTGCAAGAACTGTAATGAAATACAATGCAGTCAGTGAATGCTTAATCTCTATTTGTCTATGAGGAATGCCTATCAACACCACTATAATTCAAGTATATGCCCCAACAACAGCTGCAGAAGAGAATGAAATTGAAGAGTTCTTTGAACAAGTACAAGCTGAAATTGACAGAACATGCAAACAGGATATCCTGATAGTCATGGGTGACTGGAACACAAAAGTTGGCAACAAAGAGGAAGGCAGAGTAGTTGGAAAATATGGACTTGGCAACAGAAATGAAGCTGGAGAAAGACAGATAGAATTCTGCAAGACCAACAATCTATTCATCTCAAACACCTTCTTCCATCAACACAAGCGGCGACTGTACACATGGACTTCACACAATGGATTGTATAAAAATCAAATTGACTACATCTGTGGAAGTCAACGATGGAAAAGTTCTATAACATCAACAAAGACAAAACCTGGAGCTGACTGTGGTACAGATCATCAACTACTAGTATGCAAACTCAAGCTAAAGTTGAAAAAGAGCAAACCACAGACAGTACAGGATCTGTATTCTGCAGGAACAGGAAATCCAGCTGAGAGTCAAATAGAAGGCTGCTGCTCTCTCTATAGTTTACAAACCAGAGATCATTGGGTTTGCTGTGGTAATATCTCTTGTGAAAATACAAACCATATCGGTACTGGTTGAAAAAAGTGTGTTAAGAAGGCAAGGTCAATGCTGAAGGTTGCACAGCTGAGAGATCTTGTAAAGTAGTGCAATGATCTTTAATGCTGTCAACTATTTCTTTCATCTTTTCTCTGAAGAGTGATTTTCCTAAGCGAAAAGCTTCTGCCATCTTGGAATGGACATCCTCACACAGACCCAAAGTAGATAGCCACATAAGCAGTTACATCACTATAGCAGAAGCAGATATCCTAGATGAGGTTTCAAAAACATCACAGGCTGATCTAATGAAATGACTGCCACACTCACCTTCCTCAGCTAAAAATGCAGTAAATTGAGATTGTTCCTGCTTAGTAAGGAAAGAACTTGCACCTTTTATTAAATGGTATGCATGTACTGGACTATAAACAGCTGATGGACTGCAATGTGAGCAGAGAACATGGCTCCTTGAAAAACCTCTGTGCCAATATGATCTGGCATATGGGAGTCATTTCCTGGAGAAGTGTTTGAGAAATCTCAGCATTTCTTTGCTTTTCTAATAACTGCTTTGTATGTAATGTCTAACTTCTTTTAAACAATTGAACAGTTAGAGGATTTTGCCACATACACTGCTGATGATCTTTAAGTAAACCATGCATAGGAACCACAAGTTGCTTTGGGGGCCTCAAGGTATTTTAGAACCAGTGGAGCCAGTCAGTACTAGAGGAAGATGAAACCAAAGCATTCTTTAGAGGCTCAGATAACAAGACTTCGACTTTCATACTTTGGATACATTATGTGAAGAGAGAGATCATTAGAGAAAGACATCATGCTTGGCAAGATTGAAGGTCAGTGCAAAAGAGGAAGGCCAGCAATGAGATGGATCAATGCAATAATAGCAGCTATGGATGCCACTCTATCAACAATGAGCCACCTGACTGAAAACTGAAAGAGTAGTTACTCACCTGTAACAGGTGTTCTCCTGGAGCAGCAGGAATCAGTCCTCACATATGGGTGACGTCGGCGCCGACGGAACCCTCGCGGAGCAATTTTCCCCAGCTTTCGAAGAAAGCCTTTGGGAATTGCAGCGCGCATGCGCGGTCCTCTTCCCGCCCAAGGGTGCCATCTTGCTCAGTCAGATGACATAGCGAAAAGACAGCAAAAAATTAGCAAAAAAAACGAAAGCATAGAACTGCAACTCCAAGGGGAGGAGGGAGGGTTGTGAGGACTGATTCCTGCTGCTCCTGGAGAACACCTGTTACAGGTGAGTAACTACTCTTTCTCCAGGACCAAGCAGGAAGTCAGTCCTCACATATGGGACTCCCCAGCTTAAGGCTACCGGAGACCCTAAGCTCAAAAAGGAGCTCCCTCAAGCTCAGTAGCACAGAAGGAAGGAATCTTCTCTGAATACGCCTCCAACCGGTAGCCCAACATCCAGGACGGAGGGTAGGAGTTGCCTATACCTCAAAGAGATTACGGAGGACTGCCTGTCCGAAAGCACTGTCCCTGCGGGACTCCCTCTCCAGGCAGTAATGGGCTGCAAAAGTCTGGCTTGAAAACCAAGTAGCGGCCCGGCAGATGTCTGCCAATGGAACAGAGCGGAGGTAAGCCACTGACGTAGCCTTCGCCCTAACTCGATGAGCCGTGACTCGACCTTCCAACGAGAGGCCGGCTGCCTCGTAAGCCCAAGCGATACAGTCAGCAATCCAGATGGACAGAGTACGCTTGGAGACAGGGAGCCCCAACTTATTGGGGTCATAAGAGACGAAGAGCTGAACAGCTCGTCTGTGCTCCCGCGTACGGTCAAGGTAGAAGGTTAACGCCCTTCTACAGTCCAGGGTATGCAGGACCGTTTCAGCTCGGCTGGAGTGTGGCCTGGGAAAGTAGGTCGGAAGTACCACCTCCTGGTTGATGTGAAAAGGGGAAACCACTTTGGGAAGAAACTTTGGGTGAGTCCGTAGGACTACCCTATTCTTGTAGAACCTAGTGTAAGGAGGATCAGATACTAGGGCTTGTAGCTCACTAACGCGTCTAGCAGAAGTGAGGGCAACCAAGAACAAGGTTTTCCAAGAAAGAAAACGAAGATGGCAGGTAGCCATAGGTTCAAAGGGCGGACAGGTAATCCGCTGTAAAACCACATTCAGATCCCAGTCAGGGGCTGGTGGGCGCAAAGGTGGTTTAAGGAGAAGGAGGCCTCTGAGAAAACGAGCCACTAGAGGGTGGCTGGAAAGAGGTCTTCCATCCACCGGCATGTGATGCGCAGAAAGAGCACTGAGGTGGACCCTGACCGAGTTGGATTTAAGTCCAAGATTGGAGAGGCAAAGCAAGTACTGGAAGACCACTGATGCTGAACAGGAGAAGGGATCTTGAGACTGCTGAGCACACCAGACGGAGAACCGACGTCACTTAAAAGCGTAGGACTTCCGGGTGGAGGGCCGCCTGGAGGCCAAGACGACTTCCTCCACATCTGGAGGCAGCCGGAGGGGAGCAAGGACTACCCTTTCAGCAGCCAGGCCATCAGATGAAGGGACCGGAGTTTGGGGTGCAGGAGAGTCCCCTGATCCTGTGACAGGAGGTCGGGTTGAAACCCCAGAGGAAGAGGAGTGTCCACCGCCAGCTGCATCAGAAGCGGGAACCAAGGTTGTCTCGGCCACCGGGGAGCCACTAGGATCATCGAGGCTTTGTCTCTGAGAACTTTGAAGAGTGTTCGAGACACCAGCAGCATGGGAGGAAAGGCATACAAGAGGCCTGTGGACCATGGAATCAGAAAAGCATCCGCCGCTACTCTGAGAGGATGCAGTTGTCGAGAGCAGAATCTGGGAAGTTGCCTGTTCAAAGGACTGGCAAACAGAGCCATGGTGGGGAGGCCTCACTTGAGAAAGATCCGCTGAACCACCAACGGATCCAACCTCCACTCGTGTGGCTGGAGGATCCTGCTTAGCTTGTCTGCCAGGTAATTTTCCTGACCTGGGAGATAGACAGCCTTGAGGATGATGCCGTGGTGGACGGCCCAAGAGCACAGTTTCTGCGCCTCCTGACAGAGAAGGAAGGAGCCTGTTCCACCTTGTTTGTTCACGTAGAACATTGCAACCTGATTGTCTGTCTGGACCAGCACAGACTGGTGAGAAGTCAGGTGGGAGAAGGCTCTGAGAGCTAGGCGGATGGCTCTGAGCTCCAGGATGTTTATCTGCTGAGCAGACTCCCAAGGAGTCCAGAGGCCTTGAGTACATTTCCCTTGGCAATGAGCTCCCCAGCCCAGGAGAGAGAAGCATCGGTCGTCAGGACCTGAGAAGGCGGAGGAGGCTGAAAAGCCATTCCTAGCACTAGGTTTGGCAGATGAAGCCACCATTGTAGAGAAGAGACCAGCGGGTCGAAGATCTGTACGGAGTCTGCTAGGCTCCCAGTGGCCTGATGCCATTGTGTGCGAAGGCACCATTGAGCAGGGCGCATGTTTAGGCGGGCATTGGGGGTCACATGGACTGTGGAAGCCATATGGCCGAGCAGTCGCAGAAATTGCCTGGCAGAGACCAGGGAATTGCTGCGAAAGTGGCTGGCAAGATCCATGAGCCTGTTTGCCCTGTCCAGAGGCAGAAAAGCTCGCGCCTGAAGCGTGTTCAATCTTGCGCCGATGAACTCGAGATCCTGAGAGGGGAGCAAAGTGGACTTTGCGAAGTTTATGACAAAGCCCAAGTACTGGAGCAGAGCCACAGTGCGGTGCGTGGCGTGAATGGCCTCTTGGGAAGACTGTGCTCTGATGAGCCAGTCGTCCAGGTATGGAAATACAAAGAGGCCTTGAAGTCTCAGATAAGCCGCCACCACTGCTAGACATTTGGTGAACACCCTTGGTGCGGAGGATAGACCAAAGGGTAGTACTGTGTACTGGTAATGATTGCCCCCCACAACAAACCTGAGATATGTCTGTGGCTGGGGTGAATGAGGATGTGAGTGTAGGCATCCTTTAGATCTAAGGAGCATAGCCAGTCTCCCTGCTGGAGGTAGGGCAGCAGGATTCCAAGGGTAAGCATCTTGAACTTTTCCTTCGCGAGGAACTTGTTGAGGTTGCGCAAGTCCAGGATGGGTCTGAGGCCTCCTGTTCTGTTTGGTATCAGAAAGTACCTGGAGTAAAACCCTTGACCCCTCAGGTGGTGGGGCACCAGTTCCACAGCCTGTTCCTGAAGAAGACTTGCTAACTCCTGAAGGAGTAAGTCCCTGTGCAGAGGGAGTCGAAGAGGCTCCCCTGGGAAATAGGAGGGAGGTACCTGGTGAAAGTGAAGAAGATAGCCCTTTTGAACTATGTGAAGCACCCAGGTATCTGTGGTGATGTTGGACCACCTGTGGGCAAAGTGGACCAGCCGGCCTCCTGTGCTGAGAGAAACCAGCTGAGGGGGAGAGGCTATGCTGATGAAGTCAAAAACCCCCACCCTGCTGAGCAGGGGCCGGAGGTGCAGGCTTGGGGGCTTGCTGCCTACGGGACCCATTACCCCGTCCCTTGGCCTGCTTACCCTGTGGGGGAGCTGCTGAGGCCTGATAATGAGGGTAGTGTTGATAGGCAGCCGCCTTCCTCGGGTAAAAGGGCTTTTTCCCCGAGCCCTTCTTCTGAGAAGGGGCAGAGGTCTTCCTTGAGAGACGAGTCCTGGTGAGAGTCTCGGTCTCGATCTGTGCAGCCTTCTCATCCATGGGCTTGCCAAAGAGGTTTTCACCTCTGCAGGGGACATCGACCAACTTGTCCTGCACCCATGGCTCGAGGTCGGATGTCTGAAGCCAAGCCTGGCGGCGGCCACCGATGCCAACTGCGGCTACTCGAGCCGATGCCTCAAAACCATCGTAGGCTGCTCGAGAGATAAACTTTGAGCACTCCCGAATACCAGTTGACAAGGTTTGGAACCTCTGCAAAGGTTCATCGGAGAGACCAGCAGAGAACCCGGCTATTTCTTTAGCCAGGTCTCGGAGATACATGCCCATGTAGAGCTGGTAGGTCTGGACTCGACAAGCAAGCATAGAGCCCTGGAAACACTTCCTACCGAGGGCATCCAGGCTCCGAGCCTCCCGACCGGGAGGCACCGAGGAGTGCATCTTTTGACTCTTAAGTCTACGCATGGCCGATTCCACCACCATGGAATGGTGCGGTAGTTGTGCCTTTTGGAACCCGGGGCTCTTGCGGACTCGATAAATGGAATCAACCCGCTTGCTTAACACCGGCGACGACGCCGGGCTCTCCCACATGCGGAAGAGAAGTCGTTCCAGCATCGGAGGAACCAGTACAACAAAGGCCTCCTTCGGGGGAGAGTCATATTGGAGGGCGTCGAGTTCCTCGATTCGAGGCTCCTCCTCGGGATCCGTGGGGAAGGCCAAGGCCTTGGCCATATCCCGCACGAAGTCCGAGAACCGGGTATCCTCCGGGGGGGGGACCGTCTCCGAGGTTCGGACTCGGGGGAGTCCGATGGGACACACCGAGTCCGAAAAGAACCAGGTGACTCTTCGTCCTCGGATTCCCAGGCTGACTCCTCGGAGGTGGAGTCGAGCAGCTCCGGTCGGGTGGGCATCGATGCCGTCCGCCCCGATGCCGAGGGAGTCGGCGTCGACGACCTCGGTCCCGAACAGGAGGCCGAAGGAGACCGCGACCGAGGATCGACTCGAGCCCTCATGGACTCGAGGATCGGCTCGGTCTCCGGGGTCGACTTGGACGTCGACGTCCCGGTGGTCAGGGCAGAAGCACCGGCGAGGCCAGCGATCAATGCCCGCTGCTGGTCCATGAAGGCAGCGAAACTGCTCTCCAAGGCCGTCAACCTGAGTCCGAGCTCAGGAGACCCAGCAGCCCCCGACTCGGGCCCCGACGGCGTCGGGCCCGACGTCAGGTCCTTCGGAGGCGAGTCCACGAGGACAACAGTACTCACGGGAGCGGGCGAGTCCATCTCGAGACGAGGATGTTTAGACGGCCTCTCCATCTCTGAGGACCCGGGACGGGAATCGGGGCTATGCGACCTGGCCCTCGAGGAACCAGGAGCGTCCACCGACGCCGCCCTCGCGGGTTTCTTCTTCCGATGATGTTCCCGGGTAGGAGACCCCCGTTCAGAGGAACTGCGACGATGCTCAGGACCAGAGTCCCGAGACGTCGAAGCCTCTGACGAGGTCCGAGCCCGGCCGGAGTCAGAGAAGATACGTTCCCGCTGATGCTGCTGACTCCTCAACGCTTTTGAGGACATTTTGCCACACGGACCACAGATCATTGGGTCATGATCGGGTCCGAGGCAGCGGAGGCAGTAATCGTGTGTGTCAGTAAGAGACATGAGTTTCTTACACCGATCACACTTCTTAAACCCGCTGGCAGCCATCGGGGGAAAAAGGGCCCCTGCGAGGTCAAAAGACCGGGCTGCCAGTGAAAAAGAAAAAAGGCACGAAATCTGTCACGAAGGACAAAAAACCGAAAAATAAAGAACGGACTCGCAACCGGCGTCGCGGGTCCGGGCGGGAAAAGAACCGGCGTCGAACCGAGAAAAAACAAATAAAATCAACTTTTCTGCGGGGAATCACAAACGTCTGTAGGGCTCCGCGGAAAAAAGAAGACTGAGCAAGATGGCACCCTTGGGCGGGAAGAGGACCGCGCATGCGTGCTGCAATTCCCAAAGGCTTTCTTCGAAAGCTGGGGAAAATTGCTCCGCGAGGGCTCCGTCGGCGCCGACGTCACCCATATGTGAGGACTGACTTCCTGCTTGGTCCTGGAGAACACAATTTTGTACAGCTAGTCAGAGTGTCACTATGAGTCGATGGCACATAACAACCCTGATTGTGCTTTTACTGTTTTTGTCATTGATATTCAGACTTATTTTTTTGTCACATGTTTGTTGTGGACCCTGCTAGAGAGAGCAGATGAAAGTCATAGGGATCAAGGATATCCCCCATATTGGAATGCAGAGAGTTTGGAGATGGAGAAAACCAAAGAGCAGGCGCCTGCACAGACTCAGAAAGAGACAATAGTGAAAAACTGGGATCTGTATGAGTGTCTCTCTACATAGGCATGAGCCCAGACAATGAGAGGATTCATTTGAAGGCTCAGATGCTTGTACATAAGTCATGTTTTTGAAATACCACTGACAAAGTCAGAAAACATTTTCAGCATATAAGAATAAACATGTTCTGAAACACCCCTAGAAACTGATGAGGAAGACTCATCAGCTACCAAAAAACAACACCGGGGTAGTAGTTTCAAAGATGGGGCAGTCTGTGCTGAAGAGGGACTTGGTAATGTTGGGCAGGTCCATAGAAGATGTTCTTGCATTTTCTCTTAAAAGGAAGCTCATCTGCATTAGTATGTTTATGATTCATCAGCACTTTCATTGGCTTAGCCAAGTTAAACGTTACATCAGAAATTTGCAGTTGCTCAAGAAGCAGCTGCACTATTAGTCTGTAAACCTCAGGGGTAAGTTGTCTTGATCTGACTGATTCTTGACAGTCTCCTTGGGAGACTGGACTCTTATGGTCACTGCGCCTTGAGGTTGATGGCTTCTCTACAAAAGATTCTTGACTCGCCTGAGCAGGAGTTGATGTCGTCTGTACAGAGGAAGATTTCTTCAATGATTTTTCTGGAAACAACTTCTTCTTCACTTTGAAATTAAAGTAATTACTATTACTACTACTGAGCATTTGTATAGCACTACAAGTCGTACGCAGCGCTGCACAGACATGAAAGAGACAGTTCCTGCTCATAGAGCTTACAATCTAGTCAAGACAGACAACACAGAAGGTGTAGGCTGGGATAAAACAAGGAGGAAAGGAAAAGAAAAAGGAGATCAGGTGAGTCAAAATCCAAAAGCAGCAGCGAAGAGGTGGGTTTTCAGCCTGGATTTGAAGAGCGTCAGAGAAGGTGCCTGGCGTACAGACACAGGTAGTTTGTTCCAGGCGTAAGGTGCAGCAAGGTGAAAGGAGCAAAGTCTGGAGAGCAATAGAAAAGAAGGGCACAGATAGAAGGAGTTTGCCAGAAGAGTGGAGTTCCCGAGGGGGGTTGCAAGGAGAGATAAGAGAAGAAAGGTAGTGAGGAACTGCAGAGTGAATGCATTTATAGGTCAGTAGGAGAAGTTTGAATTGGATGCGGAAACGGATAGGGAACCAGTGAAGTGACTTGAGAAGAAGAGTAATGAGGCTATGACGAGGCTGGCGGAAGATTAGCTGTGCAGCAGAGTGCTGAACAGATTGAAGGGGAGAGATGATTCAAAGGGAGACCAGAAAGGAGTAGGTTACAGTAGTCAAGATGGGAGGTGATTAAGAAGTGGATAAGTGTCTTAGTAGTATGTTCAGAAAGGAAGGGACGGATTTTGCTGATGTTTTAGAGAAAGAAACGGCAGGTCTTAGCTATCAGACGAATGTGTGTGGAGAAGGAGAAAGAAGAGTCAAAGACAACCCCAAGATTACGAGCCGAGGAAACAGGAAGGAGTACAGAGTTATCCACAGAGAAAGGAGGAAGAGGAGGGGAGGCTTTAGGGGGAAAGATAAGAAGCTCAGTCTTGGCCATGTTCAATTTCAAGCAGCGGTGAGACATCCAGGCCGCAATGTCAGAAAGGCAGGCAGAGATCCGGGTCTGGATAGCCGGAGAGATTTCAGGCATAGATCTGGGAGTCATCAGCATAAAGATGGTACTGAAAACCATGGGAAGAGATAAGCACACCAAGGGACTGGGTATACAGAGAGAAAAGGAGAGGACCCAAGACAGATCCTTGGGGTACACCAACTGGGAGTGAGATAGCAGAGGAGGAGGAGCCACCAGAACACACTGAAAGAGTGATGGGAGAGATAAGAAGAGAACCAGGATAGTTGAGCCCTTAAAACCAAGCGAGGACAGGGTATTGAGGAGAAGACTGTGGTCAACAGTGTCAAAAGCAGCAGAGAAGTCAAGAAGGATGAGGACAGAGTAAAGGCCCTTGGATTTTGCCAGGAACAAGTCACTGGAGACTTTGGCAAGAGCCGTTTCAGTAGAGTGTAAAGGATTCAGGAGGGCATGAGATGAGAGGAAGTCGAGGCAGCAGTTCAAGTAGTTTAGAAACGAAAGGAAGGAGGGAGATGGGTCAATAATTAGAAGGACAGGTGGGATCAAGTGAGGGTTTCTTGAGGAGAGGTGTGACCAATGCATGCTTGAAGGCTGCAGGGACAGTTGCAGTGGAGAGCGAAAGGTTGAGAATATGAGAGATGGAAGGAACAACAGTGGAGGAGATGGGGCTTAGGAAGCAGGTGGGGATAGGATCAGAGGAGCAGGTGGTGAGTTTGGAGGAAGAAAGAAGGTGGGCAGTTTCCTCTTCAGAGATCACAGGAAAGGAAGAGAGTGTAGCAGAGTTAGGGGAGGAAAGCTGGGAGGGAGGAGGGGAAGTAGCTGACTTTGTGGGGAACTGGAGAGTGATCTTGTGGATTTTGTCATGGAAATAGTCAGCCAGGGTTTGGGCAGAAAGGGAGGGTGGGATCAGAGGTGGAGGCACTTTGAGGAGAGAGCTGAGAGTAGTAAAGAGATGGCGAGGGTCAGAAGTAAGAGAGTTGGTCAGATGGACATGATAGTCTTGTTTGGCAAGAACTATGGCTGACTGGAAAGAGACAAACATGAATTTGAAGTGTAGAAAGTCAGCAAAGGAGCTGGATTTGAGCCAAGCACGCTCAGCAGAGTGAGCACAGGAACATAGATAGTGGGCAGTGGATGTAAGCCAGGGCTGGGGTGCAGAACGCCACACAGGACATGGCATGGGCGGAGCGAGAGCATCCAGAGCAGAGGAGAGTGCAGTGTTATAGGAAGTTACTGCTTCGTCAGCAGACTTAGATGACATAGTGGAAGAAAGAGATGAAGAAACAGTGGAAGAGAGAACCAAGGGATCAATAGCATGAAGATTTCTAAATAGGTTGGAGGAGAAAGGACGTGGTTGAGGCAAGGGGTGATGAAGACTGAAGTTTAAAAGTTGATGATCAGATAAGGGAAGAACTGAGCTACAGAAGTTCGAGGGTAAGCAACTAGAGAAAAATACCAGGTCAAGGCAATGGCCATGCTGGTGAGTGGGAGCAGTGGAGCAAAGCTGGAGGTCAAATGAGGAGGTAAGGGAGAGGAGCTTTAAAGCATAGGGATCAGAGGGGTTATTGACATGAATGTTAAAATCCCCGAGAATAAGAGTGGGGGAAGAGGAAGCAGAAAGAAGGAAAGCCATGAGTCAAAGTCAGAGAGAAAGGTAGAAGCAGATTTGTCAGGAGGTCGATAAAAAAACAGCTACCCGGAGAGGAAGTGGCGTGAAAAGGTGGATGGAGTGAACTTCAAAAGAGGGAAAGGAGTGAGAGTGAGGCAGCAGGAGGGGTTGGAATTGGCAGGAGGGAGAAAGTAGAAGCCCAACACCACGACCACGGCCAGTGGGACGAGGCGAGTGGGAGAACTGATAGCCTCAATAATTGAGAAATCACTTCTTGCTCGTGACTTTTCTTCCATATTTCAGACAAGGTCTGAAACCCAGCTTTGGAGACCTTACTAATTTCTATTCCTTCTTTTTGGTGAAAAAATAAGCAATGAAAACCATCAAAAATAAATTTATGGGACAGCTTTGTTTTGCATCCATTTGGCAAAGGGGGAAAAAATTGAGATGTTGAGAAGACCACTGCACATGTTCAGAGCTTTACACTAAAGTTCTGAACGGTGGGAGAACAGTACCATCCTGGTGCCATTGAATGTCACACATTTGTATGCCTGACTCAATCCTGTTTATTGATGGAAAGAAGCCTTTATGAAATTATCCTCACAGAACTTACTCTTAGAAACATAGAAACATGAAGACAGAAGACGACCACATGGCCTATCTAACCTGCTCTTCCATATTAACTACAATAGGCCCCTTTTTTCTTTTAGAGATCTTCTATGTTTGTCCCATGCTTTTTTGAATTCAGATACTGTCCTCGTCTCTACTACCTCCACTGGGAGACTATCCCACACATCTACCACTCTTTCCATAAAGAAATATTTCCACATTATACTCCTGAGTCTATCCCCTTTCACCCTCATCCTATGTCCCTTTGTAGCAGAGCTTGCTTTCAATCGAAAGAGGCTCTCCTCTTGTGCATTTATGTCACGGAGGTATTTAAACGTCTCTATCATATCTCCTCTAACCTGCCTTTCCTCCAATATATACATATTAAGATCTTTAAGTCTGTCCTCATATGCATTATAATGAAGACCACTAACCATTTTAGTAGTCACATTCTGCACCGACTCCGTCCTGTTTATATCCTTTTGAAGGTGTGATCTCCAGAATTGCACACAATACTCCAAATGGGGTCTTATCAGAGGCACTCTTGTGTGATATATGCAATACGCTTTCCTAAGGATGGAGAATAGATGGAGCAGGGACACCTATTCTTACCAGTACATACATACACAAATATTACATCTGCCTTGAAGCAGATGTAAATGCTTTTCTCTGCTTTTCCTAGGGCAATTTTTATAAAGGCGTGTAGGTGCATATGCTACCTTTATAAATAACCAGAACAAATATACTTGTGTGCTTAAGGAACCATGTGCACAATATTGCATCTCTGTACCTCACTTTGCTCAACTGTGATTATGAATGCAGAAGAGTTCTATCCTTCATAAGGTGTTGTACCTGTAACCCCCCCCCCCCCCCCCCCCCCCCGAGGAGATGCAGTCAGACTCTTACAATAGTACTAAAGATGTTTTAGTGTACTCATTTGGCCAATGGTTACGTCAGAGTCTGGCTTTTACTCAGGTAAAAGCTTAGAGTTCACTAACCTCGTCTTACTTCCCCTCTTACCATAAAGCAAGCAGAGAACAAGAGGAAAATAAAACTAAATTGGATAATCACAAAGCCAATGTGATATTACAGAAATTATATTAAAGTAAGGCAATGGAATTTCACTAAAGAATTAAACAACAACTGAATTCCATGAATTTTAATTTTTTGTTAAATGTACTAATTTTCTAGAATAAATGATTAAATATGTCCTTTAAAAACTGAGCACTGAAGAGTTATAATCAAATTGAAATTCCAGAATAAATAATGTGTTCTTACACTATTGCACAACTAAAATGGATAAACATCCAAAATATTCTTTTTATCTCTAGGTAACATTTTCATCACATCAAATTACTAATAACTAAGTGTCTTCAATCTCACTAAGTATTACCAAGTTTTTCAAAATACCATACTCTTCTATTTTATGCCTAGTAAAGCGTAGCTATTCACCTGTAACAGGTGATCTCCGGGAACAGCAGGAATTGAGTCTTCACATATGGGTATCATTGGCACCGACGGAGACTGTGCGGGAACACTCCCCAGTGTCCTATAGGAAAGCTTTTGGGAGCATCCCACTGTGCCTACGCTGCTACCTTCCCACCTTTCCAACTCTCCCTCTTCAGTTGTGTTTGTAGCTAAGACAAAAGGAGAGAAGGAAAGAAAAAGAGAGAGAGAGAGATAGAGATACAACTCCTAGGGGAGGTGGGTGGGTTGTGAAGACTCAGTTCTTGCTGTTCCCAGAGATCACCTGTTACAGGTGAGTAACTACGCTATCTCCAGGAACATGCAGGAAAGCATAGTTACTCACCTGTAACAGGTGATCTCCGGGAACAGAAGGAATTTAGTCCTCACATATGGGTATCGTCGGTACTGACGGAGCCTGCACAGGAACGTTCCCCAGCATCCAATCAGAAAGCTTTTGGGAGCATCCCACAGCGCCTGCGTGCTGCCTTCCCGCCTTTCCCAACTGCCTCTCTCCAGTTGAGTTTTAAAGCTGAGACAAAGAGAGAGAGAGGGAAAGGAAAAAAATAGAGAGATAAAACTCCTAGGGGAGGTGGGTGGGTTGTGAGGACTAAATTCCTGCTGTTCCCGGAGATCACCTGTTACAGGTGAGTAACTATGCTATCTCCAGGAACAAGCAGGAATCTAGTCATCACATATGGGGACTCCCTAGCTTTGGGTGCCAGGGAGAAACCCCAGAAGTTGTGTGTCCCTGAGAAGGGCTCCACTTCCCCCCATGAATCTCTGGCATCCTATCAGGGATGGTGGGTAGGAGTTGATTAAGTATGGAACAGGTGTTTGAGAACAGCCTGACCAAACAAGGCATCCCGGCGGGAGTCCTTGTCCAAGCAGTAATGGGTTGTGAAGGTATGAACAGAGGCCCAAGTGGCTGCTCGACAGATGTCGTCAATAGACACAGAGTTCAGATGAGCCATTGAGGCTGCCATGGTTCTCACATTGTGAGCTGTTACATGGCCCTCCAGAGAAAGGTTCTTACTCTGATAGGCGAAAGAAATACACTGAGCAATCCAGTTGGATAGTGTTCTCTTGGAGACTGGCAGTCCCAAATGAGAAGGGTCAAAAGCAACAAAGAGCTGAGACCCTCTATGTTGCTGTGTTCTCTGTAAATAAAAAGCCAGAGCTCTTTTACAGTCCAGGGTATGAAGATTCCTCTCTGCACTTGATGCATGAGGTCCTGGAAAAAAGACAGGTAGGTAGACCTCCTGGTTGAGGTGAAAAGGCGAGACCACCTTAGGCATAAAGTGTGGATGAGTCCTAAGGACTACCTTGTCATGATGAAACCTTGTATAAGGTGGATTAGCTACTAGTGCTTGCAATTCACTAATGCGGCGTGCTGATGTGATTGCAATGAGAAAGATAACCTTCCAAGAAAGAAATTTCAAGGAGGTGGTAGCTAAGGGTTCGAAAGGTGGCTTCATGAGCTGCCCAAGAACCAGATTCAAGTCCCATGCCACTGGAGGTGGTCTAATGGGAGGCTTAGTTAGACGGAGGCCTCTCATGAATCTTGCTATAAGAGGATGAGAGGAAATAGGTTGTCCATTTAGAGGTTTAAGAGAAGCTGCAATAGCACTCAAATGGACTCTTACTGAATTTGGCTTAAGGCCTGCATTAGACAAGTGGAGGAGATACTCCAGTAAAGATTCTAGAGGTATAGCAAGGGGGTTAAGACCCTTTTCTGAACACCAAACAGTGAACCTTTTCCACTTGAAAGCATAAGAACGTCTAGTGGAAGGTTTCCTAGAAGCATAAAGAACATCTTTCACTTGCTGAGAAAGATGAAAATCTTGGAGATCTAGGCCTTCAGCAACCAAGCCCTGAGATGCAGGGACTGGGGATTAGGATGCCATAACATTCCGTTCTCCTGAGATAGGAGATCTGGAGCAGACCCTAACTCCAGGGAGGGAGCTTGAGAGAGATGTAGAAGCAGAGGGGTACCACACTTGCCGTGGCCAATGTGGTGCTATGAGAATCATGTGGCCTCTGTCTCTCTGAAGCTTGAAGAGGGTTTTGGGAATTAGGGGAATGGGTGGAAAGGCATACAGGAAGTCTTGAACCCAGTGAAGGAGGAAAGCATCCTTGGCCTGAGCTCCCTGAGCCGGAGTTCTGGAACAGAACCAGGGAAGTTTGGCATTCCACGGACTTGCAAAGAGGTCTATGTCTGGGGTTTCCCAAAGTTGAAAAATCTTGGCCGCCTGGTCTGCATGGAGAGACCACTCGTGTGGAAGGAGAACTCAACTGAGTCTGTCTGCCCAAGAGTTTTGAACACCTGGAAGATACACTGCCAGAAGATGGATGTGATGCTCTCTGGCGAGGGCCCACAGTCGCAGAGCTTCATTGCAAAGTGACAGAGAGCCTGTTCCCCCCCTGCTTGTTCACATAGAACATGGCTACTTGATTGTCCGTATGGATAAGGACTGTCTTGTAGCTGAGCAGGGTGTGGAACACTTGCAGAGCAAGGAAGATTGCTCTGAGCTCCAAGAGATTGATATGTAGACAACTCTTGTGGAGTCCAAGTGCCCTGGGTGGAGAGGTCTTGCAGATGAGCTCCCCAACCCACTGGAGAAGCATCTGTTGTAAGAGTTGCTTGTGGCAGAGGTTGCTGAAAGGGGGACCCCAGCAACAGGTTTTGAGTGGACTTCCACCATTGGAGAGACAAAATGAGACGACTTGTGTTTGCTATTCTGTCTGACAGGCAACCTGATGCCTGGGTCCATTGGGTGGATAAAGTCTACTGAGCTGCCCTCATGTGAAGGCGAGCATATGGTAACACATGCACGGTGGATGCCATGTGGCCTAGCAACTGCAACAATTCTCAAGCAGTTAAAAAGGGCTTTAGGGCTGCTTGAGAAGCTAACTGCACCAAGCGAAGGCAACGGGCTTGGGGAAGGTAGGCCCTTGTCTTTGTGGTATCCAGCAGGGCTCCTATGAACTCTAGAGATTGAGTAGGAATTAGACTGGATTTTGGGATGTTTATGACCAGCCCTAAATACTGAAGGATACACATTGTGCAGGATAGAGAAGTCCTGGCCTCTGACTGTGTTGGAGCTCGAATGAGCCAGTCGTCCAAATAAGGGAAGACGAATATTCCCAGAGTGCGTAGAAATGCTGCTACCACAGCCATGCATTTTGTGAACACCCTTGGTGCAGAGGCCAGACCAAAAGGAAGCACCCTGTATTGGTAGCGCTTTCCTTGAAACAGGAACCAAAGGAACCTTCTGTGGGTTGGATGGATGAGAACATGGGTGTACGCATCCTTGAGATCTAGAGAACAAAGCCAATCCTGACTCTGAAGGTATGGAAGCAGAGCTCCGAGAGAAATCATTTTGAATTTCTCCTTGACCAGGAATTTGTTCAATTCTCTGAGATCTAAGATAGGTCTGTATCCCCCTGTTTTCTTTGGGATAAGAAAATAAGGGGAATAGAACCCTGTGCCCTGTTGAAGAAGAGGTACTTATTCTATTGCCCCTTGGGCAAGAAGGATGGTAACCTCCTGACCTAACAGGTCGATGAGAGAGGTCGGAGAATTGAACTGCTTCACTATTGTGGGAGGGGGCATGCTTGAAAAATGAAGTTTGTACCCCTCTCTTATGATGGAGAGTGTCCAACGCTCTGCTGTTATTTGCCCCTATCTGGGAGCAAAATGGCATAACCTTCCTGGAATGGTGGACGGTTCTGGTTCTTCCAGAGCCAGAAAGGCTAAGTTCTCTAGCAGAAAGTCAAAGGCCCTGAGGAAGCTGAGATTGCTGAGCCGGTTGAGGCCTAGCAGCCTTTGCTTTCTTCTGTTTGGGTGGTTGCTGACGTTTGGTTGAAAACTGACCTGCAGAAGATGCCTGCTGACCATAAGCAGGATAAAATCTCTTCTTCTTAGAAAAAGGTGTTTTCTTGAACAACTTTTTCCTAACAGGATCAGCAGTAGACTTGGATAGTCTATCCAAAGTGGAATTTTCAGCATCCATCTCATTGGCTTTTTCTTGCCAATCTTTACCAAACAGGTTCTCACCAGTACAAGGGATATTTCCCAATTTATCTTGTACCCAGAGCTCTAAATCAGATGCTTGGCGCCAAGCAATTCTACGTGCACCGAT
The DNA here is from genome assembly GCA_033557465.1 of Ichthyophis bannanicus. Lineage (NCBI taxonomy): Eukaryota > Metazoa > Chordata > Amphibia > Gymnophiona > Ichthyophiidae > Ichthyophis > Ichthyophis bannanicus. The sequence continues at coordinate 39,560,090 of CM066046.1, forward strand.
GGCAATAGCCGAGGCCCTGCTTATACATGCAAAGCAGTCAAAGGCTGCACGGTTGGAGAATTTAAAGACAAACTGAGGTCATGTACATCTCAAGAAAACCAAACTTTGACCCGCCTGCGTCAGTCACCCTATCCAACAATACATATCACACAAAGAATGAAATAAAATATCTGGGTGTAACACTCGACAGCAATCTAAAGATGGAAAAGCACCTCCGCAAAACCAACAAGGCCATTTTCCACAAACTTAGAGTCCTACAACCCCTATGGAGCATCATTGATCCTCAAGATTTCAGGACTGTTGCGCAAGCTCTAATCATGCCGCACCTCAACTACTGCAATGCCATCCTACAGGGTCTTCCAAAGAAAACCCTCAACATTCTCCAAATGGCCCAAAATGTTGCGGCTAGGGTCATCATGAAAAAGAACCTCACTGATCACATTACCCCTGTACTAATCGAGCTTCACTGGCTCCCCATTGCTGCCCGGGTAAAATATAAAATACTAGTAACCACCTTCAAACTGATTCATAACATAGCACCATCCTTTCTCTCCACCCTTATCAGCACGCAACCACCCAACAGAAGCAGGCGAACAGTCCACTCAAATACACTCCATGTTCCCCCAGATATCAGATCTGTAAATACCACTACTAGCCAACGAGCATTCTCCTATTCGGCCCCGTCCATCTGGAACCAACTACCACCGGAGCTAAGAGCTGTCAAAGACCTTATGGAATTCAGAAAGAAGCTCAAGACACATCTTTTCCAGTGCCAATACAATCTGTTATAATCCCAGGGGTAGAAATGATACCCCCCAATGAAACATGGTGGCAATTTATGTAAATAAGTAAATATGTAATGTCTGAATCATTCCCTTATGACCTTCCCACGTGTGCTGTGCTTTCTCCGCCAAATCAATGTGTGTATATTTCTAAATTTTGACATGATTGTACAAATCCGTTTCGTTAATCAAACCGCTACTGATCGCTGGAAGTAGCGGTATACAAATGTATGCTAAATAAAATAAATCTTGGGCATGTTTGAGCCAAGTGAGAAACTCCTGCCTTTTATCCTCAGAGATGAAAGGACTTAAAGTCTGTAGATGATCAGTAACTTCCTTTAGGAACATTCCCATGTAGAGACTATAGGAACTGATTCTTGCAGCAAGCATGGAAGCTTGAAAGACTCTACGTCCAAAAGCATCCAGAGTTCTGCATTCACGTCCTGGAGGATTAGAGGCATGTCTTTTTGCACTTCTAATCCTTCTCATAGCAGATTCCACCACAATGGAGTGGTGGGGAAGCTGAGTTTTATGGAAACCAGGACAAGGAGGGACACGATACATAGTATCTAACCTACGAGAATGAGGAGAGGTGGTAAGTGGTGTTTCCCACATCCTCAACATGAGATCATATAGAATCTCATGAATGGGTAGGGTAGCTGCCTCCTTAGGAGTTTTGGGATATTGTAAAATATCCAACTCCTTGGCCCTTGGCTCTGTTTCAGGGGTCACAGTGATGGACAGGCCCCGAGCCACCTCTCAGATGAAGTCTTGGAAAGACATGTCCTCTGGAGGAGACATCCTGCATTTAGGGGAGGACTCCTCCTGTGGAAGCATCATCGCTGCATCGACAGAACTTTCAGAATCCTCAGATTCTTCTGAGGAATCGAAGTATCGCCTGTCTGGATGCTCTTGCAGAGCCCGATACCCGTACCGAGCAAAATCGGTATCGGGAATAACCGGTACCCGGGAATCGGTACCGGCGGGCATCGAAGGACAGGGTACCGGCATAGCAGGCATCAACGCCGATGTCGATGCTATCGGTACTGGTTGCGATACCGATGCCGGTACCGGTGGAGTTGTCTGTCGCGGTACCAAGGGCGTCGATGCCACAAGGAAAGCTGCTAGACTGCATTCTATGGACAGAATTCTCTGGTCCATAGACGCTGCCAATGCCTGGAAATCGGTACCGGTGGAAACTGCTGGTACCCCAGAGCATGGCACCAGGAGATCTGTCGAGGCCGAGCCATCGAGAACATCCTGGAACCCCGATGATGGTGCTTTGAAAGCCAAAGCCTCCCGCCGGGGTAATTTTGCCGGTGCAGAATCCTCGAGGGCAACGCCAGAGGCATTTCGATGCTTAGAAGGAGATCTACCCTTTGAGGACCGGCTAGACTTATGTTTAGTTACATGAGATCCACGGGAAGAAGAAGAAGCCCTGGAAGACGTCGATGCCACCGAAGCTGCATCAGAGGGAAACGGGGTACTGAGCTTAGCAGCTCGGTTCTGTCGATACCTTTTATTTTATTTATTTATTTATTTAACAGTATTTCTAAACCGCCTTATCTTAATAATCAAGGTGGTATCACAGCAAGCAATCAGGTAAAGTGGGTGTGTTATACATGTAGTGAGGGTGAGCCTTAGTTGTGTGTGGGCTGTGTTGTGTGCTAGATTTGTTTGAGCTATGTACAAAGTGGGCTATCTACAGTGGTGCTAAAAACACATTTTATATACATACAGTGTTAGGAGGTATGGCGTGCTGTGTTGTACATTCTCTTAGGTTATGTGATGTGTCCATAGTGCTCTATGAACAGCATCGTTTTCAGTTGTTTTCTGAAGTCTTTGAGGTCTGGAGTTGCCCTCAAATCGTCCGGTAGATTGTTCCATATTGTTGGAGCAGCCATGGAGAGTGCTCTGTCTGTTGTGTCCTTGCGTTTGTGCTTGTATTCATTTGGGGTACTGACTCGGTTGTGTGTTTGTTTTCTTCTAGGACGTGTGCTGGTTTCTGGTTGTATGAGCGTGTGGAGGCTGTTGGCTGATGTGTGCTGTTTTATCTTAAATAGGTTTATGATGGTCTTGTATCTGATGCGTGCACTGATTGGAAGCCAGTGTAAGTCCTTTAAGGTAGGTGTGATGTGCTCCTGCCTTGCAGCTCCGGATATGATTCGTGCTGCAGTGTTTTGTGCCAGTTGGAGTGGTTTGAGGGCTTGTTTCGGTAGTCCAAGGTATATCGGATTGCAGAAGTCCAGTAGTGGGGTTATCAGAGCTTGACAGACGGTACGAAAGTGTTCTGGGGCGAGGAGTGGTTTCAGTCTCTTGATGATTCGCATCTTGTAGTAGGCTTTTTGGATTGTTTTGTCTATGTGTGGTTTGAGATTGAGTTTATTGTCCAGAGTAACCCCAAGGTATCTCACCTCTGATCTTATCGGTATCGTAGTGCTTTGTATCTTTATGTTTGGTGGGAATATGAAGCTTTGGTTCCGAGTGATGATTAAGGCTTCGGTCTTGTTATAGTTTATTGCGAGGTTGTTGTTTTGGCACCAACTCGTCATTTGGGTAAGGCAGTCTGTTATCTTAGAGAAGTCCGGGTTGTCGATTGATATCGGGGTGTATATCATGATGTCGTCTGCATATATTGTGTACTGAATGTTGTTCTCTTTCATAATGTTGCATATTGGTTGGATGTAGATGTTAAATAGGAGTGCTGAGAGTGCTGATCCTTGCGGTACTCCTTGTTGGACATTTATGGGTTGGGAGGTGTCGCGTCCCACCTTGACCTGTAGCTGTCTTTCGGTAGCACAGGACACACAATCTGTGATGGAGTGGTCAGGACCTAAACATTTTAAACACCATTCATGGGTGTCAGTGACGGAAATGGTACCGCCACATTTTGTGCACTTTTTAAAACCTGAAGCAGGTTTATCCATATTAAGGAAATTTCTGGGCCTTAAGGCCCAAAAAGACAGGTGCACCTGAAGAAAGTAAAAGAATGGAAAAAAAGATATATATATTTTTTTTTAAAGAAAAGAAATACCGGCGGTACCGGCAGAGCGTCGGGGAAGGCAGACGCGACCACAAAAAGAAATAAAGAAATAAGGAAATTCATCTGCGGTGACAGGAACACAACCTGCTGGCTCCGCGGAAAAAGAAGAACTGGAGAGAGGCAGTTGGGAAAGGCGGGAAGGCAGCACGCAGGCACTGTGGGATGCTCCCAAAAGCTTTCTGATTGGACACTGGGGAGCGTTCCCGCGCAGGCTCCGTCGGTACCGACGATACCCATATGTGAGGACTAGATTCCTGCTTGTTCCTGGAGATTGTAGTCTTCACATATGGGACTCCCAAGCTTAGAGATGCCAGGGAGATGACCCCAAAAAAGCAGCGAAACCCAGGCTGAGGTGGGTCATGCTTCCTCCCAAGGATCTCTGGTATCGAAACCTGGGACGGGGGGTAGGAGTTGTTCTAAGTCTGAAAGAGATGCTGGAGAACAGCCTGGCCAAACGAGGCATCCTGACGGGAGTCCTTGTCTAAGCAGTAATGGGCTGCAGAAGTGTGGACAGAGGACCAAATGGCTGCTTTGCAGATGTCATCAATCGACTCCGAGTAAAGGTTGGCCATAGAGGCAGCCATTGCTCTCACATTGTGAGCTGTGACATGACCTTCGAGAGAAAGTCCCTTACTCCCATAGGTAAAGGATATGCAGTCTGCAATCCACTTGGAGAGTGTTCTCTTGGAAACTGGTAAACCCAGGTGACTGGAATCAAAGGCAACAAAAAGCTGTGAAGCCTTTCTATGATGCCTAGTCCTCTGAAGGTAAAAGGCTAAAGTCCGTTTACAATCTAGAGCAACGTTTTTCAACCACTGTGCCGCGGCACACTAGTGTGCCGTGAGATATTGTCTGGTGTGCCATGGGAAAAATTCTAATTTCATCCGTAACATGTGGCCTCGGCTCACAAATTAGGGTTGCCAACTGGCCGGTTTTTCAGCCGGCCTGGCCAGGCCGGCTGCCGGCACAGTTGTAAAACCGGCTTTTGTGCCGAAGTCCGCGGCGCGAACGCGATCGCGATTCCCTATAGCAGTGCAGCCGCTGGTTCTGCTTTGTACAGAGCAGCGGCTGCACTACACTTACATTGAAAAGTAAAGAGAAACTGTGTCAGGAGCCCTCCGATCGTGCAGAGCCCGAGGAAGTGATGTCATGGGGGCGGGCTCCTCACAGGCTGTCTTTCCTTTTCAAATTAACTTTAGCTGCAATAAAGTTAATTTGAAAAGGAAAGACAGCCTGTGAGGAGCCCGCCCCCATGACATCACTTCCTCGGGCTCTGCGATGACTGGAGGGCTCCTGACACAGTTTCTCTTTACTTTTCAATGTAAGTGTAGTGCAGCCGCTGCTCTGTACAAAGCAGAACCAGCGGCTTGGGCAGAGGTGGGGGTGTGTGTGTGTGTGAGTGAACCAGCAAGGGGGGGGGAGTGTGAGTGAACCAGCAAGGGGGGGGGGGAGTGTGAGTGAACCAGCAGTGGAGGGGCGGGGTGGTGTGAGTGAACCAGCAGGGGAGGGGGGGTTGGTGTGAGTGTTTGATTCCTATTCAAGAGAATTACTTTATATATAGTCAATATAGGCACAGAGGTAAATTTTTTTAACATTTTCTAATGGTGGTGTGCCTCGTGATTTTTTTCATGAAAAAAGTGTGCCTTTGCACAAAAAAGGTTGAAAAACACTGATCTAGAGTGTGAAGATTCCTTTCTGCACTAGAGGCGTGAGGCCTAGGGAAGAAGACAGGAAGGTAAACTGAGTAGTTCAAATGAAAAGGCGAAACCACCTTTGGCATAACGTGAGGACGAGTCCTAAGGACTACCTTATCATGGTGGAACCTTGTGTAAGGAGGGTCAGCCACTAAAGCTTGTAGCTCACTGATGCGTCTTGCAGAAGTGAGAGCAATTAGGAAGATTACCTTCCAAGAAAGAAACTTTATGGATGTAGTGGCTAAGGGTTCAAAGGGCGGCTTCATAAGCTGTCCAAGGACAAGATTTAAATCCCGTGCCACGGATGGTGGCTTAATGAGAGGTTTCGTTAAGAGTAGACCTCATAAAACGTGTTACAAGCGGCTGAGAGAAGACAGGTTGTCCAGCAAAGGACTTGTGGAAAGCCCCAATGGCACTAAGGTGGACCCTTACTGAATTAGTTTTAAGGCCAGAGGATGAAAGATGGAGGAGATACTCCAGGAAAGCCTGTATTGGAACTGAAAAAAGATTAAGTTCCTTTTCTGAACACCAGATAGAGAACCTTTTCCACTTAAAGGCATAAGCACGCCTTGTGGAAGGTTTCCTGGAGGCCAAAAGGATATCTTTAACCTGTTGAGAGAGGTTGACATCCTGGAGTTCTAAGCTCTCAGCAGCCATGTCATCAGTGCAAAGACTGAGGATTCTGGTGCAGAAGCATCCCTTTCTCCTGGGATAGAAGATCTGGAGCACTTCCCAACTCCAGAGGTCTGGCTTGAGAGAGACGTAGAAGCAGTGGATACCACATCTGTCGTGTCCAGCATGGGGCTATGAGAATCATATGGCCCCTGTCTCTCTGAAGCTTGAAGAGAGTTTTGGGAATGAGAGGAATGGATGGGTAGGCTTATAGGAAGTCCTGAACCCAGTGGAGGTGGAAAGCATCCATTGCCTGACTGTTCTGAGCCAGAATTCTGAAACAGAATTGGGGAAGTTTGGCATTCTGAGGACTTGCAAATAGGTCCGACCAATTTGCTCTGAATGAAGAGACCACTCATGAGGCAGCAGCAGTTGACTGAGTTTGTCTACTAGGAGATTCTGTTTGCCTGGGAGACACACCGCTAGTAGGTGAATCTGAAAGCCTCTTGTGAAGGACCAGAGGTGTAGAGTTTTGTTGCACAATGCCTAAGAACCTGTTCCACCCTGCTTGTTCACATAGAACATTGCTACCTGAACTGTCTTGTAGCACAGCTGGTCCTGGAATACTCGGAAAGCATAGAAAATGGCTCTGAGTTCCTGTAGATTTATGTGAAGGCATGTATCCTGCTGGGTCCAGAGACTTTGAGTGGAGAGATTGTCCAGATGAGCACCCCCAACACAACTTGGACGCATCCGTCGTCAAAGTAGCTTGGTGCAGTGGCTGCTGAAAAGGTGACCCTACGAGTAGGTTTTCTAGCAATTGCCACCACTGAAGTGATGAAATGAGGCGTGCAGAGTTTCTGATTTTGTCCCCAAGACGACATGACGCCTGAGTCCACTGAGAGGCTAGGGTCCACTAGGCTGCCCGCATATGTAGGAGAGCATAGGGGACCACATGGGCAGTGGATGCCATATGACCCAGCAATTGGAGCATTTCTCGAGCAGTCAGGAACGTTTTCATAGCTGCTTGAGAAGCCAGTTGAACTATTTGAGCACAGCGGAGCTGTGGCAGAAAAGCCCTTGACTGCTGCGTGTCTAGAAAAGCCCCTATGAACTCTAGGGATTGAAAAGGGGTAAGATGGGACTTTGGGAGATTTATGACTAATACCAGATATTGAAGAACTTGCATTGTGCAGGAAAGAGCAAAGCTGGCCTCTGGAGCTGTTGATGCTCGGATCAGCCAGTCTAAGTAAGGGAAGACAAATATCCCTAGAGTCCTTACAAATGCTGCTACTACTGCCATGCATTTTGTGAAGACTCTTGGGATGAAAGCCAGGCCAAAAGGTAGAACCCTGTACTGGTAATGTCTTCCCTGAAAGAGGAATCAAAGAAACCTCCTGTGTTCTGCATGAATAAAGATATGTGTATATGCATCCTTTAGGTCTAGAGAACATGGCCAATCCTGACTTTGGATGTAAGGGAGAAGTGTTCCAAGAGAGATCATTTTGAATTTCTCTCAGAACAGATACTTGTTTAACTCCCTGAGGTCCAGTATGGGCTTGTACCGTCCTGTTTTCTTTGGTATAAGGAAGTAGGGGGAGTAGAAACCCAGGCCTTGTTGAGAAAGAGGTACCTCTATCGCACCCTGAGCAAGGAGTGAGGTAACATCTTCACACAAGAGAGTGGTGGGGGGGGGGGGCCCGAGAACTGAACTCTCTTGGAGTGGAGGGAGGGGGCATACTGTGGAAATGGAGTTTGTACCCCTCTGTCACTATGGAGCGAGTCCAATGCTCTGATGTTATCTGCTGCCACCTTTTGGCAAAGTAACACAGTCTGCCTGGAAAGTTGAATGGCTCTGGAATCTTTAGAGGTAGGGATGACTAGGTTCTCTAGAAAGGAGTCAAAGACCTTGTGGATGCTGTGTCTGCTGAGCTGATTGAGCTCTGGGGAATTGAGCTTTCTTTGTTGTTTCGGCTGCTGTTGGCCCTTAAGAACATAAGAACATAAGATAAGAACATAAGATATGCCATACTAGGTCAGACCAGGGTCCATCAAGCCCAGTATTCTATTTCCAACAGTGGCCAATCTAGGTCATATGTACCTAGCAGTATCCCCAAGAGACACAAGTTCCACAATGCTTGTATTGGGTCAAGCATTGATATCTTCGGTCACTTCTTAATAATGGTTTATGGACCTTTCCTCCAGGAACTTGTCCAAACCTTTTTTAAACCCAGCTACACTAACAGCTTTTACTACATCCTCCGGTAACAAATTCCAGAGTTTGATTACACGTTGAGTGAAAAAATATTTTCTCTTATTAGTCTTAAATAGTTTACCCTGTAGCTTCATTGCATGTCCCCTAGTCTTTCTATATTCTGATAAGGTAAACAATCGATCTACGTTTACCCGTTCCACTCCGTTCATTAATTTATAGACTTCTATCATATCTCCCCTCAGCCGTCTCTTTTCCAGGTTAAAGAGCCCTAACCTTTTTAGCCTTTCTTCATAGGAGTATCCTTCCATCCCCTTTACCATTTTGGTGGCTCTTCTCTGAACCCTTCTGGGGAGCATGAACTGGGCAGTGTACAGTATGGGTATAAGGAGGATAGAATTTCTTTTTCTTGTTGAAAAAGGGCTTCTTCACCGTCTTTTTCTTAGCTGGGTTGGCAATGGCCCTTGAGAGTCTATTTAGGGTAGTGTTCTCAGACTCAAGTTGAGAAGCTTTGTCCTGCCAATCCTTTCCAAAGGGGTTTTCTCCCCAGCAAGGAATATTCCCCAGCTTATCTTGCACCCACTGCTCTAAATCAGATGCTTATAACCAAGCAATCCAAAGTGCACTGATGGAAATAGCAGAGGTCCTGCTAATACATTTGAAACAATCAAAGGTTGCCCTGTTCATGAACTTAGAAACATTTTGGGCATGTTTAACAAGAGTGAGGAAATTGGCCCTCTTGTAATCAGGGAGAAGAGGAGCCATCAGTTCCAAATCTTTAGTAACCTCCTGAAGAAACATACCCATATAGAGTATGTATGAACTTATTGTGGCCGATAACATAGAGGCCTGAAAACATCGATGACCAAAGGCATCAAGAGTTCTCGCCTCACGCCCCGGAGGATTAGAGGAATGCGTCTTAGCACTTTTGATTCGGCACACTGCCGATTCCACAACCATGGAATGGTGTGGCAACTGCGTTTTTTGGAATCCGGGATACTGTGGTACCCGGAACATTGTATCGAGTCTTCAAGAATGTGGAGACACCATTAAGGGTGTTTCCCACATCCTAAGAATGAGGTCATGAAAAATACCATGTATGGGAAGGGTTGTGGCCTCTTTAGGGACTGCTGGATACTGAAGAATTTCAAGTTCTTCAGCTCTCGGTTCCTTCTCAGGGGTCACGGTGATCGAGAGGCCCGAGCCACATCCCGTATAAAGGTCTTGAAAAGACATGTCCTCCAGAGGAGACATCCGTTGTTGCAGGGAAGGAGAGGGATCCTCCGGAAGAACCGCTCCGGTACCGATGGAGTCATTGGAAGAATTGGAATCGGAAGACTCAAAGTATCAATGAGCTGGGTGCTCCCCGCACTGTCTGCCGATGGTACCGATCGAAGTTGGCATCGGAATGCCTCGATACCAGACCCTCTATGCGGAATACTGATTCTGGGGCCGGCATGGGTGGTAGCGTGGAGAGCAGTGCAACAGTAGATGCAGATACGTCCGCTACCGGTATTGGTACCGATGACTGCGGAACCGATTGCAGTGGCTTCAGAGGTACAGAGGCTGCTAGCAAGGCTGCAAGACTCCGCTCAATGGCTAGGATACATTGATCCATGGAGCCTGCCGATGTCTGGGTGTTGGTACCGGCAGAGCAGACCACGACCCCAGAACATGGCACCAAGAGCTCTCCAGAGGTGAACACCTCAGGAACATCTTGGGACCCCGATAATGCTTTGGAGGCCAGGCCCTCCCACTGGGGTTGTTTGGCTGGTGTATTCTCCTCACGAGCAATGCTAGAAACATCTCAATGCTTAGGAGGAGATCTACTCTTTGAGGACCGGCCGGGTCTTCGAGGAAGACCTGGGTTTGGTTACCTGAGATCCATGGAAGGAAGATGAAGCCCTGGACGATGTGGATGCAATGGACATTGCATCCGAGGCAAAAAGGGTGCCGAGTTTCGCAGCTCTATTCTGCAGGCCCCTCTTAGTCATCTTTCTGCAGAGGAGACACTCCGATGGTGAATGGTCTGGGCCCAAACATTTAAGACACCAGTCATGGGTGTCGGTAGCAGAAATAGTACTGCTACATTTTGAACATTTTTTGAAACTACTAATTGGTTTCTTCATTTTAAAAGAAAAAGCGTAGTTACTCACCTGTAACAGGTGTTCTCCAGGAGCAGCAGGAATCAGTCCTCACATATGGGTGACGTCGGCGCTGACGGAGCCCTCGCGGAGCAATTTTCCCCAGCTTTCAAAGAAAGCCTTTGGGAATTGCAGCGCGCATGCGTGGTCCCCTTCCCGCCCAAGGGTGCCATCTTAGCCAGTCAGATGACATAGCTAAAAGATAGCAAAAAATTTGCAAAAACTAAAGCTGATGATTGCAACTCCAAGGGGAGGAGGGAGGGTTGTGAGGACTGATTCCTGCTGCTCCTGGAGAACACCTGTTACAGGTGAGTAACTACGCTTTCTCCAGGACCAAGCAGGAAGTCAGTCCTCACATATGGGACTCCCAAGCTTAAGGCTACCGAAGCACAAAAATGAGCTCCCTCTAGCTCAGTAGCACAGAAGGAAGGAATCTTCGCTGAATTATTACCCACCGGTAGCCCAACATCCGGGATGGAGGGTAGGAGTTGCTCAAACCTCGAAGAGATTTCGGAGGACTGCCTGTCCGAAAGCACTGTCCCTGCGGGACTCCCTCTCGAGGCAGTAATGGACCGCAAAAGTCTGGCTCGAAGACCAAGTAGCGGCCCGGCAGATGTCTGCCAATGGAACAGAGCGGAGGTAAGCCACTGACGTAGCCTTCGCCCGAACACAATGAGCCGTGACCCGACTTTCTAACGAGAGTCCAGCTGCTCCATAAGCCCAAGCGATACAGTCAGCAACCCAGATGGACAGAGTATGCTTGGAGACAGGGAGCCCCAATTTATTGGGGTCAAAAGACACGAAGAGCTGAGCAGCTTTGCGGTGCTCCCACGTACGGTCAAGGTAGAAGTTCAACGCCCTTCTACAGTCCAGGGTATGCAGGACCATTTCAGCTCGGCTGGAGTGTGACCTGGGAAAGAAGGTCGGAAGTACCACCTCCTGATTGATGTGAAAAGGGGAGACCACTTTTGGAAGAAATTTAGGGTGAGTCCGTAGGACTACCCTATTTTTGTAGAACCGAGTGTAAGGGGGATCAGACACGAGGGCCTGTAGTTCACTTACGCGTCTAGCGGAAGTGAGGGCTATCAAGAATAAGGTTTTCCAAGAAAGAAAACGGAGAGGACAGGTAGCCATAGGTTCAAAAGGCGGACAGGTGATCCGCTGCAAAACCACATTCAGATCCCAGTCAGGCGCTGGCGGGCGCAGAGGTGGTTTAAGGAGAAGGAGACCTCAGAGAAACCTTGCCACGAGAGGGTCGTTGGAAAGAGGTCTGCCGTCCACCGGCACATGATGTGCTGAAAGAGCACTGAGGTGAACCTTGACGGAGTTGGACTTAAGTCCAAGATTAGAGAGGTAGAGCAAGTACTGCAAGACCACCGACACTGAGCAGGAGAAGGGATCCAGAGACTGCTGGGTACACCAAACGGAAAAACGACGCCATTTAAGGGCGTAGCATTTGCGGGTAGAAGGTCGCCGGGAAGCTAGGACGACCTCTTCCACCTCTGCCGGCAGGAGAAGGGGAGCAAGGACTACCCTTTCAGCAGCCAGGCCATCAGATGTAGAGACCTGAGGTTGGGGTGTAGCAGGGACCCCTGATCCTGTGTTAGGAGATCTGGTTGAAACCCCAGAGGGAACGGAGCCTCCACCGCCAGTTGCAGCAGGAGTAGAAACCACGGCTGTCTGGGCCACCGAGGAGCTATCAGGATCATGGAAGCTTTGTCTCGGAGAACCTTGAAAAGAGTTCGAGAGATTAGCGGTATGGGAGGAAAGGCATACAGAAGGCTTTTCAACCATGAGAGCAGAAAAGCATCTGCCGCTACTCGGAGGGGATGCGGCTGCCGAGAGCAGAAACGAGGAAGTTGCCGGTTGAGAGGACTGGCAAAAAGATCCAGCGTGGGGAGGCCCCACTTCAGAAAAAGTTTCTGAACTACCAAGGGATCCAGTCGCCACTCGTGCGGCTGGAGGATTCTGCTGAGTTTGTCCGCCAGGCAATTTTCTTGGCCTGGGAGATAAACTGCCTTGAGAAGAATGCCGCGGCTGACGGCCCAAGAGCAGAGCCTCTGCGCTTCCCGACAGAGAAGGAAGGAGCCCGTGCCACCCCTGTTTGTTCACGTAGAACATGGCAACTTGATTGTCCGTCTGGACAAGGACTGACCGGCGAGAAGTCAGGTGGGAGAAAGCCTTGAGAGCCAGACGGATTGCTCTGAGCTCCAGGAAGTTGATCTGCTGCGCAGACTCCCACGAGGTCCAGAGACCTTGAGTACATGCCTCTTGGCAATGCGCTCCCCATCCCAGGAGAGAAGCATCGGTCGTCAGTACTTGAGCAGGCGGAGGAGATTGAAAAGGCATTCCGAGTACCAGGTTCGGCTGATGAAGTCACCACTGCAGAGAAGAGGCCAGCGGGCCGGAGATCTGCACTAAGTCGGCGAGGCCGCCCGTGGCCTGTTGCCACTGCTTGCGAAGGCACCACTGAGCAGGCCGCATATTTAGGCGGGCGTTGGGGGTCACGTGGACGGTGGAAGCCATATGGCCGAGTAGTCTCAGAAAGCGCCTGGCCGAGACCAGGGACTGGCTGCGAAAACGGCCGGCTAGGTCCATGAGCCGCTGAGCTCGGTCGAGAGGCAGGAAAGCTCGCGCCTGAAGAGTGTGCAATCTTGCGCCGATGAACTCGAGATCTTGCGAGGGGAGCAAAGTGGACTTTGCGAAGTTTACAACAAAGCCCAAGTACTGGAGAAGAGTCACAGTGCGGTGCGTGGCTTGTGTGACCTCTTGAGAGGACGATGCTCTGATGAGCCAGTCGTCTAGGTAAGGAAAGACATAGAGGCCCTGAAGCCGGAGATAAGCCGCCACCACCGCGAGACATTTTGTGAAGACTCGTGGTGCGGAGGATAGGCCAAAGGGCAGTACTCTGTACTGGTAATGATTTCCTGCCACCACAAACCTTAGGTATTGGCGGTGGCTTGGGTGGATGAGGATGTGCGTGTAGGCATCCTTTAGATCCAAGGAGCATAGCCAATCTCCCTGCTGGAGGTAGGGCAGAAGGATTCCAAGGGTAAGCATCTTGAACTTCTCCCGCACGAGGAACTTGTTGAGGTTGCGCAAGTCCAGGATGGGTCTGAGGCCTCCTGTTCTTTTTGGTATTAGGAAATACCTGGAATAAAAGCCTTGACCTCTCAGGTGGTGGGGCACCGGTTCCACAGCCTGTTCCTGAAGAAGACTTGCTAACTCCTGAAGGAGTAAGTCCCTGTGCAGAGGGAGTCGTGGAGGCTCTCCCGGAAAATAGGAGGGAGGGACCTGGTGGAAGTGGAGAAGATAGCCTTCTCGCACAACATGAAGCACCCAGGCATCTGATGTGATGTTGGACCACCTGTGGGCAAAGTGGACCAGCCGGCCTCCTGTGCTGGGAGAAACCAGCTGAGGGGGAGAGGCTATGTCGATGAAGTCAAAAACCCCCACCCTGCTGAGCAGGGGCCGGTGGTACAGGCTTGGGGGCTTGCTGCCTACGGGACCCGTTACCCCGTCCCTTGGCCTGCTGACCCTGTTGGGGAGCTGAGGAGGCCTGATACTGAGGGTAGTGTTTATAGGCAGTCGCCTTCCTCGGGTAAAAGGACTTTTTTCCCCGAGCCCTTCTTCTTTTGGGAAGGGGCAGAGGTCTTTCTAGATAGCCTTGTTCTGGTGAGAGTCTCCGTTTCGATTTGCGCAGCCTTCTCAGCCATGGGCTTGCCAAATAGGTTCTCACCTCGGCAGGGGACATCGACCAACTTGTCCTGCACCCAGGGTTCAAGGTCAGACGACTGAAGCCAAGCCTGTCGGCGGCCACTCGAGCCGATGCTTCAAAGCCATCATAGGCTGCTCGAGAAATGAATTTGGAGCATTCTCGAATTCCAGTGGACAAGGCTAGGAACCTCCGCAAAGGTTCCTCGGAAAGTCCAGCAGAGAATCCGGCTATCTCCTTAGCCAGGTCTCTAAGGTACATGCCCATGTAGAGCTGGTAGGTCTGGACCCGACAAGCAAGCATAGAGCCTTGGAAACACTTCTTACTGAGGCCATCCAGGTTGCGGGCCTCCCTGCCGGGAGGCACCGAGGAGTGCATCTTCTGGCTCTTGAGCCTATGCATGGCCGATTCCACCACCATGGAATGGTGCGGTAGCTGTGCTTTCTGGAAGCCAGGGCTCTTGCGGACTCGATAGATGGAATCGACCCGCTTGCTTAATACCGGCGACGATGCCGGACTCTCCCACATGCGGAAGAGTAGTCGTTCCAGCATGGGAGGAACCGGTACAGTAAAGTGCTCCTTCGCTGGAGAGTCATACTGGAGGGCGTCGAGCTCTTCGGCTCGAGGCTCCTCCTCGGGATCCGCAGGGAAGGCCAAAGCCCTGGCCATATCCCTGACGAAGTCCGAGAACCGGGCATCCTCCGGGGGGGACTGCTTCCGAGGTTCGGACTCAGGGGAGTCCGAGGGGACACACCGAGTCCAAAAGGAATCAGGTGACTCTTCCACTTCAGATTCCCAGGCCGACTCCGAGGAGGAATCGGTGGGGTCGGTTCGGGCGGGCGTAGGCGTCGGCCGCCCCGACGCCGAGGGAGTCGGCGTCGACGCCCTCGGTCCCGAACGGGAGGCCGAGGGAGACCTCGACCGAGGATCGACTCGAGCCCGCATGGACTCGAGGATCGGCTCGGTCTCCGGGGTCGACTTAGACGTCGACGTCCCGGCGGTCAGGGCAGAGGCGCAAGCGAGGCTAGCGATCAGTGCCCGCTGCTGGTCCATGAAGGCAGCCAGGCTGCTCTCCAAGGCCGTCAACCTGAGTCCAACCTCAGGTGACCCAGCAGCCCCCGACTCGGGCCCCGACGGCGCCGGGCCCGACGTCGGACCCCTCGGAGGCGAGTCCAGGAGGACTACAGGACTTACCCGAGCAGGCGATTCCGATTCCAGACGAGGTCGCTTCGTGAGACGATCCTTCTCCAAAGACCCGGGACGGCTATCGGGGCTATGCGACCTGGCCCTCGCGGAACCAGGAGCGTCCACCGACGCCGCCCTCGCGGGTTTCGTCTTCCGATGATGACTGGCTAAGATGGCACCCTTGGGCGGGAAGGGGACCGCGCATGCGCGCTGCAATTCCCAAAGGCTTTCTTTGAAAGCTGGGGAAAATTGCTCCGCGAGGGCTCCGTCGGCGCCGACGTCACCCATATGTGAGGACTGACTTCCTGCTTGGTCCTGGAGAACAGGGCCTACAGCCCAAAATGGTGCCGAGGCACCAAGAGGGGACAGACCCTCAAGAAAAAAGCTTTTTTTTTTTTTTTTAGAAGAAAGAAGAAGAAAAAGATAAGACACCAATGGTTCCAGTGTGGGTGTTGACGGGAAGGCAGACGCGACCACAAAAAAAGAAAATTTTGAAAACCAAAAACTGAAGAGGGAGAGTTGGAAAGGTGGGAAGGCAGCAGCGCAGGCACAGTGGGATGCTCCCTAAAGCTTTCCTATAGGACGCTGGGGAGCATTCCCGCGCGGGCTCCGTTGGTGTCGATGATACCCATATGTGAAGACTACATTCCTGCTTGTTCCTGGAGATAGCATGTTACTCAGGTAAGTCAAATTATTCTTTAGATCAGCTTTTAAAACTTTTTTTCTCTAAATATTCTAGTTCAATTCCTGCTAAGAAATTCTTATTTTCCTTTTTCAGAACCTTTAACAGATAAGTTTTCTTTTGGGAATTCTTTAAGTTCCTTTTGTTTTTCCTCTGTGTTTGTTTAACTTGAGCTCAAATATGTGTTTTTATTTTTTGTGAAGGGTACACCGGTACCTCTTCCAGTTCTCTCTCTTGCGAAGAGGCCCTGGACTGGATCCTTCGGCTTCCAGACTTGAAGATCTTCCCAGGTTCTTCAAATGTTGTCTTCTATGCTGGATCCCCCCCTAATTTCAAAAAATCAATAAGGGAAAACCCTGTCTACCCTAGAAAATGGGACAAAATGCCTTTCTTTTAAAGAAAGGCGATGGGGGGGGGGGGTGTTTTCAGCCCTCTAACACTTCCCCTATCTGATTAAATAAAAGGATAATTAAAGCACCCTGTCTTCCTTTGTTTCTTTAAATACATTTATGCCAAATATTCACACTCATGGCTGCAGTCCATTCATACCCTCATGCAGCAATCTCACAAACACACCTCCAGTCACTGTGTCAGCAAGTGATTGTCTTTTTTTAAATTCAAGAATTAGACTTCCCTTTCCGAATTCTGGTGACAGTCTCAGTTAGTGAAGCACAGAGCCAGCAGCATTTTAAAGCTGTTTCAGTTTCATACAGCCAGTTCAGTCATAGCTGAGGTTTCAATTTTTTCAGAAATCTGTCAGCCATTTCCGCCAGAAATACTCCAATTCTTGAAGTTCAGAAATTTTCCTCTTTTCAGTCTAAGATCCTTTCATTAAAATCTTCTCTTAAACTCTCAAGAGCTTTAAAATAGCTTCAAAATTAGAGTTCAAGCTCTCTGAGAGATAATTAACTCCTCTGGTTTGTAGACATAAAACCAGAGAGAAATCAATTTTGCTTAGAAATATTCTGTTTAAGAGCTCTGTTTCTCCTTGATCCATTCGAACTGTTGCTTCTTGATCAAAGTAAAGGTTGTGCAAGAGAATGATCAGGTGTTCTGGTATACCCATGCTTCTTAATGTGGCCCAGAGTTTCTCATGGTTTACACAAAGCCCTGCTGTAGTCAATAAAGCACAAATAGATATCCTTTTGGTATTCTTTAGTCTTTTCAAGAATCCATCTCACATCAGCGATGATGTCTCTCATTCCTTGCCCTTTCCTAAACCATGCTTGCACTTCAGGTAGTTCTCGTTCTAGGTATAGTTGTAGTCTCTGTTGAATAATCTTCAATAGAATCTTGCTGGCATGTGGGATCAGAGTGACTGTGTAATAATTTCCAGTCAGTTAGATCACCTTTCTTTGGTATTGGTATAAACACAGATCTTTACAGTCAGTTGGCCATGAAATCATCAGAGAAGCAGGATTGTATGAAGACAACAGAGGTGTGAAGATTGTTGGAAGACTCATCAACAACCTTTTCTATGCTGATGATACCACATTACTGGCAGAAAGTGAAGACGATCTGAAACATTTGCTTCTCAAGATCAAGGAACATAAGTCTTAAAATGGGCCTGCACCATAATGTAAAGAAGACAAAGATCATGGCAACTGGCAAAATCTATAAGTTCATCGTAGATGGAGAAGAAATTGAAATAGTGGACAACTTTAACCTACTTAGATTAACTATTAATAAAGAAGCAACAAGCAGTCAATAAATCAGACGACACATTGCTCTTGGCAGAATGGCTATGAAGGACCTAGACAAGAGGTCTCTCTCCATACAAAGATGTTCAAGCCATGGCATTTTCAATAACGTCATATGGATACGAAAGTTGGACAGTGAAAAAGATAGACAAGAAGAGAACCTATGCTTTTGAATTATGGTGATGGCTATGAATACTGTGTATACCATGGACTGCCCAAAGAACAAACCAGTCAGTACTAGAGTACCTAAGCTTTCTTTAGAAGCTCAGATGACAAGACTTTCATACTTTGGACAAATCATGCGAAGAGAGAGATCATTAGAGAAAGACATCATGCTTGGCAAGGTAGAAGGTCAATGCAAAAGAGGAAGGCCAGCAATGAGATGGATCAATACAACAGCAGCAGCTACGGGTGCCAGTCTGTCAACAATGAGCCGCCTGACTGAAGACCAAACACAATTTAGGACAACTATCCAGAGGGTCGCCAAGCGTCGACATCGACTCAACAGTACTTAACAACAAGAGCTCTCTTCATCGTCAGCAGGCTGTTCTCTCAGAGCCATGCACCAAAGCTTCAAAAATGCCACCTGGATCAGTTATCAGAAAATTAAACCACACCTTTCCATTTACTATTCACCAATTCAACACTTTTCTCCACTCAGCTTCCTTCAAAAATACTTTTCAGCACTCTCTCACTCAGCAGTCACTTACACGTCCTACCCTTTCTACAAGCTAGCCCCAACTGCCAGTTTCTCTGCCAAGCACCAAGATTCTATCATCAGCAGAAGTGCTCCTCCACTGCAGAAGCTTAAAATAGTCCCAGGGAACATCTATAGGGGAACAAAATCAGAAAAACTAACTAGGCAAAGCACCATATTTCACCTAATTAAATGTTTTGCATATTTTCTGTGCTGTTTCTTTAAAGACTCAAGCAGATGGTTAAATGGTTATAAAACTGCGTCACAACACTTTACTTTGTCGCCTGAAGCAGAGCTCTGCTAGAGCTCCCTAGGGGGATCCTTGCTCTGCCTCATCACTTTCCAATACTTGTCTGTACATCTGGGACTTATTTCAACTGAAATCTTCACTTTTAATCCTAAAATTAGGCTTTCCAAAGCCTCATAATAAGGATTGTTCGTTTTTTATTAAATCTGAGGCTTTGATGCCTTCCTGGAGCCTCGGGAGTGCAGCCCCTCTCTCCATGGGGCAATCATAGTGATTTTTGGGCAAAATAAATATTTAAAAATTGAATAAAATATATTTAAGGTTACCAGTCCTTCACAACCTAACCTGTACCCTCAAAACCTTACTTTAAATTTCACCATTTTTTCTGGAAGAATCAGGGGTTGCATGGACCCTTTAAGGCCAGCCCCGTCTCCACTCATTGAAGCCTAAAGCAGTCTAAAGCCTCATTAGGCCAAACATGGCCAGTTTTCTTTTATTTGGGCCTTCCTGCCCCATTGTAGGGTTCATCGAGCCCAAACACTTTGCTCTGGGTTATCCACCCCTCCCCCAAAGGCTCACAAGCCAAATTCCAAGGCCTTCTGCTTACTTAGTCTACTTGGGCCCTTTTCATGGTCTGACTCTTCTTGGGCCAATATGGCCCCAAAATGCCATCTCCGGCCATCCTCCTGTGCCAACTGCAGGCCCGCTTTGCTCAGAGACCCCCTCCTTTTCGGTCCCACAGCTCCCCACTGATTGGGGAGAGCCGTGAGACAGAGGGCCTGCATTTGGGACAGCCGCAGCCTTTGTGGCTCTCCCCACCAATGCTCCAAAAGCACTCTCCCCATGCAATTGGGGGAACTGCGAAGATTGTGGCAGTTTCCGATCGCATCAGCCGACCCCCTCCAGCCTTCCTTATCCTCGGGCCAGGCTCCAGGGCAGCCAGTCCCTGGCTCAGTTTAAAAACAAATAAAAAATATATCCCGTGGATGCTAGCATTTTGGGCTGCTCTGTAGCTTAGATTTAAAAAATAACAGAGCTGCAAGCAGCAACCTCTGTACAGCCCCGCAGACCTCTGGAGAGAGGAAGACACCTCCAGGCATAGTCTGGCTGCCTAAAGCAGCCTGGACCACCCTCCAGGCACAGAAAAAGTAAGTTTTAAACTCTTGAGTTACATACCAATGTGTAACACAATGTACAGTCCTACCCTCAAGAAGTGATTGTGCTTTCTTTAAAGACTACTTTCACAGCAAATTATGTATAAAAGTGTTTTACCCACATTATTTGGCTGTTTAAAAATGTGTTATTTCTGTATATGTGTTTAAGCCGGGGAAGGGAAACATGTGTAGATTGCAATTTCAACTCTATATGCACTATTTTTCATGAAACAACCACCTACAGAAAGAGCAGGTGCAACTATCCAACAGTGTTAAGGTTCAAAGTAAAAGCAAATGCATACTCTCCCTTGAAAATCAGCGTCTAAGTTAAAAGTATCCACAATCTTTCTGCTTAAAGAGGCAGCTTGAAAACTGCCATTTATCACACAAAATAACTGATATTTTCTTAATTTGTTTTGAAAGATGGAGTATTTATGTCTTTTAGACAAAAGGCATAGCAAAAATTGATATTTAGATACGTGTTAAAAGTTGTGACAAGCATATCCAACATGGGATGAATTCTCTGAATTGCAGCCTTCCACAGAGAAGCAAAATTGTTGTATTTCAAGATCTCTAAACATATTCAAGATCATACACCAATGCTCAGCAGATGTCCTTCACAACGCATTAACCAGGGATACAAACCAGCAGACCTAGATGAGCTAACGGCATTAAGAGACTCCGCACACCTATGGGATATCATAAGACAAAACAGGCTACCTCCAACAGCTATATCACTCTCAGCGCCGGCTCTTTGGAACTCTCTCCCGGATGAATTAACCCTTTCCAGGCCAAGCCCAAAACTCTTGGGATCCAAAATTCTGACTAAATATTCCTATCAAATGGTATATAATACATGACCATAGCAGAAGGAAAATCACTATTAGAACATATTGAATAAGACGGGTGCAATTTTCCTGAAATATGCAAAAATTAACCTGGCTGCAGAATGTGGATTAAAAATTTAAAGTAGGCCTTGAAAGGGTTAAGAGCCCTAAACATCAAGGATTTCCACAAATCCCTCAAAACCCTCCTGTTCACGGAAGTCTATGATCAAGTAACATAGAGAACCTCCACCCCACTGGCACGCATAAATGAGAACTAAGAACCAATTGACTATATGTAAAAGTCTATATGTACGCCTTGTCACTCCTCCCCTCTTGTTCAATGTAGACCCACAAATGTGTTGTCTACCACTTTGATTGAAGGATAAAGTGGTATACAAAACTGGTTAAATAAATAAAATAAATATATTTAGCTAATACAGAGATGGTTCTTGAGTACTGATAACTATGCACATCCCACAAACATTAGCTGAAATGTAAAAACTGTTACTGTATGTGAGATCAGGAATAAGTATTCTTGTAGCATACTGTTTCTGCCATGAGATACCACAGATTACTGATTTAAAGTCTCTTGTGCTCAACAGCCTACCTTGCCCTTGTTGAAGTAGTGTATGATTTTGCGGCACAGTCCCTCCTTGCGTTGCCACTCTGTCTGGGCTGGATAGTGCAGGAAATCACGCAGGGGCCGGTCTTCCCACTGGAGCAACTCCACATACAGAAGCAGAGTGAATGCAGCCTCTATTACAAAATGTATAAAATGTCTATTATAGATTTGTATTGGTGAATAATGTACATTCAAATATACATATCTAGAAGAGCACGTATACGTCTATGCAGACCATACATGGGCATTTCCAGGAGAGGAATTTGGGCAGAGCAGAGATAGAGTTGTGATCTACACACATACTTTATGTAATCTTGGAGCCTGATATGCTTGTCAGCAGCAACCCCACTGATGGCAACTAGACCCCTTATACCTTCAAGCCCCTGCTCGCGGAGTTTATGTTGCAAGGAGTGGAGTTTGAGCCCCGAGATACCGGCATGGGTGTGGTATCTACGCCAGCCGATGTCAGTGTTGAAGGTCTGCTGAACCAAGAGCTGTGCAGCACTCCACTCTATTCAAGCACTGAGCAGGCAGCAGTGTGCCCCGATATGCGTGAGGATATGGAAGAAGCATTGCTGTGTGAATCAGAGGGAGGAAGCCCTGCAGGTGCCATGTTGGAACTGGTGAGAAAGAATGGAGAAGTATCAGATCTGGAAGATAAGCCAGGAAGAGCTGGTGCTGAGATTTTTCCTGTTCCAGTATCTTTTTCAGTTTCGAAGGGGGGTGGAGGTTAACAAGGCCCCTAGAACAGATTCCTCTGCTACACTGAAAATGGAAATTCTGTTTACCGCCATTACAACAATGGAGAAACATTTGATTGGTCACATTGATCAACTTTATGGTGTAACATCTGACTTGAGTAAAAGTCTCAGAATATAAGTAAGGAATGAAAGATCATTTGGGTGGGACTTGTGGAACAGAGAAAAAGACGGAAGGAGTTCTAAAAAGGTCTTGCATTGCTGATTACAGATCAGGCCTCTTTGAGGAGGAAGATGGAGTCCCTGGATAACCAGGGTAGAAGATTTAATCTATGCTTCTTGAACTTTGCATTGATACGATCTGTTAAGCCTGAAAATATGTTTAAGATATATATGTTAGAGATTTTGAAAATACTTTTGAAGAATATTCCCACAATTTTTAGAGCCTTTTATTTGACTGGGAGGAACAGTGGTGGGATTCAACCTGTTTGCACTAGTTTGCATGAACCAGTTCTTAGAGTTTCCCACGTTCACCAAACCGGTCCCAAAAGGCCGTGTCACTGCCTCATCTGCACTGGCAGGATTCAAAGCACCCGACAGTATTTTGATGGCATTGGGGGGATTGCGGGATTGGGAGAAGCCTCTGATGCCATCAAAATATTGTCGGGTGTTTTGAATTCTGCCAGTGCAGATGAGGCAGTGACACGGCCTTTTGGGACCGGTTTGGTGAACGTGGGAACGCTAGGAACCAGTTTGCACAAACCAGTGAAACCCATTTGATTCCCACCACCCACTGAACCAGTTCCTAGGAGGTTTTGAATCCCACTACTGGGGGGGGGAAGGGAGTAAAAAGAAGAAGATAAGGGTGAGACTCAAGAGGGGAAAGATAAATCTATCCTTGAGAATAGGTTGTATCTCAGTGGTATTC
Organism: Ichthyophis bannanicus; assembly: GCA_033557465.1. Classification (NCBI taxonomy): domain Eukaryota; kingdom Metazoa; phylum Chordata; class Amphibia; order Gymnophiona; family Ichthyophiidae; genus Ichthyophis; species Ichthyophis bannanicus. Next base: position 39,583,032 of record CM066046.1, read on the forward strand.
TTGAGCATGAACGTCATCTAGAGACTCGATATTTGAGCTATTCTAGTGGCTTCTTTTGCACTAGAATTTGACAGAAGTTGAATATTGAAATTGTATGTCAGGTATAAAAATGTCTCTTTTCTGAAGACGACGACATGGGCTTTTCCAGATTTATCTAAGGCTACACAAAGTAGATGTAGAGAGGTTTTGCTGTTAACAGGGGCGGCCCAAGGGGGGGTGCGGGGCCATGTGCGGAGACTCGGTGCGGGGCCTCATTTGCATAAATATTTGCATAATGTTACCATATACTAACTTTTAGTAAACGTGCCTCTTAATGCTGCCTCGGATCCTGTAATCTGCTGTAAAGAAAGACTAAAAGATTTCTACATTACTATAATCCAGTGCCAACTGCCAGACACATTAGGAACTACTACAAACACTGCCCATTTAGAACCCATAGCAAACCCGCCGTATCCTAACAGCACTACCAAGACTCACAAAGCACCATACTCTACCAATCAAAAGGCAACACTGCAAATATTAAAACAATACATTTCAGAGAACAAGAATACATGACCTACTGGGGAAAGAGAACAAGTGGCAATGTCAAATAGGAATTATATAAACAGAACACCTCAGCTCAGTTACACATGCAGAACATAGACCATCACCAAACAAGTAATCACAATTTAGAAACAGGAAGACAATAATTAAACTGGGAATCCCAAAAGTCAAACTTGGAATGTACAACACTGTAGAAATAAAACTATACATTAATTTGCTCTTGTACTAAACAAAGCGCAGATGTTAATGATGCACATTTACCAGAGCTGACATATTCCAATTAATAAATTCAAAATAAAGAGATATTTTTCTACCTTTTGTGCATTTTTTTCAGCTGCAATTGCTCCAGCCACTTTCTTCTGGTTTCTTCGTGTCTTCTGCTAACTCTCCATCGTCTGCTGTCCATTTGTCCTTTCTTCTCTCTTCTAGTTTTTTTTCCATTCTCTCTCTACATCTGCTTTAACATACTAATCTTTCTCCTTTTGCTCTTTCCTCATTCCTATTTCATCCACTCAAATTTTACACCTCCATCCTCAATCCCCACTTACTCTCCCAATACCCGGCCAATTGTAGATTTTTTATCCCTCCCACACAAAATATTTTTCCCTTCTCCATTTTACTCTTCCAGCCCCATCCCATTCTAATCCTCCCCCAACATCAGCTCCCTTCTAGTTCCAGCCTCACCCAGCATCCATTCCCTTCTAGTCCCTGCATCAGCCCATTTCCAGTCCTAGCCACCCGTCAGCCCATTTCCAGTCCTAGCAACCCCCCAACCCAATACCAGTCCTAGCCCCCCATCAACCCACTTCCAGTCCTAACCCCCTATCAACCATTTTCAGTTTAAGCCCCCCCTATAACCCATTACCAGTCCTAACCCCCCATCAGCCCACTTCCAGTCCTAACCCCATCAACCCATTTCCAGTCAGCCCCCCATAGCCCATTGCCAGTCCTAACCCCCCACCCCCATCAGCCCACAGCCTATAACCAGTCCTAACCCCATCAGCCCACCTCAAGTCCTAACCCATCCCCATCAGCCCATTTCCTGTACTAGCCCCACACATAGCCAATTATCAGTCCTAACCCCCCATAGCCCATTACCAGACAGCCCCCATCAGCCCACAGCCCATTACCAGTCTTAACCCCCCCATAGCCCATTACCAGTTCTAACCCCCCCCAACAGCCCACAGCCCATTACCAGTCCTAACCCCATCAGCCCACCTCATGTCCTAACCCCGCCCCATCAGCCCATTTCCTGTCCTAGCCCCCCATAGCCCCTTATCATTCCTAACCCGCCCCCAGTCCATTACCAGTCCTATCCCCATCAGTCCACCTCCTGTCTTAAGCCCCCCAGCCCATTTCCAGTCCTAGCCCCCCCATAGTCCATTACCAGACAGCCCCCATCAGCCCACAGCCCATTACCAGTCCTAACCCCATCAGCCCACCTCAAGTCCTAACCCCTCCCCATCAGCCCATTTCCTGTCCTAGCCCCCCCATAGCCCATTATCAGTCCTAACCCCCCCATAGCCCACTACCAGTTCTAACACCCCCCAACAGCCCACAGCCCATTACCAGTCCTAACCCCATCAGCCCACCTCCAGTCTTAACCCCCCCCAGCCCATTTCCAGTCCTAGCCCCCCCATAGCCCATTACCAGTCTTAACCCCCCCCCCCCATCGGCTCAAGTAAAATTAAATTTAAAAAAAAAACGCTGGCTGCTACCGCTGCCACCGCGGCAGAATGGACTGTCCCGCGGGGACCCCTCTGCCCGGCTGAATCCCTCCCTCCCTCCACGACGGCTGAGCCCCTCCGTGCCGGCTTTGAGAGTCGCGAAGGGAGAGTGTTGGAAATCTTTGATAATTTTCCATAGGTTTTCTAGTTTGGGATTATACATTACCACAAGTGGTCGACATTCTAAAAAAGGGTCCAAGCAGAATGAAAGGCTATCTTCTTGAAACAGGAGTTATTTTAGAAAGTGCATGTGCAGAAGATCAATGGGGAATCCAATAACATGTGTAAGCAATGGCATTTCAGAACATGCATGTGTATATGTTATCGCTTACATGTGTGGGCAAGTTGATTTTGCAAATGCAGCCATGCAACCACTCTTAAGCGATGACAAAGGACTTGATATTTAGCTCATTTCAATTTGGAGGGTGGAGATAAACACTGGGGGAGGATTTAGGGGTGGTATCCGCCTTAATCCCTACTGTAGAGGACTGGCTAAAACAAGCACTTTTTAAATGCCTGTTCTTGTCAGGAAGCAGGTGTAAATTTGGACATAGATGATTGTAGCCTTAAACATGCATCCCCTATATAAAATTGGGATATGAGTATCTTTTGGTGCTGACCAAACCATGCCTCTGACATACCCCAGCCCACCTGTAACAATGACATGATTGGGGAGTAAACGTGCAAAATGGGGCCTTTCTAAAATGGATGTTTGCACATGAATGGATTGTGCATGTTTACGTGCTGGTACAACATAGTTACTCACCTGTAACAGGTGATCTCCAGGAACAGCAGGAATTTAGTTTCACATATGGGTATCATCGGTACCGACGGAGCCTGTGCGGCACTGTTCCCTCTAAGCTGTGCGCGTGTGCGCGCGCACACACCTTGCCGAGCGAGCGCACATACTTTACAACAGAGCGCACAAAAATTACAGCTCTGATTCTGATAGAAAACAACACAGACATCTTAAAATTTAAAAGTTATGATTGTAATTACTAGAAATTCCCCGCTTCATTTAGTAATCGCCTATTTTCATTTAATTTGATTAAAATCAATGTGGTGTACATACTGTATTCTGACGTGTAGTCAAATTTTAAAGTATATAACTCCGAGTGTCGTTATGTGGTGCACAAAAATTTAACCTTCCTTCAAAAGATGCACACAGCTGATATTTTATGCGCACACAGCCTACAGAAAATTAGAGGGAACATTGCTGTGCGGGAACGCTCCCCAGCGTCCAATTAGAAAGCTTTTGGGAGCATCCCACAGCGCCTGCGTGCTGCCTTCCCGCCTTTCCCAACTGCCTCTCTCCAGTTGAGTTTTAAAGCTGAGACAAAGAGAGAGAGGGGGAAAGATAAAGAGATAGAGAGATACAACTCCTAGGGGAGGTGGGTGGGTTGTGAAGACTAAAAGCGAGGATCTTAGACTTTAGGAAGACTAACTTTGCGAAGATGGGCCAATACCTCAGGGAGTCATTAGTTGGATGGGAACAGCTGAGGGATGTAGAAAAACAGTGGGAAAAACTGAAAGGGGATATTTTAAGGGCAACCAACCTTTTTGTTAAAATGGTAAATAAAGGTAAAAGGAAAAAGGAGACCGCTATGGTTTTCGAAAGAAGTAGCTGAAAAAGTGAAGAAAAAGAGGGAGGCCTTCATGAAATACAAGAGATCACAGAGAGAGGAAGACAGGCAACTGTATTTGGAAAAACTTAGAGAAGCTAGCAAAGTAGTCAAGAAGGCAAAGATTCAAAAGGAGGAGGAAACAGCCAATGCAATAAAATGGGGGGATAAGACATTTTTCATATATATTCGTGAGAAGAGGAAGGGCAAGAGTGGTGTTGTCAGACTCAAGGGTGCAGGGGAGGAATATGTAGAAGCTGATAAGGATAAAGCGGAATTGCTTAACAAATATTTTTGTTCTGTGTTCACAGATGAAGAACCAGGAGCAGGACCTCAGAAAACACCCACAAATAGGAACAGAAGCAAAGGACATCTTGAACAATTTTCAAAAGACTGTGTTCGTGAAAAACTCTCTCAACTTAAAGTAGACAAAGCGATGGGACCGGATGGGATACACCCGAGAATACTGAGGGAACTTGGGGACGTTCTTGCAGCTCCACTGACTGACCTTTTCAATGCCTCGTTGGAGTCGGGAGTGGTGCCAAAGGACTGGAGAGAGGCTCATGTGGTGTCTTTACACAAAAGCGGAAGTAAGGATGTGGTTGAAAACTACAGGCCGGTTAGTTTAACTTCGGTGGTGAGTAAATTATTGGAAACGCTGCTGAAAGAGAAAATAGTGAGGTTTCTGAAGTCCAGCAGATTACAGGATCCGAGGCAGCATGGATTCACCAGAGGCAGGTCTTGTCAGACAAATCTGATTGACTGGGTGACCAGGGAGTTGGATCGAGGGAGAGCCCTAGATGTGGCGTATTTAGATTTCAGTAAAGCCTTTGACACTGTTCCTCACAGGCGACTTATAAACAAACTGAGCACCCTAGGGATGGACCCTAAAGTTTCTGCTTGGGTTAGAAATTGGTTGGGTGGGAGGTGACAAAGAGTACAAGTAAATGGAGCTTACTCTGAGGAGAAGGATGTTATCAGTGGTGTGCCCCAGGGATCTGTCCTTGGTCCGATTCTTTTTAACATCTTTGTTAGTGATATAGCGGAAGGGCTTTCAGGTAAGATTTGCCACTTTGCGGATGATACCAAAATCTGCAATAGAGTAGACACCCAGGAAGGGGTAGATAACATGAGGAGGGATCTAGCTAAGCTTGAAGAATGGTCTAGAATTTGGCAGCTGGGATTTAATGTTAAAAAATGTAAGGTCATACATTTGGGCTTCAGCAATCCAAGGGAGCAATATAGTATAGGGGGTGAAGTACTTTTGCCCACTAAAGAAGAGCGGGATCTAGGCGTGGTTGTGTCTGATGATCTTAAAGTAGTAGAAAAGGCGACAACAAAAGCTAGAAGGATGCTTCGGTGCATACAGAGAGGAATGGCTAGCAGAAAAAAGGAGGCCATAATGCCTCTGTATGCTCTTTGGTGCGACCTCATTTGGAGTATAGTGTGCAATTCTGGAGACCGCACCTTCAAAAGGATGTGAACAGGATGGAGTTGGTGCAGAGGGTGGCTACTAAAATGATTAGCGGTCTTCATTATAAAGCATATGAGGACAGACTGAAGGATCTTAATATGTACACCTTAGAGGAAAGGCGGGATAGAGGTGAGAGGTCTTACTTGTGCACTAGGTGCAAGGAGCTCTTTGCTCTCAGGGAACAAGTCCGTTGTCTAGAGGCTAGAGTAGCAGACTTGGAAAACATAAGAAAGACAGAGGTATAGACGAGACCTACAGGGATATAGTCCTGAAGTCCCACCTCCAGTCTGGCAGCATCCCTGTTGCCATGGAGGAGAGAGGTCATGTGACAGGAGAGCATCACCCTGGTTTGGCAGGAAGTGATCCTGTAACTAGGACCTGTCCTCAAGCTGATGTAAAACCCTCTCGCACGGAGGAAGTTTCTCCTGGGCCATGTGCCCATGAGGGAAGGGTTAGGACAGCCGTTATAGTTGGTGATTCGATCATTAGGCATGTAGATAGCTGGGTGGCTGGTGGACGTGAGGATCGCCTGGTAACATGCCTGCCTGGTGCGAAGGTAGCGGACCTCACGCGCCACCTAGATAAGGTCTTAGATAGTGCTGGGGAGGAGTCTGCTGTCTTGGTACATGTCAGTACCAATGACATAGGAAAATGTGGTAGGGAGGTTCTGGAGGCTAAATTTAGGCAGGAAGTTGAAATCCAGAACTTCCAGGGTAGCGTTCTCCGAAATGCTTCCTGTTCCACGTGCAGGACCCAAAAGGCAGGCAGAGCTCTGGAGTCTCAATGCGTGGATGAGACAATAGTGCAGAGATGAGGGGTTTGGATTTGTTAGGAACTGGGGTACATTCTGGGGCAAGGAGGGGCTCTTCTGAAGGGATGGGCTTCACCTTAACCAGGATGAAACCAGGCTGCTGGCATTAACCTTTAAAAAGGAGATAGAGCAGCTTTTAAACTAGATAATAGGGGAAAGCCGACAGTCGCCCAAGAGCTGATGGTTCGGAAGAATGTATCCTTGAAGGATACTACCAAAAGCAGAGAGGTTCCAAAAAAGAGTAAAGTAGCTCAAATGCCCTCGAGTATGGAGCAGACAGAGCTTATAGATTCCAAATTACCCATGCCTACCAATAGCCAGATTAATATTAATAAAATACAGTCTCTAAAATGCTTGTATGCAAATGCTAGAAGTCTAAAAAATAAGATGGGAGAGTTAGAATATATAGCACTAAATGAGAGGTTAGATGTGATTGGAATATCAGAGACATGGTGGAAGGAGGACAACAAGTGGGACACTGTGATACCTGGTTACAAACTATATCGTAATGATAGAGCTGATCAAATTGGTGGAGGGGTTGCTCTCTATATTAGAGAGGGCATTGAGTCAGAAAGGATTAAAGTTTTGCAGGAAACAAAATTTGCTGTAGAATCTCTATGGATTTAAATTCCATGTAAAAAGGGGAAGGCGATGGTGGTGGGGGTGTACTATCGACCGCCTGGCCAAAATGAACAAATGGATGCATTGGAGTGATATACAGACCTCCCTCACAAGAGGAAGAGGTGGACAGAGAGTTAATTGAAGACATACGCAGCATTGCTAGGAAAGGGGAAGTGCTACTGATAGGAGATTTCAATATGCCAGATGTTGATTGGCACATTCCTGCTGCAGTATCATCTAGAAGTAAGGAGATCCTGGATTCTCTACAGGGAGAACTATTCAGGCAATTGGTAACAGACCCCACACGTGAAGGGGCCATACTGGACTTGGTGCTTACCAATGGTGAAAGTGTTTCTGATGTTGTAGTGGGAGATCATTTTGCATCCAGTGATCACCAGATGGTGTGGTTCAGTATTAGGACTAGGGCTGTTAGAATCCATTCCAAGGTGAGGATCTTAGACTTTAGGAAGACTAACTTTGCGAAGATGGGCCAATACCTCAGGGAGTCGTTAGTGGGATGGGAACAGCTGGGGGATGTAGAAAAACAGTGGGCAAAACTGAAAGGGGGTATTTTAAGGGCAACCAACCTTTTTGTTAAAATGGTAAATAAAGGCAAAAGGAACAGGAGACCGCTATGGTTTTCGAAGGAAGTAGCTGAAAAAGTGAAGAAAAAGAGGGAGGCCTTCATGAAATACAAGAGATCACAGAGAGCAGAAGACAGGCATCTGTATTTGGAAAAACTTAGAGAAGCTAGCAAAGTAGTCAAGAAGGCAAAGATTCAAAAGGAGGAGGAAATAGCCAATGCAATAAAATGGGGGGATAAGACATTTTTCAGATATATTAGTGAGAAGAGGAAGAGCAAAAGTGGTATTGTCAGACTCAAGGGTGCAGGGGGGAAATATGTAGAAGCTGATAAGGATAAAGCAGAATTGCTTAACAAATATTTTTGTTCTGTGTTCACAGATGAAGAACCAGGAGCAGGACCTCAGAAAACACCCACAAATAAGAACAGAAGCGAGGGACATCTTGAACTATTTTCAGAAGACTGTGTTCGTGAGAAACTAGCTCAACTTAAAGTAGACAAAGCGATGGGACCGGATGGGATACACCCTAGAATACTGAGGGAACTTGGGGACGTTCTAGCAGCTCCACTGACTGACCTTTTCAATGCCTCGTTGGAGTCGGGAGTGGTGCCAAAGGACTGGAGAGAGGCTCATGTGGTGCCTTTACACAAAAGCGGAAGTAAGGATGTGGTTGAAAACTACAGGCCGGTTAGTTTAACTTCGGTGGTGAGTAAATTATTGGAAACGCTGCTGAAAGAGAAAATAGTGAGGTTTCTGGAGTCCAGCGGATTACAGGATCCGAGGCAGCATGGATTCACCAGAGGCAGGTCTTGTCAGACAAATCTGATTGATTTTTTTGACTGGGTGACCAGGGAGTTGGACCAAGGGAGAGCTCTAGATGTGGTGTATTTAGATTTCCGTAAAGCCTTTGACACTGTTCCTCACAGGCGACTTATAAACAAACTGAGCACCCTAGGGATGGACCCTAAAGTTACTGCTTGGGTTAGAAGTTGGTTGGGTGGGAGGCGACAGAGTACAGGTAAATGGAGCTCACTCTGAGGAGAAGGATGTTGCCAGTGGTGTGCCCCAGGGATCTGTCCTTGGTCCGATTCTTTTTAACATCTTTATTAGTGATATAGCGGAAGGGCTGTCGGGTAAGGTTTGCCTCTTTGCGGATGATACCAAAATCTGCAATAGAGTAGACACCCAGGAAGGGGTAGATAACATGAGGAGGGATCTAGCTAAGCTTGAAGAATGGTCTAGAATTTGGCAGCTGGGATTTAATGTTAAAAAATGTAAGGTCATGCATTTGGGCTGCAGCAATCCAAGGGAGCAATACAGTATAGGAGGTGAAGTACTTTTGTCCACTAAAGAAGAGCGGGACCTAGGCGTGGTTGTGTCTGATGATCTTAAAGTAGCTAAACAGGTGGAAAAGGCGACAGCAAAAGCTAGAAGGATGCTTGGGTGCATACGGAGAGGAATGGCTAGCAGAAAAAAGGAGGTGATAATGCCTCTGTATAAGTCTTTGGTGCGACCTCATTTGGAGTATGGTGTGCAATTCTGGAGACCGCACCTTCAAAAGGATGTGAACAGGATGGAGTCGGTGCAGAGGGTTGCTACCAAAATGATTAATGGGCTTCATTATAAAGCATATGAGGACAGACTTAAGGATCTTAATATGTACACCTTAGAGGAAAGGCGGGATAGAGGTGATATGATTGAGATGTTTAAATACCTCCGTGGCATAAATGTTCAGGGAGAGAGCCTCTTTCAATTGAAAGCAAGTTCTGCTACGAGGGGACATGGGATGAGGGTGAAGGGAGATAGATTCAGGAGTGATATGCGGAAATATTTCTTTACGGAAAGAGTAGTGGATCCGTGGAATAGTCTCCCAGTGGAGGTGGTAGAGATGAGGACAGTAACTGAATTCAAGAAAGCATGGGACCAACACAGAGGATCTCTAAAGGCAAAAAGTGGACTGTTGTAGTTGTTATGGAAGGACAGACTAGATAGGCCATGTGGTCTTTTTCTGTCGTCATATTTCTATGTTTCTATGTTTCTATGATGAAATGCTCCAAGAAATCAAGGAAGCTAACAAAAGTTACAGCGCGGTAATAATAATGGGCGATTTCAATTACCCCGGTATTGACTGGGTCAGTGTCACGGCAGTACATGCTAGGGAGATAAAGTTCCTAGATGACATAAATGACTGCTTCTTGGAGCAGCTGGTCCATGAACCGACGAGAGGGGAAGCCATATTAGAGCTAGTCCTTAGTGGAACACCAGATCTAGTGCAAGAGATAAGGGTGTTGGGGCCACTTGGCAATAGTGATCATAGCATGATCGCCTTTGATTTAATTAGTGGAAGAGGGATAGTAAGGAAATCCACAGTACTACCTTACAACGTTCGAAAGGGAAACTATGATAAAATGTGGAAAATAGTTAAGAAAAAACTAAAAGGAGCAGTTGCAAAGGTTAAAGACTTACATCAAGCTTGGGTGTTGTTGAAAAATACTATCTTGGAAGCCCAGACCAGCTGTATTCCACGCTTTAAGAAAAGTGGAAAGAAGTCCAAAAAACTGCCAGCATGGTTTAAAGGTGAGGTCAGTGAGGCTGTTGTTGCCAAGAAAGCATCTTTCAGGAAATGGAAAAAAGAGCCAAACGATGAAACCTGGAAACAGCACAAGCACTGGCAGGTCAAATACAAGGCATTGATAAAGAAGGCAAAGAGAGAATTTGAGAAGCTTGCTGCAGAAGTAAAAACGCGAAATAAACATTTTTTCAAGTACATTCGTAGCCAAAAACCTGTGAGAGAGTCAGTTGGACCATTAGATGATAGAGGAGTTAAAGGGGCGCTAAGAGGCGACAAGGCAGTAGCGGAGAGACTGAATGAATTCTTTGCTTTGGTCTTTACTGAGGAAGATATAGCGATGTTACCCATGACTGAAGTGGTATTTAAAGGTGCGGAAGAATTGAAGGAAATATCGATACATCGGGAAGATGTATTACAACTATTAGATAAACTGAAGAGTAGCAAATCACCTGGGCCGGATGGTATACATCCAAGGGTGTTGAAAGAACTGAAATACGAGATTGCAGACCTGCTATTAGTAATCTGTGAACTATCATTAAAATCATCTCTAATACCTGAAGATTGGCGGATCGCCAATGTAACACCAATTTTTAAAAAGGGTTCGAGGGGTGATCCGGGAAACTACAGACCGGTGAGCCTCACGTCAGTACCGGGAAAAATGGTAGAAACCATCATAAAGAATAAAATTACTCAGAATGTAGATAGTCATGGCCTAATGGGAGACAGCCAACATGGCTTTAGACAAGGAAGATCTTGTCTTACTAATCTGTTATGTTTTTTTGAAAGTGTGAATAAACAGGTAGACAAAGGTGAGTCGGTTGATATAGTGTATCTGGACTTTCAGAAAGCCTTTGACAAGGTCCCTCATCAGAGACATTTGGCAAAACTAAAGAGCCATGGGATAGGAGGTAGTGTACTACTGTGGATCAGGAACTGGTTAAAAGATAGAAAGCAGGGGGATGGGCTAAATGGCCAATTTTCCCAATGGAGAAAGGTGAATAGTGGTGTACCCCAGGGATCTGTGCTGGGTCCGCTGCTTTTTGACATATTCATAAATGACCTGGAAAGTGGAATAACGAGTGAGGTTATCAAATTTGCAGATGACACAAAACTATTTAAAGTTGTTAAAACCCAAGAGGATTGTGGAAAATTGCAAGAGGATCTTGATAAATTGGAAGACTGGGCATCAAAATGGCAGATGAAATTTAATGTGGACAAGTGCAAAGCTATGCACCTAGGGAACAACCACCCAAACTATGGTTACACGATGCAAGGTTCCACATTAGGAACCACCACCCAGGAAAAAGATTTAGGCGTCATTGTGGATAACATGTTAAAACCCTCAGCCCAGTGTGCAGCGGCAGGCAAGAGAGCAAATAGAATGCTAGGTACCAGGTACAGGGCACTCTAGAAACTCCTCGCAAAGTTACTACAACGCCCATACCTTGCCTCCTACCATGTATCAAATAATCCACTTGATATTTATCCTGCTTATCGCAGCAACCCCTGCTATAACACTCGCACTAGAACCTGGAATCAAGCAGATCCCTATACTTTATAGCGCGGGAAGGCGCTCAACGCAAGATCCATGCCACGCCACCTCGAGAACCAAAATACCATATTCTCACCTCCTACATATACCATTGCTGCCCACTGTCAAAGACACTACAGAGAAATACAAGACCAATCAGCTACTCAAATGTGCCTTAATTAATGCCAGATCTATACGCTCTAAATGGCCTGTGGCTATTGATCTGATAGCAGCACATAATCTGGATATATTGCTGATAACTGAGACATGGCTAACCGACAACGACAACGTCCTCATCAACCAGATGATCCCACCAGGATTCTCCATCTTCACCTGCCACAGATCCAATCAGAGAGGGGGGTGGCACACTCATCCTTGCTAAATCAGACCTCCAGTTCAAACAGATCAATATTTCCAGCACATCACACCTTGATGCACTATCAATATCAAATAGGTCCTGTACAATCCACTTACTCTATCGAGCTCCATCACCTTCCTCAGACGATCTTTCACCAATAATCAACTTGGCATGTAACGTCCCTAACCCACAATCTTCTAACTGGCTAGTTGGGGATTTTAACTTGCCTTCGCTACCAGCATCACACGCCTCAGCTTTCCTTGAAGCCATGCACCAACTAGGCTATGAACAACTTATCGACGCCCCCACCCACTCCAGAGGAAGCATACTGGATTTAATATTCGCACCTCAACTGATAACCAACACATCTCAGAAGATCATGATCTCCATAACTCCGGTACCCTGGTCTGATCACAATCTACTCATATTTAACATCCCCACCGAACATTCCACTACTGATTGCAACAAACCAGGTCGCCCCCCAAGTGCCCTCGAAACACGCTTCCGTCCTTTCAATAAGATCGAAGTCCTGGAAAAAATTCTACCTGCTCTCCACAAAGACTTACCTTCGCAAGAGGACTTAGTAACTAACTGGGACAATACATTAAAAGCTGCTGCATGCATATCTGCTACCGACAAGATTAAGACCAAGGACAAACATAAACCATGGTTCTCCACGGAATTACAAGAATCTCTCCTTCACCTGCGCAGACTTGAGAGACGCTGGCGCTCCTCTCGTTCCCCCGACGCACTATGCTCGTACAATTCATACCTACAAACTCACCGAAGAATGACAATTGAGACAAGAAAGAAATTCCACTCAAATACGCTAATGAGGTCCTTAAACAAGCCACATGACCTCTTCAATATAGTTAAATCCTTAACAGGTGACCCATCCACTTCCCAACCACCTATGCCACACCCCCAAGACTATGCCATATACCTACAATCAAAAATGATACAGACCAGTATGATTACCACAACTTCATCACCTTCCACCCCACAGACCGTGGTCCAATTAGTATCGCTTGACAAATTTTCCCAGGTATCCCACAAAGAAATCGAAGATATCATAGCAGCTATTAATTTAACTACCGCACCAAATGACCCCTGTCCAGCCAGATGGATCAAAGAACTACGACATGAACTTAGCCCAACTATTAGCAAGATTGTCAATTATTCCTTCTCAACAGGATCCTTCCCTCAGAGCCTGAAGTACTCATCCATCCGTCCGCTCCTGAAGAACAGTAAACTTGACCCAACAAAAGTTGAATCCTTCAGACCCATCTCCAGCATCCCTCTATTAGCAAAAATCATGGAAAAGTAGTCCAGCGACAAATACAGCATCATGTTGACTCCGAATACCCTCTGGACCCCTCACAACATGGCTTCAGAGAAGAACATGGTGTAGACACCCTTCTCACAACACTGTTCAATAACCTAATCATAGGCATTGATAATATCCACCAAGGGTTCACTCTTATCTTTCTCGACATAGCTGCAGCATTCGATTCAGTAAACCACGATACTCTCCTACAGCGCCTTCAAGACAAGGGAATCCAAGGACTAGCCCTGAACTGGTGTAAATCCTACTTATCTGATAGACAGCAGCAAGTCAGAACAGGAGAAGCAACGTCTGATCCATTCCCCCTTAAACAAGGTGTCCCGCAGGGTTCCTCATTGTCCGCCTTAATGTTCAATATCTATATGCAGCCAATCTGCGATCTCATACGCACTTTCAACATACAATGCCTTGCCTATGCTGATGACATCCTCATGTTTGCTCCATTCAACATAAAACAACCAGATTTTACACCAATAACTCACTGCTTTGAAGCTGTATCCAACTGGCTCCTTAATCAGAATCTACGGATAAACCACAACAAAACTGATGTTCTATTCGTTACACGGAAACCCACATTCATACCCCCTACCTACCTTCAGGTAAACAACATTGAGCTGAAAGCACAACCCACAATTCGATACTTAGGAATTATATTAGATCAACAGCTTAATATGTCAGCCCACATTAAGAAAACAACGAGTGCAATCTACCACAAGATGCGATCACTACGTAATCTCCGACCTTTACTTAACTACTCTGACTTCCGTACTATATTCCAAGCCCTGATATTACCACACTTGGATTTCGCCAATATCATTCTACATGGTCTCCCGCAATCCACCCTGAATCCTCTCCGACTGGCCATGAATGCAGCCGCGAGAATCCTCGTAGGCGCTCCACGATCAGAACACATAACTCCAATATTGATGAGTTTACATTGGCTACCCCTACAGGCCAGAACTCTATACAAGACCCTGGTCATGACTTTTAAAGCCTCAAAATGCCCATCTCTATCACCTCTCAGTAATATGATACATATCACCCCAAATAACAGATCCAGGAGGTCTGTTACATTAAACTCCATTGACCTCCCGAAACTCCTCACAAAATGCTCTAAATCAACAGCCGCTAGAGCCTTCTCTCTGTTTTCTCCCAGAGCCTGGAATGCCCTTCCACCCGAAATAAGAGCTATATCAAGTCTGATGAAGTTCAGAAAGGCATTGAAGCACTATTTGTTCCTAACATACTACCCCGAAGACACTCCATCTGACAATAGTACTCATGCAGATCTCTCATACTTGACCCCGGTAGAGAATGGGTAATTATGATGTTTATTACATGCTCATTATACTATGCCGTATTTATTATCACGATATTTGGCATTTTTATTCTGGCATTTTTATTCTGCTCTTTAATTAATTTCTTACCCACGGCATTATAGATATTCTTGTTCACATCTAATTAACCAAATAACCATGTATATAGTAGCCATGTATATAGTTTTTTGTCTATAGTTACCCTGATTTTCACCAAGTTTATGTACCTTGTTCTATGTAAAAAACCAATGCTGCTTGTACCATTGTGTTTATATTTGTTCATATGTAAACCGCACTGAATTAAGAGCGCGGTATATAAGAGAAATAAATAAAAATAAAATAAAAAATAAAAATAAATAAGGAAAGGAATGGAAAATAAAACAAAAGATATTATAATGCCTCTATACCGTTCCATGGTGAGACCGCACCTTGAATATTGTGTGCAATTCTGGTCGCCGTATCTTAAAAAGGATATAGTGTTATTAAAAAAGGTTCAGAGAAGAGCCACCAAAATGGTAAACGGGATGGAAGGATACTCCTATGAAGGCAGGCTAAAAAGGTTAGGGCTCTTTAACCTGGAAAAGAGACGGCTTAGGGGAGATATGATAGAAGTCTATAAATTAATGAACAGAGTGGAACGGGTAAACGTAGATCGACTGTTTACGTTATCAGAATATAGGAAGACTAGGGGACATGCAATGAAGCTACATGGTAAACTATTTAAGACTAATAAAAGAAAATATTTTTTCACTCAACGTGTAATCAAACTCTGGAATTTGTTACCGGAGGATGTAGTAAATGCTGTTAGTGTAGCTGGGTTTAAAAAAGGTTTGGACAAGTTCCTGGAGGAAAGGTCCATAAACCATTATTAAGAAGGGACTCAGGATATCAATGCTTGACCTAGTACAAGCATTGCAGAACCTGTGTCTTTTGGGGAAACTGCTAGGTACGTATGACCTAGATTAGGCCACTGTTGGAAACAGGATACTGGGCTTGATGGACCTTGGTCTGACCCAGTATGGCATATGTTATGTTCTTATGTTCTTATGTTTAAATACCTCCGTGGCATAAATGTTCAGGGAGACCCTCTTTCAATTGAAAGCAAGTTCTGCTAAGAGGGGACATGGGATGAGGATGAAGGGAGATAGATTCAGGCGTGATATGCGGAAATATTTCTTTACGGAAAGAGTAGTGGATCCGTGGAATAGTCTCCCAGTGAAGCTGGCAGAGATGAGGACAGTAACTGAATTCAAAAAAGCATGGGACAAACACAGAGGATCTCTAAAGGTAAAAAGGGGACTGTTGTAGTTGTTATGGAAGGACAGACTAGATAGGCAATGTGGTCTTTTTCTGTCGTCATATTTCTATGTTTCTATGTTTCTTAAATTCCTGCTGCTCCCGGAGATCACCTGTTACAGGTGAGTAACTATGCTATCTCCAGGAAAAAGCAAGAATGTAGTCTTCACATATGGGAACTCCCTAGCTTTAGATGCCAGGGAGAGACCCCAGAAGTTGTGTGCCCCTGAGAAAGAGCTCCACTTCCCCCCATGGATCTCTGGCATCCAACCAGGGATGGCGGGTAGGAATTGATTAGGTATGGAACAGGTGTTGGAGAAGAGCCTGACCAAACAAGGCATCCCGGCGGGAGTCCTTGTCCAAGCAGTAATGGGCTGTGAAGGTATGAACCGAGGACCAGGTAGCTGCTCGACAGATGTCATCGATAGACACAGAGTGCAGATGAGCCATTGAAGCTGCCATGGCTTTCACATTGTGAGCTGTGACATGGCCCTCCAGAGGAAGGTTCTTACTCTCATAGGCAAAGGAAATACACTGAGCAATCCAGTTAGACAGTGTTCTCTTGGAGACTGGAAGTCCCAAATGAGAAGGATCAAAAGCAACAAAGAGTTGCGAGGACTTTCTATGTTGCTGTGTTCTTTGTAAGTAAAAGGCTAAAGATTCCTTTCTGCATTTGATGCATGAGGTCTTGGAAAGAGCACAGGTAGGTAGACCACTTGGTTTAGATGAAAAGGCGAGACCACCTTTGGCATAAAGTGTGGATGAGCCCTAAGGACTACCTTGTCATGATGGAACCTTGTATAAGGTGGATCAGCCACTAGTGCTTGCAACTCACTGATGCAACGTGCTGATGTGATTGCTATGAGAAAGATAACCTTCCAAGAAAGGAATTTCAAGGAGGTAGTAGTTAAGGGTTCGAAAGGTGGCTTCATGAGCTGACCAAGAACCAAGTTTAAGTCCCATGCCACAGGTTGTGGCCTAATGTGAGGCTTAATTAGCAGAAGGCCTCTCATAAATCTTGATATAAGAGGTTGGGAGGAAATAGGTTGCCCATTTAGAGGCTTGAAAGAAGCTGCAATAACACTCAAATGGACTCTCACTGAGTTAGTCTTAAGTCCTGCATTGGATAAATGAAGGAGATACTCCAGTAATGATTCCAGAGGCAGAGCAAGGGGGTTAAGACCCTTCTGCGAACACCATATGGTAAACCTTTTCCACTTGAAAGCATAAGAGCATCTTGTGGAAGGCTTCCTGGACAATTTTCCCAATGGAGAAAGGTGAATAGTGGTGTACCCCAGGGATCTGTGCTGGGTCCGCTGCTTTTTGACATATTCATAAATGACCTGGAAAAGGGAATAATGAGTGAGGTTATCAAATTTGCAGATGACACAAAACTATTTAAAGTTGTTAAAACCCAAGAGGATTGTGGAAAATTTCAAGAGGATCTTGATAAATTGGAAGACTGGGCATCAAAATGGCAGATGAAATTTAATGTGGACAAGTGCAAAGTTATGCATCTAGGGAAGAACAACACAAACTATGGTTACATGATACAAGGTTCCACATTAGGAACCACCACCCAGGAAAAAGATTTAGGCATCATTGTGGATAACATGTTAAAACCCTCAGCCCATTGTGCAGTGACGGCCAAGAGAGCAAATAGGTATCATAAGGAAAGGAATGGAAAATAAAACAAAGGATATTATAATGCCTCTATATCGTTCCATGGTGAGACCGCACCTTGAATATTGTGTGCAATTCTGGTCGCCGTATCTTAAAAAGGATATAGCGTTATTAGAAAAGGTACAGAGAAGAGCCACCAAAATGGTAATTGGGATGGAAGGATACCCATATGAAGAAAGGCTAAAAAGGTTAGGGCTCTTTTACCTACCTCGGGATCACACTGGATCAGAGACTGGACATGAAAATACATATAAAAACCACAGTAAAAAGAATATACTACAAAATACGGACACTTCGCCGTCTTCGAACACTACTGGACTCTAGCGACTTCAGAACAATCTACCAAGCCTTGGTACTCCCACACTTTGATTACGCCAATGTCATACTATATGGGCTCCCGCAGGCAGCCCTACACCCGCTCCAGCTTGCAATGAACACAGCAGCAAGAGTGCTAGTTGGGGTATCACGAACGAACCACATCTCTCCAATTTTGAAGAATCTACACTGGCTGCCCATCCAGGCCAGAGTTCTCTACAAGATCCTAGTCTTGACCTTTAAAGCCCTAAACAATCACCCCCCAACATCCATTAGCGAGATGATCCACTGCATACGCCCAAATAAAACCAGAAGATCCCTAACAGTGAACACACTGACGATCCCTAAAGAAATGACTACGTACACAAAGGCAACCTCCAACAGGGCCTTCACGATCTATGCATCCACGGCCTGGAATGCCCTCCCCGCAGACATGCGAGCCATTACTAGCCTGTTTCAATTCCGGAAGGCACTCAAGCATTATCTGTTCATAAGACACTACCCTGAATCCAGCAATAGAAACCAACCAACGAACAATCACACCAAACACTCAGAATATCCCAACAACATAGCCAGCAAGACAAAGAATAGCCGAACCAAGCTGGCCTATACTGAATAGGCTAAGGCCACAACCTGGAAAACATAGGCATTACTGTAAATGTGTAGATATGTTACCCCAGTTAAATCCAAGTTTTAATCCCTGTTCGATGTAAATACTATGCGGCCCGTCCGCATAGTAAATTGTTCTGTTTATTGTAAACCGCACTGATATGTAATAGCACGGTATATAAGAGAAGTTAAATAAATAAATAAATAAACCTGGAAAAGAGACAGCTGAGGGGAGATATGATAGAAGTCTATAAATTAATGAACGGAGTGGAACAGGTAAACGTAGATCGATTGTTTACGTTATCAGAATATAGAAAGACTAGGGGACATGCAATGAAGCTATAGGGTAAACTATTTAAGACTAATAAAAGAAAATATTTTTTCACTCAACGTGTAATCAAACTCTGGAATTTGTTACTGGAGGATATAGTAAAGGCTGTTAGTGTAGCTGGGTTTAAAAAAGGTTTGGACAAGTTTCTGGAGGAAAGGTCCATAAACCATTATTAAGAAGGGACCCAGGGTTCTGGTGACGTCACCCACCTGAATGGCGGCGTAGCGCGGGAGCTCCGCCACCAGCAAGCTTCTAAATGTTAAAATAGCCGCTACGGGCATCGGAGGGGCAGCTTGGAGTGTGGCCGCGAGCGAGGGGAGCACCAACTTACCCCAGCGGAGGTCAGCGCAAGTGGGGAGGCGAAGCGGAGAGGCGAGAGCCGACCGGGAGCGGCAGCCCAGACACCCGCGGGCTTCTTGGCCAGAGGCTGCGAGGAGAAGGAAGCGAGAGAGAGGTGCTCGCAGGGCTGCAAACGGCCTGTATGAGAGCAGACGGAGCGTGCACATAAGCGGCAGGAACCAGCCCAGCCAAGCTACAAATAAAGCGCTGCTGAACGAAGAGGCGATCCGCTGCACGCTGTGCTCAGGCGAAGCGGGGGCCGTGAAAGGCCTAGCACGTGGCTGGTGTAACACAGAGGCAGACATACCAGCGACCCACTCCTATAATAACGAGCGGGAAAAGTGGGAGAGCAGACAGCAACGGTGAGTCTCCAAAGCCCCAGCAATATCAAGGGCTGGGACAGAGGCAGAGTGAATCTGGGTGCGAGGCCCGCTCACTGCAAAGGCCGCAGAGAGGAGAGAGGGTGGTGACCCCGAAATACAGGCCGTGAAAACAGCAGAGGGAAGTGTGAACCAGCCTGCAATGGAGAAAGTCAGTAAAAAAGAGAGCCTGATGAAAAAAAAATTGGCTGAGTTCCGCTCCCCGTATGCAGCCTCCAAAGGCGGGAAGGAGGGGGAGAAAGCAGGAAAATCTGCGACAGAGGCCCTGCAGAGTCCGGGGGGAGTGATGGTGGGGAAGAGGGCCTGACTGCTGCGGAGCAGATTAAACAATGGCTCCTTGAGTTGAAGGAGGAATTGAAGGTGGAGATGTGTGGGGTGAAGAATGAGATTAAGGAAGTTGTGCAGACCATGCGCCAAGATATACTAGAGCTGGGAGAACGAGTGGAAGAGGCGGAAACCAAACTGGAGAGTCAAGGGGCGACCCTGACGCAGGTCCAGAGAAGCTGGGAAGAGTTACAGCTGGCGCAGGAGGCACTTAAAGCCAAAACTGAGGATCTGGAAGACCGCTCACGTAGATGCAACCTCCGGGTGCGAAGTGTGCCGGAAGAGCCTCAGTATAAGAACTGTGAGGAGGTGGTCCAGCGGATCTTCAGGGATCTCCTAGTGGCAGCTGGACAAGGGGTGGTCGAGGAAGATACCCGCCCTGGAATAGAAAGAGCGCACAGAGGTCTGGGGCCCATTCGAGACAATAGGCCGAGAGACATAGTTGTATGCCTGCGATCCTTTAAGAGTAAAGAACTTCTGCTGGGAGCCAACCGCAAATTGAAAAGCTTCCACTGGGAGGGACATAAGATGGAGTTGTACCAAGACCTGTCCCAGGGAACGCTGCAGCGAAGGAGAGAGATCAGAGAAGTCACAGCGTATCTCAGACGAGCTGAACTGAGATACAAGTGGCTTTTCCCATTTGGATTACTTATCACGGTCAAAGGGCGATCAAGGACGGTGAGATCCAGTGCGGAGGCTTGGAAGGCTTTGCGGGAGCTTGGAGCAGAGCAACTACCGGAGATGGCAGACAGTCCGTCTACTCCATCGAGAAAGGGATCCAGGCCCGGAGGAGCGGAGAATATGAAATGGCAGAGGGCGAGCGGTCGGAGATTGGCCAGGACGACCAAGGACAACCACCAGAGTCGGGAGTTAGAGCAAGAGACTGGATGAGCTGAGGCAACTCATTAAAGGACTGGTATTCTTGAATGAGTTTTGTTAGCAGGCGGGGGGGGGGGGGGGGAGGAGCCGGGCTGGGTAGCAGGCTAAGAGGGATGGGGGGGCGAGGCGGGGGTAGAGCTGAAAGGGAGGAGGTATAATGAGGGAGAGGAGAGGAGGGGTAAGGGGTGTAGGGGGTAGTGGAGGGACTGGGTTAGGTTGGGGAGAGGAGGGGCTGAGGGGCTGCTGGGGTAGGTGAGGTGGGGAGGTGGAGAAAGTCACTGAAATGGAAGTTGAATCTCCGCAGAGGAGAGTCATGAGGGGGGGATAGGGAAGGGGGAAGGGGGGCCAGGGTGGGAGGGGAGGGTGGATGGGTTTAGGGGTGAGAGGAGGGGGAATGGAGGAAGGAAGGGTGTTGAAAATTCTAACGTTGAATGTGAAAGGATTAAATTCACCAATGAAAAGACAGAAATTGTACAAAGAATTAGCAAGGCATAAAGCGGATATAGTAATGTTGCAGGAGACACATCTACAGAAAAAGCATGAGGCACTGGTGCAACCTCGGGGGTATAAGCATCGAGTGTTTGCCTCCAATCTAAAAGAGAAAAAGAAAGGAGGGGTGGTGGTCTTCATTAGCGGGGAAGCTCCAACAGAGGTTCAGGTGATATCCTGAGATAAGGGGGGACGATATCTCTTGCTGAGGGTAAAGCTGGGGGAGGAGTGGTTTTGTGTGGTAAATGTGTATGCGCCCACGAGTACCCAAACTGAGTTTTGGAAAGAACTGGGTGAGCAGGTGGCGGCATTGGGAGATGGGGTCCTGATTTGTGGGGGGGATTTCAATGTGGCCTGGGAGGTGGGGAGAGACACGACAGGGCGGAGGGAGGGGAGAGGTAAAGATAGGAAGTGCTATCACAGATTTGTGCAGGAGAATGGCCTGATAGATGCGTGGCGGATATTAAATCCGGGACGGAGGCAATTTTCCTTTTATTCAGCAGCACATGGAACCTACTCCCGCTTAGATGCCATATGGGTGGGGAAGGAGCTAGCAGGGAGGCTTCTGGGGGGCGATATAGAACCAATCACATGGTCCGACCATGCCCCGGTGGTGGTACAAGTGCGTGTGGCAGGGGAGGATAAGGGCCGTCAATTTTGGAAATTGAATGAGGGTCTACTAGAGGATGTGAGGGTGGTGAAAGAGATTGAAAGCTTAATCCCGGTGTATTTTGAGCAAAATGGCGGGGGTGAGGTAAAAGGAGGAGTAGTTTGGGATACCTTCAAGGCTGTCGTAAGGGGAGTGCTCATTAAGTGGGGTGCACGTATAAAGCGGGAATGGGCAGAGAAGGATGAGCTGATGCGCCGGAAGCTGCGGGAGATGGAGGAAAGGGATGGGCAGGGCGGTAGTGGACAGCTGCGGGGAGCGGTTCTGGAACTACGGGCCAAAGTGAATGCACTTGAGGCGGAGAAGATACAGTTCCGCCTGCAGCTGTTGAAACAGAGGTTCTTTGAAGGGGGGAACAAAACCGGGAAATTCCTCGCGAGACAGCTGAAAAAGCGGAGGGAGTGGAATAGGATTACACAGATTAAGAGTAAGGGGGTGGTGGTGCGGGAGGTTCAGCGCATTAGGGAAGAATTTGTGTCCTTCTATAGCAACTTGTATGCAGCACGAGAGGTGGGGTCGGGGGAGGAGATTCGGGAATATGTGAGGGGAGCAAGGCTCCCAGCCTTGACGGGAGATGAACAGGAGGGGCTGGATAGGGAAATACAAACTGAAGAGGTCTTCCAGGCCATTAAGGCTTTAAAGAACGGCAAAGCCCCAGGGCTCGATGGCTTGACGGCAAAGTTTTATAAGCAATTTGGGAGTCTTTTGCTGAACCCGATGACCAGGGTCTTTAATGGGCCGAGAAAGGGGAAGACCTTGCCTGATACAATGGGTTGGGCAGGTATTACTCTTATCCACAAGGAAGGGAAGGACCCTCAAGATTGTGCGTCCTATCGCCCAATCTCGTTGTTGAATATTGATGCGAAATTATTGGCGAAAGTGTTAGCGACGAGATTTAATAGATTGTTAGGGAATTGGTGCATGAAGACCAAGCTGGGTTTGTGCCGGGCCGGCAAGTGGCAGACCACTTCCGAAAAGTGTTAAATGTGATGTGGTCGGCACAAAAGCAGGGGACGGAGGCTTTGTTAGTATCATTGGATGCTGAGAAGGCCTTTGATCAAGTGTCCTGGAAATTCCTATATTCGGTACTGGAATCCCAAGGGTTTGGGCCTGGTTTCGTGCAGTGGATAAGGGCTCTCTATGCTAGGCCGACAGCATGTGTCCGAGTGAATGGGGGATATTCGGAGTTTTTCTCGCTAGAACGAGGGACTAGGCAGGGATGTCCCCTGTCCCCTTTATTGTTTGCGCTCTCCCTCGAACCTTTAGCGGCAAGGTTGAGGAGCAGCTCAGGCATCACGGGGGTTAGGGTGGGACGCCAGGAATGTAAAGTGTCCCTCTTCGCGGACGACATACTCTTGACCCTCACGAACCCTAGAGAATCACTGATGGCAGTGATGAGGGAGATTCAAGAATATGGCGAGAGGGCGGGCTTTCGGATTAACTGGGGGAAATCAGAGATTTTGAGTATAGTAGGGGAGGAGGAGGAGCAACGGGACTGGCAACAGAGCTTTCCATTCAAATGGCCAAAGACATCGATCCGTTATCTAGGGGTACAGCTAGGGAGAACTTTGGAGGACTTGTACGCTTTAAATTATACGAAATTGGTGGGGCAGGTAGAGGGGCGCCTACAGGGCTGGAGTAGGGGGTATTACTCGTGGTTCGGGCGAATGGCGACGGTGAAAATGATGCTTCTCCCCCAGTTTCTATTCCTCTTTCAAGTCTTACCGGTGCCGATACCCCGGAGAGTGCTGAGGAGGATACAGCAGCAGGTAGAGCGATTCATTTGGGGGGGGGGGGAGGCGGCCACGGGTGGCGGCAAGAACGATGCAAGTGTCGGTAGGGGAGGGGGGATGGGGGTACCAAACTTTAGCTTATATTATGCGGCAGCGCAGTTGAGAGCAGTTTACGTGTGGCTGCGGGAGCCCCAGAAGCAGTGGGTACAGATGGAGGTGGACGAATATAGGCCGGGAGAATTAGAACGAATAGTATGGGAGGGGAGGGGGGAGAAGGGGAGGAATCCCATAGTGGGGCACACATTGCAGGTGTGGCAACAGTACAGGAAGCGGTTGGTGGGAGATAAAAGGTGGTCGACTACCATGTCACTGCAAGCTTGTTGTGCGGAGAGTACGGGGCCAAGTGCTACAGTGCTTCGTAAGTGGGCGGAGTTAGGCTTGACCCAGGTGTCCCAGATCGTGGTAGGAACGCAATGTAGAGGCTTTGAAGGAGTGCGAGACCTCTATCGACTGGGGGAGGCGGATAGGTTTGCGTATACGCAGCTATGCTCGGTAGTGCACCAAAAGGGGAGGTAGCAAGGGGGAAAGGGTGGAGGAGAGTGGTTTGAAGGAGCATGTCTAGGCTCCCTGGGACGGCAGGGGATGCTTTCTAGGATCTATCGAGGCCTGACAGCAAGGGGGGAAGGTAAGTTGATGTATATGGAAGCGTGGGAAAATGATTTAGGGGTAAAGTGGGGGGTGGAAGAGTGGGAGACCGTTGCAATGGGCATAGCTAGATTCTCCATTGCCACGTCATCGCGAGAGAATGGCTTTAAGGTGCTGAGTCGCTGGTATCTCACACCAGAGAGATTGTGTAAGGCGGGGGTGTTGCAAACGGATGAATGTTGGCAAAAGTGTGGGGAAAGAGGATCCTGGTTGCACATGTGGTGGACGTGTCCAGTAGTTGGAGAGTATTGGAGCAAAATAGGGGAGAATATAAACAAAATTGTGGGTGTGAATATTGCGCTTGGACCTGAGATGTGTCTCCTGCATAGACCAGATGGGAGATGGGATGGGGACTGGAGAATCATTTGGTATTGTGTAACAGCGGCACGGTGCGAAATCGCATGGTATTGGAATAGGCCGATTTTACCCTCCATAGCGAGCTTTGCATGTAGAATGTCGCATCTTTATGCCATGTATAAACTGACGGGGGAGAGGGTGGGGAGAGGGGAGCAAATGGGGAAGCGGTGGGCGGGGGTGTGGAAGTGGTTGCGTGAAGAGGGGTGGAAGTAAGGAGGAGGCGTAGGGGTGGGGGGGAGGGGGGGTTTAATTTTGGGGGAGAATGACTTGTTCATGTTATTTATTGCGATTGTTTTGTGGGTTATTGGTGGTTCGCTGTATGGCATTCCCATCCTGATGTTATATTATATTGCTTGAGCATAAGGGCAGGGGAGGGGAGGGGAGATTGGGCGGAGGGGGTGCCCTATGTGGGTTTTGTAAATCTGGTATTGTGTGTAAGATGTTTGTTCTCTCTTGTGTTACCTGCGGAAAGCTTGGTGTACTGTCGCTGTTGTTCAGATGGAACTGTAAATGTCACAAATGATAATAAAAATTTAAATAAAAAAAAAAAAATAAAAAAAAAAAGAAGGGACCCAGGATATCAATGCTTGACCCAATACAAGCATTGTGGAACCTGTGTCTTTTGGGGAAACTGCTGGGTACGTATGACCTAGATTGGCCACTGTTGGAAACAGGATACTGGGCTTGATGGACATTGGTCTAACCCAGTATGGCATATCTGATGTTCTTGTGCCACATCCGGATGCGCGCCCAACGCTATTCATTGGATTTTCCCACAATAACAGGCAATCACTGCCAGATGAACCCTCAAGGAACTAGCAGCCAAACCTTTGTCGAAACCGGCCTGCAAGAACTCCAAGATCATGGGCAAAGAGGCCAAAGCTGGCCTTACCTGCCTGCCGGCACACCATGCCTCGAACAGGCACCAGACCCTAATGTAGGCCAATGAAGTCGACCTCACCTTTAACAACGTCGCAATCACCGGCCTCGAATAGCCCTTGTGCCTCAGCCGTGCCCTTTCAAGAGCCAGGCCGTAAGCAAAAATTGATCCAGATGAGGCATCATAAGTACTGGCCCTTGTGACAAGAGATCCGCTCATGCCGGGAGACGCCATGGCCGATCTGCCAGATTCCTTACCAGATCCGCGTATCACAGACGTCACGGCCAGTCTGGAGCGATGAGAATCACCATCTCCCAATGGGACTCTATCCTCTACACCACCCGGCCGATGAGCGGCCAGGGCATAAACACGTAGAGGAGCCCCTTGGCAGGCCATTGCTGCACAAGGGTGTCCAAGCCTTCTGACATTCTTTCCCTTTTCCTGCTGAAGAACCGACTCACCTTGGCGCCCTCAAACTTCGCCATCAAATCCATGACCGGTGCGCCCCAGCGGCATTCCAGCAACTTGAACATCTCCTGATTGAGCACCCATTCTCCTGGATCTACTCGCACCCGGCTCAGATAATCCACCGTGACATTGTCGGCTCCTGCTACATGAGTTGCCGACAATGCCTGGAGGTAAGCCTCCGCCCAGTCCATCAGAGACTTGGCCTCCACCTCCAGGGCTGTAGTGCCCGTGCCTCCCTGCCGGTTGATGTAGGCTACCATCATTGCATTGTCCGACAGCAGCCGCACTGCTGCCCCTGCAACCTCGTCTCAAAGCTCTGCAATGCAAGGGACACCACCAGCACCTCCAGTCTGTTGATGGACCAACAAGCCTCCTGAGGACTCCACTGTCTCTGCGCAAAGTGGCTCTGGCAAAGAGCCCCCAAGCCTGAGAGACTGGCATCCATCACCAAAGGAACCTAATCAGGGAATTCTAGAGGCATCCCCCTCTCCAGATGCCCCCTCCATGAGCCACCATCTGAGGGCCCTCTTGACCCCCTGCAGGCAGGGGAGCTTCTGGGACAAAGAGGAAGACTGATGCAACCAATGTTGGAGCAGAGACCTCTGGAGAGGCCGTATGTGCGCCCTTGCCCATGGTACCAGATCGCGGGCAGCTGCCATGGCGCCGAGGAGCTGGAGATAGTGCCATGCCATGGGCTTTGGCTGCCCCAGGAACTGCTGCACCAGGCGCCAAAGCTCTCGTGCTCTCAGCTCCGACAAAAAGACTCTTCCTACTCACGTGTCGAAACGGGCTCTGAGGTATTCCAGCACCTGAGACAGGTGCAAGTGGCTCTTGGCCACATTGACCACAAAACCCAGGCTTTGCAAGAACTGCATCATCTGGGCTGTAGCGCGCTCGCTCTCAACCCTGGACTTTGCCCTGATGAGCCAGTCATCGAGACAGGGATGTACGAGGATTCCTTCCTTGCGAAACGCTGCCTATACCACCACCATGACCTTGGTAAAGGTGCGTGGCGCTGTTACGAGCCTGAAGGGCAGGGCCCGGTACTGAAAATGCCCCATGGGCACCGCAAATCTGAGGAACTGCTGATGCTCCAGCTGAATGGGAATGTGCAAGTACGCTTCCGTGAGGTCAAGAGATGTCAGGAACTTCCCGCCGTGGACTGCCACAATGACAGACCGCAAGGTCCCCATCTGAAAATGTGGGACCCGCAGACAGCAGTTTACGCACTTGAGGTCAAGAATGGGCCGGAAATCTCTGTCTTTCTTTGGTACCATGAAATAAATGGAGTACTGACCACAGCCGTACTGGTCTTGGGGCACTGGCACCACGGCCCTGAGCTGCAGCAAATGCCTCAGGGTGTCGCGAACCACAACCGCCTTGGCCCATGTCCTGAATGGAGACTGCACAAAGGAGCTGCCCGGCAGATGAGTGAACTCAAGCGCATAGCCCTCTTGGATGACTTCTAGTACCCACTGATTGGAGATGATTTGGACCCAGGTGGGGTAAAAGCCCTGCAGCCATCCTCCCAGTGACTGTACATCCACCCGGGCCCTCCTCACTTCATTGGGCCTTCTTAGGACCTGAGGGCGAGGCTGTTGCAAAGCCGCACCCCGCTCCTCGAAAACCTCAAAATCCCTGCGACCTTGCAGGAAAACAACCTTTCTAGAAAGGAGTCTGGCGTGCAGGACGAAAATGCCGTAATTCTCGCTGCTGCCCCCGAGGGACAGCGGTACCCCAACTCGGTTTCTGCTTGTCCTCCGGCAGTCGGCCGTACTTAGACTCCCCCAGGTCTTTAACCAACTTCTTTAGGTCCTCCACAAACAGGAGCTTCCCTTAGCTTACTGAGTCGGACCTTGGAAGAGGAATGTGCCACCCAATTACAAAGCCACAAATAATGGCGAGCCTCCACCACCGAGACCATACTCTTAGAGAGCCCTCTGATGAGATCACAATGAATATCTGCCAGGTACGCCGCCCCGGATTCCAACTGGGAGGCCTCCCCCACCTGGTCCAGGTCCTCTTGTTGCTGCACTCGCTGAGACCAACGGAGGCAGGCATGTGCTACCCAAGTTCCACATATGGAGGCTTGGAGGGAAAGGGCATTGACATTGAACTGCTGCTTTAGCAACGCATCCAGCTTCCTATCTTGCACATCCTTCAGCGCCGCCGCCCCTTCCACCAGAATTGTCATCTTCTTTGTGATTGCCGACACCGCAGCATCCACTTTTGGACACCAAAACAGTTCCTTATCCTGATCCGACAAGGGATAAAGACAGGTCATGATCTTAGCTCCCCGATGACAACTCTTCTCTATGAAAAACCCTGACTATCTTGGCTTGGTCTTCCTGCTCAGGAATTTTGCCTTCCTCAAGCTCCACATCCACCTCTGTGTTGAGGTCCTCCCCTTCGAGCCCCTCCGATATCGGAGACCGCCCCTGCCCCACCTTTGCGGGCTTAGGGGGCTTCACTGGAAGCAACCCCGGCTCCTCATAGGGAGCCCCTGGCCTCTTTCTGCTCTGCTCCACCATCATAGGTGTTCCCCCCAGCCCCTGCTGGTGCAAACAGAATGCCTGGTGGAGCAGCAGGACAAACCCGGGCGAAAATAACCCTGAGACCCCCCCCTCCCGCTAACCCCTAGGAGGAGGAAGGTCCAGGAACGGCCTGGGAGCCGGAGGGTGGCTCCGGAGAGGCAGGCGCAGGCCCTGCCATCCCCTGCTCGATCAGAGAAGGGCCAATGGTGCCTCCCTGCTCCAACCCTTCTTGCAGGGACTGTTCCATCGTGGTGGCCTCCTGAGTGCACCCCCTACAAATGCCTGCCTCTGAAACCGTGCCTCGCCTGGTCTCACAAACCAGTCACTGTGGTCTTACAGGCATGCCCCCACTGGGACCAAGACCTTGGCCTAAGTGAAACTAGTCACCACGTGAAGAGAGAAGCCAAGTGCACCCTCTCTTCGTATTTGTCCTCTTTTCATTTCCCATCATTCTTCTTTTTTCTCAGTCAAGATGTAGGGGAAGAAGGAGCAGCAGACTAGCATGCAGCCAAACAGCCCCCCCTAAGGCCTGATTGCCAAAAACAAAACAAAACAAATTCAATTCAAATTCAATTTAAATTAACTCATTCCCCAGCAGAGCAGCGAACCTTTCCTGCGCGCCTGCACGTTTACATGGGAAAGCGCGCTCTTACAGGCCGCCACCAGGATGCAGGCCGCTCTACGCTACCAACTGTGCTCCCCCGTTCAACTGTTTATCGCAATCCAAATTCTGGCAAACTCACTGGATCGAGCCCTCCGTGCCACTGCTGGAGAATGCTGTGTCCCATGCCGTGCCTAAGAGCTCTTTTCTCCCCTGTGCTCAGTCGTAAGTAAAGGCTTCGGCGCTGAGGGAGCCTCCGAGGGAAGACACCGCTTTTTTGACCACCTCAGGTGCTGCACTACCCTCTCCCCACTACGGGACCAGGTGCACCACTTCCCCGGGCAAACCACCACCTGCTCACCACCCCAGCAATCAGGATCAAGGAGGCTTCCTTCAAACCAAATCCGTCTTCTTTTCTTTTTTTTTTTACTAATAAAACAAAGTGCTCTGATCAGAGACTTGAAACATAAAAGAAAATGCCCCAAAATCTAGAACTAACTATACTAAGCTCCTTAGTTGTACTCAGTGAGCCGAGCCTACTGGCTCACCACCACCAGCTGCTTGGAGACTGAGTGTACTGGTCAGAAGGAGTGGTGCTCACTCTATTAGTACTGCTGTCATCAAAAGATGACGTGCTCAGTCTCCAAGCTGCTGGAAGAGGTGCATTACCTAGAGGTTCGGGACTGGACTGGAGGGACGATAAGGAACACCTGTTACAGGTGAGTAACTACGCTATCTCACAACTTGCACATGTAAGTTGGTATTTATAAACCTATATGTTTATATGTTGCCAATTAACTTAAGAGGCTATCTTTATCTGATTTCAGTTTGGAAAGAGAAAATAAACAATGGGGGATTAAAGAAGATAGCGCCTCCCCCCATCTCTTCTATAAAGGGCTGGCTGAAATGAGCACGTTTTTAAAAAAAGCATACATGTCAGGGAGCATCTATAATCCTGGCATGGATAATTTTGGTCATATACATGTATTCCCTATATAAAATGGGGAGTACACATGTAGATTTTACATGCCCAACTACACCTCTGGCACATCCCTTTGTGACTTCTTAGATATTGCTGACATGCACATATATACACATGGATACCTTTCGACATGTACATGCTGGATTTTGCATATGGAAATCAGAAATAAGACGTCTAAAATAACTCTTCTAAATAACCATGGTTTGTTAGGTGTTTTCAAAAAAGATTATTCACTAGCAGGAAGCTCTGCCATATTAGCCTGTAAAATATCTGCTCCTATGCTCCATTATATTCTGTAAATACAGTCCCGTTCTACAAATTTTTCAGACTGGTCCAAATATCCTTCTCTTGAAGCATTCTTCCATTCTTTCCTAGTGGCAAAATTCTTAAGCTCTGAATAAGATCTTTCCTTGTAGCATCTGCCAGGTACACTATTTTCCTTCAATATATGTTACTACTACTATTTATTTTTATTTATTTATTACATTCTCTTATATACCGCGCTATTCTGCATCAGTGCGGTTTACATTGAACAAACTGAAATTACATTGAACAGGGCATTATAACTTGGAGATAACTATTTTACAGGGAACATGGGCTATGGAGGGTTAAGTGACTTGCCCAAGACCACAAGGAGCACCTGTGGGACTAGAAACCCCAGTCCTTCCGGCCCAAGGTTGCTGTCCTCTAGTGGGATTTGAACCCCCAACCTTCCGGCCTGAAGTACCTTGCCCCAACCACTAGGCCACTCCTCCACTACTAGTCTTAATCATTTATATAGTGCTACAAGGCATACGCAGTGTTGTACAGACACACGTAATAATGGTCCTTGCTCATCAGAGCTCACAATCTAATTAAAAAAGACAAGACATAGTAACATAGTATATGATGGCAGATAAAGACCAGCATGGTCCATCTAGTCTGCCCAGCAAGGCGGCAAGAGTAGGTGCACCTGCCACTCCATGCAGGTCACCCCTCCCCATGCCTTTGTTTAGGGGCGTACCCACCGCTCCATGTAGGTCACCCCTATTTGTTGAGATATAAGAGATAGTTATGTTTATTTTGATTTTATCCTATTGCTATAAAGGGATCCAGTGTCTGTCTCATGCCATTTTGAATTCTGTCACTGTATTTGTCCCCACCACTTCCATTGGGAGGGCATTCCAAGCATCCACCACCCTTTCAGTGAAAAAGTATTTCCTGACATTACTTTTCAATTTACCCCCTTGCAGCTTCATGTTATGCCCTCTAGTTTTACAGCTTCCCCGTCTTAGGAAGAGGTTTGCTTGTTCATTAATACTCTTTAAGTATTTAAAGGTCTGAATCATATCTCCCCTGTCCCTATTCTCCTCCAGAGTGTACATATTTAGGTCAAGTCTCTTCTCATAAGTCTTCTGATGCAGGCTCCAAATCATAAGATAAGAATAAGGGTAGAATAGGGAAGGGTAAGGAGACAAGTAAAAGGGATCAGGATTCAAAAGCAGCCTCAAGAAGGTGAGCCTTTAGCATGGATTTGAAAAGGGACAGAGATGAAGCCTGACGTATAGACTCAAGTAGTCTGTGCCAGGCATAAGGAGCAGCAAGGTAAAAGGATCAACGTCTGGAGTTCGCAGTGGAAGAAAAGGGAAAGGAGAGAAGCAAACCAGTAGAAGAGCAGAGTTCACAAGGAGAGGTGTAGGGAGAGAGGAAAGGTAGTTAGGAGCAGAAAAATGAATACATTCATAGGTCAGAAGGAGAAGTTTGAATTGGATATGGAAACGGAAGCAAAGTCAATGAAGTGATTTGAGAAGAGGGATTATATGAGTATATCGAGGCTGCCGAAAGATTACCGTATTTTCGCGCATATAATGCGCACCCACATATAACACGCACCCGCATATAAAGCGCAATTTTCTGCCTGTCCCGCATTGATTTTCTCACATAATGCGCACGCGCGTATAACGCGCATGTGTCGATTGCACTGAGGTGTATAAAAACTTTGCGATCTCTTCTATTATAATCCATTCATCATGCCAGGAATTAAGCGCAAGTCTTATACTGCGGACTTCAAGCTGAAAGTTGTGGCAAGAGCAGAAGAAACAAGTAACAGAGCAGCAGCAAGAGAATTTGATGTTGGTGAGTCATCTGTTCGCGACTGGAGAAAGGAGGAGAGAACGGCGCTAGAGGAGATGAACCTGCGAAAACGTGCGCATCGAGGTCCAAAAGAAAAGTGGCCAGAGCTAGAGAGTGACTTAAACAAGTGGATTCTGTCTAGAAGGGAGCAAAATCAAGCTGTCTCAACTATCGCAATTAAATTCAAAGCAAAACTGCTGGCCAATGAAAGAGGAATTTCAAGTTTCCACGCTAGTTTCAACTGGATTTGCAAATTTATGAAGAGGAATGGTCTTTCCGTGCGAATAAGAACAACTGTAGGCCAGAGGATTACGGATGACTGGGAACAAAAGATGGCGGATTTCAGCACATTTGTCAGCAAAGAAATTTCTGAGTTCGGCATTTCGGCAACGGATGTTATTAACATGGATGAGGTTCCTGTGTCTTGACATTCCACCAACCAGGACTGTAGCTGCTTCGGGTTCAAAAACTGTCGCAATAACAACAACTGGACACGAGAGGGCTTGCTTCACTGTAGTCCTGGGTTGCACAGCTAATGGGCATAAATTGAAGCCGATGGTTATTTTCAAGCGAGTAACCATGCCCCGCGAAAAATTTCCACAAGGTATTGTTGTCCACTGTAACAAAAATGGGTGGATGGACTCTGAGGTCATGAAAATATGGATTGATAAATGTTATCGGGCCAGGCCTGGAGCTTTCTTTTCTAAAAGTTCTTTCTTGATCTTCGATTCCATGGCTGCCCATAAAGAAACAAATGTGCAAAATTATATTAATTCGGCAGGTGCCCATATCGCAGTGATACCGGGTGGTCTTACTTGCAAACTGCAGCCGCTAGATATAGCTGTTAATCACCCCTTCAAAACGTTCATCAGACGAGAGTGGGATAATTGGATGCAGCATGGAATCCATGAATTCACTCCATCGGGACGATTAAAGAGGGCTACATTAATGGATATCTGCAATTGGTTGTGTTCTGCTTGGGACAAAATATCCCCTGAAACCATCAGAAATGGATTCCGAAAAGCAGGGATTGTTTATAAGAACGAGGATGGGGTGCGCAGTGATGACGAAGATGACGATGAAAACGTCGAAAGTAGTGACGATGAAAGTGCATATGTTACGGAAGAGCGTCTTCAGACGGTTTTAAATTATTTCAATGATGATGTTGATGAGGGTAGTGATTTCGAAGGTTTTATGGAATCGGATGATGAAAAGTAATTAAATATATTTTTGTACCAAGATATTCTTGTGGTGCCTCTTTTTTGGGATCAGGTACTTGCAATAAAGTTTTGGTATAGTGCGCCCTCGAAAATACCACGCGGGAGGGTTGCGCGGTAAGTAAAAAAGTGTATAACGCGCGCGGTATATGCGCAAAAATACGGTAGTTGCGCAGCAGAGTTCTGAACAAATTGAAGGAGAGAGAGAGGTGACTCAGAGGGAGACCAGTAAGAAGAAGGTTGCAATAGTTGAGATGGGAGGTAATTAAAGAGTGGACATATGTTTTAGTAGTGTTTTCAGAAAGGAAGGGGCAAATTTTCTTAATGTTATAGAGAAAGAAACATGTTACATCCTTGTACTCAGTTTTCTATAGACCCTACTTGTTCATGCCTTTTTTTCTTTTAAATTCTGTGCACTGGTATATTTTTTCTTCCATCCTTAATTATTCTTGACATTTTCTGATATCAAGGTAGTCATTTGAGAAGAGTTAGGCAGCATTTACATGTGTAAAAAGCAAGTTTACATTTGAAAATGGACATACTTGTGTAAGCAGGGCTGGCACTAGGCATGTTTGGCTATTTCCTGCACATGGCCCCGCTTCCATACAAGCCCAGCATCCTCAGTGTGGTCGCTCTCAGGGATCTCCAAACCCCACCAATTGAACAAATCTGGCCGATGTCTTACCTATGGCCTCCCTCCCTGCTGCATCTCTCCAGTCCTGAAGTAGAGGCAGCATTCAAAGAAAGCACAGTTACTTACCTGTAACAGGTGATCTCTGGGAACAGCAGGAATTAGTCCTCACATATGGGTACGTCGGTACCGACGGAGCCTGCGTGGGAATGCTCCCCAGCTTCCCAGAATGAAAGCTTTTAGGGCATCCCACAGCGCATGCACGCTGCCTTCCCGCCTTTCCTACCAACTCTCCTCAGTTCTAGTTTAAAGCTGAGACAATAGAGAGAGAGAGAGAGTAAAGGAAAGACAAAGAGAGAGATACAACTCCTAGGGGAGGTGGGTGGGTTGTGAGGACTAATTCCTGCTGTTCCCAGAGATCACCTGTTACAGGTAAGTAACTGTGCTATCTCCAGGAACAAGCAGGAATAAGTCCTCACATATGGGGACTCCCTAGCTAAGATGCCTGGGAGATCCCCAAGGGTATGAGACCCAGAAGGGTTCCTCGTCTTCCTATGGATCTCAGGCATCCATTCAGGGAAGGAGGGCAGGAGTTGTTCAAGAATGGAACAGGTGTCTGAGGACAGCCTGACCAAACAAGGCATCCCGGCGGGAGTCCTTGTCCAAACAGTAATGGGCTGTGAAGGTATGAACCGAGGCCCAGGTGGCTCCTCGACAGATCTGATCGATGGACACAGAATGAAGATGGGCCATAGAGGTGGCCATGGCCCTCACATTGTGAGCTGTGACATGGCCCTCCAGAGAAAGGTTCTTACTCTGGTAAGCAAAAGAAATACACTGAGCAATCCAATTGGACAGTGTTCTTTTGGAGACTGGAAGTCCTAAATGAGAAGGATCAAAAGCAACAAAAAGCTGGGAAGACTTTCTATGTTGCTGTGTCCTGTGTAAGTAAAAAGCTAGAGCTCTTTTACAATCTAGAGTATGAAGGTTCCTCTCTGCAGCTGATGCATGAGGAGCTGGAAAAAAGACAGGTAAATATACCTCTTGATTAAGATGAAAAGGTGAGACCACTTTAGGCATAAAGTGAGGATTTGTCCTAAAGACTACCTTATCATGATGGAACCTTGTATAAGGTGGATTAGCCACTAAGGCCTGCAGTTCACTGATGCGGCGAGCAGAAGTGATTGCAATAAGGAAAATAACCTTCCAGGAAAGAAATTTCAAGGAGGTAGTGGCTAATGGTTCAAAAGGTGGCTTCATAAGCTGACCAAGAACCAAATTTAAATCCCATGCCACCGGAGGAGGTCGAATGGGAGGTTTAGTTAAAGTTAGGCCTCTCATACATCTTGCAATAAGAGGATGAGAGGAAACAGGTTGTCCATTGATAGGCTTAAGGGATGCTGCAATAGCACTTAAATGGACCCTTACTGAATTCGTCTTAAGGCCTGCATTGGAAAGATGCAGGAGGTATTCTAATAGCGAATTCAGAGGAAGTGCCAGAGGGTCAAGACCCTTTTGAGCACACCAAATGGAAAATCTTTTCCATTTAAAGGCATAGGAACGCCTAGTGGAAGGTTTCCTGGAAGCATGAAGGATATCCTTCACTTGCTGCGAAAGATTGAAGTCTTGAAGGTCTAGGCCTTCAGTAACCAAGCTCTGAGGTGGAGGGACTTGGGGTTTGGATGCCACAAAGTCCCCTCCTCCTGAGACAGAAGGTCTGGAGCAGCTCCTAAGTCCAGGGAGGGGGCTTGGGAGAGATGCAGAAGCAGAGGGTACCACACTTGGCGTGGCCAGCGTGGAGCTATGAGGATCATACATCCTTGATCCCTCTGAAGTTTGAACAGAGTCTTGGGAATCAAAGGAATGGGTGGAAAGGCATACAGGAAGTCCTGACCCCAATGAAGGAGGAAGGCATCCTTGGCCTGAACTCCCTGACACGGAATTCTGGAACAGAACTGGGGAAGTTTGGCATTCCACGGACTTGCAAATAGGTCTATGTCCGGGGTACCCCATTCCTGGAAGATTCTGAGTACCTGATCCATGTGCAGGGACCATTCGTGCAGAAGCAGAACTCAACTGAGTCTGTCTGCCCAAGAGTTTTGAATTCCTGGGAGGTATACTGCCAGGAGATGGATTTGATGCTCTCTGGCGAAGGCCCATAATCTTAGAGCTTCGTTGCAAAGCGACAGAGAGCCAGTTCCTTCTTGCTTGTTTATGTAAAACATAGCTACCTGATCGTCTGTTTGAATGAGGACTATCTGGTAGCTGAGGAGGGTATGAAAGACTTTGAGAGCTAGGTACACTGCTCGAAGTTCCAAGAGGTTGATATGAAGGGAGGTCTCCTGTGGGGACCAAGTGCCTTGGGTAGATAGGTCCTGTAGATGAGCTCCCCAACCTGTTAGGGAGGCATCTGTTGTGAGGATTGCTTGGGGCAACAAAGGTTGGAAGGGGGACCCCAGCAACAGATTTTGAGTGGACATCCACCATTGGAGAGACCAAAAGAGACGTTTGGAGTTTGCAATTTGGTCTGAGAGAGCTCCTGAAGCTTGAGTCCATTAGGTGGACAAAGTCCACTGAGCTGCTCTCATGTGTAGGCGAGCATAGGGCACCACATGTACTGTGGAAGCCATGTGGCCTAGTAGTTGTAGCATCTCCCGGGCAGTTAAGTGGTCCTTTGACTGAATCTGGGAGGCTAATTGCACTAGACGTTGGCAACGAGCCTGGGGAAGATAGGCTCTTGCAGTAGTGATGTCTAACCAGGCCCCTATGAATTCTAGGGACTGAGTAGGGGTGAGCTGAGACTTTGGGAGGTTTACCACAAGTCCCAGATACTGCAGAATGCTCCTGGTACTGTCCAGGGAAATCTGGGCTTCTGACTGGGATGGAGCTCGGATGAGCCAGTCGTCCAGATATGGGAAGACAAAGATTCCCAGAGTGCGCAGAAATGCAGCAGCTATTGCCATGCATTTGGTGAACACTCTTGGAGCAGAGGCCAGACCGAAAGGAAGGACTCTGTATTGGTAATGTTTGCCCTGGAACAGAAAACGTAGGTATTTTCTGTGGGATGGATGGATTAGTATATGAGTGTACGCATCCTTGAGATCTAGAGAACAAAGCCAATCCTGACTCTGTAGGTATGGAAGGAGAGTGCCTAAAGAGAGCATCTTGAACTTCTCCTTGTATAGAAATTTGTTCAATTCTCGGAGATCTAGAATGGGTCTGTATCCCCCTGTTTTCTTTGGAATGAGAAAGTAGGGGGAGTAAAACCCTGACCCCTGTTGAAGAAGAGGAACTTCTTCTATGGCCCTCTGGGCCAGAAGGGAGGTTACCTCCTGATCCAGAAGGTCGAGGAGAGATGTGGGAGAATTGAAATGTCTCACCATGGTGTAGGGAGGAAGGTCTGAGAAATGAAGTTTGTAGCCCTCTCTGATGATGGAGAGGGTCCACTGCTCTGATGTGATTTGCTCCCATCTGGGAGCAAAATGAGCTAACCTTCCGGGAATGGTGAGAGGTTCTGGCTGTTGTAGAGCCAGAAAGGTTAAGTTCTCTAGTACCAAGTCAAAACCCCTGAGGGGCTTGGGACTGCTGGGTTGCAGCAGCCCCTGCAGGTTTAGGCCTGGCCTGTTTATGTTGCTGACGCTTAGTAGCAAAGCGACCTGTAGAAGACTGTTGAGCAGAAGTGGAAGGAAATCTGCCCTTCTTGGAAAAAGACTTTTTAAAAGATTTTTTCTTGGCCGGAGTGGAGGTAGACTTAGAAAGTCTATCCAGAGCAGCATTTTCTGCATCCATTTGAGTGGCTTTAATTTGCCACTCCTTGCCAAATAGGTTTTCACCTGTACAGGGCAGATTTCCTAAACCATCTTGAACCCAGGGTTCTAGATCAGATGCCTGGAGCCAAGCAATTCTACGAGCAGCTATAGCAATGCCTGAGGCTCTGCTGGCACCTTCAAAAGAATCAAAGGCTGCCCTGTTGAAAACTTTGAAATGTCTTGAGTATGCTTAAGCCAAAGAAGGAATTCATCCCTTTTATCTTCTGGAATAAAAGGGAGAAAATTGTGCAGTTTTTCTGCAACCTCCTTCAGAAACATACCCATATAAAGGCTGTATGAATTGATTCTGGCAATAAGCATGCTAGCTTGGAAGATTTTCCTACCAAAAGCATCCAAGGTCCTGCATTCTCTTCCTGGAGGAGTAGAAGAGTGTCTTTTGGAACTCTTTATCCTCTTCATAGCTGACTGCACCACAATGGAGTGGTGAGGAAGCTGAGTTTTTTGAAATCCAGGAGAAGGAGGGACACGGTACATAGTGTCCAATCTACGAGAATGAGGAGAAAGGGTGAGAGGAGTCTCCCACAAGTCAATCAAATGTTCTTGAAGAATTTCATGAACTGGCAAGGTGACTGCCTCTCTGGGAACCTTAGAGTATCCCAAAATATCTAATTTTTTTGCTCTAGGTTCTTTTTCAGAGGTTACTGAAATAGAGAGTCCTTTAGCTACTTCTATTATGAAGTCTTGAAAGGACAAATCCTCTGGAGGAGACATTCTCCTTTTTGGAGAAGAAGGCTCCTCAGGAAGGGTGACAGATACTGCAGGAGACTCATCCGATGATTCAGAATCATCAGAAGAATCGAAATATCGTCTGCCCGATTCCAAAGATCGATAGGCGTATCGATCGGTACCGACATCGGGTGTCCCCGGTACCGGGTCGGTACTGAGAAAGAGCCCAGGACAGGGAGCCGGAAACGGCATCCTGGCTGATGTCGATGCAGCCGGTACCGGTATCGAGGTTGGTACCGGTACCGGTACCGGCGCCGGTACCGACAACATGGCTTGTTGCGGTACCAACGGCGTCGCAGCCTTGATGAAAGCCAGTATGGCCTGCTGCATGGATTGCACAGTGTGATCCATGGACGCCACGATTGCCTGGATGTCGGTACCGGGAGATTGTGCCGGTACCCCAGAGCAGTCTAACAGGTGATCGGTCGAGGCCGTGCCATCGATGTCAACCTGTAACCCCATAGGAGGAGCTTTGGAAGCCGGAGCTTCCCGCCGGGGTTGTTTGGCTGGGTCAGGATCCTCAAGGGCAAGCCCGGAGGCATCTCGATACTTAGAGGGAGATTTGCCCTTTGAGGACCTGCTAAAAGTATGTTTGGTTACCTGAGATCCATCAGGAGAGGAAGACCTGGAAGATGTCGATGCCACCGCCGGTGCATCCGTGGGAAACAGCACATGGAGCTTGGCTGCTCGGTTCTGTAACCCTCGTTTAGACATTAGAGAACAGGACTGGCAATCCGGGACGGAGTGTTCAGGCCCCAAACATTTAAGACACCATTCATGGGTGTCTGTCACAGAAATTGTACCGCTACACTTAGTGCATTTTTTGAAGCCAGAGGCTGGTTTTTCCATGAGGGAAAGTTTCTTGTGGGCCTGAAGGCCTAAGAAGAAAAATACACCAAGTGAGGGAAAAATACTATATATATATATTTTTTTTAGAAGAAAAGAAAAGACCGGTCCGGCGTCGGGGAAGGCAGACACGCGACCAAAGAAATAGATTAAAATAAAGAACTTCTTCAGCGGTGACAGGAACACGACCTGCTGGCTCCGCGGAAAAGAAGAACTGAGGAGAGTTGGTAGGAAAGGCGGGAAGGCAGCGCGCATGCGCTGTGGGATGCCCCAAAAGCTTTCATTCTGGGAAGCTGGGGAGCATTCCCGCGCAGGCTCCGTCGGTACCGACGTACCCATATGTGAGGACTTATTCCTGCTTGTTCCTGGAGATTCTATTTGCTCAGGGTCTCCATGTGCAAATCCATGATACTGCTTATTATGCCCCCTCTGATACACACTTTTTGCATCAAAAAGGGTACGACTGACAGAACATTAGAGGTGCCATCGGGTGTCAGAGGCTTAGGACCTATCATTGCTATGACTATTGCTGTTGCCATTGAGTGAGGGGACAATTGTGCTTATCCCTCTGTCCTTAAACACCTCAGAAAGTCAAACCTTTGAGGTTTAGTACTCAGTTCCTAACTGCAAAGATTTCTGAGATCCAACACTTATACATGACACTAAAATATGTAAGTGTTGCTCCATATATGTGTAAGACCCACAATGAGGCTGCTCTTTTTGCATGTGTTATTTTTCAAATAGTTGTTCCTGCTGTACATCCCGGCAAATACACAGGTACTCCTGCATGTCTTAATGCGCATTTCACAAAAAAATTCTAATTTTGTAATGTAACCAGAAAACTTTGAAGATTCTAACTATAAACCTGTCCCAGAGGTTTAGCTTAGGGCAACAGGAGGATTTAGGTTTGCTTTAGCCCTACTACACTTATTAAAATCATGTGGGATATACCTAGAAGATATCTGTGGGCCCTTAGAAGATGTGAGTTCTCCACTCCAAGTTCATCTTAAAGTATGTCCTGGGGAGTAACACATTGGTTACAGGACTGACTTAGGGCCCTGTCAAATCCTGTAGGGAGCTCTCCTCCTAATACTCACCTGTGTAATTCTCAGCCTGCAGGTGCATGTCACACAGCTTATGGATATAGCGGATATACATCTCTTCTTTGTTAATTTCAGATTTATAAAAGTTCTGTGAAAAATAAAAGATGGAAACATTGACAAAAGAAGGTGCTCTAGGAAATTATTCTAATTTTTTTTAAAGACCAAAATAACAAGCAAGTAATCAACAGACGCAGAACTCAGTGTAGCTGTTTAGTGATTTTGTTGATATGGTGACATAAATGTAGCAGATACAAAAAGAAAAATAATATGAGAAAGAATTTTCCTACTCTGTATTCTGCTGGAATTTGTATTTTCTTGTTTTTAAGTTTGAGTGAGTTCTCTTTGGGGTATTTTTGAGCTGGCTTTCATTTTAGCAGAGACAGAGTAGTTGGACTCTTATGTGTCAATTGAAAAGTGTGGGGGGGGGAGGGGAATGTGATCTGTTCTATTTTATGAAAGTTGCACTGATAAATCATAATATCATTTTGCTTTTTGCAGCTACATTTTGAGCAAGAGTGACATCTGGAGAATTTAATTTCCTTGATCAACCCCGCTCACACACACACACACACACACACACACACACACATTTCCCACTCTTGTCTCTTTTCCATCTGCCTGAGTCAGAGATTGTTAAGTAAGCTTTATCCTGACTTTTGACCAGGTAAGATATGTTAATTCGCTTTTCTGTTTCTTAAGCATAATGAATATTAGGAAGAGAGCTTTTTCTCCATTGCGTCTAGGCCTATTGGTATTTGGTTGTGGTTGAAGAGCTCAGGGATTTTTCTGGCTTTGTTTGCAAGAAAATGGATTAAGGTGGGACTTTCTTTGGCTGTGCTTCTTTTTTCCTTTATGTTTAGAAAAAAAAAGAAAAATTCTACTATTCTATCACTTAATGTGTTTTCTGTAAAGAAAATTTTATAAGTAGTCCTAAGTAAGTTTTATCCTAACTTATGACCAGAACCGGCTAATAAAACCCTGTTAATGGTTACTGAGACTGGCTTGATGTGTATATGTATGGAAGGTTGCTGGCCATGCTGCATGGAAAAGGCCACCACACAAATATAGGTACATAATCACCTGGTGTCTGATAGTCAAAAAGGAATGGGACAGACACAGGATCACTATATAGCAAGAGGATGGAATCAAAACAAACAGATAACTTCTAAATGGAGAGAGGTAACCTGCCTGGAGTGGCACACACAATTCTGGCACCTTACTGGGCAGACTAGATGGATCATGCTGATCTTTATCTGCCATTACTTACTGTGTTACTAAATTTAGTAACCTGACCAGTGTATGAAGTTAAGCATGATACAAAGTGTTTAAGTGTGTGTTTCTATAAAGGAGAGTAGAGTACTTGGTGACCTAACTAAAATTCATTACACTTACAGAAATGAACCCTCTATAAATATATGCAATCTATATTGGCATGGATAACTAGGAGGATCTCACAGTTTGAAAGATGTGTTCTTACCATCAAGTTCACAGTACATCCAATCTTCTTGTTCTCAGTTTCATCTTCTTTCATGCAGTCTCTGAAAATGAGTTATATATATTGATTATGGAAATATTAATTAAATTCTAAAACAGGTCTGTCTTATCTTCAGAATCCTGTCCCAAATATGCTCCACAGCTTTCATGACATGAGCTACAGGAAGGATCTACTATCTGTCCAGCCTAACCTTATGAGCCAATGATAAGTATAACATTTTTTTTTCTAATTTGAAATATTTATTGATATATTTAAGACAAAGAAATACATACATAAATTTAAATACAACCAACTCCACAACTTTGGTAACATTTCAAGGCTCTCATCCCCGTCCACCCTCCCTTTGCTCAGAGCCTTTCCACAAGTTCAGCCACAGGGCCAAGTTCACAATTCATTGGAAAACATAGCAGTTTCAAAAACCTCCCATTTTTATTAAAACAGAACATGCAAACAAAAACTGTCCACCAAATATACATCAGGGACATACTTAGAATAACAGAGATATTTCAATGTACCCGGAGGGGCCTCTGCTCATAGCCTCTTACAGGTAACCATTAAGTGTCCCAACACCCACTTCACCCCCTCCCCAGTCCTTTCACACATCCCCCATCTCCCAAACCAGCCCTCCTCCCAGTCCACACATTCCTCCCCAGTCACTTCCCCAGCACCTTCACCAATCTCTCTCCTTTGCCACTCACTGTACCACATCCATATTTTCTGAAACACACTTTTGTTGTGATGTTTGTAAGTTGCCACTTCATACAGGCACCACAATTGCTCCAGCCTGCCCAAGACCTCTATTTTTGTGGGCACCGCCAGTTGCTTCAACCTGGCAGCCAAAGCCATCTTAGCCACACACACACACACGGTACCCCAAGAAGGTCTCCAACTGTCTATTCCCCTCCCTCACATACCTCAATTGAATACAACCATGGCTGGTTCCAACTGCACCACAATCTTAGTAATCCCGT
This sequence comes from Ichthyophis bannanicus, assembly GCA_033557465.1. Classification (NCBI taxonomy): domain Eukaryota; kingdom Metazoa; phylum Chordata; class Amphibia; order Gymnophiona; family Ichthyophiidae; genus Ichthyophis; species Ichthyophis bannanicus. The sequence continues at coordinate 39,626,039 of CM066046.1, forward strand.
AAAACAAACTCTCTACCTCCCTCCACATTGTCTGCACTTTGGGGAAGTTCTAGATTAGATGCTTCAGGTTCCCTCTGCCACCCCATCCCTTCCAGCACTCCCCTCCTGATGTCTCACTTATAGCCTGCAATCTAACATGGGTCGAATGCATGCGAGGTTGGACTTTTATGCTATTCGCCAAGAAGGCCTTACCGGTTGCCAACATCTGAGGGCCATCAAAAACAGCCTTCCATCAACCTACTCCCCAAGGACCGAGAAGCTCCTCCTCCCCCCAGCGCCTCTAGCACTCTGCTTTACCCCCTCCATTCTCCATTAACCTTTGAGGGAATCATGCAGAAGCCCTTTCTGCTCTGCCATTTTCTGCATGATTCCCTCAAATAGCATGGGTTTCAACCTCAGGTCCCTCCATATTGCTTGCTGTCGCATAAAATGATGTAATTGTACATATGCATAATAATCTCTACTACCCAATCCAAAAGTATTAGACAGTTCTGAAAAGGGCAACATCTCCCCCTCCCCTTGTCCAGTAGCCATCCCTAGCGCAGAAGCCCTTTTCATTCCCATTCTTGGAAAAAAAAACCCCTTCCAATACTGATGTAAATTCTCCCAACCCCATAGAAATGCTCTCTGCGAATATCGCTTGCCTCCCAGAAGTTGCCTCTATACCTTGTCCATACCCCTACAGTCAGAGCCTTGTATGGGTTCTCTTCACCTTCCCTCCCCCTATTATGCTGATGATCCCACACTTGTGATTCCAAATTCTCCCCCTCCCTACCCTGTTCCATCTGTACCCAATGGGGAACTTCCTCCTCACCCTTCCAAGCTACCAATGCTCGTAACTGCGCTGCATTGTAATAAATCACTGAATAGGGTACTCCCAACCCCCTCTCATCTCGTATCATAAACATAAGGTGCCCAAAGATCCGTGGTGCATTCCCTGTCCATATATATTCCATGATCACCCTTTGAAGCTCTTTAAGATAGGTCCGGGGAATTGCACAAAATAGAGAGGTGAATAGAAACAGGATTTGAGGAAGTACATTCATTTTTATGGCTGCAATTCTCCCTAACCATGATAAATGCAAACCCTTCCATCTATGCAGATCCCGATGTATGACCTCTAGAAGTGGACAATAGTTACACTCCTTAAGATATTCCAACGTGTTACCTAACTGAAAGCATAGTTACTCACCTGTAACAGGTATTCTCCAGAGACAGCAAGAATCAGTCCTCACATATGGGTGACATCAGCGCCGAGAGCGCCCACGCGGTAATCTCTCCCCAGCTTTCAAAGAAAGCCTTTGGGAGATGTACCACACCTGCGTGGTCCCCTTCCCACCTAAGGGTGCCATCTTGCCTCAGTATGGTAACATAGCTCAAAATGGCAAAAAGAAAAACTGAATGGGGAGGAAGGAGGGTTGTGAGGACCAATGCCTGCTGTCCTCGGAGAACACCAGTTACAGATGAATAGCGATGCTTTTTCCGAGAACAAGCAGAAGTCATTCCTCACATATGGGATTCCCCAGTTACAGGCTACCAAAAAAACATGTAAAAAAGCCACGATGACCAGAAAAAGGTGAACCGTGAGAAGCAATAACTGAGTCAAGGAACCAGACCCACGAGCGGCCCCAAGTGTCAAGCGAGGAACCAGTCCTCCGGTAGCCTGAACACACCGAAGGGCCAGAGGGCAGGAATTGCCTTACACCCCAAACAAGTCATGGAGTACTGCCTGGCTGAAGATGCTGTCCTGTCAGGACTCCTTCTCCATGTGAGTAGTGAGCTGCGAAGGCATGGACAGAGGACCAGGTGCCAGCCTGACAGATCTGTCAAGGGGAAGGAGCACAGGTTTGCCACAGAGGCCGCCATGCGCCATGACCGGACACTCCAGCGAGAGATCGACCTGCTCGTAAGCGAAGGCAATGCAGTCCATCACCCAAGTGGACAGGTTACATTTAGAGACCACTATTCCCAGTTGATTTAGGTCATAGGAGAAGAAGAGCTGTGAGGAGCAACAGTGGACCTGAGTACGCTTTAGGTAGAAGGACAGGACCCGCTTACAGTCCAGGGTATGGAGAGCCGCCTCTGCCCTGCTGGCATGGGGGTGTGGAAAGAAAGTAGGAAGCGCCACCTCCTGGTTGAGGTGGAACAGGGACACCACCTTTAAGAGAAACTTGGGGTGCATGCGGAGCACGACCCTGTTATTGTAGAACCTGGTATAAGGTGGGTGAGCAACCAGGGCCTGGAGCTCGCTGACCCTGCGAGCTGAGGTGAGCGCCACAAGGAAGATACTTAAGGTGGCACAGGCCAAGAGGCTGAAAAGGTGGTGCAGTGAGTTTTGAGAGAACTACATTGAAGTGCTACTCCACTGCCGGGGAGCCAACAGTTGGCTTAGAGAGAAGTAGGATCCACAAGAATCGAATGACAAGGGGGCTGGACAGAGAGGGGCTTGCCCTTGACAAGATGATGGTGCGCCAAAAGTGCACAAAGGTGTATTCTGATGGAGTTGGACTTCAGCCCTGCCTGGAACAGGTGAAGTAAGTACTAGAGGACCAGCTGGACTGGACAGCAGAAGGGGTTAACCTGCCTCTCAATAAATCAAATCAAGAACCTACACCACTTGAAGACATAGGCCTGGTGGGTGGAAGGTTTGCGAGAAGCCAAAGGAACTGCTTCCACCTTGCTGGAGAGGTTGAGGTGGGCTAAGGCTACCCTTTCAGCAGCCAAGCTGTCAGAGACAGGGACCCCAGGTTGAGGTGCAGGAGGGAGCCATCCTCCTGCGAGAACAGGCAGAGGAGCAACGGGAACCAGTCTGCCAGGCCCACCGAGGGGCCACCAGTATCACTGTGGCTCTGTCGAACTGGATCTTGAACAGGGTCCTGGCGATCAGCAGCATGGGTGGGAAGGCGCAGAAAAGGCCCTCTTCCACGGGATAAGAAACACATCTGCTGCCACCAGCGAGGGACGTGTCTGCTTGGAGCAGAAGCAAGCTAGCTGGGCACTGGCTGGGCTGTCGAAGAGGTCCAACTGTGGGAGTCCCCAAAGATGGAAAAGTCGACTGGCCACTTTGGGGTTCAGCTGCAACTCATGCGGTTGGAGGACTCAGCTGAGCCGATCCACCAGGACGTTGTCCTGGCCCATGAGGTAGATTTCCCGCAGATGCCTCTTGGCACAGGAGGAGTGACCCCGTCCCACCCTGCTTGTTGATGTAAAACATCACCACCTGGTTGTCGGCTTGGATCAGGACCATTTCATGTTGAAGGTGGTGAAGGAAAGTCCGGAGGGCGAGAGCTACTGCTTGGAGCTCCAGGAGGGTGATCTGCTGCAGACTCTCCTCCTGCGACTAGTTGTCCTGCATGTGGAGGTTGTCGCAATGGGCTCCTCTGAAGATCCTCTGAGGGGTGGGGGCATGGAAGGGCATTCTGGCCTGCATGTGCTGGAGCTGCCGCCACCAGTCGAGGGAGTAGGCCAGAGAGGGGATTACTACCACTCTGTCCCATAGACGCCCAATTGCCTGCAACCACTGGGAGCTGAGCGCCAACTGGGCTAGCCGCATGTGAAGGTGGGCATCTGGGGTGATGTGCACCGTGGATGCCATGTGGCCCAGAAGGCGAAGCATGAGGCAGGCGGAGGCTGAAGGCTGATCCTGGATGTGCCCTGCCCACGCCTATTGACGTGGGCCCTTTCCAGAGGGAGGAAGGCCTTGGCCTGAATGGTGTCCAACATAGCCCCTAAGAGATAAGGGTGTTGGTGTTGGGGCCACTTGGCAATAGTGATCATAGCATGATCATGTTTGATTTAATTATGGAGGAGGGATGGTAAGGAAATCCACAGTACTACCTTTTAACTTTCAAAAGGGAGACTATGATAAAATGAGGAAAATAGTTAAGAAAAAACTAAAAGGAGCAGTTGTAAAGGTTAAAGACATACATCAAGCTTGGGTGTTTAAAAATACTATCTTGGAAGCCCAGACCAGCTGTATTCCACACTTTAAGAAAAGTGGAAGGAATTCCAAAAAACTGTCTGCATGGTTAAAGGTGAAGTCAGAGAGGCTGTTCTTGCCAAAAAAGCATCTTTCGGGAAATGGAAAAAAAGAGCCAAATGACGAAAGCACTGGATAGCACTGGATAGTTAAATGCAAGGCATTGATAAAGCACACGAAAGCACTGGATAGTTAAATGCAAGGCATTGATAAAGTAGGCAAAGAGAGAATTTGAGAAGAAACTTGCTGTGGAAGCAAAAACACATAATAAAGACTTTTTCAAGTACATTCATAGCAAAAAAACCTGTGAAAGAATCAGTTGGACCATTAGATGATAGAGGGGTAAAAGGAGCAGTAAGAGGGGACAAGGCTATAGCGGAGAGACTGAATGAATATTTTGCTTCGGTCTTTACTGAGGAAGATGTAGGGATATTACCCATGATTGAAGTGGTATTTAAAGGTGATACTGTGGAAGAATAGAAAGAAATATCGATACACCGGGAAGATGTATTACAACTATTTCATAAAATGAAGAGTAGCAAATCACCTGGACCGGATGGTATACATCCAAGGGTGTTGAAAGAACTGAAATATGAGATTGCAGATCTGCTATTAGTAATCTGTGAACTATCATTAAAATCATCTGTAATACCTGAAGATTGTAGGATCGACAATGTAACGCCAATTTTTAAAAAGGGTTCCAGGGGTGATCCGGGAAACTACAGACTGCTGATCCTGACATCAATACTGGGAAAAATGGTAGAAATCATCATAAAGAATAAAATTACTCAGCATGTAGATAGTCATGGCCTAATGGGAGACAGCCAACATGGCTTTAGACCAGGAAGATCTTGTCTTACTAATCTGTTATGTTTTTTTGAAAGTGTGAATAAACAGGTGGACAAAGGTGAGTCGGTTGATATAGTGTATCTGGACTTTCAGAAAGCCTTTGACAAGGTCCCTCAGAGACTTTTGGCAAAACGAAAGAGTCATGAGATAGGAGGCAGTGTACTATCGTGGATCAGGAACTGGTTAAAAGATAGAAAGCAGAGGGTAGGGCTAAATGGCCAATTTTTTCAATGGAAAAAGTTGAATAGTGAGTACCCCAGGGATCTGTGCTGGGTCAGCTGCTTTTTGACATATTCATAAATGACCTGGAAAAGGGAATAATGAGTGGGGTTATCAAATTTGCAGATGACACAAAACTATTTAAAGTTGTTAAAACCCCAGAGGATTGTGGAAAATTGCAAGAGGATCTTGATAAATTGGAAGACTGGGCATTCAAATCGCAGATTAAATGTAGACAAGTGCAAAATTATGCACCTAGGAAAGAACAACCCAAACTATGGTTACACGATGCAAGGTTCCACATTGGGAACCACTACCCAGGAAAAAGATTTAGGCGCCATCGTGGATAACATGTTAAAACCCTCTGAACAAGTGTGCAGCTGCAGCCAAGAGAACAAATAGAATGCTAGATATCATAAGGAAAGGAATGGAAAATAAAACAAAGGATATTATAATGCCTCTGTATCGTTCCATGGTGGGACCGCACCTTGAATATTGTGTGCAATTCTGGTCACTGTATCTTAAAAAGGATATAGTGTTATTAGAAAAGGTACAGAGAAGAGCCACCAAAACGGTAAAGGGAATGGAAGGATACTCTTATGAAGAGAGGCTATAAAGGTTAGGGCTCTTCAACCTGGAAAAGAGACGGCTGACGGGAGATATGATAGAGGTCTATAAATTAATGAATGGAATGGAACAGGTAAACGTAGATCGATTGTTTATGTCATCAGAATATAAAAAAAAGACTAGGGGACAGGCAATGAAGCTACAGGGTAACCTATTTTAGACTAATAAGAGAAAATATTTTTTCACTCAACGTGTAATCAAACTCTGGAATTTGTTACCGGAGGATGTAGTAAAAGCTGTTAGTGTAGATGGTTTAAAAAAGGTTTGGACAAGTTCCTGGAGGAAAGGTCCATAAACCATTATTAAAAGGGACCCGGGATATCACTGCTTGACCCAATACAAGCATTGAGGAACCTGTGTCTTTTGGGGAGACTGCTAGGCACTGTCATGAAGTGGGTATCAATAAAGATGCAAACCTGAAAAGAAACCCTGTTTCTCAGAGAAATCTAGATGTGCAGTTACCTCAAGGCACAGCTAGAGGGGGCAGGAGTGATCATACAGGAGCTAATGAGCCTAAGAGAGCTAATGACTTGCACCTGGGAATGAGCCCGGGAGTTTCAAAGGAAAGATTCCTTTATAAGCAGAAGCTGAATGCTAGCAAAGGAGGAACACCTCTATTGGAAGGAACACCTCTATTGAGAGGAACACCTCTATTGAGAGGAACAGCTCCAGAGGAAGGGGAGAACTGGAACCGGATCCAGAAAGAGGAACACCTCTATTGAGACGAACAGCTCAAAGAAGAGGACAGAGAGAAGGAACAGCTCTGAGGGAAGGAGCAGCTCTAAGAGAAGGAGAAGGACTTGGAGAAAGAATCCTACCTGAGCAAGCCCAAAGGAACAGCGTTCACAAAGGTGGAGTTTAGAAGGGCCAGGCTAAGCTAGTAGCTGTTCAGAGGGAGTCTGCTGGAAAAAGCACTAAGGCTAGAGAGTGTGCCACTCCCTGTTCCCACAACGTTCCTGATTCAAAAGCAGAGAGACGTATCCAGAAAACCAGAGAGATAGGTTTGGAGAAAAGCCTGCAGTCTCTGGGAAATACTAGTCAAGTTTTACCAGGCACCAAAGGAAAAGCAGTTTCTGACAAAGCTAAGTTCTTACTGAAGCACAAAGTTGAATCCACACCAGGTTTTACCAAGCTGCCAGAAAGCACAGCCCTGCCTAGAGCTTATCGGCAGAGAACCTGTTGCAGGAGAAACGTTTCTGGGAGAGAAAGCTCCACGGATTCAAACCACAGAGGCTCCAGGTATGAAAGCTTTATTCATGATACTGAATGCTTAACACCTAGAGGCACTGCTAAAACAAATACTCAGTTTGCAGGGAAGAAGAAACCAGGGTGGTTTCAGAAAATTCCCAGGGAACTTAAAACACAGTCTTATTGGAGGCAAGAGCCTAGTGACACTTCACGTAGACCTGTAGCAGACAGGGACAGGGACTACTCTGATGATGAATGTAGTGGAGCAGAATCCATGGAAATTGAATATATAAATGCTGTTCCCATTCCTCCACCAGAAGAGATGGATTGTGGTTTGTGCATGGCCACGAGCCTAGAATCTGTAGCCACTGTATAACTGAGAAGAAGTTTGTTTAATCCTTATTGTGTTGGAATGAAGTGAATTCCTCTGATTAACCCTTGCACTAATTGTGGAGTTTAACAATTAGTCAGCTTGTTAATACTGGTACCTTTTGAAACAAAGGACATTCTTTTGATTTCTCAATGTCTTATTTGAACCCTTGCACCGACGGGGAATAAAGCCTTGTTTTCCCTACACTTGGTTTGATTGAGCTCTCATAGGAAGCTGGAAATAAGTAAGACCATTCGCCATTCGTGGACCTTACATTTCATCACGCTCCCTAAATATTTTCTATCGTGGAGCATGCCCATACTTCGAATGGTCACCAGGGGATGCCCTCACGACAGCACTTATGACCCAGATTGGCCACTGTTGGAAACAGGATACTGGGCTTGATGGACCTTGGTCTGACACAGTATGGCATCTCTTATGTTCTTATGTTCTTAACTCCAGGCATTGCGTTGGCTGGAGATGGGACTTTGGATAGTTTATGACAAAGCCCAGATGTTCCAGAAGGTGGGTGGTGCAGGCTGTTGCCTGGTGGGCTTCTGCAGCAGTGTTGCCTCTTTATGAGCCAGTCGGCCAGGTATGTGAAGACAAATACCCCCTGGAGACGCAGGAAGATGGCAATCATTGCCAAGCACTTGTTGAACATCTTTGGGGTGGAGGCCAGACCAAAGGAGAGAACCCTGTATTGATAGTGGCAGCCTCCCATCACGGAGTTACTGCCTGTGAAGGGGGTAGATAAGGATGTGTGTGTAAGAATCCTTTAGAACCAAGGAGCATGGCCAGTCTCCTTGCTGGAGGTATGGCAGCAATATTCCAAGGGAGAATAACTTGAACTTCTCCCTTACCAGAAATCTGTTGAGGTCTCGCAGGTCCAGGATAGGCCGAAACCCTCCAGTCCTTTTGGGCACCAGGAAGTAGCGGAAATAGAACCTCTTGCCTCCGAGTTTGGGGGGGGGAACAGGTTACACCACCCTGTCCGCCATGAGGTTTGCGAGTTCCTGCTGAAGTAGGTCCCAGTGAAGGGGATGCATCGGCAGCTCTTCTGGAAAGCATGGTGAGTGCATCTGTTGGAGGTGGAGAAGGTACCCCTCCCTCACCACCTGCAAAAGCCCACCCGTCTGTGGTGATGGCAGCCTAGCGGTCAGCAAATTATGCCAGATGACCCCTGTGTGCTGCAGGGCAGGCCCTCCTGGGGGAAGAGAGGCTATGCCCCAAGTATCAAAAACCCCCTCCAAGTTGAGCCTAAGGTGTGGGCTGTGTCCCTTGGCCTGCTGACCCTGCTGGGGAGCTGGGAAGGCCATGTGCTGAGGGTAGTTTCTGTAAGCTTTCCTCTTTTTTGGGGTAGAAAGGCTTTTTACCTGAAGCCTTCCTTCAGGAAGGATCAGGGGTTTTCTTGGAGAGCTTCGTCATGGTCAGGAACTCGGACTCCAGCTCAGCGGCATTTTTCCATCATGAGTTTGCTGAAGAGGTAATCTCCCTGGCAAGGGACATCAACCAACTTGTCCTGTACCAATTGTTCTAGGTCGAAAGACTGTAGCCAGGCATGTTTTTTTTTTAATAGATTATGTTGTTATTTCCAAGTTTGTTTTTCTTATTCTATGTAATATGTTCTGTTACAATGCAAACCACTTTTACCAGTGGATAAAGCAGTATAGAAAAATTGTTAAATAAATGGTGGTGAATGCCCACTGCTGCTACTCTAGCCGCCAACTTGAAGCCGTCATGGCCGCCCGAGTCATAAACTTGGAGCATTCTCTGACAGTGTAGACCAGGGTCTGTAACCACTGAAGCGGTTATTCAGAGAGACCAGCCATGAACACGGCGAGCTCCTTCTCCATGTCTCACAAGTACATGCCCATGTACAGCTGGTAGGCCTGGATCCGGCTGATGAGCACCGAGCACTGGAAGCATTTCCTGCACAGGGCATCCACAGAGAGTGCTTCCCTACCCAGGACACAGAAGAGTCCATTTTCTGGCTCTTAAGCCTCCGCATAGCCGACTCCACCACCATGGAGTTATGGGGCAGTTGAAGTTTTGGAAGCCAGAGCTCCAGTGGACCCAATATATTGAGTCCAGCCGTCTGCTCATTATTGGAACCGAGGTCAGGGTCTCCCATATTCAGAAGAGCAGCTGCTCCAGGATAGGAGGGCTAGGCACCATGAGAGCCTCTTTGGGGGGAGCCTCATACTGGAGGATCTCAGGATCCTCCGCTCGAGACTCCTCCTCAGTCTCGGTGGTAAAGGCAAGGGCCTTCGCCATATCTCTCACAAAGTCCAGGAAGGCCAGGTCCTTGGGTGGGGACTGGCACCGGGTGTCTGGAGGGGAAGGGTCCAAGAGCACATCCCTGTGGAGCCGGAGACACGTTGTACTCAGTATCCCAGTCAGAACTGGAGTCCAGGGAGTCTTCAAAGTTTCCCTGGACCTCGGGCTGGTGCCCCATCCCTGATGGCCCGGGGGTCCCGGTGCCCCTGCACCCTGAGTTGGGTGTGCTGTGCAGGGAAGTCCTCAGTCCCGATCAGGACGTGGCCTGAGGGGGGGTCTCGAGGTTGGTGGTGCTCGAGGACCAGCTCCACCTCAGGGGAGGCCCTTGCTGTGGAGAGGCCAGTGGTTGGGATTGATGACCCATAGGAACTGTGCCTCAGAACCTGCTGCTGCACCATGAAGACAGAAAGATTGCGTTCTAAGGCAGACAGACTGTTCTAAGGCCGCCATCCTGGCCTCCATGCCCGATGGCTCCACAGCCACCGGCACGGGTACCAAGGACCGGTCCCACGCTGTTACCATCGAGGGGTGTCATCGATGAAGATGACCTCGGAGAACTGAGACCAATCCCTGGATGCCGATGGCACTTTCTTCAGCCGGGACAGCTTTGAGGGCAGCTCCCAGCCATTGCCCTTGGCCTTGCGTCGAGGACTCTGAGGCCAGGTATCATGGGACTTCCCCACGGTCCCAGACTCCTCACCCGAGGAGGCCACTGACGATGTCAAGCTCTTCGAGGAACATCCCTCCTTGAGGAAGCCTTGGCTAGGTGCTCCGTGTCCTTGAGACTCCAAGGCAGCGTGTTCACCGCACGAGGAGAGAGTCTCTGCAGCAACCCTCAAGGGCATCGACTCATGCTGCTTCTTGCAGCCTTGGAGGGCCTTGGAGGTCATCTGCTGGTACACACCAAGGCATCATGATCTGGCCCGAGGTATCAAAGGCAACAATCATGCAGGTCCGTGCACAACATATTATGAGTGCAGCAGTCACACAGCTTGAAGCCTCTGACCTAGGCCATGGCAGGGAAGACGGTCCCCGTGAGTTTAAACTCCTTCATTTCATTTAATTTATTAGAACTTGATATACTGCCCTTAGCGATAGACAGCAGAGCGGTTTACAAAGTTAAAGCTAAAATTATAAATATATATAGAAAGGAATGCCAATGATGGAACGGATCGCCCGAATTCTTCGGAGAAAACAAAAGGAGTGTTGTACTACTAGACTGATGTGTTTGTGAAAAGAAAAAGCAGAGTCTAGGAGAATACAAAGATAGTGAAAGGAAGGTACAAGATTGATAGGAACATCATCAAGACAGGGAGAAACAGAGGGAGTGGACAGTGAGACGGAAAGCCAGGTGGCTGTGGTCTTAAAGGGATTAAAGTGTGAGATGATGATTACATAACCAGGCAATGACATGGGTGAGGCAGACATTCATGGGCGAGAGATCGGGGCTCAGAGGGCTAGTATGGGAGAACAGAAGAATATCATTTGCATAGATGTAAAATGAGACACCGAGCTGTTGAATCTGAAGGGCAAGTGAGGCCAAAAAGATAAGAGGGGCCAGGACTGATCCCTGGGGGATGCCCCAGTAGAGAGAACAGGCAGGTGAAGAAAGAGAACCCATAGTGATTATGAAGGAGCGCTGTGATAGGAAAGAGCTGAACTAGTTAAGCACAGTACCCCAAAGACCAATGTCATGCAAGCAGGTGAGGAGGAGATTGTGATCAACAAGGTCAAAGGCCGATAATAGGTCCAAGGAAACAGTAAGGGTGCTATTCCCATGATCCCAGGTATGACACACCTCACTGTGATAGCAGAATGGTGTCAGTGGAGTAACCAGCGCAAACCCCAGATTGGCAAGGATGGAGAGAATTTGTGGCTTCGAAGTGTGTAGCTAATTGTTCAAAGACAAGTTTCTCTAGCAGCTTAGACAGGAAGGGCAGATTGGACATGGGTCTATAGTTGGCAGGAACTGATTTGTCTAAGGAGGACTTCTTTAATAGGGGGCAAACGATGGCTTGCTTCCAAGTAGCAGGAGACAGGCCAATTGAAAGACTAGTATTTATAATATATAAAACAAAGGGTAGAAGCATGAGTGAAGGAATTGAAAGCCAAAATAATGGTATGGGATCCAAGGAGCAGGTAGTTTTCCGAAAGAGGTGTAATGCTCCAGGGGCATCCCCTCCAGTGCCATTCAGAGCATCTCAGACACTCCTCATGGCAGCGCAATTAGCATCACGAACAAATATTTGTCACTTTGCCTGACTTATAGAGCGCCAAGAGCCCCGCCTGAGGAACTAGCTTCAACGCTTGAAACTGTTTGTGACATTTCTGCTCTAAATAAACCCACACTTTTGTTAGGTGACTTTAACCTTAAGTCCACTAACGTTAAAGATGCAGAAGCCTTCCTCCAAGCAATGTCCTCTCTTAATTTCACCCAAATCATTGATGTCCCAACGCACATTCATGGCTCTACACCTGATCTTATCTTTGCAAACAGCGAACTAATTGCAAATGGCTGTTTATCAACTCCTACAGTTATACCAGTTCCTTGGTCAGACCACTACTTAATTAAGATTAGGCTACTTTTAACAGAATTCATGTCGAACATATTTTTCTGTAACGCTCTCTCGCAAAGGCGCTTCAAGAAATTTGACAGAGACACCTTCTTACTGGATACTATAGAACATCTGAATACCGTGTCGAACAATCTTGAGGCTCAAATTCTCAACTGGAATATCACTTTATCTAATGCTGCTTCAGTACCACCTAACAGCCCAAAGAATTTCCATTTCAAAAAGAGACAAAACAAACCTTGGTTCTCTGCTTACCTACGGAAGTTAAAAAGAAACCTGAGAAAGACAGAACGGAAATGGCGAAAATATAAGGAAACTAATATACAGAAGTTATATATAGAAATGCAAAAGCAGTACATGGATCTTATCAATCATGCTAAAAAGGAATTCCATACAAATATTATAAACACATCCTTAAACAAGCCAAGAGAATTATTTGAAATAGTTAAGAAACTCACAAAAGAGAAAGGTACAGATGAGATTGTCCAAACTGATCCACAAGAATTTGCTGACTACATCAAGGAAAAATTTCACTCCACAAAGACAACTATGCACAGTTTTCTAAGCTCACAAGTATCTCAGCCTAAAACATGGGATAATTTTTGCCTTCCCTCAAATGATCAACTTTCTCATATTATCTCAGCAATTAATACAAGCACCGCTCCTACTGACCCTTGCCCAGTCTCCTGGATTAAAGCTACCAAATCAAGCTTGATACCATATATAAACAAGTTTGTGCTTAATTCACTTACCCAAGGTATTATGCCAACACAACTAAAGCAAGCTACAATTAGACCAATACCAAAGAAAACAACTCTCGACAAAAATAATCCTGCTGCATACAGACCAATTTCTAGTATACCATTTCTAGCAAAAATCATAGAAAAATCAGTCCAACAGCAATTACAGGAGCACATTGACAATCATGCCCCCCTAGATGATAACCAACATGGTTTTCGTCCTAATCATGGAGTTGAAACTCTTTTGATTTATCTCTTTGACAATATCCTCCGTATTATAGACAACAACAAAAAAGGGATTCTAATGATATTTGTAGACATTTCTTCAGCTTTTGACACAGTTGACCACCGTATTCTCCTGGAAAGACTACAGAAGATTGGTATTCATGGTAATACTCTTAATGGTTTCAATCTTACCTTTCTGGCAGGCAGATTAGAGTAAAAGTAGGGCATAATACTTCACAATCATTAAATGTACTGCAAGGAGTCCCTCAAGGGTCCGCCCTCTCTTCTCTTCTTTTTAATATTTACATACATCCAATTTGTAATGTCATAAAAGCTCATAACATCCAATACACTATTTATGCAGACGACATTTTGATTTTTACGCCTTTTTCTATTGACAACCCTGTATACTCCAATATCTCAGTCTGCTTAACTGAAATGACAAGATGGTGTAAGGAAAATAATTTTTCAATCAATTATAGCAAAACTGAGGCCCTTATAATTACTCGTAACTCTGAATTCTTACATCCACCGAATATCAGAGTTGCTGATACAACCATTCCAATTAAAACAGAAGTGAAATACCTTGGTGTTACTCTGGACAGTGAATTAAATCTTAAAGCCCACATTAATAAAACAATCAAAAATGCGTATTTTAGAATGAGAATTTTAAGAAGACTAAAACCACTTCTTGCCTCTGATCTTTTTCGTACTGTATGTCAGGCACTAATTACTCCGTTACTGGATTTTTGCAATCCCATCTTCCTTGGTATAGCGTTGCAAACTCTTAAACCTCTTCAATTAGCACAGAATACCGTAGCTCGTATTATATCTGGAACATCTATCCATGACCACATTACTCCAGTTATGAAGGATCTTCATTGGCTCCCAATCCGTTTACGCATAAAATATAAAACAATAATTAACATATTCAAAATAAAACATCATATATCAGCTAACAGTCTCCACTCCCTCATTCTTCATGACCCCAGCTCCCGACCAAGAAGAAAGGGAACTTCTCACAGAGTAAGCTCTTCTTTTAATTTCAAAACTTTGCGAAAGGATACTGCAGAGAGAGCATTTTCCTTGGCTTCCCCAATAATCTGGAATTCTCTCCCAGACGAATTGAGATCATCAACTGAACTTAAAGACTTCCGTAAACTGTTTAAAAACTTTGCTTTTCATTGAGCATTATGGACCTATCTCGTAATTGTCTGATATACCTTCCCACCACGTAAAGTTCTTTAAGTAGTTTATAGTATCATATGATATTTTTATTCTATATTACATTGTAGTTTAGCACATGTCTTGTGATAATGATGAATGTGCAATGTTCAATGATTATTTGTTTTAATGATTATATTTTTCTTACAAATCAATTATCTCATTCCTGTATATCTTTCACTCTCATTATGTTTTGTCTGTTTTGTTTCTTTTTCCGCCTTGATTGTATGATAAGGCGGTATATAAATACAGTTAAATAAATAAAATAAATAAATGGGCACGCCAAAGGCAGCGATGAAACCAAAGTTGATGACAGTGAGACTTAGGGCAGGATGGGTGAAGGGGGGAGCGATCTGATCAAGGGCAGACATGTGAGCGGTATTCCAAAGGTGAGCCTGAGTGTCAGCAGAAAGGGAGTGGAAATCAGAGGGAAAACTGGAATCTGCTGAGGGAAAAGATGCCGGTGGTTCAGAAGTGAGCTTACGAGAGTAGCAGGAGGGGGCTGCAGGTTGGAAGGATTGGGCCGAAATAATGGAAGACAGAGGGAGAAGGAAAAGAATCAGGTCTGTCCAAGGGAGAGGAAAAGATGAAAGTTGTAAGGTAACAGGGGAAATACTGGAATCCAATAAGATGAGATCAAGGGTATGGCCCGCGGAATATGTGGGAAAATTGACATGCTGGGAGAGTTGGAGGTCGGAGATGGAAATTAGGAAACGTCTGGTAGGGGAGGTCACATGAACATTAAAATCCCTGACAATGTAAAGGTTGGAGTAACGGAGAAGAGCCTTGGAGATAGTAAAGCAAGAGTGAGTCCCAGAGAGGGCGCGAAAACCTGTGCACCATGGGAAAATACCCCCGAAGGGGAAAAGAGAAAAAAGAACCCCAAAAATGCGATGCCAGAGGCAAGTGGAATCGGGAAACGGGCGGGAACTGGTATGTGACCGGAGAAAAGTAAGACAAAAAAAATAGCCCAAAAAAAATCAACTTTTTCCGGAAGAGACAGACACACGTCCGATAGGCTCTGCGGAAAAAAGGAGTCTGAGGCAAGATGGCACCCTTAGGCAGGAAGGGGACGACACATGATGGTACATCTCCCAAAAGCTTTCTTTGAAAGCTGGGGAGAGGTTATCATGCGGGATCTGTTGGCGTTGACATCACCCATATGTAAGGAATAACTTCTTGCTTGTTCCTGGAGAATACCCAGATACCTAAATGATTTATGCACCCGTTTAAAAGAAAACCCCATGCCCCAAGCGGAGAAACTTGGAGGAAGACATCCATTAAGAAATGGATCTTTGCCCTCCTTCAGCCAGGTCTCTGTGAGAAAAAGAAGATTGAGGGAATCCTGAAGGAGGAGCTCATGAACAAGAAGTGTTTTAGCACGCAAGGAGTAACAGTTGACCAAACCTAAATGGAGGGGTTGTGAAGGAGAAGAGACAGAGGGGCGAGAGAAATGAATGGACACTGACGGGGTAACATGGAAAAGATTGGAAGGGACGCGAGAGATTGCCAGGCTGGGAAGATGGGCAAGGATGTGGCCACCAGCCCCAATGCACGGGGATGGCAAATGTCGGAGGTGGAGAGCAGAAACTCGACTGCACAGCTAAGACCAATATGCCTTTTATCTATGCCTGCCTCCTAATGTGCTCTACTAGTGGCTCTATTACAAGAGAAGGGGTGACAAGGGGCACCCCTGTCTAGTTCCCCTTCCCAGACTCTCTGAATGTCCACCATTAATGGGTATATGTGCCCTAAGATTGGCATAAAGCTCCCAGATCCAGCTTATAAAGTTGCCAACCAATTCCATCTGTTCCAACACCTGCAACTTAAAGGGCCACTCTACCCTATCAAATGCTTTTTTCAGCATCAACAGTAACAAAAACCGTCTTCTCCCCTTTCACCTGCAGCTGCCATGTGAGGTTCAAAATTTTCCTAATGTTGTCTCCATCCTGCCTGCCCTTCACAAATCCCATTTAGTCCTTGTGCACCAACTTCGGCACCATCCCCTGCAGCTGGCTCGCTAATACTTTGTCAATAGCTTGGCATCTAAGTTAAACAGTGACATCGGCCTATATGAACCACATACACTAATATCCTTACCAGGCTTAGGCAAGACAGTTATACCAGCCTCCTCCATAGTGGCAGGGTCCCTCCCTGATTCCAATACACCATTGAAAACTCCAGTCAAAAGTGGAATTATTTGTTCTTGGAACTTCTTATAAATTTTGCTGTGAGGCCATCTAGCTCCAGGGCCTTTCCCATCTTAAGGGTCTTAGTAGCTTCCCTCAACTCCCCTTCACTGATAGCCCTTCTTAACCTCTCCGTGTCTTCTCCTTCCAATCTCACAAACGGGCACTTTAGTAAAACTGGGTACTCTTCACCTCCCCTTCCCTCACTTCGCTACTGTAGAACTTTTCATAGAAATCTTTAATCACCTATCTAATCCCATTAGATTCATACACCATTTCCCCCTTTGCATTATGAATGCTCCCAATCTGACTCTGTTGTACTCGGGATTTTAATCTGTTTGCCAACATCTCGCACAATTACCCCTCTCAAAATTGGCCTGCTTCAGCACATTGCAGCTTATACACAATCGAGCTAGCCCGCAAACCTCCCCAATTCGATCGTCAAAGCTTCAAATCCGCTAATGTATGGGGGTTACAGTCACTTTGATGACTCTTTTCAAGCACCTTAATCCTGTTTAATAAGGCCTGCTCAGTCTCACCCCTCGCTCTCTTGGCTTGCTAGCCCCAGCAGATGACCCCTTACCACCATTTTTAAAACATCCCATACCATCCCAATTGCCACCTCCCCACCTGTATTAAAATGAATGTATTCCTGGATCACTTTTTTTAATGGTATCCATATGCTCATCATCTTCTAGCAGAGATTCGTTTAACCTCCAAAACCCAAGTCCCTCATCTCTGATGCCCCCTCAAAGGTTACACTTACAGGGGCATGAACAGTCCAAGTTATTGACCCATGCTCCACCTCTCTCACCTTGGACACCCAACCCCCATCACCCACACCATATCCAGCCTGCTATATGAATCATGAGATGAGGAGTAAAATGTGCAGCGACGCTCCCCAGGGTGCCTACATCTCCAGATATCCAGAAATCCCAACCACTCCTTAAACCTGAGCATACTCTGTCTCTCTCTTCTCTCCCCTTCCCTCCATTGAGACTCCCCCACTATTGTCTAGACATGGATTGATTGTTAGATTGTAACCCTTCCCAAAATTATTGGCTCTGACCCAAATCTTTCCAATTCACCCAACATTCTGTCATAGAACTCCTTTTGTTGATCATTTAATCCATATATGCAAGCCACCCAGACTATCTCCCCAGCTATTCTTAAATGCACACCCACACCTTCCCTCTTTCACGATACTCCCCCTCCACCCCTCCTCTAACTGCCTCACTCAGCAATATTCCCACTCTTCCCGTCCGTGGCTCAGCTTTCCATCCTGCTTGAATCGTTTGGGGGTACCTCTTTGATTGTAGCAGCTTTTCCTGCCCTATTTTAAGATGTGTTTCTTGTATACAGAAAATGTCTGCCTTCATCCTCTACCCCCCTCCCACTCCAAAAGCCGGCATTTTTGTCAGGTCCTCAACCCCTGGACATTCATAGCGGCAACTTGCGAGATTGCCCTGCCCTCCCCCCGATCCCCCACCCCACTCTTGATTTTTGTGTGCCCTCTTCCTTTCATCCCCCCCGCCACCATCTATCGCCCTTACCCCCCCTCTGCCCCCCCATCCCCATCTCCTTCCCTGCCCCACCCTCCACTCCTCTCTCTTGAGACACCTCTCGGTGTAGTACTCATCCTGTCATTCCCCGAAATTGCCCCATCCCCATGCACATTATCCTTCAAACTCATCTCCCCGCCACTTCCCACATCAACCACCTCCCTACCCCGCTACCCCACATTCCTCCATTCACACATACACTCATCTTCCCGCCATTGAGAGAAATCCAGATGCCCAGCACAACCTAAACTATTCAGAAAGAACAAACATGTCAATAACAATCATTTGTAATTAAACTCTCCAGTCTATAACAGTCTTACTGAAGGCGACTTCTGCCTTAAAGGGCACATTGCCCAACCCTGCCATCTACACAGTCCAGTAGATCTGGGATAAACAAGCCAACAGTCTAGACCAGGGGTGGGCAAACTTTTTGACTCGAGGGCCGCAATGGGTTCATATATTGGACCCGGGGGCCGGACCAAGAGTAGATGGACGGTGTGTATGTGTGAATTAATATAAATTAAATTTAAATTTGTAACATTAAATGTTTAGATTAAATTTAAGGTAGAAAAGCATAAAAAGAGTTATTTTACAAAACTTTTATGCAATGTATTTCTTTCATAAAATAGTACCTTCAATTTTAGTGGCCGTAGTTTGCCCATCCCTGCACTAGACCATGCCTCCCTACTTCCTTCTGTGGGTGGGTCTTTTGGTTTCTGAAGCGTGGTAGCCAAAGTGGGGGCTGTCCCACCCGCTTCATCCGAAAAGATGGGGTGGGCAAGATATGAGCGAGATTTAAGATTCTGAATCACCTCACATGAATCTGCAGTTATTGCGTGCCGAAGCGTCAGGAAGTGGGATATCCAGATCCTCCCAAGTGACCAGCCCATTTCCAGTCCTAACCCCCCCATAGCCCATTACCAGTCCTAACCCCCCATCACCCCATTTCCAGACAGCCCCCATCAGCCCACAGCCCATTGCCAGTCTTAACCCCCCCATAGCCCATTACCAGTCCTAACCCCCCCATCAGCCCACAGCCCATTACCAGTCAACCCCCCCCATAGCCCATTACCAGTCCTAACCCCCCCATCAGCCCACAGCCCATTGCCAGTCTTAACCCCCCCATAGCCCATTACCAGTCCTAACCCCCCATCACCCCATTTCCAGACAGCCCCCATCAGCCCACAGCCCATTGCCAGTCTTAACCCCCCCATAGCCCATTACCAGTCCTAACCCCCATCACACCCCATTTCCAGACAGCCCCCATCAGCCCAAAGCCCATTAACAGTCTTTACCCCCCCCCATAGCCCATTACCAGTCCTAACCCCCCCCCATCATCAGCCCACAGCCCATTGCCAGTCCTAACCCCCC
Source organism: Ichthyophis bannanicus (assembly GCA_033557465.1). Lineage (NCBI taxonomy): Eukaryota > Metazoa > Chordata > Amphibia > Gymnophiona > Ichthyophiidae > Ichthyophis > Ichthyophis bannanicus. The sequence continues at coordinate 39,645,435 of CM066046.1, forward strand.
CCCCCCATCGGCTCATGGAAATTAAAATTTAAAAAAAAGCTGGCCGCTGCAGCATGGAGTGTCCCGCGGGGCCCCCTCTGCCCAGCTGAACTCTCCCGGCATGGCTGAAGCCCCCTGCTCCGGCTTGCAGATACGCAAAGGGAGAGTGTCTCCCTCGCGTCTCTGTTAAGCCCGCAGGGGCTGATGGGAAGCAGGGGCTGATGGGAAATTTCCCATCTGCCCCTGCGGGCTTAACAGAGACGTGAGGGAGACACTCTCCCTTCGCGTATCTGCAAGCCGGAGCAGAGGGCTTCAGCCGCGCCGGGAGAGTTCAGCCGGGCAGAGGGGGCCGGATTAAAAGGTCCGCCGGGCCGTAGTTTGCCCATCCCTGGTCTAGACTCTTCAACTCTCTGCTGGCTTCGGTGGACTACCGACTATTGCATCTGCCCACTCTGCTCACTGCTGCCGGTCTTCAGGCTCCTGTGCTCGGTGTCATTCCCTTGCTCCAGCACCAAGTCTTGCAACCCGGCCTCCTGCAAAGGCCCTCTTGGCTTCAGTAACATTCCGGACCCTCCGGACCTTCTTGTCTTTGGAAAATGCTAATCCGAAAGGGTAGAGCCAGCTGTACTTCACTCCAGCTCTCCTCAGGGCCCTTGTAATGGGATATGTGTGTCTGTACTGTTGCAAAGTGCCTGTGGATAAATCCACATATATGGCCACTTTATAGCCCTGCCACTCAAATGTACTTAATCCATGCATTTTGGTAGCTATATGCTCTTTGAGGCTATAATCCTTCAAGCAAATAACAATTTATTTATTTTATTTAACATTTTTTATATACCGTCTTTCTACGAATCAAAACAGTTTACATAGAACAATAAAAAGCAGTGTATTTCAACTGTTTACAAGGAACGAATAACAGGGTACAGAATAACAATATCCCAAGGTCTATTAAGTCTTGTTGGACCCAGCTATGCCCACTGGAATATCAATTTCCCCTACCTCTGCCACTTTCTTACTGTCTCAGAACTCAGGGTTCTCAGGGATTCCCCTTATATGGACATTGCTTCTCCTACTCCTGTTTTTCAAATCCTCTAATTTGTACATCATTTGCTCTTTCCAATCATCCGTCACTTTTAGCTGAGCTACCCAGTCTATAATACGTGATGATAAACAAGGATATATCACGCACAAAGAGGTCCGATTAGGTAATGTTTGACCTTTATTTAATTTTGTATGATATGGCCTCCTGAAAAGATACCCATAGGCATAATGTTTCACTTTTAATATATGTATGTCTCCATATATTGAGGCTAGTAAAGAATCAGTAATTCTCATCAGTTGTTCTACTCACTCACCTCCTGCTCCTATCTATTTGCAAGTAGTTACAGTGGTTACACATGGCATACGTTTATATATGTGGTTTTATACATGTGCTTTTATAGATGGTATTTTTTACACATATGATTTTATGTATATGTGATATTACACACCCTTTCTATGTTTTGATGTAGATATTTAGTTCATTGTTTAGAGTTTATGATCTTATTGGTTTTTTAAGGTTTATAACTTATATTGATAATAATAAATAATAAATACTATTTAATGTTTTTAAGTTTTTATGTCGGATTTATTTTAGATGTATTATAGTTGTTACACTCTGTATTTGCAGCATACCTGAATCCCCTGATGAAGTGACAATACGAAACACAGCCTGTGTCGGGCTCTCAGGTTTTTAGTACAACAAATAAAGTATCCTTGTTTATCATCATGTATTATAGACTGGGTGTTTCATACAACGTGGTGAAGTGCTCCCTTGTTGAACTTTTAGCTGAGCTGCCATACACTCCTGCTGCTGTGCCAGCTGCTCTATCTTGCCATCATGCTGTCCCAAAAGGTGGCACAGCTCCACCGCCTCTTCTTTCAGCTAGCCCATTAGCTCTCCCAGTTCATATTTCACTGCCATCAGCTCGGTTTTCAGTTCAGAATACCATACAAGGAGCTCACCTTGGGAGATCTGTTGCAGTGTAACCTCTCTTTTCTCCTCTCCGCCATTCTTGCTATCTCTCCTTTCCAGCTCCTGCGGCTTCCTGCTCACAAAACTGCTGGGGGCCATCTTTTGCTCTCCTTCGTCTGACCTTGATCCCACATAGGCGAACTCATGCAGATCAGCGGCTTTCCTTCTTATCGTCATCAGAAGCCTCTGCACCCTCAATATCCTGGGGCCACCCGAATTGCTCAATATGGTTCACGGGAAGGGGTGAGCAATCACTTTTATCGGGGATTGCACCGCAGCTGAAAGCTCAGGCAGCAATCCAGTAGGATGACATCACTTCCTCCCTCGTCATCACAAGCCCCTGCACCCAAAGTCTCAGGGCCACCCTAATTGCTCGATACAGTTCACATAAGATCATAAGATCATAAGATATGCCATACTGGGTCAGACCAAGGTCCATCAAGCCCAGTATTCTGTTTCCAACAGTGGCCAATCTAGGTCATACGTACCTAGCAGTTTCCCCAAGGGACACAGGTTCCACAATGCTTGTATTGGTTCAAGCATTGATATCCTGGGTCCCTTCTTAATAATGGTTTATGGACCTTTCCTCCAGGAACTTGTCCAAACCTTTTTTAAACCCAGCTACACTAACAGCCTTTACTACATCCTCCGGTAACAAATTCCAGAGTTTGATTACACGTTGAGTGAAAAAATATTTTCTTTTATTAGTCTTAAATAGTTTACCCTGTAGCTTCATTGCATGTCCCCTAGTCTTTCTATATTCTGATAAGGTAAACAATCGATCTACGTTTACCCGTTCCACTCCGTTCATTAATTTATAGACTTCTATCATATCTCCCCTCAGCCGTCTCTTTTCCAGGTTAAAGAGCCCCAACCTTTTTAGCCTTTCTTCATAGGAGTAGCCTTCCATCCCCTTTACCATTTTGGTGGCTCTTCTCTGAACCTTTTCTAAAATTGCTATATCCTTTTTAAGATATGGCGACCAGAATTGCACACAATATTCAAGGTGCGGCCTCACCATGGAACGATATAGAGGCATTATAATATCTTTTGTTTTATTTTCCATTCCTTTCCTTATCATACCTAGCATTCTATTTGCTCTCTTGGCCGCCGCTGCACACTGGGCCGAGGGTTTTAACATGGTATCCACAAGGACGCCTAAATCTTTTTCTTGGGTGGTGGTTCCTAATGTGGAACCTTGCATCGTGTAACCATAGTTTGGGTTGTTCTTCCCTAGGTGCATAACCTTGCACTTCTCCACATTAAATTTCATCTGCCATTTTGATGCCCAGTCTTCCAATTTATCAAGATCCTCTTGCAATTTTCCACAATCCTCCTGGGTTTTAACAACTTTAAATAGTTTTGTGTCATCAGCAAATTTGATAACCTCACTCGTTATTCCACTTTCCAGGTCATTTATGAATATGTCAAAAGCAGCGGACCCAGCACAGATCCCTGGGGTACACCACTATTCACCTTTCTCCATTGGGAAAATTGGCCATTTAGCCCTACCCTCTGCTTTCTATCTTTTAACCAGTTCCTGATCCACAGTAGTACACTGCCTCCTATCCCATGACTCTTTAGTTTTGCCAAAAGTCTCTCATGAGGGACCTTGTCAAAGGCTTTCTGAAAGTCCAGATACACAATATCAACCGACTCACCTTTGTCCACCTGTTTATTCACTCCTTCAAAAAAACATAACAGATTAGTAAGACAAGATCTTCCTTGTCTAAAGCCATGTTGGCTGTCTCCCATTAGGTCATGACTATCTATATGATGAGTAATTTTATTCTTTATGATGGTTTCTACCATTTTTCCCGGTACTGATGTCAGGCTCACCGGTCTGTAGTTTCCCGGATCACCCCTCGAACCCTTTTTAAAAATTGGTGTTACATTGGCGATCCTCCAATCCTCAGGTATTAGAGATGAGTTTTAATGATAGTTCACAGATTACTGATAGCAGGTCTGCAATCTCAAATTTCAGTTCTTTCAACACCCTTGGATGTATACCATCCGGCCCAGGTGATTTGCTACTCTTCAGTTTATCTAATAGTTGTATGACATCTTCCCGATGTATCGATATTTCCTTCAATTCTTCCACACCTTTAAATACCACTTCAGTCGTGGGTAACATCCCTACATCTTCCTCAGTAAAGACCGAAGCAAAGAATTCATTCAGTCTCTCCGCTATCGCCTATCACAGGAAGGGGTGAGCAATCGTTTTTATTGGGAATGGCACCAGAGCTCAAAGCTCAGGCAGCCATCCAGCAGGACGACATCACTTCCTCCCGGTATGACATCTCCATAACCTGACTGTGATTTATATATATTTCATCACCACCAGTGAACTAAAGACTTGCTCCAGCCATTAGTGTAAATGCATGCTATCACATCAAGAGATCTACCTTCTTTGTCAAATGCCTTGACTGCTTTGGTTTACGATATCATTTCTAAACATGGGCCATCAGACCCAAAGGAAATAGCAAGATATGGTGACTGGAACTGCACACAAAATTCAAGGTGCGGTCGCACCATTGAACGATAGGGAGGAATTATAATATCCCTGGTTTTATTCTCCATTCCTTTCCTTATCATTCCTAGCATTGTATTTGCTTTCTTGGCTGCTGCTGCACACTGGGTGGAGGGTTTCAACGTATTATCCACAATGACACCTAAATCTTTTTCCTGGGTGGTGATTCCTAATGTGGAGCACCTTGCATCATGTAACCGTAGTTTGGGTTACTCTTTCCTAGGTGCATAACTTTGCACGTCTCCACATTAAATTTCATCTGCCATTTGGACGTCCAGTCCTCCAAGTCTTCCAATTTATCAAGGTCCTCTTGCAATCTTTTATAATCCCCTTGGTTTTTAAAAACTTTGAATAATTTTGTGTCCATCTGCAAATTTGCTCACCTCACTCATTGCTCCCATTTCCAGGTCATTTATGAATGTGTTAAAAAGCAGCAGGCCCAGCACAGATCTCTGGGGTACTCCAATATTCACCATTGGGAAAATTAGACATTTAGCCTGTCGCAGGGCACCCTCTGCAGAGGGGGGGTAGACCCGGGAGGGGCCCGGACACAAGAAAGGTTAGGGTTGAGGTTGACCTATGCTGCAAGGGTCAAGGGTGGTTATTCCTTGTGGCTTCCTTGTAACCAACGCTCAAAGAACGAATGCACAGAGTGGAGGGAAAGTTAAAGGCTTTATTTCCCTTTCTTGCACAAAACGATTCAAAAGGATTGGCTATGGTAACAACTGAAATGTTCTTACTTCAGGATAGGGAAAAACAAAAGCAAGCAATAAAGTAAAGGCTGTTATCTTCACAGAACATTTGTACAAAAACAATAAACTTCCATCATTTAGTTATCTGATACATTGGGGATATATTCAACACTCCCCGAGGCACAATATGTACAATCCATTGCATTATCTGATTCTTCCCCCTCTGATCCTACTTGCATGGACTCAACCTCAGAAGCCTCTGAATCTGTAGCATCAGGGTAAACGTAATCGGGTTTCTTATATACTTGTTGCACTATGTCCCAATGCCTAGCATTTAGCTTTGGGCGTCGGTCTCCAGGAGTTTTGCAGTACAACGGTCCCTCTGATTAGAGGTTCAAAAGCAGATTCATAAAAAGATTTCCCACTCAAAGTTCTCTTAGACAAACTTCTTTCATAATCTTGCTTACAAGAATGTTTAGGGTAACAGTAATCCTCTTCCCACTGTCTTCCCCATACTTTAGGCTTCTGAAGGTAATTATCAGTAATAAGAGTTTTACCTTTGAGGCTTCTCTTCCTTCTCTCTAGTAAGGCTTGAGGCCTACCTTGGTTTGGCTTCAGCGCAGCAGTGCTCAGGCTCTCCTGTGGTCTTTCCTTAGACTTCAGACCATAGTGGTAAGGATGTTTTCTTTCTTCCAAACAAACATTTCCCACCTCTGAAAATGGACGAACCTCCTTATTCCACGGCTGCTGGGAGGACATTCTGCCAGGTACTCCCTTGCGGTCCCAGTACTTCTCTTGGCTTTTTCTCTGTTCCTTATTCCACTCCAACTCTGGTTGAAGCTCTTGCTTGGCTTTCTGCTCAGGACTCTGCTTCTTTCTGCTCTTGCCAGTGTATTTGCCTTCCTCTTGGCCTCCTCTACTCTGGCTCTGGCTGCTGCTTCTGCTTTGGCTGCTGCTTTGGGCCTTCTCCTCCTCCCTCTCTAAGTCAGACCTGCCTCTGTTCAAAAAGAAGCTGTCTGGGCTTGCGTCCCGCCCAGAGGGGCGTGGTTTCTCGGTCTCTCTCTCTCCTCTCCTGCTCCCTCTAGATGGATCCTCCCAATATTGCAGGTTGTGCTTGCCTTTTTCTGGTTTTAAAACTTTTTCTCTCTCTTCAAGAGGGTCCGCTGCATCACAAGCCCTACTCTCTGCTTTCTATCTTTTAACCAGTTCCTGATCCACAACACTATACTGCCCCTCCAATCCCATGACTTTTTAATTTGTTTAAGAGTTTCTCATGAGGGACCCTGTCAAAGGCTTTCTGAAAATCCAGATACACTGTATCAACTGGCTCACCTTGGTCTACCTGTTTATTCACACTTTCAAAAAAATATAACAGATTAGTAAGAATTGCAGGGCTTAAAAGGAAGAGAGGAGGCACTGTGGGTTAAACTAGATAAAGGGAAAGGGAAATCCATTTACATTGGAGTTATATACAGATCCCCATCACAGGGGTTAGAAATGGATGAAGATTTAAATACTAGACATACACAGTATTGCCATGAAAACAGAAGTGCTACTGATAGGTGATTTCAATATGCCTGATGTGGATTGGCACATCCCTGCTGCGGTGTCATCTAGAAGTAAGGAGATCCTGGATTCTCTACAGACAGAACTATTTAGGCAATTGGTAAGAGAACCCACACGTGATGGGGCCATACTGGACTTAGTGCTTACCAATGGGGAAAATGTTTCTGATGTTACAGTGGGAGATCAACTCACATCCAGTGATCACCAGATGGTATGGTTCAGTATTAGTACTAGGGCTTATAAAATCCATTCAAAAGCAAAGGTCTTAGACTTTAGGAAAACTAACTTTGCAAAAATAGGATAATACCTCAGAGAGTCGTTAGTGGGATGGGAACAGCTGGGGGATGTAGAAAAACTCTGGGCAAAAATTAAAGGGAATATTTTAAAGGCAACAAAACTTTATGTAAAGGAGGCCGCTATGGTACTCAAAAGAAGTAGCTCAGAAGGTGAAGAAAAAGAGGGAGGCCTTCATGAAATACTAGAGATAACAGAGAGAGGAAGACAGGCATCTATATTTGGAGAATAGCAAAATAGGAAAGCAAAAGTACAAAAAGAAGAAGAAGAAATAACCAATGCAATAAAATGCGGGGATAAGACATTTTTCAGATATGTTAGTGAGAGGAGGAAGGGCAAGAGTGTTGTTGTCAGACTCAAGGGTTCAAGGGAGGAATATGCAGAAACTGAAGAGGATAAAGCAGAATTGCTTAACAAATATTTCTGTTCTATGTTCACAGATGAACGTCCTGGAGCAGGATTTCAGAAAATTCCCACAAATAGCAACAGAAGTGATAGAAATCTTGAACGATTTTCGAAGACTGTGTTTGAGAGGAACTAGCTAAACTAAAAGCAGACAAAGTCATGAGTCCAGATGGGATACATCCAAGAATACTCAAGGAACTTGAGGACAGTCTAGTGTCTCCACTGTCTGACCTTTTCAATGCCTCTTTGGAGTCGGGAGTGGTGCCAGAGGACTGGAGAGAGGCACATGTGGTCCCTTTACACAAAAGCGGACGTAAGGATGACATTGAGAACTACAGGCCAGTTAGTCTAACCTCTGTGGTTACTAAATTATTGGAAAGGCTACTAAAGGAGAGAATAGTGAGTTTTCTGAAGTCCAATGGCTTGCAGGATGCAAGGCAGCATGGATTCACCAGAGGCAGGTCTTGTAAGACAAATCCAATTGATTTCTTTGACTGGGTGACCAGGGAGTTGGACTGAGGGAGAGCCCTATATGTGATGTATTTAGATTTCAGTAAAGCCTTTGACACCATTCCACACAGATGACTTATAAACAAACTGAGCGCCCTAGGGATGGACCCTAAATTTACTGATTGGGTTAGAAATTGGTTGAGTGGGAGGCGACAAAGGGTACAGGTAAATGGAGCTCACTTTGAAGAGAAGGATGTTACTACTGGTGTGCCGCAGGGATCTGTCCTTGGTCCAATTCTCTTTAACATCTTTGTTAGTGATATTGCGGAAGGACTCTTGCGGAAGGTTTGCTTGTTTGCAGATGATAGCAAAATCTTAAACAGAGTAGATACACAGGAAGGAGTTGACAACATGAGGAGGGATCTGGCTAAACTTGAAGAATGGTCTAGAATATGGCTGCTGAAATTTAATGCTAAAAAATGCAGGGTCATGCATTTGGGCTGCAAAAATCCAAAGGAGCTGTACAGTGTAGGGGGTGAGGTACTTCTGTCCACAAAAGAAGAGCAGGATCTGGGCATAATTGTGTCCGACAATCTTAAAGTAGCTAAACAGGTAGAAAAGGCGACTGCGAAAGCCAGAAGGATGCTTTGGTGTATAAAGAGAGGAATGGCCAGCAGAAAAAAAGGAGGTGATAATGCCTCTGCATAAGTCTCTGGTGCGACCTCATTTGGAGTATTGTGTGCGACCTCATTTGGAGTATTGTGTGACCGCACCTTCAGAAGGATATAGTTAGGATGGAGTCGGTCAGATGGTAGCTACTAAAATGGTTAGTGGTCTTAGTTATGAAGCATATGAGGACAGACTTAAAGATCTTAATATGCATACTTTAGAAGAAAGGCGGGATAGGGGCGATATGATAGAGACATTTAAATACTTCTGTGGCATAAATGCACAGGAGGGTCTCTTTCAATTGAAGGCAAGCTCAAGTTCAATTGAAGGCAAGGAGACATAAAATGAGAGTGAAAGGAGTAATATGTGGAAATATTTCTTTACGGAAAGAGTGGTAGATTCATAGAATAGTCTTCCACTGGAGGTGGTGGACACGAGGACAGTATCTGAATTCAAAAAAGCATGGGACAAACACAGAGAATCTCTAAAGGTAAAAAGGGGACAATTATAGTTGATATGGCAGGGTAGACTAGATAGGCCATGTGGTCTTTTTCTGGCGTCATGTTTCTATTTTTCTAAGACTTTCCTTGGCTGGATCCATGTTGGCTTTCTCCCATTAAACCATGACTATGTACATGTTCAATAATTGTATTCTTTATAATGGTTTCTACCATTTTACCCTGTATTGCAAATTTGCAGATGACCCAAAATTATTCAAAATTGTTAAAACACAGTAGGATTATGAAAAATTGCAAGAGGACCTTGATAAACTGGAAGACTGGGCGTCCAAATGGCAGATGAAATTTAATTTGGACAAGTGCAAAGTTATACATGTAGGAAAGAACAACCCAAACTATGGTTACATGATGCAAGGTACCATCTTAGAAACCACCACCCAGGAAAAAGATTTAGGCGTCATTGTGAATAATAGATTGAAATCCTCTGCCCAGTGTGCAGTAGCGGCCAAGAAAGCAAATATAATGCTAGGAATCAGAAGGAAATGAATGGAGAATAAAACAAAGGATATTATAATGCCTCTGTTTCTTTCCAATGGTTCAACCGCACCTTGAATATTGTGTGCAGTTCTGGTCGCCGTATCTTAAAAAGGATATAGTGGAATTAGAAAAGGTACAGAGAAGAGCCACCAAAATGGTAAAGGGGATGGAAGGATACCCCTATGAGGAAAGGCTTAAAATGTTAGGATTCTTCAACTTGGAAAAGAGAAGGCTGAGGGGAACTATAATAGAGGTCTATAAATTAATGAATGGATTGGAACGGGTTAACGTAGATCAGTTACGCCATCAGAAAGTAGAAGACTAGAGGACATGCAATGAAGCTACAATGGAACCCATTTAAGACTAATAAAAGAAAATATTTTCTCACTCAATGCGTAATCAAACTCTAGAATTTGTTACCGGAGGATATAGTAAAAGCTGTTAGTGTAGCTGGGTTTAAAAAAGTTTGGAGAAGTTCCTGGAAGAAAGGTCTATAAACCACTATTAAAGAGGACCCGTGAAATCCACTGCTTACCACAGGACGAGCGTTGTGCAACCTGTGGCCTTTGGGAACCTGCCAGGTACTTGTGACCTGGATTGGCCACTGTTGGAAACAGGATACGGGGCTTGATGGACCTTGGTCTGACCCAGTATGGCATTTCTTATGTTATGTTATGTTATGTTCTTAAGAGCCACCAAAATGATAAAGCAAATGGAAGGCTACTCCTTTGAGGAAAGGCTTAAAAGGTAGTGCTCTTCGACTTGGAAAAAAGAAAGCTGAGGGGAGATATGATTGAGGTTTATAAAATAATGAATGGAGTGGAACTGGTTAAGCGTAGTTACTCACCTGTAACAGGTGATCTCCGGGAACAGCAGGAATTTAGTCTTCACATATGGGTATTGTCGGTACCGACGGAGCCTGCGTGGGAACGCTCCCCAGCGTCCAATAGGAAAGGTTTTGGGAGCATCCCACAGCGCCTGCGTGCTGCCTTCCCGCCTTTCCCCCTCTCCTTCATCAGCTGAGTTTATAGCTGAGACAAAAAGGAGAGAAAGAGAGAGAGAGAGAGAGAACTCCTAGGGGAGGTAGGTGGGTTGTGAAGGCTAAATTCCTGCTGTTCCCGGAGATTACCTGTTACAGGTGAGTAACTACACTATCTCCAGGAACAAGCAGGAATGTAGTCTTCACATATGGGGACTCCCCAGCTAAGAGATGCCAGGGAGATGGCCCCAGGAAGCTGCAAACCCATGGTGAGAATGGGTCATGCTTCCTCACATGGATCTCTGGCATCCAAACCCGGACAGTGGGTAGGAGTTGCATTAAGTCTGAAAGAGATGCTGAAGAACAGCTTGGCCAAACAAGGCATCCCGACAGGAGTCCTTGTCTAAACAGTAGTGGGCTGTAAAAGTGTTCCCTGAAGCCCAAGTAGCTGCTCTGCATATGTCATCTATAGACACAGAATGAAGGTTAGCCATAGAAGCTGCCATGGTTCTCACATTGTGAACTGTGACATGGCCTTCGAGGGAAAGCACCTTACTCTCATAAGCGAAGGATATGCACTGGGCAATCCAGCTAGAGAGAGTTCTTTTGGAAACTGGAAGTCCCAAATGACTAATACTACTACTACTACTATTTAGCATTTATATAGTGCTACACACGCAACGCTGTACAGAAATATAAGCAAAAAGACAGTCCCTGCTGGTCAGAACTTACAATCTAGTCAAGACAACACAGAACAATAGACAGATCGGGAAAACAATTATGGTGACACGGAGCAATAGTTAATTTGGGATAAAGCAAAGTATGGGGTAAAACAAAGTATGGCAATTACAATTCGGGGAAAACAAGTATGGCATTTACAAAAACCAAGTATGGCATTTACAGTTTTAAACATGACAAAGGACGGGAGTCAGGTTAGGACAAAGGGTAGAAGTCAGGATCTTAAAGCGACAGTGAAGAGGTGGGCTTTCAACCTGGACTTGAAGAGGGCGGCCCAAGGGGGGTACGGGGCCATGTGTGGAGACTCGGTGCGGGGCCTCATTTGCATAAGGGACCTCATTTCCATAAATATTTACATAATGTTACCATACACTAACTTTTAGTAAACATGCCTCTTCATGAGTGTATGGATAAAGAAAGACGAAAAGATTTCTACATTACTATAATCCAGTGCCAACCGCCAGGCACATTAGGAACTACTACAAACACTGTCCATTTAGAACCCATAGCAAACCTGCTGTATCCTAACAGCACTACCAGGACTCACAAAGCACCATACCCTACCTATCAAAAGGCAACACTGCAAATATTAAACCAATACATCTCAGAGAAAGAGTAGTTACTCACCTGTAACAGGTGTTCTCCAGGAGCAGCAGGAATCAGTCCTCACATATGGGTGACGTCGGCGCCGACGGAGCCCTCGCGGAGCAATTTCCCCAGCTTTCGCCTTTGGGAATTGCAGCGCGCATGCGCGGTCCCCTTCCCGCCCAAGGGTGCCATCTTGCTCAGTCAGATGACATAGCTTAAAGACAGCAAAACAAATAGCAAAAACGAAATGATAGGACTGCAACTCCAAGGGGAGGAGGGAGGGTTGTGAGGACTGATTCCTGCTGCTCCTGGAGAACACCTGTTACAGGTGAGTAACTACTCTTTCTCCAGGACCAAGCAGGAAGTCAGTCCTCACATATGGGACTCCCAAGCTTAAGGCTACCGGAGACCTCAAGCACAAAATGAGCTCCCTCTAGCTCAGCAGAACAGAAGGAAGGAATCTTCTCTGAAAACGCCCCAGACCGGTAGCCCAACACCAGGGCCGGAGGGTAGGAGTTGCCTAAACCTCAAAGAGATTATGGAGGACTGCTTGACCGAAAGCACTGTCCCTGCGGGACTCCCTCTCCAGGCAGTAATGTGCCGCAAAAGTCTGGCTTGAAGACCAAGTAGCGGCCCGGCAGATGTCTGCCAACGGAACAGAGCGGAGGTGTGCCACTGACGCAGCCTTCGCCCTAACACGATGAGCCGTGACTCAACCCTCCGACGAGAGGCCGGCTGCCCCATAAGCCCAGGCGATACAGTCAGCCACCCAGATGGACAAGGTACGCTTGGAGACAGGGAGCCCCAAGTTATTGGGGTCAAACGAAACGAAGAGCTGAGCAGCCCTCCCGCGTATGGTCAAGGTAGAAGGATAAGGCCCTTCTGCAGTCCAGGGTATGCAGGACCGTATCAGCCCGGCTGGAGTGCGGCCTGGGAAAGAAGGTCGGAAGAACCACCTCCTGGTTGAGATGAAAAGGAGAAACCACTTTTGGAAGAAACTTAGGGTGAGTCCGTAAGACCACCCTATTCCCGTAGAACCTAGTGTAAGGAGGATCAGACACTAGGGCCTGCAGTTCACTAACACGCCTAGCAGAGGTAAGGGCTACCAAGAACAAGGTTTTCCAAGAAAGAAAACGAAGAGGGCAGGTAGCCATAGGTTCAAAGGGTGGACAGGTAATCCGATGCAAGACCACATTTAGATCCCATTCAGGGGCTGGTGGACGCAAAGGAGGCTTAAGCAGAAGAAGGACCCGAAGAAAACGAACCACCAAAGGGTGGTTGGACAGAGGCCTTCCATCTACCGGTGCGTGATGTGCAGAGAGAGCACTGAGGTGGACTCTGACAGAGTTGGACTTAAGGCCCAGATTGGAGAGGTAAAGCAAATAATGCAAGACCACCGCCACCAAGCAGGAGAAGGGATTCTCAGACTGCTGAGCACACCACACGGAGAAGCGACGCCACTTAAGAGCGTAGGACTTCCGGGTGGAGGGCCGCCTGGAGGCCAAGACGACCTCTTCCACCTCCCGAGGCAGTAGGAGGGGAGCAAGGACTACCCTTTCAGCAGCCAGGCCATCAGATGAAGGGACCGGAGGTTGGGGTGTAGGAGAGACCCGTGGTCTTGTGTCAGAAGATCGGGCTGAAACCCCAGAGGAAAAGGAGTGTCCACCGCCAGCTGCATTAGAAGCGGGAACCAAGGTTGTCTCGGCCACCGGGGAGCCACTAGGATCACCGAGGCTTTGTCCCTGAGAACCTTGAAGAGCGTCCGTGACACTAGCGGCATTGGAGGAAAGGCATACAAGAGGCCTGTGGACCATGGAATCAGAAAAGCATCCGGCGCTACTCTGAGAGGATGCGGTTGTCGAGAGCAGAATCTGGGTAGTTGCCGGTTCAGAGGACTGGCAAACAGATCCAAGGTGGGGAGTCCCCACTTGAGAAAGATCTGCTGAACCACTAATAGATCCAATCTCCACTCGTGTGGTTGGAGGATCCTGCTTAGCTTGTCTGCCAGGTAATTTTCTTGACCTGGAAGATAGACCGCTTTGAGGAGTATGCCGTGGCCCACTGCCCAAGAGCACAGCCGCCGTGCCTCCTGACAGAGAAGGAAGGAGCCTGTGCCTCCTTGTTTGTTCACGTAGAACATCGCTACTTGATTGTCCGTCTGGACCAGTACAGACTGGTGAGAAGTGAGGTGGGAGAAGGCTCTGAGAGCTAGGCGGATGGCTCTGAGCTCCAGGAAGTTTATCTGCTGCGCAGACTCCCAAGGAGTCCAGAGGCCTTGAGTACATGTCCCTTGGCAATGTGCTCCCCATCCCAGGAGAGAAGCATCGGTTGTTAGTATCTGAGAAGGAGGAGGAGATTGAAACTCCACTCCCAGTACTAGGTTTGGCAGATGAAGCCACCACCGCAGAGAAGAGACGAGCAGGTCCGAGACTTGTACTGAGTCTGTCAGGCTCCCCGTGGCCTGATGCCATTGAGTGCGAAGGCACCACTGAGCAGGTCGCATGTTCAGGCGGGCATTGGGGGTCACATGGACCGTGGAAGCCATATGGCCGAGCAGTCTCAGAAATTGCCTGGCAGAGACCAGGGAATTGCTTCGAAAGTGGCTTGCGAGAGTCATGAGCCTGTGGGCCCTGTCCAGAGGCAGGAAGGCCCGCACCTGAAGTGTGCTTAACCTTGCGCCGATGAATTCGAGATCCTGAGAGGGGAGCAAAGTGGACTTTACGAAGTTTATGACACAGCCCAAATGCTGGAGCAGAGACACAGTGCGATGAGTGGCCTGAGTGGCCTCTTGGGAAGACTGGGCCCGGATGAGCCAGTCGTCCAGGTATGGAAACACAAAAAGGCCTTGAAGTCTGAGATAGGCCGCCACCACTGCCAGGCATTTGGTGAAAACCCGTGGGGCGGAGGATAGGCCAAAGGGCAGGACTCTGTACTGGTAATGATTTCCTCCCACAACAAATCTGAGATATTGTCTGTGGTCTGGATGAATAAGGATGTGAGTATAGGCATCCTTTAGATCTAAGGAGCATAGCCAGTCTCCCCGCTGGAGGTAGGGCAGCAAGATTCCAAGAGAAAGCATCTTGAACTTTTCCCTTGCCAGGAACTTGTTGAGGTTTCGCAAGTCCAGGATGGGTCTGAGGCCTCCTGTTCTTTTTGGTATCAGAAAGTACCTGGAATAAAAGCCGTGACCTCTCAGGTGGTGGGGCACCGGTTCCACAGCCTGTTCCTGAAGAAGACTTGCCAACTCCTGAAGGAGTAAGTCCCTGTGTAGAGGGAGTCTTGGAGGCTCCCCTGGAAAGTAGGAGGGAGGTACCTGGTGAAAGTGTAGAAGATAGCCCTTCTGAACTATATGAAGTACCCAGGCTGGACAGCCTAGTTCTGGTCAGAGTTTCGGTCTCGATTTGTGCAGCCTTTTCAGCCATGGGTTTGCCAAAGAGGTTTTCACCTCTGCAGGGGACATCGACCAACTTGTCCTGGACCCATGGCTCGAGGTCGGATGACTGAAGCCAAGCCTGTCGGCGGGCACCGATGCCGGCTCCGGCTACTTGAGCCGATGCTTCAAAGCCATTGTAGGCTGCCCGAGAGATAAACTTCGAGCACTCTCGAATCCCAGTGGACAAGGCTTGGAACCTCTGCAAAGGTTCCTCGGAGAGACCAGCCGAGAACCCGGCAATTTCCTTTGCCAGATCTCGGAGATACATGCCCATATAGAGATGGTAGGTCTGGACTCGACAAGCAAGCATAGAGCCCTGGAAACACTTTCTACCGAGGGCATCCAGGCTCCGGGCCTCCCTGCCGGGAGGCACCGAGGTGTACATTTTTTGACTCTTGAGTCTATGCATGGCCGATTCCACCACCATGGAATGGTGCGGTAGCTGTGCCTTTTGGAAGCCGGGGCTCTTGCGGACTCGATAAATGGAATCGACCTGCTTGCTTAACACCGGCGCCGACGCCGGGTTCTCCCACATGCGGAAGAGAAGTCGTTCCAGCATCGGAGGAACCGGTACAGTAAAGGCCTCCTTCGGGGGAGAATCATACTGGAGGGCATCGAGCTCCTCGGCTCGAGGCTCCTCCTCGGGATCCGCAGGGAATGCCAAGGCCTTGGCCATATCCCGCACGAAATCCGAGAACCGTGTGTCCTCCGGGGGGGACCGTCTCCGAGGTTCGGACTCGGGCGAGTCCGAGGGTACACACCGAGTCCGAAAACTACCAGGGGACTCTTCGTCCTCCGATTCCCAGTCGGACTCCGCGGAGGAGGATTCGAGTGGCTCCGGTCGGGCGGGCACCGATGCCCTCTGCTCCGACGCCGAAGGAGTCGGCGTTGACGACCTCGGTCCTGAACGGGAGGCCGAGGGAGACCGCGACCGAGGATCGACTCAAGTTCGGATGGACTCGAGGATCGGCTCGGTCTCCGGGGTCGACTTGGACGTCGACGTCCCGGTGGCCGGGGCAGATGCATTGGCAAGGCCAGCGATCAATGCCCGCTGCTGGTCCATGAAGGCAGCTAAACTGCTCTCCAAGGCCGTCAACCTGAGTCCAAGCTCAGGAGACCCAGCAGCCCCTGACTCGGGCCCCGACGGTGTCGGGCCCGACGTCAGCTCCTTCGGAGGCGAGTCCACGAGGACCACAGTACTCACTTGTCCAGGCGACTCCATCTCGAGACGAGGATGTTTCGAAGGCCTCTCCGACTCCGAGGACCCGGGACGGCTGTCGGGGCTATGCGACCTGGCCCTCGAGGAACCAGGAGCATCCGCCGACGCCGCCCTCGTGGGTTTTTTCTTCCTATGATGTTCCCGGGTAGGAGACCCCGCTCAGAGGAACTCCGACGATGCTCAGGACCGGAGTCCCGGGACGTCGAAGCCTCTGATGAGGTCCGAGCCCGGCCGGACGCGGAGTCAGAGAAGATCCGTTCTCGCTGATGCTGCCGACTCCTCAACGCTTTTGAGGACATCTTGCCACACGGACCACAGATCATCGGGTCATGCTCGGGTCCGAGGCAGCGGAGGCAGCAGTTGTGTGTGTCGGTAAGAGACATGAGTTTCTTACAGCGATCACACTTTTAAAACCCGCTGGCAGCCATCGAGGGAAAAAGGGCCCCTGCGAGGTCAAAAGACAGGGCTGCCAGTGAAAAGGAAAAATGGCGCGAACGCTTTTCACGAAGGACAAAAAACCGAAAAATAAAGAAACGGACCCGATACCGGCGTAGCGGGTCCGGGCGGGAAAAAGAATCCGGCGTCGAACCGAAAAAGAATAAATAACAAGAAAGAAAATCAACTTTTTCAGCGGTGAATACAAACAGCATCTGTAGGGCTCCGCGGAAAAAAGAAGACTGAGCAAGATGGCACCCTTGGGCGGGAAGGGGACCGCGCATGCGCGCTGCAATTCCCAAAGGCTTTCTTTGAAAGCTGGGGAAATTGCTCCGCGAGGGCTCCGTCGGCGCCGACGTCACCCATATGTGAGGACTGACTTCCTGCTTGGTCCTGGAGAACAACAATACATGACCTACTGAGGAAAGAGAACAAGTGGCAATGTCAAATAGGAATTACATAAACAGAATACCTCAGCTCAGTTACACATGCAGAACATAGACCATCACCAAACAAGGAATCACAATTTAGAAACAGGAAGACAATAATTAAACTGGGAACCCCAAAAGCCAAACTTGGAATATACAACAACACTGTAGAAATAAAACTATAAATTAATTTCCTCTTGTACTAAACAAAGCGCAAAAATTAATGATGCACATTTCCCAGAGCTGACATATTCCAGTTAATAAATTCAAAATAAAGAGATATTTTTCTACCTTTTGTGCATTTTTTTTCAGTTGCAATTGTTCCAGCCACTTTCTTCTGGTTTCTTCGTGTCTTCTGCTAACTCTCCATCTGCTGTGCATTTGTCCTTTCTTCTGTCTTGTTTTTTTTTCCATTCTCTCTCTACATCTGCTTTAACATACTAATCTTTCTCCTTTTGCTCTTTCCTCATTCCTATTTCATCCACTCAAATTTTATCCCTCCATCCTCAATCCCCACTTACTCTCCCAATATCCAGCCAATTGTAGATTTGTCTTCCCTCCCACGCAAAATATTTTTCCCTCTCCATTTCACTCTCCCAGCTCCATCCCATTCTAATCCTCCCCCAACATCAGCTCCTTTCTAGTTCCAGCCCCACCCAGCATCTGCTCCCTTCTTGTCCCTGCATCAGCCCATTTCCAGTCCTAGTCCCCCATCAGCCCATTTCCAATCCTATCCTAGCCCCACCATCAACCCATTTCCAGTCCTAGCTCCCCCATCCATTTCCAGTCAGAGCCGCGCGAAGGGAGAGTTTCCCTTTCTCGCAGCTCTGTTAATCCCGCCGCGGGGCTGATGGGATTTCCCATCAGCCCCGCGGCGTGATTAACAGAGCTGCGAGAGGAGAAGCTCTCTCTCTTCGCGCAGCTCTGACAGCCGACGGAGGCTGCATAGAAGACTGCAGGACAGGGGGACCCCGCGGGATTCTCCATTCTGCCGCTGCCACGGCGGCAGCGGCAGCAGCAGCCGGTTTCTGGGGTTTTTTTCTTTTAAACTTAGCTGGGCTGATGGGGGGGGGGGGGGTGGTAAGGACTGTAAATGGGCCCTGCGGGATTCTCCATTCTGCCGCTGCCACGGCGGCAGCAGCTGCCGCAGCCGGTTTATGATTTTTTAAAACTTTGGGATGCAAGATGTTTTTTGCGCGGGGCCCCCTGAAACGCGGGGCCCTGTGCAAAAAACATTCTTGCTCAATGGACGGGCCGGTTCTGGGCATAAGGATGATCAGAATTCGTTCCAGGGAGCTCCTATCTCCCCAATTATGCAGTGCTTTAGCCTTGCTGCCCCCTTGTGGCCGTACATGCCTAACCCTCTGAACATCAGAAATGCTCATGACTGCTGTTTCTGTCCGTCGTACCTCTAGTCTGCTTTCCAGAATGAACCCAGGAAATGGGTGATCACTGTAACAGCGTTACTCCCTCTTCCAGGATGAATATCAGGAAAGGGAAATACCTCAAACAGATAAACTGGGCTTTCCAGGAAAAATGTGCTGTCCCATATATAGTGACTCCTTGCAGGGGCTTTAAGAGGGCATTAGTGCTGGAAAGTGTTTTGCTCTCCTACTGTGGAATCACTTATTTGACTGAAGAGAACATTATCCAATGTTTCTTTGTATTCTCTCCTCAGCAGTTTCTAATCTAGTTATTACCCTTACTTTTCAAAAAAGCAGCTTGTGTGTAATCTCCATTACTATGGTTGGCTCCCTGCATTTTCCCACCATTCACCAAGACAACAGTTACCAACTGGCTCCATGTTATCTCAGGTCAAACTATACAATGCTAATTTTGCCCATTGTATACAGGGACTTCTTCTGAATTTCCCTTAAAAAGCCTAATGATCCAGTCCCACAAAAGGTCTCACCTTCAGCTTGTTGCTGGCTGATATTTCTCTATCACCAAGCGATGACCAGGGCTCGTCCTCTCTCCCAAGGGGGCTGCAAGCCCTGCCTCTACAGCATCTCTGACCAGCCCAGGAATTGAACCCAGATCCTCCACCATGCATGACCATTCTACTAAAAGGCCACAGACCCAAACTCCTCTCATGCTACCTAAGGCTCCTACCCAAATACATGGCTGTGGAGCTGCCTCCTCAGTAGCAGTGCATTCTGTATCCATGGCAACATGTAAACCAAACATTCCTTGCAGATGCAATCTGGATCCTGCTGCAGGCATCAGCTCACCTGCTCAGAGGGTGCATGCAACTCTTTGCTTGTTTTTTTCCCCACTTATTTATAGTCTGACATTAAGATTTTGAAGTCGGGGAGGAGGCAGGACTGGTATTTTACCAGCTCTGGCATCGAGCTCAACTACAGACCACCAGTTACCTTTCCCCCTCCACATATCAAGGTCACTTTCTTCTCATACGTTCCAACAATAAATTAAAAGTAGCAGCAGAAGTGCAAAAACTGTGAAGATATGAAGATAACAGAAAAGAATGATATCAAAATAAACTATTTAGAGAGAACCCGAAAACAATTCTACAGGGAACTGGAAAGAGCATTAATATAGTAAAAGCACCATCAACCAAAGCTGAAACAGAATCCTTCTGGAGAAAACTATATGAGGACCCTATAGAGCACAATCAAGGAGGAAAATGGTTACCCTGTATACAGGAGCATTTAGAAAAAGCAAACATTAAACCTATGGAATGGCCTGCAGTAACAATGAAAGAGCTGGAAAGCAGGTTAAAAACAGCCTCAAACTGGAAGAGCCCTGGCCCAGATGGAGTAACCAACCTTTGGCTCAAACAATTAACATCATTCCACCAAGACCTGGCGAACTGCAAAAATCAATTGTTCAAGCAGCCAGACTTAACAGTGGATTGGCATACTATAGGAAGAACATTTCTTCTTCCAAAGGGGGACCCAAGTAATATTCCCAATAATTACAAACCAATAACTTGTTTACCTAAACCTATAAGCTGTTCACTGCAATAGATACAGACAGAATATATGATCATATCACATTCAATAACATCATGGCAAAAGAGCGAAAGGGCAATAAGAGGGGAGCATATGGAACCAAGGAGCAGTTAATGTTGAATAAGGCCATCATGGCCAGTGCTAAGAAAGGCAGAAATCTCAGTATAGCATGGATTGATAAGAAAGCGTTTGACAGCGTCCCACACTGGGATAATAAATTGCTTTGAAATGTATAAAATAAATCCTGGATTGATAGAGTACATTAAGTCCACTATGACAATGTGGCAAGCCACACTCTTTTTCAGATATGAAAATGGTCAGTAAATTATTCTGTTTTGTGTGGTGCTTAATCCGATGAGTATTCTCATCAACTCTTTAGGATATGAATTTAGCCTGAATCCTAAAGAAGGTAACAACCCGGAAGCAACGTCCCATCTACTATTTGTAGACGATCTGAAGCTCTACAGTTCCAGTGACCAACAACTAGCAGAGCAACTCCATGTGGTGAAAAGCTTTTATGATGTTATCAGGATGACGTTTGGCCTTGACAAGTGTGCTAAGGCATCTTTTCTTTTTTTTTTCTTTTTCTTTTTTTTTTTTTTTTTTTAGAGGAAAACTGAGCAAAATGGAAAAGTCTTCCTGGCTGAGGGTTGTGACATCAAGGACTTTGAACAGGAAGTATTTGGAATAGAGGAAGGAATGACACTCAAGCAGAAATTACCAAGAGAGATGATCAGTAAAGAATATTACAGAAGATTAAAATTTTTATTGAAAAGTGATTTAACATCACGGAATAAGATACAAGCCATCAATCAGCTGGAAATTCCTGTATTCTCATATATTTGGGATTATGGACTGACATCTTAAAGATCTTGAAAACTGGATGTGCAAACAAGAAAATTCCTCCATGCCCATGAAGTAATTTACAAGAATCAGTTTATGCCAAGACTGTACTGAGGGAGGGCTAGGCCTCATAGAGATTGATTATACCTACAGAGCTACTATCATAGGCTTCCAGGCCTACCTGACAGCATTATCAGATTCAAATATGCAAAAAGTGCTAAAATATGAAAATAAACATCCAGAATCTGTTTCCATCATCAAATTTGGACAAGCGTTACGACGACTAGAAGAAATGAGTGAGAATCCACAAGCACACATTGGAAAGGAAGCAACAAAATTTGCAGAAGAGAAAAAAACTCTTCAAAGAATAAGATTAACAAACAAGGAAAAACAAGTAGCAAATGCACAAATACAGTGGGAAATACAAAGTGTTACTCCAGAAACCCTTTGTCGATCAAGAATGGACATATGAATGGTTAAGGAGAGGTAAACTGAAACTGAAGGATGAGAGATTGATAGTTGCAGCCCAGGACATCGGGTTACAGATGAAATGGTTTACAGCGAGCATTGAAAAAACAGGCATAACATACATATGTTGTGCTTTTCTGTATAGAAATTTTCAACAAATTAGCATGTCTCATCCAGTGGAAACTCTGTAAACACTACAACATTACTATTCCTGAAAAGCACTGGGATCATGACCCTAAGAGAATTTCAGAGAATGAAGTGATTAGGATCACCTAGGACATTCCCATTCCGACTGATAAAAGACTAGATGCGTGGAAACCCAGCAGAGTGGTAAAGGAGAAACATATTTCATTTCATTTATTAAAACTTGATATATTGCTCTAAGTGGGGATAGCAGAGCGGTTAACAATAAAAACACTATAAAATTGAACTCAGAAAGGAACACCATTGGTTCAACAGAAAAGCTCAAAGAGATACAATTGTGAGAGGAGCAAAGGGAAAATCAACAGTCAGGTGGGTCAGTCCTAGGCGGTATAAAACAGATGTGTCTTAAGTTGAGCTTTGAACCTTTGAAATGAAGGTTCTAACCTGAGGGATGGAGGGAGATTGTTCAAAAGTGTTGGACCAAGGAAATAAAAAGCGGAGTGGCGTGTTAATTTGAGATGTGCCTGTGAGGGAGGGCGAATGAAAAGACAATTCATATGTACAGAATGAAGAGAATGCTGAGGTACATGAAGAATGATGGGTAATGAGAGATACTGTGGGGAACCGGTGTGAAGAGTCTTATGAACCTGAATGAGAATCTTATATTGTATGCGAAATGGAATGGGAAGCCAGTGAAAGTGGATGAGTAAGGGGGTTATGTGGTCAAAACGTGAGGCATGAAAAAGGAGTCTGGCTGCAGTGTTCTGTATAAGTTGGAGCCATTTCAGAGAATATTGGGGGAGACCAGCAAGTACTGAATTACAGTAGTCAAGGCACAATAGAACGAGGGTGACAACAATGGTGATAAGAGCAGGGACGGATAAAGAAAACTGACAGATCTGATGTGGTGGAGGAAATAAAGGGAGCATTGTGTAATCTGGGTGAGATGTTCATGGAAAGAAGGTGCAGAATCGAGGATAAACCCAAGATACAGGAAGGAGGGTATAAGTTGAATTGGAAGACCTGCTAGGACAGGTTCAACAGAGGGTAGTATGGCGAAACTCGTAAGCCAAGTGGCGGTTGTCTTGGAGGAATTAAGAATACGAAGATTAGTAGATAACCAGGCAGCCACACGGGAGAGGCAGGAGTCTAAAAGAGAAAAATCTGGGGAATAAGGATTAGTATGGTGGAGTAAAAGAATATCGTCAGCGTATAGGTAGAATGGGCTGCCAGATTCTTGGATGAGAAGAGCCAAAGTGGCAAAAAAGATATAGAAAAGAAGGGGGGCCAATAGAGAGCCATGGGGAACATCACAGGGAAGGGGATAGGAAAAGAAGGTGGAATTATCCATGATAAAATGAAAGGAGTGCTGTGAGAGAAAAGACGTAAACCAGTTGAGAACTAGACCCCGAAGGCCAATAGCCTGTAGACGGGAGAGGAGAAGATCGTGACTGATGAGATCAAAAATCGCAGATAGAGCGAGGGAGACAGCAATAGTGACATTACCACAGTCAAGAGACCAACGAACCTCGCTGAGCAGGGAAAGAAGAAAAGTGTCGGTGGAGTGATCTGAGCGGAACCATGATTGGCGGTGATAGAGTGCGTTACTGGATTCAAGGTGAGTGTTTAGTTGTTGAGAAACCAGTTTTTCAAGTAATTTAGATAATAAAGGTAAGTTGAAAACTGGGTGGTAATTAGAGAGAATTGCCTTATCTAAGGCATTGATAATAGAGGTGTCGGTTCCAAGTGATTATTCTGTGAATCGCATGGAAAGACAGAAGATCCTGATGCACCAAGAAATGCTGTCAGAGACCAAGAAAACGTGGCAGAAAGATACAGAAATATGTCCCATTGTTTTGGGGGCCCACAGGCTTTATATAAAAGAACGTCCAAGCACATCTTGACAAATTATCCTTATTTGTTACATCTTAACGAACTCCTGAAGGAAACTCTTTGATACGATGCAAGTACTACGCTGAGCATTAGCAGTAAATTTCAGAGATCATACTCCACATACCCTGGCTTAGAAGTAAGGTTCATGACTGTCATGGTATGCGCAAAATTAACCAATTTGGAGAAACTGCCTGAGTGTTACAGTTCCATGAACCTCTATTTCCAAGTACCTGAGGTTTCCCCGCTATTTTATAACTCTCTACAGGCCCGCTTCATGAGTACGCGTTTGCTTTGTCTGGGCAACTAAAAATTAAGTGCATACAAATTGATTGCACATGTGTATGTACAATTGATTTGCATGCGCAGCAAGTCCTTGCATGCTTTTTAAACAAATGTGTAAAAAACATGAAGAAGCCTTACATGAAAACTGGAAAAAAAATCAGGAAATCCAGAAACAAATCAAACTTTTTTTTGGCCATCCACTTCTCTATAAATTTCAGCATAGCCTAGTCATTGCAGCAATGGCCCAGATCCTGTAGCCCATGTGGATCCTGAAGCTGGTCAGTAGCTGTCATCATCATGCAATAGCTGAGGCTTATTGTTTCCTATGGGCTGTGAACACTGCACTCTGCAGCATCCTCAGTCCCAGCTGACCCAAAGAATAAAAGATCTGACATGGGAATCAAACTTAGTTGTTCCATATGATAGTGATAATACTGCCAAAAAAAAAAAAAAAAAAAATCAGACCAGCACATGGTATATATATTTTTGAAAATCAGGATCATAATACACTAGTGATATTTTAAATATTAATATCTTGCATTTTTAAAGTCATACACTTACTTCTCAGGAGTTAGAACCCTTCATGAGCTTTGGTCTTTCTGTTTTTTTAATTGCTGTCGGTCTTAGCCCTTTGATGCAGTGCTACCCAACTGACTCTTCTGAATATCCTGGGAGTGCTTGGGCCCTCTACAAGGCACCCTCTAATTGGTTCCCTGTACCTATATACTTTTACCTGCATCAAGGTAGGCAAATTTCAAATAGCCCATTTACCTGGATAAATGACCTTCGCAAATTAGCCTCATTACATAATATATATAGAATAAAATATGATATCGGTTAGATATGTGCATTTCAGGTTTGTTTGGGTGCCTAAAACAAACATGCGTGCAAATCACTTATGCATGGGTATCCTATAAATGTCCACATGCAAAAAAAAGCTATAGCATGCATTGTAGGTGTGCAATTAAGATGGATACATGCAAAAAAGAAAAAATATCTAAAACGTCATTTAAAATGAGCATGAACCAAATATTTTTTTGGACTTGGACATGCTGAATGTCCGTTTTGCACAGGACTGATTTGGAAATGGTGATGTTTGGGTAATCATGACTGTTGAGCTTAATTATCAAAATCTTGAATGATGGAAGGTATCAGTTAATTGAAAAGAGGCAAAGCCAAATTTCTGCCCAAGGCACCTAAGTACTAGTATCCTTGCCCCTAGAAATCATGGAAGAAACAGCACATTAGAATGCAGTTTAGGATTTTTACACAATGGATCTTGTTAAATACTTTTTTCAACAGGTACAGGATGGAAAAGGTCCTTTCTGAATGACGCCCAATGTTGGTTGGTTCCTTGCTGGATCATATGCAATTTTAATTATTTCATATAACTCTCTTGAATTTTATGGCTGGTTTGAATTCACTGATGCTTCATATCACATGAAATACTTTGTGTCTTATTTTGCCTTTCAGGTATATTTGCTAACTGCATTTCTAAACTACATTTTTGCACACTTTAGACATTCTTCATTACCTGTAGTCGAGCAGGCGTTCCATGAGGCGTGTGACAGAAGTGACAAATGAAATTCCGGTCTCCCGCCAGGTTTCTTGTTCAATCTTCTCCAGCAGGCTGATGGAAATAAAATTAATAATTGACATTTCCAAGAAAATAGCACCAAACACAGCCTTATAGTGCCTTCTCCCTTCCAAAACAGAGACTGAATAGAATACTCTTACCTAGGATAGGGCCCAAAGAGCTGAGTGCTATGCCAGGGAAGCAAAGACAAGGAAGTTATTGAATTAGCAGCAAAGAGGAATACTCACATACAAGAAATATGACAGAAAGTAAAACACTAGGGAACAGTAAGCCTAGATCTTTATTTTCTTCTTAATAGTTATTTTGAGATTCCAATAATCGGGGCAGGATTTTTCCTACCTCTCTTTGGCTATGCTACATCTTAAGATAAGAAACTAAAACGTTAATAAGGTCGAGAAGCTTTAACATGTCTGTCTATCATTGTTTATCCATTCTGCTTGCAGCTTGCTCTATTCATTTGTTCCCAAACTTACCCAGTGACTCTACAGTGAGTCAGGTTTTCAGGAGATCCACAATTAATATGTATGTGATAAATATGCACATAAACATTCATTGTGGATCTCCTGAAAACCTGACTTGCTATGAGTGTACCAAGATATGTCTGGGAACCCCTGCATGATATTTATGTTCATGACACTCCATTCATGAATCTGTTATTAGCTCATGCCATGAACCTATTATCTGCTCATGCTTTTACCTCGTAGTGAACTTTGTCTTTTAGTAGTGTAATATGAACTACTCATCAAGAACTTGTGACAAAATAATTTTACAGTCCCATTAAATAATACTTCCACTCAATATTATGGTAATTAAAATGTGGATATGTGATGAGATTCAAATCAGCAGTTCACTCACCAGTTATAAAAACTCTGGAAACACTACTTTTTTTTTAATACAAGCTACATAATTCTAAGCACATAAGTGCTACCAAACTAGGTGACACCAAAGGTGCACCTAGCCCAGTATCCTCACTCCCACAGGTGGAGCATGTGTTCAAATTCTGTTTCATTGGCAGCCTGTACATTTCTGCAGACATTTGGAGGGTTACTTTTTTTTTTTTACTTTATTTATAGTCCACCAACAAACAACAACGAACACTAAACACACATCTCCAAGGGGGGTGTACTCTGATCCCCTCCCGGAGCCAACAAAAAGAGAAAGAAAACAGGTGGGTTATAGCATTTTGTCCCGTCCCCACACCCCCAACCCTCTCACCCTCCCCCCTTCCCTCCTCGCCCCAACCACACCACACTCCCCTACCCATTCTATAAGATCATATAGCAGCAGCTACTTCCACTCCACTCCATACGCCCCCACCAACATAGCCTCCCTCAACTACCTACTTGTAAAATCTCATTACGACAACGAGCCCTTAACTGTTGGATATAGGGTTCCCATACCAGCATAAACGCTGTCCAACGCTTGACACTGCCCCGTGCTATCCATCTCTCTGTTATGATTTGATGAAAACAATTCCACCATTCCCCAAAGGTAGGCGACTGGTGCTCTCTCCATAACCGGAGAATCGGCCCTTTCCCCACCAGACAGGCCTTCCGCATTAGCAAACGTTCCCCTGTCTTCGCAGGGCATGGGGATCAATCCGATCTAACACCACAAAGGAGCCAGACCACCTCAGTCTCTGCTGCAACAATCCACTTAGAAAAGTACATATGTTTATGTTTATTTTGAATTTGATGTTTATATCTTAGCCCAATAGGATCTCAAATCCCTACATCCCCACCACATATGCAACAAAGTCGCTAAAGGCTCCGAACATCGAGGACAGCGGCCATCAGTTGTTAACTGACTACGCAGTGCCCTCCGCGGCAAGAAATGGGCCCTAGTTACGCATTTAAATTGAATCTCTCTCCAACATGTCCCCTGCGCCACTCTCACTATCCTTCTCAAGGCCTTGCAAACCGTCCCCGGGAGCACTTCCCCACCCATACCCCCCGATAATCAGGGACCGCCCGAAAGTGATCTAGTCGAAGCTTTAAGTCAGAAATCGACGGCGGACTGTCCTCCCCCAACCCAAAAAATTCCAATATCTGTGCTGACCGTTCGATTTGCAACGCTTCTCGTGACAAGGAAGACACATAATGAGAGACCTGCATGTAGGCAAAGCAATGACTAGGAGACAAATCATATTCCCGACTTAATGTCAGAAATGATTTGCATTTTCCTGATGGGTCCACCAGATATCCTACATTCCATATTCCACGTACCCTCCAATCCCGAAATGTCGCCGTCTCTGATCCAGGAAGGAAGGTAACATTCCCTTATAATGGTAACCAGCTAGAGACATTCCAGGACTCGTTCCAATACGTATGAAGTTGTTTCCAGGTTCTCTTAGCCGAACCAAGCAACTCACTATGCACTACATTACTCGGAAGGTCGCGGTTCGCCCCATGTAAAACCCCTAGCAACGTTAGCGGGGCCACTAGGCACTCCTCCAAAGCCCTAGGCGTGTATATGTCTGTCCCTCCCAACCAATCCCCAATGTGTCTAGCCTGACAGGCCAGGGCGTACATCCTCAAATCTGGCACCCCCATCCCCCCTCATGTCATTTCCCCAACAACCGAAGCCACGGAATACATGCCCTGTTCCCCTTCCACAAGAATGTTCTAAGAGAAGCTTCCAACCGGCGTATATCTCGACGTAACAGCCAAACCGGCAAGGTCTGTAACCAATACAAAATCCGTGGTAGTATAACCATTTTAACTGCCGCCACTCTTCCTGATAGGGATAGCGGAAGAGGCTCCCACGCCTTCAACTGAGTTTGCAGGCGACGTAAGGTACGTTCCACATTACGCACGTACATCGCATGAGGCTGCCTAGTCAACACTATGCCAAGATAGATAAAATCATCGGCCGCCCATCTGAGAGGGAAAACCCCCTCCCAAGATCCTCATAGGTGTCCCGAAATATCTAAAGCCTCCGATTTGTCTTTATTAATGCGCAGTCCTGCAAAACTACCAAATCACGTGAATTCCGCCAATAGCCTCTGCAATGAACGAACCGGGGAAACCAAGTGCACCAGAAGATCATCCGCGAAGGCCGAGAGCTTAAACTCCCTTGATCCTATCCTCACTCCCTGTATCTCGCGTGAGGCCTCAATGGTCCGTATCAGGGGGTCAAGAGAGAGAACAAACAATAGAGGAGAAAGAGGACAGCCCTGTCGCGTACCCCGTTCCAAAGAAAAAGCCTCTGAGAGCACCCCATTACACAGAACTCCCGCCGTCGGTTGTGCATACAGACTTTCCACCATTTTGCAGAAAGCTGCACCTAAGCCATATTGTGGCAGAAGGCACCGTAAATATTGCCAATTCACCCTATCAAAGGCCTTTTCTGCATCAAAGCTGACAAGCAGCGAAGGCAGCTGTCTGGTATGCACCCATTCCAATGACGCCAGAATTTTACGGAGGTTCTGAACCGCATATCGCCCCTTGACAAATCCCACCTGTGAGTATGCAGTAAGTGTCCTATCACTCCTGCTAATCTCACTGCCAGAATTTTCGCAAGCAGTTTAAAATCAAAATTAAGCAGGGAGATGGGATGGTACGAGGCTGCCTTCGTCAGGTCCTTACCTGGTTTAGGGATCAGTGTTATGTGCGCGTGGTTACGCCCCTACCGAAAGGCCCCTTGTTCCGCTCGCCTGCTAAAGACCTCCATCAGCACTGGACTTACATACTCACTAAGAAGTTTATAAAATTCTGCACCCAGCCCATCCGGTCCTGGTGTTTTGTAACAGCTGGCTGTAGAGATTGCTGATTGTATCTCCTGTGGGGTTATGGGTTGTTCCAACAACCTCTTCTGTTCCTCAGTAAGCTGGGGCAATTCTAAGTCTTTCAAGTATGCGTGTATCTCCGTATCAGACGCAGGCTCCGCCGCATATAACGACTGGAAAAAATTGCGAAAGACACGAGCAATTTCCACACTCTCCTTGTGTAATCTTCCCTTGTCATTGTAGATTGCCGCCACTAAAGATGAACCCCGCTGGCCCCTCAAACATCTAGCTAACAACTTCCCCGGTTTATCCCCATAGCAGTGCAATTGATATCGATAGTAAAGAACAGACTTCTTGGGTCTCTGATGCAAGAGTTCATTTAGGTCCACCTGGGCTTCCCATAATTTTTTCTTATTCACGGCCGTTGGCGTACGAGCACATATATGTCGTAGTCTAGTAACCTGTTGCTCGAGGGCAATTATTCGCTCCGCGATCAACCGGCGTTTCCGGGCTGCGAAACCTATAATATCACCCTGTAACACCACTTTAGCCGTCTCCCAGACTAATTCAGGATCCTCCATATGACAATGATGATCACTCGCAAACTCCCTCCACCACTGTCGTATAAAGTGCTGGAACTGAACGTCATGATACAGCCCCAGGGGGAATCGCCAAAGCCACGTCCGTGTAGAGTCCCTCCCCCATTGCAACTCCGTCCAGACCATCGCATGGTCTGAGATTTCCAGGGGACCAATCTGAGCATCTCCTGTATGGGCAAACAGGTCTCCCGACAACAAGAGGTAATCAATACGCGCGCTAGTGCCGTGTGCTCGAGATTGATGGGTAAAATCCTTCTCTAAGGGATGTATCAGCCGCCAAGGATCTATCAGACCCAATCTCTTACGAAAGCGCTGCAACATCAGAGTCGAAGCCCTCTCCCTCGCCTCCCCCCCCCTAGAAGTATCTAGGTCCACATCTAGGACCCCATTAAAAACTCCACCGAGAAGCAAGGGGCATTCCGGTAGTTGCTCTATTTTGGAGGCCAAGCCACTATAAAAGCTGGAGTCCAGCACATTAGGACCATAAAGGTTCCCAACAATCACCGGCTTCCCCTCCAAATGGCCAAATAACAAACGAGATCTCCCGTCCTCATCCGCTATAGCAGTTCCCACCGCAAATCGGACTTGTTTGTGGACCAAGATAGCTACTCCCCCTTTTTTTCCCTTAGCCGGTGAACCCCACACTTGCCCCACCCAGTTCCTACATAGTTTACTATGCTCATCGGCCGTCTGGTGAGTTTCTTGTAGGAGTGCAATATCACACTGTTGTCGAGCTAGTGCCTGCAGTACTTTATATCGCTTAATAGGGTTCCCCAGTCCACATACATTCCAGGTAATAATCTTCAGAATTGCGGGGCAGTGTCAAGATTCATCCAGACAACAAACTCTAATCGCATCAGAGGAGCTCCCCCAGCCTGGAACCCCCCTCTATCTCCAATCGGGTGAATACGGATCTGCCATCTATAAAACCCCGGAGTGTGAGCTATCCCTTCCCCTAAGTTACCCCCCCCCCCACCCAACCACCCCTTCTCTGCCCCCCCTCCCCTAATCCTTCTAGTCCACCCATCAGGTCGGACAACCTTCCAATGGCAGTCGGGTCTACCCCTTACCCAAATCCCCTTGCTCCTAATCTCTATTACCCTAGGACTTCAGATCCCAGGCCCTCCCACCCTCAGCTAACTTCACGAGTCAGCCCCGTATAGATCTACCACTTCCGATCCTGGCCTAGGCCACCCTACCCATCCCTTACCGTGCCGGCTCACAAGGACCTCGGAGCCGGGTCACTAAGCCCTCCCTGTGGGGCCTGCCTTATTCCCCACTAGACAGTGCATAAACTATGCCTGTTACCTCCGCTTGAGCAACCTAGCCCCTCCTCCCCGCGCCCTACTAATCAAGGGAACCTAACACCCCTTAACCCATATCTTAAAGGGAAGCCTATAACCAGGGCATTACAAGCCCCACTAATACAATGAATAAAACAGTTGCAAACATTCGCTAATTATGGCAGTAACAAACATCACAAACTTCACAGATCTATACCAACAAACTGACACTCATACAGCTACTCAGCCACCCACCTCCTTTCCCCAGAACAAGCCACCATCAACCCATTCTACAATAACAGTCACGAAACAGGCAGGGCACAGCATATTTTGCAGTCTACAGCCTCCTGGCTTTTCCCCTCCGCCAGGTGTGCTACACTCCATCCAGACTTCTGTCGCAGTGTCTATGAGGCCGATTCAGAATGATCCCGCAAAGTGGCCCACAAAGAGAAAGCTTCCACTGGCGCCAACAGGTAGCATGTCTGTTTCTGGAAGTCCACACAAAACTGGACCGGGTGTAGAAAAGAAAAAGCGCACCCCTTCCCCTCTTGGGCATATGAACACAGCATCCCTTTGTCTATAGTTTAGAGGAAGAAACTGTAACCAGGGCGCTGCAAGCCACATTAATACAGTGAGTGAAACAGTTGCAAAACGTTACAAATTGTATCGATACCAGGCCTAGCATCTCAGGTAGCTAGATCTACCAGCAAACACTCACACATCCACTCAGCCCCAAGCACCAGGCACCCAAATCTTAGCGATAAGCAACCCAATCTGCAATTTCAGTTCCAGGAGTGCAGGGAACAACCTCAGCCATCCCTTGCCTACGCACGGCCACTAAGCTTTCCCCCTCAGTCCAAAAGGCAAGACGCCATCGTTGCTCCCATCGCAGTCTTCAGGGGTTCGATTCAGCCGGGTTATTCAAGGTGTCCAAAAAAGAGGCAGCCGCCCCCGGTGATAGCAGGTAGCGTGTCTGGCCCTGAAAGTCCACACGCAGTCGGGCAGGGTATAACAAAGAGAAATGCACCCCCATTTCAGTAGCTGTGCACACACAATGGAATAGGCCCGACGTTGCTGGCTGACTAAGGCAGAGTAGTCTTGGAACACTAATATTTGCTCTGAATCGTGCTTTTGCAATTTACGGCTCCGAGCAGTCCTTAGCACTTCTTCTTTCTGTCTATAATCCAAAAAGCGTGCAATAACCGCACGCGGTCTCCTTGCCTGCTCGCGTTTAGGGCCAAGCCTGTGCACACGCTTCAATTTCACTGGGCTTTCCCCCTTACCGCTCAGTAGTTTTTCTATCCAGGCAAGCAAGAAACCAAAAAGGGCACCATCTGCCACGCTCTCCGGGATCCCAACAAACCGAAGGTTCTTACGCCGCCCACGGTTTTCAAGATCATCTATTTTATCACCTTGTTGTTTTACGAGGGCCTCCAGGGCCTCCACTTTGGCTTGCAAGGAATGCTGAGTATCCTCCATGTCCGAGATGCGTATCTCCGCCTGCTCCATCCGCCCTGCGAAGTCGGTAAAGCGCTGGCTAACACTGTGCATCTGCTCCGCCAGTTCCTGGAACCGGGCATCTAGCGCTTGCACCACCGCCGCACTTACTTCGGCCACCAGACCCTGCGTGCCACCCGAGTTAGGGCTATTTGGCGTTCCCTCCGCCATTTTGGCCTCAGGGACTCTCGGCTTCTCCCTCCGTGGGGGCTTCGATGCCATCGGGCCGTTTGCCGCTTTGTATCTGTTCTTTTCTGGGGCCGACAGCTTCAACGCTTACACAGATATTAGTGGTGATTTCCAACTTGTGTGGAGATTTGTTGCCGTTTTGCGGGGTAGAATACCCAGAGCTGATCGTAACCCGTCTGATCAGCTCATTGCCAAACCGGAAGTCCTCTTGGAGGGTGACTTTATAAGGCATGCCTCCTTAACGTTCATTTTTATGTGAATATTTCACACCTATTTTAATAAAGCAAGGTACTTTATAAAAAATAGGAGCAACAAGTGGTCAAAACTGCACATTAATTTAAGCAAGGAACACTTCCTCATCATCTATACCGGACCAGTCCCAACCAATGGGTTACTACTACTACTGAACATTTGTATAGCGCTACAAGCAGTACACAGCACTGCACAGACACATGTAAAAGACGGTCCCTGCTCATCAGAGCTTACAATCTATTCAAGACAGGCAACACAGTAGCTGTAGATATGGGATACAGCTAGGGGAATGGTAGGGAAAGCACAGTTACTTACCTATAACAGGTGATCTCTGGGAACAGCAGGAATAAGTCTTCACATATGGGTACGTCGGTACCGACGGAGCCTGCGCGGGAACGCTCCCCAGCGTCCAGAAAGAAAGCTTTTGGGAGCATCCCACGCGCATGTGCGCTGCCTTCCCACCCATTTACTTCCCTCTCATCAGTTGGGTTTGTAGCTGAGACCGAAGGAGGGAAGTAGACAAATTAGAGAGAAAAAAGAGAGAGAGAGAGCGCACAACTCCTAGGGAAGGTGGGTGGGTTGTGAAGACTTATTCCTGCTGTTCCCAGAGATCACCTGTTACAGGTAAGTAACTGTGTTATCTCCAGGAACAAGCAGGAATGAGTCTTCACATATGGGGACTCCCAAGCTAAGATGCCTGGAGGAGGCCCCAGCATGTTGCAAATCTAAAGATGGGCCATGCTTATCCCTCAAAACCTCAGGCATCCAAGGGATGGAGGGTAGGAGTTGAACTAGAAAAGAAAAAAGAGGTGCTGTGGAACAGCTGAACTAAACAAGGTATCCAGAGGGGAGTCCTTGTGTAAATCATAAATATTAGAAAAATATTGAGTCCCAATTTTCTAATGTGGATCTCACTCAAAAATATTGCAAGAAGTACTTGAGGGTAATATGGGTTGAGAGCCAGTACATTATCCTCAAAGAAATTCCCTCAATGTGAAGTAGAGGGAAAAAAATAAATTTTGCAATACAGGAAGAGATGAGAAACCCTCATGGCCAGAACTAACCCCAGAAGAAAGTACTGGGGGAGTTCAAAGAGGTTGGACTTTTGAGAAATAGCTAAAGCTTCTGTAAAGTTCAAAAAAATTGAACTTCTTGTCCATGGAGCAGAATAAGGTCCTAGGAAAGAGTGGAAATAATCTGACTGGTTTGGATGAAAAGGCAGAAATACCCTTTGCAGAAAAAAGGGGATAGGTCTTTAAGACCCCCTTTATTCCAATGAAAGACAAAGACATTTGTACTAGGCATTGAGCCTCCAATTTCTTGAAGATCAGTAAAAGTCCTTCATAAGTGATGTCACTTATGATGATGAGCTTACATGTAGAGCTTCAGATGTGACGTAACCTAAAAGGTAACAGTAAAAGAAGGTATTTCCTAATTTACCAAAGAAATTGGTTGTCTATTGAGTTTTATGGTATGCTGGAGCAGCATTAATATGGACAGTAAACAAATGATGGAGAATCTCTGTCTGGTTAAATCTGTAAGAGCTATAAAGAAAGTTTTGTGGAAACTGGTATTATGTTCTTCACTTACAGGGATAGGACTAGACCTCTTGAAAAGATCCAGCCCCTGAAATAACCAAGACTGGAGACGTACGTGAATGAGTGCAGAGGAGATCCTTAGTTTTAAGACAGCAAGTCTGGATCCTTCTATAATTTCAAATAGTAGCTGGAGAAAAAGACGCAATATAAAAGGATACCATGTTTGCCTCTTTATGAGGGCAATATGAGTATCACGTGTTCTCTTATTCAACATAAGCTACCATGAAGTATAGGAAATTAGAAGGAAAGTAGTGAATAAGGACCAACTGCAGTGAAAAAAATGCATCCCTGTTGTGGAAGTTCCAGTGAGATGTGGAACAAACCAGGGAATTGTGCAATTTTCTACGCTTTCACGTGGTCTAAACCCTGGTTACCTTTTCTTAAAAGGAAATTAAGGAATATGGTAAGAGTAAGAAAAAACCAGGCATGTAGGAGCATGACTGGTAGAGTCTACCAACTGAAGCCCTTCTTAACTCTCTGGCCCCTACCTATTAGGAGTAGCTCTGAGGCTCTCTGGCAAAGGCCCACAGTTGCAGAGCTTTGTTGTAGAATTGCAGAGAGCATGTGTGCAACCTAATCTATTCTAATGGAGCCAAGAGAATTGAAGGTGGCTAAGAATAGTAGACAGGCCTGATGCCTGCAACAATAAATAGTAAAAAGGAGTTCTGGAGCTCTTTTGGAATTATCTGTTATTAAGGCAGCATAAAAAGTTAGGTCCTATAGATTGGAGAGGACCGACAGACATAGTTTGGAGTAGTGATACCCAATTTCTGTCCGAAAAGCTGCCTTAACAAAAAATATCTAAGAAGATGAACCGCAAAGGGGGAGAAAACTCTGTATGGAAACAACTTACTGGAGTAGGTATTGAAGAAAATCCTATAGCTTAGAGAATAAGCCCTCTAGTTGATTAGTAGTACTCTTAGAGACTGAATGTCTGGGCTAAGAGGGATAGAAAGTAATACAGAGTTGAGAAGACTTACAATTTGGTAAATCTTTGAGGAGATAGGGTTCCCTTGCAGTTAAAGTATGAGATATCCTCGTACAAGAAACTGACAAGGTGAAGGGTATAGCTCACCCTGTTAGTTGTTAGTCCTCCTTTTGTTTTAAAAGGAGAAACCTGTTATCTCTGGGCTATGAGAGTCCTTAATAGTTCTTAGAGCTAGAAGGATAGATTTCTCTTGTAACAAGAGATTCATGCCCAGAGTCGAGGATTGAGTCAATGTATGACTGATATCTCAGCATGGATGAGATGAATTTTAGATGCTTCTGTTGAAAAGAAGTAGGCTCAAAAGTTCTAAACCTCACACAGAAAAAATGAATAAAATATCAGAAACCCTGCGATTGCTGGGTTTGCTGAGCCTGTTGAGGTTTTGATTCTCTTAGCCTGGTGTGATGTTGCCCATCCTTGGAAACATCTGTATAATGGATAGAAGATGGATAAAACTTTTTTCCCTTAGGAGAATAAAGCTTTTTAGGAGATCTTTTATTAACTGGGATAGAGGAAAGTTTTGACAATCCTCTGAAAGCAACAGCATCAGTGCTTAACTGATTAGCTTGAAATAAAGCCTCCTTGTTGAAGAGATTTTCACCAGTACAAGGAGTATTTCCCAGCCTTTCCTGAACCCATCTGTCCAAGTCTGAAGCTTGGAGCCAGGCTATGCGTTGTGCTCCTATGGCTATAGCAGACGTTCTGCTAATAGACTCAAAACAGTCCAGGGAAGCACAATTAAGGAACCTAGAGATATTTTGAGCATGATTGACTAATGAGAAATAGTCTGCTCTTTTATGCTCTGGAAGAAAAGGGTTCAAAAACTTTAAGTTCTTTTTGACCTCTTCAAGAGATAATTCTTGCTGAAAGCATGGATGCCTGGAAGCATCGACATCCAAAGGCATCTAAAGTCCTAGACTCACGACCTGGCGGATAAGAAGAGTGCTTCTTTGCACTCTTAATATGCCTGGAGAAGGTGGCACCTTGTACATAGTGTCAAGTGTCTTAGAATGTGGGGATACCGTTAAAGGAGTTTCCCACATTCTTAATAGTAGATCTTGTAAGATCTGATGCAAAGGAAGCATGATCACCTCCTTTGGAATCCAGGGGAATTGCATTGTCTCTGAATCCCCCGGTAGGGATTCTTTACCAGGTATAGAAATGGCAAGTAACTTTGCCATATCAAGCAGAAAAACATGAAGAGAAATCTCCCCTGAGGAGGACCCTCTAAAATGAGGGGTAAAGGCTAGACTTGTTGAAAAATCAGCCCTGGTACCGATGGATTCATCCCAGTCATCAGGATCGGAAGACTGGAAAGGATGAAGCATTGGATTTTCTTTAAAGCGATGTCTTCGGTACCGCCTGAGGTCGGTACTGAGACGAGTCGGTACCGAATCCTCCATGCTAGAGATTGATTCCAGGCTCGGCATCGAAGGAAGCGAGTCTGTTGAAGCAAGCATGGACGGTACCGACACCGATGCCCATGTCGATACCGGTACCGAAGCCGATACCGATACTCGAGGAACGGTCTGCAGCAACTCTAGCGGTACCGAAGTAGCCGAGAGCACTAGACAATGTTCATCGGTGAGGAGTGTTTCATCCATCACCATAGCCGATGCCGGGGTGTCTGTACTGTTCGAAGCGGCCACAACCACCGAGCATGGCCCAGGTATGTTCATCGAGGTAAGAACCCCGGGAACAACCTGGAGCCCCGTTAATGCTTTGGAGCCCGAAGACTCCCGCCGGGGCTTTATTGCCAAGATGTCCTCGAGGGCAAGGCTGGAGCCATCTCGATGCTGAGAAGGAGATCTACCACTCGAGGACTGGCTAGTCTTTACAGACTTTTGTGTGGTTACCTGATCCTGTGAAGAAGAAGATATTCTAGCTGGTGACATCGAGTGCAATGTGAACCGGGTATCGAGTTGTGCTCGATCCTGAAGACTTCTTCTGTTTGAGCTCCAGCAGGAGAGACACTCAAGAGGGCAATGGTCAGGACCTAAACATTTTAGACACCAAGTATGAGTGTCTGAAAAAATATCTGTACCGCCACACTTTGAGCATTTCTTAAGGACAGTGGCTGGCTTTTCCATAATGGAAGGATAGAGGCCTAGTGGCCTGGAAAAAAAATATTTTCTAAGAAAAGAAGAAATTCTTCAGAAAAAAGAAAGAAAAGCACCGGCGGTACCGGTGGTGTCGAGGGAAGGCAGATGCGACCACAAAAAAAACTAAGAATAAAAAGAATTTTCTGCGGTGACAGGAATACGTCCTGCCGGCTCCGCGGAAAATGGAAAACTGATGAGAGGGAAGTAAATGGGCGGGAAGGCAGCACGCATGCGCGTGGGATGCTCCCAAAAGCTTTCTTTCTGGACGCTGGGGAGCGTTCCCGCGCAGGCTCCGTCGGTACCGACGTACCCATAAGTGAAGACTCATTCCTGCTTGTTCCTGGAGATACACACAAAGGACATCAGGTGAGTCAAGATCTGAAAGCGGCAGTGAATAGGTGAGTTTTCAGCCTGGATTTGAAAAGGGTCAGAGAAGGCACCTGATATACAGACTCAGGTAGTTTGTTCCAAGCATAAGGAGCAGCAAAGTGAAAGAAGCGAAGTCTGGAGATGTCAATAGAAGAGAAGGGCACGGATAGAAGCGATTTGCCAGAAGAGCAGCATTCCCAAGGAGAGGTGTAGGGAAGATAGGAAAGGTAGTGAGGAGCTGCAGAGTGAATGCACTTATAGGTCAGCAGGAGAAGTTTGAACTGGATGCCGAAACAGATAGGAAACCAATGAAGAGACTTGAGAAGAGGGGTAATATCAGCATGATGAGGCTGGCGGAAGATTATAATCCCTTGCCAGCAAATGGAGACAGAGAAAAACAAAGGCAGGCTTTCCACTTTGATTGAAGGATAAGGTGGTATATAAAACTGGTTAAATAAATAAAGATGCGAATGGAAGAACTCAATATTGTGACAGTTTACTGGCCGAATGGGAAACGAGCCCCTTTCTGGAAGGAGGTATGAAAATTAATAGTCGAATGGGTCCAAGGGAAACTGCTGGTAGGAGGGGACTTTAATGTAGTGTTGAACCCGGTGCAGGATCGTCAACCCAGTAACCCAGGAGGAGGGAGCAATAGGAAAAGTTTATCCCAGTTTATGCGCTACTACAATTTACTGGACACCTGGAGGGAGCTTAATGCAGGGGGAAGAGAAAACACATTCTACTCGCCAACACATAACATCTTGAGCAGAATTGATATATTAGTGAACAGGGAATGGATGGTGGAGGTTAAGGAGGGGGGGGGCATAGAGTCAGTAACATGGCCAGATCATGGTCCAGTATGGGTGGAGCT
The DNA here is from genome assembly GCA_033557465.1 of Ichthyophis bannanicus. Lineage (NCBI taxonomy): Eukaryota > Metazoa > Chordata > Amphibia > Gymnophiona > Ichthyophiidae > Ichthyophis > Ichthyophis bannanicus. The sequence goes on from CM066046.1 coordinate 39,684,526, forward strand.
CAGGGGGAAGCGCCAAGAGGGTATAAAATTTTGGAGATTAAATGAAAGCCTACTTAAGCAAAAGGAGGTAATAGAGGATATAAGGGTGGTGATAAGGATCATCTTTACTTTAACGATAAGGGGGAGGAGTCCAGGATGTAACGCTCTGGGAAGGATTGAAAGCAGTGGTCAGAGGAAGATTTATTATGTGGGCAGCAAAAATCAAAAAGGCTAGAACCCAAAGAGAGGAGGAGACTGTAGGTAAGGAATTGAATGGGTGGATGCGATTAGAAAACACTTGGCTAGATAGGATAGCGGGAGTTAAAATGAATATCCTTCCCAGATTATTATACTGGTTTCAAGTCCTGCCAGTAGCGGTACCAGATAGAGTCCTACGTACATTGCAGAGGAAGTTATTCCAGTACATTTGGCGAAGGAAACCATTGAGAATAGCCCGGAAGGTAATGTACACTCCCAGAAGGGAAGGGAGGCAAGGGGTTCCTGATTTCAGAGATTGTTATAGGGTAGTCCAAATACGGCATGCAATGGATTGGAGGCTAAATAAGCAGTATAAATCATATGTTACTCTTGAACAAACCTATGTTAGTGGGGTAGGTTAGAGGCTTGGTTATGGGCCTCAGGGAAAGATAGGAGACTACTGGGGATTGGAACACCTGGTATGAGGCAAGTAGTCAGAGTATGGGTTGGCGTAAGGGCTCAAGAGAATAAAGGGAAGAAGTTTCTCACTAAAGACCCTTTGGAGAGGCGGAGGGATTTCACTCCGGTTTGGGAAGGGGGATTTTTGATGGATGGCGGAGTAGGGGATTAGAAAGTTTCTACCAATTAGTAGAGGAGGGGGAAATTAAGGCATTTGAGGAGTTGTGGGAAGAATTTGAATTGCAGGAGACAGATTCCCATACAACCAGGTCTGCCACTATTTCTGAGGGGAGAAGGGGAAGAAAAGTATAGAGAGAGAACTAGCAGCTATGGAAATATGGCATGGGAAAAAAAACTTCTAAAGGGTTAATCTTGGCATTATACAAAGGGATACGAGAACGGGGGAATAAATGCTTTAAATATATGGAAGAGTGGGAGTCAGACATAGGGGGGACAATAGCATCTAAGGATTAGAAACAGATATGGGATCAGATTAAAAGGGCCTCGTGGTCCAGCAGTATCAGAGAAAATTGCTACAAAATCCTGTTTAGAGGTTGTATCGGATGTTCCCCTTCATATCACTGAGATGTTGGCGGGGATGTGGTGAAAGGGGCACTTTTTGGCATATCAGGTGGGGATGCCCGAAGATACAAGAATATTGGAGGAAGATACAGGATGGATGCAAGAGAAACTGGTGGGGGGGGGGGATAGTAGAAATGAAACCTAGCATTTTTTGCTATCATGGTGGGGGGAGACCCACCACGGTTGTCGGAGTAAGACAGTGATTGGCTGCTTAAGTGCAGCAAGATGTGAAATTGCAGCAGCATGGAAGCAGGCAGAATCTCCAACCATAGTGAAATATGAGAAGAGACTTAGCTATATAGTGCTCATGAAGAAATTAATAGTGGCCCAACGGCAAAGAGTGGATTGCTTTGAAAAAGAGTGGGGGAATTTAGGGCGTGACTTGGAGGGGGGACGGGGAGGAGAGAGAGATAAGGGGCGGGGAAGGGGAGAGGAAGAGGAGGGGAAGGAGGAAAGGGAGGGGGATAAGAATGAGGGAAGAGGAGGGTGGGAAAATATGAATGCATATGGCAAGGGGGAATTATAGCATTACTACTAACCATGCAGCTAAACTCCAGTAATAACGCAACAGGATGAAATAAATAGGTAAAGCTTAAATTGTTTAGCAGAAGTTAGATCTGGAGACACTTTGAATGCTATTTTGTGGAAAAGATTTAAAATACTGTTCAGATTGGTGTAATCTATAGAAACACTAGATTTTTATTTTTATTTATTTTTGATTATTAATGTAGACGACTGAATACTCCTGATGACTGTATTTGGTTATGTTAAGGACCTGTTGATAATAAAAACATAAATAATAAAAAAAAAGAAAAAGAATTTGGGCTATAAGCAGTAAGATGGTAGTTGGGTCTCTGATTAGCCCTTTGCTGACAGGCTAGAATCTCCAGGATTTCTCTGGAGCACAGTGGTAGGTCTGGCCAGTTTTTGGCCAATGCAGAGTTGTGGGTGCTTCAGGCCTAGTGGGAAGACAACAAACTTTGAGGAAAAATAAGCAGGGAATAGAGAGAGTAACTCACTCCTGTACTGTGCATCCTACAGAAGTTTGTCTCACCAGTCCTTATGCCACTGCCCTCCTCGACTGCATCTTTCACCTCCACTCCGAAGGGACTCAGCATCCATAAGAGGTGCGCAGTATGCAAGGTCCAGTGGCTGGCAAATGTGTTGGTGATGTGCTGTGAGGAGTGTGCTATACCCAGGCAGAGCACAGGGGCAATCAATTTGCCTCGCAACTCTGGGATTCCTGCCCAATGTCGTGCAGAGGCTAGCACTTCTAGAGCTCTGGAGTGAGAGAGGAGTCAGGATACGATGGAGAGTATGGTCGCAGCAGGCCCTGTAGCTGTGGGAACTGTTATCCTTTTAGGAGACCACATGGCTGCATCTATACACCTGGATAATGACTACATAGGCTGCACTGATCCAGTTGGTGTTAGTGGAGATCAGTTGTCTTTGGGGCACTGGCAGGCGATGCAGGGCAGAGTACAGGGACCGATCGTCCCTCCTCCTTCTAATTTCTTTTTGTGCCTCATCAAGCTTTTTGTCACTGGCAGCAGAAACCACCAGAAGGTTACTTCTACTACTACTTATCATTTCTATAGCACTACAAGGGTACACAGCACTGTACAGAGGCAAGAGAGAGTCTCTGCTCATAAGAGCTTACAATCTAGTAAGATAGACAACACAACAGTCAAGACAGACAACATAACTGGGAACTAAGATATATCTAGGGCAGGGGTGGGCAATTGTTTTAGCTCGGGGGCCACTTTGAGAGGGCCGTGGTTAGCGGAGGGCCGCACCTTCTAAAACTGATCATATTCATTAGTTAACATTACATTTCATTTAATGCAAAGTGTAAATTGCATAATAATAATAAATAAATAAAACTAAAACAATAGTAACATAGTAAATGATGGCAGATAAAGACCAGTATGGTCCATCTAGTCTGCCCAGCTATATGGCAGAAGTAGGTGCACCCCTTCCCATGTCTTTTAGGGAGCAGGTGCACCCATCCCCATGTCTTCACTCCTCCCCATATCTTTGTTTCTTTGTTTGTTTAGGGGTGAACCCACCGCTCCTCCCCCATGGCTCCATGTAGGACACCCCCTATTTGTTGAGTGGTACACAGAAAAAGTTTCATTGAATTTATTTATGTGCAAATTACACATCAGCCAGCACAAGTAATTTAATGAGACAAATGTAACCGTTCACACTTTTTTACAATTCTTTTGAAATCAGCAGTGAGGTTGCTTGTCGAGATCCTCATCACTGCCTGCAAGTTTATGTCAGTCACAGAGGATCTATTATTAAACTGAGAGATTCCCTTAAAAATTTAAAATTTCCTTGAGTATGAACTGAAAATATATTAAATTTCAGTCTGGCAGCATAAAGAACGCAAAACATCAAAGTTCAAAGACAATCCATATTTCAATAACACCTCCCCCCCCCCCCCAAACACCCTACAGTTGATTAAGACTAATAAGAGAGAATTATTTTTTCATGGCTATCAGAATTAGTTTTGTTCATTTTATATCTTCCCTCCTTATCAATATGCTCATAGCAAAGTAAATCTGATGTGCAAACTCTGGCAAAAAAAGGCACCTCTGAAGATGAGATGGTCCTTCCAACAGAGCTATAGGACTACCTTCTGTGCAATAGCCTCTGCCCAGCTCAAATCCAAAGGGCCTTCCCTGAGGCCCACTGCCTATCCCAGAGGTGCTACAGTGGCCCACCAAAATCTGGCTATCTACTAACGCCAGTGACAAATTGCCTGAAGTTGCTCCTCCCCCCCCCCCCCCGCCTCACTAACCTGCTCTGCCTCGCTGTCGCTGAGATGCAAACAATAACAACCTGTGCCAAAAACAGCTCTCCGGCAGCTGTGGCAGCACCAGGCTGTTTTGAGGTGACTGACTGCTGGCAAACTGGCAGCGATTTGGCACAGCTCTGCCCTGCCGCTTTTGCTGTGTTGGGGTCGGCGGCAGCAGCAGAAGACCGCCAAAGCTGGGAGTTAGAATTAAAAAAAAAAAAAAAAAAAAAAAAAAAGAGAGAACCAACCAAGCAGAAGTGCGGGCTCATGCCTCATTCCACTCATGTGAGCAGACCGGCCGGCCCCGCCCCCTCTGATGTCACTAGCCTATACTTGGTCCACGTTTCATCCCATCACCTCTTCTGAACTGCTGCTCACCTTAACTAAGTCTAGGAAAACCACCTGCCAGCTAGAACCTATTCCCTCTGGGTGGCTTTTGGAGCCCTCACTGCAATTAGTGCCTATTATAACAACTATCTTTAACTCTAGTCTAGCCACAGGGTGCTGCCCTTTATCTTGGAGATCAGCTATTGTACATCCCATGTTGAAGCAACCTTCCCTTGATCCTTCAGTGTTATCTAATTGGCGCCCTGTATCAAATCTCCCCTTCCTAGCCAAAGTTCTGGAACAATTTGTTTTCCAGCAATTAGCCTCTCATGTGGAGGCTACCAATGCTCTCCACCCACGTCAAAGGGGATTTAGATCAGGGCATAGCACAGAGACAATTCTCTTAGCTTTGCTGAATGAAATCCATGTGGCCCACGATCGTGGAGATATTACTCTCATGGTCTCATTAGATCTATCAGCGGCTTTTGATTTAATTGACCACCAGTCGCTTCTCTCTCGGCTCTATGACATCGGGCTGCATGGTACAGTACCTAATTGGTTTCGTTCTTTTCTTACCTCTCGCATCTTCTCTGTTTGTGCTAATCATTCCTCCCCCCCCCCCCCGTTCCTTTAATCTGCGGTGTGCCACAGGGCTCAGTTCTTTCCCCGCTGCTTTTCAATATCTTTCTTGCCCCTTACCCCTGCTGATTCAACAATTTCCTGTTTCAGTTTACATTTATGCCGATGACATCGTGCTCCTCTTCCATACCTCTCCAGTTCAAATTGATCTAACGCAGTTAAATAGGTGTCTTTCCCACATTGCCTCCTGGCTGTCTGATAACTTTATCCATTTGAATCCAGCTAAATCAACAGCCATTTGGGTTTCTTTGAGCACTCCTTGCCCAACAATCGCACCTCAAATTAATGCTACTTCTATTCCCCTCACCTCCTCTTTTCGGTATCTAGGTGTTCTTAGATTCTTCACTCTCTTTTCATGACCATGTCTCATGCCTCTCTCGCCGTTTTTATGCTCTACGCCAAATTAGAGCAGTCCGCTCCTTTCTGTCTTCTGATTCTCTCATCACCCTATTACTAGCTCTGGTTATGTCCAGACTGGACTACTGTAATTTTATTTTTGCTAATTTACCATCTTATCAGCTCCAGCGTCTACAATTAATTCAAAACACTGCTGCTCGCCTGATTACCAATGCTCGGAAATCGGATCATGTAACACCTCTTCTCCTGCATCTTCACTGGCTCCCACTCCATTACAGATTCAAATACAAGCTGCTCACTTTAACTCATAAGGTCATTTATACATCTAATCCACTCTATTTATCCAATCTCATCTCCCTTCACACCCCCTACTGACAATTACGCTCGCTACATGCAAACCGACTTTACCATCCCCTTCGCAAGCTCATCTAGAGCAAACACGTCATGCTGCCTTCTTTTTTTCTTGGACCATCATTGTGGAATGCCTTACCATCTTCCCTTCGGTTGGAACCCCCATTCCAGCAATTCAAGGCGTTGCTAAAGACACACTTATTCCACCAGGCTTTCGATCTCCCTTCCCCTTCCTCCGCCTGATTTGTTTGTTTTTTGTCTGTTAAGTTCTTTTGGGTATTCTTCTCTTTCCTGTCACATAATGGAGTTTTTTTCTTTTTCTGCAGCATTAGTATATTTTATTTTATTGTAAACCGCTCTCATGCTTCGGCAAGGGTGGTATATAAAATGTGAAATAAAGATAAAGGTGCTCCTTGTGGTCTTGGGCAAGCCACTTAACCCTCCATAGCCCATGTTCCCTGTAAAATAGTTATCTCCAAGTTATAATGCCATGTTCAATGTAATTTCAGTTTGTTCAATGTAAACCGCACTGATGCAGAATAACGCGGTATATAAGAGAATGTAAATAAATAAATAAATAACAGTCTAGACGGGAGATGACTAGAGAATGGATTCCCTGGGTTTTAGTAGTGTGTTTATAAAGGAATGGACAAATTTTTCCTATGATATAGAGAAAGAAGCAACAGATTTTAGCTATCTGTTTGATGTGTGTGGAGAAGGAGAGGATGAATTAAAGATGATCCCAAGGTTGGAAGCCGAGGAAACAGGGAGAAATAGTGTTGTCCACAGAAATAGAGGAAGGAGGAAGGAAGGAAGGAGGTGGGCTTAGGGGGGAAAGATAAGTAACTCAGTTTTGGCCATGTTCAATTCCAGATGACGGTGAGACATTCAGATACTAATGTCAGATAAGCAGGTAGAGGATCCGAGGCTGGATTCTCTGAGAGTTTCAGGTGCAGAGGTAGATCTGAAAGTAATCAGTGTAGAGATGGTACTGAAAACCATGGGAGGAGATGAGTGCACCGAGTGTAGAGAGAGAAAAGGAGAGATACCAAAACAGAGCCCTGGGGTACATCAACTGAAAGGAGGATAGAAGTAGAGGAGGCTCCACCAGAACATACACTAAAAGTGGGATGGGAGATTCAGGAAGAAGACCAGGAAAGGACAGGACAGAACCCCTAAATCCAAGCCAGGACAGGGTAGAGGACAAGGTGGTGATCAACAGTGTCAAAAAGCAGCAGGAAGGTCAAGAAGGATGAGAAGTGGGTAAAAGCCCTTGGATTTGGTGAGGAACAAGTCGTTGGCTGACATGGCTTTGAATAATAGTGCCTAGTAAGAGGGGAAGCCCTCCTCCTCTAGGGTTACAAATCTTGGAGATGCACATGTCGTTAAGATGCCAAGACTCAGCAAGGAATGGGGAACAGACCCTTATCCAGAGCCTGCAGCCTCAGACAGATCCTCTCAGCTGGGTACTGAGGCCTCTGATCAGGACGTGGCACCAGAGGACCTCCAGGAAGAGGAATTAGATCCATATACAGAGAAGGAGTACTTAGTAGCATGGCTCTTCCACAAGGAAGAGCTTGGTCTGTTGATTGCTCAAGTGGCTGGCTGTTTGGGTATCATGGAGACTCTGACCCTGGAGGATCCAAAGGCCGACCCTTTGTTAACCGGGATACGTAAGCAGTCCCACGCCTTCCTGTTCCCATAGCCCACCAGAGACATTATCGCAGCAAAGTGGGTCTCCCCAGATGCTGCATTTAAAGTAGCCAGAGCTATGGCTAAAAGGACCTGGAGACGTTTTTCAAGGTGCCAAAAGTTGATGCCTCGATGACAGTTGAAGGGGGGAATAGCCTTGAAGGATTTCCAGAATTATATAATGGAGGCATTGCTCAAGCTGGGTACAATGCCACCAGCTTAGAGCTACAAGCAGCTGTGTGCAATAGTCTGGTGGCCAAAGCCCTGCTGCGTCAGATGCAGCAGAGACAAACAGGTTTTGAAAAGCCAGACTCTCCAATTCACAGGAAAGCAGCAGCTCTTATGGAATTGGTCTTAGCCTTCTTGGCAGATGTGCTTTAAAACTTGATGCAGGAACACAAAGAGGCAAGAGATACGGATGATCACAGGTGCCTTTATTAAGTCCCCTACGCGTTTCGGCAAATGCCTTCTTCGGGGGGATGTACTTAAACATACAAACACAAGAAATAATTAAAAAATAAAAATTATATCAATGAGAATAATAAATAATTAAAATAAACAGACATGTGGTATATATATACACCAGTCTTGAGAATGTTACATAAACACATAAAATGGAAATAAGGTAAAATGACAGCATAAATAATGGAGAATCAACCATAAAAACACATTACATTATACAAAACTAGTAAAATATTAAAATGTAAAACCGTTAAAATAATAAATAAGACGCAGGGCGGAAACAACAACCAAGAAAACACATAAAAGAACCCTATACAAATATAGTTAATAAAATTGAATGCACGTGATGATATCTACTTACAAGGCACTACTGGTAAGAAACCAATGTGAATATCCTATGGGTTCCTTGTATTATGGAATACTGTAACACATAAATACATAATAAAAACCAAAGAAAGGAGGAACATGCGTATAAATATGTTCAATAAAACATTGATTGACACTGTATTAAACATCAAAATGTAATCAAAATGATAAAAGAATAAATAAATATTTATAAATATTTGATTTAATAAATGGAGGAAGGATGGTAAGGAAATCCACAATGCTACCTTTTAATTTCAAAAGGGAGACTATGATAAAATGATGAAAACAGTTAAGAAAAAACTAAAAGGAGCAAAGGTTAAAGATTTACAGCAAGCTTGGATGTTGTTTAAAAATACTATCTTGGAAGCCCAGACCAGCTGTATTCCACGCATTAAGTCCAAAAAACTGCCAGCATGGTTTAAAGGTGAGGTCCGAGAGGCTGTTGAAGCCAAAAAAGCATCTTTCAGGAAATAGAAAAAGGAACCCAAATGACGAAAATGGGAAACATCATAAGTACTGGCAAGTTAGATGCAAGGCATTGATAAGGCAGACAAAGACAGAATTTGAAAAAAAGCTTGCCGTGGAAGCAAAAATGCATAATGAAAAGTTTTTCAAGTACATTCATATCAAAAAACTTGCAAGAGTGTCACCTGGACCATTGGATGATAGAGAGGTATAAAGGGCACTAAGGGAGGACAAGGCCATAGCAGAGAGACTGAATGAATTATTTGCTTCGGTCTTTACTGAAAAAGATGTAGGGAAGTTACCTGTGCCTAAAATGGTATTTAAAGGTGATGAATTGGAAGAATTGAAAGAAATATCAATAAACCTGAAATTGTATTACAACTATTTGATAAACTGAAGAGTAGCCAATCATCTGAACTGGATGGTATACATTTGAGGGTGTTGAAAGACCTGAAACATGAGATTGCAAACCTACTATTAGTAATCTGTGAACTATCATTAAAATCATCTGTAGTACCTGAAGATTCAAGAATAGACAATGTGATGAATATTTTTAAAAAGGGTTCAAGGAGTGATCCGGGAAACTACAGACTGGTAAGCCTGACATCAGTACCGGCAAAATGGTAGAAACCATTATAAAGAATAAAACTGCTGAACATGTAGATATTCATGTTTTAATGGAAGAAAGCCAACATGGATTTTGCCAAGGAAGGTCTTGTCTTACTGATCTGTTATATTTTTTTGAAGGTGTGACTAAACAGGTAGACAAAGGTGAACTGATTCATGTGCAGGCAAATTCCAATCAGGCTGTCCAAACCCCTGTGCATCCGATCAGAACTGGGACTCCCAGAAGTAGACCCGATTCTGATCCTGCGGGGGTTAAATATGCCTGCGGGACAAAATCGGGTTTATGGCCTGAATGTGGAGGCCCGGCCCCGATTCTGATCGGCCCAGCCACATGCCCAGCTACCTCATTCAGGAGCCGTGGATGTTGGCCGCTGCCAAAATCCTCCTTTCCCCGCAGTCAGACCCTCGATCTGGCCTCTCGTGGCCAGGGTCCGGCTGTGGAGAACTTACTGCACCCCCTACCTTTTTTTTGCAGACCTGGTAGCATCATCCCCTGACATCCAGGGGGACTTATTCCACCTCTGTGGTGGAATAGGTCCCCCGTCTGAGTTCACGGGCTGTGATTTCTGAATCGGCTCTATATGTCTAGGGTCGCAGCTCGCCCATGCCCCGCCCTGCCTCTGGAACACCACCTCCTGCCCCCTCGTATAAATGCGCTGTTCATACGGGGTGGCATTAGCCGGGACCGGTAGAGGAATGAATAGCAGGGATGAACGTCCAAATGGGATGTCCATCCCCACTATTTACTGATCAGAATGACCCCAATGGTGTATCTGGATTTTCAGAAAGCTTTTAACAAGGCCCCTCATGAGACACTCCTGGCAAAATTAAAATGTAATGGAATAGGAGGCAGTGTGCTATTATGGATCAGGGACTGGTTAAAAGAAAGCAAAAGATAGAGCTAAATGGCCAAGTTTTTCAATGGAGAAAGGTAAAGAGTTGAGTACCACAAGGATCTGTGCTGGGCCCACTGCTTTTTAACATATTTATAAATGACCTGGAAATGGAAATAATAGAAACATAGAAATATGATGACAGAAAAAGACCACATGGCCTATCTAGTCTGTCCTTCCATATCAACAACTACAACAGTCCCCTTTTTTCCTTTAGAGATCCTGTGTTTGTCCCATGCTTTTTTGAATTCAGATACTGTCCTCATCTCTACCACCTCCACTGGGAGACTATTCCACGAGTGAGGTAAGCAAATCTGCAGATGACAAAATTATTCTAAGTTGTTAAAACACAAGATGATTGTGAAAAACTGCAGGAGGACCGTGATAAATTTGAAGATTGGACGTTTAAATAGCATATGAAATTTAATGTGGACAAGTGCAAAGTTATGCATCTAGGAAAGAACCCAAGCTACTGTTACATGATGCAAGGTGCCACATTAGGAACCACCATCCAAGAAAAAGATTTATGCATCATTGTGGATAATATGTTGAAACCCTCTGCCCAGTGTACAGAGGCGGCCAAGAAAGCAAATAGAATGCTAGGAATCATAAGGAAAGGAATGGAGAATAAAACAAAGATATTATAATGCCTCTGTATCATTTCATGGTGCGATCATACCTTGCAAATTGTGTGCAATTCTGGTAGCCCTATTTTAAAAAAAGGTATAGCAGAATTAGAAAAATACAGAGAAAAGCCACCAAACTGGTAAAGGGGATGGAAGGATACCTCTGTGAAGAAAGGCTTAAAATGTTAGGGCTCTTCAACTTGGAAAAAAGCTGGCTGAGGGGAGATATGATAGAGGTCTATAAATTAATGAATGGAGTGGAACAGGTAAACAGATCGGTTGTTTAAACCATCAAAAAGTGAAAGACTAAGGGACATGCAATGAAACTACAATGAAATGCATCTAAGACTAATAAGAGAAAATATTTTTTCCACTCAGTGCATAATCAAACTTTGGAATTCATTACTGGAGGATGCAGTAAAAACTGTTAGTATAGCTGGGTTTAAAAGAGTAAAGGTCCATAAACCACTATTAAAGGTCCATAAACCACTATTAAAGGTCCATAAACCACTATTAAAGAGGACCCGAGAAATCCACTTCTTATCCCAGCACAAGCATTGTGAAACCTGTGTACCTTTTTTGGGAACCTGCCAGGTACATGTGATCTGGATTGGCCACTGTTGGAAACAGGATACTGGGCTTGATGGACCTTGGTCTGATCCAGTATTGCATTTCTTATGTGGGTTCCACTCAGGCAGGAGCTCCTTTAGTCAGCAGAATAGAAAGGGTCATGATTTTTCCTTTCATAGGAGCAGGAAATCTTCCAGAGAAGGGGGCTCCATAACTGCAACCAGAACTAGATCCTTCCAATGAAGGTCAACTGATTCCTGCTGAGATCATGCCGGTGGGAGGTCAACTCAATCAGTTTAACTCAGCATGGACCACAATCATGCCTGACCATTGGGTGCTGGACACCATCAGGGAAATTTATCTCCTGGAGTTTTATTGGGTTTCGAGATGCTTTTGTGGAGTCTTCATGTTGCACAGAGACCAAGCGAGCAGTGGTACAGGAGATGTCAGATCACCTACTTTGTTTAGAGACGGTATGCTCTCTGTTCTATGAGGAACATGGGCAGGGAAGGCACTCTATTTCTTTTGGTCAACAAGTACCTATGGATGGCCTCATTTCCACATGGAGATGCTATACTCTGATGTCTGCAGTGCGATGCGGAGAGTTTTTTTTAACTTTGCTCAATCTCACAGAGCTTTATCTGCATCTTTAATAAGGAGAGATCAGAGGTTTCTCCAATTCACCACTCTTGGTCAGCATTTTCAATTCCTGCCACTTCCATTCAGTCTGACCACAGCTTCGAGGACCTTCTCCAAATTCGTAGTGATTGTGGCATCCTTTTTGCATAGGGAAGTGTGTTTTGGTACATCAATAACTCAATGACTGTCTGGTCAGGGCCAAGATATTCCAGGAGAGGAGAGTGATTACAGACCAGGTAGTACAGGTGCTTGAGGGCATGGGTTGGGTGATCAACCTGACCAAAAGTCTTCTGTCACCAACCAGCCCCTTGAATATCTCAGGATGATCTTCGACACCAGCCAGAAATGAGTATCCCTGCCACTGTATAGGATCACAAAGCTGGAGACCTCTTGGTGGCTAGGTGGCCAATGGCTTGACTGTATCTGCAAGTTTTACGGTCAATGGCAGTGACTCTGGATGTAGTGCAGTGGGTGCAGGCTCACATATGACTGCTTCAGCAATTTAAACTGGCTTAGTGGTTTCCCAAGTCACAGGAATTTTCCAAGATGATACTTCTGTCAAATTACACTTGGAGGAGCCTGCAGTACTGGCCGAAGGTGGCCCATCTCAACCAGGGGGTGGAATTGTAACTTCTCTTTAGTGACCATGGACACCAGTCTCCATGGCTGGGGAGCCCATTTTCTGGGGCAGATGGTCCAGGGTAGGTGGCTGGCTCTGGAAACATCAGGGCCTACCAATCATTTGGAGATCAGAGAGATTCAGTTGGCCCTCAAGAGACTACTGTCATGTATTTGGGGCAGTGTACTCATAGTCCTCTCAGATGTCATGGCGGTGGTGTATGTGAACAGGGAGGGATCAGAAGTCTGCAAGTGGTATGCAAATCTGCAATGCTTCTGCAGGGGGAGAAAAATAATTTGCTGGTGTTGTCTAAAAATTACAATGCTGGAGTTGTCAATATCTAGGAAGATTCTCAGTCATCACGCTTTGGATCCAGGGAGTTGGAGATCTCAGTAGAGGCCCTTTGCCTTACTAGTGTGCAAGTGGAGCACTCTTCAAATGGATCTCATGGCCTGTCGGCACAACATCAGTGTGCCGGTTTTCTTCAGCCATTATAGAGAAGTGGGATCGCAAACGCTAGCGCTGACGTGGCTAGCAGATGTACACCTATATGTTAAACATAGAAACACAGAAATATGATGACAGAAAAAGACCACATGGCCTATCTAGTCTGTCCTTCCATAACAACAACTACAACAGTCCCCTTTTTACCTTTAGAGATCCTCTGTGTTTGTCCCATGCTTTTTTGAATTCAGTTACTGTCCTCATCTCTACAACCTCCACTGGGAGACTATTCCACGGATCCACTACTCTTTCCGTAAAGAAATATTTCTGCATATCACGCCTAAATCTAGCTCCCTTCACCCTCATCCCATGTCCCCTCGTAGCAGAACTTGCTTTCAATTGAAAGAGGCTCTCTCCCTGAACATTTATGCCATGGAGGTATTTAAAAATCTCAATCATATCACCTCTCTCCCGCCTTTCCTCTAAGGTGTACATATTAAGATCCTTCAGTCTGTCCTCATATGCTTTATAATGAAGACCACTAATCATTTTAGTAGCCACCCTCTGCACCGACTCCATCCTGTTCACATCCTTTTGAAAGTGCGGTCTCCAGAATTGCACACTATACTCCAAATGAGGTTGCACCAAAGACTTAAACAGAGGTATTATCACCTCCTTTTTTCTGCTAGCCATTCCTCTCCGTATGCACCCAAGCATCCTTCTAGCTTTTGCCGTCGCCTTTTCTACCTGTTTAGCTACTTTAAGATCAGACACAACCACGCCTAGGTCCCGCTCTTCTTTAGTGGACAGAAGTACTTCACCCCCTATACTATATTGCTCCCTTGGATTGCTGTAGCCCAAATGCATGACCGTACATTTTTTAACATTAAATCCCAGCTGCCAAATTCGAGACCATTCTTCAAGTTTAGCTAGATCCCTCCTCATGTTATCTACACCTTCCTGGGTGTCTACTCTATTGCAGATTTTGGTATCATCCGCAAAGAGGCAAACCTTACCTGAAAGCCCTTCCGCTATATCACTAACAAAGATGTTAAAAAGAATCGGACCAAGGACAGATCCCTGGGGCACACCACTGATAACATCCTTCTCCTCAGAGTGAGCTCCATTTACTTGTACTCTTTGTCGCCTCCCACCCAACCAATTTCTAACCCAAGCAGTAACTTTAGGGTCCATCCCTAGAGTGCTCAGTTTGTTTATAAGTCACCTGTGAGGAACAGTGTCAAAGGCTTTACTGAAATCTAAATACACCACATCTAGGGCTCTCCCTCGGTCCAACTCCCTGGTCACCCAGTCAAAGAACTCAGATTTGTCTGACAAGACCTGCCTCTGGTGAATCCATGCTGCCTCGGATCCTGTAATCCGCTGGACTCCAGAAACCTCACTATTTTCTCTTTCAGCAGCGTTTCCAATAATTTACTCACCACTGAGGTTTTCAACCACATTCTTACTTCCACTTTTGTGTAAAGGCATCACATGAGCCTCTCTCCAGTCCTTTGGCACCACTCCCGACTCCAACGAGGCACTGAAAAGGTCAGTCAGTGGAGCTGCTAGAACGTCCCCAAGTTCCCTCAGTATTCTCGGGTGTATCCCATCCGGTCCCATCGCTTTGTCTACTTTAAGTTGAGATAGTTTCTCACGAACACAGTCTTTTGAAAATTGTTCAAGATGTCCTTTGCTTCTGTTCCTATTTGTGGGTGTTTTCTGAGGTCCTGCTCCTGGTTCTTCATCTGCGAACACAGAACAAAAATATTTGTTAAGCAATTCTGCTTTATCCTTATCAGCTTCTACATATTCCTCCCCTGCACCCTTGAGTCTGACAATACCACTTTTGCCCTTCCACTTCTCACTAATATATCTGAAAAATGTCTTATCCCCCCATTTTATTGCATTGGCTATTTCCTCCTCCTTTTGAATCTTTGCCTTCTTGACTACTTTGCTAGCTTCTCTAAGTTTTTCCAAATACAGATGCCTGTCTTCCTCTCTCTGTGATCTCTTGTATTTCATGAAGGCCTCCCTCTTTTTCTTCACTTTATCAGCTACTTCTTTCGAAAACCATAGCAGCCTCCTTTTCCTTTTACCTTTATTTACCATTTTAACAAAAAGGTTGGTTGCCCTTAAAATATCCCCTTTCAGTTTTGCCCAACTGTTTTTCTACATCCCTCAGCTGTTCCCATCCCACTAATGACTCCCTGAGGTATTGGCCCATCTTCGCAAAGTCAGTCATCCTAAAGTCTAAGATCGTTGCCTTTGAATGGATTCTAACAGCCCTAGTCCTAATACTGAACCACACCATCTGGTGATCACTGGATGCAAAATGATCTCCCACTACAACATCAGAAACACTTTCACCATTGGTAAGCACCAAGTCCAGTATGGCCCCTTCACGTGTGGGGTCTGTTACCAATTGCCTGAATAGTTCTCCCTGTAGAGAATCCAGGATCTCCTTACTTCTAGCTGATACTGCAGCAGGAATGTGCCAATCAACATCTGGCATATTGAAATCTCCTATCAGTAGCACTTCCCCTTTCCTAGCAATGCTGCGCATGTCTTCAATTAACTCTCTGTCCACCTCCTCCTCTTGTGAGGGACGTCTGTATATCACACCAATGTAAATAGATTTCTCTTTCCCTCTTTCTAGTTTAACCCACAATGCCTCCCCTCTCCCTTTTAAGCTCTGTAATTCCAAAGCTTTAATAGTAGTTTTTACATATAGTGCCACTCCCCCCCCCCTTCTTCCTACCCTGTCCTTTCTGAATAAAGTATAGCCAGGTATAGTTACATCCTAATCATGGTTTTCTGTGAACCATGTTTCTGTAACTGCCACTAAATCCAAGTCAGCCACTCCCACCAAAACTTCAACATCAGGGATCTTATTTCCCATGCTACGGGCATTTATACACAGTGCTTTCCATATGTTACCCCTGTTACCCATTTCCATAAAGTTATTTAATGTATCACCTACCTGGGGGCTTTCACTTACCTGGGGGCTTTCTTCACCCATCCCCAATGAATCTAGTTTAAAGCCCTCTTCAGTAGATTAGCCAGTCTACTACCAAAGAAGTGTTGACCTTTCTTGGACAGGTGGATGCCATCTCTGCTCTGCAACCCTTGGAACAGCATCCCATGGTCTAGGAAACCAAAACGCTCTCGATGACACCATCCACGCAGCCATGCATTCATCTCCAGGATGCGAGCCTCTCTGCCTTGGCCTTTACCCTCAACAGGGAGGATTGAAGAGAACACCACCTGTGCACCTAACTGCTTCACCCTCTGTCCCAGAGCCATGAAGTCACTTTTGATATGTTCCGAAGGATACCTGGCAGTATCATTTGTTCCAACATGGATTAGCAACATTGGGTAATAGTCAGTGGGCATTATGAGTCTCGGCAAACTCTCCATAACATCTTGGATTTTGGTACCAGGCAAACAGCATACCTTTCTGGACATCAAGTCTGGTCGGCAGATGGACGCCTCAGTACCCCTCAGAAGAAAGTCTCCAACCACCACTACCCTTCGTTTCCTTGTGGTCGCTGATTCTGCAACTTTGGGGTACTTGAGCCCTGGTTCTTCCCTTTCCAGGGATGCTGTCACCTCCTCCACTTCCAGGGCTGCATAATGGTTCTTCAATTCGAGGGCTGGAGAAGTTGGATTGGTGATTTTGCAGGCCCTGGTGACTTGTGACCAAACAATGAAAAATTCTGTTGGCACCCATCTTCTCCTCTGCTGGAGAGCTTGGTTGCTGCAAGAAGCATTTCATCAATGTAGTTCTCACTGTCTCCTCAGCCTCGCCATCTCCTCTCTGAGTTCCTCCACTTGTTTCCGCAGAGCTTCAGCATGCAGGCACCCTGCACATGGAACCGGTCCTTCAACTGGCATTAGGACCTCTGTCTGGACCGAGGCAGATGCTGTAACGGGGGTAACAGCTTTAGCGATATGATTTTTCCCAGCCATTGTTCTGTTTGTGGAGCGTAGGTATCTGTTAAAGCAAAAAACAGAGATCTACCAAGTACCAGCCGGTTTCCCAGCTGTCCTTTCAGAGAAAAAGCAGTTAAATCTCTTTAATTATATTCAAAAGGTGCTGGTCCAATTCTCTGTGCTTTGTCAAATGGGGAGGTGCCCTATAAAGCAAGACTACTTGCTAGGGGTGGGTGGGAGTCGGGGTGGGTAGGGAGGGAACAAACTCCAGATTAGGTGTTAGCAGTTCCCAAAGCTGAAGAGATTACTGGAGTTCAACCACCTACTGTGCTCAAGGAAAGTCACACTAAAGCACCAAAACGAAAGTAATCTTGCTTTAAAAATGTATAAAAAACCCTTTTAAGAGCTCCCAGTCAGAGAGCTAACAATTTAATATAATAAAAAAACCCCTTAAATCCTTACTGTTGGTTGATCTGGAGAGCTCCTGTAGGAAAGCATGGCTACTGGGGCTGGCCAGCTTTGGTACAGCGATCTTCTAAGGATTTTGGTAGATGAGCTTTTGTGCTTTCCACTGCCACCGGGACTCCTTCATCAAGGTCTGATTCTGCTGGAAAATGTGGCAGCCTACTTTTTATGGCATGGCTCTTGAGAAGGATGGGCTCCATGGGAGAGGATATTCTGCAGAAGTGATCTCTACTCTTCTGTGCGCAAAGCAGAAGTTGACACACTTGGCTTATGTCCATATCTGACAAGCCTTTTAGGCTTGGTATAAACAGAAAGCTGTCCTCCCAATGAAATAGTCAGTAGCCAATATCCTGGATTTTCTGCAGGGGAGTCTGGAGCAGGGTTTGTCACCTAATACACTCAAAATGCAAGTGGCAGTACTGTCCTGAATTCGAGGAAGGGTTTAAGGTTATGCTCTAGCTCTTCACTGCCATATGTGTAGGTTTCTCAGAGGGATGGATCACAAAATTTAAGATCTATAGACAGTTATTATGTAAATTGAGGAGGGATCATTTCACTGGTAGAATCCTGGATTCAAAGGATATTTGAATTTCTCCATACACACGAGACATAGAGAAAACAAAAAAGGAGGTGGGGTGCTTATAATCACCAAAGCAGACCTTGACTTCCATATAACAGACTCCTCTAGCACAAGCAGTCTAGACATCCTCTCTATTGCAAACCAGCATTGCTCTCTCAACCTGTTATACAGAACGCTGTCGGCTTGTCCAGATGACCTCCCAACCATTATTGACCTTGCGGCCAACACCCTCAGTCCCAATAAACCAAATTGGATAATGGGTGATTTCAATCTCCCATCGTTACCCCAAAACCACGCAAATGCCTTCCTTGGTGCCATGGAAGAACTCGCACTCAAGCAAATCATCAATGAACCCACACATATAAAGGGGAATGTGCGGAGAAGGTCACGTGATGCGAGCTCGCTAGTGACAGCATCCTGAACGAGCTCCGCTCCCCCCTCTAGTTAAGCCGGCTAAAACTACCGATATTCCCCGGATAGTGCGGAAGCTTTTTGAACCCCGTCCACCCCAGCGACGCAGGCATCCAAATACCGGCGGTGGTAAACCGGGGCCATGGCGTCTGCAGTGAAATCTGCCCGCAAAGAGCGGCTGGCGGGTGCGAGCAAAGCGGCGGAGGCCGCTGGGGGACCGCGATCACCAAAATCGCCGACCCTCCTCGATGAAATGTCGGCTGCAGTAGCGGAGGCTCTGTCATCCCAGTTCGCTGCATTGCACGAGAAAATGGACGGTTTGCGGACCTCAATGGACACTTTCAGAGGTCGGCTCCGGGAGGTGGAAGACCGCCTGGGACAGGCCGAAGATGGCGCCACAGTGTTAACAAGCGAGGTTGAGGGCCTGAAAATGCAAGTTGCTCAACAAGCGGCCAAACTCGATGACCTCGAGAACCGTACCCGCAGGAACAACTTACGGTTCATGGGTATCCCTGAAACGGTGGCAGATCGCGACCTCCGTGAGTATTTGGAGGCCTTAGTGGTGGATCTTTTGGGAGAAGACAACTCTGCTGAACTGCCCTGCATTGAAAGAGTGCATCGGGTGGGGAATGCGCAGACCCGGGATCGACGGCCGAGGATTGTGCTGGCTAAGTTTCTGCGGTTCCCCTTTAAGGAGAAAATTGTGCGGGCAGCGAGGCAGAAGGGAGATTTTATGTATGAAAATGCCAAAATCCGGGTGGCGCAGGACTATTCGGTGGCTCTCAGCAAACAACGGCGAGAGTATGCACCCCTCTGTGAAAAGCTAATTGCAGCACAAATACGCTTCTCCGTGCAATATCCAGCCCGACTGCACATCTTCTATCAAAACACTCACAAAGTCTTCGAATCGGCAGCAGCGGCTGGGTCCTATGTGAATCAAGTGGCGTCTCTGCCGCGGGATCATCAACTGGCTCCATAATGGACTTGGGACAATGTCCTTGTCTATTTTCCTGCTTTTCCTTTATTTAGCTACTCCCGCGGTAAGGTGTGTACAGCTGCTCTATGGCTGCGTGGGAAGGCTAATTCTGGGGTCTGTAGTGGTACTGACCTTCATTGGCCAGATGATACGAGCTTGGCTGTGCCGCTCTATGGGGGGGTTGACACAAGACGGCCTACTGCAGGCTGTGGAGGACGGTGTGCAGTACCCCTGGTTGTGCCTTGGGTTCTGTCGGTTCCTCTGCCTTTATAGCCCTCCCTTGGGCTGCTGTCGGGGGATGTGCCTGGCCCCTGAGGGATAGCACATGGGGCGTGTGGGTGCTCTGTGGCCTCGTACATCTTCCAATTTCTTACTGTACTTTATCACTGAGTTAACCTACGGTATATGTTAATGCCGATGGTTTTTTTTGGGGGGTTTTTTTTTTTGGGGGGGGGGGGTTTTCTTCTTTGGGGAGTGGATTGGGGACTGTTCTGGTCCCGATTCTGTTTTCTAGATTTTGTGGGAGGTAGTTTATTTTGGGTAGGCCATGGGCTAGGGCCGGGTGAGCGGGGTGTGCTTCCCTGATGAGTGGAGGGTGTAGTAAGTAGGGGCGGTAGAGTTTTGTCCAACCTGGGGGAGGGGGGGGGAGCGGGTGGAGCCCAGTGGGACCTCAGTAGTCTCTCTCAGAGGAGGCGAGGGAGGGAGGCCTTAGGGTAGCACCGGGGGGGGGGGTGTAAGATGGGGTGGGGAGTAGGTATGAGTGTTCAGGGATGGGGGGGGGGGAGAGTGGGGGAGGGGGGGTGGCTGCCACAACTCAGGCCTGGAACACGTTGATTTACCCTATAGAAGACAAGCTAAGGAACTACAGAGGTGATGGGGAAGAGACTCTAGGCTGGGGGGGGTCTCTCCTTGGAACAGCAGAGTAATTTTCACCGGCCTAAAGGTCACAAGCTGCCGTGGGCATGGTGAGGATTATATCATGGAATGTTTGTGGTTTAGGAACACCTATTAATTAATTTATTTTATTTAGTAAATACTTATATACCGCTACTTCCAGCGATCAGCAGCGGTTTGATTACAAGTTTGGGATTTGTCAAAAAATCAAGACAGAAGGTTTGGGGCATAGATAGAGAGAACAGGGGTAATACACAGCACACATATTAGGGTCTATATTTAGACCATAATTACTATCACAATCGATTATATATTTATACAAGCAATTATACATTTACACACGCGATTATCCGACATCTATGTACAGTTTTACATACAGCTATTCACTCTCTTTTATCTTCTTGGCCTTACTTATGTATATAGTGACAATTGAACAGGTGAACAGTTGTACATACAGCTATTCACTCTTTTTTATCTTCTTGGATTTACATCTGTATATAGTGACAATTGAACAGGTGCGTCTTTAATTTTGTTCTGAAATCGGTTATGTCTTTAATTGCTCTCAGCTCGTGTGGGAGCTGGTTCCATAAAGTGGGGGTAGAGAAGGAGAACGCTCTGCGACTAGTACTGACTTTTACGTGCCTAATGCTGTTTGGGACTATTAGTGTGTCTGAGTTTATGGTTCTCCTGCTTCTGGTGGTAGGTTGTATGGAGATCAGGGTGGAGAGGAATGAGGGGGCCAGGTTTTGAATTAACTTGAATGTCGTTACCAATGTTTTGTATTGAATCCTGGCAGCAACTGGGAGCCAGTGCAGTTCCATCAATACAGGTGTGATATGCTCAGTGACGCTTGTTCTCATGATGATCCTTGCTGCTACGTGTTGTGCCAGTTGTAATATGTTAGTGGTTTTCTTTGGTAGACCCTGCAGGATGGCGTTGCAGTAGTCAAGGTGGGGCATGATGAGTGCTTGTGCAACTGATCGGAAATCACACGAATCCAGTACATTCCTCAGGGGTCGTAGTACTCTAAGCTTGTGAAAGATGGCTTTGTTGGTGTTGCTGAGGTGTTTTTCCATTTTCAGTTTGCTGTCGATTGTGACTCCTAGATATTTTATTTCTTCCTTCGAGTTGTAAGTATTATTGCACAGTGTGATTGCTGGAGGTGGTTCAAAGTCCATTTTACTGGACATAAACATTACTTCAGTCTTCTTATGATTAATTGACATGTTGTTTTGCTTTAGCCATCCCAACATCTCTCCCATGCAGGTTTCAAGCTGGTTGTAATTCGGGTTAGTGGTCTCTAGTTGGGTGTACAACATGATATCGTCTGCGTATATGTGGTAGTTGATGCCGTATTTCCTGAATATTTCACTGAGGGGCTGCATGTAAATGTTAAAAAGTAGTGCCGAGAGTGCCGAACCCTGTGGTATGCCTTGGGTTTGGGTGAAGGCTTCGGCTTTTTCTCCGTTGAATTGGACCTGCGGTTTTCTGTCCGTTATATAGGAGGAGAACCATTTCAAGGTGGTTCCTAAGATTCCAATTGATGCCAGCTTGTTAAGGAGGGTTAGGTGATGGACAGTGTCGAATGCAGCGGAGATGTCGATGAAAATGAGGATAAACATTTTCTTCCTGTCTTCCAGACCCTTAAGGAGGTTGTTAAACAGGGCCAAAAGAAGGGTTTCGACCCCATGGTTTTTCCTGAATCCGTATTGCTGTTTGTCCAGTGTTTCGTTGTCATCAAGGTGCTCTTGCAGTTGGATGAGGGCTGCTTTTTCAATGATCTTTGCTAAAAAAGATATGCTGGAGATTGGGCGGTAAGAAGATGGGTCTTCTTTGTTTAGCGAGTTGTTTTTTAGTATCGGTCTAATTATAGACTTTTTGAGTTGGTTAGGCATGATTCCTTGTGAAAGTGATTGGTTCACAATGTGTGAGACTTGGTGGCCAATGTCCTTTTTTGCTGCTTTGATCCAGGTAGCTGGGCAGGGATCAAGCAGGGAGGTGGTGGTATTGATACTGGTTATTATTTCAACCGCTTGTTTATCATCAATTTTGCGAAATTCATTCCACATCTGTTCTTGCTTCACTACAGTTTTCAAATGGGGCTTGGGAAAACATAGTGTGGTTGATGTTGTGGTCAGCTTGCTTTCGTAGTAGTTTGCTAGGGTTTGGGGTTGAATAGTATCACTCCGCTGTTCTGGTTGGTTTGTTTTGGTTAGAGTTTTCACTAGTCGAAATAATTCCCGTGGTTTGTTGATGGCTTTATTCAGCAGGTATTAAGCGATATAAAATACTTAAGGCCCTGGCTCGTCAGCGGTGTGATGTTGCGCTACTCCAGGAGACCCACCAGACGGCGGAGGAACATGCAAAGCTTGCCCGAGACTGGGTGGGCCAGGTCTGGGGGGCTCCTGCAGTAGGAAAGAAGGGGGGTGTAGCCATTTTAGTGCACAAGAGGCTGCGATTTACCTTACTTAAACAGGTTTTGGATCCGCGCGGACGGTTTCTTTTATTACATGGCATGCTGGAGGACCGAGAGATTATCCTGGGTGATATATACGGTCCGAATGGGCCAGATCCCGACTTCTTTCATAAAATAGCAGCCGAAGTGGAACAACTGCCTGACGTCCCCCTCGTTCTGGGTGGTGACTTTAATGGCGTCTTTGAACCTGATTTGGACACTTCACGGGAGTCATGTACTCGAGAGAGGCAGGCGGTCTCTAGGATTATGCAGAGACTCCGCTCCCGACTTCATCTGGTCGACCCCTGGCGATTACTACATCCTACTGAAAAAGATTTCACACATGTCTCCCGGGCTAGAGGTTCTAGTGCTCGTATTGATTATGTTTTAGTCTCCGTAGCTCAGTTTGCACGTATTGAGGACGCACAGATTGGCCCGCTCGAGATATCGGATCATGCAATGGTTTGGATCGAGTGGCAGGGTGGCGGCGGACAGGACTCCGCTCGCTTCTGGCGGTTCCCTCTTGACTTATATAAAGACGCTCAATTTCGGCAGTTTCTCTGTGATAGGTGGCGGGAATTTGAGGAGAACCACAAAGGCCATCAAGATGATCCGGAATTGGTATGGGAGACGGCCAAAGTGGTTCTCCGTGGCGATATTATCGGGTATGTGGCTCGGAGGCGCAGATTGCTGAATGCGCAGATTGTGCGACTCGAAGACCAGGTAGCTAGAGCGCGACGTCGGGCCGGGCGTTACCCGACGGCCCAAAATCGAAAAAATTGGTGGGAACTTCAGGTTGCATTGAACACCTTGTTACACCAACGGGCTAAGAAGTCCTTACTTTATTATAAATACAAACTGTATTGTTTTGGGAACAAGCCAGGTACCTTGTTAGGGAGATGCCTGCAAGGGCAGAGAGGCACGCGGTTGGTAGCTGCCCTCAGAGATCGCTGCGGGAAATTGCATAGTAGTAAAAGTGAGAGTAGCCTTATTTTTAAGGACTTTTTCCAGGCTTTGTACCAGGCAGAGGGGATTGACCCAATCTGTATGGCCGATTATCTTGGCAAGTTAGATATACCTCAGGTGACGGAGCAACAACGGACTTTCCTCGACCAACCTATTACTATACAGGAAATACAGAAGGTGATTTTGACTGCGACCTGTTATAAAGCACCCGGCCCCGATGGTTTTGGGGCCGAATTTTATAAGATATTGTCTGAAGGGGTTAGCCCGGTGTTGGCGGAGACTTATCGGCAACGGGTGGGAGGGGGAGGGCGCTGCTGGGGGGATAATCAGGCCTACATCACCCTGATCCCTAAACCCGGTAAGGATCCACTACTGGCTTCGTCTTACCGACCTATCTCTCTATTAAACTATGATATGAAGCTTATGGCAAAAGTCCTGGCGGATCGCCTGGCAGATGTACTCGGTGATTTAATACATGACTCGCAGGTCGGGTTTGTTAAGGGTCGGCATGCGGTACGTAATCTGCGTAAAATCTTAACATCTTTATAGTGGGTGCACTTGCATGGCCTGCCCTCCTTACTGGTGAGCTTCGACGCTGAGAAAGCGTTTGACCGAGTCAATTGGCAATATCTACAGCACCTCCTACCGCGCTACGGATTGGGACATTCTTTTTGTGCGATGGTGCATAGTTTATATGAGCGGCCTACAGCGCGGGTGCTGAGTAATGGAGTCTTATCCGAGGCATTCGCTCTTCATAGGGGAACTCGACAGGGGTGTCCACTGTCTCCCATGCTATTTGTCCTGGCTCTGGATCCACTGATCCGAAATGTAGAGGGGACCAGGGAGATAAGGGGGGTGGTGGTAGGCGATAGTGAGTTCAAAATATCTGCCTTTGCGGACGATATGCTGGTGCATTTAACCACACCCCGTGAGTCTCTTGAGAGATTAATGCAGGAATTCCGGCTCTTTGGTAGTTTCACCGGTCTTCGAATAAACGAGGACAAATCGGAAGCCCTTGATGTGTCGGGCCAGATACGCGGGCACTGGCCAGGAGACTTCCCGTTGAAGTGGGCAGACCAGAGTTTTGTGTACTTAGGGATTGTCTTAACGCGGTTGCCCCAAGAATTGTATTGTAGTAACCTGAACAAGATTCTGACTGGCATGAAAATTCAGCTGAGAGCCTGGCAGCCCCTCCCGCTGTCATTGTTGGGGAGGGTAGCTGCTGTGCAAATGGTTATCCTCCCTCGAATTTTGTATTGGCTGCAGACCCTGCCGGTTTGGCTGTGGAAACGTGATCTTCGTCAAATAGAATCTGAGATTCAGCGGTTTTTATGGAAGGGTGCCCGTGCTCGCATTCCAATGGCGCGAATGATTGGTTCCTGGCGTAATGGGGGTATAGGTCTCCCGGATTTATGGTCATATGCCCTGGCCTGCCAGGCACGACATATTGGGGACTGGCTGGGAGGGACTAGTGTTTTTACACCCCGACGTTTAGAATCGGCGGCGATGGCTCCTTTGTCTCTGTTGGGGGTTCTGCATGCGGATCATGCCCAATTGCCGGTTGGTGCCAAACGAAGTTTGCTGGTATCGGCGGCTCGCCGCACCTGGCAGCAATTGAATAGTTATTGGAACCGAGATTGGCGAGTTTCGTGTTGGTTGCCTTTAAGGGGGAATGCTAACTTCTCGCCAGGGTCTGAGACAGTTGGCTTTTCTCGGTGGCGGGAGAAGGGGATACGTACCCTAGGACACACGGTAGGCTTGACGGGGGCTTGCAAGACGTTCCGGGAACTGAGTATTGAATATGAATTGCAGCCTTCTCATTATTTTACATATTTACAACTCTCTCACTACGTGGCCTCTCTATCTAGGGAAGAGCTTGCGGTGGAGCGTTCCGCGCAGCTTATAGAATTTTTTGGCCTTGGGGAGGACCTTCCGCCCTCGATTGCTGGATTGAAGAAGCGGCTTGTGAGCCTCCGGGCGGCACCGAGATATGATACCGTGGAGCAGGCCTGGGCACGGGAGCTGGGGTCGGAGATACCGGTGGGATCCATCCGAAAGGCTTTGGGCCGGATTGTAAGGCTGGTTGAGGGGTCCCGCTGGCGGGAAATTCAGTTCAAGGCTTTAACCCGAGTACATTTTTCACCTAGACGGGCTCTGCGGAGTCATTTGACACAGGATGGGTCGTGTCCTAGATGCTCGGAACCCTTGGCTGACTTAGCCCATATGTGGTGGGTATGTAAGCGCATCCACCCTTATTGGCGGCGTATTCACCTTTATTTAGGGGACCTGTTGCAACAAAGTTTTCCGTGGTCGGGCTCCTTTGTAGTGGTGGATCATTTGTTACAGTCTTGCCCTAGTGGTAGGGGCCCCCGCCTTCTGGTGCGGAAGGCGTGCTTGGTGGGGAAGGGTCCCATCCTACATCACTGGCGGGAACAACTTCCACCGACCTTCCTGGAGTGGCGCAATAGTTTCCACCAGCTGATGTTGGCGGAGTGCTGGCGGGCTAGAAGTCATGTAAAACGCTGGACCACCTTCATGCTTGTTTGGGAACCCTACATACAGCAGCTGGGCCCCTACTGTAGGAATGCAATATTGCAAGTGGGTCTTTAGGGTTTGGGTGTAGCCTTAGGCTCAAGGGACTGAGTTTGATACTTCCTCTGGTGGTAAATTTCCTGGATTTTGGTAATTTGTTTCTTGTGGCATGCTACTGGGGTGGGGGAGGGGGGATAGAAGGGGGGGTATGATGGGGGGGTGTAGTTTCAGAAAAAGCAGAAAATCTAGGTTCTAATTGTTGTTTGTTTGCTGGTTATTGTATTTACGGGCTTTTGTAACTGTTGCCCTGCAGCGGGGATCAGAGTACACCCCGCTGGAGCTTTTGTTATTTGCTTTTGTCTTGCCTGTTATGTGCTGTGGAACCATAAATAAAGTTTATAAAAAAAAATTAAAAAAAAAAGGGGAATGTGCTTGATATGGTCTTTGCTCCTCAGCCAATCATCGAGCAAAACTGTAATCTACCAATATCAGTGATTGATGTACCTTGGTCAGACCACAAATTGATTATTATCCAGATACCCACCAACAATGAGCAGCTGCACAGAAGCCGAAATCAGAACACCACATCACGAGCATCCACAAGAAGCTTTCGCCCATTTAACAGGGAACACATTCTATCTGAGACCCAATCCTTCCTCAACAAAACCACGCCTGACCTTGAAGAACTGATATCATCCTGGAACTCCAACTTAAATGCCATCGCACAACGCCCGGACGCCAACAACACAGCAAGGATGAAGAGAAGCTCTGCCCCGTGGTTCTCTCCTGAACTGCGATCTTCTCTTACTCAACTATGTAGACTGGAGCGCCAATGGCGCCGATCGCTCTCTATTGAAGATCAGACCGCCTACCAAACTCACCTCTCAATTCATCGTGAAGCAATCACAACCAAAATGAAACAATATCACACCGACACCCTAAAGAGATCATTGAATAAACCACGTGACCCTTTCAACTTGGTCAAATCCCTATCGAAAGAACCATCTCCCGATCAGCACAGTGTGATTCACCCACAAGAATACGCTGATTACCTGCAATCCAAGATCATTCAAACTAAAAAGGATTCAGCAGTACAGTTTCAGGAACCAACAGGCCTAACCCTACTTGACAAGTTTTCTACACCTTCCACTAAATGCATTGAGGATACCATAGCATCCCTCAACACCTCCACTGCACAGACTGACCCATGCCCAGCCTTCTGGATCAAGGAACTACGTGGTGTGTTCAATCCATTCATCGCAAACCTAATGAACCTCTCCTTCACAACAGGATACTTCCCCGCAACACTCAAGCAGACATCCATTAGGCCACTATTGAAAACCCCCAAGCTTGACCCGTAAAAGGCCGATTCTTATAGGCCAATAGCCAGTATTCGCCTCCTAGCCAAGATAACTGAGAAAGAGGTACAACGGCAAATTCAAAATCACATAGACTCCGCGGCTCCCCTAGATCACTGCCAACATGGGTTTAGAGAATATCATGGAGTCGAGACCCTACTTACCAGCCTATTCAACGTTATAATCACAGGCATAGACAACATCCATCAAGGTTTGTGCTCATCTTCTTAGACATCGCCGCTGCGTTCGACTCGGTGAGTCACGAAATTCTCCTGGGAAGGTTGAAAGAAAAGGGCATCTGCAACACTGCGCTAGGATGGTGTAAATCCTATCTGGAAGCAAGATGGCAATACGTGAAGTCTGGATCAGAGGAATCAAAACACTTCCATCAAAAACAAGGTGTACCTTAAGGCTCCTCCTTGTCCTCCCTACTATTCAATATTTACATGCAGCCCATCTGCAACATCATAAGATCATTTAACATGAGCTGTTTGATATATGCAGATGACATTCTTTTATACATGCCGTTCTCCACAGCCCAAATGGACCTAGCACCACTAATAGACTGTTTCAATGCTGTCTCAGCGTGGCTTCAATCACAGAATCTACGCATTCAACATAAAAAGACGGAGGTTCTTTTCATCTCCAGAGACCCCAACTTTACTCCTCCATCCCATGTCAGTGTTAAGGAAGCTGACTTACTAACCAAAGAAACAATAAGATACCTTGGAGTTACGTTGGACCAACGCCTGGATATGAAACACCACATAAACAACATTGTCAAAGCTGTATACTTCAAAATCCGCACACTCAGGCATCTGCGCTCCTTGCTGGACCCAGATGACTTCCGGACCATATACCAAGCGCTAATCCTGCCTCACTTCGACTTTGCAAACGCCATCTTACAAGGGCTCCCTCAATCCACACTGGCCCCATTACAGCTGGCCATGAATGCTGCAGCAAGGGTCCTACACGGAGCAGCCAGAAGTGACCACGTGACCCCCATTCTCAAACAACTTCACTGGTTACCTATCCATGGGAGAATCATCTTTAAAACCCTACTCCTAGCATTCAAGGCAATCAAAGGTATTTCATCCCCTTCACTCACAGATCTTATTCACATGGTGCCCCCCAACAGATCCAGAAGAGCAATAGCCATAAACCTACTAGTAACACCAAAGGCATCGTCAAAGTGCAACATATCAACCACAAACAGGGCGTTCAGTTACGATGTACCTAAATGCTGGAATGCTCTACCCCCTGACATCAGGGCTATTGCCAACCTATCGCAGTTCAGGAAGGCACTCAAATACCATCTTTTCCTGCAATGCTACCCAACTACCAATGGCACCTAGACATCCCCTCTGAAGAAATGACCCACTTTGGAAACAACCCTCACTTTCATTATGATATTTTTACTCATTGCCATGTAAATATCTCATGTATATAATTGACCCCTGTTATCCAAGTTACTCTTTACCATGTAAATATCTCATGTATATAGTGACCCCTGTTATCCAAGTTTGGACCCCTGTTCGATGTAAAACCAAACAGCTTGTTGTTATGGTCGTTGTGTTATAATGTAAACTGCGCTGGTGCCAAATAGTGCGGTACATAAGAAATTGTAATAAATAAAATAAAATAAATAAATATTGCTAGGGAATGTTTTTGACTGTAAAGGTTTTATTGAAAGGGAGGATAAAAGATGAAGTACAGTTAAAATTAAGTATTGAAAATTTGGCAAAATTCTTGAAATTCTTGATATTATAGGATCAGGAAGAAGGGGAGGTGACTTCCCTACAAGATAGCAAGTTATCTCAGTTTTTTACTCCAAAATGATGATCAATTACAGTCATTACTGAATTGGTTTATGATGGGATATAGTGCAGTTGATCCTTGAACAGCACAATTTTTGCGCTCTTGCAGTAAACAGTTTTTTATACTTAAAATTTACAACAGTTCAATCCTTGCAAGAAGGTGTTTTTTCTTTAACTTTGAAATAGGGGCTGATTAGACCAATTAAAAAAACAAAACAAAACCTTTTTTTTATCAAGGGATGATGTGAATAACTATAGTCCAGTTGCAAATTTAGCCTGTGTAGCTAAAGTGTTGGAATCCATAGCTACTTCTCAATTACAGGATTATATGGAGGTTCTCCAGGACCAAGCAGGAAGTCAGTCCTCACATATGGGTGTCATCGGCGCCGATGAAGCCCCAGAGGAGCATTTCCCCAGCTTTCTATGAAAGCTTTTGGGAATGCAGGCACGCATGCGCGGTTCCCTTCCCGCCTAAAGGTGCCATCTTACCTCAGTCTCTTTTTTTCCGTGAAGCCCACCGGACGTGTGTCCTGTTCTCCCGGTTAAAATTAGATTTTTTCGGCGATTTTCGCTATTTTTTCTCCGGTTCGACGCCGATTCCCCTCCCGCCGGGTTCGGTACACCGGTATCGATCCCGATTCTTCTTTTTCAGTTTTTGCCCTTCGTGGCTGGCGTTCGCGCCCTTTTTTTTTTCCATTTTTCCCTGGAAGGCCGGTCCTTTGTCCTCACGGGGACTCTTTTTTCCCCGATGGCTTCCAGCGGTTTTAAAAAGTGTGATCGGTGTAAGAAATTGATGTCTCTCACCGACACACACGACTACTGCCTTTGGTGCCTCAACCCCGACCACAACCCTATGTCGTGCGGGCCATATGGAAAGATGTTTTCCAAGGCACTCAGAAGTCGACAGCAGCAAAAGGAAAGGCTTTTCTCGGACTCAGCCTCCGGCCGGGCCCGAACCTCGTCTGAGGCCTCGACATCTCGGGATTCCGATCCAGAGCGCCATCGAAACTCCTCGGACAGGGGGTCCCCCAACCGGGAATGCAAGAGGAAGAAGCGGCTCGCGAGGGCGTCGGAAGAGGTCCCTGGCTCCTCGAGGGCCAGGTCTAAGACCCCCGACCGTCGCCCCGGGCCCGTGGAACACGAGAAGCCTGCAAAAGTTCCTCGCGTGGAGCCGGACTCTGCTGGACACGTAAGCCCCGTAGTCCGAGGACTCTCCTCCCAGGGAGCTGCCGCCGGGGGCCCGAGTTGGTGGCTGCTGCATCTCCTGAGCTGAGTCTCAGGATGACAGCCTTGGAGAGCAGATTGTCTGCCTTCATGGAGCAGCAGCGAGCACTGATGGCCAGCCTGTCTGGCGCATCTGCGCCGACCACCGGGACATTGACTTCGACGTCGACCCCGGAGACCGAGCCGATACTCGAGTCCATCGTGGCTCGGAGTCGACCTCGGTTGCGGTCTCCCTCGACCTCCCGTTCGGGGCCTCCGGCGTCGGGGTGGGTGCTCCAGGGCCCCACGGGGTCGGACCCTAACTCCTCCTCGGACGAGTCAGCTTGGGAGACGGAGGACGAGGAGTCTCCTGATACCTTCAAGACTCGGTGCGTCCCGTTGGACTCACCGCAGTCTGAGCCCCGGAGTAGGTCCCCCCCGGAGGATACTCGGTTCTTGGAGTTCGTCCGGGATATGGCCGCTGCCTTGGCTATTCCAGCCGACCCCGAGGAGGAGCCTCGAGCTGAAGAGCTCGAGGCCCTACAGTATGACTCTCCTCCAAAGGAGGCCTTTACTGTTCCGGTTCCTCCGATGCTGGAACGGCTCCTCTTCCGTATGTGGGAGGCACCGGCCTCGGCGCCGGTTCTCAGCAAGCGAGTCGATTCGATCTATCGACTCCGAAAGAGCCCTGTTTTTCAGAAGTCACAGCTACCACACCATTCTATGGCTGTGGAATCGGCCGTGCATCGTCTGAAGAGCTAGAAGATGCACTCCGCGGTGCCCCCTGGCAGGGAGGCCCGGAACCTCAATGGCGTCGGTAGAAAGTGCTTCCAGGGCTCCATGCTTGCTTGCCGTGTCCAGTCCTACCAGCTGTACATGGGCATGTACTTGCGGGATCTGGCCAAGGAGTTGGCCAGGTTCTCTGCTGGTCTCTCCGGGGAACCCTTGAAGAGATTTAAGTCCTTGTCCTCGGGGACTCGGGACTGCTCGAAGTTCATGTCCCATGCC
Organism: Ichthyophis bannanicus; assembly: GCA_033557465.1. NCBI lineage: Eukaryota > Metazoa > Chordata > Amphibia > Gymnophiona > Ichthyophiidae > Ichthyophis > Ichthyophis bannanicus. The sequence goes on from CM066046.1 coordinate 39,716,225, forward strand.
GCCTACGATGGCTTCGAGGCTTCGGCCTGAGTTGCAGCAGCCGGCATCGCGGCTCGACACCAGGCATGGCTACAGTCATCGGACCTCGAGCCATGGGTTCAGGACAAGGTGGTCGATGTCCCTTGCTGAGGTGAAAACCTTTTTGGCAAGCCCATGACCGAGAAGGCCGCTCAGCTCGAAACCGAGCACCTCACACGGACAAGGCTGTCGAGGAAGATCTCTGCCCCTTCTCATAAAAAGAAGGGCTCGGGTAAAAAGCCCTTTTACCCGAGGAAGGGCACTGCCTACAAACAGTACCCGCAATATCAGGCTGCCCAAGCTGCCCCCCCAGGGTCAGCAAGCCAAGGGCCAGGGTAATGGGCCCAATAGGCAGAGGACCCCCAAGCCTCAGGCCCCTGCTACCACTCAGCAGGGTGAGGGTTTTTGACTCCTTGAGCGTAGCCTCTCCTCCACTGCTCTCCCAACCCTGCACAGGAGGTCGCCTCGCCCTCTTTGCCCACCAGTGGCCCCTTATCACCGGGGACAGTTGGGTGCTGGAGATGGTGAAAATGGAGGGCATAGCCCTTGTGGACTAACTGCCTCCACCATATTTTCCAGGGGAGCCTCCAAGGCCTCCCCTGTACACAGACCTTCTTCTACGAGAGCTTCATGGTCTGTTGGTGGACAGGGCGGTGGAGCCTGTGCCTCCCCACTTACAAGGTCACGGTTTCTACTCCAGGTATTTCCTGGTGCCCAAAAGAACCGGTGGCCTTCGACCCATTCTGGACCTCAGGAACCTCAACAAGTTCCTAGTGAATGAGAAGTTCAAGAGGCTTACTCTTGGGACACTTCTGCCCTACCTCCAGCAGGGAGATTGGCTATGCTCTTTAGATCTAAAGGATGCGTACTCACATCCTCATTCATCCAGACCACAGAAAGTACCTCAGGTTCATTGTAGGAGGAAACCATTATTAGTACAGGGTGCTGCCTTTCAGCCTCACCTCCGCCCCCAGAGTCTTCACAAAGTGCCTAGCAGTGGTGGTGGCCTACCTGAGAAACCAGGGCATCTTTGTCTTCCCCTATCTGGACGACTGGCTCATCAGGGGTCAGATGTGCCAGGAGGCCAAACAAGCCACCCTCAGCACTATTGCTCTTCTCCAAAGGCTGGGGTTTGTCATAAACTTCGCAAAGTCAACTTTGTTCCCCTCCGAGAACTTGGAGTTCAAAGGAGCAAGGCTGGACTCTCTGCTGGCAAAGGCTTTCTTGCCAGCAGACAGGGCCCAAAGGTTGATGGCCTTGGCAAATCAGTTTCTCAGCAGGTCCCTGGTCTCCGCCAGACTCTGCCTGAGGCTTCTAGGCCACATGGCTTCGACAGTACATGTGACCCCCAATGCCAGGCTCCATATGAGGCCTGCACAGTGGTACCTTCGGGCTCAGTGGTCACAGGCCACAGGCAGCCTCAGAGACAGGAAAAGGGTATCCAGACCATTTCTGCACTCCCTCAACTGGTGGCTGCACCCACCCAATCTACTGGAGGGGGTGCCTTTTCAGATTCCAGGGTACACAGTAGTGATGACCACTGACGCCTCCCTGCAGGGCTGGGGAGCTCATTGTCTGGGCAAGTGCACCCAGGGCCTCTGCTCTCCCTGGGAAGCTGCACAGCAGATCAATCTCCTCGAACTCAGAGCTATTCGATTAGCTCTCAAAGCTTTCACTCCTACCCTGGCTCACCAGTCTGTCCTGATTCAGACAGACAACCAAGTTGCCATGTTTTATGTGAACAAACAGGGCGGAACTGGGTCCAGGATCCTTTGTCAGGAGGCTCAGGACCTTTGTTCTTTTGCCCTCAAGCACAACATGCTCCTCAAGGCTGTGTACCTTCCAGGCCAGGACAACTACCTGGCAGACAGATTAAGCAGAATACTGCAGCCCCACGAGTGGCAGCTGCATCCTTCAGTAGTTCAGAAGATCTTCCTGAAATGGGGTCTCCCTTTGATAGATCTCTTTGCCAGCCCAATGAACAAGCAACTGCCAAAGTTCTGCTCCAGGCAACCGCATCCTCTGCGGATAGCAGCGGATGCTTTTCTGATATCCTGGTCTCAGGGCCTCCTCTATGCGTTTCCTCCCACGCCCTTGGTGGCCCGAACTCTCTTCAAGATTCTTCAGGACAAGGCCTCGGTCCTGCTGGTGGCTCCCAGGTGGCCGAGACAGCCTTGGTTTCCTCTGCTTCAACTGGCGGTGGATCCTCCACTACCTCTGGGGTTGCAACCCGACCTTCTCTCACAGGAGCAGGGTTCCCTTCTGCACCCCAATCTCAAAGCTCTCAATTTGATGGCCTGGAGGCTGCAAGGGTAGCCTTGGCTCCCTGGGGCCTGCCTCAGGAGGTTGAGGAGGTTGTCCTAGCCTCTAGGAAACAATCCACTAGGAAAACCTATGCTCTCAAATGGAAGAGGTTTTCTGTGTGGTGTCAGTTACGTACAGAAGATCCTTTCTCCTGTACTGTGCCAGTAGTCCTTCAGTACTTACTGCACTTGTCAAATCAAGGTCTTAAATCCAATTCTGTTCGGGTCCACCTCTCAGCTCTAGCAGCTCACCACTCTCTGGTGGAGGGACATTCTCTGTCTGGTCACCCCTTGGTGTCTCGCTTTCTTAGGGGCTTGCTTTTCCTCAAGCCTCCCATCTGTCGTCCTGCCCCTGAGTGGGAGCTGAATGTGGTCTTGCAGCAACTGACTCGCCCACCTTTTGAGCCGATGGCTACTTGTCCACTACGCTTCCTCTCCTGGAAGACACTCTGATAGCCCTTACCTCGGCTAGGCGAGTAAGTGAGCTTCAGGTCCTGGTCTGTGATAGGCCTTACACCAGGATTTATAGGAACAGGGTAGTCCTTAGGACTCATCAAAGTTCCTCCCTAAGGTTGTCTCCTCTTTCCACCTCAACCAGGAGGTGGTTCTTCCAACATTCTTCCCTAGGCCTCATGCAAGCCAGGCTGAAGCAGTCCTGCATACCCTGGACTGTAGGAGGGCCTTATCCTTCTACCTTTACCGTACGCAGGGGCATAGAAGGGCTACCTAGCTCTTCGTCTCCTTTGACCCCAATAAGTTGGGGTTGCCTGTGTCCAAGCGTACCTTGTCCATCTGGGTAGCTGACTGTATCACCTGGGCTTATAAGGCGGCTGACCTTCCTTTGCAGGTTCGGGTTACGGCCCACCGAGTCAGGGCATTGGCTGCCTCAGTGGCTCATCTCCGCTCTGTGCCCTTGGTAGACATCTGCAGGGCTGCAACTTGGTCTTCAAGCCAGACTTTTGCGGCCCATTACTGTCTGGAGAGGGAGTCCCGTAGGGACAGTGCTTTTGGCCAAGCAGTACTCCGGAATCTCTTTGAGGTTTAGGCAACTCCTGCCCTCTGTTGGGCTACCGGTGGAGGTTGTGTCCTTGAAAAGCCTTTCTTTGCTGCTGGGACTAGAGGGAGTTCTCTTGTTCAGCCTGGGTTCCTCGGTAGCCCAGAGCTTGGGAGTCACCCATATGTGAGGACTGACTTCCTGCTTGGTCCTGGAGAAAGAGTAGTTACTCACCTGTAACAGGTGTTCTCCAGGAGCAGCAGGAATCAGTCCTCACATATGGGTGTCATCGGCGCCGATGAAGCCCCAGCGGAGCATTTCCCCAGCTTTCTATGAAAGCCTTTGGGAATGCAGGCACGCATGCGCGGTTCCCTTCCCGCCTAAAGGTGCCATCTTACCTCAGTCAAATGACATAGCTAAGAACAGTACACAAAAATGAAAAATAAACTATGTACAACTGCAACTCCAAGGGGAAGAGGGAGGGTTGTGAGGACTGATTCCTGCTGCTCCTGGAGAACACCTGTTACAGGTGAGTAACTACTCTAAATAGGAGGGCTGGATGGTTGTAAATGAGGATTTAGAGCTGCTTTCAGTACAGAGACTGTGGTGTTGGCTTTGGTTGATAAGATGCAGAGATGGAAGGATAAAGTGGTTGTGGGGTTTTTTTTGTTTTGTTGGATTTATCCTCTGCTTTTGATACTGTCTGTCATAATTTGTTATTGGCTAGACTCCAATCAATGGGTGTTCTGATAAAGCTTTAAAATGATGTATCTCTTTTTTTGACATAGATCTTTTCAAGTAGAATTTATGGACAGAGATCTAAAGATTATGAATGTAAGACAGGTGTGCTGCAGGGGTCTCCATTATCCCCGATCAGGGCCGGTACAATCATTAGACAAACTAGGTGCTTGCCTAGAGCACCAGTCCCTCTGGGGGCACCCATTGCCACCACTGTCGCCCCTCTCCAGGATGTGCAGCAATGGGCAATGGGCACCAACAGTCCTGCAGTGCTTCCCTTTAAACGTTTGTGCCACAGGGCTAATTGCTTTCGGCCCACTGATGCCCGATGCCGATGGAGGTTCAGTTGACAGTTTTGAGTCATTTGGACTACTGTAATTCATTATTTGTGGGGATGTCTACGAAGTTGGTATATAAATTGCAACATATCCAAAATATTGCAGCAAAAATGATCACTCACAGTGGCCGCAAGGAGAGAGTAACACCTCTGTTATTCAATCTTCATTGGTTGCCAAATGAAGGACAATTTTTTTTAAAATATAGTTATAATGCCCTGTTCAATGTAATTTCAGTTTGTTCAATGTAAACCGCCTTGATATCATGAAAGGCGGTATATAAAAAATGTTAAATAAAATAAATAAATAAATAAATAAAATATGTCTGGCATTTACAGCCATTCATAAGATTGGTCCTGTATATTAATGTTATGTTTTTTTTTTTTTTAGTGCCATTAGGCCTCTGGGTTTTCTTGGCAATGTATTACTGGAAGCAGATTGCCAGGCCTTTTCTTCTGGGGCAAGGAGGGTAAAGTGTCACAAGGAGTGCCAGTGGGAATCAAACCCTTGATCTTCTGGGTACTAGGCAGTTGCTCTAACCACTAGGCTACTCCTCCACTGTTCATCAGTGAGATCTTTATGATCTGCCAATCATTGTACATTGTTGTTACCTTCTGTTTCTTCTTTTCTTCAGGTGAGGATCACAGATAGATGTTTTACAGGAGCTGTTCCAAAATTAAGGAACAGTTTACTGGTAGAGATTAGAGATTCCACAGACTATGTACAATTCCGTAAATTATTTCAGACTTGGGTATTTTGGAAATGTTTTTCAGAGGTTGAGGCGATAGTGATAGTGATTTTATAATGTAATGTGGTAATGTTTTGTACTCTGCTTTGTACATCTTTGATTACAAAAGCAGATTATAAATGCTGTAATTAAATTTAACTCAGCCTACCCATTGGGAAGTAGTCCCCCCATAACATCTAATCATATGCTTTCTGTGCTGATGCATCCTTAAAGGATTTGTCCCTATAGCTGTTTTTTTGATGGCCATTTGTGGGGGCCATGTGCTTGGCAAAGAGAGTATCTGAACTGCAAGTTTTATATTGTCTTGTCAGGATCGCTTTTTGTATTGTATTGTATTGCCGCTGTTTCGGAAGAAGGATTGTCCAGATGGTGATAGGACTCAGTATAGTCTGGATCTTTGTCAAGGTGTCTGAAGGTGACCAATGCCTTTCGTAAGACAGGCTTTTCATGTTGTTTGGAGGTCTCAGGAAGGGTTATGCAGTTTCCAGGGTATCCGCTGCATGCTGGATCAAGGAGACTATTGTTTCAGCATATATCTTGAAGCAGAAATTAGTTCTGGAGGTTCTTAGGGCACATTCTAAGTTCTCCATAGGCAAAATGCCAGGTAGTGTCTCCAATGGAGATCTGAAGAGTGACAACTGGTCATCGCTGCACTCCTTGAAAGATTATTGGCTTGATATGGATGCTCAAACATACACTAGTTTTGATGAAGTGATTATCGGAGCTGCATTGTCTGCTCCCCCTGGAGAGTTGAGAGCTTGGGAGCAACCTACTGGTTTGGTATAGATGAAGGAGAAATGATGACACCTGATAATTTCCTTTCTTTGAGTCTTACCAGACCATCCAGGGCCATCCCTGGTCTGGTGGTGGCCCTAGATGGCTTAAGTGAAGTAATTCTTATGGTGCCATGAGGGTTGGCACTTTTACTTTTGATGAGAGGGTCTGATTTCCTGAGTTCTAATAGCCCTTTCTGTTGCTGGGGTCCTTAAGGAATGACATAGGTGATAGTTTATTTTGGTTCTGTTTATAGATCATAGGAACTACTGCTCAAAAGCCCACAGTTGACAGGTTTAGAAGGGGCTTGATTACCTTATACTTAAAAGGAGGAGAATGGGTTCCAGCTTTATGGGGGTGGAGATTCTGCTTTTCAGTTTTTCTCTGTCTTTATCTGTTGGCAAGGGATCACAATCCACTGGTTTGGACTGGTCTGGTAAATCTCAAGGAAAAGAAATTATCAGGTAAGACAATTTCTCCTTATTTCAGCCCTATTTTATTCCTCTCTATTGTTCAGTATTTTCATACAGCCTTTATGTACAATAATCTAGAACCACAAGATTAAGATATCATCAGCATAAAGGTGATAAACAGACACCAGTCTCCACAATCAACCCAGACTTCACCACAATAGGAAGGTTTTGAATCCATCTCGCAATGGCTCCACAATCACAATCTTACTATTAACCAAAACAAGACTGAGGTACTCCACATAACCAACAGCTTTACATTCACATCCCCACCTACCATAAATCAAGTTAAGGATAAAGTCAAATACTTGGGAACAGCCATTTACCAAAGACTAAACTTCCACTCCCAAATCAAAAAATGTTATAAGATCAGCCTACCATAAAATGAAAGCAGTATAAAATCTCCACCCAATGCTCAACCAAAATGACTTTAAGGACATTTATCAAGCCCTCATCACACCCATCCTAGACTATGGAAACATGAAGCCCACTTCTAGAGGGGTACGTCTGTGCCATATGGACGTCCCTGATGGACGGGCCCGTTAGGACCCGATTTTGGACTATGGGAACCGTACACAGAATCAGGCCAGGACAGCTTGCGGGGCATGCAGCCCCGCACCGTGCGACTCTGCATCGGGCCCATAATCTGCAGAAAATCAACGCAGTAAAATACAACTTTACTCAAACACTCACACTCTAAAAGCCATTTCAGGTAACTAACCAAGTTATTCACCTTTTACCATTCAGAAAAATGCTCAAGATAAGTCTGAATGATACCAATCTGAATCAAAATTCCTAAGCAGGGAGTATTGTTTTTTTCCAGAGTACTGACATGACTGCTTCTTATTTCTAGAGTGCTGGCAATCCTTCACATTTTCCCAAAGCTTCAGTTGAACTACAAGGCAGTGTTGGTACAAAAAAGCTACACCTATACCCTTCTAAAGCCCTTGGCCAAACCCCAGTTCTGCTTCCCACATCCACTGACTGCACAGCTCAAAGTGCCTTTCCATTGACCTTTCAAGGGCTGACTGGCTCTTCCTCTCTTTTTCTTTATCCAGCAATATCTCTCTTTGGAAACAATCATCATCTTTGGGCATTATTACCGTAAAGGGAAGGATAGGATTCTCCTGAATGCATTGAAGCCTTTCCCCTCCCAGTGACGTCATCCAAAGCATTGGCTGCTCATAGAAGTAGGGCCAAATCTAAAGGGCTTTCTTGCTCTCTTATCAGACCCGTTTCTACATTTACAACTTCTATTGTAGGTTTCTTCACACTTGCGACTTATATTGCAATAATTTTAGAATCTAAATACCATATACATTCTAGACTGACCAAGGAACCTCTGAAGGGAAAATTGGGAATGATGAAAGTACTCTTTACACAAAATTAAAGAATTAGAACCAAGGCTCTGTGAATGGCAAAGAAAGCTCCAGATGTGAAGGTTAAAGTGCTACATGCAGAAATGAAAATGAACGGAAAGATCCTCCCGCTTCTGTGAAACTCTAGATCTTGAAATTTAGCACACACTTGTTGCCACCTTTCTGCAGTAAAATATATGAAAACAGCATTGTGAAATGATGTGGCTGGTGATTAATGTGAATATTTAGGATGGGGGACAGTGGTGAGGAAGAGGAATGAAAAGAATTAGGTTTAACATATCAGCATTCATGCAAATTGTGACCTAAAGTAGATACGGGACAACTCTTAGAATCTGTTGACAAATCAAAACTTTAGCTCTTATTTGCAAGATGTTTGCGATGAATATTCATGAGCTATATTTATATACATAGTGGGGCATTTTAGAAAGGATGTCAAAGTGCAATTCTGGGACATCTACGCCAGTAGTAGTAGTAGTAGTAGTAGTAGAACATCTGAAAGAAAAGCAGGCACATCCAGATACAGACACGATTTCACTAACGTGGACATGCCCGATATAGACGTTTGCATAGTATTTCAGAACCTGGACATCTAGGAATAGCCTAATGGTTAGAGTAGTGAGTCAGGACCAGGGAAGCCAGAATTCAAATTCCACTGCTGCTGAGCACTGGGATGATGGAGTGCTTTCTCTACACCCTCTGAAGGTTTTTTAACCAAAATAAACAAACACTTTCCTGATGCTTATTCATACCTGGAGCAGGTCTAAGCTTAGACACGACTCTGGATGTTTCTGAGATCAGGTAGTGACATCCAGGTTCCTGGGAATGCCCCAGCTTTGCCTCTATCATGCTTCTATTCAGATTTGGATGTCCACAGACCCAACTTCTAAAATGGCTCTGGAAATGTCACTGTGCTTTGGATGTCTCTATGCCTGTTTTCAGATGTCCAAAGTATGAATATGGCTTCCAAAATAATTAACATGGAGCCTAATTCACGAAGGGGCACATCTGGGTTGTCCAGATAGCCCCGAGTCAGACAAGCCCATTTGGACCTGATTCTGGACCACGGGAACAAAACATTCCCACGGAACATGAAATCAGGCCTGAAGACAGCCCGGCATGCCCCTGCCTGCCTGTGGAGACATCTTCCCCACAGGCTCCCTTGACTGCCACGGCTCTTCCCCCTCTTCCCCACCGCCCGACCCACGGCTGGCCAGCCAGGGCCCGATTGGGCAGTGGGGATCTCCCGCACCCAGCCCCAAGGGGGATCCCAGGCCTGATCAATGGATCGGTGCTGCTTATTCCACCTTTGAGGTGGAATAAGCAGCACATCCCCATTGACCCGGCAGGATGTACAGAGCCATGACCTGTATCAGCCCTGTACATCCTGACGGGCTGGCCCGCCCCTGCTCTGCCCTGCCCAGATCCCCCCCGCCCGCCCCCCCCCCCCCCCGGCTCTTTCCATCCTGTTGCTCAGGACGTACAGGGAGAGCCGGAGGGGGTATCAGGCTTGGACGGCTTGCGGGGCTGCACATGTCTCAGAATCAGGCCCATAATCTATCAAGGGCTTCCAAAGGCCACTCTGCACCCGTTACAACTCACATAAATATTGTTGCCAGGATTATATCTGGTGCTTCTCGAAGATCCCACATTACACCTGTGCAGAAACACATCCATTGGTTCCCAATACATATGAGGATCAAGTACAAAGCTTCCCTTAGCATATTTAAGATCCTCCATGATCTCTCAACAAGGGTCTTCAGTCACTCATACAGATATCCCCTGACAACGGGACTAGAAGGACAGCCAGCCACAACCTATTATCTGTCCCAGCCCTAAAAACAAGATGCAACCTCTGTACCTCAAATTGAGCCTTCTCCTTATATGCACCCCCCATATAGAACGCACTCCCTTCAGACATATGCTTATGTTTATTAAAACTTTATATACCGCCCAATACAATTAGCATCTGGGTGGTTCACAATACATAAAAGCAATTAAAAAGAGAGAGGGCTGCGGAAAGAGAAATGGAAAAAGGAACGCCATAAAATCATGAGAAAAGAGATAGAAGCAGATAGCAGTCGGGGGATACAGAAGGCAGACATGAAGGGAGAGAGGGAACACATTGACAATACAGAAAGGCGCAGGAAGGAGGAATTAAGGAACTAAAATGATTAATGCTATGGAGGAGAAGAGGACGGAGCTGGAAGGGGGAGGTTGAGGCAGACATGAAGGGAGAGAGGGAACACACTGACAATACAGAAAGGCGCAGGAAGGAGGAATTAAGGAACTAACATGATTAATGCTATGAAGGGGAAGAGGATGGAGCTGGAAGGGGGCAGCAGCTATAACCGATTTCCATCGCAAACTAAAAACTCATCATTTCATGGAATATTTTGGTTCTGACAACTAGCTATACATTCATGTTCAACTACTTAATGTTCTCCCTTGCTAGTCAAACACCCCCTCATGTAAACTATAACTTTACCTAGTATACTGTTTGTATTAACTCAGTTTAACTCTTATAACCTTTCAACTTTAACACAAGTGTAACTTGTCAGATTCTATGTCAGTCCTTTCCTCAAGTTACCTCTAATTTAAGTTCCATGTAAATCCACTTCTGTTAAGTTCAATGTACACCGCTTTGACTTTAAGATTTAGTGGTAAAAAAGTTGTTAAATAAAAGCTTATATACCGCATATCAACCCTGCTCTCAGCGATATACAAATAAACATATTAGAACAGATTCATTATAAATGTGTATTTTAAAAATCACTGTATTGTACGATACATTATGATTCTGTAAAGTAAACCGCTGCTGATCGTAGGAAGCAGCGGTATACAAATGTTTACTAAATAAATAAATAAATGTCCATGTCTTGATTTTTCAAGAATGCACACAAATTGCAGTATTTTATAATTTTTTGCATCTAATTTTGTGCTCTGTCCAAACTCCGTCCATGTACATCCCCCACAGTGAAAGTATCCATTAACAACCTAACACACGTACTTTCAGAATAGCGAGCGTATCAAAAGCTTAGCAACTGGGTCAAACACACATGTAAATGGCCATTTATGTGCATATATGACAAACATAGCTAGGTTTATGTGTGCTGTTTTATAAATTCACCCCTAGGACAGTGTTCTTGACAATTTGGTCAGGCATGCAGTGAGTAAAGCGTAGTTACTCACCTGTAAAAGGTGTTCTCCAGGGACAGCAGGAATCAGTCCTCACTTATGGGTGACGTCGGTACCGACGGAGCCCACACGGAGCAATTCCCCAGCTTTCAAAGAAAGCCTTTGGGATTGCTACGATGCATGCGTGGTCCTTCTTCCTGCCCAAGGGTGCCAACTTGCTCAGTCAGGTCCCTTAGCTCGCGCCCTACCAAGCAGATGGCAAAGGAAGGATAAAAATCCAACAACTCATCAGGGGAGTTGGGAGGGTAGTGAGGATTGATTCCTGCTGTCCCTGGAGAACACCTGTTACAGGTGAGTAACTACGCTTTCTCCAGGAACAAGCAGGAAGTCAGTCCTCACTTATGGGACTCCCCAGCTAAGGCTATCAAACCTGTAACCAAACAATACCTCCGCAAGGTCATGAACAGAAGTTGATGCCCGAAGGAGCCCGAGTCCTCAGGCTGAAGCCCTCGGTAGCCGTGAAGAAGGTTTGTAGGGCAGGAGTTGCTTATACCCTGAACAAATTATGGAGCACGGCCTGGCCGAAGGCACTGTCCCAACGGGACTCCCTCTCCAGGCAGTAGTGTGCAGTGAAATTATTCGCTGAAGACCAGGTTGCCGCCTGGCAAATGTCCCGCAGGGCCACTGAGCGCAGCGAGGCCACCGAAGCTGCCTTGGCTTGGACACCATGCACAGTGACTCACCGATCCAAAGGGACACCAGCTTTCATATGGGTGAAGGTGATGCAGTCCGCCATCCAAATAGAGAGGGTGCAGTTTGTGACTGCCTGCCCTAGGCGGTTGGGATCATAGGTCACGAAGAGCCGGCCAGACTTGCGATGAGGCTGGGTGCACTGCAGACAGAAGGCAAGAGCCCTCTTGTAGTCAAGTGTATGAAAAGGCACCGATGCCTGGTCAGCGTGTGGTCTCGGGAAGAAGGTCAGTAAGACTATCTCCTGGTTGAGATGAAAATACGGGACCACCTTTGGCAGGAACTTGGGGTGGGTATGGAGGACCACCCTATTCCCATAGAATCTAGTGTAAGGGGCATCAGCCAAGAGAGCCTGGAGCTCACTGACCTGGCGGGCCGTGGTCAGAGCACCAGGAAGACCACTTTCCAGGATAGGTGCCGGAGTGAGCACATCACCATCGGCTCACAGGGTAAACGCGTAAGCTGCATGAGTACTATGTTCAGGTCCCATTCCACCAGGGGAGGCCGGATGGGCGGCTTGGACAGCAAGAGACCTCACATAAAGCGGGAAACCAAGGGCTGCCCCGAGAGGGGTTTTCCCTCAAAGAGGAGGTGGTTCGCCGAGATGGTGCTCAAGTGCACCCTGATGTAATTCGACTTCAGGCCTTCCTTCAAGAGGTGGAGAAGGTACTGAAGGACGCAACGCACAGGGCAAGAAAATGGGTCGATCCGGAGCTCAGAGCACCAGACTGAGAAGTGTCGCCACTTGAAGGCGTAAGCTCTCCTAGTCAAGGTCTTCCGCCAGGCCGTGAGGGATAAGGAGGCTAGGTCCGGGTGCAATACCCGCCTCTCCTCCTGCGTTAACAGGCCTGGGCACAGCCCAGTGGAACTGGCAGCTCCAACGACAGCCAGAGCAGGAACGGGAACCAGGGCTGTTGAGGCCATGAGGGCGCTACGAGGATCATCGATGCCCGGTCCCGCTGGACTTTGTGAAGGGTCCTTGCGATTAGAGGAGTGGGAGGGAATGCATAGAGCAGGCCGGAGGACCAGCTGAAAAGGAATGCATTCGGACCCTCCCTGTTCGAGTGTGGTATGGGGCCGCAGAAGCGGGGAAGGTGTGCGTTCGATGGGCTGGCAAATAGGTCCATGGCAGGGGTCCCCCACCGATGAAACAGCCAGCCGACCACCCCCAGATCCAGACGCCATTTGTGAGGGCGGAGGATTCTGATGAGTCTGTCCGCGAGGACATTCTCCTGGCACAGGAGGAGGTAGACCGCCTTAAGAGTAATCCCCCGGCGGAAGGCGAAGGAACAGAGGATGGACGCTTCCTGGCAAAGGGAGCGCGAACCCGTGCCCCCTTCCTTGTTGATGTAGAATATTGCCACTCTGTTGTCGGTCTGTACAAGCACCGACCTCCCCTTGAGGTGATCCTCAAAGGCCCTTAGGGCCCACCAAACCGCCCAGAGCTTGAGCAGGTTTACCTGCTGCTGAGCCTCCTCAGGCGACCACTACCCCTGCGTGCACAGTGCACCGCAGTGGGCTCCCCATCCCAGCAGGGAGGCATCCGTTGTCAGCACTATGTCATGCTATGGAGCCTGGAAAGGCAACCCCCGGAGAAGGTTGTGGGGGTTTTGCCACCAGCCGAGGGATAGGTGAAGGCTGTGGTAGACCCTTACTGGGTCCCTGAGGTGGCCAACGGACGGGCTCCATTGGGCACTGAGGCACCACTGAGCTGTCCAGTTGTGAAGGCGGACATGAGGAGCTACATGGATGGTGGAGGCCATGTGGCCCAGGAGGTGCAGCATCGTTCGGGCCATGACCTGAGGGGTGCTCTGGACCTGAGCCTCCAGGGTTTGAAGGCGGGCGGCACAATCCACTGGTAGGCATGCGGTCACGCGCAGAGTATTGAGGTGTGCGCCAATGAATTCTAAGGCCTGCACCGGTTCGAGGTGAAGCTTGGGGTAGTTGACCAAGAAACCCAGTCCTCGAGCAGGAGGATTGTGCGCGATGCTGCTAGGCGAGTCTCCTCAACCGAGGGATCCGTGACGAGCCAGTCATCGAGGTAGGGGAAGACCGGGACGCCCTAACGCCTGAGACAGGTGGCGATGGCAGAGAGGCATTTCGTGAAGACCCTGGGGGCGGACGCGAGGCCAAAGGGGAGCACCCTGTATTCGAAGTGCTCTCCCCGCACCCTCAAGCACAGGTACTGCCTGTGCTGGGGGTGAATCAAAATGTGGGCATAAACGTCATTTAGGTCCAAGGAGCATAGCCAGACATCCAGCCGGAGGAAGGGCAGCCGGATGCCAAGAGAACATCTTGAACTTCTCCCGCACCAAGAACATGTTTAACTTCCAGAGGTCGAGAATGGGCTGCAGACCCCTCGTCTTCTTCGGGATGAGGAAGTACCGGAGTAGAAGCCCCGACCTTGAAGGTGTGATGGCACCTCCTCGACCGCCCGCTGGGCGAGAAGATTGACTAACTCCCGCTTCATGAAATCCTGGTGTGCAGGGAGTCGAGGATGCACTGGCGGGGAGAAGGGAGGGGGAAGCCAGTCCAAACAGAGGCGATAGCCATCCCGGAGGACCCAGGCATCCAAGGTGATGGAAGTCCACTGAGGGGCGGAGGGCAGGCGCCTCCCCCCCCACCGGTTGCCGAGTGGCCGGGGGGCGAGAAGCTATGCACATGGCATCAAAACCCCTGTGTGGGTTGCGGCAGAGAAGGGGTTTGGGTCTTGGGCCCTTTTGGCTTCCGATGACCCTGGCCGGACTTCCCTTGTGCTGGTGTGGTCGGTGCGGGGGTAGGCAGGTATGGCAGGTAGCCACGATAAGGAAGGCCTTTTCTCGGAAAGAAGGGCTTTCTGGCTTGTTGCTTCTTCCGAGGAAGGGTGGAGGTCTTGCGTGAGAGATGGGTTCTGGTGATGAACTCTGTCTCTATCTCCGCAGCCTTGTCTTCCACTGGCTTGCCAAAGAGCTGCTTGCTGAGGCAGGGTACGTCCAGGAGTTTCTCCTGCACCCACTGCTCCAAGTCACAGGATTGAAGCCACGCTTGGTGACAGGCTATCGAGGACTCAAAACCATCGTAGGCTGCGCGAGAGAGGTACTTGGAACAGTCCACAACGGACTTTAGCAGGGTGCCGAACCTGTTGAGGGGTTCGCCCTCGAGACCTGTGGAGAAACCCCCGAGCTCCTTGGCCAAATTGCACAAGAACATACCCATATATAATTGGTATGCCTGAATGCGACAGGAAAGTATGGACCCCTGGTAGGCCTTGCGGCCTATGAGTCGAGGGCTCTCGACTCCCTTCCCGGGGCAACCAACGAATGTGACTTCAGGTTTTTTTGCTTTCTCATGGCTGATTCCACAACCATGGAAATGTGGGGGAGCTGGGTTTTCCGGAACCCAGTGCCGTGTTGTACTCTGTACATGGTGGTGAGGCGCTTGCTCACTATGGGAACTGAGGCGGGCACCTCCCACATGTGGAGTAGCAGCCTAGACAAGATGGGAGGAACCAGGGCACAAGATTACATCTTAACTATGGATGACACCTTCCTCAACAGGGGATGATGCTACAGGCAATCGAGCACTTAAAAATGCAGAAAGGTCTTCTGGTAAAAAGAAAATATACTTCTGAACTTTATAAATAATAACACTCTTACACGGAAAACGTAACAAAAAAGAAGCACCTATGTTATGTTTCCTAATGATTAGTGGGGTTTTTCCCTTCCCTTCTGATCTATTTCTTCCCACCTCTCTAAATGGGGACTATAGGTATTTCTTTATTTAGTTTTTTGACTATGTATTGTATTTTCCTAAAAGTTTATTGTAAGATCTACCTTTACTGTACAAGCTTGTTTGCTTGATTAATTTGTAAAATTATAAATTCTAAATTAAAAAAAAAAAAAAAAAAAGATGGGAAGAACCGGGACAATAAGAGACTCCCTAGGAGGGGCACTCATACTGTAGGATGTCGAGCCAGGTTAAGAGCCTGTGCCATATCCCAAACTGACACGAGGAAGGAGGTGTCCTCGGGTGGCGAGGGCTGCTAAAACACAGGAGGAGAGGGGTCAGACAGAAGGTCCTGATCGGCACGGGTTTCCGGGGAGGTGTCCCCATCGGACTCCCAGTCCGAGAACTCGGATGAGGAATTCGAACTGAGCATGTTGCCCTGCCCAGCGGCCGAGGACCGCTTGGAGCCGGAGGCCCTGGATGACCTCGCCCCCAAGGAACGGGAAGGCGAGCGAGACTGACATCAAGGAACCTCATGAGGCCTGTGGTTCTCGGCACTTTCTGAAGCTGGCTGTGAGCGCCTGCTGGGAAGCAATGAATGCAGAAACACTGCATTCGAGCGCCAGCATACGGGATTCCCAAGCGGGCGTGGGGCCCTGTGACGCTGATCCCAGGGTCACCGGGTCGGGCGTCGAGGAAGAGAGTGGGTCCTCACCAGGACGGCCTTCAGGAGACCTGGTGCCTTCGAAGGAAGCCTCCATATATGTACAGGGTATTTTGCGGGGCCACTCCTTGTCCGACTCTTGAAAACACCGAAGAGGTCTCGCGCTTGTCGGGAGCCCCCGACAGTGACTTCAAGGCTGTCTTCTTCTTACGCCACTCCACTTCAGGGGATCCCTGGTCAGAGTGTGCCTCCAAGACCGCGGGGCTGGCAGGAGATCCCGCCGGGGGAGAGACAACCGAGGGCGCCACCGGGGACTCCAAGGCGGCCTTTCTGAAAATGTCTTCGGACTTCTGCTTACGAATGAGCAGGGCTTTGGAGCAAAGCGAACAGAGTTACGGATCATGATCTGCCCCGAGACACCGCAAGCAACAGTCATGGGTGTCTGTAAGTGACATGTTTTTAGAGCATCTATCACATTTTTTGAATCCAGTGGCCATAGGGGCAAAAATGGCCCCTGCGAGGTCGAAGACCCACACGGTTGGAAGAAAAAAGGGCACAAAGCCTGTTAGGCAAAAAAGACGAAGAAAAAACTGTCCCCTATAGCTCTAAAAAGGGTAGAGCAGGGGAAGGACAGTTAGAGGACCAATGCAACTGGAAAATAGGAGGCCAGTAGGCTGAAAACCAAACACATTTTCTGAGGGACGAGGACGTGCATCCGAAGGGCTCCGCGGAAAAAGGGAGACTGAGCAAAATATCCCCCATGGGCGGGAAGAGGACCATGCATGCATGGTTGCAATTCCAAGGGCTTTCTTTGAAATTGCTCTGCACGGGCTACGTCAGTGCCAACGTCACCCATAAGTGAGGACTGACTTCCTGCTTGTTCCTGGAGAACAGTGTTCTCTCTCTATGGTATAAGTAAAGATCAACCTAACAGTTGTCTGAAATTCATTTAAGAGATAGGACATTGTTTGTTGTCCCCTTTGGCAGAGTGACTGGCTCAACCGCCAGCAGCCTGAGCAAATCTTCCAATGTAGAGAGCATGGCTACTCTCCTGGCTGCAGAGCCATATAGAAATCTGACGTAGGTGCCCAGAATAGATTCTGCATTCCGGAACATAGATGTATTTTGTGGTGTCAAACACCCAATGAACTTCAGAGGCTTGGACCCATTCCAGGCAGAGAAGATGTAGCCTGCCACCCTTGGGAGATCCCTGAAATGAGTCCTCAACTGTCATTGTCCTGGATGGGAGGGAAAAGTTCTTGAGGTGACCGGCTCCCACGGGGAACTGAATTCTGAAGAAGCAAAGGTGAGCTTTCCGGTATAATACCAGTGGAATCCCAGAACTCCAGGCACTGAGAAGAATAAGAATAAGTGGAGGCTGTAGAAGAGGACACTCCGCTTGTTTCCCAGGCTCCTTGGGCCTATCCTGTGGAGGATGGCAAAGTGTGAGCTCACAAAATCCTGAAGCAGCTTCTCCAAGTCTTCCCCAAACGACGCTTCCCTTCAGAAAACCGAAACCACTGCCACTCAGTAGTGAACCCACAGCCATTGTCATGCCACCATCGAAAAGGTAATATCTTTAGCAACTATATGGACTAAGGCAAACAGTGTTCAACAGACAGGCTGCTTCCAGTTCCAGGAGGACGGTGGTACCATCCAGAGGGAACAGCAGAACTCATTGAAGAGGAACTCGAGTCTTCAGATCTGCTCAAACCATTAAGTGGAAGTTGCAAACCAACCATCCAGAAGAGCTTCCATGCTGAAATTCAAATGGCACTAATATCGCTGTTTTTTTATGATTATGGCTGCAGCAGCCTCAAAAGGCATAGCTGTCCATCTTGTGACTACCTGGACAGGGGCCTCCATCGGAGGCATGACAGATTATATGGTCTAATATCCCAGTGAGAAAGTGTAGGGCCTTTTCATAGCCCTGACCCCTTTCAGCGGGGAACCAGGTAAGCCACACTCTGAGTGGACTGTACACTGACAGTCATCGGAATAGAAGCTCCCATAAAATTCCACACCCTCTACAAGGGGGTGGGGAGGGGAGAAGAAGGTATATCTGCAGCATCTATTAAGCTACCAGGCAAAGCAGGAACAGCTGAACAATATCGGGCAACCGCAAGGCAGGAAATCTCCGAGCAATACCGCCAGGCCTTTCTGAAAGGGGAGAAAACCACAGTAAGTGTCCTGATCCCCAGAAGAAAAGACATGCCATCCTCAAATGTTGATGTCTCCAGAGGTGTCGGAGCTGTCCTTTGGAACTCGGGGCACAGGAGACAGTCTAAACCTCAGGTATCCAGACTCTGCTGAAACCTTTAAGACCACGGAGCCCAGGTTGGGTTTTGACCACCCTGTGACATAGGACCTCTTACAAATGAGTAGAAATGCCTCGCCCAATCACTGAAACCAAGAGCTCCCTGTCAACATGTGCCTCACCATCATGGGGTGATGCAATATCGGATCCCTAAGTGAAGGGGTGCAGCCTATAGATCCAATGTCCAAGGTCCGTAGAACATCCTTTTAGTTTAGTTTATTCAACCTTTGACTGACTATTTTTTAGCCCAAGGGATGTTTCAAAATGGATTACAGTATAAAAATCATGAAAAGGAAAAAAAAACAAAAGATAAAGTATCACAAAGAAAAGAAAAAAAAACCTGGCATAGACACTTAGTACCCCAGTAATTAACAAATTTCATCACTCTAATCAACTAATCAACTTTGGACACATCATGCGAAGAAAGAGATCATTAGAGAAAGACATCATGCTTGGCAAGATAGAAGGTAAACGCAAAAGAGGAAGGCCAGCAATGAGATGGATCGATACAACAGCAGTAGCTACGGGTACCAGTCTGTCAACAATGAGCCGCCTGACTCAAGACCGAACACAATTTAGGATAGCTATCCAGAGGATCGCCATGAGTCGACTCCGACTCGACGGCACTTAACAGCAACAATCAACTAAAAGATCGTAAGCCTCTATAAAATATGTTTTTAAAGCCAATTTAAATTTAACATAATTAGTTCCCCCTCTTATTTGAGAAGATAGAGAATTTCATAGAATTGGACCATAACATGAAAAAGTAGTCTCAGTAGTAGTGTCCAAAAGGTGATTATAAGCAGTTGGGAGCAGGACTGAAAAGGATTTACACTTGTAATGGGAACAACTAAAGAAAGATATTGAGGAGAATTCATATTCTTGTGAATAATACTTGTAGTACAAACTTTAAACTGAAAACAAAATTGTACAGGAAGCCAGAGTAATTTCTTCAACATGGGAGAAATATTCTCAGTATCTGTTAAAAGTCAAACTGCTGAATTTTGTAACTACTGAAGCTACTAGTGTAGATAAAAAATGATGGGTAACCCACATTGCTTTTGATTTTGAAGGATTTAGTTTCATGCAGTGAGATTCAAGTCATTCATCAATTGAGGCAAGGCAAGAAGATAATACGATCAAATTAGGAAAACAAGAATCAATATAGGAAACTAGCTGAATATTATCCACAAAGATACAGCAATGAGGACCTAAACCAATGGTTCTTAACCCCGTCCTCTTGAATCCTCAGACCACTCGGGTTTTAAGGATATCCACAATGAGATAGATATGCATGCACTGCTTCCATTGTATGCAGATCTATCTCATGCATATTCATTGTGGATACCATGAAAACCCAATTGGACTAGGGATTCCAGAGGACTGGGTTGAGAACCACTGACCTAAACTTGGTAGAAGAGTGGCCAGTGGAGCAAAAAAAAAAAAATGTTGAACAATGTAGGCGCTAAAATAGTACCCTGTGGAATCCACACTGATACCTATGTGAGGTTGAAGAAGCAGATTGGCAAGAAACAGAAAAACTCCGGTTTTGAAGATATGAAATAAACCAAGATAAAATATAACAAGAAATGCCAATGTCAACTAAATGATGGACAAGAAGAGAATGATCTACGAAATCAAATGCCGCACTAAGATCAGAACAAATGATCAGCACTGCTTCATAAGAATCAATCCAACATTTAATGTCATTCAACATACAAAGAAGCAAGGTTTCTGTTGAATAACCTGCATAGAAACCTGACTGAAACACAGAGAGCACTGGTGTAAATTCTGCCCAAGTCGCCCCTGCAATGAGGTGGTGCCAGGTCAGAAAGGGAGCCCACACAGGACTGGCAGCACAGCAAACTTACTTTATCATGTCTGCCATGCTGCTTTGCTTTTGTAGGTCTGTCACGGGCCCTGCGGCTGAGGTCTCGTGATAACATGCACACCACGAAGTTCAGAATGGCACAGAACAGCTGCCGGGACCGCAGTTAACTTACAAGAGTGGAGCTGCACGGCAAACATGATAAAGTAAGTTTGCCTACCTGTTGCCACCGCCACATTGGGGGGGGGGGCCTATCGCACGAAGTAGGGGAGCGTGTCACCGCCATGACAATGGGGGGCCCTCAAGCAAAATTTGCTGAGAGCCCCTCATTGTGACTTACGCCACTGATGGAGATCATTTGTTTTCTCTAAAAACGAGACTAAATGTACATGCACAATCTTCTCCAAGACTTTGGAAGGAAAGGACAAGTGCGAAATAGGCCTATCATTACTTGGTAAAAAGGATCCAGGGGGCTCTGCTTAAGGACAAATAATTGCATGCTTCCAGGCCACTGGAAATCTCCATGATGAAAGACTATTATTAATCAAAAAAAGGAGGGAAAGAAGACCAGCCTCCTCCTTCTTAACCCTGGCCTTGTCATCTGTTGCCTCCTGCAGCTAAGACGACAAGGCCAGGAAAACAGTGTCCCCCTTCTGCCAGGGGGAGGGGAAGAGCTCCCAAGGGCTCTTCAAATGCTTCATGTCCGAGCACAGAAAGGAATTCAGCAACAGAGAACTTCCTTCGGAGAAGTCAGCATTAGTAGAAGGAAGCATTTATCTGAATCAGTATTATGTGTCGTGTGTCGCTAACAGCCTGGTTTCACAGGCTCAAGAAACACCAATAAAGCGTAGTTACTCACCTGTAACAGGTGTACTCCAGGGACAGCAGGAATCAGTCCTCACTTATGGGTGATGTTGGCACCGACGGAGCCCGGGTGGAGCAATTTCCCAGCTTTCAAAGAAAGCCTTTGGGATTGCTGCCACGCATGTGTGGCCCTCTTCTCGCCCAAAGGTGCCATCTTGCTCAGTCAGGTCCCCTAGCTACAGCCCTACTAAGCAGATGGCAAGGAAAGGACAAAAATAGCAACGCTTCAGGGGAGGTGGGAGGGTAGTGAGGAGGTTGTGGAGGAGTAGCCTAATGGTTAAGAACACTGGCTTGGGAACCCAGAGGCCAGGTTTCGATTCCCACTAGCACTCCTTGTGGCCTTGGGAAAGTTTAAGTTTCAATGTAAACCGCTTTGATTGACATGATAAAGTGGTATATAAAACCTGTTAAATAAATGATTCCTGCTGTCCCTGGAGAAACAGGTGAGTAACTACGCTTTCTCCAGGAACAAGCAGGAAGTCAGTCCTCACTTATGGGCCTCCCCAGCTACAGGCTACCAAGCCTGTAATCCAAAAATGCCTCTACGAGGCCGTGAGCAGAAGTCGATGCCCGGAGGAGCCTGTGTCTTCGGGTCCCTGGAGCGAAGATCTCGGTAGCCGTCGAAGAAGGGTCGGAGGGCAGGAGTTACTTATACCCACTGTTCCCTCTAAGCTGTGCTCGTATGTGCGCGCACACACCTCGCCGAGCGAGCGCACATACTTTACAACAGAGCGCACAAAAATTAAGGCTCTGATTCTGATAGAAAACACAGATGTCTTAAAATTTAAAAGTTATGATTGTAATTACTAGAAATTTCCCGCTTCATTTAGTAATCTATTTTCATTTAATTTGGTTAAAATCAGTGTGGTGTACATACTGTATTCTGATGTGTAGTCAAATTTTAAAGTATATAACTCTGAGTGTTATGTGGCGCACAAAAATTTAACCTTCCTTCAAAAGCTGCACACAGCTAATATTTTATGCGCACACAGCCTACAGAAAATTAGAGGGAACATTGCTTATACCCCGAACAGATTGGGGAGTACAGCCTGGCCGAAGGTGCTGTCCCGGCAGAACTCCCTCTCCAGGCAATAGTGGACAGCAAAAGTGTTCACTGAAGACCAGGTCCCAGCCCGGCAGATGTCCATTAGAGGCACTGAGCGCAGAGAAGCCACTGAAGCCACCTTGGCTCGGATGCCATGTGTGGTGACCTGCTGGCCCAGCGGGGCGCCCGCCTTTGCTTGAGCGAAGGCGATGTAGTCCGCCACCCAGACGGAGATGGTGCACTTGGTGACTGCCTGCCCCAGGCGATTGGGGTCGTAGGCGACAAAGAGCTGATTGGACTTGTGATGACCCTGGGTATGCTGCAGGTAAAAGGCAAGAGCCCTCTTGCAGTCGAGTGTATGCAACACTGCCGATGCCTGGCCGGCATGCGGTCTCGGGAAGAAGGTCGGTAGGACTATCTCTTGGTTGATATGAAAGTCTGAGACCACCTTCAGCAGAAACTTAGGTTGGGTGCGGAGGACCACCCTGTTCCCGTAAAACCTGGTGTATGGAGCCTCAGCCATGAGGGCCTGAAGTTCACTGACTCAGCAAGCAGAGGTCAAAGTCACCAGGAAGACCACCTTCCAGGAGATATGCCGAAGCAAGCACATCACCATCGGCTCGAAGGGCGTTCACATGAGCTGCACCAGCACCACGATGTGGTCCAACTCTGCCGGTGGAGGCCGGATGGGAGGCTTGGAAAGTAACAGACCTCGCATGAATCGAGAGACCAAGGGCTGCCCTGAGACTGAGCAAGATGGCACCTTTTGGGCGGGAAGAGGACTACGCATGCGTGGCAGCAATCTCAAAGGCTTTCTTTGAAAGCTGGGGAATTGCTCCGTCGACGCCAACATCACCCGTAAGTGAGGACTGACTTCCTGCTTGTTCCTGGAGAATGCATGCTGCAATGTGTGCTCTGGCTGCCTGGCACTACTACGGTGTGCTATGGCCACATTCAGAGTTAAGGCACACACGTTATGCATGCAAAATAGGAAAGTGCATACTAAGCACACAGAGCGCACTTAATGCACAAGGGCAGCACCATGAGGAGAAACAGAAGGAAAAAACTGCATCACACCAACGGATGCCCTGGATGGCACAACCTGGCATATGTACCAAACACTGGATGATGTCAGGTAGCTCCTTCCAAAAACAAGTCAGACAAGACAAAGGCTTTGTTTTGGGACTCACCCCATGGGAGCTGCAGTCAGGTAAAAATCATGTTGGGCTCAGGGCTACTCCCTTTGGGCAGTTACATACCTTTGAGGAACCTTCTTCACATCTTCGAGGGAGAGCTGGGGGGGAAGGAGGAGGAAGAAGACACTGAGGTTGTGTGAAGGTCCAAATTTCTGACTGCTCAACTGGCCCTTAGCAGTATTAAAACGAGGAGCTGAACCAATCTCCCTCTATATGGTAATACCCAAAAGAGTATTGGTTTTAAGGGTGACTCTAATGGAGCCTCCAAAGCTGTGCTCCAGGGAGACAGTCACTTCGAAGGCTGGTGAAACATGAGCAAAATCAATCCTCTCTCAACTGCTTTTCTAGATTTCACCAGTGCTGTAACATCCATGCAACCTCTGCTGGTGACAGAGAAATACTGAGGTACAGAGGAGAGCCACCAAAATGGTAAAGGGGATGGGAGGATACCCCTATAAGGAAAGGCTTAAAAGGTTAGGGCTCTTCAATGTGGAAAAGAGATGGCTGAGGGGAGATATGATAGAGGTCTATAAATTAATGAATGAAGTAGAACAGGTACAAGTAGATCAGTTGTTTACTCCATCAACAAGTAGAAAGACTAGGGGACACCAAATGAAGCTACAATGTAACCCATTTAAGACTAATAAGAGAAAATATTTTTTCATTCAACATGTAACCAAACTCTGGAATTCGCTACCAGAGGATGTAGTCAAAGCTATTAGTGTAGCTGTGTTGAAAAAAGGTTTAGACAAGTTCCTGGAGGAAAGTTCCATAAACCATTATTAAGCAATGGATTTCCTGGGTCCTGTTTAACCCAGGACAAGCACTGTGGAACGTTTTGGAAACCTGACATGTACTTGGGCATGATGGACCTTGGTCTGACCCAGTATGGCATTTCTTATGTTCTTTTCTTTTTTTTTTAATTGAGAATTTCATTTTTACATATGGGAAACAAACAGAAAATGAGATTGTTATACAGACTCAGAAAATTACTTAAACTAAACAACTCAACAAGCCCACATCTAGGGTGATATGAAGCACCAATTATCTAATGAAATTAAATATCAACATGTCCAGAGGGAGAAAAAATAAAATAAGTCCCTGATTATTCTACCAGTCTGACAATACTATGTTACTAGATAACAGATTCATTTTGCACAATAGAACGAGCATTCAGAATATCTTCCAATTGCGATACATCAAAAAAGACATAGATCCCTCCAGAAACACCAGACATCTACAAGGGAATTTGAGGAAAAATGTAGCACCCAATTCTAGATACGAAGCTTTAAACTCAAAAAAGGTTTTACACCTTAGCTGGGTAGGCCTGGATACATCTGGGAAGATACTAATCTTATGTCCGCAAAATAGTTCATTCTTTTTCAAAAAAATATAATTTCAACATAGTATTTTTCTCAATTTCAGAGTTAAAAGAAACCATTTGCGTTGCCCTAGAAGGAATCTCATCCTTAGAAGATTCTAGAAAAGCAGATAAGTCCAGGCTAACTGTTGGTGAAACAACTACCTGTTCCTCACCAGCACCTGAGGAAATCCCAGTGCCTCTTGGCTGCTTTGTAGGCAGCATCTATCACAGCATGCTTTAGGAAAAGTCACAGCCAATGTAGTAGTTTAACCTGATGAGAGTTTATTTGGAGCTGAGAGAAGTACTTTCTGGTTCATAACAGACCTGGAAGCAGGACATTAAGGAATTTGTTAGAGCACTTTTTGCAACAGGCAGGATCCTGTTGGGATGAAAGGAGGCAAAAAGAATACATTTATGCAATGCAGATATTTTAAGGAATTATGCGAGAGCCCATATACAGTCCAGAGTGCAGAATGTCTTTTAATGGGTACTTCAATGAGATAGAAGAAACAGAGGAAGAAGTACCTGCTCACTGAAGTAGAAATATATGCAAAAGTCACAGAGGGCTGGGAGAGAAACCTATTATGAGAAGATGAGGAATAAGGCTCCTACTGTAGGTTAGCAAGGCCCAAGTTCAATTATTTTTCTGGTTGAGGTAAGTGCAATTAGGAAGATTATCCTTCATGTGAGAAAATTAAGAGGAGTGGACTCCAAAGGTGCAAAAGGCAGCTGGAGGAGGGAAGTTAGCTCCGTATTAGGGTCCCAAGGTACAGAGAGCTTCCATAATGAAAGTTTAACATGAAGAAAGGAGAAATTAGGCCTTACCTGCTAATTGTCTTTCCTTGAGTTCTCTCCAGGCCAGTCCAGGGCACAGTTGGGTAGTCAATCCCTTCCAGCAGCTGAGGACTGAATGCTGAAACTTTTACTGGCAGGTGCTATAGCTCCCCCTGGCTTCAGGAAACCAGTAACCTATTGTCAAA
This sequence comes from Ichthyophis bannanicus, assembly GCA_033557465.1. Lineage (NCBI taxonomy): Eukaryota > Metazoa > Chordata > Amphibia > Gymnophiona > Ichthyophiidae > Ichthyophis > Ichthyophis bannanicus. The sequence goes on from CM066046.1 coordinate 39,741,831, forward strand.
GCAGCAGATTAACATTACAAAACCATGAACTATTGGAACCAAACTGAGTAGTCCCCCAAAACAAGAAAAAAACTGCGGAGCACGCTCCACCCTGTGACAAAGCGCACCCCTAGAAGCATAGGATGCCTCTCCCCATCCCACAGATAGGTCCAGATCATCCTTAATGTCTTTTAGTATTCCTTTTTTTTTGTTTTTTCTTCGTGTGGTCCCGGTATGGACCCTTGTTAACCCGCTATGCTACCAGAACTCCTTATATCCTCTTCCCGACACAAAGGCCCCAGCAGAAAGCGCGAATCCGAGCCACGGGAAGATGCGAAGTGAGCGGACAAAAAACTGAAGTGCTTGCAGACGAAATGGGAGGGACCTGGACTGGCCCGGAGAGAACTCAAGGAAAGACAATTAGCAGGTAAGGCCTAATTTCTCCTTCCTCTTCGTCTCTCCGGGCCAGTCCAGGGCACAGTTGGGCAGTACCAAAGCAGTCCCTAAACTGGGGAGGGTCCTGCAAGCCCAGCCAAAATAGCCGAGGCCCCCACCTGAGCATCCGCGCGAGCCTGCACATCCAACCTGTAGTGCTTCGCGAAAGTATGGAGAGATGACCAGGATGCCGCCCGACAAATATCAGCGGGCGGAATCAATGCAGACTCCGCCCAAGACGTAGCTTGAGCCCTCGTTGAATGGGCTCTAAGCTCCCTAGGTGGAACCTTGCCCCTGGTCTCATAAGCCGCTACGATCGCCCGTTTCACCCACCGAGCGATAGACGCCTTGGTAGCCGCCTGACCCTTACGCGGACCACCAAACAGAACGAACAAGCGATCTGACTTCCGGAAGGAGCGTGTCCTGCGAAGATACTTCCGCAAGACCCGTCCTAAATCTAAGCTACGAAGGGCGCGATCCACCTTCCCGCCCCCTGGGGAGCGAAAGGTAGGAAGAGAAACCGACTGATTCACGTGAAAAGCTGAAACCATCTTCGGCAAAAAGGAGGGAACCGGACGCAGAACCACCTTCTCCTCTGAAAAGTGCAGGTACGGCTCCCTGCAAGACAACGCCTGCAAATCTGAAACTCTACGAGCCAAACACAAGGCCACCAGGAAGGCCGTTTTCCACGAAAGCTCTCGGAGACTGCCATCGTCAGCCAACTCAAAGGGTGGCCCGGTTAAGGCCCCCAGCACCAGATTTAAGTCCCATGGAGGCACCACAGGACGGACGGGCGGACGGATATTCTTAGCCCTGAGAAAGCGTTGAACATCCGGGTGCGAAGAAGGGAAAGACCCACTCACCCGACCCCGGAAACAGGTGAGAGCCGCGAGATGAACCTTAAGCGTACTGAGGGCCAGCCCTTTTGAGCCCCCCCTGTAGGAAGGCTAAAATGTCCGGTATGCCAGTCGCGCTGGGCCGCAAACCCCGATCTCTAGACCAGGCCTCAAAAATGCGCCATACGTGAACATAGGCCAGCGACGTCGAAGGCCGTCGAGACTTCAACATAGTAGTGATTACCGCCGCTGAGTAACCTCTCCGCCGCAAGCGCTCCCTCTCAAGAGCCAAGCCGTAAGCAAGAACCGATCCACCTGCGGCATTAAGATGGGACCTTGACTCAAGAGGTTGATTCTCGCAGGCAACCTCCAGGGCGGAGCCACGAGGAGGCGAATCAGATCCGCATACCAGGGCCGACGTGGCCAATCCGGAGCAATGAGAATCACCGTGCCGCTGAAAGCCAAAATCCTCCGAATGACCCGACCTATCAACGGCCATGGAGGGAACACATAAAGAAGTTTCCCCGCTGGCCAGGGCTGCACCAGGCCGTCGAGACCTTCCGACATGTGCTCTCTGCAGCGGCTGAAAAATCACGACGCCTTGGCATTGGCCAGCGTTGCCATGATATCCAGGACTGGCTGACCCCACCGCACGGTAATGGCGTGAAACACCGCCCAGTTCAACTCCCACTCTCTGGGATCCAGGCGATAACGGCTGAGATAATCGGCTTGAACGTTGTCCTTTCCTGCCACGTGAGCCGCCGAAATAGCCACCAGATGCAACTCCGCCCACTGAAACAACAGCTGACTCTCTTGCAGCAAGGACGCACTGCCCGTGCCCCCCTGCTTGTTGATGTAGGAGACCGTCACCAAATTGTCGGAAAACACTCGGACAGCTTGACTGTCGAGGAGATCGGAGAAACGCAGAAGCGAGAAACGCACCGCGCAGAGCTCCAACAGATTGATCGACCAAGCGCTCTCCTCCGCCAACCAGCTGCCCTGCGCCACTCGAGACCGACAATGAGCCCCCCAACCAGACAGGCTGGCATCCGTAGTGACCAAAATCCACTCCGGATCCCGCAGCGGAACCCCCGCCTGCAGGTGAGCCGAAACGCGCCACCACTGCAGACTGAGCTTGACCTCCTCCGGGCACCGAAGGCTCTGCCCCAGGGGATGCACTTGCGGAGACCACCTCGAGATCAAGGCGTGCTGCAAGGGCCACATGTGAGCTCTGGCCCAAGGCACCAGATCCAGGCCGCGGCCATCGAACCCAGCAACTGCAAGTACCTCCACGCAGTTGGAGCCGCCAACCTCCCGAAAGCGTCGACCTGGGCTACCAGTTTCCGCACCCGGTCCGGCGACAGAAGAACTCTGCCGATCCGCGTGTCGAACAATGCCCCGAGATAGACCAAACGCTGCACCGGGAGCAAGTGACTCTTTGCCTGGTTGATGACCCAACCGAGGTTTTCCAAGAACTGCACTACTCTGGCCGTCGCCGCGACGGATTCCTGCCGAGATCCTGCCCGTATAAGCCAATCGTCCAGGTAGGGATGTACCTGAATGCCCTTCTTGCGAAGAGCTGCCGCTACCACCACCATCACCTTGGTGAAGACACGAGGCGCGGTTGCCAGACCAAAAGGTAACGCCCGAAACTGAAAATGACCCAGAGGAACAGCAAAGCGAAGAAACCTTTGATGTTCCGGACGTATGGGAATATGTAAATAGGCCTCCGTCAAGTCTATGGAGGTGAGCCACTCTCCCGGCTTCACCGCCCGAATGACAGACTGCAGTGTCTCCATATGGAAATGCGGAACTCGCAAGGATCGGTTCACTCGCTTGAGATCCAGAATAGGTCGAAACGAGCCCTCCTTTTTGGGCACTACAAAGTAAATCGAGTACCGACCTACGCAGCACTGGTCTAAAGGCACGGGAACCACGGCCCGTAGTCGCAACAACCGCTGCAGAGTGCAGTTGATCGCCTGAGTTTTCCATCGTGGACCGCAGGGGGACAACACAAAGGCATCTGCCAGAGGAGAGGCAAACTCTAGAGCATAACCGTCCCTGATGATCTCTAGCACCCAGAGATCGGAAGTGATGTTGGCCCAGACGGAGAGAAACTCCTGTAAACGTCCCCCGACAGGAACCTCCGCCTGGACCAGCGTCCCTTCATTGAGGCTTCTTGGAAGAGGTGTGCTGGGCGTTGAAAAACCCCCTGCCAAACCCTCTGGCTCCACGAAAGGACTGCCCCCTGGAGGGGAAGCGACTCCTCTGATAAGGTGCAAAACGAGAGCCGCGGAGCCTACGAACTTCCCGGCCAAGCGCCCTTTGTGGCGGAGCAGACTTAGCTGACCTGGGCCAATCCTCCGGAAGACGGCCACCCTTATTATCGCCCAAATCTTTCACAATCTTTTCCAAGGCTTCCCCAAAAAGCAGCTTGCCCTTATATGGAAGCTTACTGAGCCGCGACTTAGAAGGCACGTCAGCCGCCCAGTTCCGCAACCACAGAAACCTTCTCGCAGCAATCAGCGACACCATGGATTTCGCTGTTATCCTAACCAAATCATAGAAGGCGTCCGCGAGATAAGCCGCTGCCGATTCCAGCTTCGCCCCCTCCGGAGACGGATCCGCCAACTTTTCCGTCGTCTGCTCCCCTTGAATCCAACGGATAGAGGCGCGGGACACATACGCTCCGCAAACTGAAGCTTGCAAGGCCAGTGCACTAGCGTCAAAGGCTTGTTTCAACAGCACTTCTAATTTACGATCCTGCAGGTCCTTAAGGGCTGCTCCCCCTTCGACCGGGATCGTGGTTTTCTTAGTGACCGCCGACACTAGCGCGTCCACCTTTGGCATCCGCAGTAACTCCTTCTCCTCCTGCGGAACTGGATAAAGACGGGCAATAGAGCGGCTACCGTGTAAGCTAGCCTCAGGGCATTCCCATTCGGACTCAATCATTTGCTTAATTACCCTGTGCATAGGGAAACACCGCTGCTCCGGCTTAAACCCTTGTAATAAAGGATCCTGTAAAGGCTCCTGCTGCAGCGCAGGAGGCACCAGATTTAAGGCAGCCAGGGACTGAAGTATCAAAGCCCCCAGCTCCTCCTTACGAAAGACCCTGAAAACATTGGGGTCCTCCCCGGGCCCCAGCTCCCCCTCCTCCAAGTCTAAGGGCCAGGAATCCAACCCCAGACAAAATTTCTCCTTCCTCCAGCAGGAGCGGATCGGGGAGCTGAGGGCCCGAAGTCCCCAAAGGGAAATCTCCCCCTGGGCCATGCGCGGAGGTCCCCTCCCCCGGATCCGAGAGGATAGGGTCCCCGCAAGAAAAACTAGCAGGAGGCTTAGAGAACTGGCTGTCAGCAGGCTGAGACATTTTTATCATATATGCTTTATGCATGGCCAGAATAAAATCAGGAGAAAAAGGAGAATCCAAGAATCCTGGAGCCCCAGGAGCCGGAGTCTTATCAATCTCCTGTACCACAGCAGCCTTGGAGGACTTAGACCTCTTTTTACCCGAACGTGGCAACGTCGCGGGAGAGGTTGCCGCCTCTGCAGAAACTATGGCTGCCGTTCCCGCCTTAAACAGAGACCCCGGAGGCTTCTCCCCAGCCCTATCCCCAGAGCCAGAGCCCTCCATCTGGGCCAAAAGTCGGAGAAACAGGAAAAATACAACCAGAAATAATCAGAATAAACCCCGAAGAGCTATCAAGGAAAAAACGGAAGCGCCGAAACTCCCTGCCGAAAGCACCACGTGAAGAGAAACAGAAGAAAAATGGCGCGCGCGGCGATCCCGCCGGCAAAAATGCCACCTGTAACAAAACTGACCGGAGAGAAAAGGAACACGAAACCTGCACAGATACCCTGAACCCAGAAATGAAATACCTGCACGCAGGAGACTGAACCGACGACTCCAGGAGCACGCTGCTAGCGAGACTGAGAGACACGGTATTTTGCAGCGGGAAGAGGATACCGGGGCTCCCGGCTCCTAAGCCCCCCGCTGAAGAACGGATCCTGCGGGAGACAGGCTCTGCCCCAAAAACGGCTAACAATCCAAGTATAGCCGAGGATCAACGTCCTAAGGCTGACAGCGTGCCATCAACGGACTTCCCTGAGGGAGGGAGTCCCGCTCGCAGAAGATCCTGCCAGGACCAGCGAATAAGCCTTTCCCCTGAAAGATTAATCAGTCTGTCTCCAGTAGTCTGTGCCACATTAATCAATAGTCACTCTAGAACTACTGACACCAAAACAGCTGTAAAAAACAGGTAAACTGGGAGCCAGCCAGAGAAACGTCCTTTCCAGCTGCTGAGGACTGAAGACTGGTTTCCTGAAGCCAGGGGGAGCTATAGCACCTGCCAGTAAAAGTTTCAGCATTCAGTCCTCAGCTGCTGGAAGGGATTGACTACCCAACTGTGCCCTGGACTGGCCCGGAGAGACGAAGAGGAAACTCTCATTAAATGTGTAATGAAATGCCAGTGAGATACTGGAACATGACAGGCCTAGAGAGCACTACAGTGCAGATTAATAGAAAAAATTACAAGTGATATAACATTACAAGATAGCAGTTGGCGAACAAATTTTAGGAATTTGGACATCATAAAAAAAATCAGATAGAAAACTTTGGTCCTTAAAATATATGTAAGTGTATGAGATGATTTCTTAGCAGCAGTAAGAATATTTTTTATATCCCCTAGTAATTCTAGACACTGATCAATATGGAAATAGTAAGGGCTAGAGACTTCATGTTTGCATGAAGAATACAGCCCTTCTATTGATATGGGAACATTAAACTGGTGGTGCTCTCAAAGAGAAAGAAATGCTTGCATTTTCTAAAATAAGAACTCAACGATCTAAGAGGAGAACCCTAGATGTTGAAATGTGGAGCTGTAATCCTTAATTACATCTATTGTCTCCTCACGTTTATTTCTGAACACAGAGTCTCATGTAGCAGGAACCTTCACCAACTTCAAGTGCATGTCCCTGCCAAAGGAGAGGCTAGTGATTCAGCCAGCTCTGATACAATTATCTGGGAAGCAGAAATTATAGAATGTCTGAAAGACATCATGCATAGTCCATATAAAATGAGTGTCACAGTCAATGCTTAGCAAGAAAAAGCTAGACTTTCCAAAGGATGGTATGCATATACTAGAGCATATGAAGTTGATGAGTCATTATGTGGGTTGAAATTATGGTTCTTTTAAAAATCATTTTGCTTTAGATGAATTGCTTGAGCATCTGGAATGAACTGTGTGGAATAAGGGAGAATGGAACAGTGGAGAGGTAGGTTTACTTTATCACTGTTGGAGAAAAACATCCCCTTCTCTATAGAAAAGGCTGGTCACTGGGGCCATGGACTCACCAATATTTCACCCAATGCAGCATTAGCAAGTTGAGGTTTTGGGGCAGGGCTGGAGATTGAAACATAGAAACAGAAACAGAAAAAAGACCACATGGCCTATCTAGTCTGTCCTTCCATATCAACAACTACAACAGTCCCCTTTTTACCTTTAGAGATCCTGTGTTTGTCCCATGCTTTTTTAAATTTAGTTACTGTCCTCATCTCTACCACCTCCACTGGGAGACTATTCCACGGACCCACTGCTCCTTCCATAAAGAAATATTTCTGCATATCACTCCTGAATCTATCTCCCTTCACCCTCATCCCATGTCCCCTCGTAGCAGAACTTGCTTTCAATTGAAAGAGGCTCTCTCCCTGAACATTTATGCCACGGAGGTATTTAAATATCTCAATCATATCACCTCTATCCTGGATTTCCTCTAAGGTGTACATATTAAGATCCTTAAGTCTGTCCTCATATGCTTTATAATGAAGACCACTAATCATTTTAGCAGCCACCCTCTGCACCGATTCCATCCTAGTCACATCCTTTTGAAGGTGCGGTCTCCAGAATTGCACACTATACTCCAAATGAGGTCGCACCAAAGACTTATACAGAGGCATTATCACCTCCTTTTTTCTGCTAGCCATTCCTCTCCGTATGCACCCAAGCATCCTTCTAGCTTTTGCTGTTGCCTTTTCTACCTGTTTAGCTACTTTAAGATCAGACACAACCACACCTAGGTCCCGCTCTTCTTTAGTGGACAAAAGTACTTCACTCCCTATATTATATGGTTTATTAAAACTTGATATACTGTTCTTATAAGAACAATCAGAGTGGTTTACAAAATAAAATAAAATGTCAAATATGAACATAGAAGGGAATATGACAAAATTTAACACAAACAATAGAGAGAGCATGCACACAAGAGGTTAGTAAGAAGGAACACCATTAAAAAGAGAAAGGTTGGGGAGGGAACATATATGAGGATAGTTTTCAGGGCAGGGCCACCCCCCCACCTGACAGAAATTTAAAAAAAAAACACTCAAACAGGAATGTCTAGATGTCTGATTTAAAAGCTTTATATGTAGAGGCAAGATGCAAATGAGAAGGTAAACAGTTCCATAATGAAGGGGCAGTAAAAAAGAATGCTGAGCACCTTGTCAATTCATAATGCGCTTTTGATGGAGGCGGGATGCAAAGAAGATTGCTGTGAGCTGAGCGAAGAACATGGGTCAGATTCTAGAGAAAAATAAGAGAAGAAAGATAAAAGGGCTTCATTATGGAGTGCAATGGGCCTCAGCGGGGGTGGAACTGAAACATCCTTGCAGCACCGGGGGTTGAAGGTAAGTGCTGCAGGGCTGTTTGTAACCATTTCCACTGCTGCAAGTCCTGGAGAAGGGCAGCAACAGCAGCAATGGGGCTCCTACAGACCACTGGTACTCTAGGTGGCCGCCTATTTAGTCTAATGGCCACACTAGCCATGGAAACCAGTGATGCTCAACTAGCAAAGGTGTCACCTGATCAAACTTGCGGAGAAGACAGTTGTATTTTAAGACTTTTGAACTCATATTTGACCAATCCACAATAAATGATGATGATATAATAATCTAAGCATGAAATTGGAAGACTCAAAATGACCATATTTTGTGCAAAGGGTGGGGGGAGGGGGGTTGAAAAAAAGAGTGAATGGCATGAAAATGGTTAAGGAAGACGATAACAGTACTGATATATTGTGAAAAGAAGAGGCTGGTATCTAAGGTGATCCTGAGATATTTGAAGTAGGTCATAAGAGCCATGGGAGAGCCATGCAAGTATAGGGCTGAGAGTAGGATAATCAGATGAAATGGTAAGCCAAGTTGCAGTGTTTTTTTGCAGTTTGATTTGGAGACAATTGTTGTGAAGCCAATCAGACACCTTTGAAAGACAGGAATTAAGAGATGACAGATCAGGATTAGAAGGATTAGTATAAATGACAAGAAGGATGTTATCTGCATATAAATAAGGGGTAATCCCATATTTTTAAATGAAGATGGGTAGGGGGTTCATAAAGATGTTAAATAGCAAAGGAGTCAGAACTGAACCCTGTGGAACTCCACAAGTGAATGAAAATGTTGAGGAGAGAAAAGAGCCAGTAGACACCTGGAACAAACGGCTGGAGAGGAAGGGTTGAAACCACAAAAAGACAGTATCAAAGATGCCATTCTGGTGAAGGTGAGATAGAAGGATGTTGTGGTCAACCAGGTCAGATGCAGAGGAGAGGTCCAAAGAGGTGGCCAAAGCAATGTCACCCCTATCTAAGGTGCTATGAACATCACCTAGAAAGGCTGTAATGATTGTTTTGGCACTGTGAAAAGGAGGAAACCTGACTGACAAGGGTGAAGTAAGAGAGTGTATTTGACATGATTAGACAGTTGGGAGAAAACACAGCATTCTGCAAATTTAGATATGAATCTGGGCAATAATTTGAAGGAAGTAAAGGGTTTAAGGCTGGTTTCTTTAATAGAGGTCTGACAATTGCCTTTTTCCAAGGTTCTGAGAATGACCCAGAGGCCAGGCTGGTACTGATAATACTGTGAAATTAGACCACAAATAATGTGTTTCCATCCCTAGTTGATGTGTTTGTCCTGACTAGATAGTAAGCTCTCTTACATCTCTCTGTACAGCACTGCATATGCCTTGTAGCACTATACAAATGATCAGTAGTAGTAGTAGAAGTGAAGTCACAGGAGCTTCGATAAGAGAAGGTTCAAAGGATGGCATCATTGGTACATGGTGTGCAAGTCAGTTATTTTAATATGAAAGTAAGTAGCAATAGTATGTATGGTAGGACCCTTTCACTAGTCAGCTGTAGTAGAACATGTAGAGGATAAGTGAGAGACTATAGAGAAAATTGCCTTTGGGTTATAGGAAGCTTTGTGGAGCTCAGAAGAGAAAAACATTTTCTTGGCCAGCAAAACATTTTCACGATAGTGATCATGAGTTGTCCGAAAAGCTGCAAGAGAAACAAATGATTTTATTTTAACCAGCAGCGGGCGTTCAGCTCTCCTCTCCTGGTGTTTAACAAGGTGAAGGCCAGAATAATACCAGTAGTGATTTCAGGCAGAACTATGCAGTAGCTTTACTCAGTTGCAAGATGGTCAAGAGCTGCGGAACGTTTGGAGTGCCAAAGGTTTGCCAGAGTATCCAAGGAAAGATGATGAAAATCCTCAGGAAAAAAAAGAGTATCCGCAGAGGGAAACTGGGCCAAGGACTCAACGTGATCTTGCGTCGGTGGATAAACACATCAAGTAGAATGCTAGGTATCAAAAGGAAAGGAATGGAGAATTAAACAAAGGATATTATAATGCCTCTGTATTGTTCCATGGTGCAGTTCTGTGTGCAGTTCTGATCGTTGTATCTTAAAAAGGATATAGCATTATTAGAAAAGGTACAGAGAAGAGCCACCAAAATGGTAAAAGGGATGGAAGGATACCCCTATGAAGAGAGGCTAAAAAGGTTAGGGCTCTTCAACCTGGAAAAGGCTGAGGAGAGATATGATAGAGCTCTATAAATTAATGAATGGAGTGGAATGAAGATAGTTCTTAGGAGTGATGTATCCAGGAGGAATTCAGGGGGCAGAAGAATTCTATTGAGCTTTTTAGCTAAACGTTTCTGAATCTGAAGAATGTATGCATGCTGTATTTGCATGCGACTAGTGTCAAACACCTTGCTTGCCTCCAAGGCGGGAGCCTGGGGCTTCGGTGTTGCTCCTCTTCTAACAGCAAGGACTTTATGTTGCCCTCAGGGATTTTGGGTCCCAATAGCTAATCGAAATAAGGAGGTAGTTGTGGTCGAGTAGCTATGCTTAAAGAGGTTTTATTTCCCGTCCCGGGAGAATTCTTGCAACAAATATCAAAAAGCAAATAAACCATACAGCTGGTATAACACAAGTGAGGGACTACAAATGGGAACAAAAATGCTTATTGTCAGCTTTAACTGAACAAAAAGAGGGAAAAACAGGTTTTCAATCACACACTTTTAACTGTGAAATCTGTGCTCTCCCACAGATTTCACTCCAGCAGGCTTTCTTAGGCCCCTAACAAAAAGAGGTTATGCTATCAGAGAAAACAAGCGTACAGTCCATTTTGCACATATCAGAATTATCATCACCAAAGTCACAATCCATATCTTCAGGTGCTTCTTGATAATTATAACTTGCAGGGCTGTATTGTGGATTAGTGTTTGTTTCTCTCCTCTCGGCTGGGTCAGAGCACCACTCCCCCCTATCACTGCAGAAAGGTTCTTTACCACACACTATGGAATCTTTCCTTAGTGGGCTACACACTTCCTGACCACTGGGGGTAAAACTCAGTGCTCCTCTAGTCCAGGTACTTTGGCTTTCAGGCTGAGCTCTGCCTGGCTGGTGTGTAAACGGGAAGTGGAAACTTTTCTTCCCCTCTCTTCCTTTCACAGGACGTCTTTCTAAAGCATGGGAATTATCTCTTGGACAAGTATTCTGGCTCCCCAGGTTCCTGCTATTGTGGTTATCTCTTCTCCCTGCTCCTTGTGGTTTATATCCTGGAGTCTCCCTCTGGCCCCACACGGACCTTGGCTTAGTGCAGCCTAACTTCCCAGCACTAACCTTCGTGAACTCCTCTTGGATAAACCCCTCTGAGGTGCAGATTGATTCCACGTCTGAACCTCCCAGGTATGGCTCCTGGCTTTGCTGAGCGCTGTACTTTCCTTTCCCTCGAGTCCTCTCAATGTCTCCTTCTCTCTCTGCCTCAGAGAGTGAGACTGACTCCTGGCTTGCGTCTGTGTTTCCTTCCTTCTCCACGTATGCCTGTACGTGAATGTGTGCAGGTATCTGTTCTGCAATCTGCATGTGTCTCTGCTCTTCTCAAGACTGACCTTTTTTTATCTGCGTCATTCCTTGAGACTTGAGTTAGCTCAACTCTATGCAGCTGTCTCTGCTTTGCTGATGAGCTATGACGTAATGGTATCTCTGGGCGTTTCTCTACAGCCTGTGCTCTTGTTTTGCTTGTTTGCCCCTGACAACCCCTAGCCATGTGCTCTGCACTGCTGATTTTAAAACTGCCCTGAGTGTTTTCCTCTACTTCCATCGGCTCAATCTGCCTTGCGCCATGATACTAGGTAAGACTAAGTCCCAATGCTCACTATCTTCTGACAGACATTAAGATAGGCTATCACCTTCTTTTGCTGAAATAGTAGAGTGATGCTTGATTGTCAGCTGCAATGAAAAGTGATGAATCCTGAAGGACATGAAGAGAGGGTAGTGGATAGCAATATGCCCTAAATTCTAAGTGGCTGCTGCTGCACAACAAGCTGAGGTTCATATGGCAATTTTGTGCAAGTGGTAACACCATGGTGCAAAGGGGATGACCTATTGAGGGAACTTAGAAGTACAGCATTGCAACATAGAGTGAGTAGAGGATGGATGAAAACAGGAAGAAAAGAAGCATTCAGCTTGACCTAAGGTTTGTCATTATGGTAGAGGATTGAGGTGTGGTAGATAAGCAGCTACAGCCCTGTGTTCTAAGCCTCATAAGCAGGCCTTAGTTGGCCTGAAAGAGGTTTGAATAGGTTGTGAACTGCCATGAGGCCTGCAGTCCATTCTGTAACAGAAAAAAAACGCTTAATTCAAATTGTGCTTGGGAAAAAGTAGGTTACTGAAAAATTGCCAAGGAAACTTACTGGAGAAAAATACAAATTAACTGGATCGATAGGAACAGTGCCCAAGCTTCTGAAGAAACTACTGCAAGCAAGCAGATGAGATAACCGGTAGATCCACCTGCCCCACAGTGCTCCCACTTATTGCAGGCTCCCTATCACTCTCACCAAATCACTCCTGTATTTAAGCATTACCCTAGGCTCTGAGTTAGTAATTCATGATCATATCTTTACTGCAGTCATAGCCTCCTTCCATGTCTTCAGGCGCATCTGCACTGTTAAGCCCTACATTGACATGCAGGCCTTACACACTCTAGTCCACATACTTGTTCTTTTGCGCCTAGACTACTGTAAATCCATCTATTGTAGCATAGACAATCCTGAACTCAAAAGATTCCAAAGAGTGCAAAATATGGCAAACTATTAAGTAATGCATCCAAATATGACCATGTTACACCATTGCTTCACCACAATCATTGGCTCCCAATATCCTACCACTGCTGCTTCAAGATTCTTATGCTTGCCCACAAAGCATTCTATACAATACAGGTTTATTAGACTACTTATTCTTATACTTTATCATCCTGCTTGCATATTCACTCTCAAAATGTGAATCTACTGACTATTCCTTCAGGGCACGCTCTTTTCTTGAATCTACCTGCAGCTCCGCTTTTTTCTTTTTGGCTTCATCATCTCTCTCATCAACTCTCTTCCTTTTTATATCCACATGTAAATCATCCTATAAGAAATTCAAGTCAGCACTGATGACCTACTTCTTTTAGTATTCTTATGACGACCTGCTATGAAGGGATATCCTCCTTTAACTGGAGTTGTCATGGTTCATCTGGATGACAGACTTGAAGAGGAAATCTGTCCATCTCTGAGCTCCCTCTTATCTATGTGCTATCCTGATTGTAGTTCTTTTCCTAAAGTGACTGACTGGGTTAGAAATAGATTGAGTGGAAGGAGCCAAAGGATACAGGTAAATGGAGCTCACTTTAAGAAGAAAGATGTTACTAATAGTGTGCTGCAGGGATCTGTCCTCGATCCAATTCTTTTTAACATTATTGTTAGTAATACTGCAGAAGGGATGTCGGGTAAGGTTTGCATCTTTACGGATGATACCAAAATCTGCAATAGAGTAGGCACCTAGGAGAGAGTAGATAACATGAGGAGGGATCTAGCTAAGCTTGAAGAATGGTCGAGAATTTGGTAGCTGAAATTTAATGCTAAATATGCTGGGTCATGCATTTGGGCTGCAAAATTCCAAGGGAGCAGTACATTAAAGGGGGTGAAGTACTTCTGTCCACGAAAGAAGAGCAGGACCTGGGTGTGATTGTTTCAGATGATTTTAAAGTGGCTAAACAGGTAGAAAGGGTGACAGAGAAAGCCAGAAGGCTGCTTGGGTGCATAGGGAGAGGAATAGCCAGCAGGAAAAAGGAGATGATAGTGCTTCTGTATAAGTCTTTGGTGAGACCTCATTTAGAGTATTGTGTGGAATTCTGGAGACCAAACCTTAAAAAGGATATAAACAGGATGGAGTCAGTAAAAAGGGTGGCTACCAAAATCATCAGTGGCCTTTATTAGAAACCATATGGGGACAGACTTAAAGATCTCAATGAGGCACATTCCAATGTGTCCGTCCAGGCCCCTGTGCATCCAATCAGTATCGGGACGCATAGAGGTAGACTCGATTCTGATCCCACAGGTGCTAGACATGGCATCCCATCATCATGGCACCACAACTCCATTCAGGAGCCATGAATGCTGGCCAACGCCAATTTACTTTGTTCCCTGCAGCCAGATCCTCGATCTGGCCTCCCATGACCAGGGTCCGGCTGCGGGGAACTTTCTGCACCCCCCTACCTTACTATACAGGCCTAGCAGCAGGATCCCTCAATGTCCAGGGGTACTTATTCCATTTCTGTGATGAAATTAGTCCTCCGTTTAGGTTCACGGCCCCAAACGTACAGGGCCGACCTCAGAATCGGCCCTGTACGTCTGGGGTCGCGGAACGCCCATGCCCCGGCCTGCCTCTGGAATGCCCCCTCCCACCCCATCCAAGCCTCCCCATACAAACATGTTGTTCATATGGGGAGGTTTTTGCCGGGGCCGGCAGGGAGGCGAATAGTGGGGATGGACGTCCCAACGACTGACCTCCAATATGCATACTTTAGAGAAAAGTTGGGATAGAGGAGATATCATAGAGACATTTAAATACTTCCGTGGCATAAATGCACAGAAGAGCCTCTTTCAATAAAATAAAGCTCTGCAATGAGGAGGAATAGGATGAGGGTGAAAGGGGACAGACTCAGGAGTAATATGTGGAAATATTTCTTTACAGAAAGAGTGGTAGATGCGTGGAATAGTCCAGTGGAGATCGTAGAGAGAAGGACAGTATCTGAATTCAAGAAAGCATGGGACAAACACAGAAGATCTTAAAAAAAAAAAGGGACTATAGTAGTTGTTATGGAAGGGCAGACTAGATAGGTCATATGGTCTTTTTCTGCCTCTATGTTTCTATTCCTATATTTATAGTTCTTACTGTAAATCACCTTGCTACTTAACCCAGTTAGAGGCAATAAGGAAAATACTGAATAAACATAAGCATATTGGAATAGTAAATACCTGAAGAAACTGTAGTTTTGAGGGAGGTAAGGATCTATCCTCCTCAGTTTAACCCAACTTCTTTTTTTTTTTTTTTAAGGATCTGATGTTCCAGATTTGCTGAAGCAAAATCTGGAATGCCATGCTCCTGTAGGCGAATGCTGAACAACTCAAAGCCCTCCATGAAAACCACAATAAGAGAACTTAAAGGAGGAAGTGCATACAAATTTCTCTCTCTCATGCATATTTATTTTGGTTGATCTGAAAATCTGACTGACTAGGTGTGTCCCAAAGACTGGGTTGAAAACCCCTGCCCTAAGGTCATAAGTTACTGCATTTATAGACTGCCAGCATACAAGAAACATCTGTAGCATGAACAGGAAAAAAAATAAATCAAATCAACATGAGCGACCAATAGACAGGATAATTACAGGTGGTTAGAAAAATGTATTATTTTCACCTTAAGAGGTTTTACAACAAAACATCAATATCTTTAATTCTAGAATTAAACTAAGAGAAAATTAAGATGCAAATGTCACCATCTGCAGTAAAAAGCACTAAGTGTAAATGATGATGATATTGCTAACGTACACCATCTTATTGTACCACGCATGGGTATAAGATTGTAGGATGGTTGTGCCTTGGCATGGAGAAGGCTCAGTTTCTAAGGACA
The DNA here is from genome assembly GCA_033557465.1 of Ichthyophis bannanicus. Lineage (NCBI taxonomy): Eukaryota > Metazoa > Chordata > Amphibia > Gymnophiona > Ichthyophiidae > Ichthyophis > Ichthyophis bannanicus. The sequence goes on from CM066046.1 coordinate 39,757,364, forward strand.
CATGATAAAAATGTTTTTATATATTTACTGTATGTCTTTCATATAGGGAAGCATAGGATAAAAGCTAACAAAGATATTTAAATTATCTCATAGCTCGAAGAGGGGTAGCCTGTCCATAGGCAATTTCTCAAATTGATCAAGCTGTATTAGTAAGCTGGTTCTTACTGTAGAAGAATGTTCTGGAGCAAGGGAGCCCCTGTGTAGTAAAGTAGTCATTTTATTCCCAGGGAGAGGGCAGTCTCTAGGTCAGAACATCAAGCTGATGACAGCACTGAAAACCTCAGGATGCAGTTTTCTGCAAAAGGATAATCTGTTGCACAGTAAGTCTAAGAGACAGCTATGAGGCAGCTCTGTCTAGATCAGGGGTCACAAAACTTTTCAGTACAAGGGCCACATCATATATTTAACAAATATTCGCAGGTCGAAAAAAATCAGTTTTATAAATGAATGAGTAAAATTTAAATGAATGAATAAGTTTTACTTGGATCATTTCTGTAATCAGCATGATATGATTCAGAACAAAAGAGAAATGTGAGAATTATAAAGAAACAATGCCATGCTTAAACTCAGAAATGATATATAATGAGTAAAAATGTCAAACATTAGCAAGTGCTCTGACAAAATACCCAGGCACCACAAGAGAATTTGGCCAAGAATGGAGCATAGGACACTTTCTCAGTCATTGCCCATCTAAAAGACTAGAGTTAGCACAGCTGACTGTGTCTTTTAGACAATAGACTGGAGGACAATCTAGGAGACCAGCCCAAATGCAATCTAACAGCACAATGTAGACAGAAAAGACTCCCAGGAACATAGGCTGCAGCTTCAATACACAAAGTACTCACAGAAGCCCTTAGGAGAGAGGGCAGCCCATCCTCCCACTTCTCCAGAACTGTGCGCTATGTTGTATACCATCTGGCCAGGAAGCCCTCCAAGCAGCAGCTACACAGATCGTTAGGCAGCGGCATGGTCAGTTTACTAAAAGGTGGGGGAGGGGCACATACCATCATCACTTCAAGTGGTTCCTTGCAATGATGATCAACTGCCAAACTCAACAGCGATCTGACCGGTGCTTGGCCCTCGCACTCTACCCCTTCCTACCCAATGTGTTTGCCAGGAAATTAGCTGAGAAACGCTGATGGCCACAAGCCTATATGTCGCGCGGCAGTCTCAGCTTCCTGCGCCCTTTCTCTTTCTCAAGTTGCTGCGGGCCGGATAAAATCTTTTAACGGGCCGGATGTGGCCCACGGGCCGTAGTTTGAAGACCCCTCGTCTAGATGCTCTGACAAATCAAGAAGGTGAAGAGTTGCACAGAGCATAAGATTCTGTGCCAACATGCAGTCATCATTATGAGCAGGATACATTGTCCCTTGAGAAGGGAAAAGCATTTTTCACCTGGGAACATCCAAGGAACTATAGTAACAAGGGGATGCTCCCATATCCTGTTTCTGTGCTACTGCTCAAAAAAGGAGATCTCTCTCTCTCTCTAATAGCACAGAGAGGCAACACAGAGAATCAGATCTCTACGTAACTTATGTGCGCTGTTGAATTACTGCAACAGAGTAATATTCACCAAACTGAATACAATGACAATGTAATTCAGAAACATAGTTTCTGTGGTAGGCGATAGACATAACTATGCAAAAAACACAGTAATTAGGATCATGGCTTGACCCCAGACATCTGAGGCAGAGCTGTTGAAAGATTCTGCTGTGGAATGTTCTAGCACAGTGCGGGCAAGGATGAACCATTGACATTACAAAGAAAAGCATTTCAACATAATAAAACTGAACAAAACAGTTTAAATATAAAGAACAAAGGTTAAAGACAACGTAAACTTTGTTGGAGCAATGACATAGAAAAACATTTATTAGGAGAGTTTCGTTGCATGTCCATTCAGTAGAGCAAGAAACAAAACTGAGGAGCTGAGAAGACCACTGCATGCGGGAAGGGCTGCACATGCTCAGAAATTTACGATGGGAATACATGTAATATAAACAAAATTTCCACTCGAGTTCTGTACCAGCTCAGAGCCACATATAGAATTGTAAAAAGTGCTTGTTTTGGCTAGGGTTTTACAGTGAGAGATTAAGGAAGTAAATCTTCCTAATCCACTGGTTTTCATTTCTGCTTCAAATGTTAATCTCCCCCCCCCCCCCCACCATACTTTGGTGGATTCCATAGTTAACTGCCACCACTTGTACATGCAGTTTTCTGCGATCAGTGAACTTGGGTGGGGGGGGATATTTTAGAAGCCCTATTCATGAGTTGGATGTCTAAATACAGGCACTTAGATGTGCAGATCATGGAGTCCCCAGAGCCATTTTAGAAAGTTGTATGTATGTATGTATATAGTAAAAGGGGGTGCTTGTTATGAAGGTACCATGTCTTGCAAAGGATTGTGGTTATTGAAGTCCATTCACACAAAGCTTGCCTTTTGAATAAATGAAGAAACTTGTAGTTGGTCGAGTGTAAGGCAAAATTAGAGTTTATTTATGGGGTGAATATTCCACACACACATATACTTGGTAACACCATCCAGATAACCTCTCCAGTGTTTATTCAATATAAACAAGGCAACTGAAAAGCTTATGTAAATAAGTATCAAAGTCCTTTATGGAACAGAAAGCCTTTCTTACAGCCACTGCTATAAAACTTTGTAGCAGTGCTGTGGTGGAAACAAACCAAAAAGGAAAAACTTCTTTGCACAAAAAAAAAAAAAAGCTTTATCCACACAGAAAAGAACTTTTACATTCCACGTGTGCTTGGCTTGTGCTGTGCTGTGCTCTACCAACAGGTGACAATCCTGATGCAATCAGCCTGTTCTCAGCACATGGCAAACTTCCCCAAAAGCTTTCTCTCACTAAGAGAACTTTCTGGGGAGCCAATAATTAGAATGTTTCCTTTGGATGTTTGCTCTTATTTGGAGGATTTTTCTAAACTAATAACCTACACAGGGAACAGTCCATATAAACCTTCTCTTCATCAGATATTAAACCTTGCTCCTGGAATTGCATGCATTCAATTTCACTGTCTGACTCAGTGGGCTTTATTAACTGACCTCTATATGGAGAGAAACTATTTCCCTGCTGTTTGCAATGCTCAGTGCTAGAGAAACGTTTACAGTTCATACCTGAATCCAGGCTGGCATCAGGCTGATTCCTTTGGTATTCTGGCCAGTATGCAATAGAGCTTCTGTGTCCTGTCCTCCAGTTGATACCTCTGGACCTCAGGGCCTTTTCTCCATACGTCCTCCAAGAGGTATTTGGGCTCCTTTTCTCCTTAGCTGCAGCAGACCTCTTCCTAGGTGCTGCTTGAGGGTCCCTGGCTGTGGATCTCCAGACCTCTGGCTTTCTCCAGTCTGAAGGTTGTTTCCCCCAGGAATCTCTCCAGGCATACGTACTTCTCTGAGCTCCTCTCTTGGACCGTCTGCTTCCTTGTCCTTGTTCCTTCAGGTTGTTCCTTCTGTTCCTCCTGCTTCTGTTCCTCCTCTCCTGGTTCTTCCTGGTCTCCCCCTATGAATATTCCCTTCTAGTTTTAAAGGGCATAGATTGCAACGCCTCCCTTGCATTCTTCAGGTGTTGTGGATTAAGCTCTCTCCTAGAAGATGATTGATTAGGGATGACATAATGGTTTCTCTGATTAGACTCATGCTTTTCCACTTTAGCTCCTCCGGGGGCTTTCTGCAAACTGATGCATCCTGGAACATGTAGTCTTTTAGGGAAACAAACTGTCTTATTTCTCTGACCTGCCAGCACAGGTCCCTTGATCAGAGTAAATTCCCCTCTTTTGTCCTTACTCCCTGAGCTTTGATAAGCTTCCTTATCACAATATATATAGACGTCCCCAGTGCAAGAATGTCTATGTAACAAAGGAATGTGGTGGAGGCGTGCCCTGGGCTGAGCAAAGGATATACACATCATGGTGCAATTTCAGAATGGCACAAGCCATGCCAAGTGCATGTTGTTGAGGCATTCATGCCTATACCCGTACCTGACCATGAATAAGGAGCAAAAAAGTGCTCATTTCATGGCTGCAACGCTTTCAGGGGGAAGAGCAAAATGCACTTTCATCACCACAGTTAATATTTCCAGGCCAAAGAAACCTGCATGCAAATACATACTTTAAACTTTTTACTGGCCTACCACCACATCTGAGTATCTAAAGTGGCAGACAGGATGTGCTAGTTTCATAAAATAGATGCCCCTCCACCCTCTTCTGAATTACCCAGACCAGAACATCCAAGTATCCGTTTCTGCAGGCATGCAATTCGGGGACATCCACAGTTGTGAAATGACCTACACCCATGTACGTACTGTATATGATCTTGCTATTTGCACAGGGCATATCTTCTGAAGTGGTAACTGGGATGTTCATTTTTCAGGGAGGAGATGGGGTGATTTCAGACAGCACTTATATGTGCCTCCCTTCACTGCTGCCGCTCCCACAGATTTTTGAATGTTTTGCTCTGGATGTTCCACATTCATGCTAGATGTCTCTTCTAAAATGCTGATTCACATTTATAAGGGAAATACCTAATGTAGCTGAATATAACTCGCCTTGAACTAATGCCGAAAAGGCATGCACTAAATCCAAGTTCCATTCCCTTTAAAAGGATATTCAAAAAGATATTCAGTAAAGTCTGATTGAATATACCTGCTTAAGGTTAACAGAATTTTATCTACTTAATAATAAGGGCAGGTATTTTTTTGACCAGACTTCTCTAGATAAAGATAAAGCGTAGTTACTCACCTGTAACAGGTGTTCTCCAGGAGCAGCAGGAATCAGTCCTCACATATGGGTGACGTCGGCGCCGACGGAGCCCTCGCGGAGCAATTTTCCCCAGCTTTCAAAGAAAGCCTTTGGGAATTGCAGCGCGCATGCGCGGTCCTCTTCCCGCCCAAGGGTGCCATCTTGCTCAGTCAGATGACATAGCTAAAAGACAGCAAAAATTAGCAAAAACTAAAGCATATAACTGCAACTCCAAGGGGAGGAGGGAGGGTTGTGAGGACTGATTCCTGCTGCTCCTGGAGAACACCTGTTACAGGTGAGTAACTACGCTTTCTCCAGGACCAAGCAGGAAGTCAGTCCTCACATATGGGACTCCCAAGCTTAAGGCTACCGGAGACCCTAAGCACAAAAATGAGCTCCCTCAAGGTCATTAGCACAGAAGGAAGGAATCTTCTCTGAATATGTCTCCAACCGGTAGCCCAACATCCGGGACGGAGGGTAGGAGTTGCCTATACCTCGAAGAGGTTACGGAGGACTGCCTGTCCGAAAGCACTGTCCCTGCGGGACTCCCTCTCCAGGCAGTAATGGGCTGCAAAAGTCTGGCTTGAAGACCAAGTAGCAGCCCGGCAGATGTCTGCCAATGGAACAGAGCGGAGATAAGCTACCAACGTAGCCTTCGCCCAAACACGATGAGCTGTGACTCTACCTTCCAGCACGAGGCCGGCTGCCTCGTAAGCCCAAGCGATACAGTCCGCAATCCAGATGGACAGGGTACGCTTGGAGACAGGGAGCCCCAACTTGTTGGGGTCATAAGACACGAAGAGCTGAACAGCCTTTCGGTGCTCCCGAGTACGGTCAAGGTAGAAGGTCAACGCCCTTCTACAGTCCAGGGTATGCAGGACCATTTCAGCTCGGCTGGAGTGTGGCCTGGGAAAGTAGGTCGGAAGTACCACCTCCTGGTTGATATGAAAAGGGGAAACCACTTTGGGAAGAAATTTAGGGTGAGTCCGTAGGACTACCCGGTTCTTGTAGAACCTAGTGTAAGGAGGATCAGAAACCAGGGCCTGCAGCTCACTAACGCGTCTAGCCGAAGTGAGGGCTACCAAGAACAAGGTTTTCCAGGAAAGAAAACGTAACGGACAGGTAGCCATAGGCTCAAAAGGCGGACAGGTAATCCGCTGCAACACCACATTAAGATCCCAGTCTGGGGCTGGCGGGCGCAAAGGTGGCTCTTAAGGAGAAGGAGGCCTCTGAGAAACCGAGCCACCAGAGGGTGGCTGGAAAGAGGTCTACCATCCACCGGCATGTGATGTGCAGAAAGAGCACTGAGGTGGACCTTTACCGAGTTGGACTTTAGTCCAAGGTTGGAGAGAGAGAGCAAATACTGCAAGACCACTGATGCTGAACAGGAGAAAGGATCTTGAGACTGCTGAGTACACCAGACGGAGAACCGACGCCACTTGAGAGCGTAGGCCTTTCGGGTGGAGGGCTGGAGGCCAAGACGACCTCCTCCACATCTGGAGGTAGCTGCAGAGGAGCAAGGACTACCCTTTCAGCAGCCAGGCCATCAGATGAAGGGACCGGAGATTGGGGTGTAGGAGAGTCCCCTGATCCTGCGACAGGAGGTCGGGCTGAAATCCCAGTGGAAGAGGAGTGTCTACTGCTAGCTGCATCAGAAGCGGGAACCAAGGTTGTCTCGGCCACTGGGGAGCCACTAGGATCATCGATGCTTTGTCTCTGAGAACCTTGAAGAGCGTCCGAGACACCAGTGGCATGGGAGGAAAGGCATACAAGAGGCCGGTGGACCATGGAATTAGAAAAGCATCCGCCGCTACCCGGAGAGGATGCGGCTGTCGAGAGCAGAATCTGGGCAGCTGCCGGTTCAGAGGACTGGCAAACAGATCCATGGTGGGGAGGCCCCACTTGAGAAAGATCCGCTGAACCACCAGCGGATCCAACCTCCACTCGTGTGGCTGGAGGATCCTGCTGAGCTTGTTGGCCAGGTAATTTTCTTGACCTGGGAGATAGACAGCCTTGAGGACGATGCCGTGGTGGACTGCCCAAGAGCATAGTTTTTGTGCCTCCTGACAGAGAAGGAAGGAGCCTGTTCCGCCTTGTTTGTTCACGTAGAACATTGCAACCTGATTATCTGTCTGTATCAGCACCGACTGGTGAGAAACCAGGTGAGAGAATGCTTTGAGCGCTAGGCGGATGGCTCTGAGCTCCAGGAAGTTTATCTGCTGAGCAGACTCCCAAGGAGTCCAGAGGCCTTGAGTACATGTCCCTTGGCAATGTGCTCCCCAACCCAGGAGAGAAGCATCGGTCGTCAGGACCTGAGAATGCGTAGGGGGCTGAAAAGTCACTCCTAGTACCAGGTTTGGCAAATGAAGCCACCATTGTAGAGAAGAGACCAGCTGGTCGGAGATCTGTACGGAGTCCGCTAGGCTCCCCGTGGCCTGATGCCATTGATTGCGAAGGCACCACTGAGCAGGACGCATGTTCAGTCGGGCATTGGGGGTCACATGGACCGTGGAAGCCATATGGCCGAGCAGTCGCAGAAAGTGCCTGGCTGAGACCAGCGCATTGCTGTGAAAGAGGCCGGCGAGATCCATGAGCCGCTTGGCCCTGTCCAGAGGGAGGAAGGCCCGCGCCTGAAGTGTGTCCAACCGGGCGCCGATGAACTCGAGATTTTGAGAGGGGAGCAAAGTGGACTTTGTGAAGTTTATGACAAAACCCAAGTGCTGGAGCAGAGCCACAGTGCGACGAGTGGCTTGAGTGGCCTCTTGGGAAGACTGGGCTCTGATGAGCCAGTCGTCCAGGTATGGGAACACAAACAGACCTTGAAGTCTCAGATAAGCCGCCACCAATGCGAGGCATTTGGTGAACACCCTGGGTGCGGAGGATAGGCCAAAGGGCAGCACTCTGTACTGGTAATGATTTCCTCCCACAACAAATCTGAGATATTGTCTGTGGTCCGGATGAATGAGGATATGAGTATATGCATCTTTCAGATCCAAGGAGCATAGCCAGTCTCCCTGCTGGAGGTAGGGCAGCAGGATTCCAAGGGTAAGCATCTTGAACTTTTCCTTTGCAAGGAACTTGTTGAGGTTTCGCAAGTCCAGGATGGGTCTGAGGCCTCCAGTTCTTTTTGGAATCAGGAAGTACCTGGAGTAAAACCCTTGGCCCTTCAGGTGGTGGGGCACCGGTTCCACGGCTTGTTCCTGAACAAGACTTGCTAACTCCTGAAGGAGTAAGGCCCTGTGCAAAGGTAGTCTGGGAGGCTCCCCCGGAAAGTAGGAGGGAGGTACCTGGTGAAAGTGAAGAAGATAACCCTTTTGAACTATGTGAAGTACCCAGGTATCTGTGGTGATGTTGGACCACCTTTGGGCAAAGTGGACCAGCCGGCCTCCTGTGCTGAGAGAAACCAGCTGAGGGGGAGAGGCTATGCTGAGGAAGTCAAAAACCCCCACCCTGTTGAGCAGGGGCCGGTGGTGCAGGCTTGGGGGCTTGCTGCCTACGGGACCCATTACCCTGTCCCTTGGCCTGCTTTCCCTGTGGGGGAGCTGCTGAGGCCTGATACTGAGGGTAGTATTTATAGGCAGCACCTTTCCTCGGGTAAAAGGGCTTTTTCCCCGAGGCCTTCTTCTTTTGAGAAGGGGCAGAGGTCTTCCTTGAGAGATGAGTTCTGGTGAGAGTCTCCGTCTCGATTTGTGCAGCCTTCTCATCCATGGGCTTGCCAAAGAGGTTATCACCTCGGCAGGGGACATCGACCAACTTGTCCTGTACCCAGGGCTCGAGGTCGGACGTCTGAAGCCAAGCCTGGCGGCGTCCACCGATGCCGGCCGCAGCTACTCGAGCCGAAGCCTCAAAACCATCATAGGCTGCTCGAGAGATAAACTTGGAGCACTCCCGAATACCAGTAGACAAGGATTGGAACCTCTGCAAAGGTTCGTCGGAGAGACCAGCAGAGAACCCGGCTAGGTCTCGGAGATACATGCCCATGTAGAGCTGGTATGTCTGGACTCGACAAGCAAGCATAGAGCCCTGGAAGCACTTCCTACCGAGGGCATCCAGGCTTTGGGCTTCCCTACCAGGGGGCACCGAGGAGTGCATTTTTTGACTCTTAAGTCTATGCATGGCTGATTCCACCACCATGGAATGGTGCGGTAGTTGTGCCTTCTGGAAGCCGGGGCTCTTGCGGACTCGATAAATGGAATCGACCCGCTTGCTTAATACCGGCGACGACGCTGGGCTCTCCCACATGCGGAAGAGAAGTCGTTCCAGCATCGGAGGAACCGGTACAATAAAGGCCTTCTTCGGGGGAGAGTCATATAGGAGGGCATCGAGTTCTTCGACTCGAGGCTCCTCCTCGGGATCCGCGGGGAAGGCCAAGGCCTTGGCCATATCCCTCACGAAGTCCGAGAACCGGGTATCCTCCGGGGGGGACCGTCTCCGAGGTTCGGACTTGGGGGAGTCCGAAGGGACACACCGAGTCCGAAAGGAACCAGGTGACTCTTCGTCCTCAGATTCCCAGGCCGACTCCTCGAAAAATAAGGGACGGACTCGCAACCGGCGTCGCGAGTCCGAGCGGGAAAAGAACCAGCATCGAACCGAAGAAAAAAGAGAAAAATAGAAAAAAATAGAGAAAAAATCAACTTTTCTGCGGGGATTCACAGGCAACGTCTGTAGGGCTCCGCGGAAAAAAGAAGACTGAGCAAGATGGCACCCTTGGGCAGGAAGAGGACCGCGCATGCGTGCTGCAATTCCCAAAGGCTTTCTTTGAAAGCTGGGGAAAATTGCTCCGCGAGGGCTCCGTCGGCGCCGACGTCACCCATATGTGAGGACTGACTTCCTGCTTGGTCCTGGAGAACTGGATAGTACTGAATATCAGTACTATCTAGTTAACGTTTAACCATGCCTCTCTTTACTCAACCAGTTACATTATAAGGGACGAGTTGTCCAATAATATGACTGGTGAGAGGCCCAGGAAATTCAAACGGAAAAATTTATTGTGTTAAATTGTGAAGCTAAACAGAAAAATTGTCTGCACCTTCTAGGAAACTTTTAAAATAAATTATTTTATGTACAGTATTAAAGATTAAATGTGGCATCTTTTATACAGTGACTTTATCCATGTTTTGGGTGTTCTATTATGAAGTTACTTATAAAGTAGCAAAGTGAAAAATGAATGCCAAATGGATAGGACATGTCTATTTGTAACCATGTTTCAGTGGCTAAAGGAAGGAGATATTATATAGTCCTTTGGATATAGTTTCTCCAAATGGGTTAGTTTAGTGCATACCATGACAGTAATGAACCTCGCTCCTAAGTCAGGATATGTGGAGTAAAACTGTGTCTCTCAAATTTACTGCCAGTGCTTGTCACAGTACTTGTATCATACCAAAGACAGTTTCTTTTTGGAGTTCATAAAATGTAACATGTATAGATAACTTGTCAAGATATGCCTGGAAATTCCTCATAATCAGGCCTATGGCTGCTAATACAATGGGAAATACTTCTATATCTTTCTGCCACATTTTATTGGTACTTGAAGATCTTTTCCCTCTCCACATGATTCACATGAAGAATCATTTGGAACAGACACCTTTATTATCAATGCCGTTCTGGTGTTTTTCTCCTTTACCACTATGTCAGGTATCCTCACATCCAGCTTCTTATCCATCAGAATGAAAGTATCCCAAGTAATCATAACTTCATCACTCTCCATAATTCCCTTAGGGTTCTTTTCTGGTACAGTATGTTGTAATGTGTACAAAGTTTTTAGTGGATGAATTATGCCACCTGGTTATTTTTTTCTATACAGAGAATTTCTGCCATCAGAACTTCACAAACAACTATGAGATGGGTAGCCATTTCTAGCTCTTTCCTACAAAATCTACATGTGTCTGTTTTACCAGTTTTTTTCCTATGCCTACTGTGAACTATCTCATCCATGATCCACTGTCCTGGGCTGCAACTATTGATCTCTCATTCTTGAGCTTCAATTCACCACTCCTTAACCCTTCATGTGCCCTGGTATCATACACGTATGGTTCCTGAAGTAACACTTCACTGTATTTGTGCATTTGCCACTTGTCTTTCCTTATCTTTTTATCTAATTCTTTAACCCTTTCAAGGCCTACTTTAAATTTTTAATCCACATTCTGCAGCCGGGTTAATTATTTCAGGAAAATTGTACCCGTCTTATTCAATATGTTCTAATAGTGATTTTCCTTCTGCTATGGTCATGTATTATATACCATTTGATAGGAATATTTAGTCAGAATTTTGACTCCCAAGAGTTTTGGGCTCGGCCTGGAAAGGGTTAAAGACTATTTTCTCTTGTTTTGCAAATTCTGTTGCTTCCTTTCCTATGCCTACAGCTGGATTCTCACTCATTTCTTCTGCTCTTCAGAATGTATCTCCAAGTTTTATGATGGAAGTGGATTCTGGTTTCTTACTTTCATACTGCAACACTTTTCATGCATTCAGGTCTGTTGATACTGGTGGCCTCTGATGGCCATTTTATACTGTATGTATAATCAATTTCTATGAGGCCCATTCCTCTTTCAGCTGGAGAGATGCAGTCTCAGCATACATTGATTCTTAAAAACCACCTCCTGGACATGGAGGAACTTGCTTGTTTGTACATTCAGTTTTTCTATTCATTTCAGAGGCCAGTCTACAAATGCAAAGCTATATGAGAGTAGTGGGGGGTGGGGACTGCAAGCTCGTTGATGGTTTATATCTTATTCTTTAATGTTAGTGCACTTTTCAGTATCAGCTTTAATCTCCTGTAATACTCTTTGCTGGCCTTTTCTTACAGCACTTTATGATGGATTCCTGCTCCTTCCGCTGTTTCTAGATATTTATATATACCTTCCTGTTTAAATTCCTGTCACAGTCATCAGGTAGAGCGTAGTTACTCACTTGTAACAGGGAACAGCAGGAATTTAATCTTCACATATGGATACATCGGTACCAACGGAGCCCATGCAGGAACGCTCCCCAGCGTCCAACAGGAAAGCTTTAAGGAGCATCCCACTGTGCCTGCATAGCTGCCTTCCCACCCTTCCAGATCTCCCTCCTCAGTTGAGCTTGTAGCTGAGATAAAAGAACAGAAAAAGAAGAAGACGACCTACAACTCCTAGGAGAGGAGGGCAGGTTGTGAAGACTAAATTCCTGCTGTTCCCGGAGATCACCTGTTACAGGTGAGTAACTATGCTATCTCCAGGAACAAGCAGGAATGTAGTCTTCACATATGAGTACGTCGGTACCAACGGAGTCTGCGCGGGAACGCTCCCCAGCTTCCAGAAAGAAAGCTTTTGGGAGCATCCCATGCGCATGCGCGCTGCCTGATATAGAAACCCGGGACAGAGGGTAGGAGTTGATCTAAGTCTAAAAGAGATGCTGGAGAACAGTTTGGCCAAACAAGGCATCCCGGCAGGAGTCCTTGTCCAGGCAATAGTGGGCAGCAAAAGTGTGGACAGAAGACCAAGTTGCTGCTTTGCATATTTCATCAATCGCTACAGAGCGTAGATTCGCCATGGAGGCAGCTATGACTCAAACAGACCTGCACTTTCATAAGCAAAGGAGATGAAATCCGCAATCCACCTGGAGAGAGTTAGCTTATATACTGGCAAACCCAGGTGACTCGAGTCAAAGGCGATGAAAAGTTGGGAAGCTTTTCTGCACTCTCAAGTTCTCTGGAGATAGAAAGTCAAGGCACGTTTGCAATCCAGAGTGTGAAGGGTTACCTCTGCCCTAGAGAGAGGAGGTCTAGGGAAAAAGACAGGAAGGTAGACTGACTGGTCTAAATGGAAGGGCATAAAGTGAGGATGAGCCCTAAGGACTACCTTATCATGGTGGAATCGTGTATAAGGAGGGTCAGCCACCAAGGCTTGGAGCTCACTAATGCGTCTGACTGAAGTGAGAGCAATAAGGAAGGTAACTTTCCAGGTGAGAAAATTTAGAGAGGTGGTGGCTTGAGAAGCTGACCTAGAACAACACTGAGATCCCATGCCACTGGAGGGGGCTTAATGGTAGGTTTGGTCAATAGAAGACCCCTCATGAAGCATGCTACAAGTGGCTGAGAAGAGATGGGTTGACCATCGAAGGGCATGTGAGAGGCCACAATTGCACTAAGGTGTACTCTTACCGAGTTGGTTTTAATTCCAGAGGAAGACAGGTGGAGAAGATCTCAAGTAATGCATCCACCGGAGCTGAGAAGGGGTTAAGTGCCCTCTGCAAACACCATAGAGAGAATCTACGCCATTTAAAGGCATAGGAACGCCTGGTAGAAGGCTTTCTGGACCCTAAAAGGATATCTTTAACCCGCTGAGAGAGGTTAATGTCTTGGAAGGCTATGCCTTCAGCAGCCATGCCGTCAGATAGAGGGACAGTGGATTGTGATGGAGCAGTGTCCCCTTCTCCTGAGAGAGAAGATCTGGAGCAGATCCCAGGTCTATGGTTTGAGCTCAAGACAGACATAGAAGGAGAGGATACCACAGTTGTTGTGCCCAGCATGGGGCTATGAGTATCATGAAGCTCCTGTCTCTCTGGAGTTTGAAAAGTGTCTTGGGAATGAGGGGAATGGGAGGGAAGGAAGCCTTGACCCCAGTGGAGGTGAAAGCATCCATCTGCTGGCTGTCCAGTACAGGGAGCAGAAGCGAGAAAGCTTGGCATTCTGAAGACTTGCGAACAAGTCTATCTTTGGGGTTCTCCAGATCTGAAAGATGTGAGCTACCCTGTCTGCATTGAGAGACCACTCGTGGGAGAGAAGGACTCAACTGAGTTTGCCCGCCAGGATATTGTGTTCGCCCAGAAGATACACCACAAGTATGTGAATGTGATGCTGTATGGCAAAAGACCCTCGCTGCAGAGGATCCAAGAGCCTGTTCTGCCCTGCTTGTTCAAGAAGAACATGGCTACTTGATTGTCTGTCTGGACTAGAACTGAGCAGAATCGAAGATGGTCCTGGAAGACTTTGAGAGCATTGTGAATGGCTATGAGCTGCAGCAGATTTATGTGGAGTTTTGACTCCTGATGAGACCAAAGCCCCTGAGTGGAGAGATTGTCCAGATGAGCTCCTCAGCCCAATTTGGATGCAACCATCATCAGGTACATTGATGTGCTGGCATCTGAAAAGGTGATCCTACCAGGAGGTTTTCTGGGGGTTGCCACCACTGGAGAGAAGAGATTAGGTGGGTAGAGACCATTATCTTGTCTCCCAGGCAACCGGATGCTTGAGACCACTGGGAAGCCAGTGTCCATTGAGCTGCGCGCATATGTAGATGAGCATATGGGACAATATGCACTGTTGATGCCATATGACCTAGCAGTTGTAGTAGATCTCGAGCAGTGAGAAACCTCTTGAGGCTTGCATGAGATGCTGATTGAGTCGTGCGCAGCGGAGTTGAGGCAAAAATGCCTTCGATTGCTGAGTGTCTAAAAGAGCCCCTGTGAACTCTAGAGAGGGAATGAGTTGGGACTTTGGAAGATTTATTACAAATCCCAAATGTTACAGCACCTGCATGGTGCGCGAGAGAGAAAGACTGGCCTCTAGAGAGGTATTTTCTCAAATGAGCTAGTCATCTAAGTAAGGGAAGACAAATATTCCGAGAGTTCTCAAGAATGTGGCTACTACTGCCTTGCACTTTGTGAAAACTCTTGGGGCAGAGGTGAGGCTGAAAGGCAGGACTCTGTATTGATAATGTCTCCCCTGAAACATGAAGCGCAGAAACTTTCTGTGCTGTGAGTGAATAAGAATATGAGTATATGCCTCCTTGAGGTCCAGAGAACAGAGCCAGACCTGACTCTGGAGATAGTGAAGAAGGGTACCTAGGGAGATCATTTTGAATTTCTTCCATACCAGGTGCTTGTTCAGTTCTTGGAGGTCCAGATTGGGCCTGTATCCCCCTGTTTTCTTTGGAATGTAGGAAGAATAAAAGACCATTCCCTGCTGGGATAGTGGAACCTCCTCTATTGCTCCTTGAAGAAGGAGGGAGGTGATCTCTTGTAACAGAGCAGAAAGAGGATCCTGAGAGCAGAACTCTCTTGGAGAAGTCTGGGGGGGCAGACTTTGTAGATGACGTTTGTACCCTTCCCGTACTATGGACAGTGTCGACTGTTCTGATGTGATAAGATGCCACCTGTGGCCAAAGTGACAAAGTCTGGCAGGGATGAGGGTAGGATTTGGAATCTCCAGAGGCAGAGCAGCTATGTTCTCTAGAAAGGAGTCAAAAACCCTGAGGAGGCTGGGTCTGTTGAGGTGGCTGTGACCTAGGAGTCTGAGCCTTCCTTTGCTGTTTTGGTGGCTGCTGCCCCTTCTGAGGAGCATGTGTTGACACTGTACAGCAAGGGTGTAAGAAGAATAGTATTTATTATTATTATTGAAAAAAGCTTTCTTTGATGATTTCTTCTTAGCTGGTTGGCCGTAGACCTTGATAGTCTATTAGGTGTAGTATTCTCAGATTCTAATTGAGAGGCCTTGTCTTGCCAATCCTTGCCAAAAAGGTTTTCACCAATGCAACGGATGTTACCTAGTTTGTCCTGAACCCATTGTTCAAGAGCTGATGCTTGAAGCCAAGCAATTCTGCGTGCCCCGATGCAGATAGATGAAATTCTGTGGATGCACTCAAAACAGTCAAAGGCTGCCCTGTTAACAAACTTTAAAACATTTTGAGTATGTTTTATAAGGGCAAGATAATCTGCTCTCTTGTCATCAGGGAGAAGAGGAACCATTAACTCGAAATCCCTAGCCACCTCTCTGAGGAACATACCCATATAGAGTATGTAGGAACTGATTCTAGCCGATAACATGGTGGCCTGAAAGCAACGCCGTCCAAAGGTGTCGAGGGTTCTTGATTCCCTACCTGGAGGATTCGAGGAATGTGTCTTAGCACTCTTTATTCGATGCATCACTGATTCCACTACCATGGAATGGTGTGGTAAGTGCGCCTTTTGGAAACCGGGATACTCCGATACCTGATACATGGTATCGAATTGTCGAGTATGTGGGGAAACGGTAAGGAGCATTTCCCACATACAAAGCATAAGTTCATGAAGAATACGATGAATAGGGAGAGTTGCAGCTTCCTTCGGGGCTGCAGGGTACTGAAGAATTTAAAGTTCTTCAGCTCTAGGCTCTTTCTCCAATATCACCGTTATGGAGAGACATGTCCTCTGAAGGGGACATGCAACATTGTGGGGATGGAGATGGGTCTTCCGGGAGAGTTCTCATGTCCCAGATATTGGCCGATTCATCGTCTGAGGAATCGGAGTCCAAAGACTCAAAGTACCAACGGGCAGGATGTTCGCACTGTACCCGTACTCGATACGGATCAAAATCTGTAGTTGAAGGTGGCAGTACCGGAAACGGATTCAAGGGCCGGCATGGGCAGTAGCGTGGTAAGCGGCAAAAAAGTTGATGCAGATTGTGTCAGTACTGGAACCGGTTACTGGTGCCTGAGGGATCTATTGTAAAGGCTTTACTGGTACGGAGGCCAGCAGTAAGCCACTAAGCTACGTTCAATAGCCAGGAAATGTTGATCCATGGAACTTGCCAATTCTTGGGTATTGGTACCGGAATTGTGGACCATGATCCCTGAGCATGGACCAGGAGCTCTCCAGAGGTGGAGGCCTCGGGAGCATCCTGGGACCCCACTAAGGCTTTGTAGGCAAGATCCTCCCACCGGGGTTGTTTGGACAGGGTATCCCCCTCCAGGGCAATGCCTGAAGCATCTCGATGCTTAGAAGGCGATCTACCCTTGGAGGGCCGAAGAAGACCTAGGTTTCGATACCTGAGATCCTTGGGAGAAAGATGAAGCTCTTGATGACATCAATGCTAAAGATACTGCATTGGAGACAAAAAGGATGCTTAGTTTTGCAGCTCGGTTTTGTAGGCCTCTCTTTGTCATCTTCCTGCAAAGAAGACACTCTGACAGTAGATAATCTGAACCTAAACATTTTAGGCATCAGTCATAGGTGTCTGTGGCCGAAATGGTACTGCCACATTTTAAACACTTTTTAAAACCACTGGATGGTTTTTCCATTTTGTCTATGACAAAAGGGGAGGCCTAGGTCTAAGATGGCATCGATGCGCCTGAAGGAAGAAAATAAAAGAATTATAGAGTTATTAGAAAAGGTTCAGAGAAGAGCCACCAAAATGGTAAAGGGGATGGAAGGATACTCCTATGAAGAAAGGCTAAAAAGGTTAGGGCTCTTTAACCTGGAAAAGAGACGGCTGAGGGGAGATATGATAGAAGTCTATAAATTAATGAACGGAGTGGAACCGGTAAACGTAGATGGATTGTTTATGTTATCAGAATATAGAAAGACTAGGGGACATGCAATGAAGCTACAGGGTAAACTATTTAAGACTAATAAAATAAAACATTTTTTCACTCAACGTGTAATCAAACTCTGGAATTTGTTACTGGAGGATGTAGTAAAGGCTGTTAGTGTAGCTGGGTTTAAAAAAGGTTTGGACAAGTTCCTGGAGGAAAGGTGCATAAACCATTATTAAGAAGGGACCCAGGATATCAATGCTTGACCCAGTACAAGCATTGCGGAACCTGTGTCTTTTGGTGAAACTGCTAGGTACATATGACCTAGATTGGCCACTGTTGGAAACAGGATACTGGGCTTGATGGACCTTGGTCTGACCCAGTATGGCATATCTTATGTTCTTATGTAATTCCTTCCCTCACAGATTTTTTTTTTTTTTTAGAAAGATAGAAGAAAAGAATAAAGTACCGACAGGGGTCGGTACCAGCATCGACGGGAAGGCAGATGCGATCACAAAAAATAAGGAAAAAAACAAATTTTCTGCAGTGACAGGAATTGCTTCTTGTCAGCTCTGTGAAAAACGAAGAACTGAGGAGGGTGAGCTGGAAAGGTGGGAAGGCAGCTACGCAGGCGCAGTGGGATGCTCCCAAAAGCTTTCCTATTGGACGCTGGGGACCGTTCCCGCACCCATATGTGAAGACTATATTCCTGCTTGTTCCTGGAGATAGAGGTTTTTTCAGTTTTATCTATGTTCTTCCAAGAAAGGTTTAGGATTACATCTAAACCCCAAAGAGTTAAGAAGCACACATGAAGGATTATATGTTATACAAAACAAGAGTGCTGTCAAGGAATCTCCCTGAAATATTCATTAGTAGATCTTAATATAAGAAATAACTAGTGTGGTTTGAAACATTTTGTTTATTTAGTAGTATTTATCTCACACCTTTCCAGTAGTAGATCACGGAGAGTTACAATCAGGTGCTGTAGATATTTTCCTGTCTCTTACAATCTAAGGTTGTACCTGAGGCAATGGAAGGTTAAGTGACTTGCCCAAGGCCACAAGGAGAGTTAGTGGGATTTGAACCCTGGTCTTTCTGATCCCAGTTTGCTGCCCTAACCACTGGACTACTCTTCCACTCCATGATGATGTACTCATTCAATATAAAATGTATTTTATACATTTCAAGACAATGTATTATCCAGGAGTGCAGAATGCTATCAAAGGCTTTCTTATAGTCGATCCATGCTACACTGAGATTTCTGCTTTTCTTAGCATTAGCCATGATGGCTTTATTTAGCAAAAGCTGGTCTTTGGTTCCAAATGCTACCTTTCTGTTCTACCACCATGATGCTATTGGAATCGATATAGTCGTATATTCTGTCAGCGTTTATTGCAGAGCACAGCTTGTAGACTAGAGGTACATAAGCTATTGGTCTATAATTTTTGGGAATGTTACTTGGATCTCCCTTTGGGAGAAGTGTTTTGCTCTTATTAGCCATTGTGGTGTTAAATCTGGCTGCCTGATCAATTTATATTTGCAGTTTTCCAGGCCTTGGTGAATGGATGTTAACTGTTTGAGCGAAAAATCGATCACTACATCTAGGCCTGAGCACTTCCAATTTGGAGCGCTTTTTAATTTATTTTCCAACTCTTTTGTTGTTACCTCAGATCATTTCACAGGTTTGATGTTCATCTTTTCCAAATTCTCTGTTATGTTGGGCAGCCATCCTGCTTCTTGGTTTTGCTCTATAGGGTTCTCATATAAATTTCTCCAGAATTTTTCTGTGTCAGTTGTAGTTAGTTGGTGTATTTTCACCTCATTGATGCTCTTGGCTAGTTCCCTGTAGATCTGTTTTGGGTTCTCTCTAAATAGTTTATTTTGATATCTTTCTTTTCTGTTTTATTCATATCTCCAAAATATTTGTTCTTCTGCCGTTACTTCCAATTTATTATTGGAGCATATAAATGTAAGGTTTTCTTATGTTAATGCAGCATGTTTCATTTTGATGTTTTAAATCTCATTATCTTTGGTGATCTTGATCCTTTAAGATACTCATCCATCGGGGACACCTCAGCAAACAGTGATTTTAATTTTTCTTCAATACGTTTTTAACTAGGAAGAGGAGTTATCTTTCTTCTTTTTTTCTGGCCCTGGTAGAATTGTCTCAATATCCATTCTTACTATGAATTATGGCCTTACTAGCTTTACTTATTATGCTTTTTGTCTTAGATGTAAGGTGTAATTTTGCAATCAATCCCTATCTTTAGCTGTAGCACACCTAGCAACCTCCATGCAGGCCAGGAGGTCCGACATCTTTCCTGTCCTAGTTTGAATTTCCTTTGTTTTGGGATTGGCTTAATTGACCATCAGTCACTGGCAGAATATAAACCGCTAACCAGGCCAGCAGGTGTTAATTCAGGGAGGCAGACAAATATATCACAGCAGCAGGAGAAAGACTTGCTGCTTGATGCAGACAAGGAGGGTCCCATAACATGCAACTGACCGGGACATGCCATATGTACTAAAACATGATAACCACATATGCATACTTTTTGAGTATGTTTTTTTACCTTGTTTTTTTAAAACTGTTATCTTTAGAAATAGATTTACTATAACCACATTATTGTTCCATGACACTAATCACCAGGTCAGCACAATATTTCATAGATTTCTTTCCATGTTCTCCTTTCCTCTAATACTGCTCTCCTAACTGAACTGCAGCTCAGCATACTAAATATTGTTTATAACCATTTTTTCTGCAGATGTTGTTCAAAATATTCTAGTACAACAATGTGATATATGTGAGTGTTGCTTACAGCAGACTGAAGAGTTCCCTGTAGTTTTCATCTCCTTTTCCCTCTGACACCAATGTGTCTAGCTTGTCAATCAACTCAGCTTCCACCTACAGAAGGAGGAAAGAGGAGACAACTAAAAATTCTGTTTCAGAAATGAACCAAATTTGTGCAGAATACAGAGGAAGAAACTCTCACAGTGATGTGTCACTAACTTACAAGACAAGTACTTACCACGTACACAATATACCTCGTATAAATATCCTGAAAGGAATCAGAAACCCATCTGATTGTCAGTCCATCTGTTTTGTATATCAGCAGTCAAACTTGGGGGAAATTTTATAAATGTACATTTTCATGTGACTATTCACATGCTTAGGTCTCTTCATGCAGGGCAATAAAAATAGTGAAAAAAGCAGAACCTTCTAACTGGCATATATTGATTAAAAACATAGCGGCATTCATCTAATAACTGTAAAGATACTTCATGCAACTAAAACATCTCAAATATAATGTGAAAGTAGACCTTAGCTGCTAAATTTCTTTCCTTATCCCTCCAGTCCAGTCCAGACCGATAGGTTTATGCCCTATCACCAGCAGATGGAGACTGAGGATGATGTCACACTATGAGGGATCTGTGCATATCCGAGCAAGCCAGATTGACAAAACAGACTCCACATAGAGAAAGTTATGCAAACATGTAAACAAATTTTAAATTATGTACATTAAATCGATAGGAATTTAATATTAGAGGTCCCAAAAGGTCCGAGAACTGAAAAATCAACACCAAACCTTTCACCAAATTTCGATACTACAACAAATTCAGAAAGTCAAATCTTCAAACGCAACGCTATCGCGCTCTCAAATTCTTCCATGCCCAGGATTGTTAATGACTGAATGCCCGGGTTCTGGACTGGAATGGAGAGATTCAAGGAAAGAAAATTAGCAGGTAAGATCTAATTTCACCTTCCATATCATCCCTCCAGTGCAGTCCAGACGCATGGGATGTACTAGAGCACTAATCAAACTTGGGCGAGACCTGCAAGCCTGGCCTGCAGAACCCATGCTCCAAAACACACTTCACCTCTTGCCTGCATCTCCAAATGATAGTGCTGCACAAGGGAATGTAATGACAACCAAGTCGCTGCTTTACAAATATCAACTGGAGGTACCAGACTGCCCATGATGCCACCTGAGTTCTCACTGAATGAGCCCTCAAGCCTTATAGAAGCAACCTACGCTTGAGTAAATATGCCAAAGCAATAGCCTCTTTCAGCCACTGTGCAATAGATGCCTTTGAAGCCACTTCCCCTTTCCAAAGACCTCCAAACAACACAAAGAGATGATCTGACTTCCTAAATACTTCCATACGCTTAAGGCAGCGATGAAGAATCCTACAAACATCCAAACGATGTAACTGACTTGATGCTGTTCCCTGTTCTCTACCAGAGAACACAGAAAGAGTCACTGACTAGTTGAGATGAAAAGTCGAAACTACCTTTGGTAAAAAAAAAAAAGAGGGAGCTGGAAGAAGAACTACCTTCCCTTTGGATAATGTCTAAGTTTATTGTATTTGATATACCACCCTTCACATACTTGCACCAGGGTGGTGTACATTAAAACAAAATTGGAAAAGGAAAAACAGAAAAGGAACACCATAACTAGATAGGAAAGAGGTAGCAATCGCACAGAGGAGAGCAGAGTCATAGGGCAGTAGGGTCAGGATAGTTATGGATATTGAGGTGGTAACTCAAAGGCTATCTAAAAGAGGTGGGTTTTGAACAGGGATTTGAACTTGACAAAAAGTTTGAGGCGGAGATAGTGATGGACCAAGGAAATAGAAACCGGTGGTGCAAGTGGATTCTAGCTGGCTCTGAAAGCAGAGGGAAGGTGGAGCCAGTTGGCATGGATGGAGCAAAGGACCCGATGTGGAGAATGAATATAGATGATATCACAAAGGTCAAGGGGGTGCCGGTGTGCAGAGCGTTTTGAACCAGAGTGAGGAACTTGAATTGTCTGAGCAGAAGCCTGTGAAAAAGGATGAGGAGTGGGGTGATGTGATCAAAACGAGATGCATGATCAAGAATCCAGATGCTAGTGTTCTGAATAAGCTGCAAGTGGTGAAGTTGGTATTGTGGGAGACCTGCGAAAGCAACATTGCAATAGTCAAGCTGGAACATGATAAGTGTTAACAGAAGGGTGGGGTGGCGTGAAAAGGTCAGATAGCACGAATCTGACAGAGGGAGTGAAATGAGCAATGAATAATGGTGGAGAGATGGTTGTGGAAAGTCATGGAGGCATCAAGGATAACATCCAGGTAATGGAGGGATGGAACCAAGGGGACGGAGATATTCTGAAGTGATGGGGCGAGGGAGGGAGAAAGGCCTCCAACTCTGAACCAGATGGTAGAGGTTTTTGCAGGATTCAAATGGAGGAAGTTGATAGACATCCAGGTAGTGCAGTGGAGGAGTGGCCTAGTGGTTGGGGCAAGGTACTTCAGGCCGGAAGGTCAGGGGTTCAAATCCCACTAGAGGACAGCAACCTTGGGCCGGAAGGACTGGGGTTTCTACTCCCACAGGTGCTCCTTGTGGTCTTGGGCAAGCCACTTAACCCTCCATAGCCCATGTTCCCTGTAAAATAGTTATCTCCAAGTTATAATGCCCTGTTCAATGTACTTTCAGTTTGTTCAATGTAAACCGCACTGATGCAGAATAGCGCAGTATATAAGAGAATGTAAATAAATAAATAAATAAATAGTGATTAGGACGAGGCAAGCACTAAGTGGTGATAGAACTGGGGCAGATGAGTCAGTGTAATGGAGGAGAATGATGTCATCAGCATAGTAATACACTGAGATCCTGTATTGCTGAATCAGGAGAGTGAGGGGGACAAGGAATAGCAGTGGGTCCAATACCGAGACTTGCGGAATACCGCAGGGAAGGGAGGCAAAAGGGGATGAGGAGAGGTCAGAGAAAACAGAAAAGGACCTTTACGAAAGCAATAAGTGAAATCAATGTATGATGGTGTTGCAAATGCTGAAGTCATGAAGGCGAGAAAGAAGGGTGGCATGATCAACTAGGTCAAAGACGGAGATTAGATCAGGGAAACTCAAGTAAAATGTTACATTTATCATGGGATTCATTCATGGACCTCATTGAGAAAGAAGAGCAGGATAGTTTTTGTGCTGTGACCAGGGCAAAAAAGAGATTGACAGGTGCAGGCTGTGTATGGCATTAATGTGAGTGATGTAGTTGATATGAAAGGGCAGACTAAATAGTCCATGTGGTCTTTTTCTGCCATCATGTTTCTATGGTCAGCTGAGCAGACAATCTTCTTGAGGATTTTAATTAGAAAAAAAGAGAGATTTAAGAACATAAGATATGCTATACTGGGTCAGACCAAGGTCCATCAAGCCCAATATCCTGTTTCCAACAATGGCCAATCTAGATCATAAGTACCTAGCAGTTTCCCCAAAAGACACAGATTCCACAATGCTTGTACTGGGTCAACCAGTGATATCCTGGGTCCCTTCTTAATAATGGTTTATGGACCTTTCCTCTAGGAACTTGTCCAAACCTTTTTTAAATCCATCTACACTAACAGCTTTTACTACATCCTCCGGTAGCAAATTTCAGAGTTTGATCACACGTTGAGTAAAAAAATATTTTCTCTTATTAGTCTTAAATAGGTTAACCTATAACTTCACTGCATGCCCCCTGGTCTTTCTATATTTTGATGGTGTAAACAATCGATCTGCGTTTACCTGTTCCACTCCATTCATTAATGTATAGACTTCTATCATATCTCCCCTCAGCCGTCTCTTTTCCAGGTTGAAGAGCCTTAACCTTTTTAGCCTCTCCTCATAGGGGTATCCTTCCATCCACTTTACCATTTTGGTGGCTCTTCTCTGTACTTTTTCTAATAACGCTATATCCTGTTTTAAGATACGGCGAACAGAAATGCACACAATATTCAAGGTGCGGGCGCACCATGGAACGATACAGAGGCATTATAATATCCTTTGTTATATTTTCAATTCCTTTCCTTATCATACCTAGCATTCTATTTGCTCTCTTGGCTGCCGCTGCACATTGGGCGAAGGGTTTTAACATGTTATCTACGATGATGCCTAAAATATTTTTCCTGGGTGGTGGTTCCTAAGGTGGAACCTTGCATCGTGTAACCATAATTTGGGTTGTTCTTTCCAAGGTGCATAACTTTGCACTTGCCCTCATTAAACTTTATCTGCCATTTGGATGCCCAGTCTTCCAATTATCAAGATCCTCTTGCAATTTTCC
This sequence comes from Ichthyophis bannanicus, assembly GCA_033557465.1. Taxonomy (NCBI): domain Eukaryota; kingdom Metazoa; phylum Chordata; class Amphibia; order Gymnophiona; family Ichthyophiidae; genus Ichthyophis; species Ichthyophis bannanicus. Next base: position 39,781,475 of record CM066046.1, read on the forward strand.
ACAATCCTCATGGCTTTTAATAATTTTAAATAGTTTTGTGTCATCTGGAAATGTGATAACCTCACTCGTTATTCCCATTTCCAGGTCATTTATGAATATGTTAAAAAGCAGCAGATCCAGCACAGATCTCTGGGGTACTCCACTATTCACCTTTCTCTATTGGGAAAATTGGCCATTTAGCCCTATGCTCTGCTTTCTATCTTTTAACCAGTTCCTGATCCACAATAGTACACTGCCTCCTATCCCATGACTTTTTTAGTTTTGCCAAAAGTCTCTGATGAGGGATCTTATCAAAGGCTTTCTGAAAGTCCAGATACACTATATCAACTGACTCACCTTTGTCTACCTGTTTATTCACACCTTCAAAAAAACATAACAGATTAGTAAGACAAGATCTTCCTTGTCTAAAGCCATGTTGTCTGTCTCCCATTTAGCCATGACTATCTAAATGTTCAGTAATTTTGTTCTTTATAATGGTTTCTACCATTTTTCCCGGTACTGGCGTCAGGCTCACTAGTCTGTAGTTTCCAGAATCACCCCTGGAACCCTTTTTAAAAATTGATATTACATTTTACATCCTCCAATCTTCAGGTATTATAGATGATTTTAATGATAGTTCAAAGGTTACTAATAACAGGTCTGCAATCTCATATTTCAATTCTTTCAACACCCTTGGATGTATACCATCAAGTCCAGGAGATTTGCTACTCTTCAGTTTATCAAATAGTTGTAATACATCTTCCCGGTGTATCGATATTTCTTTCAATTCTTCTGCAGTATCACCTTTAAATACCACTTCAGTCATGAGTAACATCCCTACATCTTCCTCAGTAAAGACCGAAGCAAAGAATTCATTCAGTCTCTCTACTATGGCCTTTTCCCCTCTTAGTGCTCCGTTTACCTCTCTATCATCTAATGGTCCAGCTGACTCGCTCAGAGGTTTTTTGCTACAAATGTACTTGAAAAAGTCTTTATTGTGCGTTTTTGCTTCCACAGCAAGCTTCTTCTCAAATTCTCTCTTTGCCTGCCTTAGCAATGCCTTGCATTTAACTTGCCAGTTCTTGTGCTGTTTCCAGTTTTCATCATTTGGCTCTTTTTTCCATTTCCTGAAAGATGATTTCTTTGGCAACAGCTGCCTCTCTGACCTCCCCTTTAAACCATGCTGGCAGTTTTTTGGACTTCCTTCCACTTTTCTTAAAGCATGGAATACAACTGGTCTGGGCTTCCAAGATAGTATTTTTAAACACCCAAGCTTGATGTAAGTCTTTAACCTTTGCAACTGCTCCTTCTGGTTTTTCCTTAACTATTTTCCTCATTTTATCATAGTCTCCCTTTCGAAAGTTAAGAGGTAGTACTGTGGATTTCCTTACCATCCCTCTACCGTTTACTAAATCAAACATGATCATGCTATGATCACTATTGCCAAGTGACTCCAACACCCTTCTCTTGCACCAGATCTGGTGTTCCACTAAGGACTAGGTCCAAAATGGCTTCCCCTCTGGTTGGTTCATGAACCAGCTGCTCCAAGAAGCAGTCATTTATTTTATCTAGAAACTTTATCTCCCTAGCATGTCCTGCCGTGACACTGACCTAGTCAATACCGGGGTAACTGAAATCACCCATTATTGCTGTAACTTTTGTTAGCTTCCCTGATTTCTTTGAGCATTTCATCATCCATTTGTTCATTCTGGCCATGCAGTCAATAGTACACCCCCACTGCCATCGCCTTCCACCTTTTTACATGGAATTTCTATCCACAGAGATTCTACAGTAAACTTTGTTTCCTGCAAAACTTTAATCCTTTGTGACTCAATGCCTTCTCTAACATAGAAAGCAACCCCTCCACCAATTTGATCAGCTCTATCATTACGATATAGTTTGTACCTAGGTATCACAGTGTTCCACTGGTTGTCCTCCTTCCACCATGTCTCTGAGATACCAATCATATCTAACATCTCATTTAGTGCTATATATTCTAACTCTCTCATCTTATTTTTTAGACTTCTAGCATTTGTATACAAGCATTGTAGAAACTGTATTTTATTTATATTAATCTGGCTATCGGTAGGCAGGGGTAATTTGGAATTTTTAAACTTTGTCTGCTCCATACTCAAGGGCTTTTGAGCTACTTTTGTCTTTATTGGAACCTCTCTGCTGATATGCCCTAACTTCATTCTTCTGGTGGTATCCTTCAAGGATACATTGTTCCAAACTATGCGCTATTGGGTGACTGTCTGCTCTCCTCTATTATCCAGTTTGAAATCTGCTCTATCTCCTTTTTAAAGGTTAATGCCAGCAGCCTGGTTCCATCCTGGTTAAGGCGAAGTCCATCCTTTGGGAAGAGCCCCTCCATTCCCCAGTATGTTCCCCAGTTCCTAACAAATCTAAAAGCCTCATCCTTGCACCGTCGTCTCATCCATGCATTGAGACTCTGGAGCTCTCCCTGCCTTTTGGGTTATACGCATGGAACGTGAAGCATTTTGGAGAATGCTACCCTGGAAGTTCTGGATTTCAACTTCCTACCTAAAAGCCTAAATTTAGCCTCCAGAACCTCCCTACCACATTTTCCTATGTCATTGGTACCGGCATGTATCAAGAGAGCAGACTCCTCCCCAGCACTATCTAAGACCTTGTCTAGGTGGTGCGTGAGGTCTGCTACCTTCACACCAGACAGACATGATACCAGGCGATCCTCATGTCTACCAGCCACCCAGTTATCTACATGCCTAATGATTGAAGGGCTGTCTTAACCCTTCCGTCATGGTCATATGGCCCTTGAGAAACCTCCTCGGTGCGAGAGGGTTTTATATCACCTGGAGGACAGGTCGTAGCTACAGGATCATTTCCTGCCACACCAGGGTGATGCTCTCCTGTCACGTGACCTCTCTCCTCAATGGCAACAGGGATGCTGCCAGACCTCAGTACTATATCCCTGTAGGTCTCGTCTCTCTGTCTTCCTTATGTCCTCCAAGTCTGCTACTCTAGCCTCCAGAGATCGGACATGTTCCCTGAGAGTAAAGAGCTCCTTGCACCTAGTGCACACGCAAGACCCCTCACCAACTGGAAGAAAATCATACATGTGACACTCAATGCAAAAGACTGGAAAACCCCCATCTTGCTGCTGGACTGTTGTCTGCATCTTAGTTTTAAGGTTGTGTTTAGGTATTTAAGTTCTTTACCTACTAAGGGTTGGTGAGGATACTAATAAAACTACACCTAATACGTTTAATGTACTTTGTTCACCTGAAGCTTAATTAATCTCAGGTCCTTAATGTATGTCTGATGAGGACAAACAGCTGCACCTGAAATGGAATAAGTCACCTCCTTTCCTTTGAGAGGTTTATGCACCTATAAAGCTACAATTATCCCCAGGGGTAGATGGGTGTTGGGGAGGGAGGGAGGGAAAAAGATGTATTAAAAACTGGCTGCCACACCGTACCCTGTCCTGTGCTTCTAAAGTAATCTGTGACCAATTTACAGGGGGAGTCCCACAGCCCTTGCTTGGGTAGCAGGAGTCATTAACCAGAAAGCTCTCTGCTGGGTTTTAAATTTAAACTGAAAGCTCTTTGCTGCTAATAGGCCCTGACTGATTTAACAAATACACTGGGTTCACAGATTAATCAGCTTTAATCTAAAGAATTCTTTTCCCAAAGATTTAGAAAAATTCCCAGAAGTAAATACTTACAATTGCAGATCTCTCTCCAGAAATAGCTGTCCCCTTTTGTAGTCTTTCATTTGAAACAGGCCTGTAGAGAGCAGGGGTTGAGGGGTCCAGGGAAGGTTTTTTTAGGATAGGTCAAATCAGAGCCCTTTTCCAGAGAGCTAGGAAGGTGACAGATGCTAGGCTGTTATTGAGAATACAGAGGATAGGCGGTAGAAGGGCTAGGGAGGGTTCAGTCAGCCAGGTACAGCAGATGGGATAGAGTCAGAGCAGCAGGTGGTTTTGTGGGAAGAGGTGATTGTTTTGAGCAGTTCTGCCAAGGAGATTGTATGAAAGGAGGACTAAACGTGAGATAGGAATGGCGGTGGAGAATGAGTGTGACTCGGGGGAAAGGGAGGGAGGGCAGTTTGAGAATGTGGCAAAGAGGGTCATTATCTTTTCATAGAAAAAGCAGACAAATTGATCAGGATCTGGGGCATTTTTCAAAGATGAGATGGGAGAAGTAGAGCCAGTCTTAGAGAGGGAGGCAAGAACAGAAACGGGTTGGAGGAAGGAGAGATGAGATTGGAGTAATAAGGTTTTTTTAGCGCTGTAAATTAGGGAACAGTAGTGTCGGCAAGTTTATTTGAAATGCTGGAGAGAATGGGGGAAGTGATGTTTCCTCCAGGCATGTTTGACACAGCGAAGGTAAGAATGGTGAAGCCGAAGGCCTGAGTGATACCACGGATGTTGATGCTTGGAAGATTTGTGCCTGAGGCGAAGTGGGGCAAGTTGTTCAAGGGCATCAGTTAAAGAAGAGTGTCATGCCTAGACTTGCGTGTTGACAGAACGGGAGATGAAGTCGTTAGGGAGGACTGTGTCGAAAGCCAGGAAGAGTTTGAGAGTGCGGGGGTGATATGGCGAGATAGCTTGCCTAGAGTGGTGGAAGATGAATTGCTTGTGGTAGAGGCAGTAGTGTGTAGACATAGCTATAAGGAGAAGAAAATACAATAGTGGTCAGTCCAAGGGAGATCCATGGCTGAGAGATGGGAAGAAAGGGAGTGTCTAACAGGGAAAGAATCAGGTCAAAGGTGTGAATAGCAGCATGGATAGGGAGGCAGAAAATTTGGATGAGTGAGAGGTCCTGAAGATGGTTGACAAAAGATCTATCATGTTTCAGGGGATGGTCAAAGTGGACGATGAATCATCAAGAATGACGAGGTAGGGATAGAGGAGGGATGCTTCAGAGCAGGTAAGGAATAGGGAGTCCTAGAGGTGCAAAAGAAAAGCAGGGGGAGAGTAGACTAAGAGAAGATTGGGGGGGGGGTGTTTGGAGAAGAGCTCAAATAAAAGAGAGATTCCGGGTAGTGAAGGGAATGGGAGGAGAGTTCCAAGATGAGTAAGGATGACCAAAGGATGATCGCCAAACTGCCACCATTGCAGCCCACCTGTATTGTTAAAAATGCAGAGAAACTTGCAGGGAGGCAGTGGATGAGGAGGGGGTCCTCACCCTCTTTCAGCCAGGTTTCTGTAAGGAGGAGGCTGTCAAGATGTTGCTGGACTATGAGATCCTGGACTAATAGTGCCTTTGCCTGAAGAGATCAACAATTTAAGAGGGCTAGTCTCAGTAAGAGCTGAGAGGAGATGTCTATGCAGAGAAAGGGAGGGGCAGAGGAGCAGGGAAATACATTGTTTAAAGTTTGTGTTTCCCAATTGGGGATAAAATGCTGTGGATTAGGTGGCCACCAGCCCCAGTGCATTGGAATGATTCTGAAAAGCCAGAGCTGCAGAAGACACAGATAAGCTTATTACTTTCTATCTCTGCTGTTTTTTTATTGCAAATATAGAATACTACGGGTTAGTTAAACTTTAGGTATTGGGAAAACTGCAAATTGCTGGTCCTACATTACGTTTGGGGATAGTTAAACTGTTTGATTTCCTTGTGTAGCCTTAACAGTTTCTGAGTGTGCCCACAGTTCAGGAATAAGCCTACTGGGGCAGGGACACTTGTAAGAAAAATCAGCTACTTGGTATAGAAATACTTACTTCTCAAGGGACCAACAGAGGCCTTTGCACAGGGGGCTGATAGACCTACAAAGGTATATTTTGGGTAATTCTGGTTCATTGTCTGCTTGAAAGCATCTCCCAGGGAGTGGCTACTTTAGATCATCAGACACCTGGCTTCACATACTGGTCACAGCCAGTCTGAAAAGCCAGAGCTGCACAAGACACAGATAAGCTTATTCCTTTCTATCTCTGCTGTTTTTTTATTGCAAACATATAATATTAAGGGTTGGTTAAACTTTAGGTATTGGGAAAATTGCTAATTGCTGGTCCTACATTACGTTTGGGGATAGTCAAACTGCTTGATTTCATGGTTTATGGTTTATGGTTTAGGCATTTGATATACCGCCCTTTACTTATGCATCAGAGCGGTTTACAGGTATATACTAACAGGTACTTTTTATTCCCTTGTCCCCGAAGGGCTCACAATCTAAGTGTACCTGAGGCAATGGAGGGTTAAGTGGCTTGCCCAAGGCCACAAGGAACAGCCATGGGACTAGAGACCTCAGTCCCTCCAGCCTGAGGTTACTTGTCCCCATGCGGGAATTGAACCCCCGGCCCTCCGGCCTGAGGTAACCTGTCCCAACCACTGAGCCACTCCTCCCTCTTTCCTTGTGTAGCCTTAACAGCTTCTGAGTGTGCCCACAGTTCAGGTATAAGCCTATTGGGGCAGGGACACTTGGGTTCCCGCCCACCCTACCCCTCACCCCACCCACCCCTTGGGCTGCATTGCCTATATAGTGGTCAGTAGCTTGGGATACGCCCACATTCTCTTAACCAGAATGTCTTGTATTCAGTGCAATACCTGCGGTACTTTCATTCCAAGAAGAATCATTTGGAACCTAAGAGCATGTCCTATGTGCCGAAGGTCATCTGCCATGTATAACGAATTGACTCTAATAAAAGAAGACCTGGCTGCCATGCATAAAGAATTGTCTCTACTGAGGGAAGAACTGACTGCAATGAAGCGCACCTCTTCTAGGATACCGACTGAACAAAGTCCACCACCTCTCCCACAAAGAGTCAAACACACCAGGAACAAATGGATCACAGTGGGTTCGGGTAGACTGCGATCCATGACACAGAGACATCCTATACACCAAGAGATATCCCTGCATAATGCATTCTCTGCCTTGGTTAATGAGGATGCCCTATCCAAAGAAACTGAAGGCCCTTAGAGGAGTCAGTCAATGCCCAATCTCCTGCTAAAGCACCAAATATGAAAAACTCACCAAACAGAAAACTACTACTACTTGGAGATTCTATCATCAGAGACACCAACTTGGGAACACAGTTCAAAGGAGAGAAGAAAGTCAAATGCCTCCCAGGCTCCTTAGCCAGCAGGAATACAAACCAAATTATTGATGTACTTAGCGCGGAAAGCAAACACTCCAAACTTGATGTTGTCATCCACTTGGGTACAAATGACCTGGCTAGAAATAGTGCCTCTACAGTCCAAAAGGACTTCCAATCTCTGGGAGAAAACCTCAAGCCCATTGTTAACACTATAGCATTCTCAGAAGTTCTACCTGTTCTAGGTAAGGGGGCAAAAAGGCTAAATCGCATCAACAGCTTTAATACATGGCTCCAGACCTGGTGCAAACGAGAAGGATTCAGATTTATTGGCAACTGGGAAACACATGGACCAACAAGAAACTATACTGTGCTGATGGACTACACCTCTCTGTCGCAGGGAAAAGAATCCTACGTGAAAACTTCAGGCAGTATGTCGATTTGCATTTAAACTAGAAGAAGGGGGTTACGGACGGGGAAGGTCAAGTTCTGGACATCACCCCCTGCAAAAGCAGAATAACAGAAACCACCACAATTTTAAACAACACATCAAAAGCAACTGGGAAGAAGTGGGTAGAATAAAATCAAGGCAAAATACACACAAGCCAGTTAAATGCTGGAAAGCAATGAGCACAAATGCTCGAAGCTTAGCCAACAAACCTTCGCACCTGGAAGCCCTAATGGTAGAAAAGTACTTGGACATTGTGGTCATTACAGAAACATGGTTTAATGAATCGCATGATTGGGATATAGCCATACCTGGCTATAATCTATTCAGAAGAGACAGAGAAAATGGAAAAGGGGGAGGAGTAGCTTGTATGTCAAAAACAATATCAAAGCTACTGAACTGCAGGGTGAATGAGAAAAAGAAGAAGCGCTCTGGATCATGTTGAACCGCGCTGATGCTGAATAGAGCGGTATATAAGAGCCTGTAATAAATAAATAAATAAATAAATGTTGGAAAGAGGAGATGGCGCTGTCATCCATACTGCTGTAATCTACAGACCTCCGACTCAAATTGAAGAGATAGATAACGAATTGATTATAGATATTGCCAAGATAGCAACAAAGGGGAAACAATCATATTGGGTGACTTTAATCTACCTGATGTGGATTGGATTACTCCTTCTGCAAATCTGGAAAGAAGCAAAAAAATTGTGGACGCTATCCAAGATGCATTACTTAGACAAATGGTGATGGAACCAACCAGGGAAAGCTCAACAATGGATTAGGTGCTCACCAACAGTGATAGCGTGTCTAATGTCTGGGTAAGTGCCCCTGTGAGCAACAGTGATCATCACACAGTGTGGTTTGAGATAAAAGCCAAGGTGCAATCCAATCATAGCAAGCTCAAAGTCCTAAACTTCAAAAATAATAACTTCAATAAAATGGCCGAGTACCTAAAGGAGGAGCTGACAGGGTGGAAGGGGATAAGGGAAGTGGAATTGCAATGGGCTAAACTAAAAGGGGCAATAAAAGGGGCAACAGATAAATATGTAATAAAAGTAAATAAAAACAAGAGAAGAAGGAAACCTATTTGGTTTTCCAAAGAATTGGCTGCTCAAATAAGAGCAAAAAACACAGCTTTCGCAAAATTCAAAAGCTTGCAAACAGAAGAACACAGAAATGAATACAGGATCAAACTCAAGGAGACAAAAAGAGAAATAAGGATAGCAAAATCAAAGGCAGAGGAAAAGATGGCTGAAGATGTTAAGTGCGGCGACAAAACTTTCTTCAGGTATATTCGGGAAAGGAAGAAGATCAGAGGTGGAATTGTAAGACTCAGAAGTGCTGGAAACGGACTCGTGGAAAATTACATTGATAAAGCGAAATTACTAAACAAATACTTCTGCTCTGTTTTTACTAAAGAAAATCCTGGAGAAGGACCACCTGTGACTCCCAAATATAAAAATGGGAATGAGGTAGATACCACACCATTCAGAGAGGATGAGGTTTTAGAACAACTTGCAAAACTGAAAGTGGACAAGGCCATGGGACCGGATGGGATACATCCCAGGATACTGAAAGAGCTCAGAGAGGTTCTTGCAGGGCCGTTAAAGGATGTTTTCAACAGATCCTTGGAAACAGGAGAGGTTCCTCAGGACTGGAGAATGGCTGATGTCGTACCTCTACACAAAAGTGGTGATAGGGGAGACTTCCAGTGACGTCAGGGAGCATGGTGGCAGCTCTCTGAGGGAGCTCCGGGGCGCTGGTGAAATAAGCTATATAACGAGCGACCCTACCCTAACAGAAGAAAGTGCAAATAGAGCCTGACACACCGGCCAATAGAGCGGATGTCGGTAAAAAAGAGGTTGTCGGTCTACCGCTCCTCATACGCCGTGGCGGAGGAGCAGGGGAAGGAGGGCCACGTGGACATCATGGCGGATGAGGTGGCTGAGCGGTCCGACTCTGATGGGGACTCTGAAGGAGGACCAGACTCGCTGGGGAGCCTGAAGGAGTGGCTCACTGCTTTCAAAGAGGAGCTGAAGGCTGAGATGGGCTCCTTCAAGAAAGATCTGAAGGAGACGCTGGCCACGCTAAAGCAGGACGTGAAGGAGCTAGGGGCCCGGGTGGAGGCCTCGGAGGAGCGGTTGGAGCAGCAGGCAGAGATGATAAGCGATATGCGAGCTGGTTGGGCGGAGCTGCGGCAGGCCCAAGACCAACTTCAGGCGAAAGCTGAAGACCTAGAAGATAGGTCCCGTAGGTGTAATGTGCGGGTGCGGGGCCTACCGGAGGAGCAGCGCTTTCAGGACTGCGAGGCGACGCTGACGCGTCTGTTCGCCGCTATCCTGCATGAGGTCGACCCTGAAGGAGAATGGGAGGGAAAACCGATGCCCATGGACAGAGCTCATCGGAGCTTGGGCCCTCCCCGGGAGAACAAGCCACGCGATGTGATAGCGTGCATTGGTTCCTTTAAGTTGAAGGAGCGACTCCTCACCGCGGCGCGAAAGCTCGGCCCATACAAGTGGGAAGGGGCAAAGATCGAGCTCTACCAGGACCTCTCTGCGGGCACTTTGCAACGGCGGTGGGAGTTGAGAGGAGTCACATCGTTGCTGCGCAGAGAAGGTTGGCGCTATAAGTGGCTTTACCCATTCGGACTGCTGGTGACGGTAAAGTACAGCACACGCCGGATTCAGAGCGCGGAGGGAGCCTGGCAGATTCTGCGGGACCTGGGTGTGGAGCATATTCCGGAGGCTCAACTGGGAGGCCCGCCTAAGGAGCAACGCTCATCCGAACGGAGTGCAGGACTGAAGTGGCAGAGAGTGGAGAGTAAGAGCAGGCGGTTGATCAGGCTTTCCCGAGGCAAAGAACAAGCACAGGCGGTGGAGGCGGCTGGCGACTGAGCAGAGCCAAGGAAGCCGGCTGTGCCGGGAGGACTTTGGATCGTTATGGACTGGAATGGTGGTAACTTACCGATATACCATAGGTCTTTTACTGTTTACTGTGTGCACCAGGGGGATCACGGGGGGGGGTAATGTTTCTGTAAACCGGGATATGCATGGAAGGAATGGGGGGTCAGGGACAGGGGGGGAGACACGAGGGGAGAGGGGGGGGTGAGGGGGGAAGGGAGAAAGGAAGGGAGGGTAGTTTAACTTGCCAGGCGTGTGTAGGAGCTGGCGGGGAGAGCAGGGGCTGGTGGATGAGCAGGGAAGGGGGGAAGGGGGGGGGTTAGGGTGGGTAGTGGAAGCGCCCGGGGAGCGTCACTGGGGGGTCAGGGTTACTCTGGAGGGAGTGGTAATGCAGGGGGGGGGGGATGAATGGGGGCGGGGGGTGGGGAAGGGGGAGGGGGGGAAGAGGTGGAAAGCGGGGCTTCGTAGGTATTGGAGGGGGGAGGGCAGGGGTGGCTGAAAGGTCCCAATGGGGAGGATAGGGTCCATCAATGCCAAAGGGCTGAATAATCCCCGGAAACGGAAGCAGCTGTATCGAGAAGCCACCCGGTTGGATTGGGAGGTGGTGCTCGTGCAGGAAACTCATCTGCGGAGGAAATATGAGGGGCTGATGCGGAATGCGAAATATCCGCAGTAGTATTTTGGGGGCATGAGGGGGATGGGAGCAGGTAAGAAAGGGGGGGTAGCTGTTTTGGTACGCCGGGACAGTTCATTTAGGGTAAAAGCAGGGTGGAGAGGGATGATGAGGGGCGGGTGCTGCTTCTGGGGGGGGGAATGGCAGGGGGAACAGGTTACTCTGGTTAACCTCTATGCTCCAAATGAGCGGCAGGGGCAATTCTGGAGAGGGGTGCAGGAGCTATTGGCTCGGCATGTGCAAGGGAGGCTTATTTTGGGGGGCGATTTTAACTTGGCTCTTAACCCTAGCTGGGATCGCCAAGCCGGGGGTTGGGGGGGGATGGGAAGGATAACATCCGAAGGGTACTGCAGAGCATTATGGAAGCTTATCAGTTGCGGGATGTGTGGAGGCATCTGCATGCGGGGAGTAGAGAGTACACCTTTTACTCCGCACCCCATGACAGCTACAGTCGGATAGATTATATCTTGATGGCTGATGGATGGGGCCCTAGGATTAAGGAAGCGGCCATAGGAAATATCACATGGTCCGATCATGCTCCAATGTGGGTGAGTGTTGGGGGCCCCCGAGACGGGGGGGGGGGGGGGAGTGAGATTTTGGAGTCTTAATGAAAGTCTACTCAAGAGAGAGGTGGTGGTGAAGGATGTTAAGGAATGTCTGCAGGAGTATTGGCGCCTTAATGACACGGGCGATGTGGGGGAGGTGGGACTGTGGGAGGGTATGAAGGCGGTGGTGCGGGGGCGATTGGTGATGTGGTCCTCTAGATTTAAGAAGCAGCGGCTGGCCGGGAGGAGGAGGAATTGCAAAAAGAGATCAAGCAGGTGGCCGAGAACTATCAAGCTCGGGGGAACAAGCGCGACTTTAAACGCCTCAATCAGCCGAGGATGGAGCTTCAGAAATTGCAAGTGGATGAGATTGGGTTCCAGCTGGCCAAGTTGAAACAGTGCTATTATGAATGGGGGGACAGGGCCAGGAAAATGCTGGCCGATAAGCTGCGTAAGCGAGAGGCCCAGACCACTATAGTGGGGTTGATGGGGAGCGGAGGGGAGCAGTTGCGGTCGGAGAAACACATTGGGGAGCGTTTTTGCCAATTCTACAGGGATCTCTATCGGAAGGGGGAGGGGGGGCGGCCAGGGCTTGGGGAGGCATACTTAAAGGATATAGAGCTGCAGAGCCTGGGGGAGGGGGATGCTCAGGACCTGGAGGTTGATATCACCCGGGAGGAGGTGGTACAGGCCCTGTGGGCGTTGCCGGTGGGAAAAGCTCCGGGCCTGGATGGCCTGACGGGGGCCTTCTACAAAACCTTTCGGGAGGAACTGGTGGATAGGTTGGTCTGGATGGCGAATGGGGTGCAGCAGGAGGGGGGAGGCTTCTCGGTGGATATGCTTACAGCGGGCATAACGGTCCTGCCCAAGGGAGGTAGGGATCCGATGCAGTGCGGGTCCTACCACCCCATATCCCTGATCAATATGGATGTTAAAATCCTCGCCAAGGTGTTGGCTAACAGGTTGGCTCCGAAGATGCCTGGACTGATAGGGATAGACCAAACGGGATTTATAGTGGGGAGGCAGGCCTCGGACAATATTAAGAGGGTGTTGGAAGCGGTGTGGGGGGCGCATGCACAAGGGGTAGAGGCAATGCTGTTGTCAATTGACGCTGAGAAAGCATTTGATAGGGTGGACTGGGACTTTTTATTCCTGGTAATGCGGCAGATGGGGATAGGCCCTAAATACATGCGGTGGGTACAAGCGCTGTATAGGGGCCCGAGGGCGTGGGTTAAAATCAACGGGCGCTATACTGAGACCTTGGAATTGGAAAGGGGGACCTGCCAGGGGTGTCTGTTGTCCCCGCTGCTTTTTGCCATCGCTATTGAGCCCCTGGCGAGCGCAATTAGAGGCAGTAGGGGGGTATGGGGGCTGCAGAGGGGGGGCGGACACCACAAAATTTCCCTTTTTGCTGACGATGTACTCATGGTGGTGACGCAGCCTGATGAGTCCTTACCAGAGATCTTGCGACTGCTAGGGAGGTATCGGGGTTTAAGGTGAACCCGGACAAGACTGAGGCCCTGAATATAAATATGGCCCAGTCTCGGGTGGACAGGTTGCAGCGGGCTTACCCGTTTAAATGGGCAGAGAGAGCAATTCAATACTTGGGGTCAACATCACTCCCCAACCCTGGGGGATGTATGGAGCTAACTATGGTAAACTGTGGAAGGAGATAGACCAGGATCTGCAGCGGTGGATGACCTATGAAGTGTCTTGGTTGGGACGGATAGCGACAGTCAAAATGAATGTCCTCCCGCGAGTGCTGTACTATTTTCAGGCGCTGCCGGTGGTCATCCCGGGGGCACATCTGCGGCGACTGCAGCGGAAAGTGAACCAGTTTATCTGGCGGCGACGTCCGCCAAGGATAGCCTGTGCGGTGATGTACAGGAGGAGGGGGGTTTGGGGGTGCCTAATATGCAGGCCTATTATTGGGCTGCCCAGGCTCGCCACGTGATGGATTGGCGGGAAGGAGGGGAAAGGAAGAACTATGTGGAGATGGAGAAGGATTGGGGGGGGGGGGGGCGGTCCCTAGCAGGACTCCCCTGGATGGGGCGGGGGGAGAGAGGGGTGGAAGTGCGGGTCAATCCGTATGTGAGCCATGTGCTCCGTGAGTGGGATAAGCTTAGAGGGGCAGTGGGGGAAGGCGGGGGGACGCGCTTTTCACTGATGAGGGAACTCTGCCATACAGAGGAGTTCCGCCCCGGGAGGGAAGGGGGGGGGGATATCGCAGGTGGGCACGAGGGGGGCTGAAGTGCTTCTTCCAGTTTATTGATGGGGGGGAGTGGGTGCCATTTGCGGCATTGCAAGAGATGTATGGGTTACGGGAGGGGGATCGTTTTTACTATGGGCAGGTGGTGAACTTCCTGCGGCGGAAGTTAGGGAAAGCAGGCCTCGAGCGGGACTATACCCCGTTGGAGGTGGTTTGGTATACGAAGAAGACATCCCCGGGGCTAATCTCGGTGTTGTATAAGGCCATCCAAGGGCCCCTGGGGGGGAATCACCGATACATGCGGGAGTGGGAGGGGGATCTGGTGGTGGAGCTAGAGGAGGGCCACTGGAAGAATGTTTTCGACCAGATGAGGCTGCTGCCATTGTCCATAGCTGTTCTGGAGAATTGGTGCAAGGTGGTTATGCGGTGGTATTATACCCCGGCCCGGTTGCATCGGATGTTTCCCCGAGTGTCTAATCTGTGTTGGCGGGGGTGCGGGGAGGAGGGCACATTTTTCCATATTTGGTGGAAGTGTCCCCGAATACAGAGATACTGGGAGGCGATCAGGGATTGGATTAGGGAGGTGGTGGGGCGGGAGGCGACACTTGACCCAAGTAGGTATTTAATGGAGGGAAGGGGGGCCGGCTCAAGATAAAAGGCAGGTAATGGCGTGCCTGAGTGCGGCCCGTTGCGAGCTGGCTTATCGCTGGAGGCAGCGGGAGGCACCGCAGGTGGAGCACTGTGTAGAGCGCCTCCGGCAAGTGTACCTAATGGAAAAACTGACTGCAGCTCGAAGGCAGAGGGTGGATAGATTTGAGAAGCAGTGGGACAAGGTGCTGCTTTACCTATGGAAAGATACCCTGCAATAGAGGGGGCACACAAAAAAAAGTGGGGGAGGGGGAGGGATATGAAGGGGGGGTCGATAAGGGGGGGTAGGGATGGGGTTGGGGGGGGGAAAGGGGGGGTAGGCCCAGACGGGAGGGAAGGAGGGGAGAAAGCGGAAGGTAGGAGAGGGGGGGGGGTTGAGGGTGGGGGGGGGGGTAAATGTTACAGCTGATGGAAGGGGGAGTTGAAGGCTCTTGCTTATATATAAACAACTCCACAAGGGGGGGCAGGGCTGATTGTAAATTGCTATTTCCAGGTTGGCTGCGGCCCCATCTGTATCTTTTGGGCATGGAGAAGGGAACTGTTCATGTGTGGGGATTTAAGCGGGAGGGGAGAGGTTGATATAAGGGGCTCTAGAGTGGGCTGGATGGGAGTGGGTCAGCTGCTGTAATAGGACAGTTTTCTTATGTCTAGATGGGGCGTTGATACAATGTGTGTTACAATGTGTGTTAATGACGTTATAATGTATGCCCTCGAGTTTGCGATGGATTTGTTGTCAACAAAAGTTAAATACAAAAAAAAAAAAGTGGTGATAGGGAAGAAGTGTCAAACTACAGGCCTGTGAGCCTTATCTCGGTGGTGGGAAAAGTAATGGAGATGCTCCTGAAAGAGCGAATAGTGAACTATCTCAAAACCAGCAGGTTACAGGATCCGAGGCAACATGGTTTTACCGAGGGACAATCTTGCCAGACAAATCTCAATGAGTTCTTTGACTGGTGACCAGAGAACTGGATCAAGGACATGCGATGGATGTCATCTACCTGGATTTCAGCAAAGACTTTGATACTGTTGCTCATAGGAGGCTTATCAATAAACTCAGTAGTTTGGGGATGGGTCCCAAGGTGGTAAACTGGATCAGAAATTGGTTGACTGACAGACGACAGAAAGTGATGATAAATGGAGCTCACTCAGATGAAAGGAAGGTGATTAGCGGGGTGCCTCAGGGCTCGGTCCTAGGCCCGGCACTGTTCAATGTATTTGTGAGTGATATTGCTGAAGGACTGAATGGAAAAGTCTGTTTTTTAGCAGATGACACGAAAATTTGCAACAGAGTGGACTCCCCCGAGGGAGTGCTTAACATGAGGAGGAATCTGCAAAGGCTGGAGGAATGGTCTGATGCTTGGCAATTAAGATTTAATGCGATGAAGTGCAGTGTCATGCACTTGGGAGCAGAAATCCAAGGGAAATGTGCACGATAGGGGGCGAGAGGTTGGTGTGCACGGAGCAGGAGAAAGACCTCGGTGTGATTATTTCTGTAGATCTCAAGGTGGCAAAACAATGCGACAAGGCGGTGGCAAAAGCCAGGAGGATGTTGGGCTGCATTCAAAGAGGAATTACCAGCAGAAAGGAAGGGGTACTAGTACCACTGTATAAGTCTCTGGTGAGGCCTCACTTGGAATACTGTGTTCAGTTTTGGCGACCGTATCTTGCAAAGGATGTAAAAAGAATGGAAGCTGTTCAGAGGAAGGTGACCAAAATGATTTGGAGGCTGCGTCAGAAGCCTTATGAACAAAGACTTGAAGACCTAAATATGTACCCTTTGGAGGAGAGGAGGGATAGGGGAGATATGATTCAGACAGCGTACTCACCTGTAACAGGTGATCTCCGGGAACAGCAAGAATTTAGTCTTTACATATGGGTATCGTCGGTACCGATGCAGCCTGCGCGGGAACGCTCCCCAGCGTACAATAGGAACGCTTTTGGGAGCATCCCTCAGCACATGCGCGCTGCCTTCCCGCCTTTCCAACTGTCCCTCTTCAGTTAAGTTTGTAGCTGAGTGAAAGGATAGAGGGAGAGAGGAAAGAGACAAAGAGATAGAGACACAAATCCTTGGGGAGGTGGGTGGGTTGTGAAGACTAAATTCCTGCTGTTCCCGGAGATCACCTGTTACAGGTGAGTAACTACACTATCTCCAGGAACAAGCAGGAATGTAGTCTTCACATATGGAGACTCCCTAGCTGAAGACGCCAGGGAGACAGCCCCAGGAAGGTACCACCCTAAAAGGTGGGATCCTTCCTCCCATGGATCTCTGGCATTCCACCAGGGTTGGTGGGTAGGAGTTGATTTAGGTTTGAAAGAGATTTTGAAGAACAGCTTGGCCAAAGAAGGGCTCCCAATGGGAGGCTTTATCCAGGTAGTAGTGGGCTGTGAAGGTGTGTACCGAAGCCCAGGTGGTTGCTCGATAAATGTCATCGATAGACACAGAGTGGAGATTTGCCATAGAAGTTGCCATGGCTCTCACATTATGAGCTGTGACATGGTCCTGAAGAGGAAGACCCTTACTCTCATAAGCAAAGGATATGCATTGGGCAATCCAATTAGATAAAGTTCTTTTGGAGACTGGAAGTCCCAAATGACTAGGGTCAAAAGCTAAAAAAGTTGAGAGGACTTTCTATGTTGCTGTGTTCTTTGTATGTAAAAGGCTAAGGCTCTTTTACATTCCAAAGTATGAAGGTTTCTTTCTGCATTAGAGGCGTGAGGCCTCGGAAAAAATACAGGAAGATAAATTGATTGATTTAAATGAAAAGGCAAAACCACCTTTGGCATAAAGTATGGATGAGCTCTAAGAACAACCTTATCATGATGAAATCTAGTATAAGGAGGATCAGCCACTAAAGCTTGCAATTCATTAATGCGACGTGCAGAGGTGATTGCAATTAGGAAGATGACCTTCCAGGTCACAAACTTAAGGGCTGTAGTAGATAAAGGCTCGAAAGGCAGCTTCATGAGCTGCCCCAGAACTAGATTTAGATCCCATGCCACCGGTGGTGGCTTGATGGGAGGTTTGGTTAATAGAAGGCCTCTCATAAGTCTTGATATGAGTGGATGAGAGGAAATTGGTTGTCCATTCAGAGGCTTATAAGAAGCTGCAATTGCACTAAGATGGACTCTTACCGAATTGGTCTTTAGACCAGAATTCGATAAGTGAAGTAGATACTCTAGTATCGATTCTAAGAGTATGACCAGGGGGTTTAATCCCTTCTTGGAGCACCATATGGTAAAACGTTTCCACTTGAAGGCATAAGATCTTCTTGTGGAAAGTTTCCTAGAAGCCTGAAGGATATCTTTTACCTGTTGGGACAGGCTGAAATCTTGGAGGTCGAAGCCTTCAGCAACCAGGCCGTGAGGTGCAGGGACTGGGGATTCGGGTGCCATAGCATCCCGTTCTCCAGGGAAAGGAGATCCGGAGCATACCCTAACTCCAGAGGTGCCGCTTGAGAGAGATGTAGAAGCAGGGAATAACACGTTTGGCGTGGCCATCGTGGTGCTATGAGAATCATGCGTCCCCTGTCTCTCTGAAGCTTGAAGAGTGTTTTGGGGATGAGGGGAATGGGTGGGAAGGCATAAAGGAAGTCCTGACCCCAGTGAAGGAGGAAGGCATCCCTTGCCTGACAGTTGTGAGCCGGAATCCTGGAACAGAACCGGGGAAGTTTCGCATTCAGTGGACTTGCAAAGAGGTCTATGTCCGGAGTGCCCCAGAGATGAAATATATTTGCCACCTGGTCTAGGTGGAGGGACCACTCGTGAGGTAGCAGTACTTGACTGAGTTTGTCTGCCCAAAGGTTTTGAATGCCTGGAAGATATACAACTAGAAGGTGAATTTGATGCTCTCTGGCGTAAAGCTTCGTTGCATAACGACAGAGAGCCTGTTCCGCCCTGCTTGTTCACATAGAACATGGCTACTTGATTGTCCGTCTGGACTAGGACTGTCTTGTAGCTGAGCTGTGCGTGGAATACTCGAAGAGCTAAACAGATTGCTCTTACTTCCAGGAGGTTTATGTGTAAACCAACCTCCTGTGGAGTCCAGGTGCCCTGGGTAGAGAGATGATTCAGGTGTGCTCCCCAACCCACCTGTGATGCATCTGTTGTTAGGGTGGCCTGAAAGAGGGGTTGATAAAAAGGAGACCCCACTGTCAGATTTTCTAGTGATTGCCACCATTGGAGGGACAAAATTAGTCGTTGAGAGATTATTATTTTGTCCGACAAATGACCTGTGGCCTGTGTCCACTGTGTGGGGAGGGTCCACTGAGCTGCTCGTATGTGGAAGCGAGCATATGGGACTACACGAACTGTGGATGCCATATGTCCCAGTAACTGCAGTAGCTCTCAAGCAGTGAGGGAGGATTTGCCTACGGCTTGAGAAGCTAGTTGCATTATGCGACGACACCGGGCTTGTGGAAGGAAAGCCCTTGCCTGTCTGGTATCTAGACAGGTGTGGTACAGATGAATTTTGACTATTGATTATGCCACTATTGATTATGCCTCAGTAGTGAATATGTCTCAGCAGTGAATATGCCTCAACAGTAAGTAAGGAGTAAAAGAAACCATTGAAATAGGGGTACTTGGAACTGTTGAAACAATTTACATAACTACAGAAAGATACTGGGAGATCAGGGAGGAGTCCTTCTCCTAGCAAACAAATGGAGACCCATTAAAGAGGACAATTCACCTAGCCTTGGAAACAATTCTCCTAGCCAATGTAGACAGGATAAGACTTCATCAATTATAATGCAGACGTTTTGAGCTTCTAAAACCATGGGGGGGGGGGTCCCTTGAGCATTGTCAAACACCTGGGCAGTGTCTTGATTGCGCTTAATGGATAACTGACCCTATACTACGTGTATGTCACATGATAGGAAATAAATGGATTGTTCTTGCAATTGGATAAAATGGGTACCTGTTTTCAGCTAGACAGAGAAACAGATGGATTTCTTCTAGGAATGGACGCATTGCCTAGAGAAACTCCCGATTGAGAAGTCTCTCTTGTCTGGTTAAATCAGGGATCCATTCAATCGAAGTGTGACGGGAGATGAAGTAGAACTCTTTCAGTGAAGTATTATTCTTCTGTAATTAGCTTTCTAGTTATCTATTCGTCTGTAATTAAGTGCTTTTAGTTATCATTATTCTAATAGCTTTCCAGGTATCTTTTTAACTAATTATAGGTAGATACATGAATTACTTGCCTTTCTAAATAAGTATGAATTAAGAAGTTAAATAAGTGAAATTCAAGTTATCCCTGCTTTGTATTATAAATAAAGGTGCTCGTCTTCAATAACAAGGTGTGTTAGCCTTTGTTACAGCAAGACAAAAGGCTCCTATGAATTCTAGGCACTGGGAAGGAACTAGTTGAGATTTTGGGAAGTTTATCACCAATCCCAAGTATTGGAGGATTCGCATTGTACGGGACAGTGCGTGCTGGCCTCTGCAACTGTAGGGGCTCGAATGAGCCAGTCGTCTACGTAAGGGAAGACGAAAATTCCCAGGGTTCGTAGAAATGCAGCTACTACTGCCATGCATTTTATGAATACCCTTGGTGCTGAAGCCAGACCAAAGGGAACAACCCTGTACTGGAAATGTTTTCCTCTGAAAAGGAAACATAAGAATTTCCTGTGAACTGGATGGATGAGAATGTGAGTGCATGCATCCTTTAAGTCTAGAGAGCAAAGCCAATCCTGGCTTTGAAGGTATGTCAGAAGAGTTCCTAGAGAAATCATTTTGAATTTCTCTTGAAACAGATATTTGTTCAATTCTCTGAGGTCCAGAATGGGTCTGTGTCCTCCTGTTTTCTTTGGAATACGAAAATAGGGGGAGTAAAACCCTGCACCCCGTTGAGGAATGGGTACTTCCTCTATTGCCCGTTGGGCAAGAAGTGTGGAGACCTTGTGATATAGCCGACTGTCTGCAGAGGTTTGAGAATTGAATTGCTTTAGAATTGTAGGAGGGGGCATGCTGTGAAAATAAAGCTTGTACCCTTCTCCTACAATGGACAAAGTCCAATCTTCTGCTGTTATCTGATGCCATCTGTTGGCAAAGTAGCATAACCTGCCCGGAATATTGGGGGGGTTGGGGACCCCTCAGAGGCAGGAAGACAAAGCTCTCTAGGAAGGAGTCAAAGCCCTTGAGGGGTCTGAACCTGGAGAGCTGGTTGGGCTCTCGGGCCTTTTGGCTTCTTTTGCTGTCTAGTTTGTCCCTTTTGGGCAACCTGACCTTGAGTTTGACTCTGCTGGGTATAGGAAGGATAAAACTTCCTCTTTTTGCTAAAAGAGGGTTTTTTATAAGGTTTCCTTTTGGCTGGAGTGGCTGTAGACTTTTACAATCTATCTAAGGTAGAATTGTCAGCATATAACTCATTAGCATTTACCTGCCAGTTCTTGCCGAAGAGATTCTTCCCCATGCAAGGAATGTTGCCTAAATTGTCCTGTACCCAAGTCTCCAAGTCTGATGCCAGTAGCCAGGCAATCCGTCATGCGCCAATGGCAATAGCAGAGGTTCTGCTGATGCATTCGAAACAGTCAAAGGCTGCACGATTAACAAACTTGGAGACATCTTGAGCATGCTTAACTAGAGCAAGAAAATCTTGTCTCTTGTCATCTGGGAGAAATGGGCTCATAAGTTCCAAGTCTCCGGTGACTTCCTTGAGGAACATTCCCATATATAGGATATATGAACTGATCCTAGCTGAAAGCATGGAAGCTTGAAAAGTTCAGTGCCCAAAAGCATCCAGAGTCCTGCATTCACGACCTGGAGGATTGGATGCATGCCTCTTTGCACTTTTCATTCTACTCATGGCTGATTCCACTACCATTGAATGGTGCGGCAGCTGAGTCTTCTGAAATCCAGGACATGGCAGAACTCGATACATAGAGAGAGTAAGTTGGTCCATTAGATGATAGAGGAGTTAAAGAGGCACTAAGAGGGGACAAGGCGATATCGGAGAGACTGAATGAATTCTTTGCTTTGGTCTTTACTGAGGAAGATGTAGGGATGTTACCCATGACTGAAGTGGTATTTAAAGGTGCGGAAGAATTGAAGGAAATATCGATACATCGGGAAGATGTATTACAACTATTAGATAAACTGAAGAGTAGCAAATCACCTGGGCCGGATGGTATACATCCAAGGGTGTTGAAAGAACTGAAATATGAGATGGCAGACCTGCTATTAGTAATCTGTGAATTTTCATTAAAATCATCTATAATACCTGAAGATTGGAGGATCGCCAATGTAATGCCAATTTTTAAAAAGGGTTCCAGGGGTGATCCGGGAAACTACAGACCAGTGAGCCTCACGTCAGTACCGGGAAAAATGGTAGAAACCATCATAAAGAATAAAATTACTCAGCATGTAGATAGTCATGGCCTAATGGGAGACAGCCAACATGGTTTTAGACAAGGAAGATCTTGTCTTACTAATCTATTATGGTTTTTTGAAAGTGTGAATAAACAGGTGGACAAAGGTGAGTCGGTTGATATAGTGTATCTGGACTTTCACAAAGCCTTTGACAAGGTCACTCATCAGAGACTTTTGGCAAAACTAAAGAGTCATGGGATAGGAGGCAGTGTACTACTGTGGATCAAGAACTGGTTAAAAGATAGAAAGCAGAGGGTTGGGCTAAATGGCCAATTTTCCCAATGGAGAAAAGTGAATAGTGGTGTACCCCAGGGATCTGTGCTGGGTCCGCTGCTTTTTGACATATTCATAAATGACCTGGAAAGTGGAATAACGAGTGAGGTTATCAAATTTGCAGATGACACAAAACTATTTAAAGTTGTTAAAACCCAAGAGGATTGTGGAAAATTGCAAGAGGATTTTGATAAATTGGAAGACGGCATCAAAATGGCAGATGAAATTTAATGTGGACAAGTACAAAGTTATGCACCTAGGGAACAACCACCCAAACTATGGTTACACGATGCAAGGTTCCACATTATGAACCACCACCCAGGAAAAAGATTTAGGCGTCATTGTGGATAGCATGTTAAAACCCTCGGCTCAGTGTGCAGCGGCAGCCAAGAGAGCAAATAGAATGCTAGGTATCATAAGGAAAGGAATGGAAAATAAAACAAAAGATATTATAATGCCTCTGTATCATTCCATGGTGAGACCGCACCTTGAATATTGTATGCAATTCTGGTCGCCGTATTTTAAAAAGGATATAGCGTTATTAGAAAAGGTTCAGAGAAGAGCCACCAAAATGGTAAAGGGGATGGAAGGATACTCCTATGAAGAAAGGCTAAAAAGGTTAGGGCTCTTTAACCTGGAAAAGAGACGGCTGAGGGGAGATATGATAGACGTCTATAAATTAATGAACGGAGTGGAATGGGTAAATGTAGATCGATTGTTTACGTTATCAGAATATAGAAAGACTAGGGGACATGCAATGAAGCTACAGGGTAAACTATTTAAAACTAATAAAAGAAAATATTTCTTCACTCAACGTGTAATCAAACTCTGGAATTTGTTACCGGAGGATGTAGTAAAGGCTGTTAGTGTAGCTGGGTTTAAAAAAGGTTTGGACAAGTTCCTGGAGGAAAGGTCCATAAGCCATTATTAAGAAGGGACCCAGGATATCAATGCTTGACCCAGTACAAGCATTGCGGAACCTGTGTCTTTTGGGGAAACTGCTAGGTACGTATGACCTAGATTGGCCACTGTTGGAAACAGGATACTGGGCTTGATGGACATTGGTCTGACCCAGTATGGCATATCTTATGTTCTTATGTAGTTTCAAGTCTCCTAGAGTGAGGAGACGTAGTCAGAGGTGTCTCCCACATTCTGAGCATCAAGCTATGCAGAATTTCATGGATAAGCAGAGTGGCTGCCTCCTTAGGAGCTTTAGGATATTGGAGAATTTCCAATTCCTTTGCTCTGAGTTCCTCTTCAGGAGCAACTGTGATTGAAAGACCTTTGGCCATATAAAGGATGAAATCCTGAAATGACATGTCCTCTGGAGGTGACATTCTGCGTTGGGGAGAAGAGGGATCTTCTAGGAGAAACCCTCTAGTGCCAGCAGAATTGTCAGTGTCTTCGGAATTGGAGGAATCGAAGTATTCCTGACCCCGATGCTCTTGCAACGCACGATCCCAGTACCAATCGAAGTCGGTACCGAGCTGACCCGGTACCGCTCTTTCAATTCCAGCCAGAGATGGCATGGGAAGAGTTCCCACCGGGGCCGATACCGTCAGTACTGGTATCATCGGTGTCGGTACCGGTGTCGTTACCGGCATCAGTGTCGATACCGGTGCCCGTGGGACCACCGGTACCACAGCTGAGAGAAGAGCTGCGATGCTGCGCTCGATAGCGAGGAACCTCTGGTCTACCGACGCTGCCGATGCCTGGGTGTCGGTACTGGTAAACCTTCATTTAGTCCATCAGGGTCCAAAGTTTTTAAATCATAAATCCATTTCTGTTCTTTCTGAAGCAGTAAACAACCTCTATCTCCTCTTCGTATATTTGGAAGAACTTGTTCCAATACAGTACATCGAAGTTCTTCAAAAGTATGATTTACTGCAACACAATGCTGAACTAATGGAGTTTCAAGTCTAGCCTTGATAATACTATATTTATGTTTTGCTAGTCTCGTATGCAAGGGATGCGTAGTCTTTCCAATATACATCATAGGGCAAGGGCACCATAAGGCATACACCACAAAGGAAGCATTACAATTTGTATGTTGTTTCAACCTATGACATTTATTTGCATATTCAACACATAATTGGCTTTCCATTATATTGCAGAAAGTACAACGTCCACATTTACTGTGAGAATACACAAAAGAAGAATTAATCTGTTTCGGAACCGCTGAGCACTGCTGATCTCTCAGGTTTCTACCTCTACTATATGCCATACGCAAAGTGTGGCTTGACAAAATAGGATGAGATGAAAAGATCTTCCAACGTTTACGAATAGAGGCAGCCATTCGACTTGAGAGACTGGAATATGGATGGACTAAATGATAAAATCGAATGAACACTATTTATTTGTCAGTGATAGTGCTGTGAAGTTCCTTTCGGATTTTTCTTCTTCTTTCTATTGTATAATTTGTGTGTGATTTGATATGTTGTGTCTTGAGTGTTTAGGTGAGTGTAGATATATAATAAAGTTGTTGTTGTTGAGAGATTACATCATTTTCTGTAGGCAAATCAGCTTATGTGATTTTCCTTCAAAGGGGTGCGATGTCAGACGCCAATTTAGGAGCTGTGAGGCATTGGCAATGCCCGATTTTGAAGCTTTTGTGGAGAATTATGGCGAATAACATTCAATGATCTTACTATGAATTTTATTATCGGAATCCCTGATGAAGCCTATTAAGGTGAAACAAGCTTTTGTTGGGCATTCTAAGCAGACAGAGGATTTTTCGTATTAACGGAAGATATTCGCTACTTCTTTGGTGGCAATGTAGCTGAGTGGAGAATTAATGTGGAAGTTGGCTGCATAATGGAGCTTTCACAACGTTCAGATAAGTGGATTTATGCTATTAGAATGGTGTAAATTGCTATTCTGTTAGAGTATTTTTGTCTCTTCTTTTTTAGGATGTGAACAAGCTGTCGGTGAACTTTGGTTTTATTTAGAAATGTGAGAAATGTGGATAATAAAAGAATAAACTAGCAGGTCTTTTTAAAATTTTGAGAATCCCTAAAAAGTACTTTTTTGGGTGTAGGTAATTTAATTAAGTTTAATTTAATTTTTTGATAATTGAATTAAAATTTGGGAGGTTATGACCTGTGATGTGAAGTTTGCCGTTTAATCCTATGGTGATTTAATTTGCCATATGTAGGGAAAGGGCTATCCTGAGGTCATTTATATACCTTACGGGAATGTGTGATGTTCTTGGGATTGTTTTGAAATATATGTATTTTTTGAAATTTGGTGATATTGAGGGTATTTGTATTTGATTTATGCGCAAAACTAACCCATTTGGAGAAACTGCCCCATTATAAAATACTGTAACTTACACATGCACTTGAAAAACACAGGTATGGAAATTTACACCAGCTCGAGGACTCAAGAAAATATCTGCATCTGCAATGTAGGCAGGTGTTATGCCACACACACTAGTATTACATAAAAACAAGTAGGAACATAAGATATGTCATTTTGGGTCAAAGAGGAGGTCGAACAAGTACAGGACCTGTATCCTGTTTCCAACCATGGCCAATCCAAGTCATAAGTACCTGTTAGGTTTCCAAACGGTATGTGCCTACTTGTCTTTATAATAATACTTAACATAGATGCCTTAAATGTGCTTTAATTAGGTGCCCCTTATAAAATTACCGTCATCGATGCACATATTCCCATATTCCATAAGTAACCGCTCTGCCCATGCACACATCCACTGTGAAGTATTTGTAATAGGCTCCACACATGTATACAGTATAAATAATAAAACATTGCTAAAAGCTTAAGTGAAAGCATAAAAGTGTTCCATAATAAATATAAAACAGAGAAAGTGATACTCTATACATAATAATATACTAATTAAAAAAGATGGAATCCCAAAGAACCCGGCAGTGTGCTGAGCAAGTTGTGCTCATGACACCATCAGACAAATACAATCAAGGGTTAGTTGAAACCCGGATACAGAAGGCATTGTTATTAAACAACTCATCATGTGACACACTACAGTTATCATACAAGGCAAAGAGAGCACCTATAAAAGGATGAGGAGGATGTCAAACTGAAACATAAACCTTTAAAGTCAACACATAAATCGCGGGGGATCAATTCTTTTAGAAGAGAGACATTTATTATTTTGTTTTACTTTGAGGCTCGCATCCCGTGAGGAAAGCCGAGTTGGCCAAAACGCATTGGGGTCTGTTGACCCACCCATTGCTCCTGCTTTTTTGTCTCTTCCATAAAGAATTACCTTCATCATCTCTAATTTCTAGATAGTTAAATTTCTCAGTTTCCTGCAGATGATATTCCTGCAGGACTTCAAAATTGATCATATAACTCAGTTTCAAGTTAGCCTAGGTCTGGGGTCACCAACCTCCAGAGGGCCGCGGGCCACACAGCCGACTACCGGGAGCCTCGCGGGCCGCACCCCCCTTCTCCCCGCCCCCGCGAAAAAAAACAACAAACGCAAAATTATGAAAACAATGGCTGATCACCTTTATTGAATTTAATGAGATGGCTGATGATTCATGCTAGCAGACAAACGCTTAAAGTCCGGCTTCACAGATGACACTGACAGGAGAAGGGACGCTTGCAGGTGGTCGTCGGTGAGCTGCGAGCGCATGGATACAATGGCGGGAATCCTTGGCGGGCCGCACGTAATGTTAACCGGGGTAGAGCCTCGCGGGCCGCACGAAGGGACCTCGTGGGCCGCATGCGGCCCCGCGGACCGCAGGTTGGTGACCCCTGGCCTAGGTAATGTAACTTTTCTGCTCCAAGCATCCAAATGATACTAAGGACAACATTGGGGAAAATTCTTTATTATATTTAATAACTGTAAGATCACGTGATGCTGTGAACAGAATACCCTTGGCAGACCAGGTCTGGACGCGTTGTTTCGGGCTTATGGACAAATTTGTACAAAAGGCAGTTCCAACCATGGCTGAAAAAGCAGGGAAAAGGATCACAACTGGGTGCAGCCCATAGATCCTAGGATGGCCGCCAGGTGTGAGGACAAGTCGTGCAAGTTGTTGCACTTCTGCGTGCAACAACTTGCCAAAGCAGTGGTGCAGGCCTTGGATGCTCTTTTTGTGCAGTTAAGCGCTCAATTGGACTCAATATCGAATCCATCATAGCCTTTACTGTGGAATGCAGAGTGGGGAAAGCAAGGGTTCCCATTGGAGGGGCCCTGAAGGAGCTGGCGGTGCTTAAGGCCAAGATGATGCAGTATGACGAAAAATCAGATGACCTCAAGAATCTGTCCCACCGCAGTAACCTGTGGTTTGTGGGGCTGCCTGTGATGCTGGCTGATGCAGAACTCATGGGCCTTCTTGAGCACTGGTTAATAACAGAACTATCCTTGCTGGCAATTTTGGGCCTGCTGTGCCTGGAAAGGATGCATCACTTGGGGCGCCATGAGGAGCAGGAATGTGAACAGCGGGCACGTGTTGTGATTGCGCATGTGTTGAACTCTATGCATAAATCTGCTATTCTGCAGGATTTCAGCAGAAAAAGGCCCTGTCCTTCCAGAACCATTGGATCCTTATCTTTTAGGATTATTTGATGAAAGTGGCTGCAGAGTGTCGGGCTTTGTTCTTTGCGGACTTTCTTTTTTTTGCTTATTCTTCCCCTCCCTCCTCTTACTTTTCTTTTCCCCACTCTAATTTTGCTGTGTGTATTTGAGGTTTTGGTCTGTTTGCTGGTTGAGTGGGGTTCTGAGTGGCTAGGGGGAGGGACGTTGGTGGATATAGGTTTTTGACTGTTTGATGAATGTTTGTATAAATGAGGGATGGGTTGATTGGGAGAGGTGCTGCTTTGGGGTTGATTTGACTTGTTAGATGTATGAGAGGTCATGCTCTGTTGGGGAGACCGGTTGCGTGATTGGCGATCTCATTGTAGGAGTGTGGATGGGTGCAGGTGATTCTTGTGGAGGTGTGGGGGAGACCGCTGTAATTGCAGTTCTGGGGCTGGGGGGGAGGGGGAAGGATGGGGAGGGGATTGGGGAAGTGGACAGGGTTTTGAATTGTTATCGAATGTAGAAAGTGAAGGTTTAATTTGGTCTTATGAGCAGCGACAGAATACCGCTTGAACAAGGCTGGGTGTTCTGAGTGGGTGGGATGTGCATGTTCTGTTCTATTTCTGTTCATGCTATTTTTGGAGTGTTTATGTCATCTGTGAGAGAGATGTCATAGAATGTGGCAAGGGTGAGCGTCCCATTTAAGCAACACAGGTTCTGCAAGCTCTGAAAAGACAGTGAGTGGTGGAGGCCTGTTTGCAGGAAACTAAACTAAGTGATATTGAACATCAAAAATTAAAAAGGAGTTGGGTCAGGGAGTTCCTTTTTTGTCTCCTATTGGCAAGTCACTTCACTGGTGTTAGAAATGTTTAAAAGGTTTTTAATGTGTTGTTTTTACAAAATATATGCAGAACATAGAATAGAATTAGAAATATATAAGATGTTATTTGCTTGCACTAAAACATTGGTTCACATATTCCATTTTCTTATGCTGTACAAAATAAAGATATTTTTCCTGGCCTTGCAAAACTTAGGTTTCCCCCATATACCCCTCCCTTAGCTTCCAGGCTATTGCACATGAAACTTAGAAGCTCAAGGACAAGAACACTGAAACATGCTGATACAAAAAATGCTAGATACAGAGAAAGAAAGGAACTCTAAAAAACAGGAAAAAACAGGCCATGGGCATAAGGGGGGGGGGGGGGGGTCTCTGAGAAACCATAAGACCAGTAACATAACCATAAAAGGAATAAGGTAAAAAAAGTGGGAGAGGGGTAAAAGGGGCATGGATTAAGAGAAGTAAATGGAGGTGGAGATCCACATGACCTAAATAACAATCACTAATAGGTAGGAAATTAGAAATACTTACACCAATAGAATAATAGGGGAGGAATTTGTAGAAGAAATGATTGTAATAAATATGGAACTTTTCATATGACAAAGTGTGGTCACGAATAACAAACTGTGGCCACCCATCTTGCAAGATTGAATAATAAATAAATAAATAAATAAAGAGAAACTTTGGTTTCAATGAAGTATCTGTTATTGTGATAAAAATTATTATTGTTTATTACAACTGGCTCCCTATCAGTTTCCGCATCCAGTTCAAACTTCTCCTAGTGACCTACAAGTGCATTCATTCTGCAACCCCTCACTATCTTTCCTCTCTTACATAAGAACATAAGATATGCCATACTGGGTCAGACCAAGGTCCATCAAGCCCAGTATCCTGTTTCCAACAGTGGCCAATCTAGGTCATACATACCTAACAGTTTCCCCAGAAGACACAGGTTCCACAATGCTTGTACTGGGTCAAACATTGATATCCTGGGTCCCTTCTTAATAATGGTTTATGGACCTTTCCTCTAGGAACTTGTCCAAACCTTCTTTAAACCCAGCTACACTAACAGCCTTTACTACATCCTCCGGTAACAAATTCCAGAGTTTGATTACACGTTGAGTGAAAAAATATTTTCTCTTATTAGTCTTAAATAGTTTACCCTGTAGCTTCATTGCATGCCCCCTAGTCTTTCTATATTCTGATAACGTAAACAATCGATCTATGTTTACCTGTTCCACTCCGTTCATTAATTTATAGACTTCTATCATATCTCCCCTCAGCCGTCTTTTTCCAGGTTAAAGAGCCCTAACCTTTCTAGCCTTTCTTCATAGGGGTATCCTTCCATCTCCTTTACCATTTTGGTCTCTTCTCTGAACCTTTTCTAATAACGCTATATCCTTTTTAAGATAGAGAGACTAGAATTGCACACAATATTCAAGGTGCGGTCTCACCATGGAACGATATAGAAACATTATAATATCTTTTGTTTTATTTTCCATTCCTTTCCTTATGATACCTAGCATTCTATTTGCTCTCTTGGCTGCTGCTGCACACTGGGCCGAGGGTTTTAACATGTTATCCACAATGACGCCTAAATCGTTTTCCTGGGTGATGGTTCCTAATGTGGAACTTTGCATCGTGTAACCATGGTTTGGGTTGTTCTTCCCTAGGTGCATAACTTTGCACTTGTTCACATTAAATTTCATCTGCCCTTTTGATGCCCAGTCTTCCAATTTATCAAGATCCTCTTGCAATTACGGGGGGAGGTCCTTTCCCAAGATGGCCGCTGAGCTTTTTCTTTGATCAGATGCCTAAACGCAAAGGGAAGCTGAGGGCCGTTCCCTCTGAGCCTTCGCTCCCTTCTGGTGGTCCTATGGATCGTTTTGTATCACTTACCCCAGACCAGAAACGGGAGGTTAGAGCCGGCTTGGTAGCATTGGGAGAGAAGCCCTCGATGCCGCCGTCGGATGTAGAGACACCTCTCTCCCGCGCAGAGGATGCCGCCTGAACTCCCCACTGCTCCAAGTCCAGCCTCGGCTGCTTCGAAGCCGTTGCCTCCTGAGGAGGGGGCTTACGACTTTGTGCGAGGGAAGGCAGCTTGTGTCTCGATCTTGTTGGCCCCTGTTGGTCCCAGGGAGGTTGTAGGTGTACCTTTAAAGGCGCAAGTTCTGGATCCATCGCTGTTGGAAGGAAGGTTTCCTCCTGTGTTTGCTTCTACTTCTTCGTCATCTGCTTCTTTCTCTTTGATTAGACCAAAGACCTTCACGCTGGAGTCCATTTGGGAAGCAATAGCAAGTCTCTCCGAGGTCATTCAGTCCCAGTCTTCTGCTTTATCGCTGCGTATCCAAGAAAATGCAGTGCAGATTCGGGAGAATGCCGCTAAGATCGAGACTGTTGTTTCTGTTTCTGAACAGCTGAAAGTGTCTGTAAATGATCATGGAACCAAATTAGATGCTTTGTCTGTAACATCTTCTGCTTTGATAAAGGACAATGGGACTCTTCGATTTAAACTGGAAGGGTTAGAAAATGCCTCCAGGGCTCCTAATCTTCGGGTATTAAACTTTCCACAAATTCAAGGTACAACTGCGCTGGATATGTTCAAGAGATACCTTTTGGAAATTTTGAAGGTCCCTGAGGATTTGATTCCGCCTTTGACTAAAGTATACTATCTCCCATCTGGGAAGAAAGATTCTGAGGTTCCAAGTGAAGTGTCCAATGTTAATTTTGAGATCCTGAATGTCTCTGCTTTACTTGAGGATGTGGGCAGTGAAACTTGTGTACCTTCAACTCTCCTTGTCCAATGTGCTTTAGTCTCGGACAAAGAATGGCTTCTGAAATTGTTTTTCAAGAAGCGTTTGGAGACCTTTTACGGTCTATTTCGATATTTCCAGATCTCACTAGGAAAACCCAGAAGAGACGGAAACAGTTTCTTCTGCAGAAACGGGGAGTATTGCAAATTGGGAGATCCTTCTTTTTATGTTTCCCGTGTAGATGTTTGGTTATATATAGATCAATTAGATATTTCTTTACAAATCCTGTTGACCTCGCTACTTTTATTAGTGCCAGGTTATCTTTAAAGGATGTTCCAGAATAATGTATAGTGTGGCGCTCGAGCCCCTACCAGGCGGCCGCCTAGTAGGGATGGGTAGCCACCTCTTATCTTTTCCTTGTAGTTGTGTGAGGAATAATGAGCCAAGTGGTTTATCAAAGCGCACAGGAATTTATTCAGCTTCCTTGCTGGTAAGTGGATACAAATTCTTCAAGCACATTTATTCTCCAGACAAAAGAAAAATAACGGATAACTTCTCCCATAAACAAATGTCCAAAACAGAGTAACAGCGAACTCAACCATACAAACTTCTGCCCCATTCTTTTACTGTTTAACATTTCTGCACATGAAGGAATATGCCCTTCTTTTTAAAACTCTTCAAACAGGCTGTCAGCTTATTCAAGGCCGTTGCAAACACCAACAGTTTCAGCTGTTCAACCCCAACTGAGTTACTGCCGATAAGCTTCGAAGGAAAGACTCTTAGGCCCTTTTTAATTATATGACTCCTTCTCTCCTTTCTTTCAGCTTCAGAACTACCTTCACACCTATAGTAGCGTTCTTAAGGTTCAGCTGTTTCTGGCTTACACTAATTCACCTTAGTGCATGCATCACATTCCATCTCTGAAACACTGGAAGTTACATCACCCTCTTTGGCTTCAACCTCCATGCTCTCAGCTGAGCTATAGCAGGGTTCTGCTTGGAAACGCTCAGGAACTTTCTGTTTTAAAGTTTTCAACAGGTCAAACAACCTCTCCCATTTTCTTGCCCTCCCTTCTCTGGGCAGGTCTCCTATGGGGTGTTCTTGTTTAACCTTCCTGGTGAAACATTTCTTTCTACGCTGTGTTATCTGGGGTACAACAGTTTCATCAGAGTCAGAACAGGAAACCCACTTTGAAGGCCTTACTGCCTCCCCTCTCCTACCTTGGGGTCTTGGTGCAGTATTCTCTTGGTTGGAACTTCGGCCAGTCAGGACTCCCTCTGCCTCAGAGTAGGGCAGAGACTTTTGGTAAAACTTTCCCGCTCTTTTGCCAGGGTAGGTGGTTCTTTCCCAAGAACCTTCCCTATGTCCTCTGTGGCTACTGTGCTGACTATTGTGGCTTCCTTTGTACCTTCTTTGGCTGCCTTTATAGCTGTTCCTTTCTGTGCTGCTCCCTTTGGCTGCAAAGCTCCTTTGTCCTTTGGCTACAGGGTTGTTCTCTCTGGACCTTCTGGAACTTGGACTGGAACCTGAGCTGCAACTCCCACTTAGACCTGGACTGCAACTCCGACAGCAACTGCCACTGCAACTGCAACTGTGTCTCCAACCGTGTCTCCCCCTGTATCTCCAACCGTGTCTCCCCCTGTATCTCCAACCGTGTCTATCTCTGGTGTTTGTTTGCTCCAATTTAAACATTGAGCAGGGCAACTCCCTTCCTGGCCCTGCCCATCTGTACCTCCCACTCCTATCTATGGTTGACCTGGAGTGTGGGCGTGGCTTACAACTAGGTCTGCCCTCTAGGTTTCTCTCCGGGCTTCTGCTGTGGACTATGTGATCCTGTGTACCCATCCCCCACAAAGAGGAAAAATTCTTCCTCTCTTCACTTTTTCCTGGCTGGGCTGCACTCTCCTTACCACATATTCCCCCCCTTAGACTATTACGGGCTGGCGCCATAACCCGCGAACAGCACGTAATACGAGATAAGGCCTGAGAACTATCACCTGCTTTTTGGGCTAGCTGGCCATC
Source organism: Ichthyophis bannanicus (assembly GCA_033557465.1). Classification (NCBI taxonomy): domain Eukaryota; kingdom Metazoa; phylum Chordata; class Amphibia; order Gymnophiona; family Ichthyophiidae; genus Ichthyophis; species Ichthyophis bannanicus. Next base: position 39,814,657 of record CM066046.1, read on the forward strand.
CCCTACACGCTCGTGCCATTGCTGCAATAGGTTAACATGGTATACTTGCTGTTTCCCTCGTCCAGTATCCACAGCATAAGATACCGGTCCGAGCTGCTTTGCTACTCTGTAGGGACCTTTCCATGAATTCTCGAACTTGGAATTCGCTGCGGCTATCAGTACCATGACCTTATCTCCGACCTTTAAAAGACGAGGCCTTGCCCTCCGGTCGTGATAGGTTTTCTGTTTATACTGACTCCTTTTCAAGTTTTCCCCTGCTACCGTGGCTATACGCTGTAAGCGATTCTTTAAGTCCGTTAAGAACCTGGGAACTTCTTGTACATCGTCGACTGGTGCTACCCATTGTTCCCTTAATATATCTAACACCCCACGCGGAGTCCTCCCATACATAAGTTCGTATGGCGATGTGCCTGTGGAGGTTTGTCTCCTCTCTCTGCAAGCATACAGCACAAAAGGCAACATCGTATCCCATTCGCTAAATCTACCCTCCAAACCTCTCCTCAACAAGTTCTTTAAGGTTTGATTAAACCTTTCCACTAACCCATTGGTTTGGGGATGGTAAGCCGCTGTGCGGATATGCCTAATACCAAATGCGTCCCATACCTGGGCCAGATGCTGGGACATGAAATTTGTTCCCCGGTCTGTTAAGACCTCACGAGGGAACCCTACTTCGCAGAACAAGCGTAGTAGTTCCATAGCTATCACTCGGGCCGAGGTGCTCCTTAATGGGATAGCCCAGGGGAAACGAGTGGCATGGTCCATTATGACCAGAATATATTGGTGACCTCTGGGTGTTTTAAGCAAGGGCCCCACTATATCCACCCCCAACCTATGCACTGGCTTATTTATGACTGGTAGGGGAACCAAAGGTACTTCCGGCGGATGGTTACTAGAGACTCTTTGACACGCCGGGCAGGAGGCACAGAACCTCGCTGTCTCTGCATACACGCCTGGCCAATAGAACCTGGCAAGGATTTGATCCAGGGCACTCTGTACCCCTTTGTGTCCCCCCACCGGGTGATCGTGGGCCAATCTTAAAATGATATTCTTAAAGGAGGAGGGTATCACCAGTTGCCTCCTTAGATCACGCGTCCGTGGGTCTATGCTCTCCCTGTACAGTAAGTTACTATCCCACAGAAACCTTGGTAGCGTCTCAGACCCTTCCCGGGCGAACCCACACGCCCGCCTCAAAACAGGATCTGCCTTCTGCTCCTCCGGAAATGAGGGAAACTTTTCTACTACCTCCTCAGGAACCCAGGACAGCTCCTGGCCCGATAGCAATTGACCCCTATTCCTAGCCCTGATGCTCCTCTCTCGCCGCCTTTCGGCCTTTCCCTTCCTGGGGACATCCTTGGCTGGGGTTATTAAGTCATCATGGAAGGAGGTCCCTGGGATTGGCTCTTCCTGGGAATCTTCCCCCGCCTCTGAGGGCCTAGAGCCTGAACGTGTGGTAACCAAGCCTGTTCTCGCTTTCAGCTCTTTCTCCACCCCTTTCCTAAACTGGGACCAATCACGGCCCAGTATTATATCATGAGGGAGTCTAGGTATTACTGCCACGGCTACCGCCCCTCCACTACCTAAACCCTTTATCTTAACCTTTTGGAGTTGGTAGGTGGAGGTAGCCCCATGAACACATCTAATTTTAACGTGCCCCCTTGGGGACTCTTGGGAGTACTGCCTCTGGGCTTCTATCTCTTTCCATAATTTGTTAGAAATCATGGACTGACTAGCCCCTGAATCCAGAAGTGCCTCTGTTGGTATCCCTTCCACCTCTACCAATAGAAGGAATCCCTCACCTATCTCTTTGGGATTTGTTGTTACAAAAGCCTTCTTTGTTTTGCAGTTTTTCTTGAGATGACCTGGCTCACCACAGGAAAAACATTTTCTCTGCAGGTTAAATCTTTCCTCTAGGGGTTTATCTTTTCTATCCGCCTGGGGTCTAATAAAGGCTGAATTCTTTTCCTGTATTCCTGTCCTATGGAAAACACCCTCTTTCTTTAGGCTCAATTTCTGGGCCTCCAGAAAGCACTCTGCCAACGCAATGGCTTCTTGGGTGTTTTTACAGTTTTGCATTATTAGAAAACTTTGCATCTCTGTAGGGACAGCTTCAGTAAACTGTTCCAGTATTATCATATCAATAATGGAATCTACATTACTCTTTTCAGGTACCAGCCACTTACAGACCAAGCTCCTTATCCTATGATACAAAGCCTGGGGTGTTTCACCCTCTTTCAGTATACATGCTCTTAGAGACCTTCTATAGACCGAGGGACTTAACCCCACCCGATCCTTTATGGCCTCCTTCACATGCTCATACTCATTAATCAATGCTACTGGCATTTCCCTATAGGCTGCTAACGCCTCACCGCTAAGGGTAGTAGCAAATCTCATAGCTAATTGCTCTTTTGGCCACTGAGCCAACACAGCTATCCTCTCAAAGGCCTCTATGTGGTCATCAAGGTTGTTCTCCTTAGTTAGGCGTCCACATGAGAAAGGTGCAAAACCCAGTCCTTCCCAACCTGTACCAACAGGCTGTGTCTTTGGAACAGTCTGTGCTGCCTTGGTTGCCTCCTCCTGGGTCCAGATCCACCTTGCCATCATCTCCAGCAGGGGTTGCTGCTGAGCCCGAAGCATGGCGGCTGCTTGTTCCTGGCTCACTGCTGCCATCTCCCTCTGCTTGGCGAACTGGTCTGCCACCCACGACAACACATCTGCCGTCTCCATCTCGGACTGCGGTCTCTGCAACACAAACACAGAAAAACACACACAAAGTGCAGCACTTTTTTTTTTTTTTTCTTCTTCCACTCCCACTTCTAGTGAGTACCTGGTGGCCCCCCTTACACCAGAATCCAGGCCTACCCCTTCTAGCCTACGGGTTACCTGATTCTGATGCAGGTCTCGGCTTTACCACCAGTCACAGTGCTCCCGATCCGATTCCAGTCCGGATTTTCCTCCGCCTTCCTTGGTCGGTCAGCGTCCTTCCAGGATCTTTCCTGTCCAGAGGTATGGCTTGGAGTTGCACCGCTTGACCGCTGGAATGCTGTATCCTGCCAACTACGCCACCTGTGGAGCTCGAGCCCCTACCAGGCGGCCGCCTAGTAGGGATGGGTAGCCACCTCTTATCTTTTCCTTGTAGTTGTGTGAGGAATAATGAGCCAAGTGGTTTATCAAAGTGCACAGGAATTTATTCAGCTTCCTTGCTGGTAAGTGGATACAAATTCTTCAAGCACATTTATTCTCCAGACAAAAGAAAATAACGGATAACTTCTCCCATAAACAAATGTCCAAAACAGAGTAACAGCGAACTCAACCATACAAACTTCTGCCCCATTCTTTTACTGTTTAACATTTCTGCACATGAAGGAATATGCCCTTCTTTTTAAAACTCTTCAAACAGGCTGTCAGCTTATTCAAGGCCGTTGCAAACACCAACAGTTTCAGCTGTTCAACCCCAACTGAGTTACTGCCGATAAGCTTCGAAGGAAAGACTCTTAGGCCCTTTTTAATTATATGACTCCTTCTCTCCTTTCTTTCAGCTTCAGAACTACCTTCACACCTATAGTAGCGTTCTTAAGGTTCAGCTGTTTCTGGCTTACACTAATTCACCTTAGTGCATGCATCACATTCCATCTCTGAAACACTGGAAGTTACATCACCCTCTTTGGCTTCAACCTCCATGCTCTCAGCTGAGCTATAGCAGGGTTCTGCTTGGAAACGCTCAGGAACTTTCTGTTTTAAAGTTTTCAACAGGTCAAACAACCTCTCCCATTTTCTTGCCCTCCCTTCTCTGGGCAGGTCTCCTATGGGGTGTTCTTGTTTAACCTTCCTGGTGAAACATTTCTTTCTACGCTGTGTTATCTGGGGTACAACAGTTTCATCAGAGTCAGAACAGGAAACCCACTTTGAAGGCCTTACTACCTCCGCTCTCCTACCTTGGGGTCTTGGTGCAGTATTCTCTGGGTTGGAACTTCGGCCAGTCAGGACTCCCTCTGCCTCAGAGTAGGGCAGAGACTTTTGGAAAAACCTTCCCGCTCTCTTGCCAGGGTAGGTGGTTCTTTCCCAAGAACCTTCCCTATGTCCTCTGTGGCTACTGTGCTGACTATTGTGGCTTCCTTTGTACCTTCTTTGGCTGCCTTTATAGCTGTTCCTTTCTGTGCTGCTCCCTTTGGCTGCAAAGCTCCTTTGTCCTTTGGCTACAGGGTTGTTCTCTCTGGACCTTCTGGAACTTGGACTGGAACCTGAGCTGCAACTCCCACTTAGACCTGGACTGCAACTCCGACAGCAACTGCCACTGCAACTGCAACTGTGTCTCCAACCGTGTCTCCCCCTGTATCTCCAACCGTGTCTATCTCTGGTGTTTGTTTGCTCCAATTTAAACATTGAGCAGGGCAACTCCCTTCCTGGCCCTGCCCATCTGTACCTCCCACTCCTATCTATGGTTGACCTGGAGTGTGGGCGTGGCTTACAACTAGGTCTGCCCTCTAGGTTTCTCTCTGGGCTTCTGCTGTGGACTATGTGATCCTGTGTACCCATCCCCCGCAGAGGAAAAATTCTTCTTCTCTTCACTTTTTCCTGGCTGGGCTGCACTCTCCTTACCACAATAGTCTCTGTGTATTTGGTGTAGTCTGGGGTACCTCGCGACCACTTGGGTTATTCTCTATATGATTCAATGTCTTAAACTTATCGGCTAGGGTGTTGGGCCCCGGGCTCTGTTTTTTTTCACACCTCTTTTCTTTTTTCACTTCATTGAAGGTGTGAGATGCAGAGCTCCCATGCAAATCTGTGATACGCTACCTGGGTGTTACAATAGACCAACAGCTCAACTTCAAAAATCACATAAAGAATACCACCGTCCATTTACAACAAAATACGGACACTAAGATACCTAAGACCTCTACTAGCCCCAGACGACTTCAGAACAATATTCCAGACACTTGTAACGCCACATTTCGATTATGCCAACATCATCCTACACGGCCTCCCTAAGAGCACCCTCAATCCACTGCAGATGGCGATGAATGCAGCAGCCCGCATTCTCTGCGGCATTTCCAGAAAAGAGCATATCACGCCCATACTTATGGAACTACACTGGCTACCGTTACAATGCAGGATCACCTACCAGGCCCTACTCCTATCATTTAAAGCAATTAACAGGCTATCCCCCTCACCCCTCTCTGCACTCCTCACCATTACCCCTACAAAAGGCTTAGAAGGTCAGCATCTGCCAACATGCTGACTATACCACCTGAGTCTACTAAATGTACTCAAACAACTAGAAATAGAGCTTTTACATTCTATGCTCCTAGGTGCTGGAACAATCTCCCACCTCACATCCGATCAATCGTTGACCTCTCACAATTCAGAAAAGCCCTTAAACACCACTTATTCTGCCTTCACTTCGCCCACCCTAACCTAACACAATCGCTTCCGGCACCTCAACTCACCAACTCAGCCTCGGACATTCCAACAACATAACTCTTAACGACACACAAATCATAAGAACATAAGATATGCCATACTGGGTCAGACCAAGGTCCATCAAGCCCAGTATCCTGTTTCCAACAGTGGCCAATCTAGGTCACAAGTACCTAGCAGTTTCCCCAAAAGACACAGGTTCCACAATGCTTGTACTGGGTCAAGCATTGATATCCTGGGTCCCTTCTTAATAATGGTTTATGGAACTTTCCTCCAGGAACTTGTCCAAACCTTTTTTAAACCCAACTACACTAACAGCCTTTACTACATCCTCCGGTATCAAATTCCAGAGTTTGATTACACGTTGAGTGAAAAAATATTTTCTTTTATTAGTCTTAAATAGTTTACCCTGCAGCTTCATTGCATGTCCCCTAGTCTTTCTATATTCTGATAAGGTAAACAATCGATCTACATTTACCCGTTCCACTCCGTTCATTAATTTATAGACTTCTATCATATCTCCCCTCAGCCGTCTCTTTTCCAGGTTAAAGAGCCCTAACCTTTTTAGCCTTTCTTCATAGGAGTATCCTTCCATCCCTTTTACCATTTTGGTGGCTCTTCTCTGAACCTTTTCTAAAATCGCTATATCCTTTTTAAGATACGGCGACCAGAATTGCACACAATATTCAAGGTGCGGTCTCACCATGGAACGATATAGAGGCATTATAATATCTTTTGTTTTATTTTCCATTCCTTTCCTTATCATACCTAGCATTCTATTTGCTCTCTTGGCCGCCGCTGCACACTGGGCTGAGGGTTTTAACATGGTATCCACAATGACGCCTAAATCTTTTTCATAAGAACATAAGATATGCCATACTGGGTCAGACCAAGGTCCATCAAGCCCAGTATTCTGTTTCCAACAGTGGCCAATCTAGGTCATACGTACCTAGCAGTTTCCCCAAGGGACACAGGTTCCACAATGCTTGTATTGGTTCAAGCATTGATATCCTGGGTCCCTTCTTAATAATGGTTTATGGACCTTTCCTCCAGGAACTTGTCCAAACCTTTTTTAAACCCAGCTACACTAACAGCCTTTACTATATCCTCCGGTAACAAATTCCAGAGTTTGATTACACGTTGAGTGAAAAAATATTTTCTTTTATTAGTCTTAAATAGTTTACCCTGTAGCTTCATTGCATGTCCCCTAGTCTTTCTATATTCTGATAAGGTAAACAATCGATCTATGTTTACCCGTTCCACTCCGTTCATTAATTTATAGACTTCTATCATATCTCCCCTCAGCCTTCTCTTTTCCAGGTTAAAGAGCCCCGACCTTTTTAGCCTTTCTTCATAGGAGTATCCTTCCATCCCCTTTACCATTTTGGTGGCTCTTCTCTGAACCTTTTCTAAAATCGCTATATCCTTTTTAAGATACGGCGACCAGAATTGCACACAATATTCAAGGTGCGGTCTCACCATGGAACGATATAAAGGCATTATAATATCTTTGGTTTATTTTCCATTCCTTTCCTTATCATACCTAGCATTCTATTTGCTCTCTTGGCCGCTGCTGCACACTGGGCCGAGGGTTTTAACATAGTATCCACAATGACGCCTAAATCTTTTTCCTGGGTGGTGGTTCCTAATGTGGAACCTTGCATCGTGTAACCATAGTTTGGGTTGTTCTTCCCTAGGTGCATAACCTTGCACTTGTCCACATTAAATTTCATCTGCCATTTTGATGCCCAGTCTTCTAATTTATCAAGATCTTCTTGCAATTTTCCAAAATCCTCTTGGGTTTTAACAACTTTAAATAGTTTTGTGTCATCTGCAAATTTGATAACCTCACTCGTTATTCCACTTTCCAGGTCATTTATGAATATGTCAAAAAGCAGCAGACCCAGCACAGATCCCTGGGGTACACCACTATTCACCTTTCTCCATTGGGAAAATTGGCCATTTAGCCCTACCCTCTGCTTTCTATCTTTTAACCAGTTCCTGATCCACAATAGTACACTTCCTCCTATCCCATGACTCTTTAGTTTTGCCAAAAGTCTCTGATGAGGGACCTTGTCAAAGGCTTTCTGAAAGTCCAGATACACTATATCAACTGACTCACCTTTGTCCACCTGTTTATTCACTCCTTCAAAAAAACATAACAGATTAGTAAGACAAGATCTTCCTTGTCTAAAGCCATGTTGGCTGTCTCCCATTAGGTCATGACTATCTACATGCTGAGTAATTTTATTCTTTATAATGGTTTCTACCATTTTTCCCGGTACTGATGTCAGGCTCACCGGTCTGTAGTTTCCCGGATCACCCCTGGAACCCTTTTTAAAAATTGGTGTTACATTGGCGATCCTCCAATCTTCAGGTATTAGAGATGATTTTAATGATAGTTCACAGATTACTAATAGCAGGTCTGCAATCTCATATTTCAGTTCTTTCAACACCCTTGGATGTATACCATCCGGCCCAGGTGATTTGCTACTCTTCAGTTTATCTAATAGTTGTAAGACATCTTCCCGATGTATCGATATTTCCTTCAATTCTTCCGCACTTTAAATACCACTTCAGTCATGGGTAACATCCCTACATCTTCCTCAGTAAAGACCGAAGCAAAGAATTCATTCAGTTTCTCCGCTATCGCCTTGTCGCCTCTCAGTGCTCCTTTAACCCCTTTATCATCTAATGGACCAACTGACTCTCTCACAGGTTTATTGCTACGAATGTACTTGAAAAGGTCTTTATTTCGTGTTTTTGCTTCTGCAGCAAGCTGCCTCTCAAATTCTCCCTTTGCCTGCCTTATCAATGCCTTGCATTTGACTTGCCAGTGCTTGTGCTGTTTCCAGGTTTCGTCGTTTGGCTCTTTTTTCCATTTTCTGAAAGATTCTTTTTTTTTCAACAACAGCCTCTCTGACCTTTAAACCATGCTGGCAGTTTTTTGGACTTCCTTCCACTGTTCTTAAAGCATAGAATACAGCTGGTCTGGGCTTCCAAGACAGTATTTTTCAACAATACCCAAGCTTGATGTAAGTCTTTAACCTTTGCAACTGCTCCTTTTAGTTTTTTCTTAACTATTTTCCTCATTTTATCATAGTCTCCCTTTCAAAAGTTAAAAGGTAGTACTGTGGATATCCTTACTATCCCTCCTCCACTAATTAAATCAAATGCGATCATGCTATGATCACTATTGCCAAGTGGCTCCAACACCCTTATCTCTTGCACTAGATCTGGTGTTCCACTAAGGACTAGGTCTAATATGGCTTCCCCTCTTGTCAGTTCATGAACCAGCTGCTCCAAGAAGCAGTCATTTATTTCATCTAGGAACTTTATCTCCCTAGCATGTCCTGCCGTTACACTGACCCAGTCAATATTGGGGTAATTGAAATCACCCATTATTATTACTGTGCTGTAACTGTTGTTAGCTTCCTTGATTTCTTTGAGCATTTCATCATCCATTTGTTCATTCTGGCCAGTGTGGTGAGGAGGACGCTGCAGAGGAAATGGAATGGCAGGGAGAGGAGCCCTGTTCCTTTAAATCTAGAGAGAAAAGCAGTTCCCATAGAAACCACAAGCCTCCAGGGCAGAGTATTCCGAGTGCTAAGCCCCGCCCACCTAGTGACGTCAGGGCTAGGTTGAGCACTGATGAGTTGCACATGGGCAGGATGAAAGGCGTGGTGCCTGAAAGGCAGCAGTTTAAAAGTGTTTCAGTTTTAGAACAAACAGAAACGCAGCAGAGAGGAACAGAAACGAAGCAGGAGCAAGATGAGCAGGCAGTGTTTGGAGTCCGTGGAGTTCCAGAAGCAGTTCAAGTAAGGGGAGCTGATTCTGAAGGGAACAAGCCTGGAATCAGAAACTTGCTGGGTTTTGAAGCAGGTACTTTAGTTCCATTGAAAAGAGGAGCTTCAGGAAGAGACCTGGCTGATTCACATGCAAGAGTAAAGGAGAAACAAAGGGTGTCTGGAACCCGGGGCAGGCAACAGTTTCCAGGACAAAGAAGTGTTTCCAGGTGGGGAAGTAGTTCAAGACAGCATTTAAACCCTGAAGGTAATGAAAATGTCTTTTCTTTAATTCCTAACCAAAGCCAGGCTGAAGGCATTGTTAAAGAATTAAGAGACAGTGCTAAACGCTGTGTGCCCCTGAACTCTGGAAAGCAAACCTTTATTAAGCCTAGAACTTATGCCAGTGACTGCCAAACCTCCACTCTAACAGAACTTGCTAACTTGTTGAAAGGGAGAGAAACTCCGTTGCAAAAGCCTGTGGCTGGAGACCATAGGGAACAGCTGTTAAGATTGCAGGAGCTGATAAGGCAGGAGAATAACCAGTCAGCTGATATTCAGGATAGACACAGCGAATCTGGAAATGAAATGGATATAGATTTGCTGGAGGATCCTAATGGTTCAGATATAGAAGAAATGCAGTGTTCTCTGTGTCTGGCCAAGAGCATGAATAGCTGCTGATTCTTTGCCTATGTAAAAGACTGTATCAGGAAAGCCATTTAAGGACTTGTGCTGTGCATGGCTTGGAGAAAGGAAGCTGTTGAAAAGAATGACAAGTGTGGGTCTTCCAACTTGTACAAAGTAAAAATCCTGTTTGAAAGTGAACAACAAGAAGCTAATCTGGAGAACAGATTGAGCTTTAGAAGCTTGTTCCTCACGGGAAGTGGAAAGCTGATGTTTTAAAAGGAAATCCTGTATTTTTGTGTTCAACCTGTTTTCACATTCTTGTTTGCCTTATTGGAGAGTTTATCCAATTTTAGTTGAAGTTTTTGAATTCAATGCGGAGGGGAAACCCCGAAATAAAATTCTCTGTTTTGCCTATTTACCCTGTGGTCACACTCCTGGCTCTAAAAACTACATTACCCAGCAGCCTTCCTTGGCTGCCATCTTGGACAGTAATTGTAGAGAGTAAGACAGGCAAGTTCACCTGCTCCTAGGCTACCGCCTGGATGAGTAGGTGTGACACCAGGCAGTCGATAGTACACCCCCACTGCCATCGCCTTCCCCTTTTTACATGGAATTTCAATCCATAGAGATTCTACAGCAAATTTTGTTTCCTGCAAAACTTTACTCCTTTCTGATTTAATGCCCTCTCTAACATAGAGTGCAACCCCTCCACCAACTTGATCAGCTCTATCATTAGTTTGTACCCAGGTATCACAGTGTCCCACTGGTTGTCCTTCTTCCACCATGTCTCTGATATTCCAATCATATCCAACCTCTCATTTAGTGCTATATATTCTAACTTTCCCATCTTATGTTTTAGACTTCTAGCATTTGCATACAAACATTTTAGAGACTGTATTTTATTCATATTAATCTGGCTATTGATAGGCATGGGTAATTTGGGATCTTTAAGCTCTGTCTGCTCCATACTCGAGGACATTTGGGATACTTTACTCTTTTTTGGAACCTCTCTGCTTTTGGTAGTATCCTTCTAGATACCACTTCCAACTGGTAAAATCCCTAACCAGTGAGCCTTCTCCACCACAACATGAATACATACAACCACAACTACATGCTGACTATATTCAATCCAAGATGATCAAGATCTCAACTACAATCACAAGTGAACCCACACAAACCTCCAACATCCAGTTCATACTTAATAAATTCTCATCCCCAACCCCTAAGGCAATCGAAGAACTCATAACCTCCATCAATGCCACCACTGCCCCCAACGATCCATGTCCAGCCCACTGGATCAAATCACTAAGAACAGAACTCAGCCCTTACATAGCTGCCATAGCTGACCAGTCACTTAGCTCAGGGATATTCCCAACAGCCCTCAAACAGACCTCCATTCGTCCACTACTGAAAAATAATAAACTCGACCCAAAAAAAGAAGACCCCTACCGCCCAATATCAAGTATCCCTTTACTAGCCAAGATACTAGAAAAAGTCATTCTAAGGCAAATTCAACAACACATTGACTCCGAAGCTCCACTCGACCCAAATCAGCATGGCTTCAGAGAATCCCACGGAGTTGAAACCCTTCTAACTTCTCTAATGAACACGCTTATTACTACAACAGACAACATCAGAAATGGAGTTGCAATGATCTTCCTAGACATTGCAGCAGCTTTCGATTCTGTTGACCATGTTAAGCTGCTTAACCGACTACATGAAAAAGGAATTCAAGGAATTGCATGGAAGTGGTGCAAATCTTACCTTGAAGACCGCTGGCAGCAGGTCCGGATGGGTGACAATACATCTATGCCTTTCCAACAGAAGCAAGGTGTACCACAGGGTTCCTCCCTCTCGGCCCTGCTATTTAACATCTATATGCAGCCCATCTGTAACATCGCCCGGTTATTTGGAATATCTTGCCTCATCTACGCAGATGATGTGCTACTATTCACACCATTCAATGTATTGAAACCTGACTATACCACACTAACTACCTGCTTCAATGCAATCTCAGACTGGCTGCTCTCACAAAACTCCGAATTAACTTTAAAAAAACGGAAGTTTTGATTGTAACAAGGAACAAAGACTTCTTTCCCCCACCAACTCTAAGAACAAGAGATGCCGATTTACCGCTCAAATCAACAATACGTTACCTAGGCGTTATACTCGACCAGCGACTTGAGTTCAAAGAACATATTAAAAATACAGTTAAAGCCATCTATCACAAGATCAGAATTCTACGACACCTCAGACCAATGCTTGATCCACACAACTTCCGAACAACCTTCCAAGCGTTGGTCACCCCACACTTCGACTACGCAAATATTGTGTTACAGGGCCTACCCAAGAGTACGCTCAATCCACTACAATTGGCCATGAATACGGCTGCCAGAGTTCTACACGGAGCCCCAAGGAGTCATCATATCACTCCCATCCTATTTGAACTTCACTGGCTCCCGATATCATATAGGATTTTATACAAAGCCCTCCTCATTACCTTCAAGGCAGTTCACCAAATCTCATCATCTTCATTATCTGACCTCCTGCATCACCCACAAAGCTCCAGATCCCGATGCTCCGCAACAGAAAACACACTAATGATCCCAGAATACCTAGCAAAACTCAACCAGACAACTACCACAAGAGCATTCTCATCCTTCGCCCCTAGATGTTGGAACATGCTGCCACCCAACATCAGATCACAAAAAGACCTCTCACAATTTAGAAAAGCTCTAAAAACACACCTCTTCCTACAACACTTCCCTCAGAGTATGAACTCCCCAAGCCATTCCCTCCCAACACGAACCAATGATCATGGTTAGTCAAGTAAACCCCTAACTTCATTTCTCACCCCATATCAAACCCTCTTAGATCCCCAAGCTTTAGAACCATAAACATATGATATTTTGCTGTAAATAGTTTGAATTCTTCTTATTTATTTAACCCCAGTTATCCATGTTCATTCCCTGTTATCTGTAAACTTAACATATGTTCATGCTTAAGTACAATTTGTTAAAATGTAAACCGCGCTGATGATGAAGAGTGCGGTATATAAAAACTGTTAAATAAATAAATAAATAAATACATTGTTCCGAACCATGGGTGACTGCCGGCTTTCCCCTATTATCTAGTTTAAAAGCTGCTCTATATCCTTTTTAAAGGTTAATGCCAGCAGCCTGGTTCCATCCTGGTTAAGGTGAAGCCCATCCCTTCGGAAGAGCCCCTCCTTTCCCCAGAATGTTCCCTAGTTCCTAACAAATCCAAAACCTTCTTCTCTGCACCACTGTCTCATCCACGCATTGAGACTACGGAACTCTGCCTGCCTTTTGGGTCCTGCGTGTGGAACGTGAAGCATTTCGGAGAATGATACCCTGGAAGTTCTGGATTTCAACTTCCTACCTAAAAGCCTAAATTTAGCCTCCAGAACCTCCCTACCACATTTTCCTCTCTTATCTCACTCTACACTCCTCCTCGGAAGCTGTGCTCCTCTTTTATCTGTGCCCTTCTCTGCTACTGCCATTCCAGACGTCATTCATTCCATCTTGCTGCTCCATATGCCTGGAACAAACTACCTGAGTCTGTGCATCAGGTCCCTTCTCTAGCCCTATTCAAATCCAGGCTAAAACCCCACCTCTTTGAAGCCGTTTTTGGATCCTAATGCTCCTCACTCTCTTGTCCACTACTTATGTGTATCTTACCATATTCTAGTCCCCAGTTTCACTGTGGGCAGCATGCAGATTGGCAACTAGAGGGGTCGGTCGTCCAAACCCCTGTAGCCACTGGGGCTCAATTCCAGGTCTAGAGCTCCCCACACATACAGGACCACTGGGAGGGGAGCTCCGGATGGGGGCGGGAAGGGTTGGTGACAGGGAGGAGAGTGGGCTGTGCAGTGGCAGCTCTATGACCCCGGACGTACAGGGCCAATTCTGGTGATGGACCTGCATTTCCAGGGTTGGGGAGATAGACAGGGGACTTATTCCACCTCAGAGGTGGAGTAAGTTCACCTGAGTGCAGTAATCCATGGTGGTGGACCTTCCCGAAAGGTAGGAAGGGCACAGGAGATTCCCCGCGGCCCGTCCCTGGCCAAGGCAGGCCCCTTCGGGGGTCGGGCAGCAGGGAAAGAAGCGGGTCAGAATGAGCACAGCCGCTGCATGGTGTCCCAGTGCAATGGAGATGGGACGCCATGGCAGCGGGATCCACCTTCAAGATTTGCTCATACGCCTCCCCCTGTTTCTCATTTGGACCATATAAGCTTATCACCCACACCTCTTCCCACTCAATTTGTAGTTGTACCCCCACCCATCTACCTCCTTTCCCCCTACAGCTACCCTTCACCATATGATGGTATTCACCCCCCACCAAGATCCCAACCCCCCCTTTCCTAGAGTTAGCTCTCTGTCCCGCCAGGACCACCTTAGGATATTGCCTAGACTCCAATAGATATTCCTGCCCCACCCTCAGGTGGGTTTCTTGTATACACATAATATCCGCTCCCATTCTTCTACCTTCCAACTCCACCATGCTCCTTTTCTGCCTCGTACGCAACCCCTTTACATTCAATGTCGTGATCATTAACGTTTTCCTCTTCTGCCTCACCTTCCCCTGTCTCTCCCCTCCCTCCCTCCCACCACCCCTCCATCCCCGTACCCCTACCCAACTCCCCCGGTTGCCCCTCATCCTCCCCCTTCTACTAGCCCCTACTTCCAGACCCACCTCCTGCTTCCCCATCCCCTGAGCTCTCCCACCGCCCTCCCCGGCCCTCCCTCCCCATCCCCCCACGTCCTCCTTCCCTTCCAGAGGATACACCAGGAGTAGTGCGCCCCCTACCTCCCCCAGCCATTTTACTTCTCATTCTCATTCCCCCCCTTTTCCCTACCCCGTTCTTTCTCTCCCGCCCTCCATTCTCCCACCAGCCCGTATTCAAACACCCCCTCCCTCTCCCCGCCCCACCCTTCTCCTTACTCCTTCCTCCTCCATCCCATTACACACCCCTCCACCTTCCACCTCCCACCCGCTTGCCCTCCCTATTCCCACTTCAGACATTCACAATTTTAGCCACCTCTACTTCCTCCTGCTACCTCTCCCCAACCCTCTCCCTCCTTTCCTCCCCACCCTCCTCTCCAAAACCTACCGTGCTTAATAAACATACAGAGCTTAAACAACACTCCCCAACAGTGTATACCAAACATATTATCAGTCCTCAGGTTCCTTCCACAGTCCGATCATCTCGCAGCTCTTGTCCTATCGCCCGCTTGTTCCTTCTCTCCTGATTTCCTCCACGCTGCTGCTGCCTCCTCCACGTCGGTGATCCTTCCCCCGAGGATACTTCCTGGGGCTGTAGTCCCACTTCACGTAGGACCCTCATCGCCGCCTCTGGTGACTGCGTCCTCCATGTCTGCCATTTAAGGGTAAAAGATATTCCAAATGGGTGCAACCACTGGTACTTAACTTTCGCTTTCCGCAATAATTGTGTCACTGGTTGCATTGCCCTCCTCCTCTGCAATGTGCCTGCAGACAAGTCCTCATATGTATGCACTGAGTAGCCCTGCCACGTTAGGGCTCCAAAACCCCTCATTTTGTTGATGATTTTCTCCTTTGTTTTATATCTTGCTAAACAGATTATAATGTCTCTAGGCCTGTTTCCAACTGGTGATCCCAGTGCTCTGCGCGCCCTTTCAAGTTGTATGTCCACAGCTGCCACCTCCTCTCTCCTTTCTTTAGCACCTCTAGGCACACAGACACTGCCACCTTTTCACTATCTTGGAATTCTCTCTCTTCTGGGATCCCTTGGATTCTCAGATTGTTGCGACGCAATCAATTTTCCAAATCCTCCAGCTTATAAAGTAGGGCCTCATGCTGCAATCCTAACTTTACACCTCTTTGTGTCTCTTCTTCCTGCAGCTGCTCAAGCTCTTGCAGCCTACTTTTGTGGTCTCCCATCCTCTGATTTCTTCCTTCAGGGGCCCCAATAGCTCATTAAGCTCACTTTTCATGGACTGCACCTCTTTTTTAATTTCAAGAAACCAGTCCCTGAGCTCCACTCTAGTGACATTTTGTGGGGGATCTGTTTCTGGTGCTTTCCCACTCTCCATCTCCACATCCGCCACCTGCTCTCCAGTTCCTTCCTGGGGCGTTTTATTCTCACTCTGCCCAGTGTCACTCTTCCCTGCTTGTGGCCCCGAGTATACATACTCTGAGGTCTGCTGCTTTTCTTCTCGTGGTCATCGCTGCACAGTCTTTTACCAACAGTTACTGTACTTATCTTCTTGTTTGCAATCTTTAAGTCGCAGTGCCCAGTCCCCGTGCTCCTCTACCGTTCCTCCAAAGCATTCACTCCACCTGCCTCTGCTTGGAGTGGTGCAGAATCCACTCGCTGCCCCCACAAGGGCTCCCTCCTGCCGCACAGCACTCCTCTCTACTCACTTCTCTGCTCACTCCCAGCTCCTGTTGCTTTCACTGTTATAGTGGTCCTCACTCTCCAGCCACTTTTCTCCATCCAGTGCCACTGATCCCTTTTTTGTAGTTGTTTTGTTTTTTCCCTTTATTTTTTTGGGGCCCCTGCACATCACTGCAGCCCTCCTGCCGCTCACGCTGGCCCTGCCGCAGCTCAGGGCGCCATTTTGATTCTCCACGAAGCTGCCCTCCGCTCCCGCTATTGCGGCTCCCCTCCAATCTTCTCCGCCGCCGCCTGTCTTGTGCTGTCCTCCACCGCCTCCCGACACCTTCCCTCGCCCGAGGCGCCCGTTTTCTACTTCCGGGGAGTTGCAATTTTTCTTTATTGGCTGGGTCGGTGCCGGAGCAGCTCCCTCAAGCCGCCATCGGCTCCGGTGACATCACGTCCACCAGAATGTGCTGCGTTTTAAACTTTTTTTTTTCCTGCTCTAGCCTACCTAAGGGACTACCCCCCTCCCCCCCTGCTGAGGTATTGTGTAGCCCTTCTTCCTGTCTCCTCCTCCCACGTGTGCATAGTCTGTTCTGTTTGCCTCTCTCTGCTCTGGGAAGAGCAGTGTCCTCACAGTGTTCTGCTACAGAGGTGGATATTTAACTCCTGTGACGACTTTGCTGTGAGTTCTAGCTGTTTATTTATTTATTTATTGTTGTCTTTATTGGTGTGCTACTTCATCTCCCTGTTCCCTTTAGTTTTGCACTTCAGCTTTCTCAGCTGTATAACTTACCTTGCCTCTCTCAACTAACTGGCCTTTGTGTGGTAGCCAGGTTGTTACTTTAAATTAAATCTCTCCCTGCTCTGTCCCCAGAACGTGCTGCGTTTTAAACTTTTTTTCTGGCTCTAGCCTACCTGTGGGAATAACCCCCTCCCCCCCTGCTGAGGGTACAGGACAGGCTACCTTTTAACAGCCCTCTTTTAATAGATCTTATTTCCCTCCCTCCCTCCCAAACACCCACCCGCCCCTGGGGTAATTGTAACTTTATAGGTACTTAGAGTAAATTAGACTTACCTGCTAATTGTTGTTCCTTGCGGAACTCTAGTCCAGTCCCGGAACCATAGAGTTGTGAACCTCCACCAGCAGCTTTGGAGACTGAACGTCTTCATCTCTTTGATCATCCAGCTATATGCAGCCCCAAGGACCGCCCACACATCAGTACCTATTGAAAAAGCATACTAAGCAGAGCAACAAATAAGTAGATATAACAACACAGTGGAAAAAAAGGATCCTGACCCTAAAGTTCCCACTACGAGCAAAAATTCTTTTTTTTTTTTTCTTTTCTTTTTCCAATTGCGTAAGAACAACCTCCCGCCTACGGGAAGGCAGACCAGAACGGCCGTGGCGACCCTTGTGCAAAACGCATGCAACAAGAGGCGCCACCGCTCACCCCCAAGATTTGACCCCGAAAGGAAACTAAGGCGTGCTGCAAGCAGAGGAGCTCTGACCGAAAGTATAGAGAACAAAAACCCTGGCAGACTCCTATAATGAATGTACCTTCTTGACTGGCAGCGAGAACAGATAGACACGGAGGGATCCGGGACTGGACTAGAGTTCCGCAAGGAACAGCAATTAGCAGGTAAGTCTAATTTACTCTTCCTTAGCGTCCCTCTAGTCCAGTCCCGGAACCATAGAGGATGTAACAGAGCAGTAAATCTCAACGGGAGGGCCTTGCTAGTCCAGCCTGAAGCACCCGAGACCCAAACCGCGCATCCGACGCCGCCTGCACATCCAGACGATAGTGCTTAGCAAAGGTGTGCAAGGACGACCACGTCGCCGCCCGACAAATATCCACCGCCGGTACCAAGCTCACTTCTGCCCAAGACGCCGCCTGCGCCCTAGTCGAGTGAGCCCGAAGCCCGGCAGGAACCATCCTGCCGTGTAAAAGGTATGCCGACGAAATCGCCTCTTTCAACCAGCGGGAAATGGAAGACTTAGATGCCGCTTCCCCCTTGCGCGGACCGCCAAATGCGACAAATAGGCGATCGGACTTACGGAAGGCCGCCGTTTCCCTCAAATACCGACGAAGAGCTCGACGGAATCCAACGCGTGCAAGGAGTTATCCGCGTGCTTGCCCCGTTCCTTGGCAAACAACGGGAGAGACACCACCTGATTCATGTGAAACGCCGAAACTACCTTAGGCAAAAACGCGGGAACCGGTCGCAATACCACCTTGTCAGCAGAGAAAGACAAATAGGGTTCCCTACACGAAAGAGCCTGCAACTCCGAGATCCTGCGAGCTGATGAGATCGCTACCAGAAACACCGTTTTCAACGTCAAGTCCTTCAACGAAGCTTGCACCAAGGGTTCAAACGGCGAAGCCACCAGAGACCTCAACACCAAATTCAAGTCCCACGAGGGCACTAAAGCCCTGCACGGAGGACGCATAAGCAACACTGCTCGCAAGAAGCGCTTCACGTCCGCATGGGACCCCAATAACTGGCCCTGAACCTTGCCTCGAAAACACGCAAGAGCTGCAAGTTGGACCCTCAACGAACTGGCCGCCAGGCCCTTGTCCACCCCTGCTTGCAAGAAGGAGAGGATCTGAGGAACGGAGGTCCGCAAAGGCCGCAACTCGCGAGCCGCACACCAGCTCTCAAAAATACGCCAGACCCGGACATACGCTAGCGACGTAGATCAACGCCGCGCCCGCAACAAGGTAGCAATGACCTCTAGAGAATAACCTTTGGCTCTCATTCGCGCCCTCTCAATAGCCATGCCGTAAGCGAGAATCGAGCCACCTGAGGCATCTGCAGCGGCCCCTGCCGAAGGAGATCCGGCCGAGGCGGAAGGAGCCACGGATCGGCCACACTCAACCGCACCAGATCCGCATACCAAGGCCGACGAGGCCAGTCCGGGGCAATCAGAACCACAGGACCCGGATGCCGTTCGATCCGCTGTACCAGGCGACCCAGCAGAGCCCACGGAGGAAAGACATAGAGCAGCCCGTACCTTGGCCACCTTTGTGCCAATGCATCGAGGCCTTCCGACATGCGTTCCCGACGCCTGCTGAAGAACCTTTCGACCTGCGCGGACTCGAAGGTCGCCATGAGGTCCATTATCGGCAGACCCCAACGACGGACCAGCAACGCAAATACCTTGGGATGTAGAGACCACTCTCCGGGGTCTACCCTGCGACGACTCAGAAAGTCCGCCTCCACATTGTGAACCCCCGCGATATGCTGGGCCGACAGACACTGAAGATGCCGCTCTGCCCAATCCAGAAGCAGATCCGCCTCCGCTTCCAACGCCGCGCTGCCTGTGCCTCCCTGGCGATTTATGTAGGCTACCGTGGAGGCATTGTCGGATAGCACCCTGACCGCCGCTCCCTGCAGCCAAGGCTGAAACGCTGTCAGAGCCAACCACACGGCTCTCATTTCCAGTCGGTTGATGGACCACCGGCTCTCCCGCGAGGACCATTGGCCCTGAGCAATCTGGCCCTCGCAATGAGCCCCCCAGCCGCTCAAACTGGCATCCGTCATCAGCAGACGCCAGACGGGAGACTCCAAGGGCATACCGTTCGCCAGAGAGTGCCGACGCAACCACCAGCGAAGGCTGCGCCGAACCCCCAAGGGGCAAACTAACTGACGAGCTAGCGAGTCGGACTGATGACACCATCGACGCAGCAGCGCTCGCTGCAGGGGCCGCATGTGCGCCCTTGCCCACGGAACTACCTCGATGGTCGCCGCCATCGTGCCAAGAAGCTGAAGGTATTGCCAAGCCGAGGACGCCCGTCTCGCTAGAAACTGCTCCACCAGCCGCCTCAGGGCCCGCGCTCTGTGCACTGGGAGAAAAACCTTCCCGTTGCCGGTCTCGAAACGCGCCCCCAAATACTCCAAGGTCTGCGAGGGAAGAAGGCTGCTCTTCGCCCGATTGACCACCCAGCCTAACGACTGCAAAACCTGTATGACCCGCGCCGTCGCCCGGAGACTCTCCTCCCTCGACTTCGCCCGGATCAACCAGTCGTCGAGATAGGGATGCATGAGGACACCCTCCTTCCGCAGGAACGCCGCTACCACCACCATGATCTTCGTGAAGACCTGTGGCGCCGTCGCTAGGCCGAAGGGCATGGCTTGAAACTGAAAATGGCCCATCGGCAGCGCAAACCGCAGAAATCTTTGATGTTCCCGGCGAATGGGAATGTGCAAATAGGCCTCCGTAAGGTCTAGGGACGTTAGGAATTCCCCCTCGCGGACCGCCGCTATGACCGAGCGCAGCGTTTCCATGCGAAAATGCGACACCCGGAGGCACCGATTCACTCTCTTTAAATCCAGGATTGGTCGAAAGGTGCTCTCCTTTTTCGGCACTATGAAGTAGATGGAGTATCGACCGGACCCTAACTGCCCCTCTGGCACGGGGGCGACCGCCCGGAGCCGAAGCAGCCAGGAAAGTGTATCGGATACGACTCGTCATTTCCAGGGAGCGCTGCACGGGGACATAACGAAGGAATCGAGCACCGGTCGATGTAGCTCGAGCGCAGATCCCTCTCGTATCACTTCTAACACCCACCGATCGGATGTGATAGCGGCCCAGGCAGGGTAGAAATCCCGCAGTCTGCCCCCTACGGGAATCACCGCCACCGGAGCCGGCCTCGCTTCATTGTGACTTTTTGGGGACCTGCGCCTGGAAGGAGCCAAAACCTCTACCTGCCCCCCGAAATCCGCGGAAACTCTGTCCGCGCCCCAGATATCTGGAACGCTGGGACTGACCAAAACGGGAGGCACGAAACCTCCGAAAGGTCGGCTTCCCCTGCTTGGGCTTATCCTCCGGAAGCCGACCCCCCTTAGAATCCCCAAGATCTTTTACCAACCTATCCAAGTCCTCTCCAAATAACTGCCTGCCCTTAAATGGCAGCTTACTAAGGCGAGCTTTAGAAGAGCCATCAGCCGCCCAATTGCGTAACCAAAGAGAACGACGCGCCGCTACCACCGACGCCATGCCGTTAGCTAACCCCCTAATGAGGTCATAGTGGATATCCGCCAAATAAGCGGTACCCGACTCCAATCTGGACGCCGCGGCCTCTTGTTCCGCCGACTGGGGCCCCTGGAACTGTTGAGACCAGCGGAGGCAGCCGCGCGCCACCCAGGCCCCGGCCACCGCCGCCTGCATTGACAGGGCAGCAACATCAAACGCCTGTCTCAACAAGCTATCAACTTTCCGATCCTGCGGGTCCTTCAACGCCGCAGCACCTTTCACCGGGATAGTAGTCCATTTAGGAACCGCGGAAACTGCCGTGTCCACCTTCGGCGAACGAAAGAGCTCTCTATCAGCCTCCGACAGAAGATACAATTTAGGCAACAGTCTAGCCCCACGCAAAGCGGACTCTGGACTGTTCCACTCCTCCTGGATCATAGCTTTAAAAACCCTATGGAGCGGAAAGACTCTGTGGGAAGTGCGCACCGCCTGCATCAAGGGATCCTCCAACTTGTCCTCTGCAGTGGCATCTTCCACGGGTATGTTCAATACCTTGAGGGTTTCGGCAATCAGAGCCGGAAGTTCCTCTTTACGAAATACACGCACTATTCTACTACTCTGCTCGTCGTCCAACAACTCGCCATCTTCTAAATCCTCCACAGACTCCAGCTCGAGAGCCTCCCCCAGCCCCTCGTGGAACTCGTCCCCAGGAGGCGCAGAATCCGCAACACTCAGGGGCCGGCTCTTCTTTGGTGGACCAGTGTCTCCCTCTACTGAAAGTGGACGCTTTAGCCCACGGCGGGGCAGGACCGAGCCTTCCCCCGCCGGCTGCAAGAGAGCCAGAGCCTCCTGCATGAGAGAGAAAAAGGCGGGTGGAACTCCCAGGGATCCCTCCTGGACGCCCCCCGCCAACAGGCGCTCCGGCACTGCAGAAATCCCCGGACCAAGGACCGTCTCTGCCTGCTCTGATGTCCCTTCTGTAGATACAGGTGGGAGATCTGCACTGGAGCCCTCCAGAGGGTCCTCCATGCCAGCACCCACAGCAGAACAAGTGGCACAGACTCGGGCTTCCAAATTACTACTTCTACGAATGCCACAGACGAGACACCGAGGACTAGGAGGCATGGCTATGCACACAGCCCTTTGCCAGCAAAGCAGGAACACCTTGCTGAAGCAAACAGAGCAGAAAAAAAAAATCACGATTTTAAAAGTGCTCAAAAACGCTCCAAATTGCAGGATTAGATAGAGCTGGAGTCAATTAGCTGATATCTGACCAAGAAATGCAAAAACGAAGCTCCTATCCCTAAAAAAACACACGAAGAAAAACAACTTTGAAAAAAATCCAAAATGGCCGCCAGACCCGATCCCGCCAAAAAATGGACCAGAAAAAATACCCAAAAGGTCTAAAACACTCCCCAGAGCTGATTCCAGGCCACCCCAAGGCCTCCACCACTGCCTTTAGAAAGAAAAAGCTTCAAACTCTACTCACCCACACACAGGAGTGGAGGGGGGGTCAAAACACTGAGAGTGCTGTCCAGCGTGCCTGTCACAAGCTCTGAGTAGCAGTTATCAGAGTCAATAACAGAGTAATAACCGCTCAGGGCAGCTCGGGGAACCCCTAAATCAGTCAGGGGACCCTCAGAGCCTACTGCTGTATTCAATTGCTGCCTGTAATTGTCTTCAACCTTCTCCTCACCCACCAAGGGGGTTCGGTAGAAAGGAGACCTGTGTCCTGTGCAGCTCCCCTGCTTGTTTGACCTATGGGGAGACTGACAGAGAGAGACAGAGAGAAAAAAACAGATTAGAGAAAGACAGAAGGGACACAGTCAAAGATTTCCTCCACAGCAGCAGCCCAGCACCTAAATCTAGAAAATAATAAAACACTAAAGCTCTGCTTATTTGTTCCTAAGGAGCCCAGTTCTGGGCTCTGACTTCCAAGCTGCTTGGAGACTGAGATACTGATGTGTGGGCGGTCCTTGGGGCTGCATATAGCTGGATGATCAAAGAGATGAAGATGTTCAGTCTCCAAAGCTGCTGGTGGAGGTTCACAACTCTATGGTTCCGGGACTGGACTAGAGGGACGCTAAGGAACACGTCTTAGAGGAAAGGGGCTGCTCTCAGGTGCAGATCTTTATCCAAATCAGTCATTCATTGAGGACCTGAGATTAATTAAGCTTCATGTGAACAAGGTATATTAGACGTATTAGATACACTTTTATTAGTATAAGCATCTACACCAACCCTTAGTAAGTACAGAATTTAAAGAACTAAACACAAGCTTTAAACTAAGATGCAGACAACAGTCCAGCAGCGAGATGGGGGCTTTCCAGTCTTTTGCATTGAGTGTCACATGTATAATTTTCTCCCAGTTGGTGAGAGGTCTTACGTCTGCACTAAGTGCAAGGAGCTCTTTGCTCTTAGGAAACATGTCCGTTCTCTAGAGGCTAGAGTAGTAGACCAGGAAGACATAAGAAAGACAGAGAAGTACATGGACGAGACCTACAGGGATATAGTCCTGAAGGCCCACCTCCAGTCTGGTAGCATCCCTGTTGCCATGGTGGAGAGAGGTCACGTGACAGGAGAGCATCACCCTAGTGTGGCAGGACGTGATACTGTAACTAGGACCTGTCCTCCAGGTGATGTAAAACCCTCTCGCACTGACGACATTTCTCCAGGGCCATGTGCCCATGAGGGAAGGGTTAGGACAGCTGTTATAGTTGGTGATTCAATCATTAGGCATGTAGATAGCTGGGTGGCTGGTGGATGTGAGGATCGTCTGGTAACATGCCTACCTGGTGCGAAGGTAGCGGACCTCACGCACCACCTAGATAAGATCTTAGATAGTGCTGGGGAGGAGTCTGCTGTCTTGGTACATGTCGGTACCAATGACATAGGAAAATGTGGTAGGGAGTTGAAATCCAGAACTTCCAGGGTAGCGTTCTCCGAAATGCTTCCCGTTCCATGTGCAGAGCTCCGGAGTTTCAATGCGTGGATGAGACGATGGATGAGGGTTTTGGATTTGTTAGGAACTGGGGAACATTCTGGGGAAAGGAGGGGCTCTTCCGAAGGGATGGGCTTCACCTTAACCAGGATGGAACCAGACTGTTGGCATTAACCATTAAAAAGGAGCTATAGGAAGCTTTTAAACTAGAAAATAGGGGAAAGCCGACAGTCGCCCAAGAGCGCATGGTTCGGAAGAAGGTATCCTTGAAGGATACTACCAAAAGCAGTGAGGTTCCAAAAAATAGTAAAGTAGCCCAAATGCCCTTGAGTATGGTGCAGACAGAGTGTAAAGATTCCAAATTACCCATGCCTACCAATAGCCAGATTAATATTAATAAAATACAGTCTCTAAAATGCTTGAATGCAAATGCTAGAAGTCTAAGCAAGAAGATGGGAGAGTTAGAATATATAGCACTAAATGAGAGGTTAGATATGATTGCAATCTCAGAGACATGGTGGAAGGAGGATAACCAGTGGGACACTGTGATACCTGGGTACAAATTATATATCGTAATGATAGAACTGATCAAATTGGTGGAGGGGTTGCACTCTATGTTAGAGAGGGCATTGAGTCAGAAAGGATTAAAGTTTTGCAGGAAACAAAATTTGCTGTAGAATCTCTATGGATTAAAATTCCATGTATGAAGGGGAAGGTGATGGCAGTGGGGATGTACTAACGACCGCCTGGCCAGAATGACCAAATGGATGATGAAATGTTCAAAGAAATCAAGGAAGCTAACAAAAGTTACAGCGCAGTAATAATAATGGGTGATTTCAATTACCCCGGTATCGACTGGGTCAGTGTCACGTCAGGACATGCTAGGGAGATAAAGTTCCTAGATGAAATAAATGACTGCTTCTTGGAGCAGCTGGTTCATGAACCGACCAGAGGGGAAGCCATACTGGACCTAGTCCTTAGTGGAACACCAGATCTGGTGCAAGAAATAAGGGTGTTGGGACCACTTGGCAATGGTGATCATAGCATGATTGTGTTTGATTTAATTAGTGGAGGAGGGATAGTAAAGAAATCCACAATACTACCTTTTAACTTTCGAAAGGGAGACTATGATAAAATGAAGAATATAGTTACGAAAAAACTAAAAGGAGCGGTTGCAAAGGTTAAAGACTTACATCAAGCTTGGGTGTTGTTTAAAAATACTATCCTGGAAGCCCAGACCAGCTGTATTCCACGCATTAAGAAAAGTGGAAGGAAGTCCAAAAAACTGCCAGCATGGTTTAAAGGTAAGATCAGTGAGGCTGTTGCTGCCTAAAAAGCATCTTTCAAGAAATGGAAAAAAGAGCCAAATGACGAAAAATGGAAATAGCACAAGCACTGGCAAGTTAAATGCAAAGCATTGATAAGGCAGGCAAAGCGAGAATTTGAGAAGGAACTTGCTACGGAAGCAAAAACACGAAATAAAGACTTTCAATTACATTCGTAGCAAAAGGCCTGTGAGAGTCAATTGGATCATTAGATGATAGAGGGGTAAAAGGGGCAGTAAGAGGAGACAAGGCTATAGAGGAGAGACTGAATGAATTCTTTGCTTCGGTCTTTACTGAGGAAGATGTAGGGATGTTACCCAAGACTGAAGTGGTATTTAAAGGTGATACTGCAGAGGAATTGAGAGAAATATTGCTACACCGGGAAGATGTATTACAACTATTTGATAAACTGAATAGTAGCAAATCACCTGGACCGGAGGGTGTACATCCAAGAGTGTTGAAAGAACTGAAATATGAGATTGCAGACCTGCTATTAGTAATCTGTGAACTTTCATTAAAATCATCTGTACTACCTGAAGATTGGAGGATCGCCAATGTAACGCCAATTTTTAAAAAGGGTTCCAGGGGTGATCCAGGAAATTACAGACCGGTGAGCCTGACGTCAGTACCGGGGAAAATGGTAGAAACCATCATAAAGAACAAAATTACACAGCATGTAGATAGTCATGGCCTAATGGGAGACAGCCAACATGGCTTTAGACAAGGAAGATCTTGTCTTAGTAATCTGATATGTTTTTTTGAAGGTGTGAATAAACAGGTAGACAAATGTGAGTCAGCTGAAATAGTGTATCTGGACTTTCAGAAAGCCTTTGAAAAGGTCCCTCATCAGAGACTTTTGGCAAAACTAAAAAGTCATGGGATAGGAGGCAGTGTACTATTGTGGATCGGGAACTGGTTAAAAGATAGAAAGCAGAGGGTAGGGTTAAATGGCCAATTTTCCCAATGGAAAAAGGTGAATAGTGGAGTACCCCAGGGATCTGTACTGGGTCCGCTACTTTTTGACATATTCATAAATGACCTGGAAAAGGGAATAACTAGTGAGGTTATCAAATTTGCAGATGACACAATGGTTTATGGTTTATGGTTTAGGCATTTGATATACCGCCCTTTACTTACACATCAGAGCGGTTTACATGTATATACTAACAGGTACTTTTTATTCCCTTGTCCCCAAAGGGCTCACAATCTAAGTGTACCTGAGACAATGGAGGGTTAAGTGGCTTGCCCAAGGCCACAAGGAGCAGCCATGGGACTAGAGACTGTTTAAAGTTGTTAAAACCCAAGAGGACTGTGGAAAACTGCAGGAGGATCTGGATAAATTGGAAGACTGGGCATCCAAATGGCAGATGAAATTTAATGTGGACAAGTGCAAAGTTATGCACCTAGGCAAGAAGAACCCACACTATGGTTACACAATGCAAGGTTCCACATTAGGAACCACCACCCAGGAAAAAGATTTAGGAGTCATCGTGGATAACATGTTAAAAACCTCCGCCCAGTGTGCAGCGGCGGCCAAGAAAGCAAATAGAATGCTAGGTATCATAAGGAAAGGAATGGAAAATAAAACAAAGGATATTATAATGCCTCTGTGTCGTTCCATGGTACGACCGCACCTTGAATATTGTGTGCAATCCTGGTAGCCGTATCTTAAAAAAGGATATAGCGTTATTAGAAAAGGTACAGAGGAGAGCCACCAAGATGGTAAAGGGGATGGAAGGCTACTCCTATGAAGAGAGGCTACAAAGGTTAGGGCTCTTCAACCTGGAAAAGAGACGGCTGAGGGGAGATATGATAGAAGTCTATAAATTAATGAATGCAATGGAACGGGTAAACATAGATCGATTGTTTACGCTATCGGAATATAGAAAGACTAGGGGACATGTAATGAAGCTACAGGGTAAACTATTTAAGACAAATAAGAGAAAATATTTTTTCACTCAACGTGTAATCAAACTCTGGAATTGGTTACCGGAGGATGTAGTAAGAGCTGTTAGTGTAGCTGGGTTTAAAAAAGGTTTGGACATGTTCCTGGAGGAAAGGTCCATAAACCATTATTAAAAAGGGACCCAGGATATCAACGCTTGACCCAATACAAGCATTGTGGAACTTGTGTCTCTTGGGGATACTGCTAGGTACGTATGACCTAGATTGGCCACTGTTGGAAACAGGATACTGGACTTGATGGACCTTGGTCTGACCCAGTATGGCATATCTTATGTTCTTATGTTCTCTTTGCAATGGTTGCATGTGCGCTCAAGCCCCCAGTTCCATCTCTATCATGGCTGCCATGGAGCCCAAGAGTAGGAAATAATGCTATGCTATCAGAGCTTGCATACTAAGGAAGCACCTTGTCTAACAGCAATGACACCCGACCAAGGTCATTCTGGAAGCGGGCCCCCAGATTAAGTCTTGTGACGGCTGAAGGTGGCTCTTCGCCACACTGACCACCCAGCCTAGCTCCTGCACGCAGGAGATTACTCTGTTTCTGGCGTGTATGCTTTCCCTCCCTGGACTTTGCCTGAATCAGCCAATCGTCCAAGTATGGGTGCACCAAAATTCCGTCTTGTTGGAGCGCCATGGCTACCACCACCATGACCGTAGTAAAGGTCCACAATGCCATTGCTAGGCCAAACGGCAGCGCCCGAAACTGGAAGTGCCCCATCAGCACTGCAAATTGCAGGAACTGCTGGTGTTCCTCTTGAATTGGAATATGCAAATAAGCCTCCGTGAGGTTGAGAGATATCAAGTTGCCTGCACCTCTATGATCACCGAGTATAATGTCTCATGTGAAAGCATGGATCTGGTAGACAGCGATTTACCCCTTTGAGGTCTAAAATCGGGTGGAAGATCCTGTCTTTCTTCGAGACGATGAAGTAAATGGAGTTTCAACCGCATCCACATTGGTCTGGCAGAACCTCCACCACAGTGCATAGCTCTAAGAGTCGCAACAGCGTCTGCCTTATTGCCTGGCATTTCTTTTTGGCCTTGCACGGGGAGATAAAGGCTGCCCACAGAGGTCATGCGAACTCCAGGGAGTAACCCTCCTTGATGATACGCAGAACCCACTGGTCGGAAGTGAGCCTGGTCCAGGCATTGTAAAAGTTCCATAGCCAACCCCCCACGGGACTCACGTCTGCCTGGACCTGCCTCTCCTCATTGGGCTTTCTTGGGCCCAGAAGATGCCGAGGGGAAAAAAACCTATGCCTGCTTCTCTGAAGCCATGAAAAATCTGGCCTTTGGCCGAAAAATGCCCTCTCTAATAAGGGGCCAACTGGGCCATGCGAAAACGCCTGAAATCTCTAAATTGTCCCCGGCCCAGAGGCCCGGAGCAGAACGGCTTCTGCTTATCCTCCGGCAATGACCCTTGTGGGTCTGCAATCAAAGGTCCCGCTGTATGGATGATCTTGAAGAAGTCGTTATGCCTAAAGGCAGTGGTACACATCCCCCCGGATAAGGGGAGCAAGGGCAGATACTCCATCTATTCTACGGTGCCAAAGAAGGACGGTTCCTCCTGGTCTTGGCTGTCCCATAGAATGAGAAGTTTAGTGTTAAATCGATGATGGCATTATGTCCTGACACCTACTTTCCATGGATACGGCTGGACCTGTGGAAGATTTGTGGTGGGGGAGGGGTAATTGGAAAATCTATAATGTCTGCATTTATGGGGTTTTTTTGCAGTGTATGTAGGACCCATGATCATAATAAACAAATGTATATTGACTATTGTTCATATTATTTTTGGACGTTAATCAAAATTATTGAACCATATTTAATAACCATATAGACAGAAAACGTTTCCATACAAATGCAGATTCTCTTTGAGTCTCAAAGCTTGAAAGTGAAACTTAAAGACTGCTTATGTTACAAGTGACTTGATTTTGGTTAGGTAGCCAGATATAAAGGATAATTTTGTATACAGTGCCTAGGTAGGGAAAAGACACGCAGGGGTGCTGATAGCAAGTGGAGAGACTTTCTCCCCTCTCCTCCAGATTGCCCCATCCAGATCCTCTCCTCTATCAGGTAGCCACCATATGATGTAAATGTTCTGCTTTTAGTTGCTGCTCCAGTGACTGCTAAAGTTGCTTTCAGGTGAGGTGACAGACGTTTTCATTGGGTGGCCTGAGAATCTAAGTATCCAGGTCAGATTTAGTGTTTGTTTTTATACTTGTCAGCTGAATTCAACTATGCTTGATGAGGCAGTGTAACTGATGATGACAAAAATAAGCAAAATTAGATAGGTACTTGTAAAAGATTAATGTGTATTTATGTCAGACACTAACTCCAAATAAGCAATTTTGTAGCCTAGAGTTTGCTTGCTGCATTCTGATACTAAATTAGCCCACATGTGAAAGTGTCTGAGACAGTAATCATATCTGCTCCAGTACTAACAAGAAAATGTCTCTTGACTATTCCAGCTTTTGAAATGATATATTTGATTTATGTAGATTGATTCTGTGTCTACAGAGAATTCTTGTACTGAGTGCTTATAGGCATACTGGAACCTAATTACCTACCAACATGAAAAGGTACACTGTACAGCTAATGAAAAAAAGAAAATTGCACTTCTTTTGAGCAAGAAGAACTGAGGTAGCATCTAGGAGTTCAGTAAATATTACAGGTGCTAATGGAAAAATGCAGAAAATATTGCAGCTGAAAAAAACATGAGAATATGTAGGAAGAATTCTTCCTGCAGACTGACAGAAAGTGATAAAAAAATGAGGTTGAAAATGATAATGAAGTTCTCTCTCTCTTCTTTTAAATAGTTTAGTCCTATTACTTTTAATCTATGCACAACAGCAAAACATTCTGAGTATGTTATCCTTGATTCGGCTCTCTCTGGAGCCTCTGGATTAATTACTACACAGAAAGAGAAAATAGGTAGAAATGCCTGTCTTGCCCTGGGGTTAAGGTGCCAGAGAGATACCTTGCATCATGTAACTGTAGTTCGGGTTGTTCTTCACCAAATATTTCATCTGTCAATTGGATGCTCAGTTTCCCAATTTCTCAAGGTCCTCTGGCAATTTTTCAAAATCCTCTTGTGATTTAACATCTTTGAATCCTTTTTTGTCATCTACAAATTTCCCCTCTTTCTCCTTAACTGGCTTAAGAGGCTATAAATCAAACATTGTGCCTGGGTGGGTGGGAAATAAACACTAACTGGAAGTTTGTCTTTTAAACTATACCTTAACTGACTTAATAAATACAGAATTTTAAATAGACAGATTTTATCAGCTTAACCCACAGAATTCCCTTTCCCCAAGATTTGGAGAATTTTCCAGCAGGTTAATACGTACCAGTGTAGATTCCTTCCCTGCAGAGCAGCTCCTCTCTCAGTCCTTCAAGACTTAAATTAGGATGAGTACACAACACCACCCTATTGTGAAAAAGCTTAGGGCCCAATATTCAGTGGCGGTGGCTAGCGCGATTACAGCGGTTAGCCTTTGCCGCTGAACCCTTGACTTAGATTATTCAATACTGGGGCCATATTCACTTACACTCAGGACACAGTGCGCACAACCCAGAAGTTCAGAGAACTCAACAGTGAACAATTCATCGATGCAGTCCCCCCTCCACTGCAAACTCAATTCAGCAAACTCAGACCTCCACAAAATGATAACAATCTGGAATGATGCACTATCCACAGCTGCATTTGTACCCCCAAAGAAAAAAGCGTTAACACACAACAGTGCCCCATGGTATTCTACATCCCTACAGAAACAGAAAAGCAGCTTACGCCGTCTTGAAAGAAAATGGAGAAATTCAAAAGGCCCGCTTCTCCAAAATACTTACACTAAACATCTCAAGACATATAACAGAGAAGCCCTAAACTAAAGCGGGAATAGCGTAGTTACTCACCTGTAACAGGTGTTCTCTAGGAGCAGCAGGAATCAGTCCTCACATATGGGTGACATCGGCGCCGACGGAGCCCTCACGGAGCAATTCTCCCCAGCTTTCAAAGAAAGCCTTTGGGAATTGCAGCGCGCATGCGCGGTCTCCTTCCCGCCCAAGAGTGCCATCTTAGCCAGTCTGATGACATAGCTAAAAGACAGCATAAAAATTTGCAAAAAAACTTAAGCAGATGATTGCAACTCCAAGGGGAGGAGGGAGGGTTGTGAGGACTGATTCCTGCTGCTCCTGGAGAACACCTGTTACAGGTGAGTAACTACGCTTTCTCCAGGACCAAGCAGGAAGTCAGTCCTCACATATGGGACTCCCAAGCTTAAGGCTACCGGAGACCCTAAGCACAAAAATGAGCTCCCTCTAGCTCAGCGGCACAGAAGGAAGGAATCTTCACTGAATTATCACCCACCGGTAGCCCACATCCGGGATGGAGGGTAGGAGTTGCTCAAACCTCGAAGAGATTTCGGAGGACTGCCTGTCCGAAAGCACTGTCCCTGTGGGACTCCCTCTCGAGACAGTAATGGACCGCAAAAGTCTGGCTCGAAGACCAAGTAGCGGCCCGGCAGATGTCTGCCAGCGGAACAGAGCGGAGGTAAGCCACTGACGTAGCCTTCGCCCGAACACAATGAGCCGTGACTCGACTTTCTAACGAGAGTCCGGCTGCCCCATAAGCCCAAGCGATACAGTCAGCAACCCAGATGGACAAAGTACGCTTGGAGACCGGGAGCCCCAATTTATTGGGGTCAAAAGACACAAAAAGCTGAGCAGCTTTACGGTGCTCCCGCGTACGGTCAAGGTAGAAGTTCAATGCCCTTCTACAGTCCAGGGTATGCAGGACCATTTCAGCTCGGCTGGAGTGTGGCCTGGGAAAGAAGGTCGGAAGTACCACCTCCTGATTGATGTGAAAAGGGGAAACCACTTTTGGAAGAAATTTAGGGTGAGTCCGTAGGACTACCCTATTTTTGTAGAACCGAGTGTAAGGGGGATCAGACACGAGGGCCTGCAATTCACTTACGCGTCTAGCGGAAGTGAGGGCTATCAGGAATAACGTTTTCCAAGAAAGAAAACGGAGAGAACAGGTAGCCATAGGTTCAAAAGGCGGACAGGTGATCCGCTGTAAAACCACATTCAGATCCCAGTCAGGAGCTGGCGGGCGCAGAGGTGGTTTAAGTAGAAGGAGACCTCGGAGAAACCTCACTACGAGAGGGTCGCTGGAAAGAGGTCTGCCGTCCACCGGCACATGATGTGCTGAAAGAGCACTGAGGTGAACTTTGACGGAGTTGGACTTAAGTCCCAGATTAGAGAGGTAGAGCAAGTACTGCAAGATCACCGACACCGAGCAGGAGAAGGGATCCTGAGACTGCTGGGTAGACCAAACGGAAAAGCGACGCCATTTAAGGGCATAGCATTTGCGGGTAGAAGGTCGCCGGGAAGCTAGGACGACCTCTTCCACCTCTGCCGGCAGGAGAAGGGGAGCAAGGACTACCCTTTCAGCAGCCAGGCCATTAGATTGAGAGATCTGAGGTTGGGGTGTAGCAGGGACCCCTGATCCTGTGTTAGGAGATCCGGTTGAAACCCCAGAGGGAACGGATCCTCTACCGCTAATTGCAGCAGGAGTGGAAACCACGGCTGTCTGGGCCAGCGAGGGGCCACCAGGATCATGGAAGCTTTGTCTCGGAGAACCTTGAAAAGAGTTCGAGAGACTAGCGGGATGGGAGGAAAAGCATACAGAAGGCTCTCCGACCATGAGAGTAGAAAAGCATCTGCCGCTACTCGACGGGGATGTGGCTGACGAGAGCAGAAGCGAGGAAGTTGCCGGTTGAGAGGACTGGCAAAGAGATCCATCGTGGGGAGTCCCCACTTCAGAAAAAGTTTCTGAACTACCAAGGGATCCAGGCGCCACTCGTGCGGCTGGAGGATCCTGCTGAGTTTGTCCGCCAGGCAATTTTCTTGGCCTGGGAGATAAACTGCCTTGAGAAGAATGCCGTGACTGACGGCCCAAGAGCAGAGCTTCTGAGTTTCTCGGCAGAGAAGGAAGGAGCCCGTGCCCCCCTGTTTGTTCACATAGAACATGGCAACTTGATTGTCCGTCTGGACAAGGACGGACTGGTGAGAAGTCAGGTGGGAGAAAGCCTTGAGCGCCAGACGGATTGCTCTGAGCTCCAGGAAGTTGATCTGCTGAGCAGACTCCCACGCGGTCCAGAGACCTTGAGTACAGGCCCCTTGGCAATGCGCTCCCCAACCCAGGAGGGAAGCATCGGTCGTCAGCACTTGAGCCGGCTGAGGTGACTGAAAAGGCATTCCGAGCACCAGGTTCGGCTGATGAAGCCACCACTGTAGAGAAGAGGCCAGCGGCCCAGAGATGCGCACTAAGTCGGCTAGTCCGCCTGTGGCTTGTTGCCACTGCTTGCGAAGGCACCATTGAGCAGGCCGCATATTCAGGCGGGCATTGGGGGTCACGTGGACGGTGGAAGCCATATGGCCGAGTAGTCTCAGGAAGCGCCTGGCGGAGACCAGGGACTGGCTGCGAAAACGGCCGGCTAGGTCCATGAGCCGTTGAGCCCTGTCGAGAGGCAGGAAAGCTCGCGCCTGAGGAGTGTGCAGTCTTGCGCCGATGAACTCGAGATCCTGTGAGGGGAGCAAAGTGGACTTTGCGAAGTTTATGACAAAGCCCAAGTATTGCAGAAGAGTCACCGTGCGGTGTGTGGCGTTGGTGACTTCCAGAGAGGACGATGCTCTGATGAGCCAGTCGTCGAGGTACGGAAAGACATAGAGGCCGTGAAGCCGGAGATAGGCCGCCACCACCGCGAGACATTTTGTGAAGACTCGCGGTGCGGAGGATAGGCCAAAGGGCAGTACTCTGTACTGGTAATGATTTCCTGCCACCACAAACCTTAGGTATTGGCGGTGGCTTGGGTGGACGAGGATGTGCGTGTAGGCATCCTTTAGATCCAAGGAGCATAGCCAATCTCCCTGCTGGAGGTAGGGCAGAAGGATTCCAAGGGTAAGCATCTTGAACTTTTCCCGCACGAGGAACTTGTTGAGGTTGCGCAAGTCCAGGATGGGTCTGAGGCCTCCTGTCCTTTTTGGTATTAGGAAATACCTGGAATAAAAGCCTTGACCTCTCAGGTGGTGGGGCACCGGTTCCACAGCCTGTTCCTGAAGAAGACTTGCTAACTCCTGAAGGAGTAAGTCCCTGTGCAGAGGGAGTCGTGGAGGTTCTCCCGGGAAATAAGAGGGAGGGA
Organism: Ichthyophis bannanicus; assembly: GCA_033557465.1. Lineage (NCBI taxonomy): Eukaryota > Metazoa > Chordata > Amphibia > Gymnophiona > Ichthyophiidae > Ichthyophis > Ichthyophis bannanicus. The sequence goes on from CM066046.1 coordinate 39,849,277, forward strand.
CCTGGCGGAAGTGGAGAAGATAGCCTTCTCTTACGACTTGAAGCACCCAGGCATCTGAAGTGATGTTGGACCACCTGTGGGCGAAGTGAACCAGCCAGCCTCCGGTGCTGGGAGGAGCCAGCTGAGGGGGAGAGGCTATGCTGATGAAGTCAAAAACCCCCACCCTGCTGAGCAGGGGCTGGTGGTGCAGGCTTGGGGGCTTGCTGCCTACGGGACCCGTTACCCCGTCCCTTGGCCTGCTGGCCCTGTTGGGGAGCTGCGGAGGCCTGATATTGAGGGTAGTGTTTATAGGCAGCCGCCTTTCTCGGGTAAAAGGACTTCTTTCCCGAGCCCTTCTTTTTCTGGGAAGAGGCGGAGGTCTTCCTAGAAAGCCTAGTCCTGGTGAGAGTCTCCGTCTCGATTTGTGCAGCCTTTTCAGCCATGGGCTTGCCAAAGAGGTTCTCACCTCGGCAGGGGACATCGACCAACTTGTCCTGCACCCAGGGTTCAAGGTCAGACGACTGAAGCCAAGCCTGTCGGCGGGCACCGATGCCGGCTGCGGCTACACGAGCCGATGCTTCAAAGCCATCATAGGCTGCTTGGGACATGAATTTGGAGCATTCCCGAATACCAGTTGTCAAGGCCAGGAACCTCCGCAAAGGTTCCTTGGATAGTCCAGCGGAGAATCCGGCTATCTCTTTAGCCAGGTCTCGGAGATACATGCCCATGTAGAGCTGGTAGGTCTGGACACGACAAGCAAGCATAGAGCCCTGGAAACACTTCTTACCAAGGCAATCCAGGTTACGGGCCTCCCTGCCAGGAGGCACCGAGGAGTGCATCTTTTGGCTCTTAAGCCTATGCATGGCCGATTCCACTACCATGGAATGGTGCGGCAGCTGTGCTTTTTGGAAGCCAGGACTCTTGCGGACTCGATAGATGGAATCGACCTGCTTGCTTAATACCGGCGACGAGGCCGGACTCTCCCACATGCGGAAGAGTAGCCGTTCCAGCATGGGAGGAACCGGTACAGTAAAGTGTTCCCTGGCGGGAGAGTCATACTGAAGGGCGTCGAGCTCTTCGGCTCGAGGCTCCTCCTCGGGATCCGCAGGGAAGGCCAAAGCCTTGGCCATATCCCTGACGAAGTCCGAGAACCGGGCATCCTCCGGAGGGGACTGCTTCCGAGGTTCGGACTCAGGTGAGTCCGAGGGGACACACCGAGTCCGAAACGAATCAGGTGACTCTTCTTCTTCAGACTCCCAGGCCGACTCCGAGGAGGAATCGGTGGGGTCGGCTCGGGCAGGCGGAGGCGTCGGCCGCCCCGACACCGAGGGAGTCGGCGTCGACGACCTCGGTCCCGAACGGGAGGCCGAGGGTGACCTCGACCGAGGATCGACTCGAGTTCGCATGGACTCGAGGATCGGCTCGGTCTCCGGGGTCGACTTAGACGTCGACGTCCCGGCGGTCGGGGCAGTGGCGCCAGCGAGGCTAGCGATCAGTGCCCGCTGCTGGTCCATGAAGGCAGACAGTCTGCTCTCCAAGGCCGTCAACCTGAGTCCGACCTCAGGTGACCCAGCAGCCCCCGACTCGGGCCCCGACGGCGTCGGGCCCGACGTCGGACCTCTCGGAGGCGAGTCCAGGAGGACTACAGGACTTACCCGAGCAGGCAGCTCCGACTCCAGACGAGGTCGCTTCGGGAGGTGCTCCTTCTCTAAAGACCCGGGACGGCTATCGGGGCTATGCGACCTGGCCCTCGCGGAGCCAGGAGCGTCCACCGACGCTGCCCTTGCGGGTTTTACCTTCCGTCGATGGTCCCCGGAGGGAGAACCCCTGTCGGAGGAGCTTCGGCGATGGTCAGAGCTGGAACCTCTGGACGCCGAGGCCTCCGACGAGGTCCGGGTACGGCCGGGGTCAGCGAAGATTCTTTCCCGCTGGTGCCGCCGACTCCTTAACGCTTTGGAGGACATTTTGCCACAGGCCCCACAGATCAGTTCTTCGTGATCCGGGCCCAGGCAACGGAGGCAATTATCGTGTGTGTCAGTGTGACATATTTCTGTCACACTGAACACACCGCTTGAAACCACTGGCAGCCATCGGGGGAAAAAGGGCCCCTGCAAGGTCAAAGGACCGGGCTGCCAGCGAAAAACCGAAAAACGAAACTGACCAAAATCAGAAAAACCGAAAAATAAGAGAAGGACTCGCAACGGCGTCGCGAGTCCGGGCAGGAAAAAGACCGGCGTCGAACCGAAGGAAAAAGGAGAAATAAATCACTAAAATCAACTTTTTCAGCGGGGACACGACGGGTACGTCTGTAGGGCTCCGCGGAAAAAAGAAGACTGGCTAAGATGGCACCCTTGGGCGGGAAGGAGACCGCGCATGCGCGCTGCAATTCCCAAAGGCTTTCTTTGAAAGCTGGGGAGAATTGTTCCGCGAGGGCTCCGTCGGCGCCGACGTCACCCATATGTGAGGACTGACTTCCTGCTTGGTCCTGGAGAAACTATGCTAACCTTGTCAACTCGGCAATAAACAAACCAAGAGAGCTATTCTCAATAGTAAAGACATTCACAAGAGAACCAAACAGTGACAACACAAATGAAAAGATATCCACCCAAAAGATTGCCTCCAATCTACTTTCTAAACAGCTACAAACATCTCCGATGGATCAAACCCCAAAGACATACAGCTCTGAAATCAACTCCCAGAAGACATGGTCTTAATTTGAGCTTCCATTTGTTAAAAACATAGAGGTCACAATACAAAGTCTCAACACAACAACCTCTACACTGGACCCATGCCCCATCACATAGATAAAGCTGACCAGATCACATCTGGGTTCACACCTTAACACCACATGTCATGCCTCACTGTCTCTAGGCCTTATGTCCACAGCTCTCAAGCAAACCTCAATTTCATCGCTGCCCAAAAGCACTAAACTTTAAATAGTTTTGTGCAGATGACACAAAACAATTTAAAGTTGTTAAAACCCATGAGGATTGTGGAAATTTGCAAGAGGATCTTGATAAATTGGAAGACTGGGCATCCAAATGGCAGATGAAATTTAATGTGGACAAGTGCAAAGTTATGCACCTAGGGAAGAACAACCCAAACTATGGTTACACAATGCAAGGTTCCACATTAGGAGCTACCACCCAGGAAAAAGATTTAGGCGTCATTGTGGATAACATGTTAAAACCCTCTGCCCAGTGTGCAGCGGCGACCAAGAGAGCAAATAGAATGCTAGATATCATAAGGAAAGGAATGGAAAATAAAACAAAGGATATTATGATGCCTCTTTATCGTCCCATGGTGCGACCGCACCTTGAATACTGTGTGCAATTCTGGTCGCCATATCTTTAAAAGGATATAGCGTTATTAGAAAAGGTTCAGAGAAGAGCCACCAAAATGGTAAAGGGGATGGAAGGATACCCCTATGAAGAAAGGCTAAAAATGTTAGGGCTCTTTAACCTGGAAAAGAGACGGCTGAGGGGAGATATGATAGAAGTCTATAAATTAATGAACGGAGTGGAATGGGTAAACATAGATCGATTGTTTACGTTATCAGAATTTAGGAAGACTAGGGGACATGCAATGAAGCTACAGGGTAAACTATTTAAGACTAATAAGAGAAAATATTTTTTCACTCAACGTGTAATCAAACTCTGGAATTGGTTACCAGAGGATGTAGTAAAAGCTGTTAGTGTAGCTGGGTTTAAAAAAGGTTTGGACAAGTTCCTGGAGGAAAGGTCCATAAACCATTATTAAGAAGGGACCCAGGATATCACTGCTTGACCCAATACAAGCATTGTGGAACCTGTATCTTTTGGGGAAACTGCTGCTAACCTAGATTGGCCACTGCTGGAAACAGGATATTGGGCTCGATGGACCTTGGTCTGACCCAGTATGGCATATCTTATGTTCTAACTTGACCCAACCTCCCCTAAATTATACAGACCAATATCTAGCATCCCGCTAATCACTAAAATCGTAATAAGACAGCTGCAAGATCATCTTGACAAGTTTGTACCCCTTGACCCCCACCAACATGGCTTCAGACAATTCCACGGTGGAAACACTCATCACCTCCCTCCTTAACACCCTCACAACCTCCCTGCAACACACCATGAATGGATTCATCCTAATCTTCCTAGACATCTCTGCTGCCTTTGACTCCATAACACGCCATCAACTACTACGACTCTTGGAGATCGGTCATCATGATACTGCTCTCAACTGGTTTCACTCTTACCTGGACTCCCAGAAGCAACAAGTACGAATTGGCACTAAGACCCTCAGACCCATTCTCACTGAAAGCACAGTTACTTACCTGTAACAGGTGATCTCTGGGAACAGCAGGAATAAGTCTTCACATATGGGTATCGTTGGTACCGACGGAGCCTGCGCGGGAACGCTCCCCAGCGTCGCGAAAGAAAGCTTTTGGGAGCATCCCACAGCGCCTGCGCGCTGCCTTCCAGCCTTTCCTAACTGCCTCTCTCCAGTTCGAGTTTTAAAGCTGAGAGAGAGAGAAGAAAGGAAAGATAGATAGAGAGATACAACTCCTAGGGGAGGAGGGTGGGTTGTGAAGACTTATTCCTGCTGTTCCCAGAGATCACCTGTTACAGGAAAGTAACTGTGCTATCTCCAGGAACAAGCAGGAATGAGTCTTCACATATGGGGACTCCCCAGCTAGAGATGCCTGGGAGATCACCAGATTGTGAGTCCCTGGGAAGGGCTCTACCTCTACCCATGAATCTCAGGCATCCAGTTCAGGGATGGAGGGTAGGAGTTGATTAGGTATGGAACAGGTGTTTGAGAACAGCCTGACCAAACAAGGCATCCCGGCGGGAGTCCTTGTCCAAGCAGTAATGGGCTGTGAAGGTATGAACCGATGCCCAAGTGGCCGCTCGACAGATTTGGTCGATGGACACAGAGTTTAGATGAGCCATAGAGGTTGCCATGGCCCTCACATTGTGAGCTGTGACATGGCCCTCCAGAGAAAGGTTCTTACTTTGGTAGGCAAAGGAAATACACTGAGCAATCCAATTGGACAGAGTTCTCTTAGAGACTGGAAGTCCTAAATGAGAAGGATCAAAAGCAACAAAAAGTTGAGAGGACTTTCTATGTTGCTGTGTCCTGTGTAACTAGAAAGCAAGTGCTCTTTTACAATCCAGGGTATGAAGATTCCTCTCTGCACTTGATGCATGAGGTCCTGGAAAAAAGACAGGTAAAAACACCTCCTGGTTCAGATGAAAAGGTGAGACCACTTTAGGCATAAAGTGTGGATTAGTTCTGAGGACTACCTTGTCATGATGGAACCTTGTATAAGGAGGATTAGCCACTAAAGCTTGCAACTCACTGATACGGCGAGCTGAGGTGACTGCAATGAGAAAAATAACCTTCCAAGACAGGAATTTTAAGGAGGCAGTGGCTAAGGGTTCAAAGGGTGGCTTCATAAGCTGGCCAAGAACCAGATTCAAGTCCCAGGCCACTGGAGGTGGTCTGATGGGAGGTTTAGTCAAAAGAAGGCCTCTCATGAATCTTGCAATAAGAGGATGAGAGGAAATAGGTTGTCCATTGAGAGGCTTAAGGGATGCTGCAATAGCACTCAAATGGACTCTGATTGAATTTGTTTTAAGGCCTGCATGGGATAAATGCAGCAAACAGTCTAGTAAAGAATGCAAAGGTATTGCAAGAGGGTTGAGACCCTTCTCTGCACACCAAATGGAAAACCTTTTCCATTTAAAAGCATAGGAACGTCTGGTGGAAGGCTTTCTGGAAGCATGAAGGATATCCTTCACTTGCTGAGAAAGTTGTAAATCTTGAAGGTCTAGGCCTTCAGCAACCAGGCCCTGAGATGAAGAGACTGAGGATTTGGGTGCCACAAGGTTCCCTCCTCCTGGGAGAGGAGATCTGGAGCAGACCCCAGGTCTAGGGAGGGAGCTTGAGAGAGATGCAGAAGTAGAGGGTACCACACTGTGGCCAAAGTGGTGCTATGAGGATCATAGTTCCTTTGTCTCTCTGAAGCTTGAACAGAGTCTTGGGGATTAGGAGAATAGGTGGAAAGGCATAAAGGAAGTCTTGCCCCCAATGAAGGAGGAAGGCATCCCTGGCCTGAACTCCCTGACATGGAATCCTGGAACAGAACCGGGGAAGTTTGGCATTCCACGGTCTTGCAAACAGGTCTATGTCTGGGGTACCCCAAATTCGAAAAATTCTGGCTATCTGGTCCCCATGGAGGGACCATTCGTGCGGAAGCAGAACTCGACTGAGTCTGTCTGCCCAAGAGTTTTGAACTCCTGGAAGATATACTGCCATGAGATGGATTTGATGCTCTCTGGCGAAGGCCCACAATCTCAGAGCTTCGTTGCAAAGCGACAGAGAGCCAGTTCCTCCCTGCTTGTTTACGTAGAACATAGCTACCTGGTTGTCTGTGTGGATAAGGATTGTCTTGTAGCTGAGCAGGGGGTGGAAGACTCTGAGAGCCAGAAAGATTGCTCTGAGCTCTAAGAGGTTGATATGAAGATATGTCTCCTGTGGAGACCAGATGCCCTGGGTCGAGAGATCTTTTAGATGAGCCCCCCAACCCTTTGGAGAGGCATCTGTTGTAAGGGTTGCTTGGGGTAACACCTGTTGGAAGGGGGACCCCAGCAACAGATTCTGAGTGGACTTCCACCAGTGGAGGGACGAAAATAGGCGACTGGAGGTTGCTATTTTGTCTGACAGGCAACCTGATGCCTGGGTCCATTGTGTGGATAGGGTCCACTGAGCTACTCTCTTGTGAAGGCGAGCATAGGGAACCACATGCACCGTGGATGCCATGTGGCCTAAAAGTTGCAACATCTCTCGAGCAGTTAAATGGGATTTTAACTGAATCTGGGAGGCTAACTGCACCAAGTGTAGGCAACGGGCCTGGGGAAGATAGGCCCTTGCAGTTGTGGTATCCAGTAAGGCCCCTATGAACTCTAGAGACTGAGTAGGGGTAAGATGGGATTTTGGAATGTTGATTACCAGTCCCAGGTACTGAACAACACGCCTTGTGCAGGCTAGAGAAGTCTGGGCCTCTGACTGGGATGGAGCTCGGATGAGCCAGTCGTCCAGATATGGGAATACGAATATTCCTAGAGTGCGTAGGAATGCAGCTACTACTGCCATGCATTTTGTGAACACTCTTGGAGCAGAGGCCAGACCGAAAGGAAGCGAAGGAATCTTCTGTGTGTTGGATGGATGAGAACATGGGTATACGCATCCTTGAGATCTAGAGAACAAAGCCAGTCCTGACTCTGGAGGTATGGAAGGAGAGTTCCGAGAGAAGTCATCTTGAATTTCTCCTTGCATAGAAACTTGTTCAATTCTCTGAGATCTAATATGGGTCTGTAGCCCCCTGTTTTCTTTGGGATGAGAAAATAGGGGGAGTAGAACCCTGAGCCCTGTTGAAGAAGGGGTACTTCTTCTATTGCCCCTTGGGCAAGAAGGGTAGCAATCTCCTGACCTAGAAGGGTGAGGAGAGATGTTGGAGAATTGAACTGTTTCACCATGTGTGAGGAGGAAGGTTTAAGAAATGAAGTTTTTACCCTTCCCTTATGATGGAGAGGGTCCACTGCTCTGCTGTGATTTGTTCCCATCTGGGAGCAAAGTGAGCTAACCTTCCTGGGATGGTGAGGGGCTCTGGATGTTCTAGAGCCAGAAAGGCTAAGTTCTCTAGTGGAAAGTCAAAGGCCCTGAGGAGGCTGAGGCTGTTGGGCCGTAGCAGTCCTCGCAGCCTGGGTTTTGGCCTGTTTTGGTTGTTGCTGTCTCTTTGTAGCAAAACGACCTTGAGAAGAGGCCTGACCATAAGAAGAAAATTTCCCTTTTTTTGGGAAAGATCCCTTTTTGAACAACCTCTTTTTGAAAGGAGCAGTAGTAGACTTTGAAAGTCTATCTAAAGCAGAATTTTCAGCATCCATCTGGTTGGCCTTTGCTTGCCAATCTTTGCCAAACAGGTTTTCGCCTGTACAGGGAAGGTTACCTAGACCATCCTGTACCCAGGATTCCAAATCAGAGGCTTGCAACCAAGCAACTCTGCGTGCACTTATGGCAATAGCTGAGGCTCTACTGACCCCCTCAAAAGAGTCAAAGGCTGCACGGTTGGAAAATTTGGATACATCCTGTGCATGTTTAAGCCAGGTGATATATTCTTCTCTCTTATCTTCTGACATAAAAGGAGATAAGGTTTGCAGATGATCTGTAACTTCTTTTAGAAACATCCCCATATAGAGACTATAGGAGTTGATTCTGGCTACAAGCATACCGGCCTGGAAGATTTTCCTGCCAAAGGCATCTAGGGTTCTGCATTCTCTTCCTGGAGGAGCAGAGGAGTGCCTTTTTGTACTCTTGATCTTTTTCATAGCAGACTCTACCACAATGGAGTGGTGAGGAAGCTGAGTCTTATGAAACCCAGGACAAGGAGGAACACGATACATGGTGTCCAACCTTCTGGAATGAGGGGAGGTGGAAAGAGGAGTCTCCCATATGCCCAACATGTGTTCATAAAGAATCTCATGTATTGGTAAGGTGGCTGCCTCTTTAGGAGCCTTAGGATATTGTAGGATATCTAATTTTTTGGCTCTAGGTTCAGTCTCAGAGGTCACTGAGATGGACAGGCCTTTGGCCACCTCCCTAATAAAGTCCTGAAAAGACAAGTCTTCAGGAGGAGACAGTCTCCTTTTTGGAAAAGAGGTTTCCTGAGGAAGGATCCCCGATGCTTCAATTGAGGCCTCTGAAGAGTCAGAGTCTTCAGAAGTATCGACTGTCTGGATGCTCTCGTAGAGCCAGATACGCGTACCGGGAGGTATCGACATCGGGAGTAATCGGTACCGGGCCGGTACTGATAGGCATCACTGGATAGCGTACCGCTGCCGTCGATGTTGATGTCGATGCAAGCGGTACTGGTATCAGAACCGGAATCGGATCCTGTACCGGAATCGGTACGGGTACCGACAACGGGGTTTGTTGCGGTACCGTAGGCATTGCAGCTTGAATGAATGCCGTGATGGCACGCTGCATGGTCAGAATATTCTGATCCATTGACGCCACCAATGTCTGGATATCGGTACCGGTAGAAACTGCTGGTACCCCAGAACATTGTAACAGGTGATCGGTCGAGGCCGAGCCATCGATGTCAACCTGTGACCCCATAGGTAGTGCTTTGGAAGCCGGAGCCTCCCGCCGGGGTAATTTTGCCGGTGTGGTATCCTCAAGAGTAAGCCCGGGGGCATCTCGATACTTATAGGGAGATGAACTCTTTGAGGACCGGCCAGATTTAAGTTTGGTTACCTGAGATCCATGGGATGAAGAAGAAGCCCTGGAAGACGTTGATGCCACGGAAGCTGCATCAGAGGGAAACAGGGTACTGAGCTTAGCTGCCCGATTCTGTAACCCTCTTTTGGACATCATGGAACAGGACTCACAATCCGCAATGGAGTGGTCAGGACCTAAACATTTTAGACACCAGTCATGGGTGTCGGTGACAGAAATAGTGCTACTGCACTTTGTGCATTTTTTAAACCCGGAGGCGGGTTTTTCCATGAGGGAAAAATATCTCTGTAGGCCTAAGGCCCCAGAAGAAAAATGCACTGAAAAAAGTAGAAGTGTTTTTTTTTTGCGGAATCGAGAAGGCAGACACGCGACTAAAGAAAAATAAAAGAAAATAAGAAATTCTTCAGCGGTGACAGGAAACACGACCTGCTGGCTCCGCGGAAAAGAAGAACTGGAGTGAGGCAGTTAGGAAAGGCGGGAAGGCAGCGCGCAGGCGCTGTGGGATGCTCCCAAAAGCTTTCTTTCAGGATGCTGGGGAGCGTTCCCGCGCAGGCTCCGTCGGTACCGACGATACCCATATGTGAAGACTCATTCCTGCTTGTTCCTGGAGATTACAGGTATACCTCAAGAATCAAGCCTATCAGCCCTTCTCTTCAATATATATATGCAGCCACTATGTCAGATCTTCAAAGCACATAATATTCTATATCAAATCTATGCAGATGACAATGTCAGATCCTCAAACATAGAGACTCACCCACCATAAATCCGCATTGCACGAACTGCACAACTCAACTAAACAAATACTAACAATGTAATAAGGACTCAGAATAACTGTAAAAACAATGTAAATAGTCCATAGTTAATGACACCAAATGTTATACAGTTACAGTGTTACTTTGTTATAATGTTCCAATTCTCTGTAAAACATTGCACCTTATGGTTGTGTTAATCTGTAAACTGCTTGGAATTGTAGAAAGATGGTATAAGTTTAAATAAATAAATAAATATTCAGCTATTGGTATTGAATATCCTGGTCAGCCGGATAGCCAGGAAGCTAACCAGGTAGCGATATTCAGCCGCTGCCTGGTTAGCTTTGGCAGGGAAAGTTAGGGCAACCTTTACTGTGCCTGACTTTCACCACTGAGGGATAGCCAAGCAGTGGCTGAATATCACCACTGCCTGGTTAACCCAGGTACTGCCCTCACACCAACACCAGAATGCTCCAATGCTAACCGTGTTAGTGTTGCTGAATATACCAGTCAACACAGTTAATAGGTCTAGGTCTGTTAATTGTGTTAATCCCTTTCAATTTCAGGTCCTTAGTGTAGGATGGGGATCCATTACTAGAGCCTAGAGCTCACTAACTCTGCATGCTGACGTAACTGCCACCAAAATGAGCCCTTCTAGGTTAGGAACTTCAGTTCACAAGTACTTAGCAGCTTAAAGGGAGTTTTAATCAGCTGAGTTAAAACTGCATTGATATCCCAAGACATTAATGGTGGCTTCATGGAAAGTTCAATAGAAGCAAGCTGTACATGAAATAAACTAAAGATTGTAAAGAGATAAGTGATAAGTGCCATTTGCACTGACCCTTACAGAGTTGGTTTTAAGATCAGAATGTGACAGGTGTAGAAGGTATTCAGTTTTTGTGTGGTACATGAGAATGGATCTAACACCTGACGCTCACACCAGATGGCAAACCTCCGCCACTAGAAGTCATAGGATCTTCAACTGGAATCTCTCCTGGAAGCTAAGATGAAATTGGCTACTGTAACTAGCAGCTTCATGGACCTGAGTTCTAGTCTCTCAACATCCAAGCTATGAAGGCTAGGGATTTAATATTGGGATACAAACGTCTGCCCTGATCCTGTGAAATAAGACTTGGAGAGGTGTCCAGATGTATTGGTTTCTGGATGGAGAGATCATGAAGAAAGGGAAACCAAGGCTTTCTGGGCCAGGAAGGCATGATGAACATCATCGTGCCTTTGTTGCACTGGATTTTCAGGAGAGTTTTTGCTATGAGAGGAATGTGCAGATACGCATTGTGAAGACTGTCCCCCCAAAGAGAGATGAATGCATCCACGGCTAGTTTGTCATGTGTCCCTGTTCTGGAGCAGAACCGAGGGACCTGCTTGTTCCAGGAAATTGGAAAGAGGTCTATTGAGGGGATGCCCCACTTTTGAAAAATAGCTAAAGCTAACTCCCTGCCCAGACCCATTTGTGTGGATGAAAAACTCAACTCAGCCTGTCTGCTAAAATGTATTATTCTGCCTGTTAGCGTCATTCCCTTGGAAAAGGCAAACTTTCAGAATCTGATGGATTTGCAACACAGGAGGTACAAACCAGTTTCTCCCTGCTGGTTTATTGTAAAACATTGTTATTTGGTTGTCTGTCTGAATCATGACAATTTGATTGGCCAACTTAACCCTGAAAACGTTTAGTGCATTCACATTTGCTCTCAGTTCCAGGAAACTGATATGATTTCAGTATGATACCCGTTGGGATATGTTCCTCAGCATAGCTTTAACACATCTGTTGTCAAAGGTTTTTGGGTATAGTGGCTCCTAAAAAGGGAGAGCTCTTGGTCAAACTGGAGGGAAGCACCCACTGGGAGAGACAATCCCGAATAGTATTGTGACATAGATTATGTGTCTGAGCTTTTCCGAGGATTGTTTTCACTGGGTTCTTAGGATCCATTGAGACTGTTTCAAACAGAGATAAGCATGGGTGTTAGATGAATTTCCCAACATTTTTGCACTGATACCTGCTGATTCTCTTGAACTTCCTTCACTTGCTGCACCAAGTGAGTGAGTCTGTCTTGAGGAAGAAAGGTTTTCACCAAAGTCATGTCTATCAGGGATCAAATGAATTCCAATTGGTGAGAAGGGCACAAATTGGCTTTAGAGTACTTTTTGACAAACCCTAGTAGTTCCAGCACCTGAATGATGATGTGTATGGATTCCTGAACATCTTCCTGAGTGGTGCTCTTGACCAGCCAATTGTCCAAGTATGGAAACATATGCACCTCTAGTTTGCATAGATATTGTGTCGCCGCCCCTACTAGGCGGTTGCCTAGTGAAGGCAGCGGGCCATCACATATCTTATATTTTTACTTGAACTCCAGGGTTCAGACCTCTGGAGGTGTAGTTGTGTGTAAAAACAGTCCAAGTGGTTTTCAGGCCAACACAGGAAAAAGTTATTCAATTTTATCGTTTTACAGTCAGGCTTCGCAAACAGACCTTTTGCAGAAAATCTTGAACACCATAACAGAAAGAAGGATATTTTCTCCAAATCAAAACTTTGTCACCAAACTGTATTCCAGCAGTGCTATAAACAAACTGTTTCTTCCAGCAGCTTAACAGAAGAACTTCTTTTCCAAAAACAAACACAGTTGAAAGTAATAGCAATTAGCAGAGTCCAGCAAACCTACAGCTTCCTTCAACGGCTTAAAGTTTTAGCTACCGGACGTCTTCTGCTTCTCAGCACAAAATACTAAAAATTGCTGCATTAAAACATTCACTTCAACACAGGTAATGTTGGTGCTTTAACCTTAAGAGTTCTTTCTTTCTATCCTATGCTTCCTGGATACAAAATCAGGATAAACGGTTTTCTGGATTTCCCTCTCAGTTAAACCGTTAGGCATTCCTTAATCTGAAGTCATGCAGAAAGAGCATTCCATCAAGGAGTCTGTGGAATCCCGTTCCTCTACACCAGGGTCTATTTCCATGTCTTCCTCCTCTGCATTACATGTCACTGGGTTTAAAACAGGCTCAGGAATTTCAAGTTTAACTTCTTTTAAAAGTCTGAACAGTCTTTCCCACTGAGCTTTCCTTCCCCCTTCTGGGTTTGTAGTATAGCTATGAGACTTCTTCCCCTTTAATAAACCCTTTAAAGGCTTTGTCTCTCTCAGCTTATCTTTAGGAACATTCTTTCTGGCAGGCTTTCTACAAGATACAGTTTCTTCCTCAGTATCTTGTAAGCTTATCTCTGAGTCTGGGTTATAGTCCTTAACCCCCACAGACTTTTCCATCCGACCTCTGAGCTTGGCTGTGAACCTCCTACAGCATGGGCTTTTCCAGGAAGTAGCGTCGTCTGAAACAGAGCTGCCTTGGGAATCACTGCAGTGTCTGTTTCCAGACCCTCTAGGCCAGGGGTGTCAAACTCAAATACACAGTGGGCCAAAATGTAAAACTTGAACAAAGTCGCGGGCCAGCATTGAACAAATGAACCTTTTAATATGGACCCAAACAAGATTTGCTTTAACATTGAATATGAAGCAACACTTATTACTATACAATTTATAACTTAATAGTTCAGATATGCAAAAACCAATTTCAAATAAAAAAAAACATCAATGACATTCATTTATTAAATAAGATTTAAATAATAATAAATAATAATAATTTTTAAAATAAAATAATAATAAAATTAATCAGCCATTCAAGCCCATGTCTTGGAGTAGCAAGAAAAAGTGCATAAAGAAAACGTTAATTATTGCTCAGTTTGCTGCACACTGATCTAATCTGATGTGCCCAAGCCAGATACCTGGCATCTCTTCTTGGATGATAGTTCATCAATGTCTGGGCTCAGGCTTTGAGCTGAGGAAATCCTCAGTATCGAGCGAAGGTGTTCATCAGTCAGACGTCTCCTGTGAGATGTTTTGGTCATCTTCATCGAGGAGAAAAGTTGCTCACATAGATAAGTGCTGCCGAACATGGAGAGCATCTGAGCAGCTTGGGTGCGGAGCTGAGGCATTGTGTCAGGGATGAACTGTGGAAACTGGGCGGCGCCCACAGCATCATACTTTGACTTCAGCGTGTCATTACACTGGAGTTCAATTAGCTCCATTTGGAGGTTGGTTGGTGCGTTTTCCACATTAACTGCAAAGGGATTACTGAGCAGTTCAAACCTACATTTCTGGACATCAAAGTCGGCAAATCGCCGGCTAAACTCAGCGCCGAGTACACTGAGTTTTTCAGCAAACTGTGCGCATGGGAACAAGTTGGTAAAGAACTGCGTTTTCATGGTTTGGCAGCAGGGAAAATGGCCAAGGTTTCCTTGCAGCATCTGATTCTCCCACAGGCACAGTTTAGTTTTAAAAGCCCTCACTGCAGCGTACATGTCTGTGATGATGCGCCCCCGCCCCTGAAGCTGCAGGTTCAGCGCATCGAGATGGCTCGAGATGTCACACAGAAAGGCCAGCTCACACAGAAACTTTTTCTCCCGAAGCTCTGCTGTGTCCTTCCCTTTGCTTTCCAGAAACTGACATATTTCCTCATGCAGCTCAAAACATCTATTCAGTACTTTTCCTCGGCTTAACCATCTCACCTCTGTGTGATACGGCACGTCTGCGTATTCCGAACCACACTCCTCCAGAAAAGACTTAAACTGGCGGTGATTCAGACCTTTGGCTCTTATAAAGTTAACTACTTGTGTTACTGTGGTCATAACATGTTCCATCTTTAGGGCTTTACCACACAATGATTCCTGATGTATGATGCAGTGATAAACAGTTAGTTCACCTGCACAGTTCTCTTCCTGCATCTTCTCCCGGACCCTGCCCACCAGTCCACTTGTTTTACCGCACATCGCTGGCGCACCATCTGTCGTTAATCCCATGAGTTTATCCCACGGCAGCTTTATTTCAGTTACGCATTTGGAAACCTCCTCAAAAATTTCCTTTCCTGTGGTTGTGCCATGCATTGATTTGAATCCCAATAGCTCCTCCGTAACACACATATTTGAGTCCACTCCACGGATGAAGACTGACAGCTGAGCAGTATCAGATGCGTCGCTGCTCTCATCCACAGCAAGGGAGAATGCAACGAAATCTTTTCCCTTTTCCAAAAGCTGGTCATACAGATTGGTGGCAAGATCACATGTGCGATCAGCTACTGTGTTTCTGCTCAGGCTCACGTTTGAAAAGGCTTGCTTTTTCACTGGGCACACGATGTCACAAACTTTCAACATGCACTTTTTCACAAACTCTCCCTCATTAAAGGGCCGGGCTGATTTTGCGATCTCTGCTGCCACAATATAACTAGCCTTTACAGCAGCCTCACTTTGTGATGTGGCTTTTTTGAACATATTCTGTTGTGAAACCAAACTTCTTTTCATCTCCTCCACTTTCTGGCTCCTTTGAGTCATGTCCAGGTCCTTGTACTTCTCATGGTGTTTTGTTTCATAGTGTCGTCGAATGTTATACTCCTTAGTTATAGCCACGTTGACTCCACAAATCAGACAAACAGGTCTGTCTTTTACATATGTAAACAAATATTCTGTCTCCCACCTGTCCAGAAAGTTCCTGTTGTCTGCCTTTCTTTTTGCCATTTTTGGGAAGGGGTTCCACAGTGACAGTTGTAGCTTGAGATCGCTATGACTTCTGTCACACAGGAGAGGGCGTTTCTGGGACCTGTCCTGATTGATGCGCCAAAACAACAGCAAGGCATTATGGGATTTGTAGTATTAGCGATGAATGAATGCGCTGTATAATACCGGCGGGCTAGCTCTAGTAGTCATTTGGTATAGCCTCGCGGGCCAAATATAATTACACTATGGGCCAAATTTGGCCCGCGGGCCAGAGTTTGACACCTATGCTCTAGGCTTTCCAGCACTGAAGATTGGTTCCTCCTCAGTGGTCTGAGACTTCTTGCTCTAGCTTACTTACAGCCAACCTTCTCACTTCCTCTCTCCTGGAAGGAGTGTGATTAGCCCTGGTTCTGGCTCCTTCACAACTGCTGTCTCTGAAGCTGTTCCCGTGTCTCCAACTGGATCTGTTGCCTGAACTGCACCTTGGGATGTTTGTTTGTTACCAACCAGGTCTTTATTCTTTTGCTTTGATTGCCTGACAAGTTCAACTGTTGTTTTCCTGATTTTGTTTTTCTAAGTTTAACACTGAAAGCAAGTATCCTGTTTTATGTGCTACCAAGCATATCTGTGTTGGGAGAAATAACCCCATAAATAAATATCTTATTGGCTTTACACTCAAGCACAACTAATTATTGTGAGCAGCTGTGTCTGGTGTGAATGGACTGCATTTCCCACAATCCCTTGCAAATCATATTGATATATGCACTTGCCAAGACTGTGAACATTCTCACCCAGGCAGCCGTCTGACAGTCTGCAGGATTTGCTGGAACGTCACACTTTTTAAATAGTGCCACCATTTTCTTTTCAGTTACCCATTACTCTTAATTGAGTTGTCTCATTTATCATAGATAGCCTGTGTTTATTTTAACACATTTTACGTTTTACTTATCATAACATTTACGTGTTCAGTTTGGAGTTACAATAACACATTATATTGCATTACCTATATACTGCTTAGGTTTACGTACACTATATACTCCTGAGTTTGAAGTTAACATGCATTATATTGATCGCATAGACTTGATTGTATCTATGTCATTTTATTTTAACTTCTTTTATTGCTTGTGTGTATTCACAGTATTATTCCTCATGCAGTATTGCTTTAATGCATCTATTGTGCTTGCAGTATTACCCACTTATTATGCTTTAGTCAACCATATGTCATCTGGTTCTGACCTGCACAGTAGTAATGCTAGTTATGTTTGTACGCTGGAATATACTCCCTTGTAGAATATTCCATCTTACAAGGTGGGGGGGGGGGGGGGGGAGAAGATGTAGGGCTGGTACCCCTGCAATTCTGCGGCTGCAGATCTCCGACCTACTCAGATGCTGAAGCCTGAACCACAGCTGACCAAACAAGATGGTTTCCTGCTACAAAGAACTTTTGCTGTGCTTACAGTCTCAGACCTGACCTTCAACAAATGCTTGCCAAGTGATCATACCTGAGCATACAGAAGACTATTGTTTCTGTCCAATTAGTTTCCCAGGCCAATTAGTTGTCTATATGCAACATCTGCTTCTCTGATCTTCATCATCCACTAACGATGCTACTGGCCTTGGGATGTCTGGAACTACATACTGTTATCTTCCCTCATTATGGCTCCTAGGTCTGCAAGATGAACACCTGTTCATTACCTTCTGATTCGCTGAGAACACCTCGGACTGTCTTGTGCCAACCAATCACCAGACCTATGACGAAGACTCATCACAAAGAATAATACAGTCTGCACAGACAAGCTTTCGCGCCATTTTGCTGTTTCTGCCTTGTATACCTTGTGTCTGTTACCTGATCTGTCTGCAAGACAGACACACACTATGTGTGTGTAAGGCCGTTCTCCTAAGGATTGAGATAAGACTTTCACAGATACCTTCGGTTCTGTGTTCTCCCGCGGCTCGCCTCCGAAAGGGCTGTAGCCTGCGTTATTTAGCCTGGCTGCCTCTTTGGACCTGTGCTGCTCCAGAGACTTATCGGACCTCAATCAGCAGAGTGCCAGTAGGAGCTAAGGTACAGTCTTATTTCTCCTCCTCCAGATGGACAATGGTTAGCTAGAAACTTATTCCATAACTCTTCTCAGTGCAGAGCGAATCAGTGACTTCTGGTTGCTAATCAGTGATTTATCACTTTGTCTAACTGTAATTTTGTGCCGCAACAATTTGCTACCTTATGTTTCTAATTATGTATCCTTAGCTATATGTCTGTATATTTTTCTACTTCGCTGTCCATAATAAACATAATATATATATATATATACACATATGAGACTTCTTCCATGGCTCATTACCAGCACACTCATAGAACTTCGGGCTGGGTATTAGTAGTTAATTTCCCTTGGACATAACAGAGCATAACTTATCTTTGTGTGCCACTAATAATCCCTACAAGCCCTCACAGAAGCATCCCCCCAGCTTTCAAAGAAAGCCTTTGAGAGATGCTACTACACATGCGTGGTCCCCTTCCCACCCAAGGGTGCCATCTTGCTCAGTCAGATGACATAGCTGAAAGACGGCAAAAATAAAATAAAAGATAGTAAAGGAGCAACTCCAAGTGGAGGAGGGAGGGTTCTGAGGACTGATTCCTGCTGTCCCTGGAGAACACCTGTTACAGGTGAGTAACTATGCTTTCTACGGGAACAAGCAGGAAATCAGTCCTGACATATAGGACTCCCTAAATACAGGCTACTGAAAGCCCATAGCGAAAAACACGGTCGCCCTCAAGGGGAGCCGTGAGCAGCAGCAATTAAGTCTGTAGCTACAGACCACAGTAGGACCCTATGTCCGATGGAAAACAGCACTCCGGTAGCCTGAACACAGAAGGGTTGGAGGGTAGGAGTTGCCTAAACCCGAAAAGATTACGGAGCACAGCCTGGCCGAAGGCACTATCCTGTCAGGACTCCCTTTCCAGACAGTAATGGGCTGCGAAGGTATGGACTGAAGACCAGGTGGCAGCCCAGCAGATGTCCACCATCGGGACGGAGCGCATGTTTGTCACCAAGGCCACCATGGCCCTGACACATTGCGCCGTGACTCGACCTTCTAGCAGGAGCCCCGCTTGCTCATAGGCGAGGGAGATACAATCCGCCACCCAGGTAGACAGTGTATGCTTGGTCACCGCCTCCCCCAGTCTACTGGGGTCGTACGAGACGAAAAGCTGAGCAGCCTTGCGGTGGCCCTGAGTGCGTTGGATGTAGAAGGACAAGACCCTCTTATAGTCCAGGGTGTAGAGGACCGTCTCCCCCCTACTGGAGCGAAGTCTTGGGAAGAAGGTGGGAAGTACCACCTTCTGATTGAGGTGGAAGGAGGATACCACCTTCAGAATGAATTTAGGGTGTGTGCAGAGCACCATCCTGTTCTTGTAGAACCTGGAGAATGGCGTCTCCGCCACCAAGGCCTGAAGCTCGCTAACCTTGCAAGCGGAAGTAAGCGCAACATGGAACGCCACCTTCCACGAGAGGAATCGCAGGTGGCCGGTAGCCAGAGGCTCAAAGGGCAGGCAAGTGAACTACCTCAATACCACATTGAGGTCCCATTCAGTCACTGGAGGGTGAACCAGGTGCTTCAATAAGAGCAGACCCCGTAGGAGGCGGATCACCAGCAACTGGACTGAGAGAGATTTGCAATCCACTGGGTGGTGCTGCACCCTGACGGAATTTGATTTAAGTCCAGATTTCGAGAGGTGGAGAAGGTACTGTAGTACCAGTCCCACCAGGCAGGAGAATGGGTTGGCCTTGTGCTAGCCACACGAATTTGAAAACCTGAGCCATTTGAGGGTGTACACTTTCCTAGTGGAAACTTACGAGACACCAGCAGAATCTCCTCTACCTCACCCGAAAGGTTGAAAGAGGCTAGTCGTCACCCTTTCAGCAGCCATGCTGTCAGCGACAGGGACCACATTTATTTATTTAGACAGTTTTGTATACCACCTTATCCTTCAATCAAAGTGGTCAACAACACAACTGGAGGTATACATTTAACAGGAGGGGATATGACACACATATGTAAAGGCTATCTGCTTATAGCTCTAAATGGGAATGGGTAGTTGGGGCCATGTGGTGTGGATAACTGGTGGGCCACTTGAGTGGTATCTAGTGCTTGGCAACTTAGGTGGTTGCTCATAGGCCTCGGTGAAGAGAAGGGTCTTGAGAGAATTGCGGAAGTCCTTGATATTGTTTAGGGTCCTTAAGTGCACATGTAGGGGTGCAGAAGGGAACCTTCCTCCTGGGAGAGGAGCCCTAGAGACTACCCCAACGGAATGGGAGTCTCCACCGATAGCTGGAGGAGTAGCAGAAACCATGGTTGCCAGGGCCATCGAGGGGCTATCAGGATGAGCAAGGCTTTGTTGCGGAGGGCCCTGAACAATATCTTGGCAAACAGTGGTGTGGGTGGGAAGGCACACATGAGGCCTTCCGACCACGAGACGAGGAACGCGTCCACCCCCACCCTGGAGGGTGGGCCTGCCGGGAACAGAAGCGGGGCAACTGGTAGTTATCCGGAATGGCAAATAGGTCTAACTGGGATAAGCTGCCATTTGTACGGCTGGAGGACCCTGCTCAGTCTGTTGGCCAGCAAGCTGCTCTGGCCCAGCAGGTATACTACCCGCAGGAATATACCCTGCTGGACTGCGTAGGAGCAGAGGACCACTGCCTCCCAGCAGAGGACATGAGACCCCGTACCCTCCTGTTTGTTCACATAGAACATTGCCACCTGGTTGTCCATCTGGACCAACACCGAATAGTGCCATAGGCTGTGAAAAAAGGCTCATATAGGGCCCGTAGCTCCAGGAGGTTAATCTGATGGTTGTCTTGCAACCAGCTACCCTGGGTGTGGAGTTCCTCGCAGTGAGCTCCCCAGCCGAGCAGGGAGGTGTCCACGGTGAGAACCTTTAAGGGGCTCGGGGCTTGGAAGGGCATCCTCGTCTCAAGGTTCTGAGGAGTATGCCTCCAGGTCAGGGAGTCTGCCAACTGGTGGGTCACTGAGACTTTGTCCCGGAGGCATCCTGTGGCCTGTGTCCACTGGTCCCAAAGGCACCACTGCACGGCACTCATGTGGAGGTGGGCATCTGGGGTGATGTGGACCGTGGAGGCCATATGTCTGAGTAGGCACAGGAGGAGCCAAGCGGGTACCGAGGGACAGTGCTGTATGTCCAGGGCTAGGGCCCTGAGACGGTCGGCTCAGTCTCTGGGCAGGAAGGCCTTTGCCTGAAGGATGTCCAGTCTTGCCCCTATGAACTCCAGACACTGTGTCAGGAGGAAGTGGGACTTGGGGTAGTTTATCACAAACCCCAAGTGTTGCAGGACCTGGATGGTGCGTGCAGTTGCCTGCTGCATCTCTGAAGCCGTACTTTTATGAGCAAGTCGTTCAGGTAGGGGAAGACAAAAACCCACAGGAGGCGGAGGAAGGTGGCTACGACAACCAGGAATTTTGTGAAGACCCTTGGGGCGGAGGCCAAGCCAAAAGGCAGCACCCTGTATTGGTAGTGGCGCCCCCCCCCCCTAAAATGAACCGCAGATACAGCCTTTGGTTGGGGTGAATGAGGATGTAAGTATAAGCATTCTTCAGATCCAAGGAGCATGATTGGCCTGTGAAAGAACTGAGATCAGCTGAGGCCCAGCATAAAAGGCTTCAGGGCCTTGCACTGTTGAGGCATTCTTAACAGGGGCTATACATTTCAAGCAAAGGTAAGAGTTTGTGGCTTTTTAAATTACTAGCTCTCTGCCTGGGAGCTCTTAAAAGGGTTTTGGTACATTTTAAAAACAAAGTTACAATATTTTTGGTGCTTTTGTTTAAAAGGGGAAATATTTTCTTTAGTGGGATAGATTTAAAATTCTGCTTTAGTATCTTTCTCAGCTCTTTGAAGCTACTGACGACTCATCAGGTGTTAGTGGGCCTGATTAGCCTGTGAAAGAACTGAGAGCAGCTGAGGCCCAGCATAAAAGGCTTCAGAGCCTTGCACTGTTGAGGCATTCCTAACAGGGGCTATACATTTCAAGCAAAGGTAAGTTTCTGGCTTTTTAACTTACTAGCTTTCTGCCTGGGAGCTCTTAAAAGGGTTTTGGTACATTTTTAAAACAAAGTTAATCTTTTTGGTGCTTTAGTTTAAAAGGGGAAATATTTTCTATAGTGTGGTAGGTTTAAAACTCTGCTTTAGTATCTTTCTCAGCCCTTTGAAGCTACTGACACCTCATCAGGTGTTAGTTCCCTCTCTACCCCACCCCCCAACTCCCACCCACCCCTAGTGAGCAGTCTTGCTTTATAGGGCACCTCCTCAATTAACTATACACAGGGACTTGAAACAGCACATTTTGAACACACTTAAAAGAGATTTAACTGCTTTTTCTCTGAAAGGACAGCTGCGAAATCAGATGGTACTTTAGTAGGTCTCTCACTCTTTTGCTTTAACAGACACCTAAGCTCCACCAATTGAACAATGGCCGGGAAAAATTGTATCGCCAAAGCTGTTGGCTCCATTACAGCTTCTGCCTCTATCCAGACAGAGGTCCCAATGCCAGTTAACCAGTCCTTCATGCTCCTGAAGCTCTCACGAAACAAGTGGGGGAACTCAGAGAGGAGGTGGCGAGGCTGAGGAGCATTCAAGACAGTGAGAAGTACATTGATGAGATGCTTCTTGCAAATTCCAAGCTATCCAGCAGAGGAGAAGATGGGAGCCTACAGAATGACAAAGGTTGGATACAAGTCACCAGGGCCTGCAGAATCACCATTCCACCTTCTCCAGCCCTTGAACTGAAGAATCATTATGCAGCCGTGGAAGTGAAAGCATCCCTGGAAAGGGAAGAACCAGAGCTCGAGCACCCCAAATTTGCAGAATCAGTGACCACAAGGAAGCGAAGGGCATGGTGGTTGGTGACTCTCTTCTGAGGGGTACTGAGGCGTCCATCTGCCGACCAGACTTGTTGTCCAGAGAGCTATGCTGTCTACCAGGTGCCAAAATCCAAGATGTTATGGAGAGTTTGCAAAGACTCATCAAGCCCACTGACTAATACCCGATGTTGCTAATCCATGTCGGCACAAATGATACTGCCAGGTATCCCTCTGAGTGTATCAGACTTCAAGGCACAGGGACAGAGGGTGAAGCAGATAGGGGCGCAGGTAGTGTTCTCTTCAATCCTCGCTGTTGAGGGTAAAGGCCAAGGCAGAGAAGCTTGTATCCTGGAGATAAATGCATGGCTGTGTGGATGGTGTCATCAAGAGCGTTTTGTTTCCTGGACCATGGGATGCTGTTCCAAGGGTTGCAGAGCAGAGATGGAGTCCATCTGTCCAAGAAAGGTCAATGTGTCTTCAGTAGCAGACTGACTAATCTACTGAAGAGGGCTTTAAACTATATTTGTTGGGGATGGGTGAAGAAAGCCCCCAGGTAAGTGAAACATTACATACCTTTATGGAAATGGTTAAAAGGGGCAACATATGGAACGCGGTGTGTATAAATGCCTGTAGCATGGGAAATAAAATCCTAGATGTTGAAACTTTAATGGGAGAGGCTGACTTGAATTTAGTGGCAGTTACAGAAACATGGTTCATAGAAAACCATGACTGGGATGTAACTATACCAGGCTATATTTTATTCAGAAAGGACAGGCTAGGAAGAAGGGGACGAGTGGCACTATATGTAAAAAACAATATTAAAGCTTTGGAATTACCAAGCTTAAAAGGAAGAGAGAAGGCACTGTGGGCTAAACTAGAAAGAAGGAAAGAGAAACCTATTTGCATTGGCATGATATACAGACCTCATACACAGGAGGAAGAGGTTGACTGAGAGTTAATTAAAGATATATGCAGCTTTGCTAGGAAAGGAGACGTGCTACTGATAGGGGATTTCAATATGCCAGATGTTGATTGGCACATTCCTGCTGCAGTATCATCTAGGAGATCCTGGATTCTCTACAGGGAGAACTATTCAGGCAACTGGTAACAGAACCCATACATAAAGGGGCCATATGGACTTGGTGTTTACTAATGGTGAAAGTGTTTCTGATGTTATCGTGGGAGATGTTTTTGCATCCAGTGATCACTAGATGGTGTGGTTTAGTATTAGAACTAGGGCTGTTAAAATCTATTTAAAAGCGAGGATCTTAGACTTTAGGAAAATTAACTTTGCCAAGATGGGCCAATACCTCAAGGAGTCGTTAGCAGGATGGGAACAGCTGGAGGATGTAGAAAAACAGTGGGCAAAACTGAAAGAGGATATTTTAAGGGCAACCAACCTTTTTGTTAAGATGGTAAATAAAGGTAAAAGGAAAAGCAGACTGCTATGGTTTTCGAAAGAAGTAGCTGAAAAGGTGAAGAAAAACAGGGAGGCCTTCATGAAATACAAGAGATCACAGAGAGAGGAAGACAGGCATCTATATTTGGAAACATTTAGAGAAGCTAGCAAAATATTCTGGAAAGCAAAGATTCGGAAAGAGGAGGAAATAGTCAATGCAATAAAATGGGGGGATAAGACATTTTTCAGATATTTTAGTGAGAAGAGGAAGGGCAAATGTGGCACTGTCAGACTCAAAGGTGAAGGGGAGGAATATGTAGAAGCTGATAAGGATAAAGTGGAATTGCTTAACAAATATTTCTCTTCTGTGTTCACAGATGAAGAACCAGGAGCAGGACCTCAGAAAACACCCACAAACAAGAACAGAAGTGTGTGTGTGTGTGGGGGGGGCAACTTGAAGAATTTTCAGAAGACTGTTTGTGAGAAACAATTAAACTTAAAGTAGACAAAGCGATGGGACCGGATGGGATACACCCTAGAATACTGAGGGAACTTCGGGACGTTCTAGCAGCTCCTCTGACTGACCTTTTTAAGACCTCGGAGTTGGGAGTGGTGCCAAAGGACTGGAGAGAGGCACATGTGGTCCCTTTACACAAAAGCGGAACTAAGGATGTGATTGAAAACTACAGGCTGCTTAGTTTAACTTCGGTGATGAGTAAATTATTGGAAGCGCTGCTGAAAGAGGTTTCTGGAGTCCAGCAGATTACAGGATCTGAGGCAGCATGGATTCACCAGAAGCAAGTCTTGGCAGACAAATCTGATTGATTTCTTTGAATGGGTGACCAGGGAGTTGGAGCAAGGGAGAGCTCTAGATGTGTTGTATTTAGATTTCAGTAAAGTCTTTGACACCGTTCCTCACAGGTGACTTATAAACAAACTCAGCACCTCAGGGATGGACCCTAAAATTACTGCTTGGATTAGAAATTGGTTGAGTGGGAGGTGACAAAGGGTACAGGTAAATGGAGCTCACTCTGAGGAGAAGGAGGTTACCAGTGGTGTGCCCCAGGGATCTGTCCTTGGTCTGATTCTTCTTAATATCTTTGTTAGTGATATAGTGGAAGGGCTTTCGGGTAAAGTTTGCCTCTTTGCGGATGATACCAAAATCTGCAATAAAGTAGATACCCAAGAAGGTGTAGATAACATGAGGAGTGATCTAACTAAGCTTGAAGAATGGTCTAGAATTTGGCAGCTGAGATTTAATGTTAAAAAATGCAAGGTCATGCATTTTGACTGCAGTAATCCAAGGGAGCAATATAGTATAGGGGGTGAAGTACTTTTGTCCACTAAAGAAGAGCGGGACCTAGGCGTGATTGTGTCTGATGATTTTAAAGTAGCTAAACAGGTAGAAAAGGGGAGGAGTAGGCTAGTGGTAAGAGCAACTGCCTAGTACCCAGAAGATCAAGGGGTCAATTCCCACTGGCACTCCTTGTGACCTTGGGCAAGTCACTTTACCCTCCATTGCCTCAGAAGAAAAGCCTGGCAATCTACTTCCAATAATAATTGCCAAGAAAACCCAGAAGGAACTGGGTCACTATGAGTCAACACCGACTTTATGGCACTAAAAAACAAAACAAAACAGGTAGAAAAGGCAACAGCAAAAGCGAGAAGGATTCTGGGGTACATATGGAGAGGAATGGCCAGCAGAAAAAAGGAGTGTTAGTGCCTCTGTATAAGTCTTTGGTGCGACCTCATTTGGAGTATTGTGTGCAATTCTGGAGACCGCACCTTCAAAAGAATATAAACAGGATGGAGTCAGTACAGAGGGTGGCTACTAAAATGGTTAGTGGTCTTCCTTATAAAGCATATGAGGACAGACTTAAGGATCTTAATATGTATACCTCAGAGGTAAGGCGGGATAGCAGTGATATGATTGAGCTGTTTAAATACCTCTGTGGCACAAATGCACAGGAGAAGAGTCTCTTTTGATTGAAAGCAAGCTCTGCTATGAGGGGACATGGGATGAGGGTGAAAGGGGATAGATTCAGGAGTGATATGCGGAACTATTTCTTTATGGAAAGAGTGGTGGATCCGTGGAATAGTTTCCCAGTGGAGGTGGTAGAGATGAGAACAGTATCTGAATTCAAAGAAGCATGGGACAAACACAGAGGATCTCTAAAGGAAAAAAGGGGATTGTTGTAGTGGTTGATATGGATGGACAGACTAGATGGGCCATGAGGTCTTTTTCTGTCATCATGTTTCTATGGTAAGCCTAGATGCGTCCGATGAGCATCAAGCCCTGGTAACACTTTTTGCCGTGGGCATCCAAGATGTGTGCTTCTCTGCAGGAAGCACCAAGGAGTGCGTCTTCTGACTCTTCAGTCGACACATGGCCAACTCCACCACCATGTGGGTATGCAGCAGCTGTGATTTCTGGAAGCTTGCTCACCACCAGCACCGATGTTGGTGTCTCTCACATACGGAGCATTAGCCATTCCAGGATGGGAGGGATGGGTACCGTAAGAGATTCCCTCGGAGGGGCCTCGAACTGGAGGATTTCTAGCTCCTCCACCCAAGGGTCCTCCTCTGATTCTGTCGGGAATAGTAGGCCTTAGAGATGTCCCTGTCAAGGAATGCCATATCCTCCGGTGGAGACTGCTACCGGAGCTCTCAAATGGGAGAGTCGAAGGGGACATCACAATGGCGACGGGTGTCAGGAGACTCCTCGTCCTTCGTCTCCCACTCAGAGTAGTCTGTCGAGGACTCAATGGAAGGCTGGTCCGCGGGCACTGGGGCTGACCCTAGGCCACAGCCCCCAGAGGTCCCACGGCTGGTGCTGGCTGGGGATGATCACGGCCCCGTCGAGTGGGAACTGGATTGAGACCTTGGCCGAGGATCGACTTGAGGCTGAAGGATCTTGAGGATCGGCTTGGTCTCCGGGGACGTCTTTGACATCGAGGGCTCGGTGGTTGGGGCGGAGGAACCGGTCATGCCGGACAACAGCGCCCATTGCTGGTCTGTGAAGGCAGACAAACTGCCCTCCAGGGCCGCCATTCTGGACACCGGGCCAGAAGACTCCACAGCCATCGGTGCGGGAACTGAAGGAATCAGGCTTGATGCTGGTTCCCCCAAAAGGGAATCCTTGATGGTGTCTGGCGACCGAGGTGTCTGGGGGACCTCTGCAGGCCGCTCCCTCTCTGATTCGTTGGGTGAGCATCATTTGCAGGCCGCTCCCTCTCTGATTCGTTGGGTGAGCATCATGGACTGCGGGACCTGGGCCGGGACGCACCCGCTCTGCCAGACCCATCCAGGGATGCCGCCTTCAAGGTCTTCTTCTTCTTGGATTCCCTCGAGGAAGATCCTCTCTCCGAAGAACCATGGCGCCGTTCGGGGTTCCACAGAGCTGCACCAAGATACCATGGCTTCAGATGAGGACCTGGCCTTCGGAGGTACCAGGGACTCAGGGAAAAACTTATTGTGCTAGCGATTCTTGAGGGCCTTGTTGGACATCTTTTTGCAGAGACTGCATGCTGTGGGGTCATGGTCCGGCCTGAGACAGCGAAGGCAGCAGTCGTGTGTGTCGGTGAAAGACATAATTTTGGCAACACTGATCACACTTTTTAAAGCCACTAGTAACCATAGGTGAAAAAATTACTCCAGCGAGGTCAAAGACCCACCAAGCTGCCAGTTGGAAAAAAGACACTTAGACATCAAGAAGGAAAAAACTACAAAGAGGACCCAAACTCGATGCCAAGAGAGCGAGGTCAGGTGGCAGGAAGAGTACCGGTGCAGAACAGGAGGCGAGTATGAAACTCAGGCTGAAAAATCAACTTTTTTCGGGGACAAGCCAGATAGACAATTGAAGGGCTCCACAGAAAAAAGGAGACTGAGCAAGATGGCACCCTTGGGCGGGAAGGGGACCATGCATGCATGGTAGCATCTCTCAAAGGCATTCTTTGAAAAATGGGGGGATACTCCCCCGAGGTCTCCGTCGGTGCCAACATCACCCATATGTGAGGACTGACTTCTTGCTTGTTCCCGGAGAACCACTGCTCTTTTGGGGAAACTGCTAGGTATGTATGACCTAGATTGGCCACTGTTGGAAACAGGATACTGGGCTTGATGGACCTTGGTCTGACCCAGTATGGCATATCTTATGTTCTTATGTCCTTAAAGTATACATATTAAGATCTTTAAATCTGTCCTTATATGCTTTATAACAAAGACCACTAACCATTTTTGTACCATCCTCTGCACTCACTCCATCCTGTTTATATCCTTTTGAAGGTGTGGTCTCCAGAACTGCATACAATACTCCAAATGAGGTCACACCAGAGACTTAGGAAGAGGCACTTTAACCTTATTCTTTCTGCTGGCCATTCCTCTCCCTATACACCCAAACATCCTTCTGGCTTTTGCCATCATCTTTTCTACCTGTTTAGCTATTTTAAGATCATCAGACACGCCCAGGTCCTGCTCTTCTTTTGTGGACAGAAGTACTCCACCCCCTACACTGTACCACTCCCTTGGAGTTTTGCAGCTCAAATGCATTTTTTAGCATTAAATCTCAGCTGCCAAATTCTAGATCATTCTTCAAGCTTAGCTAGATCCCTCATGTTATTTACTCCTTCCTGGGTGTCTACTGTATTGCAAATTTTGGTATTATCTGCAAAGAGGCAAACCTTACCAGACAGCCGTTCCGCAATATCACTAACAAAGATGTTGAAGAGAATTGGCCAAGAAAAGACCCTGCAGCACACCTCCGGTCCTTCTCCTGAGAGTGCGCTCCATTTACCTGTACCTTTTGCCACCTCCCACTCAACCAATTTCTAACCCAATCAGTAACATTAAGGTCCATCCCTAGGGTGCTCAGTTTGTTTATGTCACCTGTGTGGAATGGTGCCAAAGGCTTTACTGAAATCTAAGCACACCACATCTAGGGCTCTCCCTTGGTCCAACTCCCTGGTAATCCAGTAAAAGAAATCAGATTTGTCTGACAAGAACAGCCTCTGGTAAACCCATGCCCTCAGATCTTTCAATGCACTGGACTCCAGAATCCTTACTATTCTCTCTTTTAGCATTTCCAATAATTTACTCAGCACAGAGGTTAGACTAACCAGCCTGTAGTTTTCATCCTCATACTTACTCCTGGCTTCTCTGTAAAGGGACCAAAAGCGTCGAGGGTCCAAGCTTGCAACTTGGAACTCCTGGTTCTTTCAAGAGCAGATTCAATGACCATGGAGTGGTGCAGCAGCTGGAGCTACTCAAATCCAGGAATTTTCTCAATTCCTTACATAGAGTCAACCTTCTTACTTACAGGAGGCACAGAGAGATGTTTCCCACATTCTCATTTGTAGTCTCTGAAGGATGCAATGAACAGGCACTGTTAGTACTTCCTTGGGGTGATGTACATACTGGAGGATTTCCAATTCCTTAGCCATGGGTTTCTCCTCCTTGTCCAACTTAAATGAAATGGCTTTAGCCATTTCCCTTTCAAATTTGTGAAATGACTTTGCTCCTGAGGAGGAGAGCAGTACTTCTGCCCCGAGAAGTTCTCATTCATAATCTGTTATCCAGGAGCGCTCAGACTCAGACAAGTACTCTGTAGACATCTGAGTCCTTGCCTGAGCTAGCCTATGTTCCGCAGGGAGATCTCATCTTCTTCCGGAGTTCCTGTTCACTGATTGGCTTTGATGCCTCAGGGATCAGCTTCCCCCGCGATGCACTCAATACCGATATTGGCCAGGCATCAGTCATTATTGAGTCCTTTCCAGACATCGATAATGATCCATCTCCCACAAGCAAATGCAGAATCTCAAGTATTGGCTCAACAGCACTATGCTGCAATGAAGAAGGAATTTGAGCTAGGAGCTCTCACATGCAGAGTGTGTGCATGAACTCTTCCTCCATTTTCTTTGCCAAGTGCTCCTCAAGGGCTGCCATGAGTGAAGACAAGGGTCCTTCTGCAGTTTCAGTTGATGGCTTTGGAATCTTAGGAGGTGAATTGTCTGGCTGGTCACAGGCTCTTGGAGTGTGGAACAGCCCTTCCGAAACCATGGAGGATGAGCTGTCCTCATGTCAGGGCTGCTTTGGGGAGAGGCATTACTTGATTCCTCCATACTCCTGGCATCGTGCTCCTATGAACCCCAATGCATCAAAGCCTCCGCCCAATATTTGACATTGGTTATCCTTGATACCACTGAAGTAGAAGACGAATCCTTTGTTTTCTTTGGGGATCAATCCTGGGCATCCCTACTGGTCCTCAGTTCGAAGAACTCAAGGACCCCCTCAATGCCGATGCACTGTCAGCATCTGGCACAGCTCCTGGATCTATGGTGACTGAGGCCAATGTCCCTTGCATGGTGAATTTTAATAAGTGAGCTCCCTATTCGAACATGGATTCTTCGGTAGTGAAAGTATGTTGAGGTGGAGGGTCCTGAAAAGAGCACAATTCCCTGAGGTTTGATAGCTAGCCCACCAAAAAAGTGATCAGTGCAGAGAATGGGAGCAGCTGAGTCGCAGAGGGACCTTCACATGAAGAGAGTGGGAGTGTTGATTCCAGTTGAGTTTGAGATGACACTGTAATGGACGCATGTAAAGCCATGCTAGCAGAATGATGTGAACAGAGGCAGTCATATGTCCCAGGAGGCAAAGGACAGAGTGTGCCAAGGCATGATGGTGATGCAATATGTCGTTGTTGAGCTGGTTGAGGACCAGGGCTCTGTCATCTGGGAGGTATACCTGGCAGCGATGGTGTCTATGTGCACTGCAATGAAGCAGAGTAGCTGTCTGGGTTCCATTTCTGACTTTTGAGTGCTGACAACAAACCCAAGCTGCTGGAGTAGCTGGATGGTGCAGCATATGGTGTGAACCATTTGGTCCCTGGTGGCGGCAGAGATTAGCCAGTCATTGAGGTAGGAATAGATGCAATGTCCTTGGTGGCACAGATGAGCAGCGACTACAGCAAGACACTGTGTGAAGACCCGAGGAGCTGACAAGAAATAAAACAGCAGTACCTTGTACTAGTAATGCTGGTCCTTGAATCGAAACCGAAGGTACTTCCAATGGTGAAGGTGAATGGAAGTGTGGGTACAGGCATCCTTTAGATCCAGGGAAGTAACCAATCATGGCTTCACAACAGCAGAAGGATAGTGTAGAGGGAATGCATCTTGATTTTTTTTTATATGGAGGTTGAGGATGGGTCGAAGGCCGCTTGACTTTTTGGAATGAGGAAAAAATTTTGAGTAGAAGCCGTCATGCTCCAGTAACGAGACTGGCTCTAAGGCTTGCTTCTGTAGTAGTTGATTGATTTCCT
This sequence comes from Ichthyophis bannanicus, assembly GCA_033557465.1. NCBI lineage: Eukaryota > Metazoa > Chordata > Amphibia > Gymnophiona > Ichthyophiidae > Ichthyophis > Ichthyophis bannanicus. The sequence goes on from CM066046.1 coordinate 39,880,443, forward strand.
GCTACAGAATGGGAATACGCTGAGCTGGTAACCTTACGCTGTTGAGCAGCGAGGTAAAGCTGAGACAGTGTCGGGAAATTTATTTTGTATCCCCTCCTGAATGATTCTGAGGCCCAACGGTCCATGATGATGGACTGCCAAGCTTCGCTGAAGTGGAAGAGCCTGCCCCTCCCACTGGAAGGTAGTCATTGGAAGATTTACTCATGGAAGTGGAGGCCGCTGGCTGCTACTTCCTTTCACATGGACAAGACTGCTGGTTGCAGTTGGATTCAGGATTACGCTGAGGTGGAGGCCAACCACACAACTGAAATCTCCTGTGAGGGTAGAATTGTTGGAAGTACTGCACTCTGCAGAACTGAGAAGGCTGTCCCCGACGGTTTTATGAGGTAGATTCTACTGGCTAGACAGCCAATTACTTCACAGTGGAAGAATGATCTTTAACATCTGAGACAGCTTCTTGTACCTTGGCAGAGTGCATTTGCTAAACGCTCATGGAGGTATTCATGGAGGCAAAGGACACAAAGCCATGCAGCATGTCTAGCTGAGATGATGGTGGCCACAGCCCAGGCAACTGAGTTGTAGGCATTGTAAGTAGCGTGGATGATGTGACACTAGGATTCATGAAGGTTATCTTGAAGTTGCAAATGATTGTCACCACCAGAGTTCCCGGCATCATCCAGCTGTAGTAAGAGATCAAGTGAAGGATCTACAGCTGATGTGTCAGAACTCACATGGCCAGGAGGGAGCTCATATAACCCCTCTTCTCAAGTCACTTCATTGGCTCCCTATCCGTTTCTGCATCCAGTCCAAACTTCTCCTGCTGACCAATAAGCGCATTCACTCTGCAGCTCCTTGCTACCTTTCCTCTCTTATCTTTTCCTACACCCCCCCCCCTCGGGAATGCGGTTCTTCTGACTGATCCCTTTTATCTGTGCCCTTCTCTTCTACTGCCTATAACAAACTACCTGTGCGTCAGGCTTCATCTCTGGTCCTTTTCAAATCCAGGCTGAAACCTCTTTGAGGCCGCTTTTGGATCCTGATCCGCTTAGTCTCTTATGTGTTCCTTACTATTCTCCTAGATATATCCTTGTCCTCAGTTGTTGTGTTAACTGTCTTGACTAGAATGTAAGCTCTGATGAGCAGGGACAGTCTTTTACATGAGTCTGTATGGCGCTGCATACGCCTTGTAGTGATATACAAATGATTAGTAGTATTAGTAGAGCTCTGATAGGTCTTTCTGCCAGCAGCATCTAAGGTCCTTTGCTCTTTGTCAGATGACATTTGCGCCACTGATTTCACACTTTTGGATTTCTTGAGAATGGCCTTCAAAACCACTGACTGATCTGGAAGTTCTTGGTAATGATATCCTAGAGCAGGGAGCACCTTGTAAAGGAGGTCTAGGCGCTTGGAGGTAGCATTTACTGATGTTCAGTTCTTCCAGATGAAGGACTGTAGATCTTGAAGGAGCTGGTGTACCGGGAGGGCCAGAACCTCCTTAGGGGCACTGCAGAAGCAGAGGATAGACATGAAGTCCTGCTTGTTTGTGGAGTCTAGGATTTGCTTAGGGCTAATGCTTGAGAGATCTTCTTGAGGAATTTCGGATAGGAGTAGTCCCTCCAGAGGCTCTTTAACGGTCTCCTGTTCTGGTGGAATGAGGGGTTGGTCTTCAGCGGGGAGAGATGAAATCATTGAGGTTAGCGGCATCTCCTTGGAATGGGGACAGGTGATGCTTTGAGATGAACAGGCATCCTTTGAGAGGCAGAGGTGGCCAGCAATTGATTAGAGAGGGTAGGTGATGCTGGTGGCGACACCCCTGGAGGTCCTGCAAAACTTGGGGCTGAGCAGAAGAGAGGGGAAAGGATCCTCCCCACTGCTTGGGGCCCCTGTAGGATGGTGGCACTGTCTTGAACAAAGCGGCACAGCAGTGAGAGAAGGGCTCTTCGGGGGAAAGAGTAGGCATGGATTATTTTCTGCTTTTCCTGGTCTTGCTAGGGGGTTCCCCAGTCATGGGGGTCCTGCCTATGCTGCTTTGAAGTACTGTTCCCTTTACCTGAGGCAGAGGTAGAAGCACCAGTATGAGACCGTGAAGAGTCCTTACTGTGCTTAGTTTTCCCCTGTGCTCTTCCACCTTTGTCTACTCTGCACGATGGTGTCAGTGGGAAGGGTGAAGATCTGTGAGGGGTGGAACCTCGAGTCTGTGAAGAAAGGCCCCGAGAGGGAGGTTTTGGTGATAAAGCTCTGTCTCCTGCCTCCAATTGTGCCTTGTCTGGGCCCAATGGGGGTGGAGTCAAATGCCAGTCAGACAGAATCAGCAGGCCCCAGCTAACTGACTCTTGCATTCCAACAGATAAAGTAGGGCCGTGGCCCTGGCAGCCACATCGCAGTAGAAGAAAAGCAGCTGTGGCAAGAGAAAGACAGGAATCTGCAATCAGTGGCTGTGGCTCCGAATCGATGACAGAGTGCAGTAGGGCCTGAAGCTGTGGCTCCGGCAGTCACAGAATGGGCCCGCGGGGGCAGACTGCTGAGAGGATCGCTGTTGAAAATACTTATGAACATATTACTATGTTGAAAGGAGAAAAAGAGTTGAAATACGGAGCCTGATCGTTCGGTATAAGTTGCTGCTGAGGCACTGAGGAACAGAGGAGGAGAGAGCCGTGTAGCAATCTGGCATGGCTAGACAAAACTAAAGTAGTGGTCAAAATTTATCACAGAGCAAAAATTTGTCAAATTATCCAAATCGATAGCCAACCTCTACATGCAACGATTTGAACAGCAATGGATTGCTGTATCCCCGTTTCAGAAAAATATCTGTTTGTGGAGAAGATATATAGATGACATATTCCTGTTATGGCGGGGTACACTTGAGAGTCTTCAAGAATTTTTCCTCTGGTTAAATAACCGGGATATGCATATCAAATTTACTTTGCACTATCATGTTGAGAGGATTACTTTTTTGGATGTTGATGTTCGAAAAGCCGAAACTGGCTGGTCCACTTCTGTGCATAGGAAAAGGACCAACCGTAATACTTTTCTCCATTACGCTAGCGCGCATCCTGTACAACTGAAGGACAGCTTACCACTGTCACAATTTATGCGCTTTCGTCGTAACTGCTCCAGTGTTCAGATTTTTAAAGCTCAATCACAGATATTGAAACAAAATTTTTATGATCGTGGTTATCCCCGGTCTGTCGTTAATAGGGCCTACAAAAGAGCACTGTATGCCAATCGAGATCTGCTTGTATACCCTCGTGAGAGGTCGGCCTCTAAATCTAGTGAAGATTCTTCGGTTAATCTCATCACGAAATTCTCTCCTTTTAGCTCTCAACTGAAGCGTATCGTTCAACGTCATGCAAATGTGTTGCATAGCATCCCTGGCCTGGAAGGTAAAAATGTATGATGTGTGTGGCAGCGTAATAATAATCTTAAAGAACTGCTGAGTCTGGCTGTGCTGTGTCCTTTATCTTCCTCTTCATCATCTGAATGTACTGAGGTCGGGCATGTGAAGTGTGGTGCATGTAACATCTGCTGCATTACAAAAGAACTATGTGATTTCCGTTATCGGGGCAGGACCTATCGGCTTAAACACTCTACTTCTTGCACCTCTACATATGTTGTCTATTGTATTCTGTGCCCTTGTGGTTTAGTATACATTGGCAAAACAATTTGAATGTTCAAAGTACGTATGAACGAACATAAGAGCAAGTTAAAATGCCAACGCTGCGAAGCGCCGATTGTGGATCATTGTTTGCAGCTACAACACACATTTCAAGAGCTACAGTGTTTCTGTCTTGATGTAATCAGTTCCTCACGACGAGGTAAAACTAGAGATCGTACTCTTCTATGGTGTGAACAGCGTTGGATCCATCGGGTGGGATCGGTAGTCCCCTATGGTCTCAATTTGCGGGTTGAATGGGAAGTTTGCACTTGATCTTCCAATGTGTTGGATGAGCCAATCATGATTGTCCACTCTATAAAATGTGTAGTTCGCATGTGCGGCGTCCTGAAACAGTTAGCAAGCTTGGACGGTCCTCAATCAATGTGTTGTGAGGTATGTGGTTCCACTTCCTCTCTCCTTTGCACTGGATTTGTCTACCTATATCATCAATGAAAGTATGTACGGCTTAAAATCTGATCTATTTTTGTATTGTAGTGCTTTTAGCCACCCCCTGAAGAAACCTGTCTGGGTGAAACGCACGATAGCGCGAGTGAGAGCGTTGGGGATAAGGCGATGGCCAAGCACTTTTTCAAGCAATGCCTCTAAAAGTTAAGTTAAGCTGACCACTCTCTTTACATAATTTGGCTGAGTAATTTTGAGCTTAAATCGTCAATTATTCTGGTTAAAGAGCTAGCGGATGCCTCCTTCAGAGCAACAAAGTATCAAAGGTCGTTGATGCAATAAGGGCTATGCCCAGTCAGCTGCTTTTGACTGGGTTTTGTTTGCCCGCCGAGTCTGAGACCTATTAGTTGCTTCTGTAAGTGGGGCTTGAATGGTTAGATGAAACCTGCTTAAAGTTCTACTTAAATATATCAGTTTTGACGATACTGTTATACTTTCGAGTTAAGTGTGCAGAGTTGTGTCTTCTTTTTAGACAAAACTAAAGGCAAAGGCAGGAATGCCAAGGTGGGAGAAGGCACGCAGGCTCAGAAACGTCTTAAAAGACTTCTCTGAACTAGGGGAGAGCCCAGCATTCATGGCTCCACTGCAGACGTCACCATTACAGTATACCTCCATCCCCCTGTTTGTCCCCAGAGAACTAAATGTAGTCTATAGTTTTGATGCAGAAAAAAATGAAGGAAACTTTAGAACAATCTAAAATCTTAACTAAAGAGCTAAAAGGACTATAAATGCAGCATATTATGGCAAGGCTTGGAAAAGTAATGTACAAATGTCAAACATGAATCAGAAAACCACAAATAGACATGTCCGTAGGACTTAACAGCTAAAGAAGACTGAGGACAATGGTGTGTGAAGGCAGGTGAGAAGACACCCACACGCTCAGTACAACCCTTCTTGAAACTGAGAATGGTTTTTGCGGGAGGGCTCCGTCGGTGCCATCACTCCGTATGCCCTCTATACTTATCTTGCTTGTCCATAGAAAAAAGCTCAATTGCCTTGTGATGGGGTATACAGAATGTTACCTGTCCCTCTCCAAAGGGAGTATCAACAGTACCCTTTAAGAGAGTCTGCAGCCCAGAGTTCAGGGCTGGGAGGGCATGGCTCATAGAAAGATTAAGAAACCAGCAGGCTGCAGGAGGGAGAGAGGCTCATGGAGCCAGAAGTCCCTCCAAGGCAAGCCATGCAAAGGAGTTATGTGGTAGGAACTTTAACTGGGGCTGGAGGAAGAGCCGAAAGAACCAGCTTGTGGAGGTTTAACAAGATGGGACAGAAGTAAAGCTGGTTTTGTTTTCCCTAAACTGATGTCTGTTCTGGGTTTTGTTTTGTGGAGGTTTAACAGCTGGGACAGAATAAAAACTGCTTTTTGGCTTGTTTTTTTAAAGAAAACCCCTTCCCACCACACGCCACACTACCACATGCTCCTTTACTCACTCTTGAATCACATACAGAAACATGCATTTAGTTCAAACTTAAGAAGTTGTAAATGCTGGAAAATATGGAAATATACATATATTTTAAAAGTCTGGCCAGAACATGACCTCTTAAAATCTAAGCATGCTGTGGATATACAATGTAAGTAGTATTTTTGAAAAAACCCTACAACTCTCATTGGTGTCGGTATTTTCCTACCTCCTGCTATACATTCCACTACTTATACATGTATGCCCATCAACAACTGTAAACTAGCTTTTTACGTCTGTAAATGCTACCTAATCTTTCTAAAATGATATACATAATGTACCAGTCATAGAGGGCAGAAATTCCCTGGCTACCATTAACCATAAACTAGGTACCTACTACTTCTACTAATCGTTTGTATAGTGCTAAAAGGCATACGCAGCTGACTTGGTATCTCTTGGCTCTTTGTCCAGGATATTTCCTCTAGCACTCCTTGTGACCATGGGCAAGTCACGTAACCCTCCATTGCCTCAGAAGAATCCAAGTTATCAATGTCCCTATTTAATGTACATTACCAAGTTTAAGTTACAATGTAAACCATTTTGAATAAATGGTATAAAAGAAAACTCTTAAATAAATGAATATACTTACCTTTCCCATATGCAGTGGCTAAAGACGCCTAAAACGTATTACCAAGGAAGTGCTGACCTCCACAAATGCAGTAATTAGGATTTTCAAAAAATATGCAAAGAGATCATCTTTTCTCCTAGATAGCAAGTTTCAGTTTGTTCAGTGTAAATCGCCTTGATATCATGAAAGGCGGTATATAAGAAATGTTAAATAGAATAAAATAAAATTAGCTCCAAGGCGTACATCTAGGGGGATCTTACTATCCTATATGTAACAGTGACATCATAGTAAAGATGCCTCTGCTGATCTCTACTATAGCTAACTTACTTGTTTGAAGTTGCCATTTTTCCTTTGCTCCCAGTCCATCATATCATGGAAGATGGGGATCATGATGTTGCGAATTTCAGATTGGGGGACCAAAGTGACACCCAAGAAGGGCCCAATCATTCCCGGAATAAAGTGAAACTTTTGTTCTCCTAAAATATATAAAAATAGTTTTAAAAAAAGTCTTCCTTCTCTGGTTCTCTAATTATGCAGATATGGGGTCAGAAAAAGTGACATAAAAGCCTCTCATAGCCTACACTGCAGGAAATGTCCTATGGGTATCTTGTGTGTAACTTTAATATCTTAAGGTTATATCTACCAGTGTCTTTATAGCAGAAGGACTTTCTAACTGCAGGAAAACACAAATTAGTTGTGAAATTGATAGCAGCCCTACTATGGGATGGAATGGGTGAAGAACCGCATACCTTCCTTATCTGGTAACCAAATTAATGATTCCTCCTTCCTGTTCTTCCTTTTATCATTCCATCAACCTCTGGTTGAGGGTACTGTGAAAAGCCCCAAAATGTCTGCCCAAATGACAATGAAAAAAAGATCAAGCTATGGGTGCACTGACCATTTAAGGTAGTTATTCACCTGTAGCAGGTGTTCTCTGTGGACAGCAGGAATAAGTTGTCACATAAGGGTGACATCCCCCGAAGCAGCTTACATGAGAATGCACCCCAGCTATTACTGGAAGCTTCTGGGAGGTTCTATCATGCCTGTGTGCCTCCTTCCCGCCATTTTAGCTTAGTCTGATACTACAGCTATAGTAGAATACAACTTCCAGAGGTGGTGAGAGGGTTGTGAGGACTGCTGTCCATGGAGAACATCTGCCACAGGTGAGTAACTAACTTTTCTCCATTAGAAAGCAGGAATGAAGTCCTCATGTATGAGACTCCCTAGCTACAGACTACCAAAAACCATGGCGAGTACAGAGAAGTCCAACAGGGGCAGGCAGACTATGTACAACAGCAGTGATTCTCTCTTCCAATTTTTTTTAGTAGCTTGGACAGAATAGAATGGGCCTCCATTTGTTTTGAGCTTCAGGAGGGTCTTTGCATACAGAAGACCCACCCCCCCAAAGTAGGAGGAAAGCATCCGAGGCTACTTTGTGTGATCTTACCCTGGAACAGAACTGATCCACTTGGGCATTCTGTGGAGTGGCAAACAGATCTATCAAGGGGTTCCCCACTCCCAAAAGATGCAGCCGCAGCCGCAACCTCCCTGTCCAGTACCCATTCATGTGCTTAGAGGACTCGACTCAGTCTGTCTGCCAGAGCTTTTTGATCACCTGGCAGGTAGGTGGCTCTCAAATCCATTCCATGTGCGATGGCAAACTTCCACAACCTGAATGCTTCTCCACACAGGAGATACAAGCCCAGAACACTGTACTTGGCTGTTAGTCTGAATCAGAACAATTTGGTTGGCCAGCCGATCTCGAAAGCCTTTAGAGTGTTTGATACAGCTCTTCTCCAAGAAATTGATCTCATGGAGACTTTATTGGATGGACAATTGCCTTGGATGTGAAGCCCCTTGAGATGAGCATCTCATCCCAGTTTGGATGTGTCCGTCATTAAAAGTTTTGGAGGTGGAGCAATTTGGAAGAGCATACCTCTGAGCAAACTGTGGTGGACTGTCCACCATTGCAGTGACTAAACGAGAGGCTTGGTGACCCACAGACGATCCCCGAGTCAACCTGTAGCCTGGGTTCATTGAGTCCTCAGAGTCAACCGAGCCTGCCTCATTTGGAGATGTGACATGCACTGCAGAGGCCATATGGCCTAGTACAGTTAGCATCCTGTGAGCTGTCATCTGCTGACTCAATTGAGTCTCTTACACTAGTGCTGTCAGTCTATGAAGTTGGTCGTGCGGGAGGAAGGCTCTCGCCCGAGTCATGTCAAGCAGGGCTCCTATGAATTCCAACTGCTGGGTGGGTTGAAGGTGGAAACTGGGATAATTTATAACGAACCCTAGTAGTTCCAATACCCAAATGGTCAACTGTGTTGATTCTTGAACCCCTTTCAAAGTGGTATTTTTGATCAGCCAATCGTCCAGATAAGGGTAGCAAACCCTTCCAGCATATGGGAGTACACAGCTATCATCACGAGGCATTTTGTGAACACGCAAGGTGCTGAGACTAGGCCAAAAAGCAGCACTCGGTACTGGAAGTGTTGTCCTCCTAGGACGAATATGAGATACCTCCTGTGAGCGAGATATATCTGTATGTAGATATATGCATCCTTCAGATCCAGGGAGCATAGCCAATCTCCTTTTGGAAGATAAGGAAGCAGGGTGCCCAGAGAAATCATTCTGAACTTTTCTCTTACCAAGTATGTGTTCAGATCTCTGAGGTCTAGGATGGGACGGTATCCCCTCATTTTCTTGAGGATCAGGAAGTACTTGGAATAAAACCCTCACCTTCTTTGCTCTAGTGACAGAAGGGCAGTGATTTCACTCTGAAGTAGTTCCTGATGCAGAGGGTCGAGGTGATGCACCCTTGGGGGGCAGTTTGGTGGCAGATCCAATAAATGTAATTTGTAACTGCTTTGGACTATCTGTAGAACTCATGAGTCTGAGGTTATGAGGAGCCACCTTTGGGCAAAAAGAGTGAGCCACCGACTAGAGGTTTTCCCAATGTGGTTACTAGTAGAGTGGCTATGCTCCAAAGGAAGCAGTCAAAACCCCACCCCTGGTTTTGGCTGAGGAGCCGGATGGGCTTCTCTTGATGCTGTTGCGGATGAGGAGCCTGTTTGGGCTGGGAGGTTTGGGACCTAGGAAAGTACCTACGCCTATGAGAGTATTTCTGTCCCCCTTCTTGATACCTTCTGTGATAGGAGGCTGGCTCAGCAATGCGCCTTGAGAGATTACAAAGGGTGGCATGTTGCTTTTCGATGAAGCCAGCCTTCTCTTCGACCGCCAAAAAGAATCTCTCCATGGCATGGCTTGTTCTGCACCAATTGTTCCAGGTCTGAGGACTGGAGCCAAGCGAGTCTCCAGGCGCCAATACCCATGGCAGAAGCTCTTGATGCCATTTCAAAGATGTCATAAATCACCCAGACCATGAACTTCAAGCAGTTCTTGCTGTGAGTCCCTAGGGAACGATACTGCTCCAATTTCTCTAGACGGAGAAACTGAGACAGCTCAGCAAGGTCGCTCATGATGTTCTTCAAGAACATGCCCATATAGAGCTGGTAAGAGGCCATGCAGCATGAGCTGGTAAGAGGCTATTAGCATGGAGCTCTGAAAATACCTTCTCCTTAAAGAATCCAATGTCCGAGCCTCCAGGGGTGCCGAGGAACAAGTCTTGGAACTCTTCGACCCCTTAAGGGTGGATTCAACCACCATGGAATCGTGAGGAAGTTGAGGCTTCTTGAATCTGGGAGTCTACTGAATTCTGTACATACATTCAAGCCTTCTATTGAGTGGAGTCATTCTCATCTGCACTCTCTGCAGAATTTGGTGCAAGGGCACTGTCACCGCCTCCTTAAGGGCTAAGGAGTATTGTGGGACCTCCAACTCTTCTGCTCTAGGTTCATCCTCAGTCTCCAAAGAAAATGGTATGGCTTTGGCCATGTTTCTTACAAAATCTTGGAAGGTCATGTCCTCAGGATGGGACTTATCTCGCTCATGAGGTGTAGAAGGGTCTGACAGGAACTCAGGAAATCTGTCCTCCAACAGGTCTTCTGATTCCACATCCGTCACCCAGCCTTCTAACTCAGACTCAGAGAAGAAGTCAAAGTACTTCTGTGTCTCTGCTTGGATCTCTCTTTGAACCTAAGGGGATCAGAAGCAATGATGCACCGATGTTCTTCTAGATTTCGAGGGTGCATTGGACCCCAAAAATCTAGAGAGGGATATCGGCTGGGTAGGCACCAAAGTTGGGGCCCTTCAATGCCACAATGTCAATACATCTCCTGCAGGCAAGGTGTACATCTTGAGGATTGGCTGTATGGTGGTTGATGCCAATGCAGCAAACGTTGAGGCACTGGCATGCTGCACAGCTAAGAGCACCGTGATGCATTCCTTGAGAGCTTGCAGAAGGTGTTTCTCCATGGCTGCCAATTCCGAAGGCTGTGATGCCACAGCAACTTCAAATGATTTACCTGGTATCTGTATAGGGGTATCGGTGGGTTGGTCTCAGCTCTTTGTAGGGCTGTCGGTGCCCCTTCAGTGTTTTTGAGGATGAGTTTTCCTCCCATCAGGGCAACTTTGAGGAGTGCTTATGTGGGCCCTCATCGCTTTTGATGCCATGCCTCAATGGGCTCCAATGCTGATGGCACCAGTCTTCACTCAATGCTTGGTTTAATCGCCCCTCAATACTGATGGAGACAAAGCTGAATCCTTCCTCATCTTTGAGTGGAAATCGATTGATGGCCAATGCTCCGGGGCACTATGGGTGCTTGGCTCCAAGTGGACTCGAACTCCTCAATGTCGATGCACCACCAGTGTCCAATGCAGCCTTGGAAACCATAGAGACTGGTGCCGTTCATGCCGAAGATGATAGATCAGATTTTTGTCAAAAAGTGCTGCTCTCGATCTTGGAGTCCTTTTTTTTGTCATCTGTAAAAACAAATTACAAGAGGGTTGATGATCGGGTCCCAGGCGCTGCAGGCACCAACTGTGGGAATCTGTGGCAGATATGGTCCTAGCACACTGGGAACACGTTTTGAACCTACTGGGCAGTTTCTGGGATATGTCATCTTGGAAGATTGCTGCAGCAAAATCGAACATCTCAATTTTGAAAAAGGTAAGTCTGGCCGAAGCACCGGTGTCTAAGAAGGCAGAGGTACCATGGAAAAAGAAAAATAAATGATCAAAAATTAAAAAAGGAAAAGGGAAAAGAGAAACCGTGATGGCAGATAATAAGCTGAAAAACCCAGAAGCGCAGAATCCCCGCAGGGGAGAAAAATGATTTATTAAGCAGAGGATGACCGGAATGTGTTCGTTGGGTTCCACGGAACAACTGAGCTAAAATGGCACCGTGGCAGCAGGCAGGAAGGCAGCATGCAGGCATGATGGAACTCCCAAAAGCTTCCAATAGTAGCTGGGGAGCATTCCTGCGCGGCATCCGGTGGGGGGGGGGGGGGACATCACCCATACATGGGGGCTTATTCCTGCTTGTCCACAGAGAATCTTTTTATCATGGGAAATTTCACAGGAATGCATATATCCTACAAAAGTACAATTTATTCAAAATCACACTCTGGTGGTCCCATCTGTTTGCTTTAGCAAGGTTAGCCCTATGCATGGGCAAAATGAACCTGATGTCTTACACTAAGATAACTAGATGGTGAAAATAAGTAAGCAACCTGTCTGTAACTTATGTTGTTACTGCTGTGCATATCTGCAGCATATTGAAAGTTCAAAGAAAAAGTGTAAAAATAAAAGCAATGGCTGAATATTCAAAAGCACCCAGAATATGGATAAGTGCCCTATCTGTGAATTTTGAGCAGCACTATCCAGATTGTGCCACTGACAATACTTACAGACTGGTCCAGCATTATCAGAGAACAGCAGAGACAGTCACCCCACAAACAACGGCAACTATACAAAACACAACAGGGTGTCTCAGGATCCACAGAGAAATATTTATTCACAAACCTGACACTGACTGATTTCCGCACAGTATGCCTGTGTCGAGTGAATTTCTACTATTATTTTGAAGAGGAAAAGGTAGTTACTCACCTGTAGCAGCTGTTCTCTGTGGATAGCAGGAAAAATCTTCATTTATGGTGACCTCATCCAATTGACCCTCTATGCAAGAGCATTCCCCATCTCCTCCTAGAAGCTTTTGGATGCCCACTATGCATGTACTTGTCTTCCAGCCTGCCGCTACTGCGCCACCATCTCATTCCTCAGTGTAATCAAAAAGCTGAGGAGAATTCAACTCCTAGGGTAGGTGGGAGGGTTGTGAGGGCCTTTCCTGCTGTCTATGGGGAACAACCTGCTATAGCTAAGTAGCTATCTTTTCTTCATGGACAAGCAGGAAAAAAAGTCCTCGCTTATGGGACTCACTGACTATGGGCTACGTTGAAGAAAAAGGGGATAATACACTGCCCAACTGGGGCAACAGAACGATTGTTCTGGGGGACACCCAATATTTTATAAAATATATATATATATATTTTTTTTTTTTTTTTTTTTAAGTAGCCCAAACTGATAGAAATGTGCCTAAGGGGCATAGAGTTGGATTCTATTCCCTAAACAGATTTGGAAGTACTGATTGGCTGAAATTGCTGTCACATTGGGAATCCCTATGTAGACAGTAGTGAGATGTGAAGGCATGGACTGACGTCCACGTTGCATCTTTGCAAATTTTTTCCATGGAAACCGAGCACAAGTGGGCCACCGACGCAGTCATGGCTCTGACATTACGAGTCGTGACATGATCTTTAAGTCTTAGGCCTGACTGGGCATAAATGAAAGAGATGCAGTCTGCAAGCCAAACTAATAAAGTGTATTTTCAGATGGCAACCCCTAGCTTGCTGAGGTCAAAAGAAATAAAAAGCTGGATGGACTTTCATCCGTTCCAAGTAGCTTCCCCTTTGTGAGAATGGGGTTTGGGGAAAAATGTTGAAAAGACGATTGACTGGCTAAGATGAAAATCTGTAACCACCTTTGGAAGAAATTTGGAACAAGTACAAAGCATTAGTCTGTTGTTGTAAAATTTTGCATAAGGTGAATGAACTACTAGGGCCTGAAGTTTGCTCACTCTGCACGCTGAAGTGATCATCACCAGAAATAGTATCTTCCAGGTCAAGAATTTCAGATGCCAGGCACTGAGTGGCTCAAAAGGAGCTTTAAATCAGCTGCATAAGAACTACATTGAGGTCCCAAGACACTGTGGGTGGCTTATAGTGAGATTTCAGAAGAAATAAGTCCTTTAAGCGAACAACTAAGAGATATACAGAGATGGGTTTACCCTCCACAACATGGTGATAAGCTCCAACCACACTGAGGTGTACCCTTATGGAGTTGGACTTGAGTCTTGACTAAAACAGGTGTAGAAGGTATTCAAGCAACGTTTGTATGGGACAGGGGACAGGCGAAAGGCTCCATGGAGCATTCCTCACACCAAAAAGCAAACCTCTTCCATTTGAAAAAATACGATTTTCTCATTGAGGTCCTTCTGGAAGCTAAAAGGACATTGGTGAAACTAGCTGGCAGACTGAGAGCAGATAAGGTTAGCCTCTCAACATCGAAGCTACGAGGGCCAGGGACTTGATGTTGGGATATAATATTGCTCTGTTCCCCTGTAATATCAGATCTGGTGCTTGCCAAAGCTGTATTGGTTCCCAAATAGAAAGTTCAAGAAACAGAGGGAACCATGGCTGTCTGGGCCAATAAGAAGTGATGAGAATCATCGTACCCCTGTCTGGCTTTAGGGACTCTGTTCTCTCCTGGTTCTCCTCATATCTCTCCCATCGCTCCTTTAGTGTATGTTATGGTGGCTCCTCCTCCTCTGTTACCCTGCTCTCGGTTGGTGTCCCCCAGGGTTCTGTCTTGGGTCCCCTTCTTTTTTCTCTCTATACCCAATCCCTTGGTGCGCTTATTTCCTCTCATGGTTTTTAGTACCATCTCTATGCTGTTGACTCCCAAATCTCTCTCTACTCCTGATCTTTCTTCTGCTTTCCAGTCCTGGATCTCTTGCTGTCTCTCTGCCATTGCTGTCTGGATCGTCGCCTGAAATTGAACATGGCCAAGACTGAACTTCTCGTTTTTTCTCCTAAAATTTCCCTTTCTCCTTCTTCTTTTTCAGTCTCTGTTGATGGCTCTGTTCTCCAAACTGTTTCATCTGCTTGCAATTTGGGTGTTATTTTTGACTCTTCGCTCTCTTTCTCCTCTCATGTCCAACTCGTCGCTAGGACCTGTCGCTTCTTTCTCTTCAACATTGGCAAAATCTGCCCCTTTCTCTCTGAGCTCACTGCTAAAACCCTCGTCCACTCCCTAGTCACCTCCCGCCTTGATTATTGTAACCTCCTTCTTGCTAGTCTCCCTCAGTCTCATCTCTTCTCTCTTCAGTCTATTCAGCACTCCGCTGCCCGTTTGATTTTCCGTCAGCCTCGTTTTGCCCACATCACTCCTCTCCTCGGATCTCTTCAATGGCTCCCTATCCGTTTCCGTATTCACTTTAAGCTTCTCCTTCTGACCTATAAGTGCATTCACTCTGTGGTTCCTTAGTACCTTTCTTCTCTCATTTCTCCCTATTTCCCCCCTCGTGTACTCCGTTCTTCTTCCCAGTTGCTTCTTGCTATGCCCTTCTCCTCTGTTGCCAACTCCAGATTCCGCTCTTTTCACTTTGCTGCTCCCTACGCTTGGAAAAAACTTCCTTTGTCTATACGTCAGGCATCTTCTTTGCCTGTCTTCAAACTCAAGTTAAAAGCTCATCTTTTTGCCTCTGCCTTTGGCTCTTGATTTTGCTGTTCACTTTCCTTCCTCTCTTTTATTTCACCTTTCTTTCTTCTTCTTACACTTGTTCTTACCTCTTTCCTTTGTCCTGTCTCTCCTGCGCTTGTCTCTTTGCCCTTGTTCTCATCTTTTTTTCTACTCCTTTTCTTTGTCTTTTTAGAATGTAAGCTCTTTTGAGCAGGGACTGTCTTTTTGTGTTTTCATTGTACAACGCTGCGTGCGCCTGGTAGCACTTTATAAATGCTTAGTAGTAGTAGTTGTTGTTGTTTTGAGCTTCAGGAAGGTCCTGGCAATGAGAGGTATTGGAGGCAGGGCCGGCCCGTCCATTGAGCGAGAATGTTTTTTGCACAGGGCCCCGCGTTTCAGGGGGCCCCGCGCAAAGAACATTCCGCTTTAAAAATAGAATTAAAAAAAAAAGCTGTCTGCTGCCGCTGCGGTAGCAGCAATATCGCATGTCCCACGGGGCGCCCCCCCCCCCTCCTCCTGCCCGGCAGATCCCTTCCTGCTTGCCTGCCTGCTTCAGTCAGTTCTTCTCCGCTTCGGCTTTCAGAGCCGCGAAGGGAGAGCTTCTCCCTCACGACTCTGTTAAGCTCGCCGGGGCAGATGGGAAATTTCCCATAAGCTCTAGCGGGCTTAACAGAGTCACGAGGGAGAAGCTCTCCCTTCGCGGTTCTAAGCCGAAGCGGAGAAGAACTGACTGAAGCAGGCAGGCAAGCAGGAAGGGATCTGCCGGGCAGGAGGAGGGGGGGGGGCCCCGCGGGACATGTGATATTGCTGCTACCGCAGCGGCAGTGGCAGTGGCAGCAGACAGCTTTTTTTTAAGTTTGAATTTTCCCGGGGGGGGGGGAGTAGGACTTGATGTGGGCTGGGGGGGGGAGTATGACTTGATGTGGGCTGATGTGGTTAGGACTGTGATGTGCTGTGGGCTGATGGGGGGGGTTAGGACTGGAAATGGGCCGATGGAGGGGTTAGGACTTGAGGTGGGCTGATGGGGTTAGGACTGGTAATGTGCTGTGGGCTGATGGAGGGGTTAGGACTGGTAATGGGCTATGGGGGGGGGCTAGTACTGGAAATGGGCTGATGGGGGGTTAGGACTTGAGGTGGGCTGATGGGGTTAGGACTGGTAATGTGCTGTGGGCTGATGGAGGGGTTAGGACTGGTAATGGGCTATGGGGGGGGCTAGGACTGGAAATGGACTGATGGGGGGTTAGGACTTGAGGTGGGCTGATGGGGTTAGGACTGGTAATGTGCTGTGGGCTGATGGAGGGGTTAGGACTGGTAATGGGCTATGGGGGGGGCTAGGACTGGAAATGGGCTGATGGGGGGTTAGGACATGAGGTGGGCTGATGGGGTTAGGACTGGTAATGTGCTGTGGGCTGATGGAGGGGTTAGGACTGGTAATGGGCTATGGGGGGGGCTAGGACTGGAAATGGGCTGATGGGGGGTTAGGACTTGAGGTGGGCTGATGGGGTTAGGACTGGTAATGTGCTGTGGGCTGATGGGGGGGTTAGGACTGGCAATGGGCTATGGGGGGGGGGCTAGCACGGGAAATGGGCTGATGGGGGGTTAGGACTTGAGGTGGGCTGATGGGGTTAGGACTGGTAATGTGCTGTGGGCTGATGGAGGGGTTAGGACAGGTAAAGGGCTATGGGGGGGCTATGACTAGAAATGGGCTGATGGGGGGTTAGGACTTGAGGTGGGCTGATGGGGTTAGGACTGGTAATGTGCTATGGGCTGATGGGGGGGGGGTTAGGACTGGTAATGGGTTGGGGGGGGGGTTGCTAGGACTGGAAATGGGCTGAGTGGAAGGGTAGGTTTGAACTGCAAATAGCTGATGGGGAAGGGGGCCTTGGAATGGAAATGGGCTGAGTGGAAGGGGGACTTGATCTGCAAATAGCTGATGGGGAGGGGGCTTGGAATGGAAATGGGCTGTGAGAGGAGGGAGCTAGGACTGGAAATGGGCTGAGTGGGGGGGGAGCTAGGACAGGAAATGGGCTGATGGAGGGGCTAGGATAGGACTGAAAATGGGCTGTTGGTGGGAGCTAAGATTGGAAATGGGCTGTGGTGGGGGGGCTTGCATTGAAATGGACTCTTGGAGGGGCTAGAACTGGAAGTAGGCTCATAGGTGGCTTGGATTGAAATGGGCTGAGTGGAGGGGAGCTAGGATTTGACATGGGCTGATGATGGGGCTAGAAAAGGACTAGAAATGGGTTGATGGGGGGCTGGGATTGGAAATGAGCTGAAGGAGGGACTCAGATAGGACTGGAAATGGATAGGGGAGCTAGGACTGGAAATGGGCTGATGGGGAGCTAGGACTGGAAATGGGCTGATGCGGGGACTAGAAGGGAGCGGATGCTGGGTGGGGCTGGAACTAGAAGGGAGCTGATTTTGGGGGAGGATTAGAATGGGATGGGGCTGGGAGAGTGAAATGGAACAGGGAAAAATATTTTGTGTGGGAGGGAAGAAAAATCTACAATTGGCCGGGTATTAGGAGAGTATGTGGGGATTGAGGAT
The DNA here is from genome assembly GCA_033557465.1 of Ichthyophis bannanicus. Classification (NCBI taxonomy): domain Eukaryota; kingdom Metazoa; phylum Chordata; class Amphibia; order Gymnophiona; family Ichthyophiidae; genus Ichthyophis; species Ichthyophis bannanicus. Next base: position 39,897,835 of record CM066046.1, read on the forward strand.
GGAGGGGTAAAATTTGAGTGGATGAAATAGGAATGAGGAAAGAGCAAAAGGAGAAAGATTAGTATGTTAAAGCAGATGTAGAGAGAGAATGGAAAAAAAACTAGAAGAAAGGACAGATGGACAGCAGATGATGGAGAGTTAACAGAAGACACAAAGAAACCAGAAGAAAGTGGCTGGAGCAATTGCAACTGAAAAAAAAATGCACAAAAGGTAGAAAAATATCTCTTTATTTTGAATTTATTAACTGAAATATGTCAGCTCTGGGAAATGTGCATCATTAACGTCGGTGCTTTGTTTAGTACAAGAGGAAATTAATTTATAGTTGTATTTCTACAGTGTTGCTGTACATTCTAAGTTGGCTTTTGGGGTTCCCATTTTAATTATTATCTTCCTGTTTCTAAATTGTGATTTCTTGTTTGGTGATGGTCTATATTCTGCATGTGTAACTGAGCTGAGGTATTCTGTTTATGTAATTCCTATTTGACATTGCCACTTGTTCTCTTTCCCCAGTAGGTCATGTATTGTTATTCTCTGAAATGTATTGGTTTAATATTTGCAGTGTTGCCTTTTGATAGGTAGGGTCTGGTGCTTTGTGAGTCCTGGTAGTGCTGTTATGATACGGCGGGTTTGCTATGGGTTCTAAATGACCAACAGACTTAGAGAAACATTCACACATACATATTTTTATTGGAACTCACACCTTGAAGGACAATCCTTCTCGTGGCGTGCTGTTCCCTTTTATTCTTTATATAGGGACGCAACCCTAGCATGCGTTCAAAGGGGATATCTACCCCTCAACATCAACCAGTTAACATTCTTTCATTCAGGAAAAACCCTCTTAGAAGCCACTTATCTGAACGGAGACTTTCCACAGTTCATAGGCAACTCGGCGTCTTCCCCAGCTCATAGATAGACTCAACGTCCACTCCTGATGGTAAATGGAGAAGTCCCTTTATCAGCCAATACCGGGTAAAACCCAACACCTCCAAATCAATGTAACCAACAGGGAAGGTCATCCGTTATGACTTCTGAGACTTATTCAAGTAGCAACCATACGAGAGTCTCCCCTCATTTTCTGTCATTTTCAGACTCTTGTATGGTTGCTACTTGAATAGAGTCTATCTATGAGCTGGGGAAGACGCCGAGTTGCCTATGAACTGTGGAAAGTCTCCGTTCAGATAAGTGGCTTCTAAGAGGGTTTTTCCTGAATGAAAGAATGTTAACTGGTTGATGTTGAGGGATAGATATCCCCTTTGAACGCATGTTAGGGTTGCGTCCCTATATAAAGAATAAAAGGGAACAGCACGCCACGAGAAGGATTGTCCTTCAAAGTGTGAGTTCCAACAAAAATATGTATGTGTGAATGTTTCTCTAAGTCTGTTGGTTATATATGTGGGAGACATACGAGATTCAGGATTTAGAATGGGTTCTAAATGGGCAGTGTTTGTAGTAGTTCCTAATGTGCCTGACGGTTGGCACTGGATTATAGTAATGTAGAAATTTTTTAGTCTTTCTTTATCCATTGTGATACAGTGGAGCCAATGGAGGTTAGTGGGAGTGAAGAACTCACCTCAAACTTGGCTAGGCAGAAGGATTCAGCATGGCTAGGAAGGGCTGACCAGCCGGTGCCATCAGCACAGATAGAACAGAAAGGGTTTAAAATGAGGTTTCCTTTCCTGAGCAGTGACGCAGATAGAATTCAGGAATCTAATCACAAACACCTGTCCCCAGAAGCTGACGTAACATGCAGAGAGGGGAGGTACAAAGGGCCCTGGTTAGAACCAGGAAGGCAGACCGAGACAAAGATTGAGACTCATGCCAAGAGCAGGAAGGAGAGCACGAGAAGAAGTCCAAGCAGTTACCTGAAAGAAAGCAAGCAGGACTCTGAGGAGGAGAGTGGCAGTCAGATGCAGGTGGAGTTCCAACATCAGGCAGGCAAGTCTCCGAGGCAGAAAGAGTCCCAGAATCCCAGGAGACGTTACAGCTCTAGGGGAAGCTTTGGAGGTCTGGGAGGACCAAGAGCTCTTAAGGGAAGCTCCAGGCAAGAGCAAGGGAGCAGTAGAGAAACAAATCTCTGGAGAGATAGTCCCCAAGAGGATTTCCCTTCAAGCAGGAAGTGGGACACTAACACCGAGGGTTTACCCAAACCACGGAGAAACTTTCTACATGCCGGTAAAGCTTTGCTGAGAGAAAGAAACCCCACAGCTGACTCCAGAAGCACACAGAAGGTAACAGGGTTAAAGCCTTATGCTGGGGAGAGAAGAGAAGCTGGGAGTTTTTACAATCCATGTTTTGAGCAAAGTTTTAACATAGGAAAGTGTACAGACTTCCCTGTAAGAGAGCCGGGGGAAGCTGGCCATAAAGAGACTTATTATACAAGAGGTTTTTACAACCCTGAGCTAGACAAGTGTCTGGGAGAAGAGAGAGTCTACCTTCCCCCAGCAAGTGAACCCAGCACATGCTATGAATGTGAGCTGGGCTGTAACAGTCACCATCCAAGTGTAATACAGGGGGAAAGCAATAATATTTACCCTGATCCTGAACCGATGGACTGTACGATATGCTTGTCTGATGAGATAACATCTTTATGCTGAACTGTCTTGTAAAAGGAACAAGAGAGAGAAGGAAAAAGTATTCCAGCTGTTTTTGTTTAGTTTGTTCATCGTTCTGTATTTGTTTGCAAAGAAATGATATCCGCCAGGGAACGGGAATAAACCCTACTTTAATTTACCACTCTGACTGACTGACTCTGTATACAAAAGAGAAAGCAGATCAAGGTATTCACAACACCCTAGGCAGTCGCCTAGTGGATACGTGAAGTCTCCTACTACGAGGCCCGTGACACCATACACTCATTAAGAGGCATGTTTACTAAAAGTTAGTGTATGGTAACATTATGCAAATGAGGCCCCTTATGCAAATGAGGCCCCGCACTGAGTCTCTGCACATGGCCCCGCACCCCCCTTGGGCCGCCCCTGATTGGAGGGTAAGAAGGAAAACATCCAAGGCTAGTTTGCTGTGTGACCCCACCCTGGAGGAGAACTGAGGCATCTGGACATTCTGAGTTTTGAAACTTGGTGCCCATTCCTGAAAGATGTACTGCGCTACATCTCTTACCAGGGTCCATTTGAGAGGCTGGAAGATTCGACTCAGTCTGTCTGCTAGCGTGTTCTGTTTGCCAGGCAGATAAATGGATCTCAATTCTATCCCTTTAGAAATGGCAAAATTCCACAATCTGACCGTTTCCCAACACAGGAGGTACAACCTCATTCCTCCCTGCTTGTTGATGTAAAACATAACCACCTGATTATCAGTTTGAATCAGAACAATTTGGTTGGACAACTGATCTTTGAAAGTTCTTAGAGCATTTGATATTGCTCTTATTTTATTTATTTAACTTTTTTTTTTTTAAATATACCGCTTTTGAAGTTTATCAAAGCGGTTCACAGAGAACAGAACATTATTACAAGGAACAGTAGAAGAACTATTTACATTTAACAATTTACAACTCTATAACTATGTACAATGATTCTGACTTTTGGTTGAGGGGGACAGTTGCGTGCTGAGTTCAATCCTGTGGCTGTGTATCCGATATGCTGTTGTAGTGGTTTTTGAAGAAGTAGGTTTTTAGGTATTTTCTGAAGTCGGCGATATCTGTGATCTCTCTTAGGTTGGGTGGGGAGTGAGTTCCATAGTGTTGGAGAGTAGTATTCAAATGCTCTGTGACGTAATCTCTGTGTGGAGTGCGGTGGTGTGGAAGCCGTTGATAGGGTTTTTTGGTGGGGTTTCCTCCTTGAGCGCGTGTTTGGTACTCTTCTGATTATGTCGTTTAAGCATTCGGCGGACTGATTATTTAATATCTTGTATGTCATCATTAAGGCCTTATATTCGATTCTAGCTCTGATAGGTAGCCAGTGGAGATCTTTTAAGGTGGGGGTGATGTGCTCGTGTTTTTTTGATCCAGTAATCAATCTGGCGGCTGTATTTTGTGCCAGTTGCAGAGAGTGAGTTTTGCTCTTGGGTAGGCCGTGGCGTAATTTGATAGGCGATGGCCTAGTATGTAGCAGAGCTAGGTCTGAAGCCCTTTTTTCTCCTGATTTAAAATGTTATTGCTGATTTTGGAAAATTGCAGAATGCTGTTAGCTGTTAGAAAGAAATACTGTTCTATTCTGGTTTGATAACATGTTCTGCTCTCCTGGAGATAAGAGAATTAAACCTTGGTACTGTTTATTGTTTAGGTAAGTCAGATGTCTCTTTCAGTAGAATGCCGAGCCACTGTATCTTTGCTGATTGTGCACTGACCTCGTAATTAGGATGAAAATATAGCAGAGAAACTGAACAGTGTAAGAATATTTTGTCTAGCATTGTGAAGATTGTTTAGTGTTTTGAGCCAAGGCTAGAGATACGTCTTAACCTTGCTTTGTTTGGCCTCGCTTTGTTTTGCTTTTGTTAAGAATGCTTCTGATATGCCTTCCACTATCTTTGCAGAAGTAGCAAAATATACTGTAGTAAAAGAATTATGTTTAGTGTTATGTCTAATTGCTGACCCGTGGCTAGTAAGACCCAAGCAGAGGGAGCGAGTCCTGGGCCTGGTCAGAGATGTCTATTGGATGAGAGTAAGTGGGCCACTGTGGCCAATGAGGAGTTTTGCCTGTATTAGACTGGAGAAGAAAAGTATATAAACTGTCATTTTTCTGAGCTCTGGGCTCAGACCATTTTGAATGCTACTGCAATCTGAGTCTGTGCACATTAAATTGGCTTGAATCTTTGCCTGACTCCAGGTATTATTTATTGCATTCTTATCAGCTACTACAGTATCATATTGTTGTAGTCTAGCTGCGGGGTGATTATTGCCTGGCAAACAGTTCTAAAGTGGTTCTGTTCCAATATGGATCGTAGGTTCTGTAGAATCTTGATTTTGTAATAAACTTTGGTGGTAGTCCTTTGATATGAACTTGGAAATTGAGCCTCTGGTCCAGGTGCATTCCCAGATATTTTACCTCGTTCTTGATTGGGATTGGGCAGATTCCAATTAGTACATTGGGGGTGTAAATAAAACATTTCTTGTGATCACAAGGGCTTCAGATTTCTTGTAGTTGATTGTTAAATTCCTCAGGGTTAGCCATTCAGTTGCTTCTGTCGTGCATGCAGAGATGGGTGAGAAATCCGGGGTTGTGGTGTCTATTGAGGAGTATATAACAACGTCATCTGCATAGAGATGATAATGCATATTGTGTTTTTGTATGCTCTTGCAGACTGGTTGAATGTATATGTTGAAGAGTAAGGCGGATAAGGCTGAGCCTTGAGGTAGGCCTTGATGGAGATTGAATGGTTTTTGATTCGCTGTTCACTATCTTCACCTCTGCTGTTCTTTCTGTTAAATAGGAACGGAACCAAGTCAGTGTGGTGTCACATAATCCAATCTCTACCAGTCTGTCAAGGAGAGAGGAGTGTATTATTGAGTCAAATGCTGCAGAGATGTCGATGAAAATAAGTAGGAAGCCCTGTTTGGTATTTTCGATCCCTTTGATGACTGTGTTCATCAGTGATGTTAATAGGGTTTCAGTTCCGTGTGATTCTCGGAATCCGTGCTGCTGTGAGTCGAGTGGATAGTTTGTGTCCACGGGGTCCTGGAGCTGGCACTGTAAGGTTTTTTCTATTATCTTGGAGAGGAGTGGTATGCTTGCTATTTAGCGGTATGAGGATGGTGAGTTCGGGTCAGAGGTTGAGCTCTTTATGAGTGGTCTTATTGAGGAGGTTTTGAGATGTGGAGGCATAATTCCTTGTTCGAGGGAAAGGTTTACTATCCTGCATAGCGTTGGTGTTAGCTCTTGTGACAAGGCTTTTATCCATGTGGTGGGGCAGGGGTCGAGGGGCGAGGTAGTGGTATTAAAAGTTTTTAGTAAATTAGTGCAGTATTCTTCAGAGATCAAATGGAATGATGTCCATTTCTTTGAAGTATCCTCTGTCTGTAGTGGTGGTGCTGGGTAGGGAGTTAAGTTTGAAGGGGTATGTGGGCAATTGAGTTTGCTTTGTAGATGTGTTGCATATGTCTCGGGGGATATTGCATCTGTAATATTTTTGTGGGGCATTCTCGTTAGATCTTTGACTATTGCAAAGAGTTCTCTAGGTCAGTTCAGAGATTTCATTATGATGTTGTGCAGTATTGTTTTTTGTGGTCCAATATCAATTTGTTGTATTCTTCTTGTTTTGCTCTATATTCATGTCTGTCTGACTGTTCTTCTCCATTTGCGTTCAAGTCTTTGTAATGTGAGCTTTGCTTGTCTTATCCCAGTGGAGTACCAGGGGGCTTTGTTGCTTCTTTGGGTTGTGTAATTCTTGGGTGGTGCAATAGCTGCTGAAGGGTGCTATTCCATTAGTTATAAGTGATGGGAGATCTGTAGAGCTGTTGTCTAGGGTTGGAAGGAGTTGCTTTAGGAGAATGTCTTTCAAGAAATTTATCGGATGGAGGCTTTCTTGAAGGGACCAAGTTCCCTGAGTGTGAAACTCATCAAGGTGAGCTCTCCCACCCAGTTGAGATGCATCTGTTGTAACTTTTGTGGGATGGGAATTTGGAAGGTAAGACCTTTTGCCAAATTGTCATGGCTTGTCCACCAGGAAAGTGACTGACAGAACTGAGGCCTCCTGTGGTTTGCAAATTACTGGGTTCTCAATGTCCATTGAACTTGTATCATATTTAGACATGCCAAAGTTGTTACAGGTACTGTTGAGGCCAAGTACCTAGTCATGTTATTATGGCATGTGCTGGTATCTGCTGAATCATTTGAGTCTCCTACCCTATCACTGTTAGTCTGCATAGTCTGTCATGGGGAGAAAAGCTCTTGCCTGAGTCATGTCGAGCAGAGCTTTAAAAAGGAGATAGAGCAGCTTTTAAACTAGATATTAGGGGAAAGCCGACAGTCGCCCAAGAGTGGATGATTCGGAAGAATGTATCCTTGAAGGATACTACCAAAAGCAGAGAGGTTCCACAAAAGAGTAAAGTAGCGCAAATGCCCTCAAGTATGGAGCAGACAGAGCTTAAAGATCCCAATTTACCAATGTCTAACAATAGCCAAATTAACATGAATAAAATACATTCTCTAAAATGCTTGTATGCAAATGCTAGAAGTCTAAAGAATAAGATGGGAGAGTTAGAATATATAGCACTAAACGAAAGGTTAGATATGATTGGAATATCAGAGACATGGTGGAAGGAGGACAACCAGTGGGACACTGTGATACCTGGGTACAAACCATATCGTAATGATAGAGCTGATCAAATTGGTGGAGGGGTTGCGCTCTATGTTAGAGAGGGCATTGACTCAGAAAGGATTAAAGTTTTGCAGGAAACAAAATCTGCTGTAGAATCTATATGGACTGAAATTCCATATAAAAGGGGGAAGGCAATGGCAGTGGGGGTGTACTATCGAGCACCTGGCCAGAATGACCAAATGGATGATGAAATGCTCAAAGAAATCAAGGAAGCTAACAAAAGTTACAGCGCAGTAATAATAATGGGTGATTTCAATTACCCCGGTATCGACTAGGTCAGTGTCACGTCAGGACATGCTAGGGAGATAAAGTTCCTAGATGAAATAAATGACTGCTTCTTGGAGCAGCTGGTTCATGAACCAACCAGAGGGGAAGCCATATTAGACCTAGTCCTTAGTGGAACACCAGATCTAGTGCAAGAGATAAGGGTGTTGGAGCCACTTGGCAATAGTGATCATAGCATGATCGCCTTTGATTTAATTAGTGGAGGAGGGATAGTAAGGAAATCCACAGTACTACCTTTTAACTTTCGAAAGGGAGACTATGATAAAATGAGGAAAACAGTTAAAAAAAACTAAAAGGAGCAGTTGCAAAGGTTAAAGACGTACATCAAACTTGGGTGTTGTTGAAAAATACTATCTTGGAAGCCCAGACCAGCTGTATTCCACGCTTTAAGAAAAGTGGAAGGAAGTCCAAAAAACTGACAGCATGGTTTAAAGGTGAGGTCAGAGAGGCTGTTGTTGCCAAAAAAGCATCTTTCAGGAAATGGAAAAAAAAGAGCCAAACGACGAAACCTGGAAACAGCACAAGCACTGTCAAGTCAAATGCAAGGCATTGATAAGGCAGGCAAAGAGAGAATTTGAGAAGAAGCTTGCTGCGGAAGCAAAAACGTGAAATAAAGACCTTTTCAAGTACATTCGTAGCAAAAAACCTGTGAGAGAGTCAGTTGGTCTATTAGATGATAAAGGGGTTAAAGGAGTACTAAGAGGCGACAAGGCGATAGCGGAGAGACTAAATGAATTCTTTGCTTCGGTCTTTACTGAGGAAGATGTAGGGATGTTACCCATGACTGAAGTGGTATTTAAAGGTGCGGAAGAATTGAAGGAAATATCGATACACCGGGAAGATGTCTTACAACTATTAGATAAACTGAAGAGTAGCAAATCACCTGGGCCGGATGGTATACATCCAAGGGTGTTGAAAGAACTGAAATATGAGATTGCAGACCTGCTATCAGTAATCTGTGAACTATCATTAAAATCATCTCTAATACCTGAAGATTGGAGGATCGCCAATGTAACACCAATTTTTAAAAAGGGTTCCAGGGGTGATCCGGGAAACTACAGACCGGTGAGCCTGACGTCAGTACCAGGAAAAATGGTAGAAACCATCATAAAGAATAAAATTACTCAGCATGTAGATAGTCACAACCTCAAGGGAGACAGCCAACATGGCTTTAGACAAGGAAGATCTTGTCTTACTAATCTGTTATGTTTTTTTGAAGGAGTGAATAAACAGGTGGACAAAGGTGAGTCGGTTGATATTGTGTATCTGGACTTTCAGAAAGCCTTTGACAAGGTCCCTCATCAGAGACTTTTGGCAAAACTAAAGAGTCATGGGATAGGAGGCAGTGTACTCTTGTGGATCAGAAACTGGTTAAAAGATAGAAAGCAGAGGGTAGGGCTAAATGGCCAATTTTCCCAATGGAGAAAGGTGAATAGTGGTGTACCCCAGGGATCTGTGCTGGGTCCGCTGCTTTTTGACATATTCATTAATGACCTGGAAAGTGGAATAACGAGTGAGGTTATCAAATTTGCAGATGACACAAAACTATTTAAAGTTGTTAAAACCCAAGAGGATTGTGAAAAATTTCAAGAGGATCTTGATAAATTGGAAGACTGGGCATCAAAATGGCAGATGAAATTTAATGTGGACAAGTGCAAGGTTATGCACCTAGGGAAGAACAACCCAAACTATGGTTACACGATGCAAGGTTCCACATTAGGAACCACCACCCAGGAAAAAGATTTAGGCGTCATTGTGGATACCATGTTAAAACCCTCGGCCCAGTGTGCAGCGGCGGCCAAGAGAGCAAATAGAATGCTAGGTATGATAAGGAAAGGAATGGAAAATAAAACAAAAGATATTATAATGCCTCTATATCGTTCCATGGTGAGACCGCACCTTGAATATTGTGCGCAATTCTGGTTGCCGTATCTTAAAAAGGATATAGCGATTTTAGAAAAGGTTCAGAGAAGAGCCACCAAAATGGTAAAGGGGATGTAAGGATACTCCTATGAAGAAAGGCTAAAAAGGTTAGGGCTCTTTAACCTGGAAAAGAGACGGCTGAGGGGAGATATGATAGAAGTCTATAAATTAATGAACGGAGTGGAACGGGTAAACGTAGATCGATTGTTTACATTATCAGAATATAGAAAGACTAGGGGACATGCAATGAAGCTACAGGGTAAACTATTTAAGACTAATAAAAGAAAATATTTTTTCACTCAACGTGTAATCAAACTCTGGAATTTGTTACCGGAGGATGTAGTAAAGGCTGTTAGTGTAGCTGGGTTTAAAAAAGGTTTGGACAAGTTCCTGGAGGAAAGGTCCATAAACCATTATTAAGAAGTGACCGAAGATATCAATGCTTGACCCAGTACAAGCATTGTGGAACTTGTGTCTCTTGGGGAAACTGCTAGGTAAAGTGATGCGGCGGACCCTCTTGCAGAGAGAAAAAAAGTTTTAAATCCAGGAAAAGACAGGTATAGCCTGCATTGTCCTGAGGATCCACCTAGAGGGAGCACAAGAGTCAGTACAGAGTCTGAAGAACCACGCCTCTATGGGCAGGACTTAGGCCCAGTCAGTTTGGATTTAAACAGGGACAGGTCTGAATCAGAGGAGGAAGGAGACCCAAAAGCCAAAGAAAGAGCAGACTCGAAAGACAGAGAGAAAGCAGGCCTGAGAGGCAAAGAGAGTGCTGGCCTTGAAGACAAGTGGAGAACACAAAGAACTGGTGTGCACAGAAAAGCTGAAGGAGCTGGGCTACGAGGCAAGGGCAGAGGCAGAGAAACAAACTGTAAGCAAATATCTGGCAGATGGCAACAGCTGCAGCCTTGGAACAGAGAGATTCTTCCCTATACTAAAGAAGGAGAGATACCCTTGGAGAACCTGGACCATGCTAAGCTAGAAGCCGACTGGGGTAGGCCTCAAGCCTTCTCAGAAAAGGAAAGGAGAAAACTTAAAGGTAAAACTTTTATTACTTGTAATTTTTATTTATTTTTATTTATTTTATTTATACATCTCTTCTATACCGCCACTTCCAGCGATCAGTGGCGGTTTACAAGTAAACAAAGTTTAATAATAGCATGCTATTATTTTACATAGAACGGGTTTAGAAACTATTTTACATAGAACAGGTTTTGAACTATTTTACATAGAACGTGTTTTAGTACAAAGAACAGTAAATGGAGAACAAGAGTTTTTACATAGAACAAAATTATAAAAGTAAACATTTAACTATTAATTGTCTGCATAATCCCAACATAGGAGAAGGACAGTGGAAGGAAGATTCTCCTTGTAACCGAGATACTTATAAGCAAAAGCTTGAAAACAATTGGTCTAAGAAGAGGACTGTAAATGCTAAGCATTGCACTGAACAGGCTTTTAAAACTCTAACTGAAGAGGAGCCTTTGTTTTATCCAGTGGCCAGAAACCGACGCCCTAAGCTGTCTGCCAGACACTGGAAAACAGTACAGCAAGCTTTTAAAAAGCCAGAGTATAGTTGTGTGGAGACATCAGATTCAGAACTGTCAGAGGTAGAATTCATGCAAGTGGAATCTGCAGGCGAAGAGTCTGACCAGCCGATGGAATGCACATACTGCACAGCAGAGAATCTGGAGTTTATCCCTAGCTCTATGAATGAATAAATGAATGCAGTATATTGTGTTGCCTTAAGCTACTGTGAAGTTAACAGTCATTACTTTGATCTTTTTCATTTATGGTTTAAACCTGATGCAAGGGACTTGTTCAGTTGTGATACCATCCAATCCGTTTATCCTGTTTTGAACCATTTGTGCAAAAAGAGGAAATAAAGCCTTTTCATTTTCCCTCCATTTTTGTGCGGACTTGTTTCTCTTTGGGAAGTTGGTTACGAGGCCGGCACAAGGGACTGCCACCCTTGACCCTCGCACCTGTCCAACCCCAATCATCACAATCTCGTGTCCCCCAGCCCTTCTGTGGAAAACTACGCCGCCACTAGGGGGGGCTGCGGGTGACAGTACATATGACCTAGATTGGCCACTGTTGGAAACAGAATACTGGGCTTGATGGACCTTGGTCTGACCCAGTATGGCATATCTTATGATCTTATGTTCTTATGATTTCCAATTTCTGGGTGAGATAGCGGTAAGACCTGGGATAACTGACTACGAACCCTAGCAGTTCCAGCACCTGAATGGCTATTCATGTTAATTCCAAAACTCCCTCCGGAGTGTCATTCTTGAGAAGCCAATCATCCAAGTAGGGGAAAATGTGCACTAGTCTATGGTAAAGACTAGTGGGCTGTCAAGAGGCCATAAGGTAGCATGAGGTACTTGAAGTGCCACTTTTCTATGGCAAATCTGAAATACCTCCTATGACTGTGATGTATTTATATGCTGATATAAGCATCCTTTAGATCCAGAGGGCATAGCCATTCTCCTTTTTGAAGATAAGGGAGTGGGGTGCCTAGAGAAATCATTCTGAAATTTGACCAGATATTTGTTCAGATCTCTTAGGTCTAGGATGGGTCAGTATCCTCCCATCTTTCTGGTGACCAGAATGTACCTCAAATAAAATCCACGCCTTTCTTGCTTTGATGGAACAAGTTCAATAGATCTTTCTGAAGGGAAGTGGTGTCTTGCAGAAGTAGTTACTGATGCTGAAGGTTTAGGAACTGAATCCTCAGAGAGCAATTTGGAGGAAGATCAAATAGATGTAATTTGTAGTCATTTTGGATAATTTGTAAGACCCAAATATTGGAAGTTACAAGGGGCCAGCTTTGGGCAAAAAGAGTGAGCCTGCCTCCTAGAAGACAGTCCTCAACTTAGGCTACAGGAAGAATGGCTACACTGTACAGAAACCAATCAAAACCTCATCCCAGGTTTTGTTTGAGAAGCCGGCTGGTCCTTCTGCAACATCTCTCACTTTGGTGGTGCTCGAGGAGTCTGCTTAGATTGAGAATAGTGAGAACCAGGGAATTACCTGTGTCTTTGAAAGTAGTAGGTCTTTCTCTGGTTACTCACTTGATATCTCACTTCCAACCACTTTGATATAATGATAAGGTGGTGCATGTCCTCCCTGCCTTTGTATGACCTTTGTAGTATGTTGTGAACCGCTTTGATTGAAGGAAAAGGCGGTATACAAAACATGTCAAATAAATAAATAAATAAATCTTCTGCAGTAGGAGGCTGGTTCAGATGTTCACCTCGAGAGATTTTGAAGAGCTATGTGCTGCTTTTCGATAAAGCCCACTTTATCTCCAAAAAGATTCTCTCTACAGCATGGTGCGTCAGCAAGCTTGTCCTGCACTGACTGTTGGAGGTCTGAAACCCAGAACCAGGTGTCTTTCCGGGCACCAATACTTGCTGCAGAAGCTCTCAATTCCATATCAAAGATGTCATAGGTCGCCTGGAACATGACCTTCTAGCAGTCCTTGCCATGTTTCATTAGGAAATCATGTTGTTCCAACTTGAGAAAGAAACTGGGACATATCATTAAAGCTACGCATGATATCCCTCAAGAACATGCCCATGTAGAACCAGTAAGGCCATGCAGACAGCAATCATGGAACTCTGAAGTACTTCTCTCTTAAAAGAATTGAATGCCCAAGCCTCCCTCCCTGGGTGTGTCGAGGAGTGTATCTTGGATCTTTTGAGGGCGGATTCAATTACAAAAGAATGGTGTGGAAACTGGGGCTTCTCAAATGCACAAGCCTTTTGAACTCGGAATGGAGTCAAGCTTTCTACTGACTGGAGATACAGAGAGGGGGGTCTCCCACATTCTACCTGTGCTCTCTGAAGGATGCAGTGCAAGGCCACTGTCAGCGCTTTCTTGGGAGCATAGGAATACTGGAGGATCTCCAATTCTTCTGCCCTGGGCTCATCCTCAGTCTCCAAAAAGAATGGTATGGCCTTAGTCATATCCCTTACACGATCTTGGAATGTCACAACTTCAGGAGGAGATTTTCATCTCTCATGATGAAGAGAAGGATCAAAGGAGAGTTCTGGGAATCTATCCTTTGACAAACTATCAGACTCCTCATCCATGAGAGTGAACCTGGAGAGTGTGTGGCGGGAGCTGGTCCGTGAGAGCGAGACACGAGACTGCTGGACTGTGCTGGTGGAGGCGACGCTGCCGAGTGCAACATCGGGCAGGCACGCCCGGGACAGTCTCCTTCTGGAGGGGCCTTGAGAGGGATTTAAGGGCCCTGGTGGAGATCTACCTCTGGAGTGAACCTGGAGAGTGTGTGGAGGGAGCTGGTCCGTGAGAGCGAGACCTGAGACTGCTGGACTGTGCTGGTGGAGGCGACACTGCCGAGTGCAACATCGGGCAGGCACGCCCAGGACAGTCTCCTTCTGGAGGGGCCTTGAGAGGGATTTAAGGGCCCTGGTGGAGATCTACCTCCGGAGTGAACCTGGAGAGTGTGTGGAGGGAGCTGGTCTGTGAGAGTGAGACCCGAGACTGCTGGAGTGTGCTGGTGGAGGCGACGCTGCCGAGTGCAACATCGGGCAGGCACGCCCGGGACAGTCTCCTTCTGGAGGGGTCTTTGCTCTCTTTATATTTCTCTCTCCTTTTGCGACCACAGAGCGTGACCGCGGGGCATGCTCTGAAGGGGCGTGTCTAAAGGGGCAGGATCTGCCCCTTAGATGCCATTCGAATGCCATTCTGATTTCTTGGGAATGGTTTGTTTCCTTCAGCAAAGCCTCATCGGGTAGGTGGAGTATAACTATTTTGCCTGCTTTTGTCTTACCCTCCCTTTTTGTGTTTGTAATTTCATTTTCCTTAGTACTGTGACTATGGGGAAGAGGAAGGCAAAGGCGGGTAACAAATCCACGGGGGCCGATACCGGCGGGTCTAAGCCGGTGGGTCCCATGGACAAGCATTTAGTGTCTGTACCTACTCCTCTGGCTCAGTCCTCTCCTGATGGGGTTTCGCTAAGCCCTGATGGGAGATCTCCTCCCCCTTGCCCTGGGTCTGGTTTATCTGCCGCTTCTGGTATTTTTTCTTTGGCGAATAGAGATTTGAGGGGTGTGATTTCTTTGCCGACTCCAGTTCAGGGTTTAACTCCAGGAGTATCTTTGGAGCTCCCGGAGTTACCCCCTGAGGGAGATGTAACCTTGAAGGATCTGTGGGTTGCTTTAAAATGTATAGATTTGAAAGTTTCCTTGAAATTAAATTCTTTATGTACTTTCACCCAAGAGGCTACAGAATCTCTGCGGTCTTTGGATGAAAGAGTTTCCTCTTTAGATGTGGCTGTTTCTAAAATAGAATCGCAGGTGCTTCCTTTGCATTCAGTTAATGTTGCTGCTATCAAGGATTCCTTGATTGTACATTCTAAATTGGAATCACTGGAAAATTCTATGAGGGTATGCAATTTACGGTTTTTAAATTTTCCTCATTCTTCCCTGTTATCCCCAAAGATTATTTTGGATAAATTAAGAGGTTTTAGCTATATCTGATTCTATTGAGGTTTCCCAGATTTATTACATCCCCTCATCCGTGAAAAAGGTTAACTCCTCGGAGGGTGAATTGGATGAGGTGATTCCCTCTATCTCTAATCTCACCGCCTTTGTAGAGGATTCTTTAGAAATTATTACTGTCCGGTCTACTCTGCTGGTCACCATTCTGTTGGTGGCCACTAAGCAGCGTATTCTTAAGTGCTTTAGTTTTAAAGTAAGCTTTAAGTTTTGTGGGCAGACTGTAAATGTTTTTCTCGATGTAGCACGTGCTACCCAATTGCGTCGGAGGCAGTTTTTATCTTTGAAGCCCCGGGTACTTGCTTTGGGAGCTACGTTTTTTTTAAAGTTTCCCTGCAAGTGTGTCATCAATTATGATGGCGCTTCCTTTATCTTTGTGGATATTGTCCATCTGGAGAAATTTTTGACAGACAGACAGGGTATACAGGGTGTGGAGGGGAATTCTGCAGTCTGATTGTAAATATCCCTTTGAAGAGTGGGTCAATTTTCTTGACCTTGGTTGCTATTTTGAGATTGTTCTTCCTTTGTTTTTGTTCAGTTTTCACTCCCATGATGTGGACTAAATTATGTCTTCATTTCTTGTATAAATTGAACTTGATGTGGTCACTGTTAATGACATGTTTCTGATTTTTCCCTATTTTGTATCTGGTCATTATATTTGACTAATAAAATTTAAAAAAAAGACTCCTCATCCATGACCCAGCCTTCTGATTCAGACTCAGAGAGGAAGTCAAAGTACTTCTGAGTCATCACCTGGATGATTATCCTTCCCTTTGGGGTATCAGGAGCTCCTAAGGGAGCATTGATTCACCAATGACTTTCTGTGAACCAGGGCCATATAGGAACCTAATGCACTAGAAAGTGATATCAGCCGGGCATGCTCCAATGTCAGAGCACTTCAATGCCCTGATGCCAATGCTTCTCCCAAAGGTACTTTATGCTTTTCAAGGATAGGTTGGATGGCTGTAAATTCTGATGCAGTCTTCATTGGGGCACTGAGGTGCTGCATGGTGAAGAGCATCATTATTCTGTCTTCGACATCGGTGTACCATGGACTCTGCCTGATGCTGAGCATCTTTGACCTTCAGTGTCTATGAAGATGAATACAAATCTTCCTTCTCTGGATGAACATTGAGAGATAATCGATGCTCTGGGCAACCTCCAGGTGCTCGGCTCTGAGTGGGTTTAAGTGCTCCTTGATGTTGATTCACAGCCAGTGTCTGATGCAGTTTTTGAAGTCATAGAAACTGATGCTGCCGATGCAGATGGATTAGACTTAGATAAACCAAAAAGGATGTTGCACTGTTTTTCTGACCCTCAACCCCCTTTTTGTAATCTGCAAGCACAATTTATAAAAAGACAGCTTATGATCAGGTCCCAAGCACTGGAGGCACCAATTATGCATGTCTATTATGGATATGGTCCTCAAGCACTTGGAATACTTCTTAAATCCACTAGAGAGCTTTTGGGACATGTCGTCTGGAAAAATTGCCAGAGCGAAATCAAATAACTCTATTTTTGACACAAAAATATAAACCTAAAGGGGGCTGAGGTGCCATGGGGAAAAAAAGGAAACTTGAAACATCCAAAAAAGCTAGCTGAGGAAAACTAAATGGGAAAGTTTTAATACTGTGATGGCAGGAAAGATATTAGTTAGAAAAACCAAACTAAAAAAGATTTCTACCGAAATATTCACGGACCACTGAAAGATGAACATGGACTGAAGATAAGATTGTGGCAGGCAGGAAGACGTGCTCATGGGTAGTGGGCATCCAAAAGCTTCTAAAAGGAACTAGGAATGCTCTCGTGCAGGGGCTCTGTCAGATGACATCATCATAAGTGAGGACTTTTTTCCTGCTTGTCACAGTGAATTATTTTGCCTTCCGAAGGACTTTTTATCAACAAATGAAAGGCACTGCTATGGGGGCCTCTATATTGCTTTTCTTCACGTTGATAATTTTGAAAAACAATTTTTGACTGACCATCCTTTTAAAGATCATATTAAACTTTAGTAGAGATATACTGATGATGTCCTTCTGATTTCACAGTAGAGATGCCAATCTCAAATTTAGCCTGCAAAGTAGTGAGAAGGAAATTTATTTTCTAAATATGTTAATTATGCTTGAAGGTAGTACTTTTCAAACCACCATTTATGGGAAGACCAGTAATAAAAATAAGCTTTTGTATTTTGAAACATAAGCTTTCTATTGGCTAATTTTTTAGATTAAGACGACTTTGCTCCAGTGATGATGACTTTGAGACTCAGGCAGCAGATATGAAAGAAAGGTTTATTCACAGAGGGTACCCTAATGCTTGGAAATAAGGGTTATCTAAGGGCAAAGCATGCACATAGGAATGACTTACTATCTTGTCATCAAGATAACGAGACCAAAGTTGATGTGAACCCTACAATACTCTCATCTTGCAGTCAATAGTAAATGCATCATCAGAATAACTTGGCTTATTGTAGAGAGAGACAGTAATTTTAAAGATACCAGTCCAGTAATTGCACTCACCAGGGGTTCTAGTCTTACAAATTAGCTTCATCAGCATTAAACAAAAAAGAATTAGTCATTAACATGGATGTGTTTTCACATCTTGTGTTCAGCTGTGATTAGAGATTAAGGCATTTCTTCAATTGTGATTCTACAAACGTGGTTTACATTATACAATGCCTGTGTAATTTGTTATATGTTGGGAAGACAAGGAGAAAACTGAAAGTTAGAATGATAGAACATAACCGCTGTATCAAGTGCACAATTGAGGATAAACCTATTGTGTCCCATTGTCTTAAAAAGACCACTCATTTTCTGAATTAAGGTCTTCAGCTATCCATACTGTTTGGTTGTCATGCTGTGATGGTGATATGGAGAAAGTCATGCTTAAGGAAGAACAGAGATTTATATTTAAATTCAATACTGTACATTCGAGTGGTTTGAATGGGAAGGTTGATTTTAAAGTTTTTCCATGATGTACTCCCCTTGCCTTCTTCTGCTTTTCTCTCTTCTCCCATCCCTTCCCTCGTTTTCCTTATTTTTTATTTCTTCTACTTCCTTTTATCCTTCCGTCCTTCCCTTCTCTATCTCTCCATTCTTTTTCTATCTTCACTTCCTCCTTTCATTTTCCCTTCCTTTCTCTTATCATCCTTCTCCTTATTTTACCCCTTCCTCCTTTCTTTGTTCTTCCTTCCCCCTTCTTCCCTTTCTAACTCCCCTCCCCTTTTTCTTTTTCTTCCCGTTTTCTTTTCAGTTTCCTTTCATTTTCTCTTTCCTAGTTTACAAATTTTTCTGTCCAATTGATTATACAGCTATTTGTTATAATGTCTGTGCCATTTAATATCCCTTATGTTTCCTTACCATTCCCCCTAGATGTATCCCGTATCTATAGCTCCTGTGTTGTCCATCTTGACTAGATTGTAAGCTCTGATGAGCAGGGGCTGTCCTTTATGTGTCTGTGCAGTGCTGTCTATGTCTTGTAGCGCTATACAAATGTTCAGCAGTAGTAGTAGTAGTAGTTAATATGAGAATATGAGTTATTGTATCATGTATACATTTTTTAAGGTATTTTCCATATTTTCATGTGTTTATTTATATTATGCCCATTGACCTTTTTTGGAAACCACTTTAAGGAGCCCTTTAATTAAAGTGCATTACACAGATAGTGCGGGTTTTGATGCATGCAAAGCACTCTGTGGCCCGTAGCACACACAAATTCCCTTGCTAACTGTGCCCCACACATTAGAGTGGGAAATTGGTAGGTTTGGGGCAGAGAATGGATGTGGAGAGCACTATACTATCAGCGCGTGAGTATACACCATGTGCCAACAGTGCATCTTGCAAACAGCACGGATGCAATTACCTCAACCTCAATATGTGAAATGAACTACACCCACAGTATTGGTGATCAACGTTACTGAACAGTGCTGCATGTTATCTATTAATCAGTTAAATGCTGTCTACACCCCTGACAGGTAATGTGATGGCTTTGCACTTAATATGGCTTGGTTTTGTGGGCTAAAAGCACATTAGGTGCATACAGCATACTTTAGCAAAACGGCCCCTGTCAATCTTTCTGTTTTAGGTGGTGCTCTCCCTTTAAATTCAGCTTTGCTATAGCCACCATTTTCTTTAACAGTTTGGTTGTGAGCTTTTAAAGACAGCAATCTGATGAACCCGGGATACCCTTTAAATCTATATGCCACCTATTGTTGTTATTGCTAAGTGCTGTTTAATTAGTGCTGATTCGTGGCAACCCTCTGGATATTTGTCCTAAACTGTGTTGGGTCTTTAGTCAGACAGCTCATTTTTAAAGGTCGCTGCCTTGTTCTTAGCTTTTTCTGAGGCTCAATAACTTACAGCATTTGGGATGTATATAAGAAGGCAGCAATTTTTCAGTGGTGCTGCTGTCAAACATTCTCACACACTTGCCAATGAAATTTTTATACTCAAATGAATTTTATTCACTAGATAACTATGTTCTATGTTGTTGTTGGCGTCGACTCATGGCGACCCTCTGGATAGCTATTCTAAATTGTGTTCGGTCTTAAGTCAGGCGGCTCATTGTTGACAGACTGGTACTCATAGCTGCTGTTATTGTATCAATCTATCTCATTGCTGGCCTTCCTCTTTTGCGCTGACCTTCTATCTTGCCAAGCATGATGTCTTTCTCTAATGATCTCTCTCTTCGCATGATGTGTCCAAAGTATGAAAGTTGAAGTCTTGCCATCTGAGCTTCTAAAGAAAGCTTAGGTTTGATCTCCTCTAGTACCGACTGATTTGTTCTTCGGGCAGTCCATGGTATACACAGTATTCACCGCCAGCACCATAATTCAAAGGCATCAATTTTCTTCCTATCTATCTTTTTCACTGTCCAGCTTTCACATCCATATGATGTTATTGAAAATACCATGGCTTGAACAAGTCGAATCTTTGTATGGAGAGAGACATCTCTGCTCTTGAGAATCTTATCTAGGTCTTTCATAGCCATTCTGCCAAGAGCAATGCGTCGTCTGATTTCTTGACTGCTTGTTGCTTCTTTATTGATAGTTGATCCAAGTAGGTTAAAGTTGTTCACGATTTCAATTTCTTCTCCTTCAATGATGAACCTGTTGATTATGCCAGTTGTCATGATCTTTGTCTTATTTACATTAAGGTGCAGGCCCATTTTGAGACTATATTTTTTGATTGTGAGAAGCAAATGTTTCAGATCATCTTCACTTTCAGCCAGTAATGTGGTATCATCAGCATAGCGAAGGTTGTTGATGAGTCTTCCACCAAACTTCACATCTCTGTTGTCTTCATACAATCCTGTTTCTCTGAAGATTTGTTCTGCATATAAATTAAACAGGTAGGGGGAAAGTATGCAGCCTTGTCTTACACCTTTGCTTATTTTAAATCATTCTGTTTCTCCTTGTTCTGTTCGAACTGCTGCTTCTTGATCAATGCACAGATTGTGCAAGAGTACGACCAGGTGTTCTGGTATACCCATGCTTCTTAATGTGGCCCAGAGTTTCTCATGGTTTACACAGTCAAAAGCTTTGCTATAGTCGATAAAGCACAAATAGATATCGTTTTGGTATTCTTTAGTCTTTTCAAGGATCCATCTCACATCCGCAATGATGTCTCTCGTTCCTCGCCCTTTCCTGAACCCTGCTTGCACTTCAGGTAGTTCTTATTCCAGGTATGGTTATAGTCTCTTTTGAATAATCTTCAGTAGAATCTTGCTGGCATGTGGGATCAGAGCGATTGTGCGATAATTTCCACAGTCAGTTGGATCACCTTTCTTTAGTATTGGTATAAACACAGATCTTTTCCAGTCAGTTGGCCATGATGTTGTCTTCCATATTTCTTGGCAGAGCCTTGTAAGTACGGTAACAGCCAGTGGGCTTGAAATAAAGACACTGCAGGTAGTCTTCAGACAAGCGATCAGCCAAAAAAAAGTGCTTTTAAAAACAGAACCCCCTGAGGAAACTGAGTCGCAGTGAAACGCAGAGGAAGCGCGAAAGTTTGGCGTTGGGGAACAGACTGAAAGCTAAGCACTGCTTTAATTCTATTATAAGTTTACTGGGGAAGAGATTGAAAGCTAAGCACTGCTTTAATTCTATTATAAGTTTACCAAATGGAAGCTAAACATTTTGAATTATACCATAAGTTAATTACTATTAAGCAACAATAGGAAGGTCATTGATGCAATATGGGCATTTATTCAGAAAACTGATTACAGCCTGAGTAAGTTATTTGCCCGGAGAAAGTCTGAGACCTGTTGCTTATATAGTATAAGTTTCATGCTTATTGTTTGAATTACATTTCATCTGGATGAAAGTATCAGAGAGTTACGAAATTGATTGACAGAATATACTGCTCTGAAAAAGTGACCACAATGGGATTTGTGAAGTTCGGTAACAGCTGCATCAGATTGCTGTAATACGTCTATGGGAATGCTATCAATGCCTGGTGCTTTGTTCTTTGATAAGGCTTTCAATGCTGCTTTAACTTCTTCTTTCATCACCAATGGTTCCCGATCATAAGGTACAGTTTGAAACGGCTGTTGGTCCACTTGATCTTTATCATATAAAAACTCTGTATATTCTTTCCACCTTTTCTTGATCTTCTCAGCATCATTCAACATAGAACCTTGAGCACCTTGTAACATTCCATTCTATGGTTAGTCAAGTAAGGCCTCTAAACTCCATTGCTTGCCCCTGATTAAAATCTCACAATCCCTAACCCATGAAACTCAAAACGTATCCTAATTTGCTGTAAATAGTTGTGAATATTTGTTATTACCTTATCTTATCGTTATCCCCATTGTCCCGGTTTCATTCCCTGTTATCTGTAAACTTGACATATGTTTTATGCTTAAGTACAAGGTTGTTAAAGTGTAAACCGCGCTGATGATGAATAGCGCAGTATATAAAAACTGTTAAATAAAATAAATAGTCTGAGAAGGATCCAGACTGATATAGGACAAAAAGAGCTGTTTTTCTTCAAAGAATTCAGTTTGTGTTGATTTATGCAAACAACAAGAGCTGCAGAAGAGGAAGACGCTGATGAGTTCTATGAACAAGTACAAGCTGAAATTGACAGAACATGCAAACAGGATATCCTGATAGTCATGGGTGACTGGACCGCAAAGGTTGGCAACAAAGCAGAAGGCAAAGGAGCTGGAAAAGATGGACTTGGCAACAGAAACAAAGCTGGAGAAAGACTGATAGAATTCTGCAGACCAATGATTTATTCAATTCAAACACCTTCTTCCAGCAACACAAGCGCCGACTGTACACATGGACTTCACCAAATGGATTGTACAGATATCAAATTGACTAATCTGTGGAAGACAACGATGGAAAAGCTCAATAACATCAAAGACAAAAACTACTAGTATGCAAATTCAAGCTGGAAAAGAGCAAGCCACTCATGAATGTAGCAAAATATGACCTTGAGATATACCACTGGAACTTAAAGACTGCCCGAAAAATTGATTTGCTCCCTTTAGATACAAATGAGTTCCAGAACAGCTATGGGATGACATCAAGAAGGTTGTGTTGGAAGAAAGCGAGAAGTCTCTACATAAGGTGAAAAAGCAAAAACGGCCAAAATGGATGACTGAAGAAACTCTGAAAATTGTCCAGAAATGCAGAGAAGATAAAGTTAGAGGAGAAAGAGAGGAAATCACAGAACTCAGATTTCCAATGTGCAGCAAGACAAGACAAGGGGAAGTACTACAATGACACATGCAAGAAAATAGAATCAGAAACTATTAGAGGAAGAACAAGATCGGCTTTTCTAAAGCTATGAGAGTTAAGGAAAAAATTCCAGCCTCGAATCGGAATGCAACAAGATTTTCAAGGATCCATGTTGAATGATGCTGAGAAGATCAAGAAAAGGTGGAAAGAATATACAGAATCATTATATCATAAAGATCAAGTGGACCGACAGCCATTTCAACTTGTACCTTATGATCAGAAACCATTGGTGATGAAAAGAAGAAGTCGAAGCAGCATTGAAAGCCTGATCAAAGAACAAAGCACCAGGTATTGATGGCATTCCCAGTGAAGTATTATAGCAATCGGATGAAGTGTTACCATACTTACAAGGCTCTGCCGGGAAATTTAGAAGACAAATTCATGGCCAACTGACTGGAAAAGATCTGTATTTATACCCATATTGAAGAAAGGTGACTCGACTGACTGTGGAAATTATCGCACAGTCGCTCTGATCCCACATGCCAGTAGGATTCTACTCAAGATCATTCAGCAGAGAGTACAACCATACCTGGAACGAGAACTCCTGAAGTGCAAGCAGGGTTCAGGAAAGGGCGAGGAACGAGAGACATCATCGCGGATGTGAGATGGATCTTGAAAAGACTGAAGAATATCAAAAGGATATCTACATGTGTTTTATTGACTACAGCAAGGCTTTTGACTGTAAACCATGAAAACTCTGGGCCACATAAAGAAGTATGGGTATACCAGAACACCTGATAGTTCTTTCGCACAACCTTTACATGAAGCAACAGTTTGAACGGAACTAAAAGAAACAGAATGGTTTAAAATCAGCAAAGGGTACAACAAGGCTGCATACTTTCCCCTTACTTCTTTAATTTATATGCAAAACAAATCAGAGAAGCAGGACTGTATGAAGACAATTGAGGTGTGAAGATAGGTGGAAGACTCATCAACAACCTTCACTATGCTGATACCACCACATTACTGGCTGAAAGCGAAGGCAATCTGAAACATTTGCTTCTCAAGATCAAGGAACATAGTCTTAAAATGGGTCTGCACCTTAAGGTTAGGAAGACAAAGATCTTGACAACTGGCAAAATCAATTAAGTTCATCATTGATGGAGAAGAAATTGAAATAGTTGACAACTTTAACTTACTTGGATCAACAATCAATAAAGAAAGGAATAGCAATCAAGAAATCCAACGACATATTGCTCCTGGTAGAAGGACCTAGACAAGATTCTCAAGAGCAGAGATTTCTCTCTCCATACAAAGATTTGACTTGTCCAGGCCATGGTATTTTCAACATCATATGGATGCGAAAGTTGGACAGTGAAAGAGATAGACAGGAAAAAAATTGATGTCTTTGAATTATGGTAATGGTGACAAATGCTGTGTATATATCATTAACTGCCCAAAGAATAAACCACTCAGTAATAGATGAGATCAAACCCAAGCTTTCCTTAGAAACTCAGATGACAAGACTTTGACTTTCATACTTTGGACACATCATGCGAAGAGAGAGAACATAAGATATGCCATACTGGGTCAGACCAAGGTCCATGAAGCCCAGTATCTTGTTTCCAACAGTGGCCAATCTATGTCATAAGTACCTAGCAGTTTCCTCAAAAGACACAGGTTCCTCAACGCTTTTATTGGGTCAAGCAGTGATATCCTGGGTCCTTTTTAATAATGATTTATAGACCTTTCCTCCAGGAACTTGTCTAAACCTTTTTTAAACCCAGCTACACTAACAGCTTTTACTACATCCTCTAGTAACAAATTCCACAGTTTGATTACACGTTGAGAGAAAAAATATTTTCTCTTGTCTTAAATAGTTACCCTGTAGCTTCATTGCATGTCCCCTAGTCTTTTTATATTCTGATGACATAAACAATTGATCTACGTTTACCCGTTCCACTCCATTCATTAATTTATAGACCTCTATCATATCTCCCTTCAGCCATCTCTTTTCCAGGTTGAAGAGCCCTAACCTTTTTAGCCTCTCTTCATAGGAGTATAGGAGAAAGACATAATATTTGGTAAGGTAGAAGATCACCATAAAAGAGGAAGGCCAGCAATGACATGGATTGATACAATAAGAGCAGCTATGGATACGACTTTGTCAATAATCAGCAGCTTGGCTGAAGACCGAACAAAGTTTAGGTCATCTATCCAGATGGACGCCAGGAGTCAACACCGAATCTACAGCACTTAACAACAACAACATGCAAAAACTTCAATAAAAAGGCCAGTGGAAATATTGAGTTTGAAGCAAATGGGGAGAAGCTGTGTACTTAGTAGTCTCCCTGGCTGCTTCTTTTTCGGCCTAAGACTTTATAAAACAAATTCCAAGCGTCTGTGCTTTTTTTTACTTTGTGCTTAACCATTCCTTCTTTCCAGCCATACAAAGAACCAAGGATTTACAAGAAAGTCTGGAAGTTGTTTAAAGTTACCCTATGAGTTCTAGAATCTACAACAATGCTTTCTCCAGAAACAAGCAGGAAGTCAGTCATCACATATGGGACTCCTAAGCTACAGGCTGCTGAAAAGAACTGTAAAAAGGCCACGGACAACCAAAAAATTGAACCGTGAATGCCAGTGGAGATCACAGATTGGCCCTAAGACCTCCAACATATCCAGGCACCAGAGAGGCATTTTTCTGGTAGCCTGGACTCACAGAAGGGTTGGAGGGAAGGAGTTACATTATTCCCCAAACAGATGACAGGTGCTGTCATGCCGGGAGTCCTCCTCCAAGCAGTAATGTGCTGCAAAGGTATGGACCGAGGAACAGGTGGCCGCCAGGCAGATCTCCAACAAGGAGACTGAGAACAAGTTAGCCACTGAGGCTGCCATCACTCACACATTGTGGGCAGTGACATGGTGCTCCAGGGAGAGACCAGCCTGCGTACAGGCGAAGGAGATGCAGTCCGCCACTCAGGTGGACAGGGTGTGCTTAGAGACTGCAACCCCCAGCTGCAAGGAGCATGATGTACTTTCGTCCACTGGAGAGAGAAGACCAATACCTTCTTACAATCCAATGTGGAGTGCAGCCTCCACCCAACTTGTGTGAGATCAGGGATAAAAGGTAGGAAGGACCATCTCTTCGTTCAGAAGAAAGGGGGAAAACACCTCAGACAGAAACCTAGGATGCATGTGCAAGATCACCCTATTCCTGTGAAACCTGGTGAAGGAAGCATGTGCCACCAATGCCTGCAGTTCACTTACCCTGCGGACAGAGGTGAGCACCACCAGGAAAAACACTTTCCATGAGAGGTACCTGAGGTGGCATGAAGCCAGTGGCTCGAAAGGTGGAACCATGAGCTTACCCAGAACCACATTCAGATCCCACGCTGTCGCAGAGGGATGAATTGGAGGCCACATGAGCAAGAGACCCAACATAAAGCGGCCCACGAGTGGATGGAAGGACAGGAATTGACCATTCACCAAATGATGGTGCAATGCCAGCGCACTGAGGTGCACCCATACAGAAATGGATTTCAAGCCAGCTCGGGAAAGGTGCAGCAAGTACTGCAACAACGTTGGTACTGAAGAGGAGAAACGGTTGATACCCTGTTCCAGGAATCATTTGAATAATCTCCTCCATTTGAAGGCATACGCTTGCCGCATCGAAGCCTTGCAAAACGCCAGAACATCTTCAACATCCCTGGGCAGCTGAAATTGGCCAAGGTCTACCCTTTCAGCAGCCAGGCCATCAGGGCAAGGGATCTGAGGTTGGGGTGAAGGAGGGAACTGACCTCCTGTGAAATCAGGTCCAGGGGGCACCCTGGAGCAATCGGTGCCACCCAAGAGAGATGGAGCAGCAGGGGAAATCACAGCTGTCAGGCCCACCTGGGAGCTTTGATGATCACAGAGGCTCGATCCCACTGAATCCTGAGAAGAGTCTTGGAGACCAATGGGGTTGGAGGGTACACATATGCAGAGACTCGTTCCATGATGAGAGGAATGCGTTGATTACTACTCGATGCAGGGCTGGTATCCTAGATCAGAAGTATGGCAACTGGGCGTTGCTGAGGCTGGCAAAGAGGTCAATTGTAGTAGAGCCCCATGTTTGGAACAGGTGGCATGCCACTTGAAAGTTCAGTCTCCACCCATGGGGCTGCAGAACCTGACTGAGGCGATCCACGAGGACATTCTCCTGTCTTCGGAGGTACACCACTGAAAGAGCATACCCCTCTCCTGGGTGAAGTTCCAGAGACGAACCGCCTCCTCACACAAAACGTACGACCCTGTACCACCCTATTTGTTGAGGTAAAACATCTCCACTTGATTATCTGTATGAACCAGAATGACCTGGTTTGATAAGTGGTATACATCCAAGGGTGTTGAAAGAACTGAAATATGAGATTGCAGACCTGCTATTAGTAATCTGTGAACTATCATTAAAATCATCTCTAATACCTGAAGATTGGAGGATCGCCAATGTAACACCAATTTTTAAAAAGGGTTCCAGGGGTGATCCAGGAAACTACAGACCGGTGAGCCTCACGTCAGTACCGGGAAAAATGGCAGAAACCATCATAAAGAATAAAATTACTCAGCATGTAGATAGTCATGGCCTAATGGGAGACAGCCAACATGGCTTTAGACAAGGAAGATCTTGTCTTACTAATCTGCTATGTTTTTTTGAAAGTGTGAATAAACAGGTGGACAAAGGTGAGTCAGTTGATACAGTGCATCTGGACTTTCAGAAAGCCTTTGACAAGGTCCCTCATCAGAGACTTTTGGCAAAACTAAAGAGTCATGGGATAGGAGGCAGTGTACTACTGTGGATCAAGAACTGGTTAAGAGATAGAAAGCAGAGGGTTGGGCTAAATGGACAATTTTCCCAGTGGAGAAAGGTGAATAGTGGTGTACCCCAGGGATCTGTGCTGGGTCCGCTGCTTTTTGACATATTCATAAATGACCTGGAAAGTGGAATAACGAGTGAGTTTATCAAATTTGCAGATGACACAAAACTATTTAAAGTTGTTAAAACCCAAGAGGATTGTGGAAAATTGCAAGAGGATCTTGATAAATTAGAAGACTGGGCATCAAAATGGCAGATGAAATTTAATGTAGACAAGTGCAAAGTTATACACCTAGGGAAGAACAACCCAAACTATGGTTATACAATGCAAGGTTCCACATTAAGAACCACCACCGAGGAAAAAGATTTAGGCGTCATTGTGGATAACATGTTAAAACCCTCGGCCCAGTGTGCAGCGGCAGCCAAGAGAGCAAATAGAATGCTAGGTATCATAAGGAAAGGAATGG
Organism: Ichthyophis bannanicus; assembly: GCA_033557465.1. Lineage (NCBI taxonomy): Eukaryota > Metazoa > Chordata > Amphibia > Gymnophiona > Ichthyophiidae > Ichthyophis > Ichthyophis bannanicus. The sequence continues at coordinate 39,925,849 of CM066046.1, forward strand.
AATATAAAACAAAAGATATTATAATGCTTCTATATCGTTCCATGGTGAGACCGCACCTTGAATATTGTGTGCAATTCTGGTCGCCATATCTTAAAAAGGATATAGAGTTATTAGAAAAGGTTCAGAGAATAGCCACCAAAATGGTAAAGGTGATGGAAGGATACTCCTATGAAGAAAAGCTAAAAAGGTTAGGGCTCTTTAACCTGGAAAAGAGACGGCTGAGGGGAGATATTATAGAAGTCTATAAATTAATGAATGGAGTGGAACGGGTAAACGTAGATCGATTGTTTACGTTATCAGAATATAGAAAGACTAGGGGACATGCAATGAAGCTACAGGGTAAACTATTTAAGACTAATAAAAGAAAATATTTTTTCACTCAACGTGTAATCAAACTCTGGAATTTGTTACCGGAGGATGTAGTAAAGGCTGTTAGTATAGATGGGTTTAAAAAAGGTTTGGACAAGTTCCTGGAGGAAAGGTCCATAAGCCATTATTAAGAAGGGACCCAGGATTTCAATGCTTGACCCAGTACAAGCATTGCGGAACCTGTGTCTTTTGGGGAAACTGATAGGTACGTATGACCTAGATTGGCCACTGTTGGAAACAGGATACTGGACTTGATGGACCTTGGTCTGACCCAGTATGGCATATCTTATGTTCTTATGGTGCTGAACGCTCGCAGAACATAGGCTCAGCAAGCACCGGCATGGGCACTGAGTGAATTGGGCCCGATGCTGGCTGTCGAGTGGGTTTCCTTGAGAAGGATGACCTCAAAGGACCATAGCTGATCCCCCGAGGCAATGGGTCTCCTCCCGCCAGGACAGCTTGGAAGGCCACTCCCGGCCCTCACCCTCAACATCAGGTCGAGGGCTCCGATACCAGTAACCGTGAGACTTACCCTTGGCACTGGAATCGGTCTTCGACACAGACTTCGACAGTATCTGATCCTTCTGGGGACGGTCTTCCACAGCCGATCCCGGGTCCAATGCCTGTGACCTCGGGGCTCAAAGTAAGCATCGTCCGCACGTAAGGCTGAGGGCACCTATCCCCAAATGATGCTGGAGCTGAACAGGTGGTCTTACGACCAAACAGCAATTCCCACAGCCTTTCACAATTCTTTCAGCCCTTACTCATCATCTGGAGAAGGGCAGGCAGGAAGAATCATCATGGTCGGTGTCAAGGCACCACAGGCAACAGTCATGACCATCTGTGCGAGACATGGTATGGTTACAATAATTGCACTGCTTAAAGCCGCTGACTGAAGACACAGCGAGGAAGATGGCACCCATGAGGTCAAACTCCAATATCTTGGTCAGGAGGGCACAAGAAAAACTCGCACGCCGAGGGAGAAGGAAAAAAAAGGAAGGAACCTGAAAAAAAGTGACGCCGAGGTGACAGATCCAGGAATCGAGAAGGTGATGATACACGACTAGAGAAAAGAGGAATTGCAAAAAAAAATCACATCAAAAATATCAACTTTTTCCAGGGACACAGGCTTCACGTCCAATGGGCTCTGGAAAAATGAAGGCTGAGGTAAGATGTATTTATTTAACAGGTTTTCTATACCACCTTATCATTAATTCAAAGCGGTTTACATAGAACAAGTACAGCAACCACTTTACATAGAACAGGGGATTAAAACTTGGAGGATTAGATGGGGTATAACTGCTACGTTTAACAATTGCTAACTATATACAGATACATTGTTGCGGTGTGATGGGGTACAATTGCTACATTTAATAGTTGATCACTATATACAGATACATTGTTGCAGTATGGGTTGTGTGCAACATGGTTATAATTATGTAGAGGGAGAGGTCCGTGAGGTTTTTTTTTTTTTTTTTAAATTTATTATTTATTCAAAGTTGGTATCAGCAAAAAATACAAACAGCAGGTCATCATACATTACCAACTATTTATAATTCCCCCCAACCCTCCCCCACCCCCCCTCCCCCAAGGAGGTATATCAACCTTCAAGAAATTCCAGCATAGGTAACCATAAGCCTTTAAACTTCTCATACTGCTGGCGCCTGAGCGCCGTTAACTGCTTCATCAACACTATCCGACGCAATCGGATCTTCCATTGTGCCAAACTCGGTAGGTGCACTTGCTTCCAGGCCCTAGCAATCTCACTCCTGGAAGTTTGGATACATGCTCATATGGGTCGTTCTTGTTTTTTAGCACTCTTTTCGGGCCAAATTCCCAACAACCCAAGTCCCATATTTACTTCCACTGATCCTCCAAAGATACTGGTGATTTGCTCTCCCACTCCCTCCCAATACAACCTTACCCGGAGACACTCCCACCACACATGAATAAAAGACCCCTCCTCCCCGCATTGCCGCCAACACCTATCCGACACTCCCGGAAACATCCTATGCAGCCTCGTCGGGGTATAATACCACCGATATAGCAATTTATAGGATGTTTCCCTAATCGCTACCGACAGTGCCTGTCGGCTTCCACTCCTGTTCATCCAGAGCCCTCCCCAGGTCTCTTTCCCAATCATTATGGTGCTTAAATTTCTCCGGAGCCCCTCCCCACAGTCCCCGATACAATTGAGTTATCAGCCCCCTTCAACTTTCCCAACTCTGCCGGCCTTCCTCTTTCTCAGCTACGTCGTCTTCAACTGGTCCACCATACTGCTGCTCGTCTTCTGACCAACTCCTCTCGTTCAGCTCATATCACTCCTCTTCTTATTCGTTTACACTGGCTGCCTATCCCTTTCCGCATTCAATATAAGGTTTTGATTTTTGTTCACAGGGCTTTGCACACTGGTGTTCCTCTTTATCTCTCTGACTTGGTGCACTTTCATTGTCCCTCCAGAACACATCGGTCGATTCACGCTAACCGTCTTTTTCTTCCACCTCCTTCCAGGGCTCATCTTGAATCAACGCGCTCTTCTGCTTTTTTCTTCCTCGGCCCCCGCCTTTGGAACTCTCTCCCCTCGGCTTTACCTCTGGAGTCATCCTTTAGTACTTTCAAAGCTTCCCTCAAAACTCACCTCTTCTGTACCGCTTTTGATATTCCCTCCCTTCCTGCCCACAGCTGATTGATCTCTTTTTTCTAATTTCCTTATTCTATTCTTTGCTGTCTCTTTTATGAATTGGTGTTCCTTTCTGTTTCTTCAGTAGCCTTTGTTTTATTGTACACCGCTGTATGCCTTTTTGGTTTAGGCGGTATAAAAAGTTTTATAATAAAGATAAAGATAACGCTTCCCTGTCATCTTGTGCCTCCTCCCTGATCTCCCGATTCAACTTATTGGACAGGAAGTGTTTAACTTGCATATGCGCATAAAAGTCCCCCACTCTCAACTGATATTTTACTCTAAGGTCAGGAAAGGGAATCACTTCTCCCTCGTCTACAAATTTATCAAAAGGTATCCAAGCCCAACCTCTCCCAACGTTGAAAGACCCCTTCTCTACCTGGAATAAATCCAACGGTCCCTCTCACCGGGGATGCCATATATAGGGGTTATCCCTCCACCTCCCCTCCGGCAGTTTATTCCAAATCCACGGCAAATGCTTCAAAGGAATCTCCTCTGCCCAGTACTGCTCCACTTCCCTAAACCTTTTATGAGGCGTCCCCTTATCCCTCCACTCGAAGACCTGCCTCAGCTGGGCTGCCGCATAGTATCTCCCCACATCGGGGACTCCCAATCCTCCCCTCTCCTGATTTGCGTACAACACCCGTCTACTCACTCTCGGTCGACTATTCCCCCAAACAAAAGCAAAGATCTGGCTTTGCAACTGTCGGAGGTCTCTACTCACAACCCCACTGGCAGCGTTTGGAATACGTACAGAAGACGAGGCAACAGATTCATTTTCAAGACAGCAATCCTCCCCAGCCAAGATAACTCCGCCCCTTCCCAGCACGCCATATCATTCCGCAACTGCCCAAATAAGGGCGGGTAGTTTGCTCTATACAACCCAAGAGGGTGCGCCGTAATCTGTACTCCCAAATATTTTAGTGATTTGCTCACCCAGTGAAACGGGAACGAAGCCTTCAAGCTCTCAACCACCTGAGGTGGCAGTGTCAAAGACATTGCCTCCGTTTTATCCCAATTAACCTTAAATCCCGAAAGCGTCCCATATTCCCTAAGCTCCCTCATTAGGAGTGGCAAGGAAACAATAGGCTGGGTCAGCGCGAATAGCAGATCGTCCGCGAACATTGCCATCTTATGCTGCGAGGCTCCTACCTCTATACCACGAATATCCTGCACTGATCTAATCCTAGCAGCCAAGGGCTCCATAACTAGTGCAAAGAGCAGCAGGGACAATGGGCATCCCAGCCTTGTCCTTCGGCCCAAAGAAAATAATTCAGAATATCCCCCATTTATATGGACTGCCGCTTCCGGAGACTTATACAACGTCTTTATCCACTCCCTAAAGTTAGGGCCCAACCCGATATACTCCAATACCGACATAAGAAAGTCAAAGTTCACCCTATCAAAGGCCTTCTCTGGATCAATAGAGAGAAACATTGCCTTCTGGTGTTCCTGTCTTGCCAACCACCCCAAATGGATAACTCTCCTCACACCATCTGCCGGCTGTCGCCCCATAATGAACCCAGACTGATCCGGATGAATGAGCCCCGGCATACATGGCCCCAACCTCAGTAGCAGCACCTTTGCCAAAATCTTGACATCGATATTCAGCAGCGAGATGGGTCGGTAAGAGCCGCAAATGGCCAGATCCCTCCCAGGCTTTGGAATTACAACTATGGCCGCTTGGCTCATTGATGCCGGGAGATCCTCCCCCTTCAATACTGCATTAAACACTCTCGTCAAAATGGGGCTCAACACTTCCGTAAATGTTTTATAGAATAATCCAGAAAACCCGTCTATGCTTGGGGCTTTGCCAGCCACCAAGGCCTTGATGGCCCCCCATCACCTCTTCGAGAGCAATATCCCCGTCAAGTCCCTCCCCAATGGAGCTATCCAATCTCGCACTTCCCTTCCCCCCGTTCCACAGATATTGTCGAATTCTCTCCCCATCCCCAGGGGGTTCCGCTGCATACAATTCCTTGTAGTAGGTCCGAAACCGCTCCCTATTAGCACTGCCTTTAAACAATATTCTATCCTGCGGGCCTTTAATTTTCGCTATAGCCCTCCGCTGCCTCTGAGAAGTAAGTTTGTTACTCAAGAGGCACCCTGCTTTATTATCAAACTCATAATATCGCTGTCTCACCCGGTCAAGTTGGTGGGATATCTGCTCCAACTGGAGGCTATTTAATTGCCTTCTTATCTCCTCAACCTGCCCACGCAATCTTAAAACCCCCCCCCTCTGTTTATGCACCCTCTCCAATGCCTCCAACTTCTCCCTGAGGCGGCACGCCTCGTCTTTCCTCTCCCTTTTCCATTTCGCTCCCAATTGGACAAGATGGCCCCTCACCACCGCTTTCAACCCGTCCCAAAGTACCCCCGTTGTCACCTCCCCATTGGATTCCATATAATCTTTAATCACCTCCTTTAACCTCTGCCTCACCCCTTCCCCCTGTAATAGATAATCATTTAACCTCCAAAACGTTCTTCGCCCTGTTTCCCGGGGCGACCCAAACCTCGCCCCCACCGGAGCATGATCAGACCAGGTTGCCACCCCTATGGAAATTTCATCTAAGGCCTCCTTCCAATAGCCATCTCCCAGGAGATAGTCAATTCTACTGTATGACGCATACACGGCCGAATAGAAAGTAAAATCCTTAGTTAAAGGATGGGCCAACATCCATAAGTCCTCCACCCCATAATCTTGCATCCACACCTGAAATCATCTCAGCCCCGCATCCCTCCCTTCCCCCTCCTACCATCCAGTGCAATATTGCAATCCCCCTCCACCAAAAGTCTTCCCTGGGTCTTCCTGACCAACCATGTCCCCAAGTCCTCCCAAAACTGTCTCTGAGCCACATTTGGCCCATAGACCGAGAGGAAAGTCACCTGTTCCCCCCCCCCCCATTCCCCCACTACTCCCACCGCTCTCCCGTCCCCTTTCCGGAACACCCTCCCCACATTAAAGGGCACATCTTGCTTAATCAGAATACCAACTCCGGCCTTCCTCCGATCTCCCTCCTCCGCTGCAAAGAACCCCTGGAATGCTCCCCCCCCCCCATCAATCGCTCATCCTGTTGACACAGATGGGTCTCCTGCACAAACACCACCTGCCATTGTTGCACACGCACCTCTTTCCAGAGCAGTTTTCTTTTCTGAGGGGAATTCAATCCCCGCACATTCAAACTCCCCACTCTCACACCAGCAGCCATGACTCCAATCATTCCTCCAGCTTACCCCTCTCGCTCATCTTCAAAACCTCCCCCTCCCCTCACACAGAGCTCCACTCTGCCTATCGCCGAGGAAGAGACGGTCCCGTAGACGCTATGCCCCCCATCCCCTGATCCAAAAGGGGGAACCCTCCCCCCTCCCTATGTCGTTCCACAATCAGCTTCCAAACCCCCCTCCCCCCACCCCCTTAAACTTCGAAACCCACAACATAACAGTGCAACAATAGTTTATATATCCCTCAACAGAGCCACACAACAACCCCCCCCATACTTCCATTAATATACACATTCCCCCCATAAATCCCCCCCCCAACCTTTAGGCCCTTATTACATAAGGAAGCCTGGGCCTAGCAACAGTTATGCAGGTAGAACTAACATTTCCCCTAGTCCTGGGTAACAATCATGTAGGTCTCGCTGGCACAGCTCCGTCCGTGTCTCCTTGACCTTCTTCTCCCGCCTTCCTCCGCAAGCGCTGTCCTCTCCCATCTAGAGTTCACTCCTTTAGACCCCTCCGTCGCCGGTCTCTTTGCCTGTTCAGGTAGGCGGGGGGCCCCCTCCTGCCTCAATACTTTCCAGGCCTCCTCCTCCCCATGGACCCGAAAACTCCGCCCGTGGATGTCCATCAGCATCGCAAAGGGAAAGAACCATCTATATTTCATTTTCTCCTCTCTGAGGTATTGTGTGACCGGTCTCATATCACAGCGTCTCTGTAGGGTGCCAGCCGATAAATCATGATATAGTTCCACGGTCTGGCCTTCCCATATAAAGCTCCTCCGGGCAGCAGCCACTCTCATTATCTTCTCTTTTACTGCAAATGATGTCAAACAAGCCACGATATCACGTGGCCTCCCATTGCACGCCGGGCCCAATGCCCGGTGCGCTCTCTCCACCGACACTGCTGCCATTTCTGCCTCGCCGTCGTCCCCCCTCAGTAAAGAATGACATACTTTTTGGACCACTGCTGCCACATCTGCGAAGGCCTCCGTCTCCGGGACGCCTCTCAGGCGCACGTTGTTTCGGAGGGAGTGATTCTCAAGGTCTTCCAATTTGTCTTTAATGCTGAGCTGCTCCTCCTGTATACGCTTCATACTCGCCTCCGTTTCCGTGCCCCTCTCGGCCAGCTGATCCGTCTGCTCTTCCAAAGACTCCACTCTGTGCCCCAGCTCTCGTATGTCTTCTTTGATGCCAGTCAAGGACTCCTTGAGCTCTCCGCGGGTGGCGATGATTTCTCTCCGCAGAGTTCTCATCCACCCCAAATATCACCGCGAGTGCAACTCTCTCCTTGGCCCTCTCCAGCTCCTCTTCTGATTCCTTGCCTGACACCATGTGGTCTGGCGGGTCCAGGGCCTTCCTCTCCGCTTCGTCTGCATACGGGGATTTAAACTTTGCTAACTTTTTCCGCACCAACATCCCCGCTGGTCCCGGTCACCACCGGCACCAGTTCCTCAAGGTGGGATGGGGTAAATCAAGCGCTTTTCACCTTTATCTCAGTGTCCCGATGGGAGCACGAAAATTATGCTGCCATCCCCCGGGTGACGTCACTTCCTCTCCGTCTGTGAGGTTTTGAGGTCCTTGAGTTCTAATCAGAAAATTAAGTCAAGATGGTCATGGGGTGGTACTAGTGAGTTCAGTAGTTGGACCATTTCCTTATGGCTCTTGTTCTTCTAGGATGGGACCATAGTATTCCAGGAAGAGGTGAGTTTTTATGGCTTTCCTAAAATCCTATAGGTCTTTGCACGTGTTAAGGCGGGGAGGTCATTCCACAGCTGGCATCTTTGAGCGGGAAGGTGACCACGCATGTGTGGTAGAACTCCCAAAGGCTTTCTATGAAAGCTGGGGAGTAGATACTATGTGGGCTCTGTCAATGCCGACATCACCCGTATGTGAGGACTGACTTCCTGCTGGTTCCTGAAGAAACATTTTTGCACCTTTTTTAATATATGGATGTTTGTCAATTATTAATATAAGATTTTATTTTTGTCATGTTTTTTTTTCCTTCAAAATGGTTTGTATGCTTTTTACATATTTATGTAAATGTTACATATTTTTTATATATTGTTTAATAAGTTAGGCTTTTTAAAAATTTGTATTACTTTATGTTTTATTTTTATATATGTAGGGCCCGATGTTCACTGGTGGTGGCTAGCGCTACTAAAGCGACTAGCCACTGCCACTAAACTTCGGATTACCGGGAAGCTAATCAAGCTGAGGCAATATTCAGCCAATGCCTGATTAGCTTCAGCGGCAAACGTTAGGCCAGCCTTTACTGCGCCTAAGTTTTGCAACTTAGCAGTAACTAGGCAGTGGCTCAATATCACCGTTGCCCTGTTATCATTGGTGCCACCCCTGGACTGCCCCCAGAATACCGCAATGCTGATCGGATAACATTGGGGTGTGCAGTGGTAGCACCTGCAAATGTTCACTGAATATCCCAGCTAGAGGGATTAAAACAGTTAGCAGGTCTGCTAACCATGTTAATCCCTTTGAATACCCCCTCCCCCCACGCCGTAGTTTTTAAATTTACCCCTCATGCATGCATGCATACTATGCTAAAACACAGCCATGTCAGGTTTGCGAATAAATATTTCTCTGTGGATTCTGAGACTCCCTTCAAGCATAATCAGGACAGTGCCAGTGGAGAGAGGGTGTATGGGTGTTCCATCAAACTCTCAATAGTCAGCAATTTTCAGAAGCTATCCATACAGCTATGTAGTTTAGATTGGGACAGCAAAAAGAATGTACTAATTTAAATACATAGCTATACACATAGCAGCTAAATATCTTCTCTATCCATAAAGCAGCAACATTCACCCCTCTCCGCATATATTCAGCATCCAGCATTTAAAAAACTACTGACTGTGGCATAAAATTGTAATATTCAAATGGACTTATTTGTACATCATTAATATCACTAGTAAATTAAAGGACTGTCCCTATATGTCCCCCAATATTAACATATTGCTTAGAAAGGTATATGCATATATATTTGATACATGGTAACACACATTAAAAACCAAGCAAGAGGCAGTATGCTTTTTTCCAGGTGTTCCTATGCTAATGACTAATCTACAGCTATGTGTGTAAAAAAACATGGACTGACAGATTGCTCAGAGAGAGAGAGATGACCTACCCAGGTTCTGCCACATACTGTATAACTCATATGCCATCATCACTCGCATGTCCCCATACCTGAAAGAAAACATCCCATCTGCACATCAAGATGGCATGCTGACACTTTTAAAAAAGAATGAACATTTTGAAGAAAACTGTTTTCTATCCTTATAACAGTACTATGGCACAGACTCTAAACTGCTACCCTGTTAACTTTATTTAGATATCACTGCTTCACATATAGCAGGCCTAAAATAATGAGATATCTTTAACTTGTGATGGTGAGATATCTGATATTTACCTAATAATTTCAATCTCACCTTTATTGTGTTTTGAGTCAAAATTTTTGGAAATCATTTGCTGATCAATTGCCTTTTGGCTACATTATGTAGCATTCACACACACACCCTACACATTAACATATAGTGGAACATAAAACATTCATGAAACAAATATCAGTATACATGATCATAAAATTAGTGGAAAAAATGCACAGAAATATACCTAAGAGAATAGTTTTTTAAAAGAGCACCTAGGCAGGGAAGGCACATAAGCACGACCCCAAACTGTTAATAAGTTACACCTGTAAATAAGTTATGAAAACAGTTAACAACGACTTGTGAAACATTCTGCATGATTTGAAACACCAGCCCCTCTATGATGTTATAATGTATTCCAGTTATTGAGATGAATGTAAACCACTTTGTTACAATGTGAACAGAGTTCAATGTAAACCACCTTGATTTAAGGAAAAGGTGGTATATAAATATTGTTAAATAAATAAATGATGTTGTGTCTATTTCATAAAGGCAAACAGTACCTATGTTGGCAGTAAATATATATAAACAATCACAACCAAAAAGAATTTAAAACCAAATTTTCTTGATGAAAAGTGCCCTATACTCAAAAAAGGGGACTGGAGGGTGAGCAAAAACAGGAGAAGACCTTAATGAAAAACAGCCTAAAAGGTTACAGTGAATTAAATTAGCTAAAGCTTGTGATAAGGAAGCTTATCATAGCTCAGGAAGGAGCTATAGAAAAGGTGAAGTAACTCTGAACAAGCAACCTGTCAGTTCTGGTAGAAATAAGAAAACAGAATTTTGCCATAGAAGACTACCAGTCCCAGAATGGACCAGGTTTCCAACAGCCATTAGAGGAGCTGAAGTAGGGAAACGTGTGTTCAATCAGGAGGGCTATGAGGTAATCCCTAAGCACTCATCTCAAAGGGCAGGGCCTGATTCAGCACAGCTGCGCTGTGTTAGGGAGGAGCACTCATCTAAGCAGAATAAGAGTAGAGTTTATTCTACAGATGACCATCTTCATGATCACCTTGGATATCCAGAGAATTATCCTCAGTTTCATCTGAAGGATCATCAGAAGCAGAAGCCAAACCGGACGGACAGAGAGGGAAAGAAGCCCTCTGGAAGAAAGAGGAGAAAAGCCTTTGAGAGGTCTAGAAGAGTCCAAAGCAGTACGTATACTGGGAGGTATTCCAAAGGCCAGCATACACCATTGGACTGGGGAAAGCCAGAGGAATGCTGCTGCAGAGCTAGGAATCACCAGAGGCTACCTGTGAGGGAGACGGCTGCACGTGGAAGGGACTCTAAGACCTGTGCCAGAAGGTATGTGAAGAGAGATCCAGTGTCCAGGGATCTGGATTGGAAGGCTGGACATAAGAACTGGACTACATACTGGCCAGGCTATATAGAGAGGAACTCTAGCAGCAATGGAAGCTCAGGTATGAACACTGATCTATGACAGCAGGGAAACAAGTATTCTCCTGAAAATGCTCCATTGAGAGATTCATCTGTGCCAATACATGATGTTGAACCCATGCTTGTTGAACAAGGGGGAATAATAGCAGATGAGGATCCTATTTATATGGACTGCCCTCTATCTAAACTCCGTTGGTAACTTTCTGTTATAAAGTACAGCAACCATCACAAAGAAATACAAATTTGTTCTTTAATCTACTCAGAAAAGCTCCTGAAGCAGGATTTGACCCACACAGTGGAAGGCAAGCCAGCTAAGGGGTTTCAGCTGGTGACTGCTAGCAATTAAGCCTTACCTAATTGCTAGTGAGCTAGGAGAGAATCAGTTCTGAATCTGTGTGGGAAGTAATCAGAAGTTAATCTGAAAAGAACAGTTTGTTTCTTTCTTTGTGGCTTTTCATTTGTTGTTTTCCTGATTTTGACTTTGTTTTTCCAAGTTAACACTGAAAGCAAGTAACCTAATTTATGTGCTACCAAGCATATCTGTGTTGGGAGAAATAACCCCATAAATAAAAATCTTATTGGCTTTACCCAAGAGCACAACTAAATTATTGTCAGCAGCTGTGTCTGGTTTGAATGAACTACATTGCCCACAATACCTTGCGAATCATATAGATATATGCACTTGTCAAGACTGTGAAGATTCTCACCCAGGCAGCCGTCTGACAAATGGCGTAGTTTTTCGGATTGCTTTTGCACAAAGGGGATTTACTTGCTGAGGATTACAACTACAGTTCAAGTTTAAAGCTGGAAAAAAAGATTTTCCCTCAACTGCACTTTGGAGGAGAAGTGGATGTCCCAGGAGGAAAAGACCCTGTGCAGAGCTGGATTCATCACTGAGACAAGGTAATAAGTACCTGGGCATGTCTAGTGGTGGATGGGAGTAAGCACAGGGGTAATTGGGAAAAAAAATAAATAAAAAAGTAGAAAAAAAACTCCTGTTTGGAAGGTAGTGCACTTTGGGTTTTTTTTTTCTTTGTTTCTTGCAGGGACCAAGATGGATCCAAAGGAACTAGCTCAGTGGATGGCAGCCCAATTCAGCAGGCAGCAGGAGCTAGCACAGCAGGCTCAGGACACTGCTATGAGAGCCTTAATGGAACAGCAGAAGCCAGTGCTTGATCTGGTGCAAGCCCTAGTTGAGCTGAAGAACCAAAGTGGAACAGATGCAAGACCAGCAGTAAATACTGGTACACCACATGTGGACAGTGTGGGACTCAATCAAGGGATTGGGGCATTTAGTTTTGGGAAGCTAACTCCAGATGATAATGTTGATGATTTTCTAAAGTCTTTTGAAAGAGTGGCACAAGCATTAGCATGGCCAGAGACCCAGTGGGCAGTAAGGCTGGCAGCCTCATTAACTGGAGAGGCGCTTGCAGCTTATAGAGCAATGCCAGCAGCCCAGGCTTTGAATTATAAGGATGTAAAGGCTGCTATTAGAGATCGCCTAGGGTTGTCTATTTCAGAGTATAGGCGAATGTTTAGAGCTACTACATTGAGAGTGGGTGAAACACCCAGGGCTCTGAGTCAGAGAATCAGAGGTTTAGCTGTAAAATGGTTGGAACCTGAGCAAAAGACGGTAGAAATGTTATTAGATATTATAATGCTTGAACAATTTATGTCTGGGGTGTCTAAAGATTTGCACACTTTCCTTATACAGCAAAATTGCCAAAATTATGGAGAGGCAACCATGCTAGCAGAAAGATTCTTGGAAGCCACGCAGGCTTGCCATAGAATGGGTGGCCCTCTGAAGATTGGTGCTGAGGCAAGATGTGCTGTATCAGAAAAGAAAATAATTAAAAATGTTTCTGAAAATGAATGTACTGTATCAAACCAGATGACACAGTGGAATAGAAAGAAATGTTTCAAGTGTGGAAAATGGGGACATTTAAAAAAAGGATGCCAGACACACACTAGCTTACTGGGTGTGGATTTAAAACAGCCCAAAGAAGGATTTCTTTTGATGGTTGATGTGCAAGGAATTACCACAAATGCTTTGTTAGACTCTGGGGCAGACCAGAGTATGATGTCAAAAAGGCTTTGGAAGAGGATAGAGGCCCAAGAAGGATTTGTGCCTAGAACCCCTGAAAGCCAAGTTCACATCAGATGCATTCATGGTGCTGCAACATCATATCCCACCTATAGGCTAAAGGTTAAGTGCCTGGGGGAACAAGAGGAAGTCCTGTTAGCAGTGGTGCCTAGGCTACCCTTTGATTTGGTTCTAGGAAGAGACTGGCCAAGATTTAAGCAGGGTCTAGTGGAAGGACTAGGAAAGAAGGAGGGAGAAGGTTTAATGGTAATAGCTCCCGGGCCTTTATTTGGAAGTCCTCAGACCCCAGCTAAAAAGATGGTTAAGCGTCCAGAAGACCAAGCTACCCCAAAGCAGACATTCGTCCTAAAGTACCATAGGGTCACAGAGAAGGCCCAAGCTCCTAAGCGGGCAACCCCTCAAGCTGCTGGGTTTGACCTATGCAGCATAGAAAATGTGACTGTACCTAGCCAAGGGAGAGCCCTGGTTGACACTGGTCTCCAAGTGGAAATACCTATTGGATGCTATGGGAGAGTAGCCCCAAGGTCTGGATTAGCCCTTAAATATTTCATCGATGTGGGTGCGGGAGTAATTGATCCCGATTACAGGGGCAATATTAAAGTTCTGTTGTTTAATTTTGGACAGAATGATTATCACGTGAAGACAGGAGACAGAATTGCCCAATTGATCTGTGAGAGGCTGGGTTTTCCACCTGTGGAGGAGGTCACATCCCTGGAGAATTCTGAACGTGGAACCAAAGGCTTTGGTTCTACTGATGTCAAAGGGGTTAAAAGCCTAGCTGCCACCTGTGCCCGAGAGAGGGAGGTGAATGAAGAGGAAGATTTGGGACCCCAGGTATCTGATTGTAAAGAAAAATCAGAGCCCCAAATAGGTGAGGACCTGACAGTGGTACAACAGGAAGAAATTAGGAAATTGCTCAAAGAGTTTCCAGATGTGTTGACACCCATACCTGGGGAGACACATTTGGTTGCCCATGAAATAATAACTCCACCTGGGAAATTAGTTCGTCAAAGGCCATATCGCTTGCCTGAAGCCAAGAGACAGGAAGTAGTGGCACAAGTCCAGGAGATGTTGGACATGGGAGTAATAGAGGAGTCAAAGAGTCCCTGGAATAGCCCCATAGTCCTGGTGCCGAAGCCTGATGGATCTTTAAGATTTTGTATTGACTTCCGGCAGGTAAACGCCATATCAGTTTTTGATGCATATCCAATGCCAAGAATTGAAGAGCTGTTGGACCAGCTGGGACAGGCTCAATACTTAACCACCCTTGATATGACAAAAGGATATTGGCAAATCCCTCTCACCAGGGAGTCGAAGCCGAAGACTGCGTTCAGCACCCCCGTTGGCCTTTTCCAGTTCAAGAGGATGCCTTTCGGACTGCATGGAGCAGCGGCTACCTGCCAAAGGTTAGTGGATCAGGTACTTCGACCCCACCAAAATTATGCTTTTGCATATATGGATGATGTCATAATCCATAGTAACACCTGGGCGGAGCATCTAAAGAGGATCAAGGCAGTCTTGTGCTCCATGAAGCAAGCGGGAATCACTTTAAACCCAAAGAAGTGTGCCTTTGCAAATAGGGAGGTAAAATACCTGGACCACCTAGTGGGAAGAGGAAAAACTAAACCTCTAATGAGTAAAGTAGAGAGCATCAGGAATTTTCCTCCTCCAACAACAAAGAAACAACTAAGAAGTTTATACCGCAATTCGCAGAGAAAAGTGCAATTTTCACGGATATGCTGCGGAAGAATTGTCCAAACCAGCTAAAGTGGACACCTGAAGCTGAAAAAGCGTTTTCAGTCTTAATAGGAAAATTGTGTACAGGACCGGTACTGAAAGGGGTGGACTTCAAGAAACCCTTTCTGGTTCAAACTGATGCATCGGATGTAGGGCTAGGAGCGGTTCTATCCCAGTGTCATGATGGGGAGGAGCATCCTGTGATGTACCTGAGCAGGAAGTTGTCACCGGCTGAACAAAAGTATTCCACAATAGAAAAAGAATGTTTAGCTATCAAGTGGTCAGTGGAGGCGTTAAGGTTTTACCTTACAGGGAGAAAGTTCCAGTTGGTCACGGACAATGCCCCACTTAAGTGGTTGCAGAAAATGAAGAACCACAATGCCAGGTTGACACACTGGTACATGGCCTTACAGGCATTTGATTTTCAAGTTGAACATCGTGCTGGGAAGTTACACAAGAATGCGGATGCCCTTTCCCGGATTACGGACTGTAGAGAAGAAGTTTCACCAGTTACACCAGTCCGTAATAACTTAAGCAGGGGGGTATGTGATAAGGAAGCTTATCATAGCTCAGGAAGGAGCTATAGAAAAGGTGAAGCGACTCTGAACAAGCAACCTGTCAGTTCTGGTAGAAATAAGAAAACAGAATTTTGCCATAGAAGACTACCTGTCCCAGAATGCACCAGGTTTCCAACAGCCATTAGAGGAGCTGAAGTAGGGAAACATGTGTTCAATCAGGAGGGCTATGAGGTAATCCCTAAGCACTCATCTCAAAGGGCAGGGCCTGATTCAGCACAGCTGCGCTGTGTTAGGGAGGAGCACTCATCTAAGCAGAATAAGAGTAGAGTTTATTCTACAGATGACCATCTTCATGATCACCTTGGATATCCAGAGAATTATCCTCAGTTTCATCTGAAGGATCATCAGAAGCAGAAGCCAAACTGGACGGACAGAGAGGGAAAGAAGCCCTCTGGAAGAAAGAGGAGAAAAGCCTTTGAGAGGTCTAGAAGAGTCCAAAGCAGTACGTATACTGGGAGGTATTCCAAGGGCCAGCATACACCATTGGACTGGGGAAAGCCAGAGGAATGCTGCTGCAGAGCTAGGAATCACCAGAGGCTACCTGTGAGGGAGACGGCTGCACGTGGAAGGGACTCTAAGACCTGTGCCAGAAGGTATGTGAAGAGAGATCCAGTGTCCAGGGATCTGGATTGGAAGGCTGGACATAAGAACTGGACTACATACTGGCCAGGCTATATAGAGAGGAACTCTAGCAGCAATGGAAGCTCAGGTATGAACACTGATCTATGCCCTAGCTATAACCTTGAAAGACAGCAGGGAAACAAGTATTCTCCTGAAAATGCTCCATTGAGAGATTCATCTGTGCCAATACATGATATTGAACCCATGCTTGTTGAACAAGGGGGAATAATAGCAGATGAGGATCCTATTTATATGGACTGCTCTCTATCTAAACTCCGTTGGTAACTTTCTGTTATAAAGTACAGCAACCATCACAAAGAAATACAAATTTGTTCTTTAATCTACTCAGAAAAGCTCCTGAAGCAGGATTTGACCCACACAGTGGAAGGCTAGCCAGCTAAGGGGTTTCAGCTGGTGACTGCTAGCAATTAAGCCTTACCTAATTGCTTGTGAGCTAGGAGAGAATCAGTTCTGAATCTGTGTGGGAAGTAATCAGAAGTTAATCTGAAAAGAACAGTTTGTTTCTTTCTTTGTGGCTTTTCATTTGTTGTTTTCCTGATTTTGACTTTGTTTTTCCAAGTTAACACTGAAAGCAAGTAACCTAATTTATGTGCTACCAAGCATATCTGTGTTGGGAGAAATAACCCCATAAATAAAAATCTTATTGGCTTTACCCAAGAGCACAACTAAATTATTGTCAGCAGCTGTGTCTGGTGTGAATGAACTACATTGCCCACAATACCTTGCGAATCATATAGATATATGCACTTGTCAAGACTGTGAAGATTCTCACCCAGGCAGCCGTCTGACAAGCTTTTGCCTGAAGCAATTCACTTGTATGTCCAGGGTGTATATTTCTCAATCATTGGTCTAAAAAACCTCCTGAACTTAAGTCTAAAAACAAAAAAGGGTGCACAACCATCTTATCTCCCTGTCTCAAAATGTCAATCAATTACTTATCTTGTGGATGCCTCCATATCAATAGGTCTACAAAAGACAAACCTTTTTAAGAATGTCCACAGTTGAGTTGAAAATGAATACTGACCAATTTAGGAAAGTTATTAAGAAACAAAAACTGCATAAATTTATCTGGGATGGGACGGATTATTTTAGAGCTTATATGTATCCTTGGATGAATCTAGATAAGAAAAGCAAGGACGACAGGAAAGTTACAACTTGAGGATTGGTCTTCTGGGAGTAGTGGTGGGTCCCTTGAGGCTTCCTTTTTACATAGAAACATAGAAACATGATGACAGAAAAAGACCACATGGCCTATCTAGTCTGTCCTTCCATATCAACAACTACAACAGTCCACTTTTTACCTTTAGAGATCCTCTGTGTTGGTCCCATGCTTTTTTGAATTCAGTTACTGTCCTCATCTCTACCACCTCCACTGGGAGACTATTCCATGGATCCACTACTCTTTCCGTAAAGAAATACTTCCGCATATCACTCTTGAATCTATCTCCCTTCACCCTCATCCCATGTCCCCTCGTAGCAGAACTTGCTTTCAATTGAAAGAGGCTCTCTCCCTGAACATTTATGCCACGGAGGTATTTAAACATCTCAATCATATCACCTCTATCCGCCTTTCCTCTAAGGTGTACATATTAAGATCCTTACGTCTGTCCTCATATGCTTTATAATGAAGCCCACTAATCATTTTAGTAGCCACCCTCTGCACCGACTCCATCCTGTTCACATCCTTTTGAAGGTGCGGTCTCCAGAATTGCACACTATACTCCAAATGAGGTCGCACCAAAGACTTATACAGAGGCATTATCACCTCCTTTTTTCTGCTAGCCATTCCTCTCCGTATGCACCCAAGCATCCTTCTAGCTTTTGCCGTTGCCTTTTCTACCTGTTTAGCTACTTTAAGATCATCAGATACAACCACGCCTAGGTCCCGCTCTTCTTTAGTGGACAAAAGTACTTCACCTCCTATACTGTACTGCTCCCTTGGATTGCTGCAGCCCATATGCATGACCTTACATTTTTTAACATTAAATCCCAGCTGCCAAATTCTAGACCATTCTTCAAGCTTAGCTAGATCCCTCCTCATGTTATCTACACCTTCCTGGGTGTCTACTCCATTGCAGATTTTGGTATCATCCGCAAAGAGGCAAACCTTACCCGACAGCCCTTCCGCTATATCACTAACAAAGATGTTAAAAAGAATCGGACCAAGGACAGATCCCTGGGGCACACCACTGGTAACATCCTTCTCCTCAGAGTGAGCTCCATTTACGTGTACTCTTTGTCACCTCCCACCCAACCAATTTCTAACCCAAGCAGTAACTTTAGGGTCCTTCCCTAGGGTGCTCAGTTTGTTTATAAGTCTCCTTTGAGGAACAGTGTCAAAGGCTTTACTGAAATCTAAATACACCACATCTAGAGCTCTCCCTCGGTCCAACTCCCTGGTCACCCAGTCAAAGAAATCAATCAGATTTGTCTGACAAGACCTGCCTCTGGTGAATCCATGTTGCCTCGGATCCTGTAATCCGCTGGACTCCAGAAACCTCACTATTTTCTCTTTCAGCAGCGTTTCCAATAATTTACTCACCACCGAAGTTAAACTAACCGGCCTGTAGTTTTCAACCACATCCTTACTTCCGCTTTTGTGTAAAGGCACCACATGAGCCTCTCTCCAGTCCTTTGGCACCACTCCCGACTCCAACGAGGCATTGAAAAGGTCAGTCAGTTTTAGAACAAGATCAGAGGAAACGCACTTGATGGAAAATATGGAGAGCGTGTTCAGAGGGTTTTCCCAGACAAGGTCCAGTGAAAAAAATCTCAGCACAAGAATCTGTGATAATCAACCTTTCCAGTTATGCTCTCACTGTTGATGAACAATCTATTCTGAAGAAGGGGCTTTCCTTTGTTCCTTCAGAGACACATGGTAAATTCTAACTGAGAGTTATTTTATTTATTTATTTAAGTGGCTTATATACTGCCTAATCTTAGAGCCAAGGCGGTTTAAATGGAACAGATATTGTAAGGTTACATAGAACATTGACTATTGAAACATAGGTGAACTTTATACATGAAAGAACCTCAAAAATTGAACACAAATGAACTTTGTACAAGACAATGTGAGACTAACCCTAGAGGCTGGCATGAGCAGATGTGGGGCAGAGAGGGCTGGGAGAGGAGGGGAGGGCCCTTACTATTCCCCCTAGATGTATCCCGTGTCTGCAGCTACTGTGTTGTCTGTCTTGACTAGATTTTAAGCTCTGATGAGCAGGGACCGTCTTTTACATGTATTCGTGCAGCACTGCGTATATCTTGTAGCACTATACAAATGCTCATTAGTAGTAGTAGGGTGGTGGGGGAAGGGGAAAGTAAGGATGGGAGTTATTGTTGCCAAAATGTCTCTTAAAGAGGTGTGTCTAACTTCCTTCTAAATTCCATTAGGTCTGTAGTTTCACATACGTGATCTGGTAACGCATTCCATAAGACTGGTGCATAGAGGGAGGTGGCCTTGTTTGTGGTGGTTTTGCTGCTTTTCCGATAAGTGTGGGGCACCACCAAGGTGAAATTAGACTTACCTGCTAATTGTTGTTCCTTAAGGAACTCCAGTCTAGTCCCGAACCTTAGGAGTTCTGTACGTCCTCTCGCAGCTTGGAGACTGAGCATGTCACACTTTTGATGACACCAGTATAAGTATTCCAGGGACCGCCTCCTTGCTCCAGTATCCTATTGAAAAAGCAGACTCACCAGAGCAATAATTAGGTAAATATAAACATTTAAACTCTTATAAACTAACTATAACAATTTACCTGTTAATAACTGCTACATAGTGCTATCAATTAAAGGAGTTATACCCCTTTCCTTGTGTCCTTTCCCTAATACAGAGAAACTGCCTCCCCCATTTCTCATTCCCTACCTGAAACACCGACCCACGAGTAGCACTCGCGGACCCCCCATTCTATTTCCTTTGCTTTAGGGTGTCTTCCGGCAGGCAATATCAAGGAGGTATGCGGGACTTGACTGGAGTTCCTTAAGGAACAACAATTAGCATGTAAGTCTAATTTCACCTTCCTTAGCGTTCCTCCAGTCTAGTCCCGAACCTTAAGAGATGTTACACAGCAGTAAACACCTTAACGGGAGGGACCTGGCCAGACCAGCCTGAAGCACCGCAGATCCAAACCTAGAGTCCCCCTCCGCTTGAACATCAATCCTGTAATGCTTGACAAAGGTATGCAAAGACGACCAAGTCACTGCTCTACAGATATCCACTGCCGGCACCAAACTAAACTCTGCCCAGGAAGCAGCCTGTGCCCTAGTCGAATGAGCTTTCAAGCCATTTGGTACCACTTTTCCCTTCAACAGATAGGCTGAAGCGATAGTTTCCTTAATCCACCTAGCAATAGATGACTTTGACACCTGCTCACCTCGCTTCAGACCCCCAAACAACACAAATCTGTCAGTCTTGCGGAACAAAGCTGTTCTCTGCAAATATTTTCTCAAGGCTCTGCTAACATCTAACCTATGCAGTCGACCTCTATCCTTGTCTTTACCTGCATTTCACGTGAATCAGGTGGTGTCATTGCCACCGGCAATGACACCACCTGATTCACGTGAAATGCCGACACTACCTTAGGCAAGAAAGAGGGAACCGTCCTCAACACCACTTTGTTGACATCAAAGACCAAAAAAGGCTCTCTACACGACAATGCTTGCAACTCTGAAACCCTCCTAGCCGAAGAGATAGCTACCAAAAATAACACCTTAAGAGTAAGAGTCTCCGCCTAGATCTTAACAACGTCGCAATCACCGCTGTCGAGTACCCCTTGGCTCTTAACCTTGCCTTTTCAAGAGCCAAGCCGTAAGCGAGAACCGATCCACCTGAGGCATATTTAACGGACCCTGCGTAAGCAGGTCCCTCCTGACCGGTAGTTTCCACGGTGGCTCCACTAGAAGTCGCATCAAGTCGGCATACCAAGGCCTCCTTGGCCAATCTGGTGCCACCAGGACTGCATGTCCTTTGTGCCGCTCTATACATTGTAGGGCTTGCCCTATTAGTACCCAAGGTGGGAATACGTATAGAAGGTGCTCCTCCAGCCACCTTTGTATCAGGGCATCCAAACCTTCTGACATCCTTTCTCTTCTCCTGCTGAAGAATCTGTCTACCTTTGCTGATGCGCATGTTGCCATAAGATCCATTATCAGAGGCCCCCAGCGTTGTACCAGCAAGTCAAACACTTCCTGATGGAGTACCCATTCCCCTGGGTCCACCTTGATTCGACTCAAAAAATCGGCTGTCACATTGTCCACTCCCGCTACATGCACCACCGATAATGCCTCCAGATGCGACTCAGCCCAACTGAGAAGCTCGTCTGCTTCCTCTTCGAGCGCCACGCTGTCTGTGCCGCCCTGACGATTGATGTAAGCCACTGCTGTGCCGTTGTCCGAAAATACTTAGATTGCACTCCCCCTCAGCCACCGCTGAAGGGTCTTCAGCGCTAGAGTAATGGCTCTCAACTCTAACCTGTTGACTGACCAAGTCCTTTCCTGTTCTGTCCACTGACCCTGAGCATACTGCCCCTCAAAGTGCACTCCCCAGCCGAACATGCTTGCATCTGTCGTCAATGCTCTCCAATCTGGTGACTCCAAAGGCATCCCCTTTTCTAGGCAACTTGGAAGCAACCACCACTGTAGAGACTGTCTCGCCTCTGAAGGACAGACCATCTTTTTGGACAACTTATCAGACTGATGTGACCATCTCCTGAGCAGAGACCTCTGCAGAGGTCTCAAGTGAGCTCTGGCCCACGGCACCACCTCTAGCGTGGCTGCCATGGTCCCCAATATCTGTAAATACTGCCACGCTGAGGGAGCCCTTCTGTCCAGGAAAGCGCAAACCAAGCACCTTAATTTGTTGATTCTGACCTGTGTCAGGTACACTCTGCTCTTGTTCGTGTCGAATCGAGCCCCCAGATATTCCAATTACTGCAACGATTGTAACTTGCTCTTTTCTATATTTACTACCCATCCTAGCAACTGCAGAAATTGCACCACTCGTCGGGTAGCAACCACGCTCTCGTCCTTCGACTTCGCTTGGATCAGCCAATCGTCCAGGTAAGGGTGAACCAACATCCCTTCCTTTCGTAAGTCCGCTGCCACCACCACCACCATGACCTTGGTGAATGTCCTTGGTGCTGTTGCCAATCCAAATGGCATTGCTTGGAACTGAAAATGTCACATGGGCACCGCAAACCGAAGAAACCTTTGATGTTCTACTCTGATCGGTATGTGTAGATACGCCTCTGAAAGATCTAGAGCCATGAGATACTCTCCCTGCCGAACCGCCATTATGACTGACCGCAGTGTTTCCATGCGAAAGTGCGAGACCTTGAGACATCTGTTTACTCTTTTGAGGTCCAGGATCGGCCTCAAGGTGCCCTCCTTTTTTGGCACCACGAAATAGATGGAGTACCGACCGCATCCGTATTGGCTCTTCGGTACTGGCACCACTGCCTTTAGCGCTAGCAACCTTTCCAAAGTTTCCCGCATTTCCATCAGCTTCGACCGCGCCCTGCAGGGAGATTGTACAAAAGCGTCTCTCATTGGACGTTGAAATTCGAGAGCATAACCTCTCTGCACGACTGATCTGAGGTAATTTGGGCCCATGCTGGAAAGAACTCCCTTAACCCTTTCCAGGCCGAGCCCAAAACTCTCGGGATCCAAAATTCTGACTAAATATTCCCATCAAATGGTATATAATACATGACCATAGCAGAAGGAAAATCACTATTAGAACATATTGAATAAGACGGGTACAATTTTCCTGAAATATGCAAAAATTAACCTGGCTGCAGAATGTGGATTAAAAATTTAAAGTAGGCCTTCAAAGGGTTAAGCGACCTCCCACAGGCACTATTCCAGCCTGGACCCCCCCTCGCTTCATTGAGGTTTCTTAATGTTTGGGGAGGAGGAGGCACCAAAACCTCTGCCTGCTCCCCTAAACCCCGAGGCTCTGTACTGAAACCGCCCTCTCTGAAACTGACCAAATCTTGACTGACAAACGCCTAAATGCTCACTGTTGACTCCTGGAAGGCGCCACGGGACGCCCCTGCTTCTGTTTATCTTCCAGCAACCTGCCCCCCTTTGACTCTCCTAAATCCTTTACTAACTTCTCCAGATCTTCCCCAAAGAGAAGTTTACCCCTAAGGGGAGCTTTCCTAGCCATGCTTTCGACGCCGCATCCGCTGCCCAATTACGGAGCCACATAGATCTCCGTGCGGCCACTACCGACGCCATACTCTTCGTCTGACCTCGTATAAGATCATACTGACTATCCGCTAAATATGCGGCTCCTGATTCCATCCGAGTTGCCTCTTTGACCGCCTCTTCTACCTGTAATCCCTTAATCCTTTGGGGCCATCTCAGGCACGCCCTTGCCACCCAAGCTCCACAAATCGAAGCTTGCATGGAAAGGGCATTAACCTCAAACACCTGCTGCAGTAGCATGTCTAACCTCCTATCCTGTGTATCTTTAAGTGCTGCACTTCCCTCTACCGGGATGGTAGTCTTTTTAGTAACCGAGGAAACAGCAGCATCAACTTTAGGAGCTTTAAATAATTCCTTATCTGGCTCTTGCAATGGGTACAACCGGTTCAATAATCTGGAACCCTTGAAGCTGGCCTCCGGCGTATCCCACTCTTCCTGTATCATTTCCTTAAATACTCTATGAATCGGAAATGCTCACTGAGATTTCCGTATTGCTTGCAATAACGGATCCTCTAAAGAGGTATCCACTCCCTGTTCCGCGGCCGGTATATTCAAGGCCTTCATCGTCTCTGTAATCAGTGCAGAAAGCTCTTTCCTCCGGAATACCCGAACAACCCTCGCCTGGTCCTCCGGTTCGGCCAACTCTCCTTCCTCCAAATCTGGGTCCATGTCCGAGTCATCTACGACCCCAGACTGCTCCTCCAGGGCCAAGTCTAGGTCAGTTCTGTCCGCCAATAGTCTAGCCTTTTTAACTGGGACGCCACCCATCCCAATGTCCAGTGGAGTCCCCTGTCGCTTGGATCCTGGAGTATCCTCATCCCCAGATCCTGCTATGTTAGTCCCAGCTCCGCCAAAAGCCTGCTGTAGTAGCACCATAAACTGCTGAGAAAATATTGCCCCCAAACCCCCCTGCATAGAGGTTTTGGACAAAGGAACCTCTGGTGCCAAAGATGGCCCTGGCACCGGCTCCTGAGGCAACGCAGGAGCCTCAAGGGGCTCCATTGTCCCCAAAATCTCTTTTGCATTCTCTGCCCCACTGTGCTCAGCCATAACTGACAGCGATGCCTTGTGTGCACAACTTCTGCACACACCCGCCTCTGAAATGGACCCTCTCCAGACCCCACACAGGAGGCAGCGAGGTCTAGAAGTCATAAATAGCTATGTACCACTAACCGCACCAAGAACTTAAACGTCTTAAAGTTTCCCTTTTTTTTTTTTAAACACCAAAATTCCTCCATCAATTCCAGCACTACTTCTCCCTGCACTGCTTATCCAAAAACCACAGCCTTCCCTCGCGTTCCAAACCAGAAGAACTGAAGAACTCTTGGCTCCCGCGCAAAAAACACGTGGCTCTAAAATGGCCACCGAAACTTCCAAACACCTACAATTCAAACTCTGCCTTCCACTACCACTTGCGCTGCTTACCTCACCAGAGCCGTCAGCCCCCCTCACAGCTGCTCTGCTCTTCTCCGCTCCGCTCCACACCGCACCGCACCGCAATCTGCGAGTGTCTAGCATCAATGACTTAAATCCTACTTAATGATTCCTGCAGTGAGTCCCGAGCCTCTGGACTCAAACCTCCTTCCGCTGCTTGGAGACTGAGAACTGGAGCAAGGAGGCGGTCCCTGGAATACTGGTGTCATCAAAAGTGTGACATGCTCAGTCTCCAAGCTGCGGGAGGACGTACACAACTCCTAAGGTTCAGGACTAGACTGGAGGGACACTAAGGAATGTATTTTGTTGGGGTGTTCTTCTTGCTCTGTTGTCTGGTGTTTTCTGGAGGAGGGACTGTAGGTATGTAGAGGATATGTCTCAAGATATTTTGAATGTGGTTAATAGGACTTTATATTTTGTTCTTACTTTTATAGGCAGTCAATGTAGTTTTTTGAGTATAGGTATTATGTGGTTGGATCTAGTGGCATAGAATAGTATGCGGGCAGCAGTGTTCTGTGGAGTTGCAGGAGATGGAGTATGTAGTCAGGTAGTCCTTGGAAGAAGATGTTGCAGTGGTCGATGTGAGGTAGGGTGAGGACTTGAAAGACCGTGCAGTAGTCATTGTAGTCCAGCAGTGGTTGCAGGTGTTGCACTGTCTTTATTTTGTTGTATAAGGCTTTGATGATGTTGCTGATGTTGGGTTACAGAATTAGATGCTGGTCAAACGTTATGCCAACGTAACATACTTCTGATTTTACTTTCAGCTGGGCTCCTGGAATATTTATGGTGGAAGGGGGGATGTAATTCATGTCACGGAATATGAAGGCGGCTTCGGTCTTGTCAGGGTTGAAGATGAGATTATGTTTTGCCAGCCACTGAGTGACATTGTGGAGGCAATATATTAGAGGGGTGTTGCTGGGTTTCGTGGTAGAAAATGGCATGTGTAGCAAGATACTGTCTGCATAAATGTGGTAGAGTATGCTGTGGGATTGTATTATCTTGCAAACAGGTTGCAGGAAGATGTTAAATAAGATTGATGAGAGGGCTGATCCTTGGGGGACTCCTTTTTGCTGTGTGTATGGAGTGGAAGTATAACCATTCATTGAAACCTGCTGTTTTCAGTTTGTCAGGTATGACTGGAACTATTATAGTGTGGTGTTAATTATACCTTATTGCCTGTAGGCATTTTAGCAGTAGGTTGTGTGGTATGGAGTCAAAGGCAGCTTTGATGTCCAAAAAGATGACTAGGAGGCCCTGGTGTAGCCTTTGATGAGATTGTCCATGAGCACTGTAAGTAAGGTTTCAATACCGTGGTTGGGCCTGAAATCGTACTGGTGATGGTTGAGTGGGGCATGTGCCTCATGTACTGTTGGAACTTGGACAGCATCCTCCCCCTACAGACACTAACCAGTTACTTCTAAAACCTAGCCAGCACCGTAGGCATCCCACAACTAACAATGACAACAGAGGACCAACAGACCTCCCCTTCCCACCTGGCATTCCTTCACTCCCATATCTCTAGATCACCTACAAACAAACGTCAAGAACCTCAACACAACCACACCCCCCCCCCTTTGGAATGGTGTCCCACCAGCTGGATCAAAGCTACCAGTGACAATCTGCTACCCATCATACACAAGATCACATAACTCTCACTCACACAAGGATACATGTCACACGAACTAAAGATATCATCCATCCACCCAATAAAAAAGAACCCTACACTGGTGATGGGTCTTTATGAGCTGGGTAGCTTTGGGTCAAGTGTAGGGTTCTTTATTAATTGGGCGGATGAGACACTGGTCCAGAGGGGATATGGTTGTGGTTAATGGTCTTCATTATGAAGCATATGAGGACAGACTTAAAAGATCTTAATATGTATACTTTACAGGAAAGATGGCATAGGGGTGATATGATAGAGTCATTTAAATACCTCCATGGCATAAATGCACTGGAGGGTCTCTTTCAATTGAAGGCAAGCTCTGTTATGAGGGGACATAGCAGGAGAGTGAAAGGGGGTAGACTCAGGAGTAATATGCGGATATGGCCCTGGCAGTGAATATCCAGATTTAGTGTTCAGTGGCGATGGCTAGCCTTTGTAATAGTGCTAGCTGCCGCTGCTGAATATTGGGCCCTTAGTGCTGGAAGATTTTATGCATTTAGAACAATGACCATATAAAAATATTTTTCGTAACTATATCAAAGGAGAGGGTGACACAATTAGAAAATTGGCTGCTAATAATGAAAGAATTATCAGGAAGACCATCAAGGGAGGGGCAATTGTCCTGCAGGATAGAGAGGAGGCAGTTTTGAGGCAGAATGGGGATGCAGATACTTACAAGAGACTGGAAGGTGACCATATGGAGGAATTAGAGAAGTTAATTAAGACCTTCACTTTAGAAGCCTTAGGATAAGTTGTTTTTGTCCAGGAAGGAACATTAAGGAACATTTTAGAAATGGTGTCTAGGTACAATATGAGACACAGAGGTCAAAATGTCTGAATAAAGGCCGACAGCGTGCAAGTTTTGGCCCAATTGCAGAAAAACGTACATACCCAAAATAGACAGCTGCAGGCATGAGCTCATAGACATCCCTGTGATGATATCTTCAGGAAGGGGATGTCCATCTTGTGGTGCATGCACATCCCCTGCCTGATATTTTTCACTTGCAGATGTGCATTGGTGTGCCAACCATAAAACAAGTGTCCTCATTCCCTTCAGTTTTCTTTGTAGTCATGATAAGTATTGGAGATGGTGTACTTTCTTTTCTATTCCCTCCATGTGTCTTACTAGCAAAAGAAGGGCTTTTCTGATGTCTATTATGCCATGGAGAAGGTATAGATATGGACATTACTGCTGCCTGGTTGAGATATACTTGCCGTTTATGAAATCATGCACAGATGTGTATCTGTACAGAATACCCGTGGACACGCATCTGCCATGCCCCCATGTGACATAGACGTTCTCACACTACAGATACAGTGTCTCTAAGACTTACTATCTCTGTGCAAAAAGTTTACAGAGTTTCAGCTGAGTATTCCTGATTTGTATCTATGCTCCTGCATGTGCTGATTTATAATTATTCTCCCGCATGGGTTGTCTCCTTTAGTTTATTTTGAATGTACTTAAGAGTGTTATGACTGCATAATTTATAGTACTATTTTACACCTTTTTACAATATGTTCTCTTTATATTTATGGTTGGGATCTCTTGATATCGCAATTCTGGGCAGAATGAACTATAAAGTGGTGGTTTGGCTCCACAGTTTTGAAGACAGTCTTGTTTCATTATTCCATTCATTTATCCCTTGTTTTTATTTTTAGATACATTGTCCTTTAGATGTATTAGCTGTGTGTAAACAGTTTACAGTGTCTCTACTGGGTAATTATTCCTGATTTTTATCCACTCTCCAGTATATGCAGATTTATATCCATTCTCCCACATGTGTTGTTTTCTTTAGTTATCTTGAATGTACCTAAGAATGTTAAGACAATTTCACAATCTCTAGTACTATTTTATGTCTTTAGTTCACCTTCATCCCTGCCATCCTATCTAAATTTTTTATGTTCTGGCATGTAATATAATTTTTATGGGATATTGATTCATTTATGTTCTGCCATAAGAACATAAGATATGCCATACTGGGTCAGACCAAAGTCCATCAAGCCCAGTATCCCGTTTCCAACAGTGGCCAATCTAGGTCATACGTACCTAGCAGTTTCCCCAAAAGACACAGGTTCCACAATGCTTGTATTGGGTCAAGCAGTGATATCCTGGGTCCCTTTTTAATAATGGTTTATGGACCTTTCCTTTAGGAAAGGTCCAAACCTTTTTTAAACCCAGCTACGCTAACAGCCTTTACTACATCCTCCGGTAACAAATTCCAGAGCTTGATTACACGTTGAGTGAAAAAATATTTTCTCTTATTTGTCTTAAATAGTTTACCCTGTAGCTTCATTGCATGTCCCCTATTCTTTCTATATTCTGATAATGTAAACAATCGATCTACGTTTATCCGTTCCACTCCGTTCATTAATTTAGAGACTTCTATCATATCTCCCCTCAGCCGTCTCTTTTTCAGGTTAAAGAGCCCTAACCTTTTTAGCCTTTCTTCATAGGGGTATCCTTCCATCCCCTTTACCATTTTGGTAGCTCTTGTTCAGAATGTTTTTCCTTTTATTAGTTTAGTGTTATTTTTGTTACTTTGTGATCCAATATGTGTTTATCAATTGTTATTTTAATTGATATTTTAATTTATATATTGGTTCTACTGATTTTAATGTTAATGTCTTTGTAGTGCCTATATACCCCTGGTGAAGGCACGTGCCGAAATACGGCCATGTTGGGGGTGGCTTTAATATCTCAGTACCCTTAAATAAAGACAGAACCTACTTGACACTTGGTTGCTGTTTGGCTCTGCGAGTGGTGTTTTTTGCCTTGGTGTTAGACCCCTATGTGTTGAGTGAATAAATATTTTCTCTGCTTAGTCTTAAATTTGCTACATTGTAACTTTATTGTGCCCCCCCTAGTCTTTCTGCTTTTTGAAGGGGTAAACAACCGATCTACATTTACCCGTTCTACTCCATCCATTATTTTATAGACCTCTATCATATCTCCCTTCAGCCATCTCTTTTCCAAGTTGAAGAACCCTAATCTTCAAAGCCTTTCCTCGTAGGTACATCCTTCCACCTCTTAACCATTTTTGTCATTCTTCTCTGTACCTTTCTAATTCTTCATATATCCTTTTTGAGATAAGGTGATCAGAATTGCACACAATATTCAAGGTGCTGTTGCACTATGCAGCGATACAGAGGCATTAAAATCTTCTTTGTTTTATTCTCCATTCCTTTCTTTATGATTCCCAGCATTCTATTTGCTTTCGTGGCTACTGCTGCATACTTCTCAGAGGGTTTCAATGTATCATCCACAATGATGCCTAAATCCATTCCTGAGTTGTGGTTCCTAATGTGGAACTTACATTGTGTAACTGCACTTTGGGTTGTTCTTCCCTAAATGCTTAACTTTGCACTTGTCCACATTAAAAGGCATCTTCCATTTGGGTGCCCGGTCTCCCAATTTATCAAGATCCTCTTGCAATTTTTTACAATCTTCTTGTGTTTTAACAACTTTGAATAATTTGGTGTCATCTGCAAATTGTCTGCAAATTTGATCACCTCACTCATTATTCCCATTTCCAGATCATTTATAAATATGTAAAAAAGCAATGGGCCCAGCACAAACCCTGCAGTACCCACTATTCACCTTTCTCCATTGAGAAAACTGGCCATTTAGCACCTACGCTCTGTTTTCTATCTTTCAACCAATTGCTAATCCACAATACTACACTGCCTCCGATCCCATGACTTTTTAATCTTGCAAAGAGTCAGGGTCGTTAAAGGATGTTTTTAATAGATCCTTGGAGACGGGAGAAGTTCCACAGGACTGGAGAAGGGCTGATGTGGTACCTCTTCACAAAAGTGGCAGTAGGGAAGTAGGATGTGCAGCCCCGCAAGCTGTTCTACCTGTATTCGCCCTCCAACTCTCCCCGCATGGACAGAGGAGCAATACAGGGAGAGCCGGCAGGGGAGAGGGCAGAGCGGGGACGAGCTGAAGCAGCAGGATGTACAGAGCCGATTCAGATCACAGCTCTGTATGTCCTGCGGAGTCAGGGGGAACATGCCATAATAGCTGGCACCACAAGAAATGAACACATCACACCCACTCTAAAAGATCTCCACTGGTTACCAATCAGCTCACGCATCAAATACAAAACAGTCATTAACATATTCAAAATCAAACACCAAGTATCAGCATTCAGCCTACATCCACTCATCCAACCAGACAACAACGCAAGACCGAGGAGGAGGGGCACAGCCAACCGCGTTAACACACCAAAAGACATAAAGAAGATACACAAAGACACTGAGAAACGAGCCATATCAACGGCAGCACCTTCAATCTGGAACTCACTCCCCGATGAACTTCGCTCAACAACGGACATTAAAGACTTTAGGAAGCTGCTCTTCAGGGAGCACTTCGGGGATGTCACCTAAGCAACCCAATGGACAACAACAGAATCAAACCCCCATCCCCCCCCAACACACACAAATTTGAATGCAATTTATGTTGTAAATTTATGTTGTACATAGTATTGTATATAGCGCACACTGTAAATAGACCCACAAGAATCAACGACACACTACAACTACACACAAGCACCGACCATTGCATGCCCACACTTAACACATTGTCTGTTGATTGTTTGCTGTGCGGGCCAACTTGATTGAAGGATAAGGCGGGATAGAAATCAATTTAAATAAATAAACAAATACATAAATATTCCACCTTGAAAGTAGAATAAGCAGTTTTAAACAAGTGATCAGAGCCGGAATCCCCCCAGAGGCCAGGGCCAGGGGCAGGTAGGTCCCCACCGCCTGATCCTGGCCCCGGCTGCCCAGTCTTGGGTTGGGTGGTGGGAAAACAGATGGTCGGCGCTGCAGGAGTCAGGAGGGCCTGAGGGGAGGATGTTCCCATGGATAAACAGGGGCACCCCTGGCTGTCTCAGGGCCCGATCCTGCACCCACGGGAATGTCTGGTTCCTACGGTACAGAATCAGACCCCAATGGGCCCGTCCTGCTCAGGGTCATCCAGATGACTCGGACATGCCCCTTAGGGAATTGGCCTCTATGCATTTTTGCTTCCATGGCAAGCTTCTTTTCAATTTCTCTCTTTGCCTGCCTTATCAATGCTTTGCATCTAACTTACCAATGCTTATGTTGTTTCTGGTGTTCATCATTAGGCTCCTTTTTCAATTTTCTGAAGGATGCTTTTTTGGCAACAGCAGCCTCTCTGACCTCGCCTTTAAACTATGCTGGCAGTTTCTTTGCTTTCCTTACACTTTTCTTAAAGAGTGGAATACATCTGGTCTGGGCTTCCAAGATAGTACTTTTAAACAATGCCCATGCTTGATATAAATCTTTAACCTTTGCAGTTTTTAGTTTTTTCTTAACTATTTTCTTCATTTTATCTCTCTTTTGAAAGTTAAAAGGTAGTACTGTGGATTTCCTTGCCATCCTTCTTCCATTTATTAAATCAAATGTGATCATGCTTTAATCACTATTCCCAAAATGGCCCCAAAACCCTTATCTCTTGCACCAAATCCTGTGTTCTACTGAAGACTAGGTCCAAAATAGCTTCCCCTCTTGTTGCTTCATGAACTAGTTGTTCCAAGAAGCAGTCATTTATTTCATTAAAAACTTTATTTCGCTAGCATGTCTTGCTGTGACATTGACCCAGTCGATACCAGGGTAATTGAAATAACTCATTATTACTGTGTTGTAACTTTTGTTAGCTTCCCTTATTTCTTTTAGCATTTCATCATCTATCTGTTCATTCTGGACAGGTGGTTGGTAGTACACCCCAACTGCCATCGCCTTTTACATGGAACTTCTATTCATAGAAATTCTACAGTGTATTTTGTTTCCTGCAAAACTTTAATTCTATGTGACTCAATGACCTCTCTAACATAGAGCACAACCCCCTCCACCAATTTGATCTAATCCATCATTGCAATATAGTTTGTACCCAGGTATCACAGTGTACCATTGACTGTCCTCCTTCCACCAGGTCTCTGAGATTGCAATCATATCTAACCTTTCATTTAATGCTGTATATTCTAGCTCTCCCATCTTATTTTTTAGACTTCTAACATTTGCATACAGACATTTTAGAGGTTGTATTTTATTCATATTAATGACAGTATCTAAATCCAAAAAAGCATGGCTCTCTAAAGGTAAAAAGAGGACTTGTAGTGGGTAATGTGGAAGGGCAGACTAGATAGGCCATGTGGTCTTTTTCTGCCATCATGTTTCTATGCTTCTATGGTTATCAGTTGATAGGTGTAATCTGGAATCTTTTGGTTCTTTACTGAGGGATATCCTGGGTTACTTTGATCTTTGTTGGAACCTCTCTGTTGGGATGCCCTAACTTTCCCGTTTTGCTAGTATCCTTCAAGAATACATCCTTCCGAACCATGTGCTCCTGGCCAACTGTCGGCTTTCCCCTACTATCTAGTTTAAAAGCTGCTCTATCTCCTTTTTAA
The DNA here is from genome assembly GCA_033557465.1 of Ichthyophis bannanicus. Lineage (NCBI taxonomy): Eukaryota > Metazoa > Chordata > Amphibia > Gymnophiona > Ichthyophiidae > Ichthyophis > Ichthyophis bannanicus. The sequence continues at coordinate 39,958,755 of CM066046.1, forward strand.
AGGTTAATGCCAGCAGCCTGGTTCCATCCCAGTTAAAGTAGAGCCCATTCCTTTGGAAGAGCCCTCTCTTCCTCAGAATGTTGCCCAGTTCCTAACAAATCCCAAATCCTCCTCTTTGCACCATCATCTCATCCACGGCATTCAGACTCCGGAGCTCTGCATGCCCTTTGGGTCATGTGTGTGGAATGGGAAGCATGTCAGAGAATGCTACCCTGGAAGTTCTAGATTTCAACTTCTTACCTAAAATCCTAAATTTGGCCTCCAGAGCCTCCCTCTCACACTTTCCGATGTTATTGGTGCCAACATGTACCAAGACAGCAGACTCCTCCCCAGCACTATCTAAAACCTTGTTTAGGTGGCGAGTGAGGTCCTACCTTTGCACCAGGCAGGCATATTACCAGGCGGTCCTTACATCCACCAGCCATCCATCTCTCTACATGCCTAAGGATTGAATCACCAACTATAACAGCTGTCCTAATCCTTCCCTCATAGGCACATGGCTCTGGAGAAATCTCCTCAGTGCGAGGGGGTTTTACATCTCCTGACGGACAGGTCCTAGCTAGAGGATCACTTCCTGCCACATCAAGGTGATGTTCTCCTTTCACGTGACCTCTCTCCTTCATGGCAACTGAGAGGCTGCTAGATTGGAGGTGAGACTTCAGTACTACATCCCTATATGAAGCATGTATTCGTGCATGATGTTATGAGCAGTGTGCAAGCAAACCTACTGATTTTGTTTTTGACCAGCAAGTGTGCAGGTTAATTTTTTATGCAGTTTTGAACAGATATAATTATATTATGATGCGTATGACACGTTCAGACTTTTTTATATTACCTGTATAAAGCTTCTTCTAATTGTCCATCAGGTCTATTATACTGGTTGCTCCTTTTTTCTTTCATCTACCTTCATGCTTTATTTGCCATCCCAGATATTACGTTCTTCCTTTCTTATTCTTCGGTTCATTTGCAGTTTTGCCATCGATCTCATTTTTTTGTTGCTGGCCCTTTGTCATGAAATGTTCTGCCTCTCCAAATTTATTTGGATCTTCTTTTCGCAAGTTTAAGGTTGCTCTCTAGACATTTTATTTTCTGCAGGCCTTTCCATCTGGCTAATCTTTAAAGGAAATTTTTTATTTTTATTTTGGTAGAGCTCTGTTCCCCTTTTTCCTTTTGTATCTTTTGTAGGCTATTATAATTTCCTTTTGTTTTTAACTTGTCCTCCCTTGTAGGGTTATGGTGTGTCTCCCTTACATTTGCTTTTGCTTTAGTAAACCACATAGATGCTTCAAGTTTCATTTGCGGTATATCATATAAACTATAAACTATGGGGGAATATTCAGAGGCATTAACACAGTTTGAAGACCTACAAACCATGTAAATGCAGCTGAACAGAATATTCAATGAGATCCAACTGTTAGTGCCACTGGATATCTGTAGGTGCCACCGCTACATGTCCCAATGCTAAGCACTTAGAGTCAGAGCATGTCGTGGGCATTCTGGGGTAGGACCAGAGGCGGAGTGGAGGAGTAGCCTAGTGGTTGGGGCAATGTACTTCAGGCCGGAAGGTCGGGGGTTCAAATCCCACTAGAGGACAGCAACCTTGGGCTGGAAGGACTGGGGTTTCTAGTCCCACAGGTGCTCCTTGTGGTCTTGGGCAAGCCACTTAACCCTCCATAGCCCATGTTCCCTGTAAAATAGTTTTCTCCAAGTTATAATACCCTGTTCAATGTAATTTCAGTTTGTTCAATGTAAACCGCGCTGATGCAGAATAGCGCGGTATATAAGAGAATGTAAATAAATAAAATCACTGACAGGGCAGTGACCATATTGAACCGCTACCCGGTTAGCAAAAAGCAAGTAAAGTAAGGCATGGCAAAGGCTGCCTTAACTTTACTCATAAAAGCTAACCGGGCAGCAGCACAATATCGTGGCTCCCCAAATAGCTTCTGGATTCTGCAGCTACCCTGGATATTTAATGCCAGTGGCCAGATATAACATAAGATATGCCATACTGGGTCAGACGAAGAACCATCAAGCCCAGCATCTTGTTCCAACAGTGGCCAATCAAGGTCATAAATACCTAGCAGGTTCCCAGAAAGGCACACAGGTTCCACAATGCTTGTCCTGGGGCAAGCAGTGGATTTCCAGGTCGTCTTTAAAAATGGTTTATGGACCTTTCCTCTAGGAACTTGTCCAAACCTTTTTTAAACAAAGTTACACTAACAGCCCTCACTGCATCCTCTGGTAATGAATTCCAGAGTTTGATTATGCGTTGAGTGAAAACATATTTTCTCTTATTAGTCCTATATGGGTTACAGTGTAGCTTCATTGTGTGTCCCCTAGTCTTTCTACTTTTTGATGGTGTAAACAATTGATCTATATTTACCCATTCCACATAATTCATTAATTTATAGACCTCTATCATATCCTTCCCTCAGCTGTCTCTTTTCCAGGTTGAAGAGACCTAACATTTTTAGCCTCTCTTCATAGGGGTATTCTTCATCCCCTTTACCATTTTGGTGGCTCTTCTCTATACCTTTTCTAATAATGCTATATTCTTTTTAAGAACATAAGATATGCCATACTGGGTCAGACCAAGGTCCATCAAGCCCAGTATCCTGTTTCCAACAGTGGCCAATCTAGGTCATACGTACCTAGCAGTTTCCCCAAAAGACACAGGTTCCACAATGCTTGTATTGGGTCAAGCATTGGACATATATATATATATATGTCATGTATTGGACATATCTGCAGCATTTGATAGTGTTCACCATACACTAATGCTCAATAGGCTCAGACAAATAGGTGCCAACTCAATAGTTCATAAATGGTTCACATCGTATCTAACAGAACCCAAACTGTCAGGATCAACACCCAAACGTCTAACACATACAAACAGGAAATAGGCCTCCCCTAAGGATCTGCCCTCTCTGCACTCCTTTTTAATATTTATATACAACCAATTTGCAACATCTTTAAAAAATTCAAAATCCATTATCACATATATGCGGATGATATCATGTTGTACATCCCTTTCACAATCCCTACGCTTCCACTTCAATTATTAACAGATTGTTTCAATGAACAAACAACTTGGCTAGAAGCCCACAACCTTTATATTAACCATTCCAAAACTGACATATTGATTGTAACTAAAAACAAATCTTACACTCCCCCTACCCACATTACACTTCAGAAACATGACATTCACATAAAAAATGAGATAAAATACCTAGGGGTTATCTTAGATACACACCTTAGTATGAACACCCACATAAGAAATACTACGAAGAAAATATACTTTAAACTCAAAGTATTAAAACAATTACGTCCACTGGTACACCTGCAAGACTTCCTGAGCATCATTCAAGCCATTATCACACCACATTTTGACTTTGCCAACCTCTCTCTACTAGGCACAACTAACCAAAACATCAAAAGGCTCCAACTGGCCCAAAATGCTGCAGCCAGAACCATAATGAAGGTACACCCATTTGAGCACATTTCACCCTATCTAGCCAAACTTCACTGGCTCCCTATTCAATGCAGAATAAACTATAAATTAATAATAACCACCTTTAAAGCTTTAAATAACACCGCCCCTGCTACACTAAATAAACTTCTCACTAAGGACACACCCCAATCTACTCAGAGAAGAGGCAACGTCAATAAATTAAAGATTCCAAAAGAGTTCACAAAGACTAAAAAAACAACCAATAAAAAAGCGTTTTCCCATGCAGCCCCTATTCTCTGGAACTCACTACCTGATGAAATCAGAGCCTTAACCGATCTCAAAGATCTACGCAAAACATTAAAAACTCACCTCTTTATCTCCTACTACGGTCCACTGGCGAATTCCCAACACCAAAATGAAAAGGGATAACTACATAACACATTGAGCCTAATACCAAAATGTCCCATGATAGCATGACCTTTAACACTGCCTATGATGTTTATATATAACTACCCCTCTCGTTGAACTCACTTTTGTTAACTGTACATAGTTGATTGTATATAGTTCACCTAAGTTAATTGTCAGTTAAAATGTACATAATTCCTGCAATGTTTAATGTAAAAACAGATATGTTATCCTGTTTTCTTGACTGTTTTATGTAAACCGCACCTGATCGCTGGAAGGTTGCGGTATATAAAAGATGTTTAAATAAATAAATAAATAAAATAAATAAGCATTGATATCCTGGGTCCCTTCTTAATAATGGTTTATGGACCTTTCCTCCAGGAACTTGTCCAAACCTTTTTTAAACCCAGCTACACTAACAGCCTTTACTACATCCTCCGGTAACAAATTCCAGATTTTGATTACACGTTGAGTGAAAAAATATTTTATTTTATTAGTCTTAAATAGTTTACCCTGTAGCTTCATTGCATGTCCCCTAGTCTTTCTATATTCCGAAAACATAAACAATCGATCTATGTTTACCTGTTCCACTCCATTCATTCATTTAAAGACTTCTATCATTTCTCCCCTCAGCCGTCTCTTTTCCAGGTTAAAGAGCCCTAACCTTTTTAGCCTTTCTTCATAGGGGTATCCTTCCATCTCCTTTACCATTTTGGTCTCTTCTCTGAACCTTTTCTAATAACGCTATATCCTTTTTAAGATAGGGAGACTAGAATTGCACACAATATTCAAGGTGCGGTCTCACCATGGAACGATATAGAGGCATTATAATATCTTTTGTTTTATTTTCCATTCCTTTCCTTATGATACCTAGCATTCTATTTGCTCTCTTGGCCGCCGCTGCACACTGGGCTGAGGGTTTTAACATGTTATCCACAATGACGCCTAAATCTTTTTCCTGGGTGGTGGTTCCTAATGTGGAACCTTGCATCGTGTAACCATAGTTTGGGTTGTTCTTCCCTAAGTGCATAACTTTGCACTTGTCCACATTAAATATCATCTACCAATTTATCAAGATCCTCTTGCAATTTTCCAAAATCCTCTTGGGTTTTAACAACTTTAAATAGTTTTGTGTCATCTGCAAATTTGATAACCTCACTCGTTATTATTCCCTTTTCCATGTCATTTATGACTATGTCAAAAAGCAGCAGACCCAGCACAGATCCCTGGGGTACACCACTATTCACCTTTCTCCATTGGGAAAACTGGCCATTTAGCCCTACCCTCTGCTTTCTATCTTTTAACCAGTTCCTGATCCACAATAGTACACTGCCTCCTATCCCATGATTCTTTAGTTTTGCCAAATGTCTCTGATGAGGGACCTTGTCTGAAAGTCCAAATACACTATATCAACAGACTCACCTTTGTTTACCTGTTTATTCACACCTTCAAAAAACATAACAGATTAGTAAGACAAGTTCTTCCTTGTCTAAAGCCATGTTGGCTGTCTCCCATTAAGCCATGACTCAGCAATTTTGTTCTTTTTGATGGTTTCTACCATTTTTCCCGGTACTGACGTCAGGCTTACCGGTCTGTAGTTTCCCGGATCACCCCTGGAACCCTTTTTAAAAATTGGTGTTACGTTCGCCATCCTCCAATCTTCAAGTATTACAGATGATTTTAATGATAGTTCACAGATTACTAATAGCAGGTCTGCAATCTCATTTTTCAGTTCTTTCAACACCCTTGGATGTATATCATCCGGTATAGGTGATTTGCTACTCTTCAGTTTATCTAATAGTTGTAATACATCTTCCCGATGTATCAATATTTCCTTCAATTCTTCCGCACCTTTAAATACCACGTCAGTCATGGGTAACATCCCTACATCTTCCTCAGTAAAGACCGAAGCAAAGAATTCATTCAGTCTCTCCGCTATTGCCTTGTCGCCTCTTAGTGCCCCTTTAACCCCTCTATCATCTAATGGACCAACTGACTCTCTCACAGGTTTTTTGCTACAAATATGCTTGAAAAAGTCTTTATTACGCGTTTTTATTTTATTTATTTTATTTACATTCTCTTATATACCGTGCTATTCTGCATCAGTGCAGTTTACATTGAACAAACTGAAATTACATTGAATAGTGCATTATAACTTGGAGATAACTATTTTACAGGGAACATGGGCTATGGAGGGTTAAGTGGCTTGCCCAAGACCACAAGGAGCACCTGTGAGACTAGAAACCCCAGTCCTTCCGGCCCAAGGTTGCTGTCCTCTAGTGGGATTTGAATCCCCGACCTTCCAACCTGAAGTACCTTGCCCCAACCACTAGGCCACTCCTCCACTCCACTTTTTGCTTCCACAGCAAGCTTCTTCTCAAATTCTTCCTTTGCTTGCCTTATCAATTCCTTGAATTTAACTTGCCAGTGCTTGTGCTGTTTCCAGGTTTTGTTGTTTGTCTCTTTTTTCCATTTCCTGAAAGATGCTTTTTTGGCAACAGCCGCCTCTCTGACCTCACCTTTAAACCATGCTGGCAGTTTTTTGGACTTCCTTCCACTTTTCTTAAAGCATGGAATACAGCTGGAATACAGCGACCAGAATTGCACACAGTATTCAAGGTGCGGTTGCACCATGCAACAATACAGAGGCATTATAATATCCTTTGTTTTATTTCCCATTCCTTTCCTTATGATACCTAGCATTCTATTTGCTCTCTTGGCCACCGCTGCACACTGGGCGGAGGGTTTAGCATAGTTACTCACCTGTAACAGGTGTTCTCCAGGGGCAGCAGGAATCAGTGCTCACTTATGGGGTGACGTTGGCATCGACTGAACCCCTGCGGAGCAATTCCCCAGCTTTCAAATAAAGCCTTTGGGATTGCTGCCACGCATGCGTGGTCCTCTTTCCGTCCAAAGGTGCCATCTTGCTCAGTCAGGTCCCTTGGGACATGGGATGAGGGTGAAGGGAGATAGATTCAGGAGTGATATGCGGAAATATTTCTTTACGGAAAGAGTAGTGGATCCGTGGAATAGTCTCCCAGTGGAGGTGGTAGAGATGAGGACAGTAACTGAATTCAAGAAAGCATGGGACCAACACAGAGGATCTCTAAAGGCAAAAAGTGGACTGTTGTAGTTGTTATGGAAGGACAGACTAGATAGAAATATGACGACAGAAAAAGACCACATGGCCTATGTTTCTATGTTTCTTAGCTTGAGCCCTACCAAGCAGATGGCAAGGGAAGGATAAAAATCCAGCAACTCATCAGGGGAGGTGGGAGGGTAGTGAGGACTGATTCCTGCTGTCCCTGGAGAATACCTGTTACAGGTGAGTAACTACACTTTCTCCAGGAACAAGCAGGAAGTCAGTCCTCACTTATGGGACTCCCCAGCTACAGGCTACCGAACCAAAAACGCCTCCGCGAGGTCATAAGCAGAAGCCGATGCCCGAAGGAGTCCGAGTCCTCGGGTCCCCGGGGCAAAACCCTTGGTAGCGGTCAAGAAGGATTAGAGGGCAGGAGTTGTTTATACCCCAAACAGATTACAGAGTACAGCCTGGCCGAAGGTGCTGTCCTGGTGGGACTCCCTCTCCAGGCAGTAATGGGAAGTGAAGATATTCGCTGAAGCCCAGGTTGCAGCCCGGCAGATGTCCGTCAGAAGTACTGAGCACAGCAAAGCCACCAAAGCCACCTTGGCTCGGACGCCATGGGTGGTGACCCTCCGATCCAGTATGAGCGAAGGCAATGCAGTCTGTGACCCAGAAGGAGAGCGTGCGTTTCGTGACTGCCTGCCCCAAGCAATTGGAATCATAGGACACGAAGAGCTAGCCAGACGATGTGGAGCCCAGAGCACCAGATAGAGAAGCGCTGCCACTTGAAGGCATACGCCCATCTCATTGAGTCCTTCCTCGATGTGAGGAGGACCTCCTCCAGAAGATTCTGTGGGGCTAGGGATACCCATTCAGCCGCCAGGCTGTGAGGGACAATGAGGCCAGGTTTGGGTGGAGCACCCAACCCTCCTCCTGTGTTAGCAGGTTTGGAGCACAGCCCAAGGGAACTGGGGCCTCAGTTGAGAGCCACAGCAGGAACGGGAACCATGGCTGTCGGGGCCACGAAGGAGTGACGAAGATCACCGACGCCTGATCTTGCTGAACCTTGTAGAGGGTCCTCACAATGAGAGGAGTGGGAGTGAACATGTAAAGAAGACCAGAGGTCCAACTCAAGAGGAACGCATCCAGGGCCTCCTTGCTCGGGTGTGGAATCAGACCACAGAAGCGGGAAAGCTACATGTTCATCAGGCTGGTGAAAAGTTCCACGGTCGGGGTCCCCCACTGATGGAACAAGAAGCCGGCCACCTTTCAGTCCAGCTGCTACTCGTGAGGGCAGAGGATCCTGCTCTGTCCGCGAGGACATTCTCGTGGCCCAGAAGGTAGACCACCCGTAGGGTCATCCCGGGATGGAAGGCAAAGGAGCAGAGGAGGACCGCCTCTTGGCAGAGGATGCGGGAGCCTGTACCTCCCTCCTTGTTGATGTAAAACATCGCTACTCGGTCGTCGGTGTGCACAAGTACCGACTTCCCTTTCAGATGGTCCTCGAATGCTTTCAGGGCCCATCAGACTGCCCGAAGCTCGAGGAAGTTTCTTTGCTGTTGGGACTCTTCGAATGACCAGTGCCTGAGTGCACAGCGCACTGCAGTGGGTTACCCATCCCATCAGGAAGCATCCATCGTCAGGACCAGCTCGTGCTGTGGGGTTTGGAAGGGCAGCTCCTGGAAGAGGTTGTGGAGGTCCTGCCACCAGTCCAGAGACCTGCGAAGGCTGTGGGAGACCTGAATGGGGCCCCTGAGGTTACCAGAGGCTGGGCTCCACTGAGCACTGAGGCACCACTGCGTCGTCCGCATGTGCATGTGGGCATGGGGGTGACATAGACAGTAGAGGCCATGTGCCCCAAAAGGCACAGCATACTACGCACCGTGACCTGAGTGCTGCGCTGGACCTGAGCCGCCAGGGCTCGGAGGTGGACCACCCAGTCTGCCAGCAGGAAGGCGGTCACTTGCTGGGTGTTGAGGTGCGTGCTGATGAACTCCAAGGCCTGTACCAGCTTGAGGTGAGACTTGGGGTAGTTGACCAGGAACCCCAGGCCTTCGAGGAGGCGAATTGTGCGGGATGCCACCGATCGAACCTCTCCGACCGAGGACCCCGTGACGAGCCAGTCGTTGAGATGAGGGAAGTGGCGGCCGCGGAGAGGCACTTCGTGAAGACCCGCTGGGAGGCTGCAAGTCCAAAGGGGAGCACCCTGTATTGGTAATGTTCCCCTTGCATCCTGAAGCGCACATTTTGTTTGTGCTGGGGATGAATAAAGATGTGGGCGTAAGCATCCCTGAGATCCAAGGAGCATAGCCAATCGCCCTGCCGGAGGAAGGGCAGCAGGACGCCAAGCAATAGCATTTTGAACTTCTCCCGCAACAAGAACTTGCTTAACTTTCTGAGGTCGAGGATAGGCCGTAGGCCTCCCGTCTCTTTTAGCCCCGACCCCGAAGGTGCATTGGTACACTCTCGACCGCCTGCTGGGCGAGGAAGTTGTCCAGATCCCGCTGCAGATATATCTGGTGTGCAGGGAGTCAAGAAGGCTCCACTGGGGAGAAGGGAGGGGGAAGCCTGTCCAATTGTAGACGGTACCCGTCTCGGACCACTCGGAGGACCCAGGTGTCCAATGTGATGGACGCCCACTGAGGGGCGAAAAGGGACAGGCGTCCCCCCACCAGTTGCGAAGCTGCTGGGGGGCGAAAGGCTATGCTGCTGGTGTTAAAAACCCTGAGCGGGTTGAGGTGGCCCTGGGGTTTGTGCCTTGGGCCCTTTCGGCTTATGATGGGCATGGGGGGGTAGGGTGGGTAACCCCGGTTAGGTAGGCCTTTCCTCGGGAAGAATGGCTTTTTAGCCTGTGGTTTCTTCCAAGGAAGGGAGGAGGTCTTGTGTGAGAGACAGGTTTGGGTTACAAATTCAGTCTCTATCTCGGCGGCCTTGTCTTCCATGGGCTTAACAAAAAGCTGCTCGCCGAGGCAGGGAACGTCCAGGAGCTTCTCCTGGACCCACTGCTCCAAGCCCGAGGATTGGAGCCATGCCTGACGCCAAGCCCCGATGCCGGCAGCCACCACACAGGCTGAAGATTCAAATCCATTGTATATGGCACAGCAGATGTACTCAGAGCACTCCGCGGCTAACCTCAGGAGGGGTTTTCCCTCGAGGCCTGCAGAGAACCCCCCAAGCTCCTGGCAAGGTTGCATAAGAATATGCCCATGTACAATTGGTAAGCTTGAATACGGCATGCAAGCATGTACCCTTGGTAAGCCTTGTGTCCCAGGGCGTTGAGGGCTCTCGACTCCCTGCCCAGCGGGACCAAAGAATGAGACTTTTGGTTCTTTTGCTTCCACATCACTGATTCCACCACCATGGAAGTGTGGGGAAGCAGGGTCTTCCTAAACTCGGCGCTGTGTTGGACCCTGTACATCGCATTGAGGCGCTTACTCACAAGGGGAACTGAGGGAGGTGTTTCCCATATGCGGAGAAGAAGCCTGGACAGAATGGGAGGAACTGGGACAGTGAGACACTCCCAAGGCAGGGACTCATACCATAGAATATCGAGTTCTTCAGCTCGAGGCTCCTCTTCGGCCTGAGTAGCCAGGTTAAGGGCCTGCACCAAATCCCTCACAAACACCAAGAAGGAGGTGTCTTCAGGCAGCGAACACTGCTGAAAGGCGGGCGAGGATGGGTCCGAAGGGATGTCCCGGTGGATGTGGTTCTCTAGGGAAGTATCCCCATCCGACTCCCAACCCGAGAGGTCTGAGGAGGAATCCGATTCGGGTTGGTCGCCCCTTTCGGAGGCCGAGGCCCGTTTCAAGCCAGAGGCCCTAGAGGATCTTGCCCCCGAGGAACGGAAAGGCGAGCGAGACCAACGCCAAGGACCCTCACAAGGCCCGCGGCTCTCGGGGGTTTCCAGAGTGGGTTTTGACATCCCTCTCTAAGGAGTCTCGGCCTCTCGAAGCGAACCAACTGAGCTGGGTGTGAGCGCCTGCCGGGCAGCCAAGAACGCAAAAACGCTATGTTCTAGTGCCAGCATACTGGATTCCCATGCGACGCCGACACCGGGGTCACCGGGTCAGGCGTTGAGGAGGAGAGGGGGTCCTCGCCGGGACGACCCTCAGGAGACCCGGCGCCATCACCAGAGGCCTCTGTATCTGTACAAGATACCTTTCGAGGTCGCTCCTTGTCTGACTCTCGGGAACGCCGCAGGTGGCTGAGTGATTGAGCGCGGGAGCGCTCGCGCTTCTCTGGGGCCCCCGAGAGCGACTTGAGGTCTTTTTCTTCTTACGCTGCAGGGGATCCCTGGTCGGAGTGCCGCCTACAGCACGGGGCCAAGGAAGGGGATCCCACCAGCGGAGAGACAATCAGGTGTGCCACCAGGGATTTTGTGGCGGCTTTATGGAAAATGTCATTGTACTTCTGCTTACGACTCAGCAGGGCCTTGGAGGACATTTTCTTACAAAGCGAGCAGAGCTCCAGATCAAGGTCAGACCCGAGACACCTCAGACAGCAGTCATGGGTGTCTGTAAGCAACATGTTCTTGGAGCACCTGTCGCATATTTTTAAACCGGTGGCCATTGGGGCAAAAAGGGCCCCTGCAAGGATGAAGACCCACACAGTCAACAGTTGGGAGAAAAAAGGGCGCAAAGCACGCAAAAGGGAAATTCATACAAAAAGCACGTCCTCTTGCTCGAAGAAAGAAAGAGCAGGGGGAAGACTGGTAGAGGACCAGTGCAATCGGAAAAATAGCAGGCCAGAGGCCAAAAAAAGAGACACTTTTTCCGAGGGATGAGGACGTGCGTTCGAAGGGCTCCACAGAAAAAGGGAGACTGAGCAAGATGACACCTTTGGGCGGGAGGAGGACCACGCATGCGTGGCAGCAATCCCAAAGGCTTTCTTTGAAAGCTGGGGAATTTCTCCTCACGGGCTCCGTCGGTGTCGACATCACCCCATAAATGAGGACTGACTTCCTGCTTCTTCCTGGAGAATAACATATTATCCACGATGATGCCTAAATCTTTTTCCTGGGTGGTGGTTCCCAATGTGGAACCTTGCATCGTGTAACCATAGTTTGGGCTGTTCTTTCCTAGGTGCATAACTTTACACTTGTCCACATTAAATTTCATCTGCCATTTGGATGCCCAGTCTAACAATTTATCAAGATCCTCTTGCAATTTTCCACAATCCTCATGGGTTTTAACAACTTTAAATAGTTTTCTGTCATCTGCAAATTTCATAACCTCACTCATTATTCACATTTCCAGGTCATTTATGAATATGTTAAAAAGCAGCAGACCCAGCACAGATCCCTACGGTACTCCACTATTCACCTTTCTCCATTGGGAAAATTGGCCATTTAGCCCTACCCTCTCCTTTCTATCTTTTAACCAGTTCCTGATCCACAATAGTACACTGCCTCCTATCCCATGACTTTAGTTTTGCCAAAAGTCTCTGATGAGGGACCTTGTCAAAGGCTTTTTGAAAGTCCAGATACACTATATCAACCGACTCACCTTTGTCTACCTGTTTATTCACACCTTTAAAAAAACATAACAGATTAGTAAGACAAGATCTTCCTTGTCTAAAGCCATGTTGGCTGTCTCCCATTATGCCATGACTATCTACATGTTCAGTAATTTTGTTCTTTATGATGGTTTCTACCATTTTTCCCGGTACTGACATCAGGCTCACCGGTCTGTAGTTTCCAGGATAACCCTTGGAACTCTTTTTAAAAATTGCCGTTACATTGGCGATCCTCCAATCTTCAGGTATTACAGATGATTTTAATGATAATTCACAGATTACTAATAGCAGGTCTACAAGCTCATATTTCAGTTCTTTCAACACCCTTGGATGTATACCATCTGGTCTAGGAGATTTGCTACTCTTCAGTTCATCAAATAGTTGTAATACATCTTTCCGGTGTATCGATATTTCTTTCAATTCTTCCACAGTATCGTCTTTAAATACTACTTCAGTCATGGGTTACACATCCCTACATCTTCCTCAGTAAAGACAGAAGCAAAGAATTCATTCAGCCTCTCTGCTATAGCCTTGTCTCCTCTTACTGCCCCTTTTACCTCTCTATCATCTAATGGTCCAACTGACTCTCTCACAGGTTTTGCTACGAATGTATTGAAAAAGTCTTTATTATGCATTTTTGCTTCCACAACAAGTTTCTTCTGAAACTCTCTCTTTACCTGCCATCAATGCCTTGCATTTAATGCGCCAGTGCTTATGCTGTTTCCCGTTTTCGTCATTTGGCCATTTTTTCCATTTCCTTTTTGGCAACAACAGACTCTCTGACTTCACCTTTAAACCATGCTGGCAGTTTTTTGGACTTCCTTCCACTTTTCTTAAAGCGTGGAATACAGCTGATCTGGGCTTCCAAGATAGTATTTTTAAACAACACCCAAGCTTGATGTAAGTCTTTAACCTTTGCAACTGCTCCTTTTAATTTTTTCTTAACGTTTTCCTCATTTTATCAAGGTCTCCCTTTTGAAAATTAAAAGGTAGTACTGTGGATTTCCTTACCATCCCTCCTCCATTAATTAAATCAAACGCGATCATGCTATGATCACTATTGCCAAGTGGCCCCAACACCTTTATCTCTTGCACCAGATCTGGTGTTCCTCTAAGGACTGGGTCCAAAATGACTTCCCCTCTGGTCGGTTCATGAACCAGCTGCTCCAAGAAATGGTCATTTATTTTATCTAGAAACTTTATCTCCCTAACATGTCCTGCCGTGACACTGACCCAGTCAATACCGAGGTAATTGAAATCACCCATTATTATTACTGTTCTGTAACTTTTGTTACCTTCCCTGATTTCTTTGAGCATTTCATCCTCTATTTGCTCATTCTGGCCTGGCGGTCGATAGTACAACACCACTGCCATTGCCTTCCGCTTTTTAAATGGAATTTCAATCCACAAGAGATTCTACAGCGAATTTTGTTTCCTGCAAAACTTTAAATTCTTTGACTCAATACCCTCTCTAACATAGAGCGCAACCCCTCCACCAATTTGAACAGCTCTGTCATTACGATATAGTTTGTACCCACGTATCACAGTGTTCCACTGGTTGTCCTCCTTCCACCATGTCTCTGAGATACCAATCGTATCTAACTTCTCATGTAGTGCTATATATTCTAACTCTCCCATCTTATTTTTTAGACTTCTAGCATTTGCATACAAGCATTTTAGAGACTTTTATTCATATTAATCTGGTTATTGATAGGCAGGGGTAATTTGGAATCTTTAAGCTCTGTCTGCTCTGTACTCAAGGACATTTGGGCTACCATTGTCTTTATTGGAACCTGTCTGCTGATGTGCCCTAACTTCATTTTTTTGGTAGTATCCTTCAAGGATACATTGTTCCGAACCATGCGCTCTTGGGCGACTGTCGGTTCCCCCTTATTATCTAGTTTAAAACCTGCTCTATCTCCTTTTTAAAGGTTAATGCCAGCAGTGTGGTTCAATCCCAGTTAAGGTGAAGCCCATCACTTCAGAAGAGCCCCTCCTTTCCGGAGAATGTTCCCTAATTCCTAACAAATCCGAAACCCTCATCCTTGCACCATTGCCTCATCCACGCATTGAGATTCCGGAGCTCTACCTGCCTTTTGGATCCTGCGCATGGAACAGGAAGCATTTCGGAGAATGCTACCCTGGAAGTTCTGGATTTCAACTTCCTACCTAAAAGCAGCCTCCAGAACCTCCCTATAACATTTTCCTATGTCATTTGTACCGATATGTACCAAGACAGCAGACTCCTCTCCAACACTATCTAAGACCTTGTCTAGGTGGCGCGTGAGGTCTGCTACCTTCACACCAGGCAGGCATGTCACCACGTTCCTCACGTTCACCAGCCGCCCAGCTATCTACATTCCTAATGATCGAATCACCAACTAGAATGGCTGTCTTAACTCTTCCGTCATGGGCACATGGCCCTGGAGAAACTTCCTCGGTGTGAAAGGGTTTTACATCACCTGACAACAGGTCCTAGCTATAGGATCACTTCCTGCCACACCAGGGTGATGTCTCCTGTCACATGACCTCTCTCCTCCATGGCAACAGGGATGCTGCCAGACTGAACATAAGAACATAAGATATGCCATACTGGGTCAGACCAAGGTCCATCAAGCCCAATATTCTGTTTCCAACAGTGGCCAATCTAGGTCATATGTACCTAGCAGTTTCCCCAAGAGACACAAGTTCCACAATGCTTGTACTGGGTCAAGCATTGATATCTTTGGTCACTTCTTAATAATGGTTTATGGACCTTTCCTCCAGGAACTTGTCCAAACCTTTTTTAAACCCAGCTATACTAACAGCCTTTACTACATCCTCCGATAACAAATTCCAGAGTTTGATTACACGTTGAGTGAAAAAATATTTTCTTTTATTAGTCTTAAATAGTTTACCCTGTAGCTTCATTTCATGTCCCCTAGTCTTTCTATATTCTGATAACGTAAACAATCGATCTACGTTTACCCGTTCCACTCCGTTCATTAATTTATAGACTTCTATCATATCTCCCCTCAGCCGTCTCTTTTCCAGGTTAAAGAGCCCTAACCTTTTTAGCCTTTCTTCATAGGAGTATCCTTCCATCCCCTTTACCATTTTGGTGGCTCTTCTCTGAACCTTTTCTAAAATCGCTATATCCTTTTTAAGATATGGCGACCAGAATTGCACACAATATTCAAGGTGCGGTCTCACCATGGAACGATATAGAGGCATTATAATATCTTTTGTTTTATTTTCCATTCCTTTCCTTATCATACCTAGCATTCTATTTGCTCTCTTGGCCGCCGCTGCACACTGGGCCGAGGGGTTTTAACATGGTATCCACAATGAAGCCTAAATCTTTTTCCTGGGTGGTGGTTCCTAATGTGGAACCTTGCATCGTGTAACCATAGTTTGGGTTGTTCTTCCCTAGGTGCATAACCTTGCACTTGTCCACATTAAATTTCATCTGCCATTTTGATGCACAGTCTTCCAATTTATCAAGATCCTTTTGCAATTTTTTACAATCGTCTTGGGTTTTAACAACTTTAAATAGTTTTGTCTCATCTGCAAATTTGATAACCTCACTCGTTATTCCACTTTCCAGGTCATTTATGAATATGTCAAAAAGCAGCGGACATAGCACAGATCCCTGGGGTACACCACTATTCACCTTTCTCCATTGGGAAAATTGGCCATTTAGCCCTACCCTCTGCTTTCTATCTTTTAACCAGTTCCTGATCCACAAATAGTACACTGCCTCCTATCCCATGACTCTAGTTTTGCCAAAAGTCTCTGATGAGGGACCTTGTCAAAGGCTTTCTGAAAGTCCAGATACACAATATCAACCGACACACCTTTGTCCACCTGTTAATTCACTCCTTCAAAAAAACATAACAGATTAGTAAGACAAGATCTTCCTTGTCTAAAGCCATGTTGGCTGTCTCCCATTAGGTTGTGACTATCTACATGCTGAGTAATTTTATTCTTTATGATGGTTTCTACCATTTTTCCCGGTACTGACGTCAGGCTCACCGGTCTGTAGTTTCCCGGATCACCCCTGGAACCCTTTTTAAAAATTGGTGTTACATTGGCGATCCTCCAATCTTCAGGTATTAGAGATGATTTTAATGATAGTTCACAGATTACTGATAGCAGGTCTGCAATCTCATATTTCAGTTCTTTCAACACCCTTGGATGTATACCATCCGGCCCAGGTGATTTGCTACTCTTCAGTTTATCTAATAGTTGTAATACATCTTCCCGATGTATTGATATTTCCTTCAATTCTTCCGCACCTTTAAATACCACGTCAGTCATGGGTAACATCCCTATATCTTCCTCAGTAAAGACCGAAGCAAAAAATTCATTCAGTCTCTCCGCTATCACCTTGTCGCCTCTTAGTGCTCCTTTAACCCCTTTATCATCTAATGGACCAACTGACTCTCTCACAGGTTTTTTGATACGAATGTACTTGAAAAGGTCTTTATTTCGCGTTTTTGCTTCCGCAGCAAGCTTCTTCTCAAATTCTCTCTTTGCCTGCCTTATCAATGCCTTGCATTTGACTTGCCAGTGCTTGTGCCGTTTCCAGGTTTCGTCGTTTGGCTCTTTTTTCCATTTCCTGAAAGATGCTTTTTTGGCAACAGCCTCTCTGACCTCACCTTTAAACCATGCTGGCAGTTTTTTGGACTTCCTTCCACTTTTCTTAAAGCATGGAATACAGCTGGTCTGGGCTTCCAAGATAGTATTTTTCAACAACACCCAAGCTTGATGTACGTCTTTAACCTTTGCAACTGCTCCTTTTAGTTTTTTCTTAACTGTTTTCCTCATTTTATCATAGTCTCCCTTTCAAAAGTTAAAAGGTAGTACTGTGGATTTCCTTACTATCCCTCCTCCACTAATTAAATCAAAGGCGATCATTCTATGATCACTATTGCCAAGTGGCCCCAACACCCTTATCTCTTGCACTATATCTGGTGTTCCACTAAGGACTAGATCTAATATGGCTTCCCCTCTGGTTGGTTCATGAACCAGCTGCTCCAAGAAGCAGTCATTTATTTCATCTAGGAACTTTATCTCCCTAGCATGTCCTGACGTGACACTGACCCAGTCGATACCGGGGTAATTGAAATCACCCATTATTACTGCGCTGTAACTTTTGTTAGCTTCCTTGATTTCTTTGAGCATTTCATCATCCATTTGGTCATTCTGGCCAGGTGCTCGATAGTACACCCCCACTGCCATTGCCTTCCCCCTTTTATATGGAATTTCAATCCATATAGATTCTACAGCAGATTTTGTTTCCTGCAAAACTTTAATCCTTTCTGAGTCAATGCCCTCTCTAACATAGAGCGCAACCCCTCCACCAATTTGATCAGCTCTATCATTACGATATAGTTTGTACCCAGGTATCACAGTGTCCCACTGGTTGTCCTCCTTCCACCATGTCTCTGATATTCCAATCATATCTAACCTTTCATTTAGTGCTATATATTCTAACTCTCCCATCTTATTCTTTAGACTTCTAGCATTTGCGTACAAGCATTTTAGAGAATGTATTTTATTCATGTTAATTTGGCTATTGTTAGACATGGGTAAATTGGGATCTTTAAGCTCTGTCTGCTCCATACTTGAGGGCATTTGGGCTACTTTACTCTTTTGTGGAACCTCTCTGCTTTTGGTAGTATCCTTCTGTATTACTAATTAAAGATTTATATGGATTTTTGGATCAGCAAAGGATATTGTACTTTATCTGAGCCAACTTGCTCCAGAGATGAGAGATTTTTGCACATCTAGCCTGGGGAGTGTTAAGAGATCAGAGAGGGAGACAGAATTCTTCCCTTGGCCTTTGAACAATTCTCTTGGACAGGATAAGAATTCATCAATTATAATGTAAAAGCTTTGAGATGCTTTTGGGTGTCTCCCTTGACAGAGACCCATTAATGATAACAAAAGAACACTTAGGCCATGGAGGATGTGTCCTTTGAGCATTCTCAGATGTCTGACCATGTCTGACTGTGTAAGTTTGAGCTTCTAACACCAAAGGGGGTAATCAAAAGCCTGCCCGGAAACCGAAGCAAAAAAGGTGGATGGGGTGGAGAAGCTCATGGGTGAGAGCTGGAGAGAAGCTCATGGGTGAGAGCTGGCTGCAACATATAAGTACAGAAAATATCCAGAACAGACAGAGCGTAGATCTGCTTGGCCAAGCATGAAGTATCCTAGACTGTCATTAGTTCCTCTCGCTGAGCGCTCCCAGCTGATGTGTAAAGGGGTTATGACAAGTTTGGTGAAGTATATTCTTTGTACATAGCTGCATTCTCTCATAATTCTTTCAGTATTGTAATTAAGTGTGCATTCTAGTTATCTTTTCTAACTACTCATGTGTAACTAAGAGAATTACTTGTCTTTCTAAATGTTTCCTTACTTTGTTTGTAAATAAACTGCACGTCTTCATTACAAGGTGTTAGCCTTTGTTGAAGTAAGACACCTTCAAGGATACATTCTTCCGAACCATCCGCTCTTGGGCGACTGTCGGCTTTCCCCTAATATCTAGTTTAAAAGCTGCTGGAGGTGGGACTTCAGCACTATATCCCTGTAGGCCTCGTCTATGTACCTCTTTGTCTTCCTTAAGTCCTCCAAGTCTGCTAGTCTTGCCTCCATAGATTGGACTCGTTCCCTGAGAGCAAAGAGTTCCTTGCACCTTTTGCACATGTAAGACCCCTCACCAACTGGGAGAAAATCATACACGTGACACTCAATGCAAAAGACTGGAAAGCCCCCATCTTGCTGCTGGACTGCTGTCTGCATCTTTGTTTTAAGGTTGTGTTTAGATATTTAAGTTCTTTAATTACTATGGTTGCTGGGGATATTTATACTAATAAAACTATACCTAATATGTTTAAAGTACTTTGTTCACCTGAAGTTTAATTAATTTCAGGTACTTAATGTATGCTGATGAGAATAAACAGCTGCACCCTCCCTCCCTGACACCCATTGGTCCAGATTGGACGACTGTAGCCAGGACTGGAGTTGGGCACTAATGCCTGCAGCAGCCACTCTAGCTGCCAACTCAAAGCCATCATAAGCTGCCAGAGTAATAAACTTGGGGCAATCTCTGACTGCGGAGGACAGGTTCTGGAAGCACTGGAGGGGTTCCTCCGGGAGCCCAGCCGAGAACCTGGTGAACTCTTTTGTTAGGTCCTGCAGTTACATGCCCATGTACAGCTGGTAGGCCTGGATCTGGCTGACAAGCATCGAGCCCCGGAAGCACTTCCTGCCTATAGCATCCATGGCACAGGCCTCTCTACCCGGGGGCAACAAGGAGTGCATCTTCTGGCCGACTCCACAACTATGGAGTTATGAGGCAGTTGGGCTTTTTGGAAGCCAGGACTCCGGCAGATCCGGTACATTGAGTCCAGCTATCTGCTTATGATGGGCACCAAGGATGGCGTCTCTCACATACAGAGAAGCAGCCATTTCAAGATGGGGGGGGGGGGGGGAATGGGCACAGTGAGTACCTCCTTCAGCGGAGCCTCATAGTGGAGGATCTCAGGTCCTCCGTACGAGGGTCCTCCTCCAGTTCTGTGGTGAATGAGAGGGCCTTTGCTGTATCCCTCTTGAAGTCGATGAAAGCGATGTCCTCAGGAGGGGTCCAGCGCTGCATCTCCAGGGGAAATGGGTCTAAGGGTATGTACCGGTGTTGGCAGGTGTCTGGGGACTCATCGTCCTCGGTCTCCCAATCAGATTCAGAGGCAGTGGAATTGTCGAGGGTTCCCTGGGTCTCGGGGTTGCGCCTCGGCCCTGATGACTCAGGTGCCCTGGCTAGCCACCCACCACTCAGAGCTGAGGACACTGAGCAGGGAAAGACTGTGATCCTGAGGAATGGGACCGGGATCATGACAGATGCCAAGGAATCTCTTGAGGCGGTGGCGCTCAAGGATCAGCTGGACCTCTGGGGAATCCTTCAACATTGAAGATCCTGTGGTTGGGAGTGATGACCCGAGGGAATCGGGCATCAGAGCCCGCTACTGGGCCAGAAGGCAGACAAACAGTGCTTGAGGACTCCTACACCGATCTTGAAACCACATCGAGGGCTACGGGTCCTGAGCCTGTGGAATTTCCTCACTGCCTCTGACTCATCTCCCGATGTGGTCTTTGAGGGTTTCCAGCTCTTCTAGCAGCTCTCATCAGTGGAACTCTGGCTGGAAGCTCTGTGGCCTCAGGGCTCCAAGGTCTCTCGGTCCCCACAAGGATCCCAGCTCCCGGAAGAGTACTTGGAGAGAGGTCTCATGGGTGCCTCTGGGGCTGTCAACTTTGTAGAAGATGGTCTCACAGTGCTGCTGATGGCTCTTAAGGGCCTTGGGAGATATCTGCTTACAGAGACTGCAGACCAGGGGATCATGATCCGGCATGAGGCATTGAAGGCAGCAGTCATGTGGATCAGTATGCGACATGCTGCGTGCACAGCAGTCATACCGCTATAAGCCACTGACCGAGGCCATGGCGGGAAAGATGGCCCCAGTGAGGTCAAACTCACCTGGCCCAGACAGGAAAAAGGTGCGAACCCACGACGAACAAAAATTAGAAAAAAAGAAAGAAAAGAACCCAAGAAAATGCGATGCTGAGTCAAGTGAACTCGGAGGCAAGAAGGGACTGGTATGCAACCAAAGAAAAGCAAATTTTAAAACAAAAACTATGAACTTTTTCCCAGGGGAACAGACACACATCCGATGGGCTCCATGGAAAAAAGGAGGCAAGATGGCACCCTTAGGCGGGAAGCGGACCACTCATGCGTGGTGTATCTCCCAAAGATTTTCTTTGAAAGCTAGGGAGAGATTACCGCGTGGGCTCTGTCGGTGCCAACACCACCCATATGTGAGGACTGACTTCCTGCTTGTTCCCAGAGAAGTGATGACTGCATTCCTGCTTGTTCCTGGAGATGTAATGTTAGTGGCACATGTATGGTATATGCAAACTGCATTGTGATTACATGCAGACACAGTGCTAATGTAGTGTGTTTAATGCACACAGACTATTTTGTATAAGTGCAAGTGCTGTTTAGGTGCACACACTCTTTTTCCTAATTTGTGTGCAAACTCAGCATTTTGTATAACTGGCGCCATATTTTTCAGTGATCCCAAGCAAATTAGACTCAGATTGAATTTATGAAGGTACCACATTAATGTTTTTTGTAAATATTTTTGTGGCTGTGGTTTTGAGGCTGGCTTTGTTTTTTTGATTGCGTTATTTTTGGCACTAATTTTAAATATTTAGGATGACATGAAACAGTAAACATGCGTGTAAAAAAAATTATAGATAAAGCACTTAGGATTAAATTCTGAAGCAGCCTTTTGGTGCAATGATTGCCAGCAATTTTTTCTTCTGTGGACATTTCTCGAAAAGTTTTGTCTTTGTGGGCCTATTGATTTAGAAGCATCCACAAGATAAGCAACCGATTGAAATTTTGGGACAGAAGGAGAGATATGATGGTTGTGGGCTTTTAGACCAATGATTGAGAACTATATAGCTTGGACATACAAGTGAATTATTACTGATAAAAACTGTAGCCAACTTGAATTGATATAACCTTTAGGCAATTATTCTCCAAGGTCTTTTCCTCCTGTTTTTGGTCACCCAATAACCACTTTTTTCAAGTATAAGGTGCTGTCAATCATGAAAACTTGGTTGAAAGTTCCTTTTGTCTGCTATTATTGTATAAAGGCAACATACATGCTTTTCTAAAACTAACCCACTGGAAAGTAGGTATAAATATTTACATATCTAAGACAAGTGCAAATAAGCTGCATAAATCTGAGTGGATATATATATATTTTTTATTTAATTAATTAATTTATTTATTTTTTAAACATATATCTATACCTTGCAACTCTGACCTCAGGAATGCCTACATGTACATCTCATAAAAGTATGCCACTATGAAGAATGCACATTCTTTACTTTATAGAACAAGTGCATACAGATGCTCCTTAACCTAGTCATGACATCTATACCTGTTCTAGAGCAGGCATAAATACCTGTACCTAGACTGGTTAGTAATGCACATAAGTCATAATATTTTATAAATTGAGTATGCAAATTTAGGCCTAGCTATGCTCTGCCCCTGTGCATACCCAAACCAAACGTATGTGCACTGGGACTTATTAATGTGCACATAGCGACTGTCTAAAGTGCCTATATAAGTTCTTAAGAATAGGGCCTTATGCACATAACTTTCCATGCGCCCTTTACAATTAACACCATATGTTGATAGTGTATTCTTTTATGGGCATATATCCTTGGGGAATTTTATAAGAACCTACTTGAATATGTAAAACGCAGCTTTACATGCTTCAGTCACCTACAAAATTATCCTCAGTCATGGCAATTTTTAAGGTCATTTATAAGGTATACTGACTTATCTGACAACTTCCTTCCTTAAAGCAGCTAAGAAGCATGTGTGGGAGTCACATATGTACTTATAGCTGCACTAAAATGGGGTGTTCCTTTGAGTTTATTTTGGTGAGGAGAGTGAGACAGTGCTCAAATTTAATATTTTCAGTAGCTTATTCACTATTTTATCACCCTCAACCACTCGGACAAATAATACCTACAAAGTATGTGGGTGCTTTTAGTATACATACTTTACATTATTTAATTTTCAAAGGTAGTACCATGCAGTAATGTGGCTATTCGAAACTGTCACCAATATATTGCATTTTACTGGACATGTACTTCTCTTGAAAGTTCTATATTTACATATGCAAGAGTTGCTGGACACCAGCATACATTTGTCTTTCTAATGTTGAAACCAGAATGTGGTAACATCCATAACTCTGCGTTCTTGTTGATCTTTGTATGAGTCCTAGGAAGGCCTTTAATATTCCAGAGCTACCAATGGATCAAGAAAACCTTCAAAATAATCTGAAAAATAAACCTACTTGTCCAAAACCTTTTTCCTCTTGGACGACGTGCAGGCTTCCAACTGAAGACTTGGTTGGTTCATAAAGAGAACAGCCAGGCTGAAATAAGAATTCCATACCTAATAGAAGCAGAACAATATTAAACTAACATGGAAGCAGAGAAAATGACAATAGAAAATGGAGGAGAACATGTATTGCGTTGCAATTTATGTGCATTCATGCATATTTTGCAAATTAACGCTCAAAAGCAAGTATAAATGCACGTGGTCTCTTTTTTAGGTGGGATTTCTGCAAGATTTGTGTTGGTATTTTATCAAGAACATGTGTTTTCATAAAACAAGCTACAAATAAGTGCTCTCTTACCTTCTCAATCAAGGTTACCTATTATGAAAATACCTCCAAGCAAACCTTTACTTGCAGAAAAAGCAGGTGCAAGCGAATGCTAGGGGCAAGCAAAGTTTTTTTTTTTATACTTTAATTTTGTTTTGTTGGGGAGGGAGTTATTCTATAAATTTCAGTTTAATTTTATTACTTCACTGTTTAAAAAAAGCACCAGGAGCCAGTGCTAGGGTCTCCCCTCCTCTGCCATAGACTTATACCTCTAAAAGATTAAACAGACCCTGTCAAACCACTTCCCATACCCACCCCATCTGGATGCCCCAGGATATCACCCAGATTATCAGCAATCATAAGTTTTGTCACAGGGAGGAATGATCCCCATTCGCTCCTACCCAATCAGTCTTGATTCGGAAGGTGCCAGCCAATTCCAGAAAATAAAACATAATGGCGCTGCCTGAAGTCAGCTTTAGGCATTCTGAATGGTGCATCAGTTAAGCAAAAGAGGTCACAGATCTATTTACTTAATTGGGTCAATAAACAGTTCTTTAAAAACAAGCACTTATAAACACATTTCACTGACCAATCAAATTTCATCCACAGTAATATTCATTTAATATGCTTGGACACCTGTTAGGCCAAAAGTCCATGCTGAAATAATTACACCATAAGGTACAAAAGATTTGGTTGTACAGATATTTAACCCATTGTGTTATGGCACCCTAAAAATCTTTTGTTACTGATGCATTTTGGGAATAGTGGCCTCAAACACCTCATCCAGGGTCCAATAATTACATCAGGGGTACTCCTGCTGGAAAGGTAGAATATAAAAACAATAAAACAAATAAATACATGTGTGAAACAGGTTATCGCTGGGTATGATAAAGCATATGGTATTCCATGTTGCGCTTTATCCCCTATTTGATCACTTAAGATTCCTATACTGTAAACTGCAATGATGTGCAAACTGTGTTCAAATTGCATGATATTAAATATACAAATAAATAAATAAATTTAAACATGTTAATATGGTCCAGTAACTGCACCATAATTATATAGCTCAGACAAATGCCGTTTGGTAGTGAGCACCTTCCCATATCGATATATTACCCAGTCTAACATTTTTGAAGATCATATTGTGAAAGGTCTGTTGATAAATGTATGCCTCTTTTCAGAGGATAACAAAACCTGCAATAGGGAATACCCCCTGGAAGATATGGATAGAATGAGGAGGGATCTAGTGAAACTAGAAGAATGGTCAAGAATTTGGCAGTTAAGATTTAATGCTAAAAAATGCACCTGGACTGCAAAAGCACAAGCGAGCAGTGGGGGTGAAGTACTTCAATGCACGAAAGAAGAATGGTGCCTGAGGGTGATTATATTGGATAATTTTAAAGTGGCCAAACTGGTAGAAAAGGCAATAGCAAAAGTCAGGAGTATGCTTCGGTGCATGGGGAGAGGAATGGCTCAGAAAGTATAGTTACTCACCTGTAAAAGATGTTCTCTGGGGACAGCAGGAATCAGTCCTCACATATGGATGATGTCGGCACTGACGGAGCCCTGCATGGAAGCATCTCCCCAGCTTTCAAAGAAAGCCTTTAGGAGATGCACCATGCATGCGTGGTCCCCTTCCCGTCCAAGGGTGCCATCTTGCTCAGTCAATGACATAGCTAAGACAGCAAAAAATGGTAAAACTAAGGCAACTCTATGGGGAGGAGGGAGGGTTATGAGGACCGATTCCTGCTGTTCCCGGAGAACACCTGTTAATTATGCTTTTCTTCGGGAACAAGCAGGAAGTCAGTCCATACATATGGAACTCCCTAACTACAGGCTACTGAGAACCTTTAGAAAAACATGGCAAGCCGTGAGCAGCAGGCAAGTGAGTCCAGTGGACAGACTCTAGAACAGGAATGGGCAAACTACGGCCCGCGGGCCGTATACGGCCCGGCGGACCTTTTAATCCGGCCCGCTGTATGAGCTATCCTGGTGAACAAATGGACTGCTGCAGAGGGAGCCGGGGAAGCCCGCGCGAAGCCGCGGCTCCCTCTGCACAGCCCGCCAGCGTGAAGAGCCTTTACCTTCACGCTGGCGGCTGTTTCAATGAAGCCACGAATGCCGCGAGAGGTTAAAGGGCATTGCCTTTAACCTTTCCCGGCATTCGCGGCTTCATTGCAACAGCCGCCAGCGGGAAGGTAAAGGTTCTTCATGCTGGCGGGCTGTGCAGAGGGAGCCGGGGCCTCGCGCGGGCTTCCCCGGCTCCCTCTGCAGCCCTTTAGACAGCGCGGGGCTCTTCGGGGGGGCGGCTAGGACTGGATGGGCTGTGATGGGGGGGGGGGGGGGGGAACGGCCTGGAATTGGGCGGTGATGGGGGGGGGGGAACGGAGGGGAAATGGGCTGTGATGGTGGGGGGGGGAGAACGGACTGGAAATGGGCTGTGATGGGGGGAAACAGACTGGAAATGGGCTGTGATGGGGGGGGGGGAGAACGGACTGGAAATGGGCTGTGATGGGGGGAAACAGACTGGAAATGGGCTGTGATGGTGGGGGGGGGGGGAGAACGGACTGCAAATGGTCTGTGATGGGGGGAGGACTGCAAATGGGCTGTGATGGGGGGAGGACTGCAAGCGGTCTGTGATGGTGGGGGGGATAGGACTGGAAATGGGCTGTGATGGTGGGGGGGATAGGACTGGAAATGGGCTGTGATGGTGGGGACGGACGGACTGAAAATGGGCTGGGATAGGGGAAACAGACTGGAAATGGGCTGTGAGGTGGGGGGGGGGGGGGGGAACAGACTGGAAATGGGCTGTGATGGGGGGGGGACAAATTGGGCTGGGATGGGGGAAACAGACTGGAAATGGGCTGTGGTGGGGGAACGGACTACAATTGGGCTGTGATGGGGGGAGGACTGCAAATGGGCTGTGATGGTGGGGGGAATGGACGAAATGGGCTGTGATGGGGGGAAACAGACTGGAAATGGGCTGTGATGGTGGGGGGGGGGGAGAACGGACTGGAAATGGGCTGTGATGGGGGGAAACAGACTGGAAATGGGCTGTGATGGTGGGGGGGGGAGAACGGACTGGAAATGGGCTGTGATGGGGGGAGGACTGCAAATGGTCTGTGATGGTGGGGGGGATAGGACTGGAAATGGGCTGTGATGGTGGGGACGGACGGACTGAAAATGGGCTGGGATAGGGGAAACAGACTGGAAATGGGCTGTGATGTGGGGGGGGGGGAACAGACTGGAAATGGTCTGTGATGGGGGGGGGGACAAATTGGGCTGGGATGGGGGGAAACAGACTGGAAATGGGCTGTGGTGGGGGGGGGAGAACAGACTGGAAATGGGCTGTGGTGGGGGAACGGACTACAATTGGGCTGTGATGGGGGGAGGACTGCAAATGGGCTGTGATGGTGGGGGGAATGGACGAAATGGGCTGTGATGGGGGGGGAACTTGGACTGGAAATGGGCTGATGAAGGGCTGGATTAGGACTGTGTAAATGTGTTTGAAATTGAGAATTGCAACAACAAAGCTATCTCCTGACTTTGATGCCTTAACAAAAAAGGGAGACCAACAACACTGTTCACACTAAAATTGAAGGTACTATTTTATGAAAGAAATACATTGCATAAAAGTTTTGTAAAATAACTCTTTTTATGCTTTTCTACCTTAAATTAATCTAAACATTTAATGTTACAAATTTAAATTTAATTTATATTAATTCACACATACACACCGTCCATCTACTCTTGGTCCGGCCCCCGGGTCCAATATATGAACCCATTGCGGCCCTCGAGTCAAAAAGTTTGCCCACCCCTGCTCTAGAAGGACCCCAGTGCCAGGGAGAACCCCACTCAGGTAGCCTGAACACAGAAGGGTCAGAGGACAGGAGTTGCCTAGACCCAGAAGAGATAACAGAGTACGGAGTGACCGAAGGCGCTGACCCATCGGGATACCCTCTCCAGGCAGTAATGAGCTGCAAAGATGTGGACTGAAGACCAGGTGGCAGCCCGGCAGATGTCTGCCATCGGGACAGAGTGCAGGTTTGCCACTGAGGTCACCATGGCTCAGACACTGTGTGCCGTGATGCAGTGCTACAGCTGGAGTCCAGCCTGTTTGTAGGGGAGGGTGATTTAGTCCCCCACCCAGGTAGACAGGGTCCGCTTGATAACTGCCTTCCCCAGCCAACAGGTGTCATAGGAGACGAAAAGCTGGGAGGCTTTGTGGTGGCCCTGGGTATGCTGTAGGTAAAAGGACAGGGCCCTCTTACAGTCTAGAGAGTGAAGGACAGTCTCCGCCCTGTTGGCATGAGGCCGTGGGAAGAAAGTAGGGAGCACCACCTCTTGATTGAGGTGAAAAGCATAGTTACTCACCTGTAACAGGTGATCTCCGGGAACAGCAGGAATTTAGTCTTCACATATGGGTATCGTCGGTACCGATGGAGCCTGTGCGGGAACGCTCCCCAGCGTCCAATTAGAAAGCCTTTGGGAGCGTCCCACAGCGCCTGCGTGCTGCCTTTCCGCCTTTCCCAACTGCCTCTCTCCAGTTGAGTTTTAAAGCTGAGACAAAGAGAGAGAGAGGGAGGGAAAGAAGAGAGATACAACTCCTAGGGGAGGTGGGTGGGTTGTGAAGACTAAATTCCTGCTGTTCCCGGAGATCACCTGCTACAGGTGAGTAACAATGCTATCTCCAGGAACAAGCAGGAATGCAGTCTTCACATATGGGGACTCCCTTGCTACAGATGCCAGGGAGAGACCCCAGACGTTGTGTGCCCCTGTGAAAGGGCTCCACTTCCCCCCATGGATCTCTGGCATCCTACTGGGAATGGTGGGTAGGAGTTGATTAAGTATGGAATAGGTGTCGTAGAACAGCCTGACCAAACAAGGCATCCCGGCGGGAGTCCTTGTCTAAGCAGTAATGGGCTGTGAAGGTATGAACTGAGGCCCAAGTAGCTGCTCGACAGATGTCGTCAATAGACACAGAGTGTAGATGAGCCATTGAGGCTGCCATGGCTCTCACATTGTGAGCTGTGAAATGGCCTTCCAGAGAAAGGTTTTTACTCTGATAGGTAAAAGAAATACACTGTGCAATCCAATTGGATAATGTTCTCTTGGAGACTGGAAGTCCCAAATGAGAATGATCAAAGGCAACAAAGAGTTGAGAGGACTTTCTATGTTGCTGTGTCCTTTGTAAGTAAAAAGCAAGTGCTCTTTTACAGTCCAAAGTATGAAGATTCCTTTCTGCATTTGAAGCATGAGGCCTTGGAAAAAATACAGGCAGGTAAACTGCTTAGTTTAAATGAAAAGGTGAGACCACTTTTGGCATAAAGTGTAGATGAGTCCTAAGGACTACCTTATCATGATGGAACCTCGTATAAGGAGGATCAGCCACTAATGCTTGCAACTCACTGATGCGACGTGCTGATGTGATTGCAATGAGAAAGACAACCTTCCAGGAAAGGAATTTCAAGGAGGTAGTAGCTAGTGGTTCAAAAGGCGGCTTTCATGAGCTGTCCAAGAACCAGATTTAGGTCCCATGCTTAGTTAGAAGGAGGCCCCTCATAAATCTTGCTATGAGAGGATGAGAGGAAATAGATTGTCCATTTAAAGGCTTGAAAGAAACTGAAATAGCACTTAAATGGACTCGCACTGAGTTAGTCTTAAGCCCTGCATTAGATAAATGAAGGAGATACTCCAATAATAATTCCAGAGGTATCGCCAGGGGGTCAAGATTCTTCTGCGAACACCATATGGAAAACCTTCTCCACTTGAAAGCATAAGAGCATCTTGTGGAAGGCTTTCTAGAAGCATAAAGGATATCCTTTACTTGCTGAGACAGGTTAAGACCATGAAGGTCTAGGCCCTCAGCAACCAGGCCCTGAGATGCAGAGAGTGGGGATTGGGATGCCACAACATCCCGTCCTCCTGAGACAGGAGATCTGGAGCAGATCCTAACTCCAGAGATGGAGCTTAAAAGAGATGTAGGAGCAGAGGGTACCACACCTGCCGCGGCCAATGTGGAACTATGAGAATCATATGGCCTCTGTCTCTCTGAAGCTTGAATAGGGTTTTGGGAATTAGGGGAATGGGTGGAAAGGCATATAGGAAGTCCTGACCCCAATGGAGGAGGAAAGCATCCCTGGCCTGAGAACCTTGAGCCGGAATTCTGGAACAGAATCAGGGAAGTTTGGCATTCAACAGACTTGCAAAGAGGTCTATGTCCGGAGTTCCCCAAATTTGAAAAAGTTTTGCTACCTGGTCTGCACGACGAGACGACTCGTGCGGAAGCAGAACTCGACTGAGTCTGTCTGTCCAGGAGTTTTGAATGCCTTGCAGATACACCGCAAGGAGATGAATCTGATGCTCTCTGGTGAGGGCCCATAGTCGTAAAGCTTCATTGCAAAGCGACAGAAAGCCTGTTCCTCTCTGCTTGTTCAGATAGAACATAGCTATTTGATTGTCCGTCTGAATTAGGACTGTCTTGTAGCTCAGCTGGGTGTGGAACACTCGAAGAGCAAGGAAGATTGCTCTGAGCTCCAAGAGATTGATGTGTAGATGGGTCTCCTGTGGAGTCCAGGTGCCTTGGGTAGAGAGATCTTGCAGGTGAGCTCCCCAACCCACCTGTGAGGTGTCTGTTGTTAGAGTGGTCTGGGGTGAGGGCTGTTAGAAAGGGGATCCCACAAACAGGTTTTGGGTTGACTGCCACCATTGTAGGGACAAAATAAGGCGACTTGAGTTTGCTATTTTGTCTGATAGGCAACCTGATGCTTGAGTGGACCTGCAGAACCAAGTGTATAAATCATAGCAGACCCCAAGGTACCACAGCTGAAGAACAGAGCCAATACAATTCCAGGGACGGACCCCTCGACTGGTCTAGCAGGACTCAAGGAAAGGACATTATCTGGTAAGTAAAATGTCACCTTCCATATCGTCCTGCTAGACTAGTCCAGACAAGTGGGACATACCAAAGCTACGCCTCCACTGGGTGGGAAGAAGACACAGCAGCTCGCAAAACCTTAGAGCCAAAGCTCATGTCCGCTTGAGCATGGACATCCAAGCGGTAATGCTTGACAATTGTGGAAAGTGATGCCCATGTTGCCACCCGACAAATGTTTGCAGGGGCTACTGAGCTCCTTTCCACCCACGAGGATGCTTGTGCTTGGCTAGAATGGGCGTGCAAACCCTCCAGAACTAGACAGTTCCGCAAAAGATATGCTGAGGCCATTGCCTCCTTAACCCTTTCCAGGCTGAGCCCAAAACTCTTGGGATCCAAAATTCTGACTAAATATTCCTATCAAATGGTATATAATACATGACCATAGCAGAAGGAAAATCACTATTAGAACATATTGAGTAAGATGGGTACAATTTTCCTGAAATATGCAAAAATTAACCCGGCTGCAGAATGTGGATTAAAAATTTAAAGTAGGCCTTGAAAGGGTTAATCCAGCACCCCAAAGCAGACTTAGCTGCCGCGTCACCCTTGCACGGACCAACAAACAACATAAAGAGATGGTCAGACTTACAAAAGGAATTCATAACCTCAAACTATTGGAGAAACATCGTCCAGACATCCACAAGGCAAAGATCCTTATCCTTTCCCCTACACTGCTCCTTAGAGAAGGAGGGTAGGCAGACCACCTGGTTCACATGAAATGAGAAATCACCTTAGGCAAGAAGGATGGCACCTGCCGAATGGAAATGGCCTCCTTTGAAAAAGACAGATAAGGATCTCAGCAAGACAGTTCCCGCAGCTTGGAAATCTGCCTTGCGGAACAAATCATGACAAAGAGAACAGTCTTGAGCATCAAATCCTTCAATGTAGCGCACTTCAACCACTCAAAGGGCTACAACATCAGGGCCCTGAGCACCAGACCCAGATCATAGAAAGGGACCACAGATCAGAGGGGAGGATGCAGACGCTGAACCTCCTAAGAAAGCGCGAAACATCTGGGTGGTAAGGCTAGCAGCTTAAGAACCAGTGGACCTCTGAAACAGGCCAAAGCTGCCACCCGAAACTTCAGGGAGCTAAGAGTGAAGCCCTTTTCCAGACCTTCCTGCAGAAAGGCCAGCAGGATCAGCACTTTGGCTGCCTCAGGTACTAGCTGCTGTGTGTCACACCATTGCTCGAAAAGGAACCAAACCCGCACATATGTCGACCTCCTCCAGGCTCTGAGCAAAGTAGAAACCACCATTGGAGAAAGCGTAGTTACTCACCTGTAACAGGTGTTCTCCAGGAGCAGCAGGAATCAGTCCTCACTTATGGGTGACGTCGGCGCCGACGGAGCCCTCGCGGAGCAATTTTCCCCAGCTTTCAAAGAAAGCCTTTGGGAATTGCAGCGCGCATGCGCGGTCCTCTTCCCGCCCAAGGGTGCCATCTTAGCCAGTCAGATGACATAGCTAAAAAAAAGACAGCATAAAAAATTTGCAAAAAGAACATAAGCAGACGATTGCAACTCCAAGGGGAGGAGGGAGGGTAGTGAGGACTGATTCCTGCTGCTCCTGGAGAACACCTGTTACAGGTGAGTAACTACGCTTTCTCCAGGACCAAGCAGGAAGTCAGTCCTCACTTATGGGACTCCCAAGCTCAAGGCTACCGGAGACCCTAAGCACAAAAATGAGCTCCCTCTAGCTCAGCAGCACAGAAGGAAAGAATCTTCGCTGAATTATCACCCACCGGTAGCCCACATCCGGGATGGAGGGTAGGAGTTGCTCAGACCTCAAAGAGATTACGGAGAGGACTGCCTGTCCGAAAGCACTGTCCCTGCGGGACTCCCTCTCGAGACAGTAATGGACCGCAAAAGTCTGGCTCGAAGACCAAGTAGCGGCCCGGCAGATGTCTGCCAGCGGAACAGAGCGGAGGTAAGCCACTGACGTAGCCTTTGCCCGAACGCAATGAGCCGTGACTCGACTTTCTAAGGAGAGTCCGGCTGCCCCATAAGCCCAAGAGATACAGTCCGCAACCCAGATGGACAGAGTACGCTTGGGGACCGGGAGCCCCAATTTATTGGGGTCAAAAGACACAAAAAGCTGAGCAGCTTTACGGTGCTCCCGCGTACGGTCAAGGTAGAAGTTCAAAGCCCTTCTACAGTCCAGGGTATGGAGGACCGTTTCAGCTCGGCTGGAGTGTGGTCTGGGAAAGAAGGTTGGAAGTACCACCTCCTGATTGATGTGAAAAGGGGAGACCACTTTTGGAAGAAATTTTGGGTGAGTCCGTAGGACTACCCTATTTTTGTAGAACCGAGTGTAAGGGTGATCAGACACGAGGGCCTGCAATTCACTTACGCGTCGAGCGGAAGTGAGGGCTATCAAGAACAGTGTTTTCCAAGACAGAAAACGGAGAGAACAGGTAGCCATAGGTTCAAAAGGCGGACAGGTGATCCGCTGCAAAACCACATTCAGGTCCCAGTCAGGCGCTGGCGGGCGCAGAGGTGGTTTAAGTAGAAGGAGACCTCGGAGAAACCTCGCTACGAGAGGGTCGCTGGAGAGAGGTCTACCGTCCACCGGCACATGATGTGCCGAAAGAGCACTGAGGTGAACTTTGACGGAGTTGGACTTAAGTCCCAGATTAGAGAGGTGTAGCAAGTATTGCAAGATCACCGACACCGGGCAGGAGAAGGGATCCTGAGACTGTTGGGTACACCAGACGGCAAAGCGACGCCATTTAAGGGCGTAGCATTTGCGGGTAGAAGGCCGTCGCGAAGCTAAGACGACCTCCTCCACCTCTGCCGGCAGGAGAAGGGGAGCAAGGACTACCCTCTCAGCAGCCAGGCCATGAGGTTGAGAGACCTGAGGTTGGGGTGTAGTAGAGACCCCTGATCCTGAGTGAGGAGATCCGGTTGTACCCCCAGAGGGAATGGATCCTCCACCGCTAATTGCAGAAGGAGCGGAAAACAAGGCTGTCTGGGCCAGCGAGGGGCCACCAGGATCATGAAGGCTTTGTCTCGGAGAACCTTGAAAAGAGTCCGAGAGACTAGCGGGATGGGAGGGAAAGCGTACAGAAGGCTCCCCGACCATGAAATTAGAAAAGCGTCCGCCGCAACCCGAAGGGGGTGTGGCTGACGAGAGCAGAAGCGAGGAAGCTGCCGGTTGTGAGGACTGGCAAAGAGATCCACCGTGGGGAGGCCCCACTTTAGGAAGAGCTTCTGAACTACCAAGGGATCCAGACGCCACTCGTGCGGCTGGAGGATCCTGCTGAGTTTGTCCGCCAGGCAATTCTCTTGGCCCGGGAGATAAACTGCCTTGAGGAGAATGCCGAGACTGACGGCCCAAGAGCAGAGCTTCTGTGCCTCCCGGCAGAGGAGGAAGGAGCCCGTGCCCCCCTGCTTGTTCACGTAGAACATGGCAACTTGATTGTCCGTCTGGACAAGGACGGACTGGTGGGAAGTCAGGTGGGAGAAAGCCTTGAGAGCCAGGCGGATCGCCCTGAGCTCCAGGAAGTTGATCTGCTGAGCAGACTCCCACGTGGTCCAGAGGCCCTGAGTACGTGCCCCTTGGCAATGTGCTCCCCAGCCCAGGAGGGATGCATCCGTGGTCAGCACCCGGGTCGGCTGAGGTGACTGGAAAGGCATTCCGAATGTCAGGTTCGGCTGCCGAAGCCACCACCGGAGAGACGAGATCAGCGGCTCGGAGACGCGCACTAGGTCTGCTAGGCCGCCTGTGGCTTGTCGCAACTGCTGGCGGAGACACCATTGAGCAGGCCGCATATTAAGGCGGGCATTGGGGGTCACATGGACGGTGGAAGCCATATGGCCGAGCAGTCTCAGGAAGCGCCTGGCGGAGACCAGGGGCTGGCTGCGAAAACGGTCGGCTAGGTCCATGAGCCGTTGAGCCCTGTCGAGCGGTAGGTACGCTCGTGCCCGAGGAGTGTGGAGCCTTGCGCCGATGAACTCGAGATCCTGTGAGGGGAGCAAAGTGGACTTTGCGAAATTTATAACAAAGCCCAAGTACTGCAGAAGAGTCACCGTGCGGCGTGTGGCGCTGGTGACCTCCGGAGCGGACGCCGCTCTGATGAGCCAGTCGTCGAGGTACGGAAAGACATAGAGGCCGTGAAGCCGGAGATGGGCCGCCACCACCGCGAGACATTTTGTGAAGACTCGCGGTGCGGAGGACAGGCCAAAGGGCAGTACTCTGTACTGGTAATGATTTCCTGCCACCACAAACCTTAGGTATTGGCGGTGGCTTGGGTGGATGAGGATGTGCGTGTAGGCATCCTTTAGATCCAAGGAGCATAGCCAATCTCCCTGCTGGAGGTAGGGCAGAAGGATTCCAAGGGTAAGCATTTTGAACTTCTCCCGCACAAGGAACTTGTTGAGGTTGCGCAAGTCCAGGATGGGTCTGAGGCCTCCTGTTCTCTTTGGTATTAGAAAATACCTGGAATAAAAGCCTTGACCTCTCAGGTGGTGTGGCACCGGTTCCACCGCCTGTTCCTGCAGAAGACCTGCTAACTCCTGAAGGAGTAATTCCCTGTGCAGAGGGGGTCGTGGAGGTTCTCCCGGAAAATAGGAGGGAGGGACCTGGTGGAAGTGGAGAAGATAGCCTTCTCGCACGACTTGAAGCACCCAGGCATCTGAGGTGACGCTGGACCACCTGTGGGCGAAGTGAACCAGCCGGCCTCCGGTGCTGGGAGGAACCAGCGGGGGGGGAGAGGCTATGCTTAGTGAGTCAAAAACCCCCACCCTGCTGAGCAGGGGCTGGTGGTGCAGGCTTGGGGGCTTGCTGCCTACGGGACCCGTTACCCCGTCCCTTGGCCTGCTGGCCCTGTGGGGGAGCTGCAGGGGCCTGATAATGGGGGTATTGTTTGTAGGCAGCCGCCTTCCTCGGGTAAAAGAAGGACTTTTTCCCCGAGCCCTTCTTTTTCTGGGAAGGGGCAGAGGTCTTCCTAGAAAGCCTGGTCCTGGTGAGAGTCTCAGTCTCAATTTGTGCAGCCTTTTCAGCCATGGGCTTGCCAAAGAGGTTTTCGCCTCGGCAGGGGACATCGACCAACTTGTCCTGCACCCAGGGCTCAAGGTCTGACGACTGAAGCCAAGCCTGTCGGCGGGCACCAATGCCGGCTGCGGCCACTCGAGCCGATGCTTCAAAGCCATCATAGGCTGCTCGGGACATGAACTTTGAGCATTCCCGAATGCCAGTGGACAAGGCCAGGAACCTCCGCAAGGGTTCCTCGGACAAACCAGCGGAGAATCCGGCTAGCTCTTTAGCCAGATCTCGGAGATACATGCCCATGTATAGCTGGTAAGTCTGGACACGACATGCGAGCATAGAGCCCTGGAAACACTTCTTACCAAGGCCATCCAGGTTACGGGCCTCCCTGCCAGGAGGCACCGAGGAGTGCATCTTCTGGCTCTTAAGACGATGCATGGCCGATTCCACTACCATGGAATGGTGTGGTAGCTGTGCCTTTTGAAAGCCAGGGCTCTTGCGGACTCGATAGATAGAATCGACCCGCTTGCTCAGGACCGGCGAGGAGGCCGGACTCTCCCACATGCGGAAGAGTAGTCATTCCAGCATAGGAGGAACCGGTACAGTAAAGTGTTCCCTTGCGGGAGAGTCATACTGGAGGGCGTCGAGCTCTTTGGCTCGAGGTCCTCCTCGGGGTCCGCAGGGAAGGCCAAAGCCTTGGCCATATCCCTGACGAAGTCCGAGAACCGGGCATCCTCCGGGGGGGACTGCTTCCGAGGCTCGGACTCCGGTGAGTCCGAGGGGACACACCGAGTCCGGAAAGAATCAGGCGACTCTTCCTCTTCAGACTCCCAGACCGACTCCGACGAGGACTCGGTGGGGTCGGCCCGGGCAGGGCGCGGCGCCTGCCGCCCCGACGCCGAGGGAGTCGGCGTCGGCGACCTCGGTCCCGAACGGGAGGCCGAGGGTGACCTCGACCGAGGATCGACTCGAGTTCGCATCGACTCGAGGATCGGCTCGGTCTCCGGGGTCGACTTGGATGTCGACGTCCCGGCGGTCGGGGGCAGCGGCGCCAGCGAGGCCAGCGAGCAGTGCCCGCTGCTGGTCCATGAAGGCAGACAGTCTGCTCTCCAAGGCCGTCAACCTGAGTCCGAGCTCAGGTGACCCAGCAGCCCCCGACTCGGGCCCCGACGGCGTCGGGCCCGACGTCGGCTGTTGCGGAGGCGAGTCCAGAAGGACCACAGGACTTACCCGAGCAGGCATCTCCGACTCCAGGCGAGGTCGCTTCGTGAGGTGTTCCTTCTCCAAGGACCCGGGGCGGCTGTCGGGGCTATGCGACCTGGCCCTCGCGGAACCAGGAGCGTCCACCGACGCCGCCCTCGCGGGTTTCACCTTCCGACGATGGTCCCCGGAGGGAGAACCCCGGTCGGAGGAACTCCGGCGACGGTCCGAGCTGGAGCCTTTGGACGCGGAGGCCTCCGACGAGGTCCGGGTACGGCTGGGGTCAGCGAAGATCCTATCACGCTGATGCCGCCGACTTCTCAACGCTTTGGAGGACATTTTGCCGCAGGGCCCACAGATCAGTTCCTCATGATCCGGGCCCAGGCAGCGGAGGCAAAAGTCGTGTGTGTCAGTTAGTGACATATTTCGGTCACACTGACCACACCGCTTAAAACCACTGGCAGCCATCGGGGGAAAAAGGGCCCCTGCGAGGTCAAAGGACCGGGCTGCCAGGGAAAAATCGAAAACGAAAGCTGACTAAGTCAGAAAAACCGAAAAAAAGGAAGAGGACTCGTGACCGGCGTCGCGAGTCCGGGCGGGAAAAAGACCGGCGTCGAACCGAAGGAAAAAGAATAAAATAATGAAGAAATATCGACTTTTTCGCGGGGACAAGACGGGGACGTCTGTAGGGCTCCGCGGAAAAAAGAAGACTGGCTAAGATGGCACCCTTGGGCGGGAAGAGGACCGCACATGCGCGCTGCAATTCCCAAAGGCTTTCTTTGAAAGCTGGGGAAAATTGCTCCGCGAGGGCTCCGTCGGCGCCGACGTCACCCATAAGTGAGGACTGACTTCCTGCTTGGTCCTGGAGAATAGCCCTTATGTGTTAGCCATCCCCTTTAAAGAGCCAAGCTGTAAGCAAGAAGGGAGCTGGGTCTTGCAGGACAACTGGTCCCTGACGCAATAGGCTCTGAGACAGAGGCAAACAAAGAGGTAGCACTTGCAGGAGCCACATCAGATCTCCAAACCGTGCTTTCCTCGGCCAATCTGAGTGTCTCAGGTGGTGCTCTATACGCCTAATCACACATCCCACCAGGGGTCATGGAGGAAACACATACAGCAGGCATAGATACGGCCAAGGCTGATCCAGGGCGTCGAAACCCTCAGACTCCATCTCCGTGCGACAATTGAAGAAGCGGACCACTTTTGGATTGGAATGGGTCGCCATCAAATTCATGTCAGGGTGACTGCATCGGCGATCCTGACTCAACTCCCACTCTCCTGGATCCAGAGAGTACCAGCTGAGAAAGTCCGCTTCCACACTGTACACCCCATCAATGTGCTGAGCTGATAAGGCTAGGCAGTTCTTCTCCACCCAGGCAAACAGGAGAGTCATCTTGAGGGCCACTCCAACATTCCTGGTGTCATCTTGCCAGTTGACATAAGCCACCACTGTGCCCAGCCCTTGACCAGGGACTGGAAATGCAGAAGAGCTAACCTAGTGGCCCTCGCCTCTAAACGATTGATGGACTACGTTGTCTCCCTGTGGTTCCAACAGCCCTGGGCCGTTCAATCTTGGCAATGGGCTTCCCAGCCCAAGAGACTGGCATTCATTGTCAGAAGGATCCATGAGTAATTGTCCAGCGGCATGCCCTTCCTCAAATTACTGGGCTGCTGCCACTACTGCAGGCTGGCCATCACCATCAATGGAAGCAGGAGCATGAGCTTGACCTCCTGAGAATTCAGGGACCACTAAAGTCAGCAAGCATCACTGGAGTGGCTGCATATCAGCATGTATCCACGGCACCATCTCGATTGTTGCTGCCATCAATCTGAGGAGTTGAAGATAATCCCGAGCTCTGGAAATGAATAGCCTCAGGCAATACCAACAACCTCGTGACTTTCCCCTCTGGCAAGAAAACTTTGCCCACTTGAGCATCGAAATAGGCTCCCAAGTACTCCAGGGACTGGGAAGGCATCAACTGGCTCTTTCCCCAGTTGATCACCCAGTCAAGACCTTCCAAAAAGGACACCACTTGGGGAATAACCCGAGACGCCTCTAAAAGATAAATGGGCTAGGAGAGCCTGTCATCCAGAAATGGGTTCACACAAATCCCTTGGTGCTGTAGCATCGCAGCCACCCCCACCATGATTATGGAGAACGTCCTTGAGACAGTGGGGAGGCCGAATGGGAGAGTGGTGAACTGAAGGTAAGAGTCAAGCACAGCAAAACACAGATATCTTTGCTGATCCTCCCAGATTGGGATATGAAAAATAAGCCTTGGCCAAATCCAGAGATACCAGGAACTCCCTTCAGCGCACTACTTGAATCAAGGATTGCAAAGTTTCCATCTGGAAGTGAAGGAAACACAAGTGTTCATTGACACCATTGAGGTCCATAATGGGCCAGAATGATCCGTCTTTTTTTGGCACCAAAAAATACATGGAATACCTGCCCTTGCTCCGATCATCTGGGGGAACAGGCACCACAGCCTGCAAGAGTAGCAATTTATCCAATGTGATCCATACAGCGGCCCCTTTTGTTCGCAGACCCACAAGGGGAGATGACGAAAGCATCCGGGATCAGCTCTTTGAATTCCAGGATGTAGTCGTACTAAATGGTGTCTAGCACTCAGCGATCCTTGGTAACCTGGCCCATTATGTAAAGAAAAGGCAAAGCCTGTCTCCAACTGGAGGTACCAGGGAATGGGCCCCCAAACTTTCATTGTGCAATCTGGGAGGAACCCCCTCTGGAAGAAGCTGAATCCCTGGGTCCATGAGCTCCTCGAAAGGACTGAGAACGTGTCTGAAATCCAGAGGAAGAATGGCTTTCCAGGCTGGTAGTACCAGGAATCCAAAGACACCTGGGGATCTGACCAGTGCACCCACGAGGCGTGGGCAGAAGCTGATGGAAAGAGGCCCCCTGGACCTGTCCTCCAGAAGGCGGTAAGATTTTGTCCTGCCCAGATCCTTTACGAGCTGCTCCAAATCTGCCCCAAAGAGAGGCTTCCCTTTAAAAGCCAGCTGGGAAAACCAGGCTTTGGAAGAGGTGTCCACTGCCCAGTGTTGGAGCCAAATCTAAAGCCACGTCACTGTGGATACGGCACTATCCTTGGCTGCTAGGTGGACGAAGTCATACATGGCATCAGAAAGGAAGGCCGTGGAGGAAGTGACCTCACTGGTGGTGTATGGCCGGAATTTAACTGACCTCCAGGACAATCCCGCTGTAATTTTACAAATTTAGCATTGAAGAGGGAGGAGTGGTCTAGTGGTTAGGACAAGGTACTTCAGGCCGGAGGGCCGCGGGTTCAAGTCCCACCTGGGGACAGCAATCTCAGGCCGGAGGGACTGGGATTTCTAGTCCTGTAGGCACTCCTTGTGGTCTTGGGCAAGCCACTTAACCCTCCATTGCCCATGTTCCCTGTAAGTATTAGTGTATGTGTCTCATATCCCCTCGTGTTAAAGGTATCCCCCAATTGACCGCTTTGACCCGGTGAAAAGCGGGATATAAATACAGCTAAATAAAATAAATAAATAATAATAGCATCCAGTGCCTACTTCCTTTATGCCGAAGTGCAGCCCGGAGATTGGAGCAACGGCGGAGATGTCTGTAAAAAAGAAGCTGGTAGAATTCCAGTCATCATATGTTCAGAGAGAAGCCTCCCGATCCCTGGGTAAGGAGGGCAATATGGCTGACGGATGCTCTGGGGAATCCGATGAGGAGAAGGATGCTGAGTGGGGAAGCAGCGTGGCGGGGACCCTTAAAATGCGGTTGGGGGGGGCTAAAAGATGAACTTAAGGAAGAAATTGCCTCAGTTAAAACTGATTTGAAAGATGCGATGACCACAATCCACCAAGACATGGTGGACCTGAGGGACCAAGTGGTGGAAGTGGGGCCCAAGCGGAGGAGTCAGAGACACATGTGGAGCAGCATGAGGAAACCATCACAAACACGGAAACCTGTCAGCAGAAAGACTATATGGCCTATCTAGTCTGCCATTCCATATCAAATACTATAGTCCCTTTTTTCCCTTTAGAGATCTTCTGTGTTTGTCCCAGGTTTTCTTGAATTTAGATCCTGTCCTGATCTCTACTACCTCCATCGGGAGACGATTCCACACATCTACCACTCTTTCCTTAAAGAAATAATTGTGCATATTACTCCTGAGTCTATTCCATTTCACCCTTATCCAATGCCCCCTTGTTGCAGAGTTTACTTTCAATTGAAAGAGGCTCTCCTCGTGTGCATTTATGCCATGGAGGTATTTAAATATTTCTATCATATTTCCTCTATCTTGCCTTTCCTCTGAAGTATACATATTAAGATCTGTCCCCAGTATGCTTTATAACGAAGATGACTAACCATTTTAATAGCCACCCTCTGCACCGGTTCCAACCTGTTTATATCCTTTTGAAGGTGTGGTATCCAGAATTGCACACAATACTAAAAATGAGATCATACCTGAGACTTATACAGAGGCACTATCACCTCCTTTTTTCTGCTGGTCATTCCTGTCCCTATGCACCCAAGCATCTTTCTGGCTTTCTCCATCACCTTCTTCTACCTGTTTAGCCACTTTAGGATCATCAGAAACAATCACGCCCAGGTCCCGCTTTTCTTTTGTGGACAGAAGTACTTTGCCCCCTACACTGAACCGCTCCCTTGAATTTTTGCAGCCAAAAGCATGACTCAGCATTTCTTTGCATTAAAGCCCAGCTGCCAAATTAATGAGAATTCTTCAAGCTTAGCTAGATCCCTCCTCATGTTATTTACTGGTTCTTGGGTGTTTACTCTATAGCGGATTTTGGTATCATCCGCAAAGAGGCAAACCTTAGCCGACGGCCCTTCTGCAATATTACTAAAAAGATGTTAAAAAGATTCGGACCAAGGACAGATCCTTGTGGCACACCACTAGTGCAATCCATCTTCTCAGAGTGAGCTCCATTTACCTATACACTATGTCGTCTCCCAGTCAACCAATTTTTAACCCAGTCAATCACTTTAGGGTCTATCCCTAAGGGTGCACAATTTATTTATAAGTTGACTGTGCGGAACTGTGTCAAAAGCTTTACTGAAAACCAACTACACCACATCTAAGGCTCTCCCTTGTTCAAACTCTTTGGTCACCCAGTCAAAGAAATCAATCACATTTTTCTGACAAGACCTACCTTTGGTAAACCCATGCTGCCTCGGATCCTGCAATCCATTGGACTCCACAAACCTAACTATCTTCTGTTATAGCAGAGTTT
Organism: Ichthyophis bannanicus; assembly: GCA_033557465.1. Classification (NCBI taxonomy): domain Eukaryota; kingdom Metazoa; phylum Chordata; class Amphibia; order Gymnophiona; family Ichthyophiidae; genus Ichthyophis; species Ichthyophis bannanicus. The sequence continues at coordinate 40,000,810 of CM066046.1, forward strand.
CCATTAATTTACTCACCACAGAGTTGAGGCTAACTGGCTGGTAGTTCTACTTTTGTGTAAAGGGACCACATGTGCCTTTCTCCAGTCCTCTGTGACCACTCTGAATCCTAAAGAAGCACTGAAAATGTCAGTCAGCTCGAAATAGGCTGTTAAAGCTTGAAGAGAGAGCAGGAGATGTTGCAAGAGAAGATGGAGGACAGAAGACCAATCTTGCCGCAGCAACATGTGAATACGAGGGGTTCCTGAGGAAGAGAAGTTTAGAAATTGTGTGGCAGTGTTACGGCGCCTGTTCAAGGACTTTATAGCTGAGATAGGGCAAGATGGAGAGGAGTTGGGCAGCCTGCACTTTGTTGGGAGGGCACATCGCAGTCTGGGCCCAGTACATGAGAACAGGACTCAGGACATGATGGTGTATAAGCGCTACTATGGGATTAAAAAGAAGCTGTTGGCGGCTTCCAGAAGATATGGCCCATTTAAATGGGAGGGTGCTCGGTGAAACTGTACAATGATTTATCCCAGGGCAGACTACAGCAGTGGAGAATGTTGAGGGAGGTGACTGCTTTTCTCCACAAAGGAGGAGTGAGGTACAAATGACTATACCCGTTAGGCCTGTTGTTCACTGTTAAAAGAATGCCCAAGAGGATAAAAGTGGCTGCTGAAGCATGGCAAACCTAAAGGAGATGGGTTTTTCGGGAGTGCATGTCCTGGCGGGGCCATTGGGAGGAGGTGTGGTGGCACCAGACCCCAGTATGTTGGCGCTGAAGTGGCAGTGGTTGGTGACTAAGGGCAAGTGCCTGAAGAGACTGTTGAAAGAGTTGGACAAAGAGGGTGCAGTGAACCGAGCCAGTAGGTACTATGGAGTATAGAGGACTTTGGAGCTCTTTGGGGTGGTTCCAGTGCTCCCTAGGACTGGGCAGGGCCTGGCAAGGTGCTGAGCAGGCCATGGGAAGTGCGAGGTGGGATATCTCTGATGAAGCATGAGGGGGCTTGTGAAGAGACATTTTATATTGTTGCATTGCTACAGTTGACTTGTTAATGGGGTCTTGGGTTGGGTGATTTAGATATGAAAGGGGGGCTAGAAAGGTTGGAGAGGATGACTAGAATCAGTGGTATGTGATGCGTGGATATGGGATTGTGTGAGGATGGAGTGGAAGTGGGATATGGGTATATGGGGGAGGGAGGTACAGAGAGAGGAGGTTGTTTATGGGATCGACAGGTGAGATGTCACTTCAGGCTTAGATGGATCCTAGGGAGGGAAAGATTAATTTCAAGGAGAGGGGGAAGGGAGTGAGGGGCGAGGGAGAAAACATAGTTACTCACCTTAACAGGTGATCTCCAGGAACAGCAGGAATTTAGTCTTCACAAATCGGTGACATCAGTACCGTTGGAGCCCGTGTAGGAACGCTCCCCAGCGTCCAATAGGAAAGCCTTTGGGAGCAGTCCACTGTGCCTGCGAAACTACCTTCCTGCTCTCCCAACTCTGTCTTCTTCAGTTGAGTTTGTAGCTGAAAAAAAAAAAGAATTAAAATAACCCTACAACTCCAGGGGAGGAGAGTGGGTTGTGAAGACTAAATTCCTGCTACTCCCAGAGATCATCTGTTACAGGTGAGTAACTACGCTATCACCAGGAACAAGCAGGAATCTAGTCTTCACATATGGGACTCTCTAGCACCCAGATCTCAGGAGGCGAAGGAAACAGGTCAAAAAGAAGTATTTGGATAGGGTTTGCGGACACATAGACATCCCCATCATGGTGATCTGGTAACAAGTTTTGGGCGGGGGGAGTTGTAGCTATGTGCCAAATAGATGTTGGAGGACTGCCTGGCCAAAGGCCACATCCCGGTAGGAGTCTGTATCCAAGCAATAGTGAGTGGCAAAGGTATGTATGGAAGACCAGGTAGTTGCCCTATAGATTTCATCAACAGCGATGGAGCGTAGGTTGGCAACGGAAGTTGCTATGGCTCTGATATTGTGAACAGTGACATGGCCCATAAGGATGAGGCCTGCTTGGTCATAAGCCAAGGAGATACAATCTGCTATCCATCTGGAGAGTGTTCGTTTCAACACAGAAAGACCCAAGTGGTTGGGGTCAAAGTAAACAAATAACTGAGGATTTTTGGAGATTCTGGGTCCTTTGGAGATAGAAGGCAAAGGTCCGTTTACAATCATGAGAAGCTTCTGGTCTTGGACAGAAGACTGGAAGGATCATGGAATAATTGATGTGGAAAGGTGAGACCACGTTCAGTAGGAAATGGTGGTGTGTCTGTAGGACAACCTTGTCATGATGGAACCTGGTATAAGGTGTATGCGCCACCAAGGCCTGGAGTTCACTGATGCGCCTGGCTGAGGTCAGAGTAATATGGAATATGACCTTCAAAGACAAGTACCGTAGGTGAGTGGTAGCCAATGTTTCAAACGGTGGTTTGAGAAGCAGTGCCGAGACGACATTGAGATCCCAAGCCACCGGAAGAGGTTTGAGGGCTGGCTTGGAGAGGAGGAGACCTCTCATGAAGCCTTGTAGTAGTGGATGCGAGGAGATGGGTTGACCATCAACTGGCTTGTGAAAAGCTGCAATGGCACTAAGGTGGACTCACACTGAATTGGTTTTGAGTCCTGAGGAGGACAGCTGAAGCAAATATTGAAGCAGCAAAGCTATTGGTGTGGAAAAGGGATTCAGGTTATCATCCAAGCACCATGATGCAAATCTGCACCATTTGAAGGCGTATTCTCGTCTGGTGGAGGGTTTCCTGGAAGCTAGGAGAATATCCTTCACTGCTTGGGGAAGGTCGAGATGCTGTAGCATCATCCCTTCAGCAGTCATGCTGTCAGGTGGAGAGATTGTAGAATGGGATGCAGGACTGTTCCGTTGTCCTGGGACAAATGCCAGGTTGGCAACCCAAGCACATTGGTTGAGTCTGTGCTAGTAAAAGGACTAGGGTAAACCATGGCTGATGAAGCCAGAAAGGGGCTATGAGAATCATCTTGCCTTTGTCTGTCTGCAGTTTGAAGAGGGTCTTGAGGATCAGAGGTGTGGGAGAGAAGGCATACAGCAGACCCTGACCCCAATGAAGGATGATGGCGTCCGGTGCCTGGCTGAGTTTGGAGGGTACCCAAGAACAGAAAAGTGGGAGTTCTCTGTTGTGGGGCGTGGCAAAGAGATTGATGAATGGGGTTCCCCATCTCTGGAAGATCCATGCCACGACATGCAGATTGAGGATGGAGGATCCAATTCAGCTTGTCTGCAAGGTAATTGAGGTCTTCCAGGAGATACACTGCTTGGAGGTGAATGCGGTGGGAGATTGCGAGTTTCCAAAGATGACAGGCCTCCTCACAGAGGAGAAGAGAGCCTGTCCCTCCCTGCTTGTTCATATATAACATTGCTGCCTGGTTATCTGTTCTGCTCAGCACCTGGGAGCCGCTAAGGTGGTGTTTAAAGACTTGGAGGAAATTTGTGATTGTCCTGTGATCTACAGAGCTGATTCCTGAGTTGTCCACAGGCCCTGTGTGGAGATAGAGTCCAGATGGGCTCCACACCCGAGTTTGGACGCATCTGTTGTGTGGGTGTGTTGAGGTTGAGACATCTGAAAAGGTGACCCTACGAGGAGATTTGCTGGGGTGCACCACCAGAGGAGGGACTGGGCCAAGGGGAAGTCAGCTGGATCAGATGCCGTAAGTGTCCTGTGATCTGAGTCCACTGGGAGGATGACGTCCACTGTGCTAGGCGCATATGCAGCCTTGCATATGGAACCACATGCACTGTGGATGCCATGTGGCTCAAGAGTCTCAGAAAGTCCCGAGCTGTTGAGGTTGTTTGTTGCTGCATGTGGGTGGATAGGCCCAGAATGTGGTTCATTCAGTCTTCTGAAGGAAGGCTCTGGTTTTCTGGGTGTCTAGCACTGCATCTATGAACTCCAGCTTTTGTGTTGGCAGAGATGGGATTTAGGGAAATTTACAATGAATCCCAGGTGTTGCAAAACTGCGAGGGTTTGCTGAAGTGAAGTGCAGAGTGCTCCTGGAGAGTCCACCTTTATCAGCCAATTGTCCAAGTAGGGGAAGACAAAAATTCCCATATTGCGAAGGTGAGCGGCTACCACCACCATGCACTTTGTGAAGACCCTTGGAGCAGATGCGAGGACGAAGGAGAGAACTCTATATTGGTAATGGGGTTACTGAAATGTAAACCAGAGATACTTCCTGTACTCTGGATGTATGAGGATATGGGTATAGGCCTCCTTGAGGTCCAGAGAACAAAGCCAATCTTGTTCCTGCAGATATAGTAGGAGAGTTACTAGAGAAATCATTCTGAATCTCTCTCTGACCAGGAAATTGTTGAGGTCCCTGAGGTTGAGCATGGGTCTCTATTCTCCTGACTTCTTGGGGATAAGGAAGTAAGGAGAGAAGAACCCCTTAAGAAGTTGGTCTGGTGGAATCGCCTCTAAGACCCCTTGGGAAAGCAGTGTGGTCACCTCCTGCTATAGGAGTAGGGTACTCGTTTCTGTGATGAGTAGGGGGATATTGTTGGAAATTAAACTGATAGCTTTCCCGGATAATTTAGAGGGTCCACTGTTTTGTGGTGATGAGGTGCCAATGGTGTGCTTAATGGCATAGCCGGCCTGCTATATGGGAGTATTGGAAGTCTGCAGGGGCAAGGTGGCAATGATTTCCAGAAGAGAGTCAAAAACAAGGTGCTGCTGGTGCCTATGTGGTTGGTTGTGGCTTAGTGGTCTTGGGCTTCTTAGCTTACCTTGGGATCCTGATGTTTTTGCTGAGATTGGTAGGTTGCAGGCTGAGAGTAGGAGGGATAAAATCTTCTTTTCTTAGGATAGAAGGGCCTCGTGGCTGTTGACTTTTTCTTTGCTAGATCAGCAGTCTTCCTGGAGAGTTTCTTTAGAATGGTGTCATCAGTCTCCAGCTTTCTCCCTCCAATTTTTCCCAGTCTTCAGAGCCTTGAACTGTTGAGGCATTCCTAACAGGGACTCTGCATTTCAAGCCAAGGCACCTAGGTTCCACCAACCGAACAATGGCTGGAAAAATCATATTGCCAAAGCTCTTGCCCCCATTATAGCTTCTGCCTCTGTCCAGACAGAAATCCCAATGCCAGTTGAAGGACCAGTTCCATGTGCAGGATGCCTGCATGCTGAAGCTCACAGGAAACAAGTGGAGGAGCTCAGATAAGAGGTAGCGAGGCTGAGGAGCTGTCAAGACAGTGAGAAGTACATTGATAAGATGCTTCTTGTAACATCCAAGCTCTCCAGCAGAGGAGAAGATGGGAGCCTACAGAATGATGAAGGCTGGACACAAGTCACGAGGGCCTGCAGAATTACCAATCCAACTCCTCCAGCCCTTGAAATGAAGAACATTATGTAGCCCTGGAAATGAAGGAGGTGAAAGCATCTCTGGAAAGAGAAGAACCAGAGCTCAAGCACCCCAAAGTTGCAGAATCAATGACCACAAGGAAACGAAGGGTAGTGGTGGTTGGTGACTCTTCTGAGGGGTACTGAGGCATCCATCTGCCGAAAAGACTTGATGTCCAGAGAGGTATGCTGTCTGACAGGTGCCAAAATCCGAGATGTTACAGAGAGTTTGTCGAGACTCATAAAGCCCACTGACTACTATCCGATGTTGCTCATCCATGTTGGCACAAATGATACTGCCAGGTATCCCTCTGAGCATATTAAAAGTGACTTCATGGCTCTGGCACAGAGAGTGAAGCAGATAGGTGGTGTTTTCTTCAATTCTTCCCATTGAAGGTAAAGGCCAAGACAAAGAAGCTTGCATTCTGGAGATGAATGCATGGCTGCGTGGATGGTGTCATTGAGACCATTTTGGTTTCCTGGACCATGGGATGCTGTTCCAAGGGTTGCACAGCAGAGCTGGCATCCATCTGTCCAAGAAGGGTTGAGGTGTCTTCAGTTGCAAACTGGTTAACCTACTGAAGAGGGCTTTAAACTAGATTCATTGGGGATGGGTGAAGAAAGTCCCCAGGTAAGTGAAACATTAAATACCTTTATAGAAATAGGTAAAAGGGGCAATATCTGGAAGGTAGTGCCTATAAATGCTCGTAGCATGGGAAATAAGATCCCAGATATTGAGGCTTTAATGGGAGAGGCTGACTTGGATTTACAGAGACATGGTTCACAGAAAACTATGACTGGGATGTAACTATACCAGGCTATACTTTATTCAGAAAGGACACGGTAGGAAGAAGGGGAGGAGAAGTGGCATTATATGTAAAAAATAATATTAAAGCTATAGAAATACAGGCCTTAAAAGTGAGAGAGGAGGCACTGTGGGTTAAACTAGAAAGAGGGAATCTATTTGCATTGGCACGATATACAGACCTCCCTCACAGGTTGAAGAGGTGGACAAAGAGTTAATTAAAGACATATGCAGCATTGCCAGGAATGGGGAAGTGCTACTGATAGAGGATTTCAATATGCTAGATTTTGATTGGCACATTCCTGCTGCAGTATCATCTAGAAGTAAAGAGATCCTGGATTCTCTACAGAGAGAACTATTCAAGCAATTGGTAACAGACCCCACACGTGAAGGTCTTGATGCTTACCAATGGTGAAAGTGTTTCTGATGTTATAGTGGGAGATCATTTTGCATCTGATGATCACCAGATGGTGTGGTTCAGTATTAGGACTAGGGCTGATAAAATCCATTCAAAAACAAGGGTCTTAGACTTTAGGAAAACTTACTTTGCCAAGATGGGCCAATACCTCAGGGAGTCGTTAGTGAGATGGGAACAACTATAGGATGTAGAACAACAGTGGGCAAAACTGAAAGAGGATCTTCTAAGGGCAACCAATCTTTTTATTAAAATGGTAAATAAATAAAGGTAAAAGGAAAAAGAAACCACTATGATTTTCGAAAGGAGTAGCTGAAAAGGTGAAAAAAAGAGGGAGGCCTTCATGAAATACAAGACATCAGAGAGAGAGGAAGACAGGCATCTATTTTTGGAAAAACTTAGAGAAGCTAGCAAAGTAGTCCGGAAAGAAAAGATTCAGAAAGAGGAGGAAATAGCCAATGCAATAAAATGGGAGGATAAGACATTTTTCAGATATGTTAGTGAGAAGAAGAAGGGCAAAGGTGGTGCTGTCAGACTCAAGGGTGAAGGGGAGGAATATGTAGAAGCCAGGGGCGGCCCAAAGAGGGTGCGGGGCCATGTGCGGAGACTTGGTGCGGGGCCTCATTTGCATAAAGGGTCTCATTTGCAAAAATAATTGCATAATGTTACCATACACTAACTTTTAGTAAACATGCCTCTTAATGAGTGTATGGATAAAGAAAGACTAAAAGATTTCTACATTACTATAATCCAGTGCCAACCGTCAGGCACATTAGGAACTACTACAAACACTGCCCGTTTAAAACCCACAGCAAACCCGTCGTATCGTAACAGCACTACCAGGACTCACAAAGCACCTGTCAAAAGGCACTGCAAATATCAAACCAATACATTTCAGAGTATAACAATACATGACCTACTGGGGAAAAAGAACAAGTGGCAAAGCCAAATAAGAATTACATAAACAGAATACCTCGGCTCAGTTACACATGCAGAACATAGACCATCACCAAACAAGGAATCACAATTTAGAAACAGGAAGACAATAATTAAACTGGGAACCCCAAAAGCCAAACTTGGAATGTACAACAACACTGTAGAAATAAAACTATAATTTCCTCTTGTACTAAACAAAGCGCAGATGTTAATGATGCACATTTCTCAGAGCTGACATATTCCAGTTAATAAATTCAAAATAAAGAGATATCTTTCTACCTTTTGTGCATTTTTTTTTTTAGTTGCAATTGCTCCAGCCACTTTCTTCTGGTTTCTTCGTGTCTTCTGCTAACTCTCCATCGTCTGCTGTCCATTTGTCCTTTCTAATCTCTTCTAGTTTTTTTTTCCATTCTCTCTCTACATCTGCTTTAACATACTAATCTTTCTCTTTTTGCTCTTTCTTCACTCCTATTTCATACACTCAAATTTTACCCCTCCATCCTCAATCCCCACTTACTCTCCCAATACCCGGCCAATTGTAGATTTTTCTTCCCTCCCACACAAAATATTTTCCCCTCTCCATTTCACTCTCCCAGCCCCATCCCATTCTAATCCTCCCCCAACAACAGCTCCCTTCTAATTCCAGCCCCACCCAGCAGCCGCTCCCTTCTAGTCCATGCATGAGCCCATTTCCAGTCCTAGTCCCCCCATCCATTTCCAGTCCTATCCATGTCCCTCCATCAGCTCATTTCCAATCCCAGCCCCCCATCAGCCCATTTCTAGTCCTTTCCTAGCCCCACCATCAGTCCATGTTAAATCCTAGCTCCCCTCCACTCAGCTCATTTCCAATCCAAGCCCCCCATAAGCCTACTTCCAGTTCTAGCCCCTCCATGAGTCCATTTCAATCCAAGCCCACACCACAGCTCATTTCCAATGTTAGCTCCCCCAACAGCCCATTTCCAGTCCTATCCTAGCCCCTCCATCAGCCCATGTCCTGTCCTAGCTCCCCCCACTCAGCCCATTTCCAGTCCTAACTGCCTCCCCTCACAGCCCATTTCCATTCCAAGCCCCCTCCCCATCAGCTATTTGCAGTTCAAGCCCCCCCTTCTACTCAGCCCATTTCCATTCCAAGCCCCCCTCCCCATCAGCTTTTTGCAGTTCAAACCCCTCTTCCACTCATCCAATTTCCATTCCAAGCCCCCCTCCCCATCAGCTTTTTGCAGTTCAAGCCTCCCCTTCCACTCAGCCCATTTCCAGTCCTAGCAACCCCCCAACCCATTACCAGTCCTAAGCCCCCATCAGCCCACTTCCAGTCCTAAGCCATCACCCCATTTTCAGTCTTAGCCCCCCCATAGCCCATTACCAGTCCTAACCCCCATCAGCCCACTTCCAATCCTAACCCCATCAGCCCATTTCCAGTCCTATCCTAGCTCCTCCATCAGCCCATTTCCTGTCCTAGCTCCCCCCCACTCAGCCCATTTCCAGTCCTAGCTGCCTCCCCTCACAGCCCATTTCCATTCCAAGCCCCCCTCCCCATCAGCTATTTTCAGTTCAAGCCCCCCCTTCCACTCAGCCCATTTCCAGTCCTAGCAACCCCCCAAACCATTACCAGTCCTAGCCCCCCATAGCCCATTACCAGTCCTAAGCCCCCCATCAGCCCACTTCCAGGGGGAAGGAGGGAAGAGGGGTCTAATGGTTAGGACAAGGTACTTCAGGTCGGAGGGCCGGGGGTTCAAGTCCCACTTGGGGACAGCAATCTCTGGCCGGAGGGACTGGGATTTCTAGTCCTATAGGCACTCCTTGTGGTCTTGGGCAAGCCACTTAACCCTCCATTGCCCATGTTCCCTGTAAGTATTAGCGTATGTGTCTCATATCCCCTCATGTTAAATGTATCCCCCAATTGACCGCTTTGACCCTGTGAAAAGCGGGATATAAATACAGCTAAATAAATAAATAAAACCCATCACATCATTTACAGTCTTAGCCCCCCATAGCCCATTATCAGTCCTAACCCCCCATCAGCCCACTTCCAATCCTAACCCCATCAGCCCATTTCCAGTCTTAGCCCCTCCATAGCCCATTACCAGTCCTAACCCCCCCATTACCACATTTCCAGACTTAGCCCCCCCTAGCCCATTACCAGTCCTAACCTCCCCATCCCACAGCCCATTACCAGTCCTAACCCCATCAGCCCACCTCAAGTCCTAACCCCCCCATCAGCCTATTTCCAGTCCTAGCCTCCCCATAGCCCATTACCAGTCCTAACCCCATCAGCCCACCTCAAGTCCTAACCCCCATCAACCCATTTCCAGTCCTAGCCCCCCCATAGCCCATTACCAGTCCTACCCCCCCATCACCCCATTTCCAGACTTAGCTCCCCCATAGCCCATTACCAGTCCCCATCAGCCCACAGCCCATTACCAATCCTCACCCCATCAGCCCACCTCAAGACCTAACCCCCCATCAGCCCATTTCCAGTCCTAGCCCCCCATAGCCCATTACCAGTCCTAACCCCCCCATCAGCCTACAGTCCATTACCAGTCCTAACCCCCCCCCCCCATATCAGCCCAGGAAAAATTTAAAATAAAAAAAAGCTGGCGGCAGCAGCAGCAGAATCGAGTGTCCCGCGGCCCCCCCATGCCTGGCAGAGCCCTCCCACCCTGCATCAGCCCCTCTCCGCGTCGACTTTCAGAGCGTGAAGGGAGAGTTTCCCCCTCGCGGCTCTATTAAGCCCGCGGGTGCTGATGGGAAATAGAAATTACACTTACCTGGTAATTGTCATTCCTTGAGTTACGACAGTTTAGTCCTCTACTTCTGGGTTGTGCACCTCGGAGACTGGGCATGTCAAAGTCGTGACATCACTGGATATAGCCTGCTGGTATCTCCCATCAGCCTCCAGTGTACTATTGACAAAGCAAACTCAAAGGAACAACAAATAAGTAACTATACCATAACTTTAAATAACTCCCCATTCTTCAACCGGAGGAGCCTTTTAAACCGTATCCATCTTATATTTTCTTTTCTCTCTCTTTTTTTTACTTTATAATCATGTCCCCCCTATGCAAACACGTATCCTATACCATCACCTCGTTTAAATAAGAGAAAAGAAAGAAAGAACAGAGAGGGATACTCACTGCGATCTAGAAACTGAAAGGATCTGTCTACTCCTTGAGATTGGTGCTTCACTCCGCCTGAAAATAAACTCTGAAGAAATCACACTCCTGGGCGGGAATGAGGACTAAACTGTCGTAACTCAAGGAACGACAATTACCAGGTAAGTGTAATTTCTATTTCCTTATCGTTCCTCCAGTTTAGTCCTCTACTTCTGGGATGTAACAGAGCAGTAATCATTGGGAGGGACCTATCAAGCCAACTCACCACACTGCCGACCCGGAACAGGCTTCCTTTACTGCCAAAACATTTAGGCAGTAGTGGTTACTGAGGAAATGAAGAGACGACCTGGAAGCTGCTCTACAAATCCCTCCTGGTGGAATGACATGGTGATTCACCCATGAAGCCGCTTGTGCCCTGGTAGCAAGAGTCAGAAAGCCCCCCGGAATCATACAACCTCGCCAGCAGAAAGCTGAGGCAACCACCGCCTTAACTCAGTGCGAAATGGCCGCCTTCGCTGCTGCTTCCCCTTTGTGGGGACCTCCAACCAGCACACAAAAACAAAGAAAGGAACATCGCACCCTGCATGTAATGTTTCCTATCGGTGTAAGGTACGAATAAAAACCTCCCCTTCCAGAAAAACCGAGAACTGGAAGAGAAACCAATAGGCTCATGAGAAAAATCAGAAAACCACCTTTTGGAAGGACGACAGGACTGCTCGCAAACACCACCCTCTATCCAGAAAGGGTGAAAACGGCTCATTAGATGACAACGCCTGAAACTCCGAAACTCGTCGCACCGAACAACGAGCTATCAAAGCCACTGTCTATAACAGCAAATCCTTTACCGACGCCTGGAGTAAAGAATCAAAGGACTCTTTAGCTAACGCCTCTAAGGCCCAATCGGGATCCCCCGGCGGCATCCGAACTCTCCTTGAGTAGCGCTGTCGGATCCCAACTTAAGGAAACGCTACACATCGATCCGAACACCTAGCGCTATTCCCTTCACAGACTCCTACAGCCGGAAAGTCGCCCGCTGGATCCTCTAAGGAACTGGCCGCTAGCTCCTTCAGACACTGTCCTGCAGAGAACTCAGACCAAGGATACAGACACCTTTGTCGCCCGGGACTTGCCGCCGTGAACAGCAGCCTTCCAAAAGGCGCTAAGCATGGACCTACGTAGCAGAAGCAGCCTGCCTCCTTGCTCTCAACAAGGCGGCGAAGACTGCCGCAGAATAACCCTTCTACTTGGGCCCCGCCCTACAAAAGCCAAACCGTAGGCGGGCACAGATCCACCTGAGACATTCGTCACGGACCTAGCCGCAGCAGAACGTCCGCTACCGACAACTTCTAGGAAAAGCCTGTCGAGTAGATGAATGAGAAAAGCCTAGTACGGCTGTCTCGCCCAACCGAGCGCTACCAAGAGCACCTTTCTCCGAAAGCCCCGATACGCCAACTAGTTACCCTATGAGAGCCCACGGGGAAAGGACAAGACAAAGACTTAATGGGAGCTTACTGACCCTCGACTGGGACGAACCATCAGCTGCCCCATTCCTCCACCAGAGAGACCTCTGGGTGAACCCCAAGGAAGCCAATAATATTAGCTAGCGCTTGAATCAAGCCATAATGCACATTTGCCCCATAAAGCAAATCAGGCTGTAGTCGATTCAACTCCCTGATCCTTTCCTGTTCCAGGTGAGCAGACTGCCGTAACACTGCGACCAGCGGAAGCATGCTCTCGCCTCCCCAGGCTCCAAAAATGGGAGCTTGTAAGGCCAGAGCAATGCCTCCAACGATCGCTTCAGTGAACCATCTACTTCACCATCTTGCGATAAAGAAGATTGCTAGGGCTCTGTTCCATACAGTGAGTCCGCACACCCTGGAAGTGCAAGGTGTGCACCCAGCCACGTGGTACCCAGGCGTGCCCCTGCTTAGCCTCAAAATGTCAATCAAGAACAGGCGAATTCAGGACAGCTGAATACTTTCTTTATTTTCCTTCCTTCTTTATTTCTTTATTTCTTTTTATTATTTATTTCTTTATTTATTTCTTCATTTTTTTTTTTTACAAAGACACCTCTAAACCAAAAATGCCTTCAGAATATGTTAAGAGACGCTCTTTCCGTGCCAACAATATGAAGTAGAAAGAACTCCCAAACACAGGCATACTAATCCACGGCAGTCCTGCTAGAGTAACGCCCCATTCCGTCTGACTGCACAAAGATGGACTTTATATTTTAAGTTCAACTAGCACCTGGTGATATGAAATACAGCTCTCATTCTGCAGTGGCAATTGAGTCAGCAATAAAGAAGCCGAGAAACTGCAGACAAGTTCCCATTATACCACCTGGCAAAGACTCCACTTTTAGACCACTGAAGCAAAAAGAAAAAGCATGCGAGCGTGCCTTGTGTCCTGCCAGCAGCTGATCGAATTGAAGGGATTCAGTGTATGCAGGGCATTGTCCAGAGAACGCAAGGCCCCTCCTCCAGGCTGACTCCACATTCACAGTCTAAACCGTCAGTCACCTTGGCTGATGCCGATCAGCGCAGACGCCATCCTGTAAGCCCAGCATATGAAGTATGCCTACTAGAGTCTGAGCCGCTGCCATTGCTGCTAGAGAACTAGCCTAGCTGTTCTGGCCCCCCATTAAGGCATTCACTGAACACTAGCAGAGACTCTCCGTACAGGAGAACCTCTGATAAATGGAATGGGAGCATAGATAGCTCCAAAGGCCAGAGTTCTATTTCGCAATCCCTCTCCGCTGAGCTACCTTTTCCATATGTAAAATTAAACCCCATATAGCCAAAATTAAGACATTACAAATCTACCGTAAAATCTTATAATTTGGCAAAGTCAAACTAAACGGGAACATTTTCCATTAAGAAACCACACAACTATAAAATTCTTCCCATGACATAATGCTTATGGCAGAGCATTCCACATCTGTGGACTGGCCATGGCGCTCACCCAAGCACCTGTTACAACTGTCCAAGAGAGTTATCACCATAATTCCTTTTGACCTGAATAGGTTTACAGCGGAACATAGCGCTATATCACAGCAGCTAAGCCAAAATATTATCCTACCATATAAATCGACTTTAACGCTGTATAGGACCTTCTATGGATAGCGGAAGGAGATTCTGGTAAATCAACATAGATATGCCCTTTTTTTTTTTTTTTCAAGATAGGACTCCAAAAACCAAGTTTCCGCCAACTCCAATGAAATCAAAGCAGATCCGCTAAAATTACCCAAACTGCTACTATAGCTTTGCAAGAAGCTACCAGCCCCCGCTGCACCCAGTGGTCCTTCCCCCCATTATCCTGGGAGATTCTGCATTGCAGGAGGCGTTGCCCACCCCCTGCCAGCCTACTGCATCTGCCAGGGAGCTGAAGAGCAAAATAGAAAGTACCCCTGGAAGCAAACAGTGTCGCATCCTTGGGATCCAGGCGCAAAAGGTAAAAATCAAAAGTAAAATCAATAGTGTTAGCTAAAAATGAACAAGGCTCTCTCTCACTAAAGCGAGTTTTTTTCTTTTTGAAATCACACCGAAGTCCATGGGACCCAAGCTTTCGAACTCAGCCCCTGACGCTGTGCATTAACCGCAACCAGAGAAATGAAATGAAACCCTGCTCTAGTAATAAATGAGAATTTCTTGGGAAGGGCCTGCTAAGTGTTGCTATGAAACCCACAAGCACCTTACCAGGCCTCCCTGCAGTCAGAGAAATAGCAGTGGGATACACCGACCACCTTGCAAATGGAGGTCTGAGAGGTTGTTGCCTGTGTGAACCTGATGAGTAATATGATATTGTATGGTACCACTCACCCCCCAGGGATGGGGGCACTGAATACTTTATGTGATTCATGAGCAGCGCTGTCATTCGGTGGCCTTTAGGGCAGCAGAGCCCGACCAATGATACAGAAATTAAGAGCTTTAAATCTTAGTCATATAAACTGGATTCTCAGACCTTACATCACATCACCGAGGCTCTGTGGTGATTTCTTTCCTGATCTGCAGATAATGGCTGCCTGCACAGTCATAGAAAGGCACTATTGAGTGTACCAGCTGCCCTCTGGTGGCCATAGACCGTAGCACGGGCACTTCCAGGTTGGCAGTTTAACTGCCAGTCTATTTTTGTACATTCTAAGGTTTGCTAAACCTGTCCCTGTGAATTTTGGGCAACTTTCACTATAGACAACATAAAGGCACACTTCTAGGCTTTCCCTCCTGCAAACTACAAGTTAGGGCTCTGCCCTTGAAACTAAAAGCTGGCAATTTGCCTAATATCCTGGGCCTGAACAGATGCTCCTCAGAGACATGATTAGGAGGGAAAGAACATGTGGTATCAGGGATCAATGCCAAAACTGCTGTCCTGTTTTTAAGTTTATTCTTATTTATTCTATAAAGAGGATTGACAACAGTCCCCCTTAATGCTGAGGAACCCCCTGGCCTCAAAAAAAAAAAAACTACAAACAAAAGAAACAAACAAACACTAGGCCCAAAAATTTAGCTATTCTGCCTGTTGTTTTCCTCACGCAGGCAACTTTCGCGATGAGGTCCAAATACCTAGAGAGGAAATGGCCGCCCCTTCGCCAATGAATTTTGGCGCCAAGAACAGCCACCGCTGCAAAAATGAGGCCTCAGCAGACCAACAGAGCCCGAAGGCCTTACCTGCAGGGACGAAAGCCACACAGCCTGCTCCTACCTCCTTGAATTCTTCTGATCCTCAAACTGCGCTGATGCGCCTGGCAGCCGCAGCGAGGATCGCTCAGCTGGTTCCACAGAGTAAAATTAAAATCCTGCAGCAACGGAGAGGCTCCGTCTCACACAGCTTCAGTGTGGCTGTACGGGTCCCGGAGCTTTCTCCCGTACAGTCCAGGGAGAGAGATCCGCACCGGCAAATGCCTGCAGCAAGTGAAAATCACTGACAAGGAGGGAAGGCGAGAACTGCTACTAATTTAAAGAACCAGGCTCAAATTTAAAATTACTGTAAAGAAGGAAATTTGCTCCTAACTAAAGGGAACTAATCCCCAATTGTCAATTAACCAAAGGTAACTGAATTAAAAGTAAAATTAAAAGTAAATGAAAGGTAAAAATCAAAAGTAAAATCAGAATTTGTCACACTAAATGCTCCTATCTGTTCCCCCCAAGTGAGCCCAGAAGTTAGGCTCACTATGTCCTCCTGCTGCAAGGAGACTGGACACACTGGAGGCTGATGGGAGATACCAGCAGGCTATATCCAGTGATGTCACGACTTTGACATGCCCAGTCTCCTAGCTGCAGGAAGAGGTGCACAACCCAGAAGTAGAGGACTAAACTGGAGGAACGATAAGGAAACAGGCATTTCCTGTTTCCCATCAGCCCTGGTGCGCTTAACAGAGCTGTGAAAGGGAAACTCTCCCTTTGCGGGTCTGAAAGCCGACGCAGAGAGGGGCCGATGCAGGGAGGGAGGGCTCTGCCGGGCAGGGGGGGCCCCCCGCGGGACACTCGATTCTGCCGCTGCGGTAGCAGAAAGCTTTTTTTTTATTTTAAAATGTACTTTTAATGTAGAATGTTCTTTGCGCGGGCCCCCTCTAAAGCGGGGCCCTGTGCAAAAAACATTCTCGCTCAATGGACGGGCCTGCCCTGGTAGAAACTGATGAGGATAAAGCGGAATTGCTTAACAAATATTTCTGTTCTGTGTTCACAGATGAAGAACCAGGAGGACCTCAGAAAATACCCACAAACAGGAACAGAAGCGAGGGGCATCTTGAACAATTTTCAGAAGACTGTGATAGTGAGAAACTAGCTAAACATAAAGAAGACAAAGGGATGGGACTGGATGGGATACACCCTAGAATACTGAAGGAACTTGGGGACGTTCTAGCAGCTCCATTGACTGACCTTTTCAATGTCTCGTTGGAGTAGGGTTGTCAACTGGCTCCAAATGCGCCCAACAAGCTTGCTTCAGCCCTGGGTTTACTCCATTGCATACAGTTACTTGTAGTTTTTCTTTTCTTATGGAGTGCAATGAAGAAATCAGAACTACATATCCCTGCATGCAATGAGGTAAACCAAGGACTGGATCGAACCTGTCAGGCGCATCTGGAGCCAGTTGGCAACCCTACATTCGAGTCAGGAATGGTGCCAGAGAACTGGAGAGAGGCACATGCGGTCCCTTTACACAAAAGCGGAAGTAATATTTATTTATTTATTTATTTAATTTAACAATCACTTATATACCGCACTTTCCCAAGGATCAGGTGCGGTTTACAAAAAACAAGTTAATGGACAGAGCATAGATCTGTTTTTACATTGAACATCCATAAAACTATGTACAGGGGCCTGAGCCTTAGTAACCATAAAACTATGTACAGGGGCCTGAGCCTTAGTAACAAAAGCACAGTTACTTACCTGTAACAGGTGATCTCTGGGAACAGCAGGAATAAGTCTTCACATATGGGTACGTCGGTACCGACGGAGCCTGCGCGGGAACGCTCCCCAGCGTCCAATCAGAAAGCTTTTGGGAGCATCCCTCAGCGCCTGCGTGCTGCCTTCCCAACTGTCTCTCCTCAGTTGAGTTTTATAGCTGAGACAAAAAGAGAGAAAGAGGAAAGGAAGATAGATAGAGAGATACAACTCCTAGGGGAGGTGGGTGGGTTGTGAAGACTTATTCCTGCTGTTCCCAGAGATCACCTGTTACAGGTAAGTAACTGTGCTATCTCCAGGAACAAGCAGGAATGAGTCTTCACATATGGGGACTCCCAAGCTAAGATGCCTGGAGCCCTAGCATGGTGAGGATTGGAACATGCTACACCTCAGATGGCCAGGCATCCTGAGGATGGAGGGTAGGAGTTGAAAAGAGAGGAGCAGTAGGAAAAACAGCTAACCTAAGGACTACAGGTAAGGAGTCCTTGTATGTATGATAATTACCATGAAAAATATTGACATGAACAAACACAATATGGTCCTCACCTACCGGATTGCAGGAAGTAGAGAGGCTGACGGAGTCTACTGGAGATCCAGTAGAGGAATCTTCAAGGTGACTTCACTGAAGTGAAGGCGAAGGTCCAAATCTGGAATTGACAGGTGACCCAGGTGTCAACTGGGGTAGTACAAAAACATCAGGTCTTTAGTGGAAGCTTTATGGAAAAGCTGGGAACTTTTTTGAATACAGAGTTAGTAACATTTAGGAGCAAAAGAGGAAGACTGACTGATTTGGACAACTAGCCCAGTCCTGGAGGGAAGAAGGGGTATGGAAAAAAGCCCATATTCCCAAGGAGGACAGATGTCTGAAGGGCTGAAACTTCAGATCTACTGAAGATCCATCCTGTCTTTCTTATCTGTTGAGAGATAGGAAAGATAGTGAAGCATGGAGCTTCAGGGATACCTAGACGTAGGGTTAAAGTAGAAGCTGTCAGTACCACAGTAGTGGTTGTGTGCATAATACCCCAGACATACTGAGGGACAGTATGAAGATATGCAAGCCCACTGTCTGGAACCTATAGGAAGGTAAAACCTTTTATAAGCATAGACAGAGAGATAAGTATGTAGATTCATATCTACCTATAAGGAAGCATCTTGACAGATACACATATATATATACACACACATTATATATATATATATATATATATATATATATATATATATATATATATATATATATATATATATACACACACACATATACATACAGGGGTGTATATATATATGTAGTGAGATCTGGAGGGGCATAAGATATGCACATGCAGCTTAGAGACATATGTATCTATAGAGAAGTATATAGAACTATATACATTGTCACTCGGTTGCCGGTGACACAAAGATTATACACCACTAGGTAGCGCTGTTAAAGAACAAAGAGTCCAAGTGTAGGGTAATAAAGGCTTTTATTCCCCGTTTAAAGCAAGGTTCAACTAAGAGATATTTTAGATAACAGAAACAGTCCTTTGTTTTAAAAGGTACCAATATTCACTGGCTAGTTAACTGTTACTTCACAGTTTAAAGCAGGTTTTCTTCAAAGTAATATTCAGTATAATAAACATCAAATTATACTTCATTTATTCTTCTGTGGAGCATACACACTCTGGAGGATAGGCAGTGCACCAATCACATTCCATTTCCTCAGGCAAAGGTGAGGGAATAGTGCTGGGAGAATCCACTTCCATCAATTCCTCTCCCCTATACTGATTCAAAGGGCTTCCACTGTCCCTGTCTATTTCAGCATGGTAATCTCCAGCTTGGGAGTTTGGCTTCACATAACCAGGGACTCTTAAGGCTGGCGGTAGTTTAGTGAACCAGTCTGCACTCTTGTTTCCCTTAGGAGGAATCCTTCTTTTAGCATAGCTTTTAGCAGTACAATCATTACAGTTAATGTTCAATGCCTCATACCTGGGCTCACTGAGTAAAAACTTCCGTTGCTTATAAAACTGCTTTTCCCTCTGAATAGGTGAAACTGGGCAATGATCCTCTAGAGATAAGCTTCTGTCAGAACCTCCCTCTCTGGTTCTTAGCTTTCTTCTCTCTATGTCACAAACAGGCAGAGTATAGGAACTAGGCGTGGCAGAGCCTCTCACCTTGGAGCAACTTCCACCAAACTCCCCTTGCACAACAGGTCCAGTTTGGGCTTTCTGGCTTCCCACCTTGTGAGGTCTGTTTCTCCTCCAGCTTCCAGCTTGGCTTCTTTCACAGCAATCAGGCTTATGTCCTTGATAGCCTCCAGGCTCCTCTGCTGTTTCTCCTTCTAGTCCAGCTCCAGTTCCTTCTTCCTCTTTCTCCTCCTTCCTCAGCTCCTGCTGTGTCCACTGCTTCCTCTGCTTATGCCACTGCTACTTATGCCACTCCTGTCCAGAAGCATTCTGCTCTGGCTTATAAAGTGAACCGTTACTGCTGACTTCCTGGTTCCCTTTCAGCTGCAGGTCATCAGTGAGCTTAGGTTCATTAAGACCAGTATGTCTGTTCCTGCTCCCTCTAGCTGTGCCTGAAGGTAACTGCACATCTAGTTCTTCTAAAACAGGATTTCTTTTCATAAAACCAACTTTATTAGTGCCCGCATCATGACAACATACATGTATATAGATGTCTAAAGATAAATGTCTGCAACTAAGCAGATAGAGATATGCCTATAAGAACATTCACATGGGAGATGTGAAGGAGAAAGATTCATCTAATAACAAGAAGGTGGAACCTACTTGAGAAGATTTATAGAGAATCTATTCCCCCTGGCTAAGATGGTGCAGGAATGCCATCCAGTGGAATAACCAGGATGGTTGCGTGAAAAACAGAGGATAATATCCGTCTGTAAACAGCAAGTCCTGAGT
The DNA here is from genome assembly GCA_033557465.1 of Ichthyophis bannanicus. Classification (NCBI taxonomy): domain Eukaryota; kingdom Metazoa; phylum Chordata; class Amphibia; order Gymnophiona; family Ichthyophiidae; genus Ichthyophis; species Ichthyophis bannanicus. The sequence continues at coordinate 40,020,728 of CM066046.1, forward strand.
CCTATAGAACTCTCGCATGGTAAATGGACAGAAAACGCATAGGATGAGACACCAGGTTGACCCACTTGAGGAACAAGGGGGGAGGGGGGGTATCATGCGTTGTTAAAATAAATATGTGCTGTCCATGAAGGATTAGGATACCATGAGGACAAGCTGCAAGGAAAAAGAGCACATTTCCTGTAGAAACTGGGTAACTCTTTAGACTGTCATCTAGAGAAGGAAACAGAAGGGTGTAAAGAACCCCTACAGTCATGAGGAATGACTGAGGAAGCCTTTTTCAACCATATAGGATAGTAATTAGAGAAAAAATCCCCAAGGGCCCATAGTGGAAAGCTTCTCAGTAGGATTGCAGAGAGCACTATGCAGGAGAATTGGGAAATAAAAGTGGCTGTTGGAGGAAACCAGCTGCCACCTCAGTTATGCTGCCAACTCCAGGGATTTGGAGATGACAGAAAAGAAGCGATAAGGATTTTCCAAGATAGATGAGCACTATCTTGGAAGCACTACTAAGACCAGAGAAAGTAGTGGAAGACAAGACTGGAACTCGTAGAAAGTACCAGTAGTCCAATCACTGGAACTCCTGCATGGGCAGCTGCTGAACAGAACAGCAGAGAGAATCCTTCTGTTTGTAACAGAGAGAACAGACAGAACAAGAGGAGAAAATCCTGATCATGTCTGATGAGCTGCCCAATGAAAGCAGGGAGGTAACTCCAGAGAAAACTCTACACTGGAAAGGAAAGGAAGACTGGAAAGGCTAAGAAAGCCTTCCAGTCGTATAGTACCACTCGTACAGGGGAAGCCCTGGAAACGAGGGTAAAGAAAAATAGGAGCTGAAGGGAGACTTGCTATATGGTAAGTCTGTAGAAGGAAATAATTCATGGTGGTACAGGGAAACTATCATGAGATAGTTGGCAAACCTCTCTTCATGGTAGGAAGAGGAGGAAACCCTGTGACCCACAGACATGAATCTCCTGACAGCTCAGCCTACCTGAGAGCAAGTGGATGTCCTGGAAACAGGAATCCAAGCGTAGAGTTTGAAATGAAAAAACAGTGAAAAAACTTCTGCTGAGAAGAAGTGAACTGTATGTTATAATCAATTGGAACCCCATTGAGGGTTAATTTTCCTGGCTTGAGTTTGGATTCTTCAGACCAGGGCGAGGTTTCCCTTGTTTGGGAACATCTGTATGATGGGCAGGAGAATAATAAAACCTTCTTCTTTTAGGGAAAGAAGGTTTGGTAGGACATTTCCTACCTACTGGGGAAGGAGAAGACTTAGGATAGCCCTCAGAAACAGGGAAGTCAGTGGAGCAATGAGCAACCTGACGTAAAGACTCCCTATTGAAGAGATTTTCTCCAGTACAAGGAGTATTACCCAGTCTTTGTTGTGCCCATCTGTTCAAGTCTGAAGCTTGGAGCCAGGCTTTACGTCGTGCCCCTATAGCTATAGCAGAGGTTCTGCTAACAGACTCAAGGGAAGCACGAGAAAGAAACCAAGATATATTTTGGCTATGACTAAGAAGTAAGGAATAGTCTGCAGCCTTGGGCTCTGATAGAAAAGGAGTCAAAAGAGATAATTTCTTTGTGACCTCCTGAAGGGATAGACTCATATAAAAAATATATGAGAGAATCCTTGTTGCCAGCATAGATGTTTGGAAGGTTTGACGTCCAAAAGCATCCAGTGTTCTAGAAGCACGACCTGGCGGATAAGAAGAATGCTTCTTCTTGCTTTTTACCTTCCTCACTGCTGATTCCACTACAATGGAATGATGGGGAAGTTGAGTCTTTTGAAACCCTGGAGAGGGGGGCACCTGATACAGAAGATCAGTTGCTGTAGAAGGTGAGGAAACCCTTTTAAAGGTGTTTCCCATATTCTCAGAAGAAGATCCTGCAAAGAATGATGTAAAGGAAGCATTATATTTTCCTTTTCCCCAGAACAGCCTTGTGTAGGATCATAGCCAGGGATAGGAATAGCAAGGAATGTAGCCATGTCAAGGAAAAATTTCTGAAAAGAAGGATCTCCAATGGGAACCATCCCTGGACAGGCTAAAGTTGAAGAACTAGCCTGGGCACCGGAGGATGTACTGGTCCGGTGCAGAAAAGGAGACCTAATGAATGGATGCTGGTACTGGAGGTCATGACGTGAGACAGTCAGTACTGCATCGTCCATGCCAGGTATCGACTCCAAACTAGGTATAGAAAGGAGCAATCCCGGTGAAAAGGGCATGGAAGCAGTTGGTCCCGATGTTACTGCAGGAACCGGCATCGGTACCGATACCGGTAGCTGTGCCGGAATCGGAGGCGATACCGTTAGCTGTGCCGGAATCAGAGGCGATACCGACATCGAAGCAGTCATCGGAGGCTGCTCAAGCGGTACCGAGGCAACCAAAAACCCTTGGTGAGTATCCTCGATACCGCGCATCCGGAATCGGTAAGCGTCGGTTCCCAGTCTTCCAGACTAGATATCGATTCCAGACTCGGCATCGAAGGAAGCGAATCTATCGATGCATGTCTGGAGGGTACCGGCGTTGGTGGTCATATCGGCGATGCTGCCGATACTGGAAAGTCAATCTGGGACGTATCAATCGATACCAAAGGTACCGAGAACGCCAGATGACGATCTCTGGTGAAGAGTGGATCACTCAACACCAGTGCCGATGCCGGGGTATCGGTACCGCTCGAAGCGGATGCCACCACCGAGCATGGCTCAGGTATGTTCTGTGAGGGGTGAGCCCCAGGAGCAACCTGAAACCCCTGAAAGGCTTTGGAGACCAAAGACTCCCGCCGGGGTTTTGAAGCCAATAGGGTCTTGAGGGCAAGGCCGGAGCCGTCATCATGCTTGACATGAGACCTACCACTCAAGGATTGGCTAGTCTTAACAGACTGTTTGTGGGTTACCTGATCCTGTAGAGAAGAAATGGTCGGTGCCCTGACACTGGAAGGGAACTCGGTATCGAGGGAAACTCGAAATGGAAAATCTCTTCTCATAAAATTGTAGCCTAATGGCTCCGGAAGAAAAGGGTCAGGACCCAAACAGGTTAGACACCAGTTATTGGAGTCTAAAAAGAAAACTGTATTTCCACAGTTGAGGCACTTCTTAGGAGAAGAAGGCTCCATGATGGAGAGGCCTTACAGGCCCAAAAATTTAAGACAGAAACTGAGGGAAAAACTCTCCCTGAGTTTGAGAAAAAGAAAAGAAAAAACCCACCGGTGGTACCGGTGGAGGCGGGGAAACAGCCGCGACCACAAGAAAACAAGATTAAAGAAAACATTTTCTGCGGTGACAGGAGGACATCCTGCCGGCTCCGCGGAAAAACGAAAACTGAGGAGAGACAGTTGGAAAGGCAGGAAGGCAGCACGCAGGCGCTGAGGGATGCTCCCAAAAGCTTTCTAATTGGATGCTGGGGAGCGTTCCCGCGCAGGCTCCGTCGGTACCGACATACCCATATGTGAAGACTCATTCCTGCTTGTTCCTGGAGATACATACTTAGATTCCATTGAAGCTGAATCAGGGTACAATAGCAACAAACAACGTACTGAGGTATTTCAACTATATACAAAATCTAAGTACAGTAACGAAACAACCTTTTGAGGTATTACAACTATATATGATATATTGAATTTAAACTATGTAAATTGCATAGTGGTGGGCTTGACTAATTGTGATTAGTTAGGGTGAAAGGTCGCCCGAAAAGAGCAATGAAACCAGTGTAGAGGGGATTAGGATAGTTTTAGTTGCTTGTATTATTTGTCTTTCTTGAAAGTATTCAGGTTTGTCATTTGTTATCCGTTTTCGTTATGGGAGAAGGAGTAAGTCATAGGACCAAAGTGTGATGTAAAAAGATGTGGTTTTAGTTTCTTTCTGAGTTCCTTAATTTCTGTTACTGCTCTGATTTCCTCAGGGAGGGAGTTCCATAGGATGGGTGCTGCATGGGAGAATGCCTTTTTGTTGGTTGTCTTTTTAGCTTTTGTGAAGTCTTTCGGGGTTATTAGTTTGATTGTATAACCTTTCCTGTGTGTGGTTTTATTGTGATCCTTCGTGATAAGCTTACCTAGAGTTGGTGGGGCCATGTTGTTTAATGCCTTGAATGTAGTTATTATGGTCTTATAGTTTATTCTGCAGTGAATTGGTAGCCAGGGTAAATTAGCTAGTATAGGTGTAATGTGTTCAAATGTTTGAGTCTTCATTATGGTTCTAGCTGCTGCATTTTGCGCCAGTTGGAGTCGTTTAATGTTTTGTTTTGCTGTGCCTAGTAGGATTAAATTGGCAAAGTCAAAATGAGGTGTGATGAGTGCCTGTATTATGCTCATAAAGTCTTGCATATGAACAAGTGGGCGTAGTTGCTTTAGTATTTTACGTTTGAAAAAGATTTTTTTTGTTGTGTTTCTAATGTGAGAGGCCATACTGAGATGCGTATCTAGGATCACGCCTAGATACTTCACTTCATTTTTTATTTTGATATCTTGATCTTGAAGTGTGATGTATGGTGGGGGAATGTATGATTGGTCTTTCGTTACAATTAATATGTCCGTTTTTGAGTGGTTGATATGAAGGTTGTGGTCTCTTAGCCATGTCGTTATTTCATTGAAGCACTCGTTTACGAGTTGCATTGGTAGGGGGTAGGGATTGTGAATGGAATGTACATCATTAAATCGTCCGCATATATATGATAGTGGACATTGAATATTTTAAAGATATTGCAAACCGGTTGAATATAAATATTAAAAAGGAGGGCTGAGAGGGCCGAGCCCTGTGGGAGACCGATATCCTGGTTGTATGTTTTTGATGTTTGGGTACTAATTCTTACTGTTTGAGTTCTATTGGTTAGGTACGAAGCAAACCATTTGTGTGCTGTTGAGTTAATTCCTATTTGAGTGAGTCTATTGAGCATTAGGGTGTGATGTACGCTGTCAAATGCAGCAGAGATATCAATGAATAGTAGAATGAACGCTTGTTTAGCGTTATCAGTTCCTCTTACCAGGATGTCGAGTAGAACCGCTAGAAGTGTTTCCACTCCATGGCAAGGGCGAAATCTGTATTGTCGTTCATCTAGGGGGGCTGAGGTATCCATGTATTCCTGGGTTTGAATTTGGACAACCTTTTCTATTAGTTTAGCCATGAAGGGTATACTTGATATTGGTCTATAGGAGTTCGGTGATGTTTTGTCAAGGGTGCCGTTTTTAAATATTGGGCGGATTTGTGCATGTTTTAGAGAAGGTGGTAAATATCCTTGTTGTAGAGAGAGATTTATTATAGGAAGGATGAAGGAGGATAAAACAGATAGTGTTTTGTTTATCCAGATTACTGGACATGGGTCTAGGTAAGATGTTGTAGTATTAAGGTTTGAAATAATATTCTTGAGAGTGTCTTTGGTTATAGGATGGAAATCAGACCAATCATTTGTATGATCATGGCATGGCTTATTGGGTAGTTTTGGTGAGAATGACTGCTGTTTTGATTTGTTCATATAGTGATTAGCTAAAGACTGGGCAGATATATCAGTAATGTCATTGCTAGAGTTATAATTGTTTTTCGTTAGATCTTGAACAATGTTAAAAAGCTCTCTTGGTCTATTTATTGAATTAGTTAAAATAGTTGCATGGTAGTTTTTCTTTGCTTTATTTGTTGCTTCTTTGTACTTTTTTAGGTAGTCATTATAGGTCTCATAGTGTGTTGCAGATTTAGTTTTGCACCAGCATAATTCAATTTTCCTCAGCTCTCTTTTCATTAGTTTTAAGTCATTGCTGAACCATGGGGCATTACCATTTCTAGATCGAGTAAAGTAAAGATGTATTTGAAAACTACAGGTCTTTAGTTTAACTTCGGTGGTGAGCAAATTATTGGAAATGCTGCTGAAATTAATAACAGTAAGGTTTCTGGAGTCCAACGGATTACTGGATCTGAGGCATCATGGATTCACCAGAGGCAGGTCTTGTCAGACAGATCTGATTGATTTTGTTTGATTGGGTGACCAGGGAGTTGGTCCGAGGGAGAGCCCTAGATGTGGTGTATCTAGATTTCAGTAAAGCTTTTGACACTGTTCTGCACAGGCGACTTATAAATAAACTGAACAACCTAGGGATGGACCTTAAATTTACTGCTTAGGTTAGAAACTGGTTGAGTGGGAGGCGATAAACGGTATACGCAAACGGAGCTCACTCTGAGGAGGAGGTGCTTATCAGTGGTCTGCCACAGGGATCTGTCCTTGGTCCGATTCTTTTTAACAACTTTGTTAGGGATATTGTGGAAGGGATGTTGGGTAAGGTTTGCCTCTTTGCGGATGATATCAAAATCTGCAATAGAGTAGACACCCAGGAAGGAGTAGATAACATGAGGAAGGATCTAACTAACCTTGAAGAATGGTCTAAAATTTGGCAGCTGTGAATTAATGTTAAAAAATGCAAAGTCATGCATTTGGGCTGCAGCAATCCAAGGGAGCAATATAGTATAGGGGGTGAAGTACTTCTGTCCACAAAAAAAGAACAGGACCAAGGTGTAATTGTGTCTGATGATTTTAAAGTAGCTAAACAGGTAGAAAAGGCAACGGCGAAAGCTAGAAGGATGCTTGGGTGCAAAGGGAGAGGAATGGCCAGGAGAAGAAAGGAGGTGATAGTGCCTCTGTATAGGTCTTTGGTGTGACCTCATTTGGAGTATTGTGTGCAATTCTAAAGACTGCATCTTCAAAAGCAGGAGTTTACTGGGTTGGTTAGGGAGGGGAGGCAGTTATCCCCAGAGACACTGACAATGAGCATCACAGTCCTGCCCAAGGAGGGTCTTGATCCCCTTCTATGCAGCTCATATCACACCAATTAGCTTTTGAATGTGGATGCTAAGATCCAGGCGAAGGGGTTGGCAAACCGGCTGTCTTGCTGGATGCCCTCATTGGTTGGGATGGACTAGAAAGGATTAATTACGGGGCGTCAGGCTTCTGACAATATCAAAAGACTACTGAATTTGGTGTGGGCTGCTAAACAGAACCCAAGAAAGGCAATAGGGTCTATTCTCAACCGCGTTTAGCAGGTCTCGACAGCTGATTCGGATGTCCAGACCCGGTAAATGCTGTGGTGGCGATCCTGCAGACAGAGCTCCCCATACGTATAAGCAAGATGTGTGGGGAGCTCTGTTCGTGGGCGGGAACCTGACCCAGGATGCAGGGCCGGCCCGTCCATTGAGCAAGAATGTTTTTTGCACAGGGCCCCGGGTTTCAGGGAGTCCCGCGCAAAGAACATTCTGCTTTTTTCAAAATTAAATTTAAAAAAAAAAAATGCTGGCTGCTACCGCTGCTGCTGCCGCCGCGGCAGAATGGACTGTCCCGCGGGGCCCCCTCTGCCCAGCTGAATCCCTCCCTCCCTCCCTCTGTGACGGCTGAGCCTCTCCGTGCTGGCTTTGAGAGTCGCGAAGGGAGAGTGTCTCCCTCGCGTCTCTGTTAAGCCTGAAGGGGCAGATGGGAAATTTCCCATCAGCCCCTGCGGGCTTAACAGAGACGCGAGGGAGACACTCTCCCTTCGCGACTCTCAAAGCCGGCACGGAGGGGCTCAGCCGTCGTGGAGGGAGGGAGGGAGGGAGGGATTCAGCCGGGCAGAGGGGGCCCCGTGGGACAGTCCATTCTGCCGCTGCCACGGTGGCAGCAGCAGCAGTAGCAGCCAGCGTTTTTTTTTTTTAAATTTAATTTTACTTGAGCCGATGGGGGTGGGGGGTTAGGACTGGTAATGGGCTATGGGGGGGCTAGGACTGCAAATGGGCTGGGGGGGTTAAGACTGGAAGTGGGCTGATGGGGTTAGGACTGGTAATGGGCTGTGGGCTGTTGGGGGGGTTTAGAACTAGTAAAGAGCTATGGGGGGGTTAAGACTGGTAATGGGCTGTGGGCGGCTGGGGGCGGTCTGGTAAGGGGCTATGGGGACGGCTAGGACTGGAAATGGGCTGGGGGGCTTAAGACTGGAGGTGGGCTGATGGAGTTAGGACTGGTAATGGGCTGTGGGCTGATGGGGGATTAGGACTAGTAATGGGCTATGGGGGGGTTAGGACTGATAATGGGCTATGAGGGGGCTAGGACAGGGGCTGAGCGGGAGGGGATAGGACTTGAGGTGGGCTGAGCGGGTTAGGAGTGGTAATGTCCTGTGGGCTGTTGGGGGGGGGTTAGAACTGGTAATGGGCTATGGGGGGTTAGAACTGGTAATGGGCTATGGGGGGGTTAAGACTGGTAATGGGCTGTGTGCTGATGGGGGCTGTCTGGTAATGGGCTATGGGGGGGTTAGGACTGATAATGGGCTATGGGGGGGCTAGACCAGGAAATGGGCTGATGGGGAGGGGTTAGGACTTGAGATGGGCTGATGGGGTTAGGACTGGTAATAGGCTGTGGGCTGATGGGGGAGGGGGGTTAGGACTGGCAATGGGCTATGGGGGCTGACTGGAAATGGGTTGATGGGGTTAGGACTGGAAGTGGGCTGATGGGGGGTTAGGACTGGTAATGGGTTATAGGGGGGCTTAAACTGAAAATGGGGTGATAGGGGGTTAGGACTGGTATTGGGTTGGGGGTTGCTAGGACTGGAAATGGGCTGATGGGTGGCTAGGACTGGAAATGGGCTGATGCAGGGACTAGAAGGGAATGGATGCTGGGTGAGGCTGGAACTAGAAGGGAGCTGATGTTGGGGGAGGATTAGAATGGGATGGGGCTGGAAGAGTAAAATGGAGAAGGGAAAAATATTTTGTGTGGGAGGGATAAAAAATCTACAATTGGCCGGGTATTGGGAGAGTAAGTGGGGATTGAGGATGGAGGGGTAAAATTTGAGTGGATGAAATAGGAATGAGGAAAGAGCAAAAGGAGAAAGATTAGTATGTTAAAGCAGATGTAGAGAGAGAATGGAAAAATCTAGAAGAGAGAAGAAAGGACAAATGGACAGCAGACGATGGAGAGTTAGCAGAAGACACGAAGAAACCAGAAGAAAGTGGCTGGAGCAATTGCAGCTGAATAAAAATGCACAAAAGGTAGAAAAATATCTCTTTATTTTGAATTTATTAATTGGAATATGTCAGCTCTGGTAAATGTGCATCATTAACGTCTGCGCTTTGTTTAGTACAAGAGCAAATTAATGTATAGTTTTAGTTCTACAGTGTTGTACATTCCAAGTTTGGCTTTTGGGATTCCCAATTTAATTATTGTCTTCCTGTTTCTAAATTGTGATTACTTGTTTGGTGATGGTCTATGTTCTGCATGTGTAACTGAGCTGAGGTGTTCTGTTTATATAATTCCTATTTGACATTGCCACTTGTTCTCTTTCCCCAGTAGGTCATGTATTCTTGTTCTCTGAAATGTATTGGTTTAATATTTGCAGTGTTGCCTTTTGATTGGTAGAGTATGGTGCTTTGTGAGTCCTGGTAGTGCTGTTAGGATACAGCGGGTTTGCTATTGGTTCTAAATGGGCAGTGTTTGTAGTAGTTCCTAATGTGTCTGGCAGTTGGCACTGGATTATAGTAATGTAGAAATCTTTTAGTCTTTCTTTATCCATACATTCATTAAGAGGCACGTTTACTAAAAGTTAGTATATGGTAACATTATGCAAATATTTATGCAAATGAGGTCCCTTATGCAAATGAGGCCCCGCACCGAGTCTCCGCACATGGCCCCGCACCCCCCTTGGGCCGCCCCTGCCAGGATGTACAGGGCCGATTCCGAGGTTGACCCTGTATGTCCAGTGTTGGCCATTTGGATGGGGGACTATTCCACTTTCAAGGTGGAATAAGTCCCCCTAGATGACAAAGGTGGAAAGTGGGGCCACAAAGCGAGGTGAGGGGGTGCAGAGGGTATCCTGAAGTCCAAAAATGGCCACGGTAGGCCCGATCGGGGGTCAGGCTGCAGGGAAATAAATTCTTTGGGGTCTGCCAGGGATTGCAGCTCCTGCATGGAGCCACATTGCCATGGCAACATGATGCCATGGCATCACGGCTCCATGCATGAGCCTGGCTTGGCTAGCCAGGTAAGTGTCGGAATGTCCAGGGTCCCCACAGGAGCAGAATCGGGTGCATCCCCGGGGACGCACATCTCTGATTTGGCTTCCACACTTCTTTCTATTGATGTCAAAAAGTCCATTCGGAGTTTCTTTTTTTGGCATTGGATAACATGAGATTTGGTCTGTAGTTCATAAGTTAGGTACATGCTCTGTATCAGGACCCCAGGGTGAGAGTCATGATTAACGAGCGGTATTCCAAGGCATTGGGTCTGGAGAGATGGACATACCAGAGGTGCTTCATGTCCTCCCTTGCTTTTTGACTTGGTGGCAGAACCGCTGGTGCAGGCCATACAGGTGAACAGGGCAATCAAGGGGGTAGAGATGGCAGGAATTCAACATAAAATATCATTATTTGCGGATGATATTTTGCTCTTTGTGACTGACCTGGGCATCACTCTCCCGGAGTTCTGGAGGCACTGCAGAGTTATGAAGCTGTCTGGATTCAAGATCAATCTGAATAGGGAACCGGAGCCTCTTCTGCTGCAGGACACTGTCAGTGATTGTGCTGGGCAGCTTTCCCCACTAGAACAGCTGATGTCTAGAGCCTTTAAAATCCAGACCTTGCCAAGAGATCAGCGGAACCGGAGCCTCTTCAGCTGCTGGATGCTGTCAGCATTTGTGCCAGGCAGCTTTCCCCGCTAGATCAGCTGACGGCTAGGGCCTTTAAAACTCAGGCCCTTCTGCGGGATGTAGTCATGGATGCCTGTCCACGGAAGCAATTTCTGCCCAATGGAGCACTTCGGAGTTGTAGAGAAGTCTGGGAAGTTATACCTCATGAGCAAAAGGAAAAAGAAATTGTGGTTGCAGCCTGAGAAAAAGGTGGTGAAAACGACTTGCCCTATGGATTGTCTTGTGGTAGCTATGTCCTCTACACCTGTTGCAAGTCCCAGAATTATGCTTGACGTCTCAGAATCATTGGGTGTCTTTACCCCACCCTGCCATTCCAGTGGTTTGTTATCTGAGGCTGGTAGCACTTCCCAGGATTTGGTAGTGGTGCAACCCATCTCCATTGCTGAAGCTCAGCAGGGGGATGCCTCTGCTGGGATTTGGGACTCTAAGGTGGCAGCCTGCCTGCCGTTACCAAAAGAGGTACATTTTTCATCCTCTTTTGTTAAAGTTGTTCCTAATTAGCTTGACAATGTTACTTTGAAAGATATTTTGGATGCTAATACTCACTTGGAACTTTCTCTATGATAGAAACATAATGGCAGAAAAAGATCACATAGCCTATCTATTCTGCCCTTCCATATCAAATACAATAGACCTCTTTTTACCTTTAGAGATCCTTTGTGTTTGTCCCATGCTTTTTTGAATTCAGATACTGTCCTCGTGTCCACCAGCTCCACTGGGAGACTATTCCATGCATCTACGACTCTTTCTATAAAAAAAATATTTCTGCATATTACTCCTGAGTCTATCCCCTTTCACTCTCATGCTGTGTCCCCTCATAGCAGAGCTTGCCTTCAAATAAAAGAGACCCTCCTGTGCATTTATGCCACAGAGGTATTTAAATGTCTCAATCATATCGCCCCATCCCATCTTTTCACTAGATATTAAGACCATTGACCATTTTAATAGCCACTCTCTACACCGATTCCAACCTGCTTATATCCTTTTGAAGATGCGATCTCCAGAACTGCACACAATACTGCAAATGAGGTCGCACCAGAGACTTATACAGATGCATTATCACCTCCTTTTTTCTGCTGGCCATTCCTCTCCCTATACACCCAAGCATACTTCTGGCTTTCGCAGTTGCCTTTTCTACCTGTTTAGCTACTTTAAGATCATCAGACACAATTATGCCAAAGTCCTGGTCCTCTTGTGGACAGAAGAACCTCACCCCCTACATTGTACCACTCCTTTGGATTTTTGCAGCCTAAATGCATGATCCTGCATTTTTTAGCATTAAATTTAAATTATCAAATTCTAGACCATTTTTCAAGCTTAGCTAGATCCTCCTCATGTTATCTACTCCTTCCTGGGTGTCTACTCTATTGCTGATTTTGGTATCATCCACAAACAAGCAAACCTTACCCAACAGCCCTTCTGCAATATCACTAACAAAGATGTTAAAAAGAATCGGACCTAGGACAGATCCCTGCGGCACACCACTGGTAATTTCCTTCTCCTCAGAGTGAGTTTCATTTACCTGTACCCTTTGTCGCTTCCCAATCAACCAGTTTCTAACCCAAGCGGTAACTTCAGGGTCCATCTCTAGGGTGCTCAGTTTGTTTATAAGTCGCCTGTGCGAACAGTGTCAAAGGTTTTACTGAAATCTAAATACACCACATCTAGGGCTCTCCCTCAGTCCAACTCCCTGGTCACCTAATCAAACAAAATCAATCAGATCTGTCTGACAAGACCTGCCTCTGGTGAATCCATGTTGCTTTGGATTCTGTAATCCAATGAACTTCAGAAACCTCACTATTCTCTCTTTTAGTAGCTTTTCCAATTATTTACTAACCACAGAGGTTAGACTAACTGGCCTGTAGTTCTCAATGTCATCCTTACGTCTACGTTTGTGTAAAGGCACCATATGTGCCTTTATCCAGTCATCTGGCACCTCTCCCGACTCCAAAGAGGCATTGAAAAGGTCAGACAGTGGAGCTGCTAGAATGTCTCCAGGTTCCCTCAGTATTCTTGGATGTATCCAATCTGGACTCATGGGAGGAGTGGCCTAGTGGTTGGGGCAAGTTGCCTCAGGCCGGGGGTTCAAATCCCACTGGAGGACAGCAACCTTAGCCCGGAGGGACTGGGGTTCTAGTCCCACAGGGGCTCCTTGTGGCCTTGGTGAAGCCATTTTAACCCTCTGTTGCCCTAGGTACAAAATGTAGATTGTGAGCCCATCAGGGACAAGGGAACTATATAACGTACCTGAATGTACACCGCTTTGACCCAGTGAAAAGTGGTATCTAAGCATTGCTAAATAAATAAATGGCTTATCTACTTTTAGTTTAGCTAGTTCCTCTCGAACACAGAACAAAAATATTTGTTAAGCAATTCTGCTTTATCCTCATCGGTTTCTGCATATTCCTCCCCTGCACCCTTGAGTCTGACAATACCACGTTTCCTCTTTCTCCTCTCACTAACATATCTGAAAAATGTCTTATCCCTACATTTTATTACATTAGCTATTTCTTCTTCTTTTTGTACCTTTGCTTTCCTGACTACTTTAATAGCTTCTCTTTTTCCAAATATAGATGCCTGTCTTCCTCTCTCTGTGATCTCTTGCATTTCATTAAGGCCTCCCTCTTTTTCTACACCTTTTCAGCTACTTCTTTTGAGAACCATAGCGACCTCCATTTCCTTTTACATTTAGTTACCTTTCTAAAAAAAAGTTTGTTGCCCTTAAAATATCCCCTTTCAGTTTTGCCCACTGTTTTTCTACATCCCCCAGTTGTTCCCATCCCACTAACGACTCTTTGTGATATTGTCCCATCTTGGCAAACTTAGTTTTCCTAAAGTCTAAGATCCTCACTTTTCAATGGATTTTATCAGTCCGAGTCCTAATACTGAACCATACCATCTGGTGATCACTGGATGCAAGATGATATCCCACTGTAACATCAGAAACACTTTCCCCGTTGGTAAGCACTAAGTCCAGTATGGCCCCCATCACATGTGGGTTCTGTTACCATTCGCCTGAATAGTTTTCCCTTTAGAGAATTCAGGATCTCCATACTTCTAGATGACACTGCAGCATAGATGTGCCAATCAACATCTGGCATATTGAAATCATCTATCGGTAGCACTTCTTTCATGACAATACTGTGTAGGTCTTCTATTAAATTTTCATCCACTTCTAGTGAGAGGGATCTGTATATAATTCCAATGCAAATGGATTTCCCTTTCCCTCATAAGAACCTAAGATATACCATACTGGGTCAGACATAAGTCCATCAAACCCACCTTTTCACCTCTGCTTTTGACCTGCCTCTCTTTGTCCCTATTTTAACTGTTTCTGCGTGAATGATTCTCTTCCTTCCCTATTGAATTTTGTAGCTCCCTTCTGGGGCGTTCCCCCCATTTTCTTTTCTTTTGTTTTTTGAAATGTTTTAAACCGCCCCGATCTCATGGGGGGTGGTATATCAAATGAATAAATAAACATAAACATATCCTGTTTCCAACAATGGCCAGTCTAGTCATAAATACCTAGCAGTTTCCCCAAAGGACACAGGTTCCACAATACTTGTATTAGGGCAAGCAGTGGATTTCCCGGGTCCTCTTTAATAATGGTTTATGGACCTTTCCTCCAGAAACTTGTCCACACCTTTTTTAAACCCAGCTACACTAACAGCTTTCACTACATCCTCCGGTAACGAATTCCAGAGTTTGATTACTCGTTGAGTGAAAAAATATTTTCTCTTAGTAGTCTTATATGGGTTACACTGTAGATTCATAGCATGTCCCCTAGTCTTTCTATATTTTGATGGCACAGACAATCGATCTATGATTACCCATTCCACATGATTCATTAATTTATAGACCTCTATCATATCTCCCTTCTAGCCGTCTCTTTTCCTGGTTGAAGAGCTCTAACCTTTATAGCCTCTCCTCATAGGGGTAGCCATCCATACCCTTTACCATTTTGATGGCTCTTCTCTGTATATTTTCTAATAACCCTATATCCTTTTTAAGATACGGCGACCAGAATTGCACACAATATTCAAGGTGGAATCACACCATGGAACGATACAGAAGTATTATAATATCCTTTGCTTTATTCTCCAGTCCTTTCCTTATGATTTCTAGCATTCTATTTGCCTTCTTGGCCGCCGCTGCATACTGGGCATAGGGTTTCAACATGTTATCCATGATGATGCCTAAATCTTTTTCCAGGGTGGTAGTTCCTAATATGGGTTGTTCTTTTCTAGATGCATAACTTTGCACTTGTCCACATTAAATTTCATCTGTCATTTGAACATCCAGTCTTCCGATTTATCAAGGTCCTCTTGCGATTTTTTGCAATCCTCTTGGATTTTAACAACTTTGAATAATTTTGTGTCATCTGCAAATTTGATTACCTCACTTGTTATTCCCATTTCCAGGTCTTTTACGAATATGTTAAAAAGCAGCGGACCCAGCACAGATCACTGGGGTAACTCCACTATCCACCTTTGGCCATTTAGCCCTACCCTCTGCTTTCTATCTTTTAACCAGTTCCTGATCCTCAACAGTACACTGCCTCCTATCCCATGACTTTTTATTTCGCCAAGAGTCTCTCATGAGGGACCTTGTCAAAGGCTTTCTGAAAATCCAGATACACTATATCAACTGACTCACCTTTGTCTACCTGTTTATTCACACCTTCAAAACAAAACATAACAGATTAGTAAGACAAGACCTTCCTTGTCTAAAGCCATATTGGTGTCTCCCATCAAGCCATGATTATCTACATGTTCAGTAATTTTGTTCTTTATAATGGTTTCTATCATTTTTCCCGGTACTAACGTCAGGCTCACCAGTCTGTACTTTCCCGGATCACTCCTAGAGCCTTTGTTAAAAATTGGCATTACATTGACCATCCTCCAGTGTTCAGGTATTACAGATGATTTTAATGATAGTTCACAGATTACTAATAGAATCTTTATCTTTATTGTCATTTGATATACCGCCCTAGGCAGCAAGGCATCAGAGCGGTTTACAAAAATCTAAATTAAAAATAAGGAAAAGGAAAAGAACCCCAATCATATATAGGACAGGACAGAAAAGAAAGAGAATGAGGAAGAGAGCAATGGGCGGAAGGGGAGGAGAGGAGAAGAACTTAGACTAAGAAGGAACAAGCTAAGGGGGAGACTGCTCAGAGGAAGGGGAAGGAAGGTCATAAGCCAACTGAAACAGGTGTGTTTTGAGCTGAAATTTGAACTGTAGTAAGGAGATCTCTGCACGTGAAGCAGGTAGGGAATTCCATAAGGCAGGAGCAAGGAAAAAGAAAGTGGAATGAAATGTTTGTTCCAAATGGCATGGGAAACTGAGGGAAGGGCCAAGTGGTGAGTGTAGATGGATCTGAGGAGACAGTGGGGTGAGTAAAAATGAAGGACAGCCAAATATTGCAGTATGCCTGTGTGGATTGCCTGGTGAGCGGATATGAAAAATTTGTAATTTATGTGAAATTTTATGGGAAGCCAGCAAAGTCAGATCAGGGTGAGAGTGATGTGTTCACGGTGCAAAGTGTAAGTGATAATCCGGGCTGCTGTATTTTGGAGAAATTTAAATCGATGAAGTTGGCAGTTGGGAAGACCGGCAAGGGCACTGTTACAATAATCTATTCTAGAAATTACTAGTGATAGAAGGAGGGTAGTAAGGGAGTACTGGTCGAGAGAACAACAAAGAGCACGGATCCGACGGAGGAAGAAGAAAGATTGTTGGACAAGGGAGGAAATATGGTCGTGAAATGACAGAGAGGAATCTAGAATGACCCCAAGATAACGGAGGGAGTGAACAAGGGGGACTGAGGAGTTGGACAGAGAAGGGGCTATTGTGGGTCATGGGATATTAAAGGTGAGCCACATTGCGGAACATTTGGAGGGATTGAGAGAGAGAGAGAGGATTGGAATGAAGCCAGTCAGAGACAGAGGATAAACAAGCATTTAAGGGTGTTATATCCGGTGAGCAAGCGTTTGTGTGAAAGAGAATGAGGATATCATCTGCATAAAGGTAGGCAGAGATACCAAGTTGCTAAGTTAGTAGTGCAAGGGGGGCTAAGAAAATATTGAAAAGGAGGGGGGCCAGAACTGAGCCCTGGGGGACGCCACAGGTTAGTGGGATAGGGGGAGACAAGGCAGAACCGCAAAGCACTGAGAAGAAATGTGAGGACAGGAAAGACTGAAACCAGTGAAGGGTTGTTTCCCAAAGTCCACAGTCAGAGAGACGAGAGAGTAGAAGAAGGTGATCTACAAAATCAAAGGCTGCGGAGAGATCCAAGGAAATTGCAAGAGAGATGTTGCCTTGTTCATGAGCAGTGTGTGTTTCACTGAGCAGATAAATAAAGACAGTGTCTGTGCTATGGTCAGTGCGGAAACCAGATTGGCGTGGATGCAAGAAGTGAGTGGAATCCAAGTATGAAGAGAGTTGAGAGAAAACTAGTTGCTCAAGGACCTTGGAAAGGAAGGGAAGATTAGAAATTGGATGCCAGTTAGCCAGAGTGTCTAGGGCAGGTGAAGGCTTTTTAAGAATGGGATGGACAAGAGCATGCTTCCATAGATAGGGAAAGATACCCGAAGTGAGACTGGAATTAAAGACGAATAGTACAAAAGGAAGGAGGGCAAGGGAAGGTTCCATGATCCAAGGGGAAGGGATAGGGTCAGAAGGGCATGTAGTCTTATGGGATGAATTGATAACCTTGAGTAGGGTGGTGGCAGTGACGGGTTGGAAGGAAGACCAAAGAGAAGGGAAGGTAGGGGTGGGTAGGGAGGGGGAGGATGGTGGTGAAGGCAACAAGCCAAGGGTGGGGAGGGAAGATGAAACTTTTGTTGTGGGGGGATGGAGAGGGGGAAACTTGGAACGGTGCACAGCAATCTTCTCAGAGAAGTAGCTGGCAAGATGAGAGGGGTCTGGCAGAGGGGGGTGGGCTGAGGGTGCTGAGCTGTCGGTGACCTCTGAAAGAGAGCGAAACACTGAAAAATGTTGCCTGGAGGAATTTGAGGCAGATGAAATAATGGTGGTGTAATAGGTCTTTTTAGTTTTTGGAAATTTGGGCTTTGTAGTGGTGGCGAGAAAGACGAAAGCGAAGAAGGCTAGTGGGGGTAGATTGACGCCGCCAGAGACACTCAGCTATGCGGAGATGAGTTCAGAAAAGGGAGAGATCATGTGTGAACCAGGGATGCCAACAAAGAGTAGGACGAATAGTGCATGATTCGAGAGGGGCCAGCTTGTCAAAGTAAGCGGAGAGAGTGGAATGCCAGGACTGAACCTGGATGTCGGTAGATGAGGAGCCAAAATCGGAAGGAAAGATGGAGTCACCAGAGGAGAAGTAAAGAAGGGTGTTAGGAGTAATGTACCACTTCAATTGTGTGGATGCAGATATAGACTGAGGGGGAAGAGGGGCGGTTGGGAGGAACAAGGAGAACACCACACAGAGGTGGTCCTTCCAGGGGAGGGACAAAGTCGTGAACATAAAGGGGACCACAGATAACAAGGGAGCACTAAGAAGCAGGTCGAGAGGGTGACTGGCTGCATGCGTGGGGAGGGAGATGTGCTGATGATGAAGGGAAAAATCAGAGAGAAGTGAAATGAAGGCCTTGTCTCTGAGTCAGGAGGGAGAGTCAACGTGAATGTTCAGGTCACCCAGAATTGTAAGGCGTGAATAAGTGTAGGAGACTTCAGACAGGGTAAGGAAGAGGGAGTCCCAGAGATCAGAATGAATCGAGGAGGGAGCTTATCGGAGGAGATAATGGCTGGGTGGGGAAAACCCGAGACGAAGAAGTGCTTCAGGGTAATGGAGAGCTGGGGAAGATATTTCCTTAAAATATAAGGAAGAACGGTAGAGGAGAGCTAACTCTCCGCCTGAGCGGCAAGAGCGGGATAGAGAGAGAGCAGAGAAGCCAGGGGGAAGACAATGATTGAGGATAGGCTCCTCGCTGGGATGTAGCCAGGTTTCCGTGAGGAAGATGTCATTGAGAGAGCTCTATAATATAAGGTCTTGAACAAGCTCTGGTTTAGAACGCAGGGAGCAGCAGTTGCGCAAAGCAAGGACCATGGAAAAAAGAGTAGAGGCGGGGTCCATGGAAGGAGGCCTGGGGCTGTAGCGGAAGGTGAGTAGGTAATGAAGTTAACACCCGAGAGGAGCCCGATTTATCAGTAGGTGTGGGAATGGGCCGCCATGTCCAGTGTACAGGGATAGGAGACATGGTCCATGGGACTGAGAGTAGAGAGTCAGAGGAGGAGAACTCCCTGTCTACGAGAGGAAGGGGGCAAAGGAAGAGGCTGAGAGTTAAGAGGAGGGGGACAAGGAACAGACAGGGTCGAGATAGCTGAGGGGAAGCAGGGGGTATAATGCGAGTATACTGTGGTCGTGCTGAACCTCCATGCTGGACCCCGCCAAAGGGCCCTCTGGCGAGGCCCTTGGGTACAGGCCCGCCAGGCGTGGGCATGCCTAGGCATACCTGTGCTTTAAACAATGCAGGTGAAGTTCCTTGGCTCTGATTGGCCTCAGCACCAGTGGAGTGGGAGGAAGCTAGGATTCCCTCTCTCAACTGCCAACGCTGATCGGTGCTCTGCAATCTCATATTTCAGTTCTTTCAACACCCTTGGATGTATACCATTCGGTCCAGGTGATGACTGAAGTGGTATTTAAAGGTGCGGAAGAATTGAAGGAAATATCGATACATCGGGAAGATGTATTACAACTATTAGATAAACTGAAGAGTAGCAAATCACCTGGGCCGGATGGTATACATCCAAGGGTGTTGAAGGAACTGAAATATGAGATTGCAGACCTGCTATTAGTAATCTGTGAACTATCATTAAAATCATCTCTAATACCTGAAGACTGGAGGATCGCCAATGTAGCACCAATTTTTAAAAAGGGTTCCAGGGGTGATCCGGGAAACTACAGACCGGTGAGTCTGGCGTCAGTACCGGGAAAAATGGTAGAAACCATCATAAAGAATAAAATTACTCAGCATGTAGATAGCCATGGCATAATGGGAGACAGTCAACATGGCTTTAGACAAGGAAGATCTTGATCAGAATAGATAGGCCATGTGATCTTTTTCTGCCGTTATGTTGGTTCATGAACCAGCTGCTCCAAGAAGCAATCATTTATTTCATCTACAGTAGAAACTTTATCTCCCTAGCATTTCCTGCAGTGACTCTGAGAATATTACCCTGGACGTTCTGGATTTCAACTTCCTACCTAAAAGCCTAAATTTGGACTCCAGAACCTCCCTATCACACTTTCCTATGTCATTGGTACCAACATGTATCAAGACAGCAGACTCCTCCTCAGCTTTGTTCGCACCAGACAGGCATGTTACTAGGCAATCCTCACCTCTATCAGCCACCCAGCTATCTACATGCCTAATGATCAAATCACCAACTATAACGGCTGTCCTAACCCTTCCCTCATGGGCACATGGCCCTGGAGAAACCTCCTCAGTGCGAGTGTGTTTTACATCACCTGGAGGACAGGTCCTACCTACAGGATCACTTCCTGCCACATCAGGGTGATGCTCTCCTGACACGTGACCTCCCTCCTCCTTGGCAACAGGGATGCTGCCAGACTGGAGGTGGGACTTCAGTACTACATCCCTCAAGGTCTCGTCTATGTACCTCTCTGACTTCCTTATGTCCTCCAAGTCTGATACTCTAGCCTCCAGAGATTGGACTCGTTCCCTAAGAGCAAAGAGCTCCTTGCACCTACTGCTCACTTAAGACCACTCACCAACTGGGAGAAAAATCATATATGTGACACTAAATGCAAAAAACTGGAAAGCCCTCATCTCACTGCTGTCTGCATATTAGTTTTAAGGTTGTGTTTAGGCATTTAAGTTGTTTACTTACTTAGGTTTTGCTGGGGATACCTATACTGTACTAATAAAACTATACCTGATACGGTAATGGACTTTGTTCACCTCAAGATTAATTAATCTCAGGTCCTTAATGTATGCTTGAGGATAAACAGCTGCACCTGAAAATGAATATGGGCACCTCCTTTTCTTTAAGAGGTTTAAGCATCTATAAAACTAAGGGGTGGATGGGAATCAGGGAGGGAGGGAAAGAAGACTTATTAAAAGTTGACTGCTTCACAGTGTTCTGTCCTGTGCTTCTAAGGTAAAGGCTTACCAATTTACTTTCTAGGTTAAGCTAAACTCTGTTTTGATATAAATGAAAAGCTCTCTAGAAACAAATTTATTTCAAAGTATATTTACTCTTTTTTTATATTCTATACTAAGCTATACTCTGCTTTGACTTAAATACAAAGCTCACTGGACTGACTTAGCAAAAACACTAAATTCTAAAATACACAGATTTAGCAGCTTTAATCCCAAGAAGTCCCTTTTACCCCAAGATTTACAGTTTTATTCCAGAAGATGATATTCAAGTGTAGATCTACTTCAAGTTGTAGCAGTCCCTTTTGGTAGTCCTTCAAGACTAGTTTAATCCACAGTGCCTCCTCTCTTCCTTTAAAGCACTGCAATTCTTTAGCTTTAACCCTTTCCAGGCCGAGCCCAAAACTCTCGGGATCCAAAATTCTGACTAAATATTCCTATCAAACGGTATATAATACATGACCATAGCAGAAGGAAAATCACTATTAGAACATATTGAATAAGACGGGTACAATTTTCCTGAAATATGCAAAAATGAACCCGGCTGCAGAATGTGGATTAAAAATTTAAAGTAGGCCTTCAAAGGGTTAATATTATTTTTTTACATATAGTGCCACTCCACCTCCCCCTTCTTCCTACCCTGTCCTTTCTGAATAAAGTATTGCCCAGTATAATTACATCCCAGTCATGTTTGTCCATGAACTATCTCTCTGTAACGGCCAGTAAATCCAGGTCAGCCTCTTTCATTAAAGCCTCAACATCTGGGATCTTATTTCCCATGTTATGGGCATTTGTACACATTGCTTTCCAGATGTTGCCCCTTTCACCCATTTCTACAGAAGTATTTGATGTTTCACTTATCTGGGGGATCTCTTCACCCATCCCCAATCAATCTAGTTTAAAGCCCTCTTTAGTAGGTTAGCCAGTCTGCTGCTGAAGATACTTCGGCTTTTCTTGGGCAGATGGACACTATCAATGCTCTGCAGCCCTTGGAACATCATCCCATGGTCCAGGAAGCTAAAACGCTTTCAATGACACCATCCACAAAGCCATGCATTCATCTCCAGGATGCTAACTTCTCTGCCTCTGCCTTTACCCTCAACAGGGAGGATTGAAGAGAACACCACCTGCACACCTATCTGCTTCACCTGCACACCTATCTGCTATCTGTCCCAGAGCCATGAAGTCATGTCTGATATGCTTGGAGGGATTCCTAGCAGTATCATTTGTGCCAACATGGATGAGCAACATCGGATAATAGTCAGTAGACTTGATGAGTCTCAGCAAACTCTCTGTAACATCTTGGACTTTGGCACCTGGCAGACAGCACACCTCTCTGGACATCAAATCTGGTTGGCAGATGGATGCCTCAGTATCTCTCAGAAGAGAGTCATCAACCACCACTACCCTTTGCTTGCTGGTGGTGACTGATTCTGCAACCTTGGGGTGATTGAGCTGTGGTTCTTCCCTTTCCTCGGATGCTTCCACTTCCTCCATTTCCAGGGCTGCATACTGGTTCGTCAATTCAAGGTTTGGAGGAGTTGGATTGTTGATATTGCAGGCTCTGGTGACTCGTGTCCAACCTTCTTCCTTCTGTAGCCTCCCATCTTCACCTCTGTTAGAGAGCTTGGACGTTTCAAGAAGCATCTCATCAATGTAGTTCTCACTGTCTCAAATGCTTCTCAGCCTCGTCACCTCTGAGCTCCTCTACTTCTTTCCTGAGAGCCTCAGCATACTGGCATCCTGCACATGGAACCGATCCTTCAACTGGCATTGGGATCTCTGCCTAGACAGAGGCAGAAGCTGTAACGGAGGCAACAGCTTTAGCAATGCAATTTTTCCCAGCCATTGTTCAGTTGATGGGATCATCTTTGAAGGACTTGTTTGACTCCACAGTGGATGCTGTGATGAAAATCACAGAGCATGATAAGAGACTGTGATATGGATGAAGGGTTTACTAAACTTGAATCTCGTGTTTCTGTGTTACATTCTGCCAGTATGTCCTCTATGAAGGACAGTTTGGTTACTCATCGACGCTTAGAGTTGCTGGAAAATGCTAATCATATGCAGAATTTGGGATTTTTAAATTTTCCACGTACCCATTATCTTTCCCCTATTCTTTTTCTTCAGAAATTTCTGAGGGAGAATTTAGGTTTTGGTGATGTGGAGGCAGTAAAAATCTCAAATATATATTATCTTGCTATGGGGAAGTTAAGTCCTGATCAAGGTGGTACTGGCATGACCAATTGTCCGCTGTGGATAGTTTGGAGTTGTCTGTTTTTTGGAGAGCTCAGCAGATAATATTTCTTTTCCTTTTGTGGCCAAAAAATAAATATATCTCCAGATGTTTCTAGGGCAATAAAATTGAGGAAGAGAACGTTCCTGGCTCTAAAGTCTGCTGTTTTGGAGCTAGGGGTGCCCTTCTTCAAATTCCCTTGTAAATATATTGTGGTATATCAAAAATGTTCAGTGTGTTTTTCTTGAGTCTGCTCAATTGGAAACTTTTCTCAAGGGCAAGTAATGTTTTCGATTTTTCATGTTTTATTTCTTTGTTCTTTTTTTTCTCTGTAATAGCATGTAATGAGGGTAATATGTAACTCTTATCCAGTATTACCTAGATGTGGGCTTGTATTTTGTTTAATGGGGAGTTTTTAATGTGTACCCCCCCCCCCCCCCACACCAGAGTTGTGGGGTATGGATTTCTTTTCCTTATTGTTTATTGTTTTATGAATGTTATTGTAAAATAATTGCAATTTCAATAAAAAAATAAAATAACAAATAAAGATCTATCTGGATAAAACTGACGCTGTTAACCTTACCATGGGACAGGGAGTGATGTGACAGCTGCAAAACCAATTTCCCTTCCAGTGGGCAAAGAAGGCTATAAAATATCTAGGGGTCAAAATCACAGCTCAACTGGAGACTTTGTATTGGGCAAATTTTTTGCCCTTGAGGCAGGCCTTGAGGAAAGATTTAGAAGGGTGGATGGGGATGGAATCCTTTTGGTTGGGACAGATGGCATATGTGAAGATGAATATTGTCCAAGGGTGCTTTATTTTTTCCAGGCTCTGCTAATTATGGTCCCCATCATGGAACTTAGGGTTCTTCAGTGGAAGGTGTTTCACATAGGTTTTTAGGGATCTTCAGCATGCCTACGTTCCTTGCATAGCCTTTAAATCAGATATTTGAGTGTGCCCTCAGTTCATAGAAGGCCTACTGGCCAGGGACTCTTGTGATATATAGCTGCTTGGAACAGAAATATACATACATTGAGTGGAAGAGTGGCCTAGTGGTTGGGGCAAGGTACTTCAGGCCAGAAGGTCGGGGGTTCAAATCCCACTAGAGGACAGCAACCTTGGGCCGGAAGGACTGGGGTTTCTAGTCCCACAGGTGCTCCTTGTGGTCTTGGGCAAGCCACTTAACCCTCCATAGCCCATGTTCCCTGTAAAAAATAGTTATCTCCAAGTTATAATGCCCTGTTCAATGTAATTTCAGTTTGTTCAATGTAAACCGCACTGATGCAGAATAGCGCGGTATATAAAAGAATGTAAATAAATAAAACTGCTTTTAGACTTGCAGCTAGACCTGGTCTTCTACTGAGTTCTCCTACTTAATTTTGCAAGCAAGGGTATAATTTTAAGGTTACAGGGACCTTTGCTTAGTAGGCTGATGTTGTTGTTAAGTGCCGTCGAGTCGGAGTCGACTCATGGCGACCCTCTGGATAGCTATCCTAAATTGTGTTCGGTCTTCAGTCAGGCGGCTCATTGTTGACAGACTGGTACCTGTAGCTGCTGTTATTGTATCGATCCATCTCATTGCTGGCCTTCCTCTTTTGCGTTGACCTTCTATCTTGCCAAGCTGATATATAGCAGCAAGATTTCAGTTTGAATTTTTTAGTTTCCTTTGTCTGTGCAAGTCTGCCTTACAGGGAGGGGCTAATTAAATTAAAGCTGCTCTACCACTGACCAAATACCTGAACCAGTCTGCTTATCAGAACTTCAAGAGACTATACACTCAGCTAAGGCTTTCAAACTTTATCATTGCCTGTCTTCTGATAAACTTTACCTGTTGCATATAGGTTTTTAGGGATCTTCAGCCTGCCTACGGTTCCTTGCATAGCCTTTAAATCAGATATCTGAGTATGCCCTCAGTTCATAGAAGGCCTACTGGCCAGGGACACTAAAGTTCCCGCCCACCCTACCCCTCACCCCACCCACCCCTGGGTTGCACTGCCTACATAGTCATCATATACACTGACTTCTGTCCTTTAATTAGGTGTTACACTGACTTTTTCTTCTTTTAGGACAGCTGAGTCAGAATATTTTGTATTCAATACAACAACTGTGGTGCTTTCATTCCAAGAAGAATCATTTGGATCCTAAGAGCTTGCCCTATATGCCTCATGTTAGCTGCTATGCATAAAGAATTGACTCTACTAAGGGAAGAATTAGCTGCAGTTAACCACACTTCCTCTAGGTTACAAACTGAACAAAATCCACCACTGCATCCGCAAAGAATCAAACAGTCCAGGGACAAATGGATCACAGTAGGCTCTGGTAAGTTGCAACCTGTAACGTAGAGACACCCTACACATCAAGTGATATCCCTGCATAATGCCTTCTCTGCCTTGGATAATGAGGGTGCCCAATCGATGGAAACTGAAGTGCCCTTAAATGATAGACTTAATGACAAATCTACTGATAATGTATCAGATAGGAAGAAAAAAATCACAAAACAGAAAACTACTACTCATTGGAGATTCCATCATCAGAGGCACCAACTTGGGAACACAGCTCAAACGAGAGAGGCTGGTCACATGCCTCCATGGTAAGGGGGCAGAAAGGCTGCATCACATTGTGGCAAGGAGGCCTATCCGGAGTCCGTGAGAGGACAAAGAGACAGGGAATTCACCCTAGTAAAGGGCCCCCTTTCACCAAATCAGGGTAGGAAAGCCACAACCACCTCCAGAAATCAGAAAACTTCCACGTGGCCCACATTTCATGCTCCCCCTAGTGGAATGAAGGGGAGAGGATACAGGGCCCAGAACCCCTATGGCAGGGAATTCTGCAAGCTCTCAGGTGCCCGAAGTCAGGCTGATTGCCATCACCTGAGTAGGGAGGAGTTGGAGCTAGAGCCCTGGAAATATAAACCTAGGCCAGAGTATGAGAAAGGGGGAAGAGAAGCAGGAAGCCAGGCTGACATGAACAGAGGCACAGATGCAAGCAAGGGAAGCTTGACTAGTGCTGAGCAGAGCAGAGGAACTGAGCTTCCAGGAGAAGAAAGTGCTAAATGGCATATAGCACATCTACAGGAGAGTTTGGGGCCAGGAACAAGAGAGACTCCAAGATCCCCCAGGAGGCTGTTATCTGAGCACTGTGAGCAAGACCCATGCAGCTGGGAGAGCCCGAGGTGAAGCTGAATGATGAGGACACTCCCATGGACTGTTCCTTTTGCCAAGCTGTAAACCTGGGAACGTAGAGAAAGCAAGCCAGTCTTGAAAGGAAGTCTTCCAGGAAAAGGTATCCATAGTCCACAAGCAGGGTGTCTGTGATTCCCTCGTGTTTGTAAAGGGGAAGTTTACGGGGACTAAAGAGCAAGCCTGGAACTGTGATAAGCTTGTTAATCACCTGCTGCTGGAATGAGGACACTGGGGTAAGCTAAAAGTAGCTATTAGAACAAAGCTTTCTGTTGCCCTGAATTACATCTGTTTACTTGGAAGGTAGCCAAGAAAGGTTGGAAGCTGAATAGAAGCTAAACTACCACAGACTTTAAATGTGATTTTGTGCTTTAGCCAGCAAGGCTAAAAAGGAATGCAATACCCTTGCTGTTAAAGACTGTGTATCCTAAACTATAGAGAACCTTTAAACAGCCATTTTTGTGTTTGGGTTTGTTTTTGGACAATGCTCTGCTTCAAAGAGTCCCTGAACAACTAATCCTGTATGTGGTATGAATGAACCATTGTGTACAAAATAAATTTCTGTCATTTGCCTTATCTCATTGAGCCTGACTACAACTTTCTGCCTGATGCACCCATACAGCTAAACAAAGACTACATTTCCCAGAGTGTACTGCGGGGAAATAGTCTGGAAAAAGCTGAAAAAGCGGATAGCGGAAAGTTCCTCTAATAACCACACCCCTCTAAGCTAGAGGCGAGTGGTGGTGGGATCCAATCACAGCAAACTCAAAGTCTTAGACTTCAAAAACAATGACTTCAGTAAAATGGCCAGGTACCTGAAGGAGAAGTTAGTAGGGTGGGAGGGGTTAAGGGAAGTGGAATTGCAATGGGCTAAACTAAAGAAAGCAATAAAAGGTGCAACAGATACATACGTAAGGAAAGTAAATAAAAACAAGAGGAAAACGAAACCTATTCGGTTTTCTAAAGAAGTGGCTGCACAAATAAAGATAAAAAACACAACTTTCACAAAATTCAGAAGCTCGCAAACAGAGGAACACAGAAAAGAATACAAGGTCAAACTAAAAGAGACAAAAAGAGGAATAAGGATAGCAAAATCAAAGGCAGGAGAACAGATGGCTAAAGATGTGAAGTGTGGTGACAAGACTTTTTTCAGGTATATTTGGGAGAAGAGGAAAATCAGAGGTGGAATTGCAGCGCTCAAAAGTGTTGGGAACGGATTTATGGAAAGTGACATTGAAAAAGCAACAATGCTAAACAAATACTTCTGCTGTGTTTTTACTAGAGAAAGTCCTGGAGAAGGACCACCTGTGATTGACAAATTTACAAATGGGAATGGAGTAGATACCACACCATTCACAAAAGATGTGTTAGAACAGTTTGAAAAACTGAAAGTGGACAAGTCTAAGAGACCAGATGGGATACACCTCAAGATACTGAAAGAGTTCAGAGAAGTTCTAGCAGGGCTTTTAAAGGATGTTTTTAATAAATCCTTGGAGACAGAAGAAGTTCCACAGGACTGGAGAAGAGCTGATGTAGTACCTCACCACAAAAGTGGTAACAGGGAAGAAGTGACAAACTACAAGCCAGTAAGCCTTACCTCAATGGCGGGAAAAGTAATGGAGGCACTCCTGAAAGAGCGAATAGTGGACTTCCTCAAAACCAACAGGTTGCATGATCCGAGGCAGCATGGTTTTACCAAAGGACGATCTTGCCAAACAAATCTGATTGAGTTCTTTGACAGGGTGACCAGAGAACTAGATCAAGGGCATGCGATGGATGTGATCTACCTTGATTTCAGCAAAGCCTTTGATACTGTTCCTCATAGGAGGCTTATCAATAAACTCAACAGCTTGGGGATGGGTCCCAAGATGGTGAACTGGATCAGAAATTGGTTGACTGACAGATAACAGAGGGTGACAGTAAACAGAACTCACTCAGATGAAAGGAAGGTGATTAGCGATGTGCCCCAGGGTTTGGTCTTGGGACCGGTACTGTTCAATATATTCATGAGTGATATTGCCAAAGGGCTGAATGGAAGAGTCTGATTTTTTGCAAATGACACCAAAATTTGCAACAGAGTGGACTCCCCTCAAGGTGTGGGGAACATGAGGAAAGATCTACAAAAGCTGGAAGAATGGTCTAATGCTTGGCAGTTAAGATTTAATGTGAAGAAGTGCAGTGTAATGCACTTGGGAAGCAGAAATCCAAGGAAATTGTATGAGATAGGGGGCAAGAGATTGAAGTGCACGGACCAGGAGAAAGACCTTGGTGTGATTGTTTCTGACGATCTCAAGGTGGAGAAACAGTGTGACAAGGCAGTGGCAAAAGCCAGAAGGATACTGGGTTGCATACAGAAAGGAATTACCAGCAGAAAGGAAGAGGTACTAATGCTACTGTACAAGTCGCTGGTGAGGCCTCACTTGGAATACTGTGTTCAGTTTTGGAGACTGTATCTCGCAAAGGATATAAAAAGGCTGGAAACGGTTCAGAGGAAGGTGACCAAAATGATTTGGAGCCTGTGTCAGAAGACTTAAGAAAAGAGACTTGAAGACCTAAATATGTACACTCTGGAGGAGAGGAGGGACAGGGGAGATATGAGTCAGACCTTTAAATGCTTAAAGAATATTAATGGACAAACAAACCTCTTCCAAAGACGGAGAAACTGTAAAACTAGAGGACATAACATGAAGCTGCAAGTGGGTAAACTGAAAGGCAATGTCAGGAAATACTTTTTCACTGAAAGGGTAGTGGATGCTTGGAATGCCCTCCCAATGGAAGTGGTGGGGGCAAACACAGTGACAGAATTCAAAATGGTATGGGACAGACATAGTGGATCCCTTTATAGCAACAGGATAAAATCAAAATAAGCATAACTATCTCTTATATCTGAACAAATAGGGGTGACCTACACGGAGCGGTGGGTACACCCCTAAACAAAGGCATGGGGAGAGTTGACCTGCACGGAGCGGCAAGTGCACCTATTCTTGCCACCTTACTGGGCAGACAAGATGGACCATACTGGTCTTTATCTGCCATCGTATACTATGTTACTAAGTTAATTTAGAAGCAGAAACCTCCAAAGGTAGCACGGGGCATCATGCATCGCTCACAAGAAGTGGGCGGGTTGGGGGTGCCTGATTTTCGGGCGTATTACTGGGTGGCCCAATTGCGACATTTAATGGATTGGAGGGGGAGGTGAAGAACTTTGTGCTGCTGAGAGGGAGGGGGTTGGGGGGGCCCAATGGGATGTTTACAATGGATGGCAAGGGAGGAGTGGCAAGGGTGGGAAGAGGGGAATCCTTTTGTGCGTCATGTGCTCAGTGTTTGGGATAGGTTGAGAAGGAGAGATGGGGAAATGCCTTTTCTCTAATTCAATCCCTGCACTATATGGTGGATTTCCAGCCAGGTAGGGAGGGAGGTTTATATGAGGTGGCAGAGGGTGGGTTTGAAATGGTTTTACCAGTGTGTTGATGGGGGGAATTGGTAGCTTTAGAGGAGTTACAGGAGGATTATAGGTTATGGCCTACTGATCTCTTTTACTATGGGCAGGTCATCCATTACCTTCTTAGGAAGTTGGAGAGGGAGGGGTTGAGCAGTGGGCCTCTCAGAATTGGAGGTCATATGGTATAGGAAAAAGAGGCTTCGTGGGTTGACCTCCACATTATATAAGGCGGTGCGAGACTCCCATCTGGTTAAACATCGCTTTATGTTGGAGTGGGATTTGGGGGAGGAGATTGAGGTTAAGCAGTAGAAGGCCATCTTGGATCAGATCAGGTGGGCTTCTCTCTCCATTGCCATATAGGAAAATTGGTATAAGATTGTAATGCAATCGTATTATACACCCTTCATTTGCACAAGATGTTTCCATCAGTCTTCCGCAGGGTGCTGATGGAGCTGTGGTGTTGAGGGCTCTTTTTATCACATTTGGTGGACCAGCCTGAAAATTGTGGCTTTTTGGAAGGTGGTCCAAGGCTGGATCCAGCAGATTGTGGGGTTTGAGGTGGAGCTGGACCCTTGTATTTTCCTGCTGGGGGTGAGGCATTGGGGGGGTTGGGGCATGAAGTTGTGGCGGCAAATCCTAGATTACCTCAGTGCAGACAAATGTGAGATTGTGTACCGATGGAAACAGACTGAAGCGCTCCTGATAGATCATTGTAAAGGGCAGTTGAGACAAATGTTTCTTATGATGTTGACTGCTTTGCATTATTAACGCATTGATAAGTTTGAGACTGAATGGTCTGATATGGCAGAGTATTTGCGGGGAGAGGGGAGGAGTAGGAAGGGGGGGTGGAGGGAGGTACCACTGTTTGTAGCACTGATGTGTTGTTAGTTTCTATGTGTCATATTTGAATATTAATAAAAACATTTAAATTAAAAAAAAAAAAAGAAGGAAGGCCGTTGTCGACTCCAAAAGAGGGGTAATATACGGCAGAAGAGACTGAATCTGCCCGAGCACGGCTCAAGATGTCAGGCCTGCACATACCACCAACTGAAGAACAGTAGCCACAGTGGCAAACTGGTTCTTCAACAAGGAATCCACCTTGCTGCCCAGAGCATCTTTTAAGGCCAATCCGCCTTCCACAGGAATGGTGGTTCATCTGGTAACTGTCGTGACCTGCACATCCACCTTGGGAATATCACACCACACAACACACTCCTTCTCAAAGGAGAGCATACATCTTCTTATACATCCTTAACTCCTTAGGTAGGAAAGTCCTACTCCGACCGGATTATGTCCTTGTTCACCTCTGAGAATGGGAAGACAACAGTAGATTTCTGCACACTTTGCAGGAGCAGATGCACCTTTGGCTCCTGCTCAGTGTCTGGAGCATCCACCAAACTCAAGGTGGATTAGTCCCGGGCAATCAAAGCCGCCAGTTCCTCCTTCAGGACCTATCCCTAAGTTGCTCAATAGGTGTAAGTGCTGGTGTTACAGTAACTACTGTTGTACTAGCAACATGATCCAAATGACCTTTACTTGCTGCTACTTGATATTTAAATCTTGTATGAAGACGACAGTGGAAATTTTTTAAATATTTTTTCCATATTTGCAAAATTATAGTACAAGTTTGTTTATTACTCAAATTTTTACTGCCCATCCTGGTTGGTGTTGTTTAACTAATACATGAAAATCTGATTTGAGGTTCAGCACATGTGAAACAGTCAGCGTGGATAATTTATGCTATGGGAAGGTGCTCTCTACCAAATGGCACCAATCTGAGCGATATACTTATTATGGTATATTCAGTCATATTACCCCTTTTTCTAATATCAGAAAGGACTTAATTCTATGAAACAGTTGGTCAGCTTGGACATTTTGAAATTCCGTAC
Source organism: Ichthyophis bannanicus (assembly GCA_033557465.1). Lineage (NCBI taxonomy): Eukaryota > Metazoa > Chordata > Amphibia > Gymnophiona > Ichthyophiidae > Ichthyophis > Ichthyophis bannanicus. The sequence goes on from CM066046.1 coordinate 40,052,255, forward strand.
ACTATTCTAATTTATAAATAGAAATTACACTTACCTGGTAATTGTCGTTCCTTGAGTGACGACAGTTTAGTCCTCCATCTCTGGGTTGTGCACCTCTTCCTGCAGCTTGGAGACTGGGCATGTCAAAGTCGTGACATCACTGGATATAGCCTGCTGGTATCTCCCATCAGCCTCCAGTGTACTATTGACAAAGCAAACTCAAAGGAACAACAAATAAGTAACTATACCATAACTTTAAATAACTTCCCATTCCTCAACCTGAGGAACCTTTTTAACCGTATCCGTCTTATATTTTCTTTTTTTTTTTTTTTAACTTTACATTCACGTCCCCCCTATGCAAACACGTTTCCTATACCATCCCCTCGTTTAAATAAGAGAGAAGGAAGAAACAACAGAGAGGGATACTCATTGCGATCTAGAAACTGAAAGGATCTGTCTACTCCTTGAGATTGATGCTCCACTCCGCCTGAAAATAAACTCTGAAGAAATCACACCCCTGGGCGGGAATGAGGACTAAACTGTCGTCACTCAAGGAACGACAATTACCAGGTAAGTGTAATTTCTATTTCCTTATTGTTCCTCCAGTTTAGTCCTCCACCTCTGAGATGTAACAGAGCAGTAATCATTGGGAGGGACATATCCAGCCAACTCACCAGACCGTCGACCCGGAACAGGCATCCTTTACTGCCAAAACATTTAGGCAGTAGTGGTTACTGAGGAAATGAAGAGACGACCTGGAAGCTGCTCTACCAATCCCCCCTGGTGGAATGACACAGTGATTCACCCATGAAGCTGCTTGCGCCCTGGTAGCAAGAGTCAGAAAGCCCCCCGGAATCATACAACCTCGCCACCAGAAAGCTGAGGCAACCACCGCCTTAACCCAGTGCGAAATGGCCGCCTTCGCTGCTGCTTCCCCTTTGCGGGGGACCTCCAACCAACACATAAAAACAAAGAAACGAACACCGCACCCTGCATTTTATGTTTCCTATCGGCATAAGCTACAAATAAAAACCTCCCCTTCCAGAAAAACAGAGAACTGGAAGAGAAATCAATAGGCTCAGGAGAAAAATCAGATACCACCTTTTGGAAGGACGACGGGACTGCTCGCAAACACCACCCTCTATCCAGAAAGGGTGAAAACGGCTCATTAGATGACAACGCCTGAAACTCCGAAACTCGTCGCACCGAACAACGAGCTATCAAAGCCACTGTCTATAACAGCAAATCCTTTACCGACGCCTGGAGTAAAGAATCAAAGGGCTCTTTAGTTAACGCCTCTAAGACCCAATCGGGATCCCCCGGCGGCACCCGAACTCTCCTTGAGGAGTGCAGTCGGGTCCCAACTTAAGGAAACGCTACAGATCGATCTGAACACCTAGCGCTATTCCCTCCACAGAACCTCTACAGCCGGAAACAGTCGCCCGCTGGACCCTCTAAGGAACTGGCCGCTAGTTCCTTCAGACACTGTCCTGCAGAGAACTCAGACCAAGGATACAGACACCTTTGTCGCCCGGACTTGCCGCCGTGAACAGCAGCCTTCAAAAAGGCGCTAAGCACGGACCTATGTACCAGAAGCAGCCTGCCTCCTTGCTCTCAACAAGGTGGCGAAGACTGCCACAGAATAACCCTTCTTCTTCAGCCACGCCCATTCAAAGGCCAAACCGTAGGCGGGCACCAATCCACCTGAGACATTCGTCGCGCACCTAGCCACAGCAGAACGTCTGATACCGGCAACTTCTAGGAAAAGCCTGTCGAGTAGGCGAATGAGATCAGCCTAGTACGGCCGTCTCGTCCAACCGGGAGCTACCAAGAGTACCTTTCCCCGAAAGCCTCAATACGCCAACTAGTTGCCCTATGAGAGCCCACGGGTAGGGACAAGACAAAGACTTAACTGGGAGCTTACTGAACCTCGACTTGGACGAACCATCAGCCGCCCCATTCCTCCCCCAGAGAGACCTCCGGGTGAACCCCAAGGAAGCCAGTAATATTAGCTAACGCTCGAATTAAGCCATAATGCACATCTGCCACATAAAGCAAATCAGGCTCTAGTCGATTCAACTCCCTGATCCTTTCCTGTTCCAGGCGAGTAGACTGCCGTAAACACTGCGACCACTTGAAGCATGCTCTCGCCTCCCCAGGCTCCACAAATGGGAGCTTGTAAGGACAGAGCATTGCCCCCCAACGATCGCTTCAGTGAACCATCTACTTTCCTATCTTGCGCTAAAGAAGATTGCTAGGGCTCTCTTCCATACAGTGAGTCCAAACCCCTGGTAGTGCAAGGTGGGCACCCACCCACGTAGTATCCAGTCCTGCCCCTGCTTAGCCTCAAAATGTCAATCAAGAACTGGCGAATTCAGGACAGCTGAATACTTTTTTTTTTTTTTTTACAAAGACATCTCTTAACCAAAAATTCCTTCAGCATATGTTAAGAGACGCTCTTTCCGAGCCAACAATATGAAGTAGAAAGAACTCCCAAACACAGGCATACTAATCCACGGCCTTCCTGCTAGAGTAATGCCCCATTCCATCTGACTGCACAAAGATGGACTTTATATTTTAAGTTCAACTAGCACCTGGGGTTAGGAAATACAGCTTTCCGCAGTGGCAATTGAGTCAGCAATGAAGAAGCTGAGAAACTGCAGACAAGTTCTCATTATACCACCTGGTAAAGACTCCACTTTTAGACCACTGAAGCAAAAAAAGCATGCGAGGGTGCCTTGAGTCCTGCCAGTAGCTGATCGAATTGAAATGATTCAGTGTATGTAGGGCATTTTCCAGAGAACACAAGGTCCCTCATCCAGGCTGACTCCATATTCACAGTCGAAACCGGCAGCCATCTTGGCTGATGCCGATCAGCACGGAAGCCATCTTGTAAGCCCAGCATATGATGTATGCCTACTAGAATCTGAGCTGCTGCCATTGCTGCTAGAGAACTAGCCTGGCTGCGTGCTTCTGGTCCCCATTAAGGCATTCGCTGAACACTAGCAGAGACTCTCCGTACTGGAGAACCTCTGATAAATGGAATGGGAGCATAGATAGCTTCAAAGGCCAGAGTTCTATTTTGCAACCTCTCTCCGCTGAGCTGCCTTTTCTATATGTAAAATTAAACCACATATAGCCAAAATTAAGACGTTACAAATCTACCGTAAAATCTTATAATTTGGGCAAAGCCAAACTAAACAGGAATATTTTCCATTAAGAAACCACACAACTATAAAACCCCTCTCATGACATAATGCTTATGGCAGAGCATTCCACATCTGTGAACTGGCCATGGTGCTCACCCAAGCACCTGTTACAACTGTCCAAGAGAGTTATCACCATAATTCCTTTTGACTTGAATATGTTTACAGCGGATCATAGCGCTATATCACAGCTGCTAAGCCAAAATATTACCCTGCCATATAAACCGACTTTAACGCTTTATAGGACCTTCTATGGATAGCGGAAGGAGATTCTTGTAAATCAACATAGCTATGTCCCTTTTGCAAGGAGCTACCAGCCCCCGCTGCACCCAGTTTTCCTTCCCCCCTTATCCTGAGGGATTCAGCATTGCAGGACGCGTTGCGCACCCCCTGCCAGCCTGCTGCGTCTGCCAGGGAGCTGAAGAGCAAAATAGAAAGTAGAACCCCTAGAAGCAAACAGTGTCCCGACCTTGGGGTTCAGGACGCAAAAGGCCACCGAATAAATCAACAGTGTTAGCTAAAAATTAACAAAGCTATCTCTCACTAAATAGAGTTTCTTTTTCTTTTTGAAATCCCACCGAAGTCCGTGGGACCCAAGCTTTCGAACACAGCCCCTAACGCTGTGCATTAACCACAACCAGAGAAATGAAATGAAATGAACCCCTGCTCTAGAAATAGATGACAATTTCCTGGGAAGGGCATGCTAAGTGGAGCTATGAAACACACAGGCACCCCCCCCCCCCCCCCCGGCCTTCCTGCAGTCAGAGAAATAGCAGTGGAATACACCGACAACTTTGCAAATGGAGGTCTTAGAGGTTGCTGCCTGTGTGAACCTGATGAGTAATACGATTTTGTATTTTACCACCCCCCCTCCCCCAGGGATGGGGGCACTGAATACTATATGTGATTCATGAGCAGCGCTGCCATCCGGTGGCCTTTAGGGCACCAGAGCCCGACAAATGATACAGAAGTTAAGAGCTTTAAATCTTGGTCATATAATCTTGATTTGCAGAACATTACATTACAGCTGCTTGTTTAGTCACTAACCCCTGAGAGCCCATGAGGTGGCTCTGTGGTTATTTCTTCCCTGACTTGCAGAGAATGATCAATTTGATAATGGCTGCATATACACAGTCATAGAAAGGCACTATTAAGTGTACCAGCTGCCCTCTGGTGGCCATAGACCGTAGCACAGGCACTTCTTGGTTGACAGTTTAACTGTCAGTCTATTTTTTTATATCCTAAGGTTTCCTAAACCTGTCCCTGTGAATTTTGGGCAACGTTCACTATAGAATACATAAAAGCACACTTCCAGGCTGTCCCTCCCTCCAACTACAAGTTAGGGCTCTGCTCTTGAACCTAAAAACTGGCAATTTGCCTAAAATCCTGGGACTTAACAGATGCTCCTCAGAGACATGATTAGGAGGGAAAGAACATGTAGTATTAGAGAACAATGCCAAAACTTCTGTCCTATAAAACTAAGAATAAACTTAAAAATAAAGAGGATTGACAACAGCCTCCCCTTAAGGCTGAGGAACCCCCCCGAGCCTCAAAAAACCTACAAACAAAAGAAACACTAGGCCCAAAAATCTAGCTATTCTGCCTGTTGTTTTCCTCACACAGGCAGCTCCCTGCAACTCTCGCCATGCGGTCCAAATACCTAGAGAGAAAACGGCCACCCCTTCGCCAATGAATTTTGGTGCCAAGAACGGCTGCTGCAAAAAGGAGGCCTCAGCAGACCGACAGAGCCCAAAGGCCTTACCTGCAGGGCAGAAAGCCACACAGCCTGCTCCTACCACCTTGAATTCTTCCGATCCTCAAGCCATGCTGATGCGCCTGGCAGCCGCGGCGAGGATCGCTCAGCCGGTTCCACAGAGTAAAATTAAAATTCCGCAGCAACGGAGAGGCTCCGTCTCACACAGCTTCAGTGTGGCTGTACGGGTCCCAGAGCTCTCTCCCGTACAGTCAAGGGAGAGAGATCCACACCGGCAAATGCCTGTAGCAAGTGAAAATAACTGAGAAGGAGGGAAGGCGAGAGCTGCTACTAATTTAAAGAGCCAGGTTCAAATTTAAAATTACTGTAAATAAGGAAATTTGCTCCTAACTAAAGGGAACTAATCCCTGATTGCCAATTAACCAAAGGTAACTGAATTAAAAGTAAAATTAAAAGTAAATTAAAGGTAAAAATCAAAAGTAAAATCAGAATAGAATTTGTCACACTAAATGCTCCTTATCTGTTCCCCCTAAGTGAGCCCAGGAGCTAGGCTCACTATGTCTTCCTGCTGCATGGAGACTGGACACACTGGAGGCTGATGGGAGATACCAGCAGGCTATATCCAGTGATGTCACGACTTTGACATGCCCAGTCTCCAAGCTGCAGGAAGAGGTGCACAACCCAGAGGTGGAGGACTAAACTGGAGGAACGATAAGGAACTTATTTCATCTACAGAAGTCATGGCAGAACTTCTCAAAAATATTTATGCAATAAAAGCCCTATTTAAAAAACTGAAAATTCATATGATTCCAGACAACAAAACTGTAGAGCTCCACTCATCCCAAAATGAAAGGCAGTATAACAGCGACAGCAGTCACAGCAGGGCCAGCTCTGTATAGATTTTTCAGTCTAACAGAAAGCCTATGCAAGATGAGAAGGGGGTAAGGATCTATGATGAATGCTACAGCAATTTGAGTGGCGTTCCAGAGGGAGGAGACATGAGATCCATGTAAAGGGATCAACCTTGTTATACATGAGCCGATCTGGGACCATGACTCAGTTTGGAAACCACTGATCTCTATTATAATTATTGGGCCTTGGAAGCAGGTATTTGGTGATAACAATCGTGCCTAAGAGTAGCAGTTTTTGGGGTGGCCATAATGTGTAAGATATCTACATACCAAACCTTTTTGTAACTTTTGGTATGGGCTCCTGGACTGTATATGCATCATGCTATTCAAGGAGCTGAAAGAAAGAGAGACAGAAGTAGACAGGAAACATGCATTTTTGTTGTAATACTGCTCCAATTTTTTAAGCTCAATATGTTGGATTCCCGTACTACCTAGCTACAAAACTATATCTGAAAGACAGAACAGAGTTGCTAAGAAGATAGCCACAATGAATATAAGACATTCCTTATACAGTACCTTAAAGTCAAAGTCACTTTCAGTGAAGTTTTTGTGCAGCGCTGAAGACAAGTACTGAACTGTTGTAACAATAATACTGCAGAAAGAAAACAAATATGTGAATCAGAATCAAGAGTGTGTGTGTTAGGGGTGAAGAGTATTCTCTATAAATCTAAAAACAAATATATTCTCTGTAAAAACAAGTAAAAACTGTCGTCTCTCAATTCTTTGCAGAGAGCAGAAAAGGAAATTCTGTCAACAAGCAAACATATTTTATGAGGAGGAATCAATAACACCTTTATATACTTCGTGGGCCATTATTAGAATACAGATGTCCATGCCAATGCTATACCACTTATAAATAGCACCAATAATTATGTATATCCAGAGTGATTCTGTATCACTACAGATATCCACAGTTATGTAATGATTTATATTACAATGTCATGCAAAATACATCTATAACTAGGATGACAATATGAATGTTGCTCTACCATGATATCATCATGCTTGCAAAAACTACATTTTAACCAGCTGTTTTTTGTTCTTTGGCATGCATAGAACCTCATTTTAAAAAAGTTTTCTGAAAATCCTAAAAGGTTAAAAATATTGAAAGTAGAGATTAAGGTTTGTTAAATTAAATTACCGGTATATGTTTTTTGAAGCTGCATATTTTGTGCTTTTTGTCCTTGTTTTTCTCAAAATATATAAAACTTATTTTAAAGAAATTTGGAACACTGACAGAAATTGAGTTGGATAACATATCCTAAATTCAATATAAAATTTTAAAAGCCACACGTCTCGGCCACTTTTGCACTTCCTCCTCTCACTAACATATCTGAAAAATGTCTCCCTCCCCTCCAATTTACTCCGTTGGCTATTTTTTGTTCCAGTTCTATTTTTGCTTTCCTGACTACTTTCCTAGCTTCCCTTAGCTTTTCCAAATATTGATGATCACCTTTCTCTTTCTGTGATCTCTTCTATTTTTATGAAGGACACTCTCTTTTTCAGCTACTACTTTCGATAACCATACTGGCCTCCTTTTCCATTTATATACTTGATTTCCTAATAAAAAGGTTTGTTGCACTTAAAATATCCCCTTTCAGTTTCATCCAATGCTTTTTCTACATCTAGCAACTGTTCCCTTCCTGCATGGCATGCAAATTTATCTCATCTTGGCAAAGTCAGCTTTCCTAAAATCTAGGATCCTCACTTTTGAATGGGCTATATCATCCCTTGTCCTAATACTGAACCATACCATTCAACGATCACAGGATATGAGATCATCACCCGCTATAACATAAGAAACATTCTCCCCATTTGTAGGCACCAGATCAAGTATGGCCCCCTCACATGTAGTTTCTGTTACCAGTTGCTGTAATAGTTCTCCATGTAAAGAATCCAAGAGATCCTTACTTCTATATGACACTGCAGCAGATATGTCACAATCAATATCAGGCATATTGGAAACAACTATCAGTGACACTTCTCCTTTGATAGCAATATTGCAAACATCTTCAAATAAATCTGTCAACTTCTTCTGCCTCTGAAGGTGGTCTATATACAATACCAATGCAAATGGATGCTCCATTCCCTCTTTCCAGTTTAACTCACAGTGCTTCCTTCTTCTCTTATAAGCCCTGCAATTTTGTAGCATTAATATTATTTTTTACGTATAGTGCCACTCCTCCTCTCTTTTTTTCTATTGTAGCTGGGACCCCTCTTCACAGTACTCCTAAAGTCACCTTCCCCCTTCCTCTATATCTGTGATTAACATACTTCTCATTATTTCCTCAGCTCGCAAATTTGGGGTCATCTTTGACTCTTCTCTCTCCTTCTCTGAACACATCCAATAGATAGCTAAAACTTGTTGTTTCTCTATAACATCAATAAACTTTGTTCCTTCCTTTCTGAACACATTTCTAAGACCCTAATCTACTCTCTAGTCACCTCTCGTATAGACTATTACAACCTGCTGCTTTCCGGTCTCCCTCAGAATCATCTCTCTCTCCTTCAATCTGTTCAAAACTCAGTCACATGGATAATCTTATGTTTATGTTTATTACATTTGATATACCGCTCAAGCCAAAGCATCAGAATGGTTTACAATATTACAGAAAAGTTACAGAAAATATGACAAGAACGCCATTAATTAGATAGGACAGAAAGAGTAGTTACTCACCTGTAACAGGTGTTCTCCAGGAGCAGCAGGAATCAGTCCTCACATATGGGTGTCATCGGCGCCGATGAAGCCCCAGCGGAGCATTTCCCCAGCTTTCTATGAAAGCCTTTAGGAATGCAGGCACGCATGCGCGGTTCCCTTCCCGCCTAAAGGTGCCATCTTACCTCAGTCAAATGACATAGCTAAGAACAGCACACAAAAATGAAAAAAAAATAAACTATGTACAACTGCAACTCCCAGGGGAGGAGGGAGGGTTGTGAGGACTGATTCCTGCTGCTCCTGGAGAACACCTGTTACAGGTGAGTAACTACTCTTTCTCCAGGACCAAGCAGGAAGTCAGTCCTCACATATGGGTGACTCCCTAGCTCTGGGCTACCGAGGAACCCAGGCTGAACAAGAGTACTCCCTCTAGTCTCAGCAGCAAAGAAAGGCTTTTCAAGGACACAACCTCCACCGGTAGCCCAACAGAGGGCAGGAGTTGCCTAAACCTCAAAGAGATTCCGGAGTACTGCTTGGCCAAAAGCACTGTCCCTATGGAACTCCCTCTCCAGACAGTAATGGGCTGCAAATGTCTGGCTTGAAGACCAAGTTCCAGCCCTGCAGATGTCTACCAAGGGCACAGAGCGGAGATGAGCCACTGAGGCAGCCATTGCCCTGACACGATGGGCCGTAACGCTACCCTGCAAAGGAAGGTCAGCTGCCTTGTAAGCCCAGGTGATACAGTCAGCCACCCAGATGGACAAGGTATGCTTGGACACAGCCAACCCCATCTTATTGGGGTCAAAGAATACGAAGAGCTGAGTAGCCCTTCTATGCCCCTGCGTACGGTCAAGGTAGAAGGATAAGGCCCTCCTACAGTCCAGGGTATGCAGGACTGCTTCAGCCTGGCTTACATGAGGCCTAGGGAAGAATGTTGGAAGAACCACCTCCTGATTGAGGTGGAAAGAGGAGACAACCTTTGGGAGGAACTTTGGATGAGTCCTAAGGACTACCCTGTTCCTATAAAACCTGGTGTAAGGCCTATCACAGACCAGGGCCTGAAGCTCACTCACTCGCCTAGCCGAGGTAAGGGCTATCAGGAAGAGTGTCTTCCAGGAGAGGAAGCGCAGAGGACAAGTAGCCATCGGCTCAAAAGGTGGGCGAGTCAGCTGCTGCAAGACCACATTCAGCTCCCACTCAGGGGCAGGAGGACGGAGAGGAGGCTTGAGCAAAAGCAAGCCCCTGAGAAAGCGGGACACCAAGGGGTGAACCGACAGAAAATGTCCCTCCACCAGTGAGTGGTGAGCTGCTAGAGCTGAGAGGTGGACCCGAACAGAATTGGATTTAAGTTCCTGATTTGATAAGTGCAGTAAGTACTGAAGCACTACTGGCACAGTACAGGAGAAAGGATCCTCTGTACGTAGCTGACACCACACAGAAAACCTTTTCCATTTGAGAGCATAGGTTTTTCTAGTGGACTGTTTCCTAGAGGCTAGGACAACCTCCTCAACTTCCTGAGGCAGGCCCCAGGGAGCCAAGACTACCCTTTGCAGCCTCCAGGCCATCAAATTGAGAGCTTTGAGATTGGGGTGCAGAAGGGAACCCTGCTCCTGAGAGAGAAGGTCGGGTTGGAACCCCAGAGGCAGTGGGGGATCCACCGCCAGTTGAAGCAGAAGAGGAAACCAAGGCTGTCTCGGCCACCTGGGAGCCACCAGCAGGACCGAGGCCTTGTCCTGAAGAATTTTGAACAGAGTTCGGGCCACCAAGGGCGTGGGAGGAAACGCATACAGGAGGCCCTGAGACCATGGAATCAGAAAAGCATCTGCTGCTATTCTCAGAGGATGCGGTTGCCTGGAGCAGAACTTTGGCAGCTGATTGTTCATTGGGCTGGCAAAGAGATCCACCAAAGGGAGACCCCATTTCAGGAAGATCCTCTGAACTACTGAAGGATGCAGCTGCCACTCGTGGGGCTGCAGAATTCTGCTTAACTTGTCGGCCAGGTAGCTGTCCTGGCCTGGGAGGTACACAGCCTTGAGAAGCATGTTGTGCTTTAGGGCAAATGAACAAAGATCCTGAGGCTCCCGACAAAGGATTCTGGACCCAGTCCCGCCCTGCTTGTTCACGTAAAACATGGCTACCTGGTTGTCTGTCTGAACCAGGACAGATTGATGAGCCAGGGTAGGAGAGAAAGCTTTGAGTGCTAATCGAATAGCTCTGAGCTCGAGGAGATTGATCTGCTGTGCAGCTTCCCAAGGAGACCACAGGTCCTGGGTGCACTTGCCTAGACAATGAGCTCCCCAGCCCTGCAGGGAGGCGTCTGTGGTCAGTATCACTGTATATCCAGGAATCTGAAAAGGTACCCCCTTTAGAAGATTGGGTGGGTGCAGCCACCAGTTGAGGGAGCTCAGAAATTGTCTGGACACCCTTATCCTGTCTCTGAGGCTGCCTGTGGCTTGTGACCACTGAGTCTGAAGGCACCACAGAGCAGGCCTCATATGGAGCCTGGCATTGGGGGTCACATGTACTGTCAAAGCCATGTGGCCAAGCAGCCTCAGGCAGAGTCTGGCGGAGACCACTGACCCCCTGAGAAACTGATTTGCTAAGTCCATCAGTCTTTGGGCCCTGTCTGCTGGCAAGAATGCCTTTGCCAGGACAGAGTCCAGCCTTGCCCCTATGAACTCCAAGTTTTGGGAGGGGAGCAAAGTGGACTTTGCGAAGTTTATGACAAATCACAGGCCTTGAAGAAGAGCAATAGTCCTGAGGGTGGCTTGTCTGGCCTCCTGGCACGTCTGACCCCTGATGAGCCAGTCGTCCAGATAGGGGAAGACAAAGATTCCCTGATTTCTCAGATAGGCCGCTACCACTGCCAGGCACTTGGTAAAGACCCTGGGAGCTGAGGTGAGGCCGAAAGGAAGCACTCTGTACTGATAATGGTTTCCTCCCACCATGAACCTGAGGTACTTTCGGTGGTCTGGATGAATGAGGATGTGAGTGTACGCATCCTTTAGATCTAAGGAGCATAGCCAATCTCCCTGCTGGAGGTAGGGCAGAAGTGTTCCAAGAGTAAGCATCTTGAACTTTTCTTTCTCTAGGAACTTGTTGAGGTTCCTGAGGTCTAGAATGGGTCGAAGGCCACCGGTTCTTTTGGGGTACCAGGAAATACCTGGAGTAGAATCCGTGACCTTGCAAGTGGGGAGGCACAGGCTCCACCGCCCTGTCCACCAGCAGACCTTGAAGCTCTTGAAGGAGAAGGTCTGTGTGCAGGGGAGGCCTTGGAGGCTCCCCTGGAAAGTAAGGCAGAGGCAGTTGGTGAAAATGCAGTGCATAGCCCCTGCGGACTATGTCCAACACTCAACTGTCCCCGGTGATAAGGGGCCACTGGTGGGCAAAGAGGGCGAGGCAACCTCCTGTGCAGGGTTGGGAGAGCAGTGGAGGAGAGGCTACGCTCAAGGAGTCAAAAACCCCCACCCTGCTGAGTGGTAGCAGGGGCCAGAGGCTTGGGGGTCCTCTGCCTACGGGGCCCATTACCCTGCCCCTTGGCTTGCTGACCCTGGGGCAGCTTGGGCAGCCTGATATTGCGGGTACTGTTTGTAGGCAGTGCCCTTCCTCGGGTAAAAGGGCTTTTTACCCGAGCCCTTCTTTTTATGAGAAGGGGCAGAGGTCTTCCTAGACAGCCTTGTCCGTGTGAGGTGCTCAGTTTCGAGCTGTGCGGCCTTCTCGGTCATGGGCTTGCCAAAAAGGTTTTCACCTCGGCAAGGGACATCGACCGACTTGTCCTGAACCCATGGCTCGAGGTCCGATGACTGCAGCCATGCCTGGCGTCGAGCCGCGATGCCGGCTGCCGCAACTCTAGCTGAAGCCTCGAAGCCATCGTAGGCGGCGCGGGACATGAACTTCGAGCAGTCCCGAATCCACGAGGACAAGGACTTAAATCTCTGCAAGGGTTCCCCGGAGAGTCCAGCAGAGAACCCAGCCAACTCCTTGGCCAGATCCCGCAAGTACATGCCCATGTACAGCTGGTACGACTGGACACGGCAAGCATGCATCGAGCCCTGAAAGCACTTTCTACTGATGCCATCGAGGTTTCGGGCCTCCCTGCCAGGGGGCACCATGGAGTGCATCTTCTGGCTCTTCAGATGATGCATGGCCGATTCCACAACCATAGAATGGTGTGGTAGCTGTGCCTTTTGAAAGGGCTCTTTCTGAGTCGATAGATAGAGTCGACTCACTTGCTGAGAACCGGCGCCGAGGCCGGTGCCTCCCACATACGGAAGAGGAGCTGTTCCAGCATCGGAGGAACCGGGACAGTAAAGGCCTCCTTCGGAGGAGAGTCATACTGTAGAGCCTCAAGCTCTTCAGCTTGAGGCTCCTCCTCGGGATCTGCCGGAATAGCCAAGGCGGTGGCCATATCCCGGACAAACTCCAAGAACCGAGTATCCTCCGAGGGGGGGATCTACTCCGGGGCTCAGACTGCGGTGAGTCCGACGGGACGCACCGAGTCTTGAAGGTATCAGGAGACTCCTCGTCCTCCGTCTCCCAAGCTGACTCATCTGAGGAGGAGTCAGGGTCCGACCCCGCGGAGGCACCGGCGTCGACGCCCTCGGTCCCAAACGGGAGGTCGAGGGAGACCGCGACCGAGGACGACTCCGAGCCACGAGGGACTCGAGTATCGGCTCGGTCTCCGGGGTCGACTTCGAAGTCGATGTCCCGGTGGTTGGGGCAGATGCACCAGACAGGCTGGCCATCAGTGCCCGCTGCTGCTCCATGAAGGCAGACAGTCTGCTCTCCAAGGCTGTCATCCTGAGACTCAACTCGGGAGACGCAGCAGCCACCGACTCGGGCCCCGGCAGCGCCGGGCCCGATGTCGGCTCCCTGGGAGGAGAGTCCTCGAGGACTACGGGGCTTACATGTCCAGCAGACTCCGGCTCCATGCGAGGAACTTTTGCAAGCTTCTCGGGTTCCATGGGTCCGGGGCGACGGTCGGGGTCTTAGACCTGGCCCTCGAGGAGCCAGGGACATCCTCCGACGACGTCCTCGCGAGCCGCTTCTTCCTCTTGCGTTCCCGGTCGGGGGACCCCCTGTCCGAGGAGCTTCGACGGCGCTCGGGATCGGAATCCCGAGATGTCGAGGCCTCAGACGAGGTTCGGGCCCGGCCGGAGGCTGAGTCCGAGAAAAGCCTTTCTTTTTGTTGCTGTCGACTTCGGAGTGCCTTGGCAGACATCTTCCCACAGGGCCCGCACGACTTAGGGTCGTGATCCGGGCCGAGGCACCGAAGGCAGCAGTCGTGAGTGTCGGTGAGAGACATTAATTTCTTACACCGATCACACTTTTTAAAACCACTGGAAGCCATCGGGGAAAAAAGAGTCCCCGCGAGGTCAAAAGACCGGCCTTCCAGGGAAAAAGTGAAAAAAGGGCGTGAACGCCAGCCACGAAGGGCAAAAGCCGAAAAAGAAGAATCGGGCTAGATACCGGTGTACCGAACCCGGCGGGAGGGGAACCGGCGTCGAACCGGAAGAAAAAATAGCGATAATCGCCTAAAAAAATCTACTTTTAACCGGGAGGACAGGACACACGTCCGGTGGGCTTCACAGAAAAAAAGAGACTGAGGTAAGATGGCACCTTTAGGCGGGAAGGGAACCGCGCATGCATGCCTGCATTCCCAAAGGCTTTCATAGAAAGCTGGGGAAATGCTCCGCTGCGGCTTCATCGGTGCCGATGACACCCATATGTGAGGACTGACTTCCTGCTTGGTCCTGGAGAATAAGAGATACAGTGATAGTTAAAGGAATAGAGGAGACAAGAAGAAATGCTCCACATAGCATCTGAAGAGTTAGATATCATACCACCAGGTGTTTAAGCTCCCACTCACAACCTCCGCTGTCGACATCAGCCCTCCACCGCTCCGATCTCCAAAGCAAGCAGAACCAATGTAGCAGCATTTTAAACGGCCCCGCACAGTCCTACACCAAAGGACCCTCTGGTGAGGCCCTCAGGTGCGGGCGCGCCAGTGGATGTGACAGTTTTAAAGCCGTTAAAGGCAGCTGGTATGGGCAGGCTGAAAGGAAAGAGGTGGAGCTTCCGCTCACACACCTCCGATGCTGGCTGGCTGGCTGCTGCTCTCCCCGTCTCTGCGCGCCAGTGGAAGTGGCGGTTTTAAAGCCGTTAAAGGCAGCTGGTATGGGCAGGCTGAAAGAAAAGAGGTGGAGCTCCCGCTCACACACCTCCGATGCTGGCTGGCTGCTGCTCTCCCCGTCTCTGCGCGCCAGTGGAAGTGACAGTTTTAAAGCCGTTAAAGGCAGCTGGTATGGGCAGGCTGAAAGAGGTGGAGCTCCCGCTCACACACCTCCGATGCTGGCTGTCTGCTGCTCTCCCCATCTCTGCGCGCCAGTGGAAGTGACAGTTTTAAAGCCGTTAAAGGCAGCTGGTATGGGCAGGCTGAAAGGAAAGAGGTGGAGCTCCCGCTCACACACCTCCGATGCTGGCTGGCTGCTGCTCTCCCCGTCTCTGCGCGCCAATGGAAGTGATGGTTTTAAAGCCGTTAAAGGCAGCTGGTATGGGCAGGCTGAAAGGAAAGAGGTGGAGCTCCCGCTCACACACCTCCGATGCTGGCTGGCTGCTGCTCTCCCCGTCTCTGCGCGCCAGTGGAAGTGATGGTTTTAAAGCCGTTAAAGGCAGCTGGTATGGGCAGGCTGAAAGGAAAGAGGTGGAGCTCCCGCCAGTCTCACCATATTCACATAACCCCTCTTCTCAAGTCACTTCACTGGCTTCCTATCCATTTCCACATTCAATTCAAACTTCTCCTACTGACTTATAAGTCTATTCATTCTGCAGCTGCTCACTACCTTTCCTCTCTTAATGTGGTAGGCGAAGGCCTATGATCCATGCTAATTGAACTAAACAGACAGGCCTAAGCAGCTTGACCTGTAAATGAAGCCTGTAGTTAGGCCCAGAGGAATGAAAACCCCCCTGAATGATGACACCGTAGAATTGAAACTTAACTGAACACAATTTAGTATAGCTAAGCAGAATCGAAACTTAGAAAATATAGAAAAACAAGTCTAATTGGTACTGATAAGAGAGCACAGCTTCTATGGAATTAATTAACTCTGCAGAAAGCAAGGTTACAGTGCCCCGCTCTCACTCATATTCTAGCAAGCCAGTGACCTTGGAGGAGAGAAGTATCAAAAGTCTAAGAACTGTCCATTGTAATGAGGACTGAAAGGGGGGCAACCAGGTGCTGAGCCCTGATCAAGGTCCTCATTGGATAGCTATGAAGTGGTACCGGGACCAATAGATGGGTGAGAGGGGTTACTGGGACCAATGAAAAGTTTGCCTATGTCTAGAATGGAGAAGAACGGTATAAAAGTGTTGTTTTGCTAGAAACCATTGCTCAGCCATTTTGAATTTGATTCTGCTTGAGTCTTGTGCACAAATAAATGATTTGGACCTTCTGAACTGACTCCTGGTATCATTGGTTTGTCTGCGCTCTGCTGCTACATATTCTTGGTGCGTTGGACCGGAAAGGTGTGGTAATAGAGGGTATACAGGGCAATATACCACGACTTTCCGCCTCAACAGGTTTGGTCCTGCCGGGATCGTGCCCTCCCGACGTGGGCTCGGCTCCCAGGCGCCACCGGTCCAGTTGCATCGGAGGGAGCTGGCCAGGACTCGGAGGGTGCCGGACCCGGTTGGAACCAACACCTCGAACCCAAGTGAGGGGAGTCCGAGGTCCAACTCATGCGCTTGCTTGGGAACTTTGAGGACCGGATCCGGTGAGTAGAGTTTTGATTTCGTATGTCTAGACAGATGAGTCAGAGCAGTACTGCCATTTGAATCTTGAATTTTGGAACTTGGAACTTGGTAAGAGAGCTTGATCACCTCTCAAGACGGACCGACTACCCCTGCATGAGAATTCGCGGGGCGAAACTCCCGTCTTCTTGTATTTTGGAACTTGAACAAGACTAGTCAGAATAGACAGGATTGGATTGCATTCTTGGGATACGTTGCTAGCATGTGTGTCGTTTGTCTATGTGTCTTTGTTTAATGTAAGATTATATTCTGTTGGGTAATGTATGATAATTTACCGCTTGACTCACTGAAAAATCAAGAACATGTCTCACTCAGTCAGAGCTTTTCCTACAGTACAGTGTGAGGCTGACAAGGGGCGTGTCTGTGCAGAGGTGCCTTTTAACCCTATGAAGGCATGTTTTCAGCGTTCTGCTGCTGGGCTAATTAGAGCTTATTTTAGAGCAATTATTCACTGTGTTTTAATGGTGATGTTCCTTCTACTATGGTCAGGTATTATATACCATTCGATAGGAATATTTAGTCAGAATTTTAGCTTTAAAGGTCGAATTAACCTCATCGGAGCTCCGTAAACTGCTTTTAGTTATATTCTCTGCTCTGTCTGTATTTTTTTACGTCAACTGCTCCTGTTATATTATTGTTACCTTTCAGAAATGATAGAGAAACTAAGCAAACTGTTTTTGGGTTTTTTTCCCTTTGATTTATAAACCTATAAAGTAATTATTAGATCACGACTTGACACTGATTTAAATGATTCTTGCTAGCATGTCTCTGTGTGTCTGTGAAACTAAGTGTGATCATTTCGTTTCCAGTGAGCGAAGGAGTGTGGCTCACACAGCTTGCTAGAAGGGAAAAAAAAAAAAATGACTCACGATTGAAAAGTCTCTTGCTTGTTCAAAATAAAGGATTCATTCAATCAAAGTGTGATAGGAGATGAATTTATAATTAGTTTTCTAGTTATTACTTTGCAGCTGTGATAACTACAGTGACTCAGGAGTTCTTTTGTTTTTTGAAGTTTATCTGTCGTTCCAAAAAACTAACTGACACGGACAAGAGAGAGCAAATAAAGTGTTTTTCCTTTGACCCTCAAAAATAGAGGTTAAGAACCTTGGGGGACGGTGCGGCATTCTGGGTTGGAAGTGTACCAGATTGCAACCTGAGAATGAATGGTTTAAATTCTGAGTGAATAAGAAATTATGTTAGGATACAAGTATAAGTCGTTTGAATGCATGCTTCCCCATACTGTAAGATTTAAGGTAATTACTTTGAATAGTTAAACTCTGTACTAGTGACTAATGACGACCTTTACAATTCAGGATAAATTCATCTGCTTTTCTGTATTTGAACTTTGTGTGTCTGTGTCCAGAGGAAAAGGGGGTACTTTGTTTTTTTTAGAGTCTTTTAAAAATTCCAAGACGTTATTTCCTGATTTACTGTGGCAAGCACCTGATAGAAGACATATTTATTGTTAAAAAAAAAACAAAAAGAGGGTGTATATGCATTCTAGATATCCACCACAGCTATGGAAAAGTATCCGTTTCATGTCTCTTGAATATCTGCTTTCTGAACTGTAAGATTTAATAAAAATAAAATAATATTTTCTTTTGCAGAGACATGCAGACTACGGCTGGCAGTTAGTTTCTATGCTAAGTAATTTCATTCCAGTCATACGTAACAGATAGCTATAGTTCTCTCTATAAGATATTTTAAGAACTGTATCTAAATTGTATGTCTGTGCTTAATCTAAGCTTATGTTTTCTGCCTGCCCTATGCATTCAGAGTGCTTAAGGGGGGGATAGGGCCCAGTCCACCGATGATGTCACCCCCCGGTAGTCGTGAACTAATGTGCCCACAGCAGAGAAGTAGAACATTAAAAAAAAAAAAACACCTCCTGGATAGAGCGTTGCTAGGAGAAACAGTGTGGGCCTAGGGCGGGGGGGGGGGGGACTCCAGCCTGTAGATTCCCAAGTAGTTTGCCAGCCAGTCAGCTGACCAGACTTGTTTAGGTGCCTTTCCCTCTGCCACCGATTTATTGAACTGAAAGCTTTAGGATTTAATTGAACAAATGAACAGTGTTATTCAGACAGTATTATTCAGCCTCACTATATACCCCATGCAATCCAGCAGCCCAGGAGAATTTGCATTTTTGTCAGTCAGTCCCAGAGAGATATAAAACAGAAATTACAGAAACTGGATGGATTTGCGGGCATGATAGTTACTGGAAGTTGAACAGAAAGTATGTGAATTGTTGAATGTGATAGAGAAAGTAAATGTAAAGATGGAGAAGAGAACAGATCTTCTTGTTGATGCTTTAGTTGAATGATGTGGATGTGGTTATCCTGATCGAAGGAGCAGAGGAAGTAAAAACTGGGTGCGAGTCAGTGCGCCCATTGCAGAAAAGAAGGACATTAGAGAAGTGAATGCCCACATCTTATCTCCACCCCAGGGGGGAGGAGGGAGTACTTGATTTAAAAAAAAAAAAAAAGCCAGCTGGAGAAGGCTACAGCATGAATGAAGACTAGGCCAGACCGGACTCCAAGTTTCCCTGGGTCCCCAGGAGTCAGTCTGAAAATAGGGGACCAATATATGGACTTTATGGGGGGTACAGGAGCAGAATACTAAAGCCAGTAGCCCCTGTGTTTTTCTCGATGCATCACCATTATCAGAGCTACTGGGGCTAAGGCCACAAAGCCTTTTCTGCAGAACTGCATGTGTGAACAAGGGGGACAGAAAATAATGCACCAGTTCCTGTATATGCCTGAGTGCCCTATTCCACTTTTTGGAGCCCAGATCTGCTTGCAAAGCTTCAGGCACAGATATCCTTTGCTGGAGAGAGAGAAATGCAAATGACTGTGAACCCAGAGCCTGCTGGATTGATGGTGCTGACTGTTCCCCGAGAAGAGAAGTGGCGGTTCTATAACACACCTCCAGTCAAGTCAACAAGTTCCTGTATACCCGCCAACCTTATAGCCCCACCTGAAGTATGGGCAGAAGATAATGCACCTGGCCTAGCGAAGAACATAGCCCCTGTCATCGTCATCCTCAAGCCAGAAGCGGAACCAGTGCATGTGAAGCAGTATCCTCTTCCCTGACCAGCCATTGCAGGAATCCACTGCCATTTAATGAAACTGCTGAAGTATGGACTTTTCAAAGGAATGTCAGTCACCTTGGAACACTCCCCTTCTTCCTGTTAAGAAGCCTGGGACAGGTGATTATCGCCCAGTGCAGGATCTAAGAAAGAATGCATGATTCAGCTGGAACTATACATCCAGTTGTGCCAAATCCTTACACACTCTTAGGACTGATCTCTGCTGAAGCTACACACATTTCACCATTCTGGATTTAAAAGATGTTTTTCTGCATACGCTTAGCCCATGACCCCACTACAGGAAGGCGGGGCCAACGCACCTGGACA
This sequence comes from Ichthyophis bannanicus, assembly GCA_033557465.1. Taxonomy (NCBI): domain Eukaryota; kingdom Metazoa; phylum Chordata; class Amphibia; order Gymnophiona; family Ichthyophiidae; genus Ichthyophis; species Ichthyophis bannanicus. The sequence continues at coordinate 40,071,942 of CM066046.1, forward strand.
AGATTACCTCAAGGATTCAAGAACTCGCCTCACTCAGCAAAAGATTTGACAAGTTATCCAGTAATTCCAGGAGAAAGAATTCTACTTCAATATGTGGACAACTTGCTTATAACCACCAACTCAGAAAGTGAATGTCTACAAGCCACCAGTGAACTCTTGCACCTTTTTAATGAGGCTGGATACAAAGTCTCAAGAGCTAAGGTGCAATTATGCCAAACAAGTTAAATACCTAGGATTCCAGTTGTCCAGCGGAATTCGACGCCTGGGACCCTTACCAGAACGCAAAACAGCTGTATGCAGTATTCCTACTCCAACCACCAGGAGGCAAGTGAGAGCCTTCTTGGGTGCCACAAAGTATGTTGTATATGGATCCCCAATTTTGCGCTGCTAGCAAAACCGTTGTATCAAGCTATCAAAGGAATGGAAAAGTCTCCATTGGAATGGGGACTTGAACAGGATGCAGCCTTTTGATCTTTGAAAAAACACTCTGATGTTGTCACCAATTCTGGGTCTACCAGATGTCCAGAAAACCTTTCAGTCTCTATGTTCATGAGTCACAAGGAAATGTTCTAGGAGTGTTGACTCAATCTCTTGGACCTTATTTGAGAAGCTGTTACAGCTACAGCCTTCCTAGTGAGCAAAAACTAACAAAAAAAATCCCTTTGAGACAGAATCTTCAAGTTACTGTACCACACTCTGTTCTAACCAATATGAAATACAAAGGAAACTACTAGCTAACAAATCTATGAATGATGAAGTATTAGAGTATGTTGCGTGAAAACCCTCAGATACAACTGAAGGTCAGTCAAGCTTTCAATCCTGCTATGTTGTTATCAGTTGGTCTTGATCCCCTGATCATGACTGTTTAGAAATTATGGACACTGTATTCTCAAGCCGCCTGGATTTGACTGATGTTCCTCTGGAGAACCCTGAACAGACTTTCTTTGTGGCTGAAGGCAGTTTCATCATCAATAGACATTGTTGTGCTGCTGACCCCTGATTTGGTAGTTGAGTCCTCAGCCCTGGCCCCAGAAACCTGACCACAAAAAGCTGAACTGATAGCCCTCACTAGAGCACTAACAATAGGAAAAGGGCTTTGTCTAAATGTGTACCCAGATTTCAAGAACGCCCTTACAACCTTGCATGCACATGGGACCCTGTACAAATAATGAGGGTGGATAACCTTAGGAAGCAAGTCCATCAAGTATGGCCCCAAGATATTGACATTATCAGGTGCATACTACCTACAGCTTTCAAAACTTTAGGAAAAGTAGAATGTATGAATAGAACCTTGAAATCTCAGTTGTCCAAACTTTGCCAAAAGGTTTACCTGAAGTGGCCCCAGGTTCTTCCTATAGCCCTTCTTAGGATATACTTAGCCCCTCCTAAGTCTTTAGGAGTTCCCCTTTTTGAGATTCTGAGAATCTGTAGCCTATTTATAGGGAATAAAAGGAGATGTGAGACAGATAGAATCTGAAATTATTAGGCATGAACTATTGGTTTTAAGTTCTGTTTTGCAGAGTCTTCATACCTGGGTACAAAAATCGATCACCCATCAATTTGCCTGAACCCCTGCATCCTTTCAAGCCTGGAGTCTCGGTGTGGATCAAAGAGTGGAGAAGGATACCGTTAGCCCTGCATTGGAAGGGACCCTATGTTGTCATCCTGTCAACTCCAACTGCAGTAAAAGTCGCAGAATTCGAACCTTGGATCCATTATAGTCGAGTAAAGCCAGCAACTGCTTTTGAACCTGATCACTGGACTACTGTACAGCATCCTGAGACTCCATTGCGCCTCACCCTACGACAACAACCACGGACCTAAGACTTATTGGTCCCTCAGAAACTGCACTATTTCAAGACTATCTGTTTATCTGAAGGTAAGCCTCGCATCTGGAGAAAGCTGCAATCATCAGAAATAGACTGTGTTGTGTTAAGAAATTGAGTCTTCTAAGAAACTGTGTTCAAATACTCTGATCTCCTCAAGGCAATAATAGCCTGAGAGACTGCACTATGATATTTTAAGAACCTGAAACATCCCAGAGGACAGTGATACTTTGGGATCTACAGCCCTACTCCTGCCACAAAGCTGGTAGGTCTACGTACGGCAGAAGCTTGAGGATCTACAATCAACTCTACATTTGTTATCTATTGTGGATGCCAACAGTTCCACCAATTCTCCAGAGACTATGCCCATTATGAATTCTTATTATTGCTTTATTTTGGCAGCAGCCTTGGAGTGCTTTGAAATGACTTTTGCTTTACCTCCCTGTGCAGCCTGTATAAGTAACACACGAACTGGGCTAAAGGTTCTTCATGCCTCCCAGAACTTGTTTCTTGACCTTGCCGAAGCAGTAGCATCTAGTCTCCACATTTATGACTGTTTGTTCTCAAGAACTGAATTATTCCATCCCCTATGATCAGACTGATTTACATAATACTACTAGTGAGTGGGTATTGGCCCACCCCATTGTTGACAGTTTGTGTTTTGTTCGCACCGGACCACAATTTGCTGTGAAGATCGGACAGCTGGACTGTCTAAATCAGAAGTTTTACAACAGCACAACAAAGAAGACATCTTGGTGGTCCGGCATAAATGCTCCTGAACCTTCTAATCCTTTAGTTCTTTTTCCCACTCTTGCCAAACTATGGACTTTGACTATCTGCTTGTTGCTCCCTTGTTTCTTGTCATTTTGCTTGCGGATGCTAACTTCAGTTATTAATAACCCTGTAGAGCGTAAGGCAGCTACAAAGCTACCAGCTATGTGAAACTACTACCCTATACCACAGAGTGATATCTTTACCTAGTATTATGTGATTTGATTCTCACCCTTTCTCACTTGCGGGTGAGAATAATCAAAGGGGGAATGTGGTAGGCGAAGGCCTATGATCCATGCTAACTGAACTAAACAGACAGGCCTAAGCAGCTTGACCTGTAAATGAAGCCTGTAGTTAGGCCCAGAGGAATGAAAACCCCCCTGAATGATGACACCGTAGAATTGAAACTTAACTGAACACAATTTAGTATAGCTAAGCAGAATCGAAACTTAGAAAATATAGAAAAACAAGTCTAATTGGTACTGATAAGAGAGCACAGCTTCTATGGAATTAATTAACTCTGCAGAAAGCAAGGTTACAGTGCCCCGCTCTCACTCATATTCTAGCAAGCCAGTGACCTTGGAGGAGAGAAGTATCAAAAGTCTAAGAACTGTCCATTGTAATGAGGACTGAAAGGGGGGCAACCAGGTGCTGAGCCCAGATCAAGGTCCTCATTGGATAGCTACGAAGTGATACCGGGACCAATAGATGGGTGAGAGGGGTTACTGAGACCAATGAAAAGTTTGCCTATGTCTAGAATGGAGAAGAACGGTATAAAAGTTGTTGTTTTGCTAGAAACCATTGCTCAGCCATTTTGAATTTGATTCTGCTTGAGTCTTGTGCACAAATAAATGATTTGGACCTTCTGAACTGACTCCTGGTATCATTGGTTTGTCTGCGCTCTGCTGCTACATTAACACTCCCTACACCCTTCTTCAGGAACTCCATTCCTCTGGCAGATCCTTTTTATCTGTGTGCTTCTCTGCCACTGCAAATGCTCGTTCCATCTTGCTGCTCCATATGCTTGGAACAAACTACCTGAGTTAGTATGCCAGACTCCCTCTCTGGCCCTATTCAAATCCAGGCTAAAATCACACCTCTTCAAGGCTGCATTTGGATCCTGATCCCCTTATTCTCCTGCTTATCACCTATATGTATCTTGTCATTCCCCTTGAATAACCCTAGTCCCCAGTTGTTGTCTTGATTAGATTGTAAGCTCTGATGAGGAGGGACTTACTTGTACATGGACAGCCTACATACGCCTTGCAGCACTATACAAATGATAAGCAGTAGTAGTAGTGTCCTTCCTAAATAAATTATAGCCTGGTATAATTACATCCCAGTCATGGTTCTCCGTGAACCATGTCTCTGTAACCACCATTAAATCCAAGCTAGTCTCTTCCATTAATGTCTCAACATCCAGAATCTTATTTCTCATACTACAGATGTTCCCTTTTTGCACATATTAGAGGTATTTAATGATTTACTTACCTGAGGGCTTTCACTTACCTGGGGCTTTATTCACTTGTCCCCATCAAATCTAGTTTAAAGCCCTCTTTAGTAGATTAGCCCAGGAATCTCCAACTCCAGTCCTGGAGGGCCACAAACCAGTCAGATTTTCAAGCTATCCATAATGAATATGTATGAGATAAATGTGAATACAATGGGGGTATGGCATGCAAATTTATCTCATGCATATTCATTAACAAAATTAACAATTACAAATAAACTATGGTACTGAGAGATTTTACAAAACAAAACACCCCACAACTCTCAGACCTTAAACTAACATACAATACACTATACCAAATTTAATTAAGCCAAAAATAGGTCCAACATCTTATGAACCTGACCCACACAGGGGCAGCAGCACACTCTAGTATTAAATATTTAACTAGGGAGAAAAAGCCTCAGGATAACATCTCGTTCCTCTTTGTGGCTACTTAAAGTCATAGGGTTACAACAAAGTCAACATCACTGGCTTAATTACATTTCTTTTTTTTGGTGAATATAGTGTTGCCTGTGTGCTGCCTGTGTATGTTCCAAATGTACCCTTCTTTAATAAATCCTTGTAACTGCTCTAATGAGATACTGTGTCATTCCTGATTGGTTGCTGTCTTTAGTTTAAAACTGGTGGCGTCAGATGCCAGTCTTTGCATGGAATTTATTCTGGCTGATATATAAAGCTTCTTCGGGGGTTAAACTAAGTGGAACAAAGATCTTTGTAGAGTTAATCTTGTGTGTTTTATGGATTCAAGATTGGGGTAGTATGCTGGCGGTTTTTAGAATTTAGTGGAGGCACTTGGCTGTGGGTTGAGGTAGCTGCTGGTAGAAGTGTCTTGTGGGCAGCTTTGGCAGTTTCATGACAGAAGAGAGGACGATGTGACAGAAGCTGGCTGTCTTCAGATTAGTAAATTGTATAAGACAGTCAGTTAAAAAGTTCATAAGGTTTTGTTGACTTTATTTCCTCCATAGGTATTACTATTAGAGTATTACAATTTGAGTATTTTTTAAGAGCTCACTTTGCCTATAATGTGATCAAATTGACCGGTGGTTTTAGTAGCGGCTATTGCTGAGGCACCTCACAGTATCTTCTGCTTTGTCAAGTTTAAGACTTTTTTCAGTTTCAGAAATGGATTATAAGATTGTATATATTAATAAATACTTTTACATTAATAAAGATTGGGAGTTTTTAAGCCAGAGATGTTGAGCTCATTGTATCCCCTATGGCTTTAAGTAGCCACATAGAGGGACGAAATGTTATCCTGAGGCCTTTTCTCCCTAGTTACATATTTACATACTAGAGTATGCTGCTGCCCCTGTGCCGGTCTTGTTCATAAAATGTTGGACCTATTTTTGGCTTAATTAAATTTGGAATACTGTATTGTATGGTAGTTTAAGGTCTGAGAGTTGAGGGGTGTTTTGTTATGCATATTCATTAGGGATGGAGGAGTGGCCTAGTGGTTAGGACAAGGTACTTCGGGCCAGAGGGCCAGGGGTTCAAATCCCACCTGGGGACAGCAATCTCAGGCCGGAGGGACTGGGATTTCTAGTCCTATAGGCACTCCTTGTGGTCTTGGGCAAGCCACTTAACCCTCCATTGCCCATGTTCCCTGTAAGTATTAGCATATGTGTGTCATATCCCCTCATGTTAAATGTATCTCCCAATTGACCGCTTTGACCCGGTGAAAAGCAGGATATAAATACAGCTAAATAAAATAAAAATAAACAGCTAAATAAATATCCTAAAAACCTGACTGGTTTGTGGCATTCCAGGACTGGAGTTGGAGACCTATGGGTTAGCCTGTCTGCTGTGGAAGACACTTTGACCCTTCCTGGATAGGTAAATGCCATCTGTACTCAGCAGCCCTTGGAAAATCATCCCATGGTCCAGGAAACTAAAACTCTCTGACATCATCCATGCAGTCACCCATTCATCTCTGCGATGCAAGCTTCTTAGCCTTTACCCTCAACAGAGAGGATTGAGAAGAGCACCTGTGCACCTATCTGCTTCACCTTCTTTCCCAGAGCCATGAAGTCACTTTTGATATGCTCGAAGGGATACATAACAGTATCATTTGTGCCAATATGGATGAGCAGCATCCGATAATAGTCAGTAGGCTTGATGAGTCTCAGCAAACTCTCCGTAACATCTTGGATTTTGGCACCTGACAGAGAGCACGCCTCTTGGGACATCAAGTCTGGCGGGCAGATGAACACCTCAGTACTCCTCAATGCACCTTCACTAAAAATGTTGCAATATGTAGTGATGTATTCATGTTCCTGGACATGGCCCTGAGGACCAATGTGTAGGGCAGGAATGGTGGATGGATTCACAGCTAGAGGTTACAAGATACAGACAACATAAGCCAATGGAGAGCATGCCCTGGGTGATAAGAGACCTTTATTAAACATAGCCCATCTGGGCTCCTTAGAATACAACCACTGGATCTCAACAGAACATGCATAACCCTCATAACTTCCCCTCTCACCCACAAGGAGTGGGGGGCAGAGCTATTTGCCATCAGCTGCTTCATAGCTAGCAGGATGGCACATAGCTCTGTCTGCATGCCCTCGAGATGAGTCACTATGAAAACCATGGAATTCAAGAGATCCCTGAAACTCTGCTGCGTCTCACATTGCGTGAACACTATCTGCAACAGGATTTCAGGGTCTTCAAATTCCATAGGCACCTCATGGGGGCCCACTCGGTTGAGCAAGCAGGCAGCATGGATGGACTAGGTGGCTAACAACTGCAGTGGGTCCTCAGGCTGCCACTCTACCTCGCCCTCCTCACTCATCCTTCCTCTTCTTCCTGCACTGTCTCTGCAACTGGAGGTCAGGGCCCTGGTGCAGGTGTTAGATGCCAGGGTTCTGATGCAGGTACTGGAGGCCAGGGCTGCTGATGCTGCTCTTCCTCCCCTTCTCCAAAGTGAGAGACTGCAGTGGCAGATGGGTGAGGTAAAGATATATACTGTCATATCCACAATATTTGTGCATTGCTGCTGTCAACATTTACATTTCTTTGTTTCCTTAACTGGGAAGCCATGTCTCAGAGTTACAATATTCTGCCACAGCACTTTCCATGGCGGTAGGGAAAAGGTTAGGGGTATTTAATAGGCTGAAGGTCTAAGTAGGGCAGCAGGTATCCTAGCTGTGTAGGTGACAGTATGCCCTCTATATGTAGTATACAGTAGCTGTTTTGGAATGATATAGGTGACCAACTGTATTTTCTCTTTCTCCACATCTGCTTTGTCTATGGTACCAGTGACTTGCGGGAGCTCCCATAGGTCTGACACTGCAGGGATGTGCATATCAGTGTCAGTTGAGCATATTGGATCTGGGTTGTTGTGAGAAGGTGTGCTAGGCAATCATCATACTGTGGCACTTCATGGGTTTGCTTTTGTGCAAACCTCTACATTTCTCTAGGTATGTGTATTTGGTAGGCAATTTGGTGTCATTTATTACTTGCTGTCTGGTACCCAACCAATACAGGGACAAACGATCAGAGACTGTTGCTGCTGTCTGCTAGATGGATGTGTTGAGCCCAAGTGCCCACTCCCTTTCCTCCACTCCACATGTGTGCGAGTCATGATGGAGCATGTGTACATCCCATCCACACAGGGCTGGTGCATGGCTGCATGTCATAATATAGACATCCTTGTCCTTTTGGCCCTCTCTATGACCTCTGGGTCCAAGGCAGACACTTCCAGTATGCTTCAGACCATGACAGTCATCCACCACTGTCATGCCCCACGCATGCCATATCTAATCATTACACTTCTGCACTCAGGTCTCTGACTCTTGTCCTTTCCCTAGGTATAACAAAATTTATGAAAATTACTCCAATGAAACAGACTTTAACAGAAAAACTCGGAGGGTTTTATGCTTCAATAATTTATACTGTTGCACGGAAGTTGTCTCAGACTAATCGGCTGGAAATAACTGGATTGAGAAAACTCGTCATTAACACCAGCTCAGCCTAAGTACATCAATGACATCTTCCGGCATTTGTGAAAACTTTTCCATATACCCTCTCTCCTCTTGTGTGTCAAATTTTTGATTTTAACAGGTGCTTGCACTTGCACTTAACTGTGTATATCTTCTAAATAAATTTTCTTTCCAATTAATTGGAAAGAAAATTTATTTAGAAAATTTATTTAGAATTTATTTAGAAGATATACACAGTTAAGTGCAAGCACCTGTTAAAATCAAAAATTTGACACACAAGAGGAGAGAGGGTATATGGAAAAGTTTTCACAAATGCCGGAAGATGTCATTGATGTACTTAGGCTGAGCTGGTGTTAATGACGAGTTTTCTCAATCCAGTTATTTCCAGCCGATTAGTCTGAGACAACTTCCGTGCAACAGTATAAATTATTGAAGCATAAAACCCTCCGAGTTTTTCTGTTAAAGTCTGTTTCATTGGAGTAATTTTCATAAATTTTGTTATTAATTTATTACTCTAAAATATGACCCAAACTGCTTTCCCTAGGTATGGCAGCCTCCTTAATTTACCTCCTTCTAAATGGTATGGAAATGGGTAACATGTTTCTACAATCTATCACACTCATCCCCTCATATGCTATGAATACAGTTGATTTTTACACTTTGCTTGCCACTGTCATTACCATTTTGCCCTATCACCTACGCTGGTATTATATCCACAAAAACATCCAACATTCCAAAGGTCGGTCCCAGAATCATGGGGACTTCAGTTCCTATCGCTTCTTCTCTATTTCACCTTGGTGTTATTTTTGGCTCTCAGCTTATCTTTGATCAACAAGTTGCGGCCATGGTGTGTTTCTCTTTCTTTTCATTATGCATGATCTGTTCTATTCTATTCAGTGTCGGCCCATCCATTGTGCAATCATGTTGTTCGCATAGGGCCCCGCGTGAACTACATTCTCACATAATGGACGGCTTCAGAGGGAGCCGGGGAAGCCCGTGCGAGGCCCCAGGCTCCCTCTGCACAGCCACCAGCATGAAGTCTTTTCCTTCACGCTGGTGGCTGTTTCTGTGAAGCCACGAGTGGCAGGAAGGGTTAAAGGGCACTGCAAATAGGCTGTGATGGTGGGGGGGGGGGGGAACACGGACTGCAAATGGGCTGTGATGGTGGGGGGGGGGCTAGGACTGCAAATGGGCTGTGATGGTGGGGGGGGCTAGGACTGCAAATGGGCTGTGATGGTGGGGGGGGGGCTAGGACTGCAGATGGCCTGTGATTGGGGGGGGCTAGGACTGCAAATGGCCTGTGATGGGAGGGCTAGCACTGGAAATGGGCTGATGAGGAGCTGGAATAGGACTGGAAATGGGTTGATGGGGGGAGCTTGGACTGCATATGGGTAATGGGCTAGAATAGGACTGGAAATGGCTGATGGGGGAACAGTTCTGGAAATGGCCTGATGGGGGCTGGAATAGGACTGGAAGTGGGCTGATGGGAGTTGGAATAGGACTAGAAGTGGGCTGATGGGGGGCTAAGATTGCAAATTGGCTGATGGGGGGGCTGGAATGGAACTGGAAAAGATCATATGGGGGGCTAGGACTGAAAATGGGCTGATGTGAGGGCATGGGAGAATGGGACTAGAAGGGAGCAGATGCTGGGTGGGTCTAGAATTATAAGGGAGCTGATTTTGGGGGAGGACTAGAAGGGGATGGGGATGGGGAATGAGAATGGAGGGGAAAAGATATTTTGTGTGGGAGGGAAGAAAAGTCTACGATGGGCCGGGTATTAGGAGAGTAAATGGGGATTGAGAATGGAAGGATGAAATTTAAGTGGATGATAAAGGAATAAGGAAAGAAAGGGGGAAAGAGCAAAAAGGGAAAGATCAGTATGTTAAAGCAGATATAGAGAGAGAATGGAAAAAATCTAAAAGAGAAGAAAGGACAAATGGATAGCTCGCAGAAGACATGAAGAAACCAGAAAAAAGTGACTGGAACAATTGCAACTGAAAAACAAAAGGTAGAAAAATACTTTTTATTTTGAATTTATTAACTGGAATGTGTCAGGTCTGGGAAATGTGTATCGCTAACATCTTTGCGTTTTTGTTTAGTGCAAGAAGAAATTAATTTATAGTTTTATTTCTCCAGTGTTGTTGTACATTTTATGTTTGGCTTTTGGGGTTCCCAATTTAATTATTATCCTCCTATTTCTAAATTGTGATCCCTTGTTCTTTGTGTGGTGACGGTCTATGTTCTGCATGTGTAACCAAGCTGAGGTATTCTGTTCATGTAGTTTCTATTTGACAGTCCCACTTGTTCTCTTTCCCCCAGTGAGATATATTGGTATTCTCTGAGATGTATTGGTTTAATATTTGCAGTGTTGCCTTTTGATAGGTAGGGTTTGATGCTTTGTGAGTCCTGGTAGTGCTCTTATGATATGGTGGGCTTGCTATGGTTTCTAAATGGTCAGTGTTTATAGTACTTCCTAATGGCCTGGCAGTTGTCACTGCAATATAGTAACGTAGAAATCTGTTAGTCAATCTTTATCCAGACACTCATTAAGAGGCATGTTTACTAAAAGCACATGTTAACGTTACGCAAATATTTCTGCAAATGAGGCTTCTTATGCAAATGAGGCCCCGCAATTAATCTCCGCACCCTCCTTGGGCCGCCCCTGATTCTATTAACCATTTGTGCCTTTCGAAATCATGAATCACTCATCCATACATTGCTAACATCATGTCTAGATTAATGTAACACAGTTTGCAGTCCACTTATCTTAAAAAATTACAGATTATATACAACACAGCAATTCACCTCTTATCAAATACATCTAGGTTTGATTGTGTCTTCCCTCTTCTATTCAAGCACCACTAGCTCCCATTAACCTTCAGCTTTCATTTCAGAGTTCTTGTTCTCACTCGCAAGGCTTACTTTACAGATCTGCCAACTTCTCTCTCCATTTGGCTGGTACCCTACGCCCCTGGTAGGACCCTTCATTCACACAATACGAATCTACTGGTCATTCATAAGAACATAAGATATGCCATACTGGGTCAGACCAAGGTCCATCAAGCCCAGTATCCTGTTTCCTATTTCTTGAGTGAATATGCAGTAACTGATATATTAATATGTTGTAACACACCCCTATTTTTTGTCGGAAGTTATTGCCTTGAGAGATTGCTCCCTCTTGAAGCGTGACTTCCCTTTTAATCAATTTTGTGGTAAACTAACCACTTCATAAAATCAATGCTATATCACAATAACCTCTTCACTTGAAAACCAACCGAGGAGGCCTCTTCTAAACAGTCAAGAGCTCTCCCCTGCTTGTATCCAATTCTGCAGATCACAACGAACACAGCACTGCGTTTAGAGCCACTCTCTAATTTCTGGCCCTGTTTCAACGCTTAAGATTCTGCAATCAGCATATACTCATCTTTATGCAGCATCCAGCCTTAATAGCTTGTTCTTTTTGACGCTTAATCCGAAGAAGTATCCAAAGAAGTATCCAATTTGGCACTCTTCTTGTAATGGACACTTCCGTTAATGCAGTCTCACTTACTGATCAGGAAATTGCTAACATCGAGAGATTTTAAACCGTCCTCCAATTCGAGACCATTACGTCATAGCAAGCTCATCCAATCCAATTCCAGGTTTAACCCCTTAGGTTCCAGAGATCCAACTCGAAAAATCCAACTTTGCTCTAACCATTGGAGACGTTGTTCCCTGTCTCTTCCTCTAGGACTCTCTGGAACATGATCTATAATTCGCCATTTAAACTCTGCGAATGTATGCTGTGATTCCATACAATGCTGAACCAAAGGGGCAGAAACTACTGCATTCCATATTCGCGAAGCATGTTCTTGTAACCGGAGTCTTATCTTACGAATAGTCCGTCCTATATAAAGTTTCTCACATGGGCAGACTAATGCATAGACCACAAACGAAGTTGAGCACATAGTCGACCATTTAGAAACTTGCTTTATGGTAGTATTGGGGATATTCCATTCCTTTCCTTCAATAGTTTGCTGACATAAATCGCAAGCAGAACAAGAATAGTGTCCTAATGGAGACTCTATTGGATCCTGTAGAGATTTTAATCCTACATTCCCTATCAGATTACCAATATTCGGACCCCTAGTAAATGCAATTCGTAATGATTTTTGAAAACATGAATGTAGTGTTGATCAAAGTCTTGAACGGAACTCCCGGGATATGATGCAACGGTTACTACAAAGAGGTTATCCTCCGAATATAGTTAAACAAGCATGGACAAGAGCCAGGTTTACGCATAGAGAATGGCTGAGGGGCTCTGAAGCCACTCATGGATCTAAAGAAGTGGAATCAGATTATATAACGGGTATATTACCTTATATGTTAAACGTCAATAGGATCAGGGATATTTTAAGGAAACATTGGCAAGTATTAACACTACATTCATGTTTTCAAAAATCATTACGAATTGCATTTACTAGGGGTCAGAATATTGGTAATCTGATAGGGAATGTAGGATTAAAATCTCTACAGGATCCAATAGAGTCTCCATTAGGACACTATTCTTGTTCTGCTTTAAATGGCGAATTATAGATCATGTTCCAGAGAGTCCTAGAGGAGGAGACAGGGAACAACGTCTCCAATGGTTAGAGCAAAGTTGGATTTTTCGAGTTGGATCTCTGGAACCTAAGGGGTTAAACCTGGAATTGGATTGGATGAGCTTGCTATGACATAATGGTCTCGAATTGGAGGACGGTTTAAAATCTCTCGATGTTAGCAATTTCCTGATCAGTAAGTGAAAGTGAGACTGCATTAACGGAAGTGTCCGTTACAAGAAGAGTGCGAAATTGGATACTTCTTTGGATACTTCTTCGGGTTTGATTTATTTAAAGTTGAAGGAGAGGTTCTGGTCAAGGATAATACCAAGATATTTCACTTGGTTTTTTATGGTGATTGAGAGATCACCAATAGTAAGGGTTGAAGGTGGGGTATATGAAGAGTTGGAAAATACTTGAAGAACCTCTGTTTTGGATTGATTATTTAGGAGGTTGTGCTGGGAGAGCCAAGATTTTAGGCTAGTGAGGCATTTGCTTAGCTTAGCGAAATTAGGGCTTGTAAGGTTGAATGGGGTGTAGCACATGATGTCATCGGCATATAATTGGTACTGAATTCCATAGCTTTGGAAAATCTTGCAGACAGGTTGAAGGAAGATGTTAAATAGCAGTGCAGATAAACTAGATCCTTGGGGGACCACCTGTTTTAGGGTAAATGGAAGGGAGGTATCATTTCCAATACGGACATGTTGTGTTCTATTATCTAAGTAGGAGTGGAACCAACTTAGGGTTGTATCTCTCAGTCCTATTTCATGGAGTCTGTTTAGGAGTTGATGGTGGGGAAGAGAGTCGAAAGCAGAGGATAAGTCAAGGAATATGAGTAGGCATCCTTGGGTAGGATTCTGGGAGTGAAGGTACAAGGAATCTAGTAGTGAGGTAAGGAGGGTTTCTACTCCATGGTTCTTTTTGAAACCATGTTGGAATAAATCAAGGGGAGAGTGTTCATCAATATAATTCTAGAGTTGAGTTTGGACTAGTTTCTCGGTTATCTTTGCAAGGAAGGGGATACTAGAGATGGGCCTGTAGGAGGTAGGGGAGGTGGGGTCAAGTTTAATTCCTTTTAGGATTGGACGGATTGAGGCACACTTTAGAGGTGCTGGTACAGAACCAGACTGGAGGGAGGATTGTACAATATGAAGTATGTAGGGGCTAATGGAACTTCTGGTAGATTTAAGCCAGGGGACAGGGCAAGGGTCAAGGGCAGAAATAGAGGTATTTAGGTCCTTGATAACATTGGTTACATTTTCTAATGTGAGGGGTTCGAATTCATTCCAGGTATTCGAGGGTGTTAGCTCATGCGGTTGAGTGCTGTAGTCAACAATAGGTTGAGGGTCGATGGTTGAGGGGAGTGGGAGGAATTTAGAGATCAGGTGGTCAGCAATTGTTTGTGCAGTTATTTTTTGTGGCTGGTCCTGATGTAAGGGTTCATTTGTTAATGATTTGGCAATGGAGAATAGCTCTCTGGGTTTATTAAGTGAACATTGAATGATATTTTCATTATATTCTCTTTTATGGCTGAGGGTTTCAGAGCAGTAAGTTCGGAGTTTATTTGTGTAGGCCATATGTATGTTTGGGTCACGAGAGCGTCTCCATTTACGTTCAAGGCGTCTAAGTTCTCTTTTGAGGTTTCTTAGTTTTGTAGAGAACCAGGGGGCTCTTCTGCGGCGCTTTTGGGGAAGTTGTTTAGGAGGAAGTAGCGAGGCTGTTGAGAGGATTTCATTCCATTCGGTGATGTGGGACTCTTGGTTCAGGTTCTTACCGTTGAGTAAGTCAAGAGATGAAATTATTTGTTCTAGGAAGTTGGCTGCATTGAATTGTTTAAATTTATGGGTATGTTGAGGATGGGTGAGTCGTTGACTTATGTGAGCGGAGTAGGGGATTGAAAAGAGGATGAGAGAGTGATCTGACCAGGGTATGGGTTGGATAGAGTGTAGAATCTGGTCGGAGGATAATGATTGCTGAGGAATAAATATTAGGTCAAGGATATTACCTTTGGAGTGTGTAGGTTGTTCGAGTATTTGGGTGGAGAGCATTCATTGCTTGTAGGAATGTAGATGATTGTTTTGGGGTTGTAGAGTGTAAGTTTAGGTCACCTAGAATTATGAGTGGGCATGAGGTAGGTTGGGGGGAGCAGGCTGTGTCAAGGATCATGGAGAGATCAGTGGAGTCAGTTTGCGGTGCTCTGTATAGAAGGTGCAGAGAGAGAGTAGAGTTGGAGACTCTAATGGAATCCATGCCTGAGGTAGAGGTGGATTCAACTGTAGTGAATTGTAAGTGGGATCTTGATATAACAGCTACACCTCCTCCTCTGCCATTTGTTCTGTTGCATACGTTGATTGAGTATGCATTGGGGCATAATTGGTTTATTAGGACCACGTCAGAGTCTTGGAACCAAGTTTTGGTGAGGCAAAGTATATCAAGGTCATAATCCGATATTAGGTCGGCAATTAAGGTGATCTTTTTTCTAGCAGAGCGGACATTAAGTAGTGCACATTTGAGGGGAGGGTGGGGGAAAGTCAGGGGGAGGATTGGAGTTAAGGTTGGGATTTAGACTGATTGGTTTGAGTTTACATACGCGATGGTGGGGATTATAGTGAGTGTGAAAGAGGTATGGTGGGGTGTGTAAGTGTCTGACAGAGTGGATTATTGGGATAGGGGTGTTATAGGTTAATGTTAGGGCGTATGATAGGGTGAGCAAGGAGATATATAGTATGAGGAGACTGGACCACAGAGTCTCCTCATACTATATATCTCCTTGCTCACCGAGAGTTTTATCATTATCTTCCTCCACCATACCAGTCCACAATCCCCTGATTTAGCCCCCATGAACACGTTTGCTGCATGTCTCCTCATGGTTGTCCACATATTACCTCCACCGTAACCCCTCAAAATCTGCCACAGTCTGGTTCACCTTTAATGCCCCCATGCTCTATAAATGCACACTCTCCTGTCCCCCTTGTCTCTTCCCTCTGATACCTTGGGGTTCTCTGGACTCTTCCCTTTTTTTTCATGACCATCTTTCGACCTTCCTTTTTCTTTCTTTGTCAGATTTGTGCAGATTGCCCCTTCCTCTCCTCGCCTCGCCTTCTCTCACAACACTTCTTCTGTCCTCTGTCATTTCTAGGCTTGATTACTGTAACATCGCACACGCCGATCTTCCCCTTTATCAGCTCCGTCTCCAGCTTCTCCAAAACATGGCTGCCCGCGTACTCATGCACTCCTTCCACATCACCCCCCTTCTCATTCACCTTCATTGGCTTCCTTTCATGTACCGCATCAACTACATGATCCTCACTTTGGCTCACAGAGTCATCCACACTGGCATGCTGCAATATCTTACTAATCTCCTCCAGTTCCATACTCCCCACCGCCTCCTTAGATCCATTCACATTAACCGCCTAGTGCTTCATTCAGTATCCTATGCACATTTGGAGTAGACCCAAAACTCTGCCTTTTTCTTCTTGGGCTCTGCACTTTGCAACTCCCTATCTACCACCCTGCAGACAGAACTCTCGTTTTCCAAGTTTAAAACTGTTGAAAACTCACTTTTTTCATCTAGCGTTTGATCGCCATCTTCCCCAGTCTCTGTCAGTCACATCTTGCTCCTCCCCACTTTCCACGCCACGATGTTTCCTCTTCTCTGCCCCCTCCCTTCCTCCATCTCCTTATGCTATCTCTTTCTCAGCTATCCTGTCTAAATTATGGTGTTCCTTTCCTTTTTCCACACAGCCAATGTTGTTTGTAAACTGCTCTAAAGTCCTTAGGCCTGGGTGGTATATCAAAAATCTCAATAAAGATGAAGGAAGATAAAGATAAAGATACAACTAATCATTTGTATAGTACTACAAGGCATACGCAGCGCTGTAATAGAGACATGCAAGAGATGCTCCTTCCTCATAAGAGCTTACAGTCTAGTCAGGACAGACAACACAACAACTGGGATTGGGATATTTCTAGGAGAATGGTAAGATAACACATAGAAGGTGAACAGGAGACTGAGGGAATAAGGATCCAAAAGCAGTCTTGAAGAATTGAGTTTTTAGCCTAGATTTGAATAGGGCTAGAGATGAAGCCTGATGTACTGATGGGTAGTTTGTTCCAAGCATTAGGAGCAGCGAGGTGGAAAGATCGAAGCCAGGAGTTGGCAGTGGCAGAGAAGGGCATAGATAGAAGAGATCTGCCACAAGAGTAGAGTTCCCAAGGAGGGGTATAGGGAGCGATAAGAGAGGAAATATAATGAGGAGCAGCAGAATGAATGCACTTCTAGATCAGCAGGAGACATTTGAACTGGATGTGGAAATGGATAGGGAGCCAATAGAGTAACTTGAAAAGAGGGGTTACAGAGCATAGGGACACTGGTGGAACATTAGCCATGCAGCGGAGCTCTGAACAGATTGAAGTGGGAAGAGAAGATTCAGAGGGGAACCAGCAAATAGCTATACGGGAGGTGACTAGAGAGTGGATAAGGGTACCAGGTACTATGTTCAGAAAGGAAGGGGCATAGTTTGCTGATATTATGGAGGAAGAATTGACAGGTTATAGCTCAATGTTGCATGTTTGTGGAGAAGGAGCATGAGTCGTCAAAAAAGATCCCACGATTGCGAGCCAAGGAAGCAGGGAGGAGAGAGTGTTATTCACAGAAACAGAAAAAGGAGGAAGAGGGGAGGAGGGCTTAGATGGAAGATAAGAAGCTCAGTTTTGGCCATGTTCAATTTCAGATAGTGGCGGAAAATCCAGGTATCAATGCCAGATAAGAAGACAGAGATCTGCGCCTGGATTCCTGGACAGATTTCAGGTGCAAAGAGGTAGATCTGAGAGTTATCAGCATAAAGATGGTACTGAAAACCATGGGAGGAGATGAGTGCGACTAGGGACTGGTTGTAGGAGAAGAATGAAGATTGAGGATATGGCCAGGAACAAGTCATTGGAGACTTTGGAAAGAGCAGTTTCTGAAGAATATAGAGGACGAAAGCCAAATTGCAAGAGATCCAGATGGACTTCAGTGGAGAGAAAATCAAGAAAATGGCGGTAAACCGCATGTTCGAGTAGTTTAGAAAAAAAGGGAAAGAGGAAAATGGATTAGGGAGACAGGAAGGGTCTAATGAGGATTTCTTCTGGAGAGGTGTAACCACAGCATGCTTGAAAGCTGCAGGAACAGTTGCAGTGGAAAGTGATCGGTTGAGGATATGAAAGATGGAAGGGATGACAGTGGTAAAGATGGAGCTTCATGAGACAAGTGGAGATAGGATTGGAGGAGTAGGTAGTGAGTTTGGAGGACAAGGAAAGATGTGTGGTTTCCTCCTCAATGATCTTAGAAAAGGCAGAAAGTGTGACAGAGGTTGAGGGAAGGATTTGGGGGAGAAGGAGGGATGGATTTGTCCCCAGGGGAAACAAGAATATTCTTGTGGACTTTGTCATGGAAATAGTTTGCCAAAGTCTGAGTGGAAAGGGAAAGGGGGATTGGAGGTGGCAGCACTTTGAGAAGAGAGTTGAGAGTTGTAAAGAGATAGCGAGGGTCAGAGGCAAGAGATATAGTCAGGTGGGCATAGTAGTCCTTGCTTGGCAAGTGCTATGGCTGACTGAAAAGAGGTTATCATGAACTTGAAATGTAGGAAGTCCGCAAGGATGCGGGATTTGAGCCAAATGTGCTTATCTGAGCGGGCACAGGAACATAGGTAGCAGGTTTTAGAGAATAGCCAAGGCTGAGATACAGTACATCTCACAGGATGTGGCATTGGAAAAGCAAGAGCATCCAGAGCAGAGGCAAGAAAGCATAGTTACTTAGCTGTAACAGGTGATCTCTGGGAACAGCAGGAATTTAGTCTTCAAATATGGGTGACATTGAAACCATTGGAGCCCGCATGGGAACGCTCCCCAGGGTCCAATAAGAAAACCTTTGGGAGCATTCCACTGTGCCTGTGCAACTGCCTTCCAGCTCTCCCAACTCCTTCTCCTCAGTTGAGTTTGTAGCTGCGAAAAAAAGAGTAAAAACAACTCTACAATTCCAGGGGAGGAGGGTGGGTTGTGAAAACTAAATTCCTGCTGTTCCCGGAGATCACCCGTGACAGGTGAGTAACTATGCTATCTCCAGAAACAAGCAGGAATCTAATCTTCACATATGGGACTCCCTAGCTCCCAGATCTTAGGAGGTGAAGGAACCAGGCCAAAAAAAAGTATTCAGATAGTGTTCACCGACATATGGACATCCCCCTCATCCCTGCCACAGTGAACTGGTAAAAAGAGTTTTGGGCAAGGAGGAGTTGTAGCTATGTGCCAAATAGATGTTGGAGGGCTGCTTGGCCGAAGGCCGCATCCCGGCAGGGGTCTGTATCCAAGCAATAGTGGGTGGCATAGGGATGTATGGAAGACCAGGTAGCTCCCCTGAAGGAGGACAAATACGGCTCCTTACAGGACAAAGCGTGCAACTCCGAAATTCTTCTAGCTGAGCAAATAGCCACCAGAAACACAGCCTTCAAGGTCAGATCCTTCATCGAAGAAGTGCCCAAGGGCTCAAACGGCGCTCTCACCAGCACCTCCAAGACTAAATTCAGATCCCATGCCGGCACGGGACTCCGCTTCGGAGGTCGCGTAAGTAAAACAGCTACA
This sequence comes from Ichthyophis bannanicus, assembly GCA_033557465.1. NCBI lineage: Eukaryota > Metazoa > Chordata > Amphibia > Gymnophiona > Ichthyophiidae > Ichthyophis > Ichthyophis bannanicus. The sequence goes on from CM066046.1 coordinate 40,091,191, forward strand.
TAACGACACTTGGAGTTATGTACTTTAAAATTTGACTACACGTCAGAATACAGTATGTACACCAGATTGATTTTAATCAAATTAAATGAAAATAGACGATTACTAAATGAAGTGGGAAATTTCTAGTAATTACAATCATAACTTTTAAATTTTAAGACGTCTGTGTTGTTTTCTATCAGAATCAGAGCCGTAATTTTTGTGCGCTCTGTTGTAAATTATGTGCGCTCGCTCGGCGAGGTGTGTGCACGCGCACACGCGCACAGCTTAGAGGGAACAGTGCTGCCAACTGCACCCGCAAGGAGCTAGCTGCTAGACCCTTTTCTACTCCATCCTGCAAAAAGGAAAGGATCTGCGGCACCGAGGCCCCTAAGGGCCTCAGCTTCCACTCAGAACACCAGGCTTCAAAAATCCGCCACACTCGGATGTACGCCAACGAAGTGGAGCGCCTACGCGCCTTCAGCAAAGTAGAAATGACCGCTGCCGAGTAACCCTTTGCAGTCATCCTAGCCCATACAAGAGCCATGCCATAAGCGAGAACTGAGCCACCTGGGGCATGCGTAACGGGCCCTGTAGCAAGAGGTCCTCCCGAAGAGGAAGCCTCCATGGCCTATCCACTAGCAGCCGCACCAAGTCCGCATACCAAGGTCTTCTGGGCCAATCGGGCGCTATTAGAACCATCTGGCCGCGGTGCCTTTCTATGCGCTGCACCACTCGGTCTATGAGAGTCCACGGCGGAAACACATAGAGCAGCCCCTCTTCCGGCCACCGCTGAGCCAACGCATCGAGACCCTCTGACATTCGTTCGACCCTCCGGCTGAAGAAGCAGGACACCTTCGCCAACTCGAATCTTGCCATTAGATCCATTAGAGGAAGCCCCCATCGCCGCACCAACAACCGAAAAATGTCCGGGTGAAGCTCCCACTCCCCCGGGTCCACCCTGCGGCGACTTAGAAAATCCGCTACAACATTGTCTACTCCGGCCACATGCTGAGCCGAAAGAGCCACCAAATTTCGCTCGGCCCACTTCAAAAGCTGGTTCGCCTCCGCTTCCAGCGTCACACTGCCGGTGCCCCCTTGACGAATGATATAAGCCACGGTCGTCGCATTGTCGGACAGCACCCGTACCGCCGTCTGCCACACCAACGCCTGAAACTCCTGAAGAGCCAAAAACACCACCCTCATCTCTAGACGGTTGATGGACCATTCCTGTTCCTCCAGCGACCACTGCCCCTGAGCAAACCTGCCTTCGAAATGCGCACCCCACCCTACGAGGCTGGCATCCGTCGTTAACAACCTCCATGACGGAGGCTCCAGAGGCACGCCCTCCTCCAGGTTTTCCATCCGCAGCCCCCAGAGAAGCTCCCGACGCACCTCTAGGGGACAAATTAGCCTCTGAGACAACGCATTGTTCTGATGAGACCACTGCCAGAGCAGCGCGCTCTGCAACGGCCGCATATGAGCCCTGGCCCACGGCACCACTTCGATCGTAGCCGCCATTGTTCCTAGCACCTGCAGATACTGCCACGCCGTCAGCGCCTGCCTTGCCAGAAACCTGACCACGAGCCCTCGCAACCCCTGCGCTCTGTGGATCGGGAGAAACACCGCTGCTTTCCTTGTGTCGAAATGCGCCCCCAAATATTCTAGAGACTTCGAGGGAACCAAGCTGCTTTTTGCAAAATTGACCACCCAGCCTAGGCTTTCCAACAATTGTACTACCCGAGCGGTGGCCACTATACTCTCCTCTCTCGACTTTGCCCGAATCAACCAATCGTCCAAATAAGGATGCACCAGCACTCCTTCCTTGCGGAGCGCCGCCACCATGATCTTGGTGAACGTCCGAGGCACTGTCGCCAACCCGAAGGGCATCGCCTGAAACTGAAAATGCCCCATAGGTACCGTGAACCTTAGAAACCTCTGATGCTCCTGCCGAACCGGGATATGGAGATAAGCCTCCGTGAGATCCAACGACGTTAGGAATTCGCCCGCCCTGACCGCCGCAATGACCGAGCGCAGCATTTCCATCCGAAAGTGGGTAACCCGAAGACAGCGATTCACCCTCTTTAAATCCAGAATAGGCCGAAACATGCCCTCCTTCTTTGGAACCACAAAATAGATGGAGTAGCGACCGCAGCCGCACTGGTCTGAAGGAACGGGTACCACTGCTCTGAGCTGCAGCAAGCGCTGCAGCGTTTCCATGACCACTTGCACCTTCTGCGGAACTCTGCAAGGAGATTGGACAAAGGAATCTAACACAGGTCAATGGAGCTCTAGAGAATAGCCTTCTCAAATAACTTCCAAGACCCACTGATCTGAAGTAATTTGGACCCAAGCAGGGTAAAACTCCCGCAACCGTCCTCCCACGGACACCACCTCTGCCTGAGCCCGCCTCATCTCATTGGAACTTCTTAATGTTTGAGGATTGGAAAGGCGCAAAACCCCTGCCCCCCCCTCGAAAACCTCAAAATCCCTGCCCCCTAACGGGAAACCTCCCTCGCTGGGGCTGTCCAAAACGAGAGGCCCGAAATCTACGAAATTCTCTTGAAGACCCTTGGGAGCTCGAAGCCCCCCGGCCCTGCTTCGGCTTATCTTCTGGCAATCGACCTACCTTGGACTCCCCAAGATCCTTAACCAACTTCTCCAACTCCTCGCCAAACAAAAGCTTACCCCTAAAAGGGAGTTCGCTGAGACAAGCCTTAGACGAAACGTCTGCCGACCAGTTTCGCAACCAAAGATACCAGCGTGCAGCCACCACCGACGCCATACTCTTAGCCAGGCCCCGGATAAGGTCGTAATAAATGTCCGCCAAATACGCGGTGCCCGACTCCAGCCGCGTTACCTCATCTAAGTGCCCCTCCAACTGATCCCCCTGCAACCTTTGGGACCAGCGCAATCATCCTCTCACCACCCACGCCCCCGCTATCGTGGCCTGCAATGAAAGGGCACCAATATCAAACACTTGTTTCAGCAAAGTATCTAACTTCCTATCTTGCACATCCTTCAATGCCGCAGCTCCTTCTACCGGAATCGTAGTCTTCTTGGTCACTGCGGACACCGCGGCATCTACCTTTGGAGAGCGGAAAAGCTCCCTATCCTGGTCAGAAAGCGGGTAAAGTTGAGCCAAGGCTCTTGAGCCACGTAGAGCCGACTCCGGACAGTCCCACTCCTCCTGAATCATGCTTGTAAAAACCCTATGAACAGGAAACACTCTCTGGGACGTCCGAACCGCTTGCAAAAGCAGATCCTCCAAAGTTTCCTACGCTACTGTCCCCCCCGAGGGCATGTTTAACGTCTTAAGAGTCTCGGCAATCAAGGCCGGCAACTCCTCTCTTCGAAACACTCTGACTACTCTACTCTGTTGCTCCAAATCAGGCAATTCTCCCTCTTCCAACTCGCTTTCCGAGGCCTCATCTCCGTCCTCGTCCGCCCCTTCCAGCTCCTCCTCGAGCCGAGAAGGCGAACCATCTTCCACCACCGCTTTCTTGTGCTTGGCTGGAACAGCCTCCTCTTCGGGCAGGCCCCCGACCCGGCCCGCTTCTGTCCCCTAGGACCGAGCCCCCACATAGGCTGCAGCAAGGCAAAGGCCTGATTCATGAGAGAGAAAAAAATCAGGGGGTATCCCTGGAGCCCCCCCTGCCTGGCTCAAACTCATTGGTAGCGAAGTGACGTCCGCCGAAGAGGGTCCGGCCACCGGCTGTGCTGGACTCAAGGATGGAGGCAGGGATTAACCCGACTCCCCGGGAACTACGACCTGCTCCCCAGGGGAACCCCCTAACGCCTTATCCATAATCTCTGCTTCCAAAGTGCAGGCTCTACACACCCCTGAGTCCAACACCTCGCCGCGTCTGGTGCCAAAGACCAAACAACGTGGCTTAGCAGGCATCCTATCAAAGGTCCGGGAACCTCCTATGTCCCCTCTTTTTTTTTTTTTTTTTAAACTGCTGTGCACCCACAGGACCACCGCCGCAAAGATGACAAGACAGCGCAGCCTTACAATGAGCCTTTTGGACAAAGTTTCTATTTTCCTTTTTGTTTTTTCTTTCCAACCACACAGAAACCTGCACCCTCTGGTAACTAGCTGGTACTAACTAACAACCTACTCAAACGAGGCCTAAAACACGCTCTCAATAGATAAGTGCAAAATGTTTAAACCGCGGCAGCCCAAAATGGCCGCCGTGAAGCTTCCCGCTCAGATACACACGGTCTGCCCCTCTGAGCGCCGGCTAAGCGCGCGCCCTAAGGCTGCCTTTGTAAACCACTCCTTTTTAAACTCTCCTTGCTGCCCTACCACGAAAACCGCGGCTCGCCACCTTCCGACTTACCTCTCGCAGAGGAATGAGAAGGGAGCCACCTGAGTGCCGGAGCTCAGCCGTACCGCGGCTTCGGCTCCAGCGGGCCTGCACCAATCACCCCTGCAAGACTCCTGCTTGCCACGTGGTGCCCCGCCGCTGCTGACTCGGCCTTCCACCTGCTCCTCACCCTTTGCTGCGGGTTCGGGAGCAGGGAGGCACAACTGCTGCCGGAACTCGGCAGCTGCTCGTTTACTCGATGGGGAAGAAACCCTGAGGGGGGAAAGTGTGGGGGGGGGGGGGAGAGTGAGGGAGGCTCAGCATCACAGACAGGAGCTCTACCAGCAGCAGCAGTCCTACAAAGCAAAAAGAAAACCAAAAACCAATTAGGTAAGCCTAAAAATTAAACTGAAACCCCAACTGTAAAACAGAAAAATGTAAAAGGGAAATCTAAAGGGAATTTAGCTCTGCTTATTTGCGCCACCTGAGCCCAGTCCCAGGCTCAGATGTCTCTCCAGCTGCTTGGAGACTGAAAGTACTGGTGGAAGGGGGCGGTACTTGCCTACTTATACCGGTGACATCAGAACGATGACATCTTTAAGTCTCCAAAGCTTCTGGAGGACGTACTAAACTCTATGGTTCCGGGACTGGACTAGAGGGATGCAAAGGAACAGCTTTTACTACATGCTCCGGTAATGAATTCCAGAGTTTGATTATGCGTTGAGTGAAAAAATATTTTCTCTTATTAGTCTTAAATGTGCTACATTGTTGCTTCATTGTGTGTCCCCTAATCTTTCTATTTTTTGGAGGAGTAAACAACTGATCTACATTTACCCATTCTATTCCACTTGTTATTTTATAGACCTCTATCATATCTCCCCTCAGCCATCTCTTTCCCAAGTTGAAGGGGCTTAATCTTTTAAGCCTTTCCTTGTAAGGGTATCCTTCCATCATTTTGGTGGCTCTTCTCTGTACATTTTCTAATTCTGCTCTATCCTTTTTAAGGTATGGTGACCAGAGTTTGCAGATAATATTCAAGGTTAGCTCACACCATGGAGCAATACAGTGACATCCGAACAGTTAGAGAAAAAGACAAGATGAAGGCAGTGGCCATGCTTTAGAGTAGGGGCAGTCGAGCACTGCTGAAGGTAGTATGAGGAGGTAAGGCAAAGGAACTTTAAGGCATAAGAGTCAGAGGGGTCATCAACATGAATGTTGAAGTCTCTAAGAATAAGGGAGGGGGAAGATGCATCAAGAAAGAAAGAAAAGTAGAGGTGGTCTTATCAGAGGGTCAATAAATGACAACTATCTGGAGAGGTAGTGGAGTAAAAAGGCAGATGAAGTGGACTTCAAGGGAAGGAAAGGAATGAGACTAAGGCAGAAGGAGGGGTTGAAATTAGCAGGAATGAGAGCGTATCTAAGTCTAGGAAGGAGGTTTCTACCATGTGGTGTTCTATTTTTTGATCCCATCGATATGGAACACATTTGCCAGTGCACATTCATACTGAATTCCCTTTGAAAAAGTTGAAGGCTCTTCTAAAAACCCATTTCTCTCAGGCGTTTCCTGGATTGTCCTGTGTAGGGTAAGAGTGATACCATGACTGATCTGTGATATTAGTAAATGTGCAGCTTTGTCTACTTTTTGCTCTCTTGCTTTCCTTTTAAATATATGGAGTTCCCTGCTGCTCCTTATGCCTGGAACAAACTAACTGAGTCTGTATATCAGGCTTCTTCTCTGGCCCTTTTCAAATCCAGGCTGAAAAGTCACCTCTTCGTTGCCGCTTTTGAATCCTGATCCACCTAATCTCCTTTGTATTTCCTTACCATTCCCCCTAGATGTATCCTTGTCCACAGCTGCTGTGTTGACTAGATTGTAAGCTCTGATGAGCAGGGACTGTTTTTTATGTGTGTGTGTGTGTGCAGTGCTGCATATGCCTTGTAGCGCTATAGAAATGATTAGTAGTAGTAGTAGTAGAAGAAAGTGTTGCACATTAGTGAACAGGAGCATCCTGGCCATGGATGGTCCTTGTCACCCTTATACTGTCTTTCCTGTTCCTACAGACCACCTCTGTAGGGTGCGGGGGGGGGGGGGTTGCCTTCGTCTGGATGACTGGGGCTGTAGTACTTGGGCTGTTAGGGGTGGGTTGGGTTCCCATCCCTACCTTTGTCTGGATGACTGGGGCTGTAGTACTTGGGCTGGTAGGGGTGGGTTGGGTTCCCATCCCTGCCTTTGTGACCTGAGAGCAGCTCATGATTAATGTAAAAGGCGAGCCTCACCTCTATTCATGTTTTTGGTTTTATCACTTTCTAGGTGCTCAAAGTGACCTAGAACGCACAAACAGGCAGATTGCAAAGCACTGTATGACTGGATAGCCTATGGTACTGTAGTGAGTGTTTGATGACTGTTTGATGGCACTTAAATGTAGAGACAGGCCGAAAGTTAGCAACAAAAGTTGCCATAGCTCATACACTGTATGCAGTGATGTGACCATCAAGAGAGAGGCCTGCCTGAGCAGGCATAAGAACGTCTCGTAGATGGCTTGCGTGATGCTAGCAAAATGTCTTTGACCTGCTGAGGATGGTCGAGATTATCCAAATCTATGCTTTCAGCAGCCAAGCCGTGTGCTAGAGGGCCCATGGGGTAGGATGGAGGAGCGTCTCATGTTCCCAAAAGAGGAAGTTGGGCACGTACCGCAAGCTGAGAGGTGGAGTCTGTGCTAGATGATGCAGCAGAGGAAACCATGACTGGCGTGGCCAGTAAGGGACTATTAGAATCATGGAGCCCTTGACGGCCTGCAACTTGAACAGGGTCTTAGATATTAAGGGGGATGGGTGGGAATGCATAGAGCAGGTACCTCCCTCAGTGAAGAAGGAGGGCATCTGGTGCCTGATTGTGTCGAGCGGGAAGCCTCGAGCAAAACAGCGTCAGTTGTGCATTCTCCTGGGTGGCGAGCAGATCTATTTTGGGGGACCCCCACAAATGGAAGATCCAGGAAGCCATTTCCTGATTCAGAGTCCACTTGTGTGGACGAAGGATACAGATGAGCCTTTCTGCTAGGAGGTTGAGTTTGCTGGAGAGATACACCACCCTGAGATAGATGCGGAGTGCAATGGAGAAGAACCAGAGGCGAACGGTTTCTTGGCAGAGGGGATAGGAACCTGTTCCGCCCTGTTTCTTCATAGAGAACATCGCTACCTGACTGTGGGGTTGAAAAACCTGAAGGGCATTCATGACAGCACAAAGCTCGAGAAGATTGATCTGCATCTGAGACTCTTGTTGTGTCCACCGCCTTTGAGTGGTGGTACTGTCCAGATGTGCCCCCACCCGAGTTTGGATGCATCCATTGTTAGGGTGCATTGAGGTGGAGGCATCTGAAAAGGTAACCCTCCAAGTAAGTTTTGAGCTGTGCACCACCACTAAAGGGAGTAGACCAGAGGGTGTGTGATGCAAACCTTGTCAGAGAGACACCCGGTCGCCCGAGTCCATTGAGAAGAAAGTGCCCATTGAGCTTGTCGCATGTGTAGCCGGGCATATGGAACAACATGGACCATACAGACCATGTGATCCAGAAGGTGAGGCATCTGTCGAGCGGTGACGACTGTGCTGCTTCTTACAGTGTTGGCCAGCTGGACAAGACAGACAGAGCGATCCTGTGGGAGAGAAAGCTTGCGCTTGACGAGTGTCCAGGAGCGCTCAGATGAATCGAGCTGCTGGGATGGCACTAGGTGAGATTTTGGAAAGTTTAAAACAAACCCCAGATTCTGAAGCACTGTAATGGTGCAATGAAGAGATAGCTTTACCTCTTCTAGGGATTCTCTCCTTATTAACTAGTCGCCTAAGTAGGGGAAGACAAAGATTCCCAAAGTATGAAGGTAACCTGCAACTATCGCCATGCACTTTGGGAACACTCTGGGTGCAGATGCCAGTTCGAAGGAAAGCGCACGATACTGGTAGTGATTTTGCTGAACCCTGAACCGCAGATAATGTCTGTGTAGAGGATGGATGAGCAAATGAGTGTATGCCTCATTGAGGACTAGAGAACATAGCCAATCGTTTCTCCGGAGGTATGGCAGAAGTGTTCCAAGGGAAATCACCTTGACGATGCTGAAGCAAGAGAAATCAAGTCTGAGGCAAACAGAGAATCAAACTTATTGGCCCTGTTCTTTAGGTCCCGTTTAGACATTTGTTGGCACAAAAGACTTTCTTTTGGCAAATGGTCTGGGCCAAAACATTTTAAACATGTCATGTTTGTCAGTGACTGAGATAATACCAGAGCATTTAGTATACTCATTAAACCCACTGGAATGTTTTTCCCTCGTGGGAAGAAAAATAGGCTAAGGCCTAAATTAGTGGTGAACCACTAATAAAAAAAGGAAAAAAGGAAAGAAAATTTAGAAAAGCAAGAAAATAACAGTGCCGGTATCTGGGAGGGTACCGACGTCGACAAGAAGGCAAGAGCACAGATAAAAATAAAACAAAAAAGATTGTTTTTCGGCAGTGACAAGAAGGAAACAACCTGCTGGCATTGTGGAAAACGAAGAACTGAGGAGAGGATGTGGGAAGGTGGGAAGACAGATGCACAGGCGTAGCGGAGTGCTCCCGAAAGCTTTCCTATTGGACACGGGGGAGCATTCCTGCACAGGCTCTGTTGGTACCGAAGATACCCATACGTGAAGACTGCATTCCTGCTTGTTCCTGGAGTTAACTTTATCTAGTTAAATTATTCATATAACGTTATTTGCATATTCAGTCAGCTGAATATCCACATATAACTTTATATGGATATTGCGTATGTATAAAGTTTAAGAGGTTGTTTTCAAAGGCTTGCACAGCTCTCGTACATGTGGAATAGTGATAAGTAAACATGTAATTGGCCAATGCTTCTAAATAGCTACGGGTATTTTAGAAAACTGCTACTTACCCATGCAAATACATAGTATGCACAGTTTCCAAGGGGATATGTTTTAAGCATTCTTTGGACAGGCTGAAAGATCTATATATTTCTGATTTTGCCATAACAATACAAGCATAGTTAAAAAAAAAAAAATTGGCTGTCAGCATTTACAACAGTCTCAAGCAAGTGTGCCAGCTAGATGCTTGTTTGGACTTGGGTGTGAAGGAGTATATAAGAAAGATCCCCAATCTATCTTAAGGATACAACAGCTCCAGTCCACCTTAATCAAGAGCATCCTACCTTAACAAGAACCCACCTGAGGAACCTAGACTAGAGGGTGGGGTCCAGGGAAGGAAGTTAAAAACTTTAAGTCAAGGAAGAGGGCAGAGGCCCAACCTAGGAGGAGGGAAGTCTCCAGAAAATGCCCTCACTATTTAAGTTTGAAACTGATGTTATGCTGTTTGAAACCTGCAAAGATAAGCCAGACACTGCTTGTGTATTCCTGTTTTGGAATCAAGACTTGTGTGCTGAACCTGGGCTCAACTGTCTACTGTTTTAAAGCCTTACTGCAGGTCCAGAACTCAGTCCACCGTAGGATTACCAACTGGCTCCAGATGCACCCGACAGACTTGATCTATTCCTGGGTTTACCCCAATGCATGCAGGGACTTGTAGTCTTGCTTTTCCTTATGGAGTTCAATGGAGAAATCAGAACTACATATCTCTGCATGCAATGGGGTAAACCCAGGACTGGATCAAGCCTGTCGGGCACATCTGGAGCCAGTTGACAACCCTAGCAGCGCTCAAGTTATGTCATATAACAGCAGCACCAATGATTAACATACTACTTCTTAAAGGGCTCTGGACCAAGCTGCTGTTGTAGGTTTTGTCTATTTAGGCTAAAGGGCTTTATCCAGTAAGAGAGGGAGCTTAAGAAGTTAGACAGAGCAGGATGGGTTAGGATAATATTTTGTTTGTTTTGTCACTTGAAATAAAGAAGGTAAAATTGTGGTCTCCACTCAAACCATGGATTCAAGGGATGTTTATTCCATGCCCCAGTGAAATGGTAGCAGTAGCTACAGTATGCTAGAAGCAGTTACAGAGAGCTATGCAAGATCAATGAGCTTTATTCACTATTACTACATTTTTTAATAGATTAATACTCGTTGTTGTTGTTGTTAAGTGCCGTCGAGTCAGTGTCTACTCACGGCGACCCTCTGGATAGTTGTCCTAAATTGTGTTCGGTCTTCAGTCAGGCGGCACATTGTTGACAGACTGGTACCCGTAGCTGCTGTTATTGTATCAATTCATCTCATTGCTGGTCTTCCTCTTTTTGCGTTGATCTTCTATCTTGCCAAGCATGATGACTTTCTCTAATGATCTCTCTCTTCACATGACGTGCCCAAAGTATGAAAGTTGAAGTCTTGTCATCTGAGCTTCTAAAGAAAGCTTAGGTTTGATCTCCTCTAGGTTTGTTCTTCAGGCAGTCCATGGTATACGCAGTATTGGCCGCCAGCACCATAATTCAAAGGCATCAATTTTCTTCCTATCTTTTTCACTGTTCAGCTTTCGCATCCATATGATGATATTTATTTATTAATTTATTTAATTGGATTTCTATACCACCTTATCTTGTAATCAAAGCGGTTTAACATACGAAAAACACAAAAAGCAAAAGTGAAAACAATCATTGATAATATCTACATAGAATGATAAAATATGACATAGTGTCTTGGAAAAAGTTGCGCTATCTACATGGTGAGCTATATTATAAAGTGAGCTATTACACAACATATATAAGACTAATTTTTCCAAAAACTTAATTAATTGTTTACATGACCGCAGTATTCAATAAACAAGACCGTTTTCAGTTATTTCCTAAAGTCCTTGAGGTCTTGAGCTGCTCTTAAATCATAAGGTAGAGAGTTCCAGATGGTAGGTGCCGCAAAAGAGAATGCCCGCTCTGAGGTGACCTTACGTGTTTTTCTAACATCATTTGAAGTGCTGACTCTGTTGGAAGACTCCTTTCTTCTTGGTCTGTTGCTGATATCTGACTGAATGAGAGAAGTCAGACTTTCTGCAGAACAGTGTTGTTTAATTTTTTTTTTTTTATAATTTTTTTATTTTCATAAGTTTTATTACAAGGCGTAATAACATCAACCAACATAACACAACTCCATCAACCAAAAACAGCAATATCATTACATAAGTCCCCTCCACCCCACTCTTCCCGATACCCGTTGTCCATGTCCTCCTGTCCGTTAGACCAACCCCCCCCCACTCCCATCCCCCCCTCCCTCCCCTCAACCCTCCCTCCATTTCGCATACCGCCCCCAAACTGCCGTAAAGGCCTTCACTGTGTGTCGCTGGTGTGCTGCAATTGCACTCATATTCCACAAATGATCAATGCGCTGCAAAACCATACCCAATGTCGGGGCTTGCGCACACCGCCACCGGGCCATAATCGCCCCTCGCCCCGCCCCTATACAACTTCCCACCAAAACCAATGTCTCACGGTCCCCCAACTCTGGCATTTCATTCAATAAGACCATAGACGCCGTAAAAGGTACTGCCAGTCCCAGCAAAGCCTGGAGCCAGTCCCCCAAGGCCCTCCACAGCAGTTGCACCTCAGCACAACCCCAGACTATGTGAAACAAATCTCCCCACTTCCCACACCCCCTCCAGCACTCCCCAGTTTCCTGTGGGTGGAACTCTTAACTTCCCGGGGGTCCAGTACATTTGATGCCGCATCTTTAAACTGTTTTCTAAATATGATGGGCCCGGTGCAAGGCGCCGCGACCATCTATAGATATGATCCCAACGCTCCTCCCCCCATTCCCCCCCCAATTGTCGCTCCCACGCCAACTCCCCTTTACTCCGCCCCTCCTGCCTACTGCTCCTACCCTGCGTCCGTAACTCTCCATATAAAAGAGTAATAAGCCCACCCCCCCCCCCCCCTCATGGCTACTTCAATTGGAGTTGCCACCTTCCGCAGTTCAGGCAATACCCCCTTCCTCCGGATATAAGACACTATCTGTAGATAAGCAAAGTAGTGCCGTTCCTTTACCCCATATAAGTCCTGCAGTTCAACAAACGACCGCACCTCCCCACCATCATTCAGCAACTGCCCCAGAGTACGCAGGCCAATATCTCCCCACTCCTTAAACACCCCCCTTCCCGTCCCGGGCGAAAATCCTGCATCCCTCGAATAAAGGTATCCCTTGTGTAGCGCTTCCCCCGTAGCAAGACCCCCTTCATCCTCCCCCACAACACCTGCGTATAGTCCCGAAAGGGGTTCCCCTCCCCTCCTCCCCCCCCCCTTTCCCCCCGGATCCCAAAGCCACATCTGCAAGTTCACAGCCTCTCCTCTCAGCTGCTCCAACTCCACCCAAATTGGAGTCTCCTCACCCCCCTGCCAGCTCGCCACAGCCTTCAGTTGTGCCGCAAGGTAATACTTTTCCAACCACGGTACTCCCAAACCCCCCTCCCTCGGCCCCCGGTACATAGTACCTTTCGACACCCGGGACCTCCCCCCAGCCCATACAAAGTCATAAATCAGATGTTGGGCTCGGCATAAATAACTGTGAGGGATCCTACTAGGACTAGAGCTAAACAAAAACAGAAACCGAGGAAGGACATTCATTTTGATAACCGCAATACGCCCAAGCCATGTTAGGTAAACATGCCGCCACCGAGCCATGTCCTTCTGAACCGCCTGCATTAGGATACCAAAATTCCGCTCCCAGATCCGCCACCATTCCTTACCCATTTGTATTCCTAAATATCGGTACTCTCCCCCCACCCATCGAAACGGGAAACTACTACGAAGGCTTGACTCCAAGCGCTCCCCTAAATTAAACCCTAAAATCTCGGTTTTACTACCATTAATTTTATAGCCGGACACCTGACTGTATTGGTCAATTTCCTGCATTAAGACCGGCATCGAAATTAGGGGGTCTCTAAGGGTGTAAATAACATCATCCGCAAATAACGCTATTTTCGATTCCCTATTGTTCATAATCACACCCTTAACATCCACCGCCCGACGCACCCGAGCTGCCAACGGCTCTATAGCAAGAGCAAATAGTAAGGGCGACAACGGGCATCCCTGCCGTGTTCCCCTACCCAAGCCAAACACCTCCGAATAACTCCCATTCACTCTCACTCGGGCCCGAGGAGCCGTGTAAAACGCTCGAATCCACTTAATAAAATTTTCTCCCATCCCAACTGTTTCCAAAACCATCAGCAAAAAGTCCCATTCCACCCTATCGAACGCCTTCTCAGCGTCAATAGAAATAAACACCGCCTTCTGCCCCGTCCCTTTGGACCTCCCAAGTCAAATTACAGAGTCTCCGGATATTATCCCCCCCCTGTCTTCACGCTACAAAACCAGTCTGATCTACATGCACCAGGGACGGCAGAACCCGCTGTAAACGCGTGGCCAGGATCTTCGCCAAAAGCTTGGCATCCACATTTAAGAGAGAAATTGGCCTATAAGAGCTGCACACCATGGGGTCCTTACCGGGCTTAAGAAGAATAGTAATCCCCGCCTCCTTCATAGTGTCAGGAACCTCTCCCGCCTGAAGTACCCCATTAAACACTTCTACTAACAGCGGTTGTACCACTTCCCTAAAGACTTTATAAAATTTTCCCGTCAAACCATCTAAACCGTGTGCCTTTCCCAATTTTAAAGTTTTTATAGCCGCCGCCACCTCCTCACCATCAATCAAGCGGTCCAACCCCCCCCTCGCCCCCGGTGCCAACCTGGGTAATTCACATCCAGCCAAATATTGCCTACCTTTTTCAAGGCCATCTGTAACTTCCCTGCTATATAACTGTTTGTAATACTCGCGAAATGTCTTACGAATCTCATTATTCCCCGTCAGCAACTGCCCTTTCCCACTCCTTATACTACCAATATTCGACTGGGCCACCCTGGCTCTCAATCGCCTAGCCAAGAGTTTCCCCGCCTTATTCCCTCCCTCAAACGTAGCCTGCTTAAGTATATTCAATTCATGGGCCATCCTGCTCGCTCGTAACTGACTAAGCTGGCCTCGCAGTTTCTGCAGCTCACTGAGGACACCCTCATTCTGATCACACTGATGACTCCCCTCCAAGTCCCTTATTGCCCCCAACAACCGTCTCTCCCCCTCCCCCTGCTTCCTACATCGCCTCGAGGCTTCTCCCAACAAATGGCCTCGTACTACCGCCTTCAAACCATCCCATACCACCCCAAGCCCTACCTCCCCATTCATATTGAAATCCTGATATTCCGTAATCACCCCCCCCTGTTCGTTCGACCACTGCTGGATCGTCTAACAGCGAATCGTTCAGCCTCCAAAACTTCACACCCGTATCCTTGTATCCTAAATTAAACCCAATGCTAACTGGTGCATGATCCGACCAAGTAATAGAACCCTGTTCCACCTCTGCCACCTTACTCATCCAACCACTATCAACCCAGATCATATCAATACGACTATAGCTCCCGTGGGGCGCTGAGTAGTAAGTATATTGTTTCCTCCCCGGATTCCGGCATCGCCAAGCATCTACCAGCCCCAGACCTGCTTTCATCTCCAACATTTGCATTCGCTCCCGACGTCTCCCCGCCCCTATCCCCTTACCATTGTCAAGGCGGGGGTTGAGAGTCAAATTAAAGTCCCCCCCCACAATAAGCGGCAGATCCCCCAACTTCTCCAAGTCAGCCCGCATAGATGTGTAAAACTCTCCCTGCCCCTCGTTCGGCCCATATACACTAAAAATCCAAACCAAAGCCTCTCCCAACTTTACCTTTACTCCCACATACCTCCCCTTCTTATCCCGGTGCTCCCCCACCACCTTATCCCACATCTCAGCCCCCTCCATAATAGCCACCCCTCCCTTCCGCGATTCTGCCCTCTTTCCCGCCAACACCACCTTGGGGTATTTTCGTGTCTCTAGCAACCTCTCCTGGCCCACCTTCAAATGCGTTTCCTGAACGCATACAAACTCCGCCCGAGTCCTTACCCCCTCCTTCTCCACCAGTCGACGCTTGCGCCACGTTCTCAAACCCTTGGCATTGATTGTTACTACCTGCAGTTTTTGCTCCCCCATCACCTCCCGCTCCTTCCCCCCCCTCCCCCACTCTTCCCCTCCTCCCCCCCGTCCCCCCCCACCCTCCCCCCGTCCCCCACCCCTCCTACTCCTCCATCGGACTCCCCCTCCCCTCCCCCCTCCCCCCCTCCCCCCAACCCCGTCCTCCCTCCGCTGGAGGCCTCCTTTAGAGTAGTGCCCATCAGTGCAGATCAACCCAAGCCCCTTCCGGCCACCCCGCCCACCCTTTCCCTCACCCCCTGCGAACCCCACCCGATGCCTAGTTACCCCACCCTGTCCCTCCCACCCAGCCACCTCACCCCCAACCCTCCCAATACTCCCCCCCCTCCACACCCCCAAGCACCCCCTGCCCTAATACATCACTGGGTGGGCTTCCACCCTAGTCCTACCCATGCCCCAACTACCTCCCCACCCCAGATACCCCCTCCCACCCCTTCCAAAGGCATCCGCATTGATCACAACCTTTCCCCCTTTTCCCCCCCCAGCCACCCACACCACCCCTCCCATCATCTGCCATACCTCCACCTCCTCCCCCCACACATCCCCATCCCCACAACCAGAACTGTACCACAACAACACCCCCCAGACTCCGCTCTCCCAACCACCACCCCCCCGACCACACCCCAAAACCCCCGGTCTCAGCCACGAGGCACCGCCGGAGGCTAAGCAAGGCCAACAGGGCCACACAGAATCTCACACTCTCTGCATGACAAAGCATCTCATCCCCTACTGGCTTCCTCCTCGTGCAAAAGCTGCAGAGGGCTGGGTAGGTTCACCCCGCTTCTTCCGAATTGTCCCGTTCCAGTCGCTGATCTTGTGACTCCCTCCGTCGCTGCTGCAAACCCTGCAGTCCCGCCTCTCGCATGGCCTTCTGCGCTTCCGCACAATTCTTCACCCTCCAGCTGCGGGTACCCACCGTAAAACATAGTCCAAATGGGTATAGCCATAGGTAGCGCACATTTTCCTGCCGCAGTATTGTTGTAACAGGCTGCATCTCCCGCCTGCGCTGCAGGGTTCCCGCCGCTAAGTCCGCATATATCGCCACTTTGTATCCTTGCCAAACAAACTCTCTTGCTCTCCGCATCAATGCAGCTATCTTGTCCTTGACAGTGTAATCGTGTAGGCATAGAACAATGTCTCGTGGCCTATTAGGCCTGCTAGGCCCCAGCGCTCTGTGCGCCCTGTCAAGCACCACCTTATCGCCCTCCAAAGGCTCACCTCCCTCCAGTAATATAGCCTTACAGATAGCTTCAGCCACTCTCCGACTATCCTCAAATTCAGGTTCCTCCGGCACTCCTCTAATCCGCAAATTGTTCCGTCTCGTGCGATTTTCAATGTCCTCCAGCTTATACTGGATTTGCTCCTTCCATTGTTCCCACACTTTCACAGAGTGCGCCAGGTCTCCCTGCTTTTTTTGCACCTTGGCCAATTGCTGTTCCTGGGCCTCCGTTCGCCTGCTCAGCTCACTCACTTCTTCCCGTAACTCAGTGCAGACTTCACCCACCTCCATTTTCACTGCAGCCAATTCTGATTTCAACTCCCCGAACCAGGCTTTCAGCTCTTCCCGGGAGACACCGTTCACCACCGTCGTGCCCTTCTCCACCTCCAGCGCACGCGGTACCAAGTTCCCTGCATTGTCCCGGGGCTGTCGTTCGCCTGCCGCCATCTTAACTTCCCGCCCTCCAGCAGCCACGCCACTGTAGGCGAATTCTTTTAAGTCTGCCGCCTTCTTGCGGGTCGTCATCCTGCCTGGTCGGTCCACCGCTTATTCCGCCACCAACGTCTGCGGTCAGTGATGCTGCCACAACCCTTGGGGTCTCAGATTTTCACAAATGGCGAGGGGTTACGCCGGAGCTCCGAACTCAGGCTGCCATCTACACTGATGACGTCACTTCCTCTCCAGTGTTGTTTAATTTTAAAAATATAAATTATTGTTTTATATTTAATACGAGATGCTATGGGTAGCCAATGAAGCTCTTTCAAAATTGGAGTTATATGCTCATTACTAGATAATCCAAAAATTATTCTTGCAGCGGTGTTTTGCGCTAGCTGTAAAGGCTTGAGAGACTGTTTAGATAAGCCTAGGTATATAGGATTACAGAAGTCAAATAAACAAGTCAAATCTTTGTATGGAGAGAGACATATCTGCTTTTGAGAATCTTGTCTAGGTCTTTGATAGCCATTTTGCCAAGAGCAATGCATCGCTGGATTTCTTGACTGCTTGTTGCTTCTCTATTGATAGTTGATCCAAGTAGGTTAAAGTTGTCCATGATTTCAATTTCTTCTCCATCAACGATGAACTTATTGATTTTGTCAGTTGTCATGATCTTTGTCTTCTTTACATTAAGGTGCAGGCACATTTTAAGACTATACTCCCTGATGGTGAGAAGCAAACGTATCAGATCATCTTCACTTTCAGCCAGTAATGTGGTATCATCAGCATAGCGAAGGTTGTTGATGAATCTTCCACCAATCTTCAAACCTCTGTTGTCTTCATACAATCCTGCTTCTCTGATGATT
Organism: Ichthyophis bannanicus; assembly: GCA_033557465.1. Lineage (NCBI taxonomy): Eukaryota > Metazoa > Chordata > Amphibia > Gymnophiona > Ichthyophiidae > Ichthyophis > Ichthyophis bannanicus. Next base: position 40,108,984 of record CM066046.1, read on the forward strand.
TGTTCTGCATATAAATTAAACTGGTAGGGGGAAAGTATACAGCCTTGTCATACACCTTTGCTTATTTTAAACCATTCAGTTTCTCCTTTTTCCGTTCAAACTGTTGCTTCTTGATCAATGTACAGATTGTGAAAGAGAATGATCAGGTGTTCTGGGATACCTATGCTTCTTAATGTGGCCCAGAGTTTCTCATGGTTTACACATTCAAAAGCCTTGCTGTAGTCGATAAAGCACAAATAGATATCCTTTTGGTATTCTTTGGTCTTTTCAAGGATCCATCTCACATCCGCAATGATGTCTCTCGTTCCTCGCCCTTTCCTGAACCCTGCTTGCACTTCAGGTAGTTTTTGTTCCAGGTATGGTTGTAGTCTCTGTTGAATAATCATCAGTAGAATCTTGCTGGCATGTGGGATCAGAGCGACTGTGCGATAATTTCCACAATCAGTTGGATCACCTTTCTTTAGTATTGGTATAAACACAGATCTTTTCCAGTCAGTTGGCCATGATGTTGTCTTCCAAATTTCTTGGCAGAGCCTTGTAAGTATGGTAACAGCTGCATCAGATTGCTGTAATACTTCTATGGGAATGCCATCAATGCCTGGTGCTTTGTTCTTTGATAAGGCTTTCAATGCTGCTTTGACTTCTTCTTTCATCACCAATGGTTCCGGATCATAAGGTACAGGTTGAAACGGCTGTTGGTCCACTTGATCTTTATCATATAAAAACTGTATATTCTTTCCACTTTTTCTTGATCTTCTCAGCATCATTCAACATATAACCTTGAGCAGTGTTCCCTCTAATTTTCTGTAGGCTGTGTGCGCATAAAATATCAGCTGTGCAGCTTTTGAAGGAAGGTTAAATTTTTGTGCGCCACATAATGACACTCGGAGTTATATGCTTTAAAATTTGACTACACATCAGAATACAGTATGTACACTGCATTTATTTTAATCAAATTAAATGAAAATAAACGATTACTAAATGAAGCGGAAAATTTCTAGTAATTACAATCACAACTTTTAAATTTTAAGACGTCTGTGTTGTTTTCTATCAGAATCAGAACCATAATTTTTGTGTGCTCTGTTGTAAAGTATGTGCACTCTCTCGGCAAGGTGTGTGCGCGCGCTGTCAGACGGTTGCCTGGGTGAGAATCTTCACAGTCTTGGCAAGTGCATATATCTATATGATTTGCAAGGGATTGTGGGCAATGCAGTTCATTCACACCAGACACAGCTGCTGACAATAATTTAGTTGTGCTCAAGTGTTAAAGCCAATAAGATATTTATTTATGGGGTTATTTCTCCCAACACAGATATGCTTGGTAGCACATAAATCAGGTTACTTGCTTCCAGTGTTTAACTTGGAAAAACAAAATCAAAATCAGGAAAACAACATTCAAACTTGTCAGGCATTAGCTAATGTTTTCTTAGCATATATCAAACAACAAACGAAAAGCCACAAAGAAAGAAAAAAACCGTTCTTTTCAGGTTAACTTCTGATAACTTCCCACATAAATTCAGAAGTGATTCTCTCCTAGCTCACAAGCAATTAGGTAAGGCTCAATTGCTAGTAGTTATCCAGCTGAAACCCCTTAGCTGGCTTGCTTTCTACAGTGTGGCCAGAAATCCTACACAGGAGCTTTTCTGAGTAGATTAAAGAACAAGTCTGTATTTCTTTGTGATGGTTGCTGTACTTTATAACAGAAAATCACCACAGGAGTTTGGACAGAGAGCAGTCCATATAAACACATTCTTCATCTGCAATCATTCCCCCTTCTTCAACAAGCATGGGTTCAATATCATGGATTGGCACAGATGAATCTCTCAATGGAGCACTTTCAGGAGAATACTTGTTCCACTGCTGTCTTTCAAGGTTATAGCTAGGGCATAGATCAGTGTTCATACCTGAGCTCCCATTGCTGTTAGAGTTCCTCTCTATATAGCCTGGCCAGTATGTAGTCCAGTTCTTATGTCCAGCCTTCCAATCCAGATCCCTGGACACTGGATCTCTCTTCACATACCTTCTGGCACAGGTCTTAGGGTCCCTTCCACGTGCAGCCGTCTCCCTCACAGGTAGCGTCTGGAGATTCCTAGCTCTGCAGCACCATTCCTCTGGCTTTCCCCAGTCCAATGGTGTATGCTGGCCCTTGGAATACCTCCCAGTATACGTACTGCTCTGGACTCTTCTAGACCTCTCAAAGGCTTTTCTCCTCTTTCTTCCAGAGGGTTTCTTTCCCTCTCTGTCCGTCCGGTTTGGCTTCTGCTTCTGATGATCCTCCTGATGATGAAGATGATCAAGCTCAAGCTGATTCTCAGGATAATGAGGATAATTCTCTGTAGAATAAACTCCACCTTTATTCTGCTTAGATGAGTGCTCCTCCCTAACACAGCGCAGCTGTGCTGAATCAGGCCCTGCCCTGTGAGATGAGTGCTTAGGGATTACCTCATAGCCCTCCTGATTGAACACACGTTTCCCCACTTCAGCTCCTCTAATGGCTGCTGGAAACCTGGTGCATTCTGGGACTGGTAGTCTTTTATGGGAAAATTCTGTTTTCTTATTTCTACCAGAACTGACAGGTTGCTTGTTCAGAGTCACTTCACCTTTCCTATAGCTCCTTCCTGAGCTATGATAAGCTTCCTTATCACAGCGCGCACACGTGCACAGCTTAGAGTGAACAGTGACCTTGAGCATCTTGTAACATTCCAATTTGAGGCTGGAATTTTTTTCTTTAACTCTCGTAGCTTTAGGAAAGCCAATCTTATTCTTCCTCTAATAGTTTCTGCTTCTATTTCCTTGCATGTGTCATTGTAGTACTTTTCCTTGTCCTGTCTTGCTGCAAGATGGAAATCTCTAGAGTTCTGCAGTTGTCTTTCTTTCTTCTCTGGCAATTTTCAGGGTTTCTTTCGTCATCCATTTCTGGGCAATTTTCAGGGTTTCTTTTGTCATCCATTTTGGCTGTTTTTGCTTTTTCGCCTTTTGTAGAGACTTCTCGCTTTCCTCCAACACAACCTTCATAATGTCATTCCATAACTATTCTGGAGCTCTGTCATTTGTATCTAAAACAGCAAATTGATTTTGCAGGCAGTCTTTAAATTCCAGTGGTACAGTCTCAAGGTCATATTTTGCTACATTTATGACTGGCTTTCTCTTTTCAGCTTGAATTTGCATACTAGTAGTTGGTGATCTGTACCATAGTCAGCTCCAGGTTTTGTCTTTGTTGATGTTATAGAGCTTTTTCATTGTTGACTTCCACAGATTGTACAATCAATTGGGTGAAGTCCATCTGTACAATCGCTGCTTGTGTTGCTAGAAGAAGGTGTTTGAATTCTATCACTTTCTCCAACTTCATTTCTGTTACCAAGTCCATATTTTCCAAACACTTTGCCGCCTTCTTTGTTGCCAACTTTTGTGTTCCAGTCACCCATGATTACCAGGATATCCTGTTTGCATGTTCTGTCAATTTCAGCTTGTACTTGTTCATAGAACTCATCAATTTCATCCTCTTCTGCAGCTGCTGTTGGGGCATATACTTGAATAATAGTTGTGTTGATAGGCATTCCTCGTAGACGAATAGAGATTAAGTGTTCACTGACTGCACTGTACTTCATTAGAGTTCTTGCAAGTTTCTTCTTTATTATAAATGCAACACCATTTCTTCTTTGTCTTTCATTTCCAGCATAGTAGATGATGTGATCATCTAATGCAAAGTGCCCAATGCCAGTCCATTTCAGTTTGCTGACACCCAACAGATCAAGCTGTACAAGTTCCAATTCATTCCTGACCACCTCCAACTTCCCTTGGTTCATGCTTCATTTGTTTCATGTCCCAATATGTAAGACATTTTTGCAGCTTCTATCATTTCATGCGCAGCTACATCAGCAGTTAGTCGTCCCGAAGACTTTGATCCAACCATATCATAAATGCTGGCTTTACTCTGAAAAGTCTTCAGCTCCTCCCCAGTAGCTAGTTGAGTGCCTTCCAACCTGGAGGTCTCATCTTCCAGCACTATAGTGCAATTTGTTTTGTTGTGACTATTCATTGGGTTTTCATGGCAAGATACAGAAGTAGATTGCCAGACCTTTCTTCCGCGCAGTTTAAGTTTAGTGTTGTTGCCGTTGTCACAGAAATGTGATCCTCCGCCGCCAACACTGTCCCATTCTGCTGCTGTCCAGATGGGTGGTTTATTTTGGTTTGGCACCTCAGCTGAGACCTGCCCATCTTGGGAGACCCCTGCCGGTAGCTATCAATAGCTTAGCTCTCAGCATCACTGATGCACACAAGCCCTCACAGCACGACAAGCTGCAAACCAAGTGAGGGATGAATACTTACATTTCTATATACCATCTTGCATTATTCAAAATGGTTTACAATTATAATAAAACAATAATAGTATGAAAAAGACAAAAGTTAAAGTGAATATCAATCATTTATTCCCACTAGCAGCCATGAAACCATAAAGCGTTGTTACTGACCTGTAACAGGTGATCTCCGGGAACAGCAGGAATTAAGTCTTCACATATGGGTATCATCGGTACCGACGGAGCCTGCTCGGGAATACTCCCCAGCGTCCAATAGGAAAGCTTTTGGGAGCATCCCACTGAGCCAGCATCGCTGCCTTCCCAACTTTCCAACTCTCTCTCTTTAGTTGAGTTTATAGCTGAGACAAAGGAGAGAAGGAGAGAGAGAGACAACTCCAAGGGAAGGTGGGTTGGTTGTGAAGACTTAATTCCTGCTGTTCCCGGAGATCACCTGTTACAGGTGAGTAACTACGCTATCTCAAGGAACAAGCAGGAATGTAGTCTTCACATATGGGGACTCCCCAGCTGAGAGATGCCAGGAAGATGACCCCAGAAAGCTGCGAAACCCAGGATGAGATGGGTCATGCTTCCTCCCATGGATCTCTGGCATCGAAACCTGGGATGGAGGGTAGGCGTTGCTAACAATAGCCAAATTAATATGAATAAAATACATTAATATGAATAAAATACATTCTCTAAAATGCTTGTATGCAAATGCTAGAAGTCTAAAAAATAAGATGGGAGAGTTAGAATATATATCACTAAATGAAAGGTTAGATATGATAGGAATATCAGAGACATGGTGGAAGGAGGACAACCAGTGGGACACTGTGATACCTGGGTACAAACTATATCGTAATGATAGAGCTGATCAAATTGGTGGAGGGGTTGCTCTCTATGTTAGAGAGGGCATTGAGTCAGAAAGGATTAAAGTTTTGCAGGAAACAAAATCTGCTGTAGAATCTATATGGATTGAAATTCCATGTAAAAGGGGGAAGGCAATGGCAGTGGGGGTGTACTATCGAGCGCCTGGCCAGAATGACCAAATGGATGATGAAATGCTCAAAGAAATCAAGGAAGCTAACAAAAGTTACAGCGCAGTAATAATAATGGGTGATTTCAACTACCCCGGTATCGACTGGGTCAGTGTCACGTCAGGACATGCTAGGGAGATAAAGTTCCTAGATGAAATAAATGACTGCTTCTTGGAGCAGCTGGTTCATGAACCGACCAGAGGGGAAGCCATATTAGACCTAGTCCTTAGTGGAACACCAGACCTAGTGCAAGAGATAAGGTTGTTGGGGCCACTTGGCAATAGTGATCATAGAATGATCGCCTTTGATTTAATTAGTGGAGGAGGGATAGTAAGGAAATCCACAGTACTACCTTTTAACTTTCGAAAGGGAGACTATGATAAAATGAGGAAAACAGTTAAGAAAAAACTAAAAGGAGCAGTTGCAAAGGTTAAAGACGTACATCAGGCTTGGCTGTTGCGGAAAAATACTATCTTGGAAGCCCAGACCAGCTGTATTCCACGCTTTAAGAAAAGTGGAAGGAAGTCCAAAAAACTGCCAGCATGGTTTAAAGGTGAGGTCAGAGAGGCTGTTGTTGCCAAAAAAGCATCTTTCAGGAAATGGAAAAAAGAGCCAAACAACGAAACCTGGAAACAGCACAAGCACTGGCAAGTCAAATGCAAGGCATTAATAAGGCAGGCAAAGGGAGAATTTGAGAAGAAGCTTGCTGCGGAAGCAAAAACGCGAAGTAAAGATCTTTTCAAGTACATTCCTAGCAAAAAACCCGTGAGAGAGTCAGTTGGTCCATTAGATGATAAAGGGGTTAAATGAAGCACTAAGGGGCGACAAGGCGATAGCGGAGAGACTGAATGAATTCTTTGCTTCAGTCTTTACTGAGGAAGATGTAGGGATGTTACCCATGACTGAAGTGGTATTTAAAGGTGCGGAAGAATTGAAGGAAATATCGATACATCGGGAAGATATATTACAACTATTAGATAAACTGAAGAGTAGCAAATCACCTGGGCCGGATGGTATACATCCAAGGGTGTTGAAAGAACTGAAATATGAGATAGCAGACCTGCTATCAGTAATCTGTGAACTATCATTAAAATCATCTCTAATACCTGAAGATTGGAGGATCGCCAATGTAACACCAATTTTTAAAAAGGGTTCCAGGGGTGATCCGGGAAACTACAGACCGGTGAGCCTGACATCAGTACCGGGAAAAATGGCAGAAACCATCATAAAGAATAAAATTACTCAGCATGTAGATAGTCATGACCTAATGGGAGACAGCCAACATGGCTTTAGACAAGGAAGATCTTGTCTTACTAATCTGTTATGTTTTTTTGAAGGAGTGAATAATCAGGTGGACAAAGGTGAGTCGGTTGATATTGTGTATCTGGACTTTTAGAAAGCCTTCGACAAGGTCCCTCATCAGAGACTTTTGGCAAAACTAAAGAGTCATGGGATAGGAGGCAGTGTACTATTGTGGATCAGGAACTGGTTAAAAGACAGAAAGCAGAGGGTAGGGCTAAATGGCCAATTTTCCCAATGGAGAAAGGTGAATAGTGGTGTACCCCAGGGATCTGTGCTGGGTCTGCTGCTTTTTGACATATTCATAAATGACCTGGAAAGTGGAATAACGAGTGAGGTTATCAAATTTGCAGATGACACAAAACTATTTAAAGTTGTTAAAACCCAAGAGGATTGTGGAAAATTGCAAGAGGATCTTGATAAATTGGAAGACTGGGCATCAAAATGGCAGATGAAATTTAATGTGGACAAGTGCAAGGTTATGCACCTAGGGAAGAACAACCCAAACTATGGTTACACGATGCAAGGTTCCACATTAGGAACCACCACCCAGGAAAAAGATTTAGGCGTCATTGTGGATACCATGTTAAAACCCTCGGCCCAGTGTGCAGCAGCGGCCAAGAGAGCAAATAGAATGCTAGGTATGATAAGGAAAGGAATGGAAAATAAAACAAAAGATATTATAATGCCTCTATATTGTTCCATGGTGAGACCGCACCTTGAATATTGTGTGCAATTCTGGTCGCCGTATCTTAAAAAGGATATAGCTATTTTAGAAAAGGTTCACAGAAGAGCCACCAAAATGGTAAAGGGGATGGAAGGATACTCCTATGAAGAAAAGCTAAAAAGGTTAGGGCTCTTTAACCTGGAAAAGAGACGGCTGAGGGGAGATATGATAGAAGTCTATAAATTAATGAATGGAGTGGAACGGGTAAACGTAGATCGATTGTTTACCTTATCAGAATATAGAAAGACTAGGGGACATGCAATGAAGCTACAGGGTAAACTATTTAAGACTAATAAAAGAAAATATTTTTTCACTCAACGTGTAATCAAACTCTGGAATTTGTTACCGGAGGATGTAGTAAAGGCTGTTAGTGTAGCTGGGGTTTTTAAAAAAAAGGTTTGGACAAGTTCCTGGAGGAAAGGTCCATAAACCATTATTAAGAAGGGACCCAGGATATCAATGCTTGAACCAATACAAGCATTGTGGAACCTGTGTCCCTTTGGGGAAACTGCTAGGTACATATGAACTAGATTGGCCACTGTTGGAAACAGAATACTGGGCTTGATGGACCTTGGTCTGACCCAGTATGGCATATCTTATGTTCTTATGCTTCCTCCCATGGATCTCTGGCATCGAAACCTGGGACGGAGGGTAGGCGTTGCTCTAAGTCTGAAAGAGATGCTGGAGAACAGCCTGGCCAAACGCAGCATCCCGACGGGAGTTCTTGTCTAAGCAGTAGTGGGCTGCAAAGGCGTGTACAGAAGCCCAAGTGGTTGCTCTACAAATGTCATCAGTGGACACAGAGCGAACGTTAGCCATAGAGGCTGCCATTGCTCTCACACTGTGAGCTGTGACATGACCTTTGAGAGAAAGTCTCTTACTCTCATATGCAAAGGATATTGTCACCCACCTACTCACTCCTATAGGCGGAAGCCTAGGGAGCTTCAGTGGGGCCTCTTCTTAATGTAGCTGGGACTTTACAATGCCCCCTGGGATCTATAGTCCCACTAGCTAATCAAAAAGGTAGTTGTGAATGAGTAGCCAGGCTTTTCAAAGAGGTATTTTATTTCCCTTCCGGGTGAACTTTTGCACATAAGAATCAAAAGAAATAAACCATATTTTTCTGGTACAAATGAAAATGAACTACTGTTAACAAAAAGATGCTTATCTTCAGCCAATCCAAAAAGGTAAGACAGTCCTTGTACTTTACACAAGTGAGTTCTTCACAATCCGTTTCCCTCAACGGATTTCTGTTTTAAACAAATCAGCATAGAGAGGAAGTGTTATCTGAGAACATTAGTGCACACTCCATTTGGAACTCCTCAGGACTTTCCCCACAAAAGTCACATTCCATGTCCTCATAGTTTTCCCCGTAGCTATCTTCAGAATGATTGTAACTCACATCATTGTTGCAAAAACCCTCCTCTCCTTTCCAAAGGCTTCTCTCCCCCTCTCTATCAGGGTGAATTGGAAGGTTACCGTATATAGTGGAGTTTTCCTCCAGAGGGCCACACACTCATAGCTGTGTGTATGGGAAACTCTCCCTTTCAAAGTTCCCTCTATTACAAGGAATTAGCCTATCCTTTGGCTCGGTTCCCTCGGAGCTTTCTGAGCACGGAAACTTAGCGTGGCTTTTTCCCCAGGCAAGCCTTCTACTCCCTTTTACAGTAGGCTTCTCTTTGGGCAGGTAAGTATCCCTTTGATAATAGTTACTGCCCTCCCGGTACCTGTTCTCAGGGAGACTTCCTCTCACAGGTTCCTTCTGTCTGCCTGCATGAATACCTCCGTGGCACCAACCACCTGGTTCTTGTTCAGTGCTGCCCAGCACCCTGTAACCAGCCTCTGGTATTCTCTCAGCTATCTCCTGTGGAACACTGCTTGAACCTCCGTGTGAAGTTTTTCCTTTTGTTTCCCAAACAGCTCTGCCGTACTCCTGCTTAGCTCCTCTAAGCTCCTGGTTAGCTCTCTTCCTGGAATCCTGGTTAGCCCTCCTAGGATCCTGGTTAGCTCTCTTCCTGGAATCCTCGTTAGCCCTCCTAGGATCCTGGTTAGCTCTGCTACTGACAAACTCTGAGTGAGTTTTATCTGCGTCACTCCTAGTGTTCCGGTGAGCCTGCCCTGCCCTCAGCTGCCTCTCATCAGCTAATATGCTATGATGTAATCCCCTACTAGGGCGTGCTCCTACACCTGGTGCTTTTGTTTTTGCTGGTTGCTCATAGCAACCCTGATCCATGTGCTCTGAGCTGTCACTTTGAGACCTGCTCAGCTCTGTTTTTCCTATTTCCATAGGCAGATTCTGACCTGCCCCATGACAATATGCAATTTGCAATCCATTTAGACAAAGTACGCTTGGAAACTGGTAGTCCAAGATGACTAGAGTCAAAGGCAACAAAAAGCTGGGAAGACCTTCTATGTTGCTTAGTTCTCTGAAGGTAAAAAGCCAAGGCTCTTTTACAATCTATAGTGTGAAGATTCCTTTCTGCATTGGAGGCATGAGGCCTAGGGAAGAATACAGAAAGGTAAACCGATTGGTTTAAAGGGAAAGGCGAAACCACCTTTGGCATAAAGTGAGGGTGAATCCTAAGAACTACTTTATCATGGTGGAACCTTGTATAAGGAGGATCAGCCACTAAAGCCTGTAGCTCACTGATGCATCTTGCAGAAGTGAGGGCAATTAGGAAGATTACTTTCCAAGAAAGAAAATTTAGAGATGTAGTGGCTAAGGGTTCGAAGTGTGGTTTCATGAGCTACCCAAGGACAAGATTCAAACCCCATGCCACGGGTGGTGGCTTAATGGGAGGTTTTGTTAAGAGTAGACCTCTCATAAATCTTGCTACAAGTAGTTGAGAGGAAACAGGCTGTCCATCGAAGGGCTTGTGGAAAGCTGCAATGGCACTAAGATGGACCCTTACTGAATTGGTCTTAAGACCAGAGGATGATAAATGGAGGAGATACTCCAGTAACACCTCCACTGGCACTGAAAAGGGATTAAGTTCCTTTTTAGAACACCAGATAGAGAACCTTTTCCACTTAAAGGCGTAGGCCCGCCTTGTGGAAGGTTTTCTTGAAGCCAAAAGGATATCCTTTACCTGTTGAGAAAGGTTGATATCCTAAAATTCTAGTATCTCAGCAGCCATGCCCTGAGGTGTAGAGACTGAGGATTCGGGTGCAACAGAGTCCTGTTCTCTTGGGAAAGAAGATCTGAAGCACATCCCAACTCCATAGGTCTGGCTTGAGAGAGACGTAGAAGCAGGGGATACCATGTTTGTTGTGGCCAGCGTGGGGCTATGAGGCTCATATGGCCCCTGTCTCTCTGAAGCTTGAACAGAGTTTTGGGAATGAGGGAAATGGGTGGGAAGGCATAGAGGAAGTCCTGACCCCAGTAGAGGTGGAAGGCATCCCTTGCCTGATAGTTCTGAGATGGAATTCTGGAACAGAACTGGGGAAGTTTGGCATTCTGAGGACTTGCAAAGAGGTCTATATCTGGAGTTTCCCAGATCTGAAAAATTTGAGCAATTTGCTCTGGATGAAGAGACCACTCGTGTGGCAGCAGTACTTGACTGAGTTTGTCTGCCAAGAGATTTTGTGTGCCTGTAAGATACACCGCTAGTAGGTGGATTTGAAGATCCCTGGTGAAGGCCCAGAGGCGTAGAGCTTTGTTGCACAACGTTAAAGACCCCGTCCCACCCTGCTTGTTCACATAGAACATGGCTACTTGATTGATGGTCTGGACCAGAACTGTCTTATAGCTGAGGTGGGCCTGGAATACTTGAAGAGCATAAAAGATGGCTCTGAGTTCCAGGAGGTTTATGTGAAGACAAGCCTCTTGCTGGGTCCAGAGACCCTGAGTGGAGAGATTGTCCAAGTGAGCACCACAACCTACCTTTGACGCATCTGTCGTCAAGGTGGCTTGGTGTAGTGGCTGCTGGAAAGGAGAGCCTACGAGAAGGTTTTCCAGCGACTGCCACCATTGTAGGGATGAAATGAGACGTGTCGAGTTTCTGATTTTGTCCGTCAGGCGACCTGAGACCTGTGTCGACTGAGAGGTTAGGGTCCACTGGGCTGCTCGCATGTGAAGGTATGCATAGGGAACCACATGGACAGTCGATGCCATATGCCCCAGCAGCTGAAGCATTTCTCGAGCAGTTAGCAGAGTTTTCATAGCTGCTTGAGAGGCCAGCTGGAGTATTTGAAGACAACGTGGTTGTGGCAGAAAAGCCCTTGACTGCCTTGTGTCTAGACGAGCCCCTATGAACTCCAGAGACTGAGAAGGGGTGAGATGAGATTTTGGGAGGTTTATGACCAGTCCCAGATACTGCAAGATTTGCACTGTGCATGAGAGAGCGAAGCTGGCTTCTGGAGCTGTTGATGCTCGGATGAGCCAGTCGTCTAAGTAGGGGAAAATGAATATTCCCAGCGTTCTCAGGAATGCTGCTACTACTGCCATGCATTTTGTGAAGACTCTTGGAGCAGAAGGCAGTCCAAAGGGAAGAACCCTGTACTGGTGATGTTTTCCTTGAAAAAGGAATCTAAGAAACCTTCTGTGATCTGTATGGATGAGGATATGTGTGTATGCATCCTTTAGATCTAGAGAACATAGCCAATCCTGACTCTGAATATAAGGAAGAAGTGTTTCAAAGGAGATCATCTTGAATTTTTCTCAGAACAGATACCTGTCCAACTCTCTGAGGTCCAGTATGGGTCTGTATCCTTAGAAACCCATGCCCTGTTGGAATATGGGTACCTCCTCTATTGCTCCTTGAGCATGTAGTGAGGTGACCTCTTGACACAAAAGAGTGGTGGAAGAGCCCTGAGAATTGAATTGTCTTGTGATGGTGGGAGGGGCATATTGTGAAAATTGAGTTTGTACCCCTCTCTTACAATGGAAAGAGTCCAGTGTTCTGATGTTATTTGTTGCCATCTTTTGGCAAAATGACAAAGTATGCCGGGGATGGAGAGAGGCTCTGGACCTTTCAGGGACAGGATGACTAAGGAGGCTGAGTCTGCTGAGCTGGTTGAGCTCTTGGGACGTGTGCCTTCCTTTGCTGTCTGGGCTGTTGTTGCCCCTTCTGGGGAGCATAAACTGGACAGTGGACAGCCTGGGTGTAAGATGGGTAGAATTTCTTTTTCTTACTGGGTTGGCTGTAATTGTCTTTTTCTTTGCTGGGTTGGCTGTAATCCTTGATAATCTGTTCAAGGTGGTATTTTCAGACTCAAGTTGATTAGCTTTGATCTGCCAATCGTTGCCAAAGAGATTTTCTCCTGTGCAAGGAATATTCCCTAGCTTATCTTGCACCCATTGTTCTAAATCTGATGCCTGAAGCCAGGCAATGCGACAGTGCACCGATGGAAATAGCAGAGGTTCTGCTAATGCACTCAAAGCAAACAAAGGTTGCACGATTCATAAATTTAGACAGATTCTGGGCATGTTTGACCAGAGTGAGGAAGTCTGTTCTTTTATCATTAAGGAGAAGTGGAGCCATGAGCTCTAGATCCCTTGTAACCTCCTTAAGGAACATTCCCATATAAAGAATGTAAGAGCTAATCCTGGCTGATAGCATCGAGGATTGAAAGCATTGACAACCAAAGGCATAGAGTGTCCTCGCTTCACGGCCTGGAGGATTGGAAGAATGCGTTTTAGCACTCTTGATCCTACGCATCGCCGATTCCACTACCATTGAATGGTGTGGTAATTGTGTCTTCTGAAAACCAGGGCATTGTGGAACTCGGTACATGATATCGAGTCTCCGAGAGTGTGGAGACACCGTTAAAGGAGCTTCCCACATCCTTAGCATGAGGTCATGCAAGATTCGGTGAATGGGAAGGGTAGCAGCTTCTTTAGGAGCTGCCGGGTACTGAAGAATTTCTAATTCTTCTGCTCTCAGTTCCTTCTCAGGGGTCACCGTGATTGAAAGTCCCCGAGCTACATCACGTATGAAATCCTGAAAGACATGTCCTCTGGAGAACACATCCTATGCTGAAGAGGAGAGGGATCCTCTGGTAGAATCACCCCAGTACCGGCAGAGTCCTCTGAGCCATCGGAATCGGAGGACTCAAAGTATCTCTGCGCCGGGTGCTCTTGCATTGCTTGACACCGGTATCGATTGAAGTCAACATCGGACTGTCTCGATACCAGGCCCTCGATACCGGATATTGATTCAAGAGCCGGCATGGGGGGAAGAACATCGGCTAAAGCAGGTGCAGTCGGTTCCGGTACCGATGACTGCGGAATCATCTGAAGCTGTCTTAGGAGTACCGAGGCTGCAAAGAGAGCCGCTAGACTGCGTTCAATGGCCAAGATGCTCTGATCCATAGGTCCTGCTGATGCCTGCATGTTGGTACTGGTAGAACAGGCCATGACACCAGAACATAGCACCAGGAGTTCTCCTGAGGTGGAAGCTTCGGGAATATCCTGGAGCCCTGTTAATGCTTTGGAGGCTGGGGCCTCCTGCCAGGGCTGTTTTGCCGGTATGTCTTCCTCGAGGGCAACGCTAGTAGCATCTCGATGCTTAAAAGGAGACCTACCCTTCGAGGACCAGCCGGTCTTGGAAGACTTGGGTTTAGTTACCTAAGATCCATGGGAGGAAGATGAAGCCCTGGAAGACATCGATGCAACAGACATCACATCTGTGGCAAAGAGGGTGCTGAGTTTTGCAGCTCTGTTCTGCAGGCCTCTCTTGGTTATCTTTCTACAGAGGAGACACTCTGATGGTAAATGGTCAGGAGCTAAACATTTAAGACACCAGTCATGGGTGTCGGTAGCAGAAATGGTACCTCTACACTTTGAACATTTTTTTAAACCACTAGATGGTTTCTCCATTTTAGAAGAAAAGAGGACCTAGTGCCCAAAATAGCGCCTGGCACCTAAAGGGGACAGACTCTCCAAAAAGAAGAATTATTTTTTCTTTTTTAGGAAAAGTAGTACGAAAATAAAGAAAAGACCGGTGGTACTGGTATAGGCATCGATGGTGAAGGCAGACGTGACTACAAAAAGAAAATTTTATGCGGTGACAGGGTTTGTGCCTGTCGGCTCCGCGGAAAACGAAAAACTGAAGAGGGAGAGTTGGAAAGGCGGGAAAGGCAGCGACGCAGGCACAGTGGGATGCTCCCAAAAGCTTTCCTATTGGATGCTGGGGAGCGTTCCCGCGCAGGCTCCGTCGGTACCGACGCTACCCATATGTGAAGACTACATTTCTTCTTGTTCCTGGAGATTAATAACCACAATGGAGGACACCATAGATAAAATTAAAATAAGAGCAGATACAGCAACTGTTAACTTCTGCACCAATTTCCAAAAGATTAGTTTCTGATCTCATATTAGAAGATAGTCCAGGATGCTGGAATAAACTAACTACACTGAAAGCTCATGTCATCCAGTATGGTTTATGGTATACTGGTATATCTGGAACTTCTAAAAAATTACTTGAAAAGAACGCAAATATCTCCTAGGCAGATAACATTGTAACCTATATCTCAAATATAAAGATTTTTCATTGCTCAAGTTCTTGAAAACAAACAACAATAATATTACATCTTTCTTTAATAGGAAGACCATGTAGTTTACTTAGAAAAGGGCAAGCACTTTTAGTTTTCTTTCCACTCCCCCCCCCCCAAATAAAAACTGAACAATAATGTTCTGAACAACTAACTTTTTCAAATATTTACATTTTAACCCCAAATACAACATATTACAGTAAATAATCCAAACCCCTTATTAACAAAGCCTGTGTTATTGTTTGTAATTCCTTCTCTCTCCAAAAGGGTTTCAGCTGTTTAACCTATTTGGCAAGAACAGATTTACTAACAGCTGAATTCTGTTTAAATTCCTTTTTTTGCCTATCAACACCCCTAAAGAGCGAACTTCATTTGCCCAAGGTATAGAAATCCCATCAAACCTAGGCAATGAGGTCAAAGAATTCCTCTAAATATTCCCCACAACCTAAACATATAGTCTTGGTTACATTCAACATCAATCCACTTGAGTCTAGCCAATATTTTTACTTTCTTACAGACACTTGTTTAACCATTTCACCGTCTAGCATTGATCCCTAACCAGTGGAACCAGTAACTATTTATCATCTGCGTATGTATTTCAATGCCAAATTTCTGAACTGATTTTCCTAAAGGTTGTAAATATAAATTGAACAATAGTGGAAAAAGACGTGAACTCTCTGGCACCCTCCCTGACCAATATCTGCAATATCTAACTTTAAAATTCCTAATTACCATAAAGGGTTCTAGCCATCTTAATACCAACCCCTCTTAATTCCAATCTGTCTAGACCATTCAATTAAAATCTCTACCTCAACAAGATCAAAAGTTGCTGACATATCTAATGATATTAACAACACTAAATTTCCTTTGTTAAGAAAGAAAAGCGTAGTTACTCACCTGTAACACGTGTTCTCTGGGAACAGCAGAAATCAGTCCTCACATATGGGTGACATTGGTGCCGACAGAGCCCTCGTGGAAGCATCTCACCAGCTTTCAAAGAAAGCCTTTGGAAGATGCCGCCACACATGCGTGGTGCCCTTCCCAGCCAAGGGTGCCATCTTGCTCAGTCAGATGACAAAGCTAAAAGACAGCAAAAAGAAATGGAAGAGCAACTCAAGGGGATGAGGGAGGGTTGTGAGGACTGATTCCTGCTGTTCCCGGAGAAAGCATAGTTACTCACCTGTAACAGGTGATCTCCGAGAACAGCAGGAATTTAGTCTTCACATATGGGTATTATCGGTACCGACGAAGCCTGTGCGGGAACGCTCCCCAGCGTCCAATAAAAAAGCTTTTGGGAGCATCCCACAGTGCCTGCGTGCTGCCTTCCCGCTTTTCCCAACTGTCCCTCTCCAGTTGAGTTGAAAGCTGAGACAAAGAGAGCAGGAAAGAGAGAAAGAGAGAGAGATAGAGAGATACAACTCCTAGGGGAGGTGGGTGGGTTGTGAAGACTAAATTCCTGCTGTTCCGGAGATCACCTGTTACAGGTGAGTAACTATGCTATTTCCAGGAACAAGCAGGAATATAGTCTTCACATATGGGGACTCCCTAGCTGCAGATGCCAGGGAGAAGGCCCCAGAAGTTGTTTGCCCTTGTGAAAGGGCTCCACTTCCCCCCATGGATCTCTGGCATCCTACCAGGGATGGTGGGTAGGAGTTGATTAAGTATGGAACAGGTGTTGAAGAACAGCCTGACCAAACAAGGCATCCTGGCGGGAGTCCTTGTCTAAGCAGTAATGGGCTGTAAAGGATATGAACCGACGCCCAAGTAGCTGCTCAACAGATGTCGTCTATAGACACAGAGTGAAGATGAGCCATAGAGGCTGTCATGGCTCTCACATTGTGAACTGTGACATGGCCTTCAAGAGGAAGGTTCTTACTCTCATAGGCAAAAGAAATACACTGTGCAATCCAGCTGGACAGTGTTCTTTTGGAGACTGGAAGTCCCAAATGACTAGGACCAAAAGCAACAAAGAGTTGAGAGGACTTTCTATGTTGCTGTGTCCTTTGCAAGTAAAAGGCCAAAGCCCTTTTACAGTCCAAAGTATGAAGATTCCTTTCTGCATTTGAGGCGTGAGGCCTTGGGAAGAATACAGGAAGGTAAACCGCTTGGTTTAAATGAAAAAGTGACACCACCTTTGGCATAAAGTGTGGATGAGTCCTAAGGACTACCTTATCAAGATGGAACCTTGTATAAGGAGGATCAGCCACCAATGCTTGCAATTCACTGATGCGATGTGCTGATGTGATTGCAATAAGAAAATGACCTTCCAGGAAAGGAATTTCAAAGAGGCAGTAGCTAATGGTTCAAAAGGCGGCTTCATGAGTTGCCCAAGAACCAGATTTAAGTCCCATGCCACCGGTGGTGGCTTAATGGGAGGCTTAGTTAAAAGAAGGCCTCTCATAAATCTTGCTATGAGAGGATGAGAGGAAATAGGTTGTCCATTTAGAGGCTTGAAAGAAGCTGCAATAGCACTCAAATGAACTCTCACTGAATTGGTCTTACATAAGAACATAAGATATGCCATACTGGGTCAGACCAAGGTCCATCAAACCCAGTATCCTGTTTCCAACAGTGGCCAATCTAGGTCATACGTACCTAGCAGTTTCCCCAAAAGACACAGGTTCCGCAATGCTTGTACTGGGTCAAGCATTGATATCCTGGGTCCCTTCTTAATAATGGTTTATGGACCTTTCCTCCAGGAACTTGTCCAAACCTTTTTTAAACCCAGCTACACTAACAGCCTTTACTACATCCTCCGGTAAGTAATTCCAGAGTTTGATTACACGTTGAGTGAAAAAATATTTTCTTTTATTAGTCTTAAATAGTTTACCCTGTAGCTTCATTGCATGTCCCCTGTTAAGTGCTGTCGAGTCGGAGTCGACTCATGGCGACCCTCTGGATAGCTATCCTAAATTGTGTTCGGTCTTCAGTCAGGCGGCTCATTGTTGACAGACTGGTACCCGTAGCTGCTGTTATTGTAGCGATCCATCTCATTGCTGGCCTTCCTCTTTTGCGTTGACCTTCTATCTTGCCAAGCATGATGTCTTTCTCTAATGATCTCTCTCTTCGCATGATGTGTCCGAAGTATGAAAGTCGAAGTCTTGTCATCTGAGCTTCTAAAGAAAGCTTAGGTTTGATCTCCTCTAGTACCGACTGGTTTGTTCTTCGGGCAGTCCATGGTATACACAGTATTCGCCGCCAGCACCATAATTCAAAGGCATCAATTTTCTTCCTGTCTGTCTTTTTCACTGTCCAGCTTTCACATCCATATGATGTTATTGAAAATACCATGGCTTGAACAAGTCGAATCTTTGTATGGAGAGAGACATCTCTGCTCTTGAGAATCTTATCTAGGTCTTTCATAGCCATTCTGCCAAGAGCAATGCGTCGTCTGATTTCTTGACTGCTTGTTGCTTCTTTATTGATAGTTGATCCAAGTAGGTTAAAGTTGTTCACGATTTCAATTTCTTCTCCTTCAACGATGAACCTGTTGATTATGCCAGTTGTCATGATCTTTGTCTTCTTTACATTAAGGTGCAGGCCCATTTTGAGACTATGTTCTTTGATTGTGAGAAGCAAATGTTTCAGATCATCTTCACTTTCAGCCAGTAATGTGGTATCATCAGCATAGCGAAGGTTGTTGATGAGTCTTCCACCAATCTTCACACCTCTGTGGTCTTCATACAGTCCTGCTTCTCTGATGATTTGTTCTGCATATAAATTAAACAGGTAGGGGGAAAGTATGCAGCCTTGTCTTACACCTTTGCTTATTTTAAACCATTCTGTTTCTCCTTGTTCCGTTCGAACTGTTGCTTCTTGATCAATGTACAGATTGCGCAAGAGAACGATCAGGTGTTCTGGTATACCCATGCTTCTTAACGTGGCCCAGAGTTTCTCATGGTTTACACAGTCAAAAGCCTTGCTATAGTCGATAAAGCACAAATATATATCCTTTTGGTATTCTTTAGTCTTTTCAAGGATCCATCTCACATCCGCAATGATGTCTCTCGTTCCTCGTCCTTTCCTGAACCCTGCTTGCACTTCAGGTAGTTCTTGTTCTAGGTATGGCTGTAGTCTCTTTTGAATAATCTTCAGTAGAATCTTGCTGGCATGTGGGATCAGAGCGATTGTGCGATAATTTCCACAGTCAGTTGGATCACCTTTCTTTAGTATTGGTATAAACACAGATCTTTTCCAGTCAGTTGGCCATGATGTTGTCTTCCATATTTCTTGGCAGAGCCTTGTAAGTATGGTAACAGCTGCATCAGATTGCTGCAATACTTCTATGGGAATGCCATCAATGCCTGGTGCTTTGTTCTTTGATAAGGCTTTCAATGCTGCTTCAACTTCTTCTTTCATCACCAATGGTTCCTGATCATAAGGTATAGGTTGAAACGGCTGTTGGTCCACTTGATCTTTATCATATAAAAACTCTGTATATTCCTTCCACCTTTTCTTGATCTTCTCAGCATCATTCAATATAGAACCTTGAGCATCTTGTAACATTCCAATTCGAGGCTGGAACTTTTTCTTTAGCTCTCGCAGCTTTAGGAAAGCCGATCTTGTTCTTCCTCTAATAGTTTCTGCTTCTATTTCCTTGCAAGTGTCATTGTAGTACTTTTCCTTGTCCTGTCTTGCTGCACGTTGGAAATCTCTGTTGAGTTCTGAGATTGTCTTTCTTTCTCCTTTGGCTTTAGCTTCTCTGCGTTTCTGGGCAATTTTCAGAGTTTCTTCCGTCATCCATTTTGGCCGTTTTTGCTTTTTCACCTTTTGTAGAGACTTCTCGCTTTCTTCCAGCACAACCTTCTTGACGTCATTCCATAACTCTTCCGGAGCTCTGTCATTTGTATCTAAAGCAGCAAATCGATTTTGCAGGCAGTCTTTAAATTCCAGTGGTATATTCTCAAGGTCATATTTTGCTGCATTCATGAGTGGTTTGCTCTTTTTCAACTTTAGCTTGAGTTTGCATACTAGTAGTTGATGATCTGTACCACAGTCAGCTCCAGGTTTTGTCTTTGTTGATGTTACAGAGCTTTTCCATCGTTGACTTCCACAGATGTAGTCAATTTGATTTTTATACAATCCATTGGGTGAAGTCCATGTGTACAGTCGCCGCTTGTGTTGCTGGAAGAAGGTGTTTGAGATGAATAGATCATTGGTCTTGCAGAATTCTATCAATCTTTCTCCAGCTTCATTTCTGTTGCCAAGTCCATATTTTCCAACTACTTTGCCTTCTTCTTTGTTGCCAACTTTTGCGTTCCAGTCACCCATGACTATCAGGATATCCTGTTTGCATGTTCTGTCAATTTTAGCTTGTACCTGTTCATAGAACTCTTCAATTTCATTCTCTTCTGCAGCTGTTGTTGGGGCATATACTTGAATTATAGTTGTGTTGATAGGCATTCCTCGTAGACGAATAGAGATTAAGCGTTCGCTGACTGCATTGTATTTCATTACAGTTCTTGCAAGTTTCTTCTTTATTATAAATGCAACACCATTTCTTCTTTGTCTTTCATTTCCAGCATAGTAGACCATGTGATCATCTGATGCAAAGTGCCCGATGCCAGTCCATTTCAGTTCGCTGACACCCAACAGATCAAGTTGTACACGTTCCATTTCATTCTTGACCACCTCCAACTTCCCTTGGTTCATGCTTCGTACGTTCCATGTTCCAATGTGTAAGACATCTTTACAGCTTCTGACTCTCATTTCATGCGCAGCTACATCAGCAGTCAGACTTCCCGAGGGCTTTGATCCAACCACATCATAAATGCTGGCTTTACTCTGAAAAGTCTTCAGCTCTTCCCCAGTAGCTAGTTGAGTGCCTTCTGACCTGGGAGTCTCATCTTCCAGCACCATAGCACAATTTGTTTTGTTGTAACTATCCATTGGGTTTTCATGGCAAGATACAGAAGTAGATTGCCGGGCCTTCCTTCCGCGCAGTTTAAGTTTGGTGTTGTTGCCGTTGTCACAGAAATGTGATCCTCCGCCGTCAACACTATCCCATTCTGCTGCTGCCCAGATGGGTGGTTTGTCTTCGTCTGGCACCTCAGCTGAGACCTGTCCATCTTGGGAGACCCTGCCAGTAGTTAAACTACCGATAGTTTAGCTCTCAGCATCACTGATGCACGCAAGCCCTCACAGCACGACAAGCTGCAAACCAGCTGCATGTCCCCTAGTCTTTCTATATTCTGATAACGTAAACAATCGATCTATGTTTACCCGTTCCACTCCGTTCATTAATTTATAGACTTCTATCATATCTCCCCTCAGCCGTCTCTTTTCCAGGTTAAAGAGACCTAACCTTTTTAGCCTTTCTTCATAGGAGTATTCCTCCATCCCCTTTACCATTTTGGTGGCTCTTCTCTGAACCTTTTCTAATAACTCTATCTTTTTAAGATACGGCGACCAGAATTGCACACAGTATTCAAGGTGCTGTCTCACCATGGAACGATATAGAGGCATTATAATATCTTTTGTTTTATTTTCCATTCCTTTCCTTATCATACCTAGCATTCTATTTGTTCTCTTGGCTGCCGCTGCACACTGGGCCGAGGGTTTTAACATGTTATCCACAATGACGCCTAAATCTTTTTCCTGGGTGGTGGTTCCTAATGTGGAACCCTGCAATGTGTAACCATAATTTGGGTTGTTCTTCCCTAGGTGCATAACTTTGCACTTGTCCACATTAAATTTCATCTGCCATTTTGATGCCCAGTCTTCTAATTTATCAAGATCCTCTTGCAATTTTCCACAATCCTCTTGGGTTTTAACAACTTTAAATAGTTTTGTGTCATCTGCAAATTTGATAACCTCACTCGTTAATCCACTTTCCAGGTCATTTATGAATATGTCAAAAAGCAGTGGACCCAGCACAGATCCCTGGGGTACACCACTATTCACCTTTCTCCATTGGGAAAATTGGCCATTTAGCCCAACCCTCTGCTTTCTATCTTTTAACCAGTTCTTGATCCACAGTAGTACACTGCCTCCTATCCCATGACTCTTTAGTTTTGCCAAAAGTCTCTGATGAGGGACCTTGTCAACGGCTTCTGAAAGTCCAGATATACTATATCAACCGACTCACCTTTGTCCACCTGTCAATTCACACTTTCAAAAAAACATAACAGATCAGTAAGACAAGATCTTCCTTATCTAAAGCCATGTTGGCTGTCTCCCATTAGGCCATGGCTATCTACATGCTGAGTAATTTTATTCTTTATGATGGTTTCTACCATTTTTCCCGGTACTGACGTGAGGCTCACCGGTCTGTAGTTTCCCGGATCACCCTTGGAACCCTTTTTAAAAATTGGTGTTACATTGGCGATCCTCCAATCTTCAGGTATTAGAGATGATTTTAATGATAGTCTTAAGCCCTGCATTAGATAAATGAAGGAGATACTCCAGTAATGATTCCAGAGGTATCGCAAGAGGGTTAAGACCCTTCTGCGAGCACCATATTGTAAACCTTTTCCACTTGAATGCATAAGAGCGTCTTGTGGAAGGCTTCCTGGAAGCATAAAGGATATGCTTTACCTGCTGAGAAAGGTTAAGACCGTGAAGTCCTGGGCTTTCAGCAACCAGGCTCTGAGAAGCAGAGACTGGGGATTGGGATGCCACAGCATCCCGTCCTCCTGAGAAAGGAGATTTGGAGCAGTTCCTAACTCCAGAGGCGGAGCTTGAGAGAGATGTAGGAGCAGAGGGTACCACATTTGCCGTGGCCAATGTAGAGTTATGAGAATCATATGACATCTGTCTCTCTGAAGCTTGAACAGGGTTTTGGGAATTAGGGGAATGGGTGGAAAGGCATACAGGAAGTCCTGGCCCCAATGGAGGAGGAAAGCATCCCTGGCCTGACAATCCTGAGCCGGAATTCTGGAACATAACCGGGGAAGTTTGGCATTCAGTGGACTTGCAAAGAGGTCTATGTCCGGGGTTCCCCAAATTTGAAAAATTTTGGCCACCTGGTCTACATGGAGAGACCATTCGTGTGGAAGCAGAACTCAACTGAGTCTGTCTGCCCAAGAGTTTTGAATGCCTGGAAGATACACCGCAATGAGATGAATCTGATGCTCTCTGGCGAGGGCCCATAGTCACAAAGCTTCATTGCAGAGCGACAGAGAGCCTGTTCCGCCCTGCTTATTCACATAGAACATGGCTAATTGATTGTCCGTTTGAACTAGGACTGTCTTGTAGCTGAGCTGGGTGTGGAATACTCGAAGAGCAAGGAAGATTGCTCTGAGTTCTAGGAGATTGATGTGTAGATAGGCCTCCGGTGGAGTCCAGGTACCCTGGGTACAGAGGCCTTGCAGGTGGGCTTCTCAACCCACCTGTGAGGCATCTGTTGTTAGAGTGGCTTGGGGTGGGGGTTGCTGAAAAGGAGACCCCACCAAAAGGTTTTGGGGTGACTGCCACCATTGGAGGGACAAAATAAGATGATCTGCAATTTTGTCTGACAGGCAACCTGATGCCTGAGTCCACTGAGTGGATAAAGTCCACTGGGCTGCCCCATATGAAGGCGAGCATAAGGAACCACATGCACGGTGGATGCCATGTGGCCTAGCAACTGTAACATTTCCCGAGCAGTGAGGTGAGGTTTTAGCACTGCTTGGGAAGCTAACTGCACAATGCGAAGGCAGCAGGGCTGTGGAAGGTAGGCCCTTGTCTGTCTGGTATCCAGCAGAGCTCCTATAAACTCCAGGGACTGAGTGGGAGCAAGGTTGGATTTTGAGAAGTTTATGACAAGCCCCAAATACTAAAGGATGTGCATTGTGCGAGAGAGAGCAACCCTGGCCTCTGGCTCTGAAGGGGCTCGAATGAGCCAGTCGTCTAAGTAAGGGAAGACGAATATTCCTAAGGTGCGGAAAAATGCTGCCACCACAGCCATGCATTTTGTGAACACGGTGCAGAGGCCAGGCCAAAAGGAAGAATCCTGTATTGGTAGTGCTTCCTTTGAAACAGAAAGCGAAGGAACTTTCGATGAGTTGGATGGATGAGAACATGAGTGTAAGCATCCTTGAGATCTAGAGAACAAAGCCAATCCTGACTCTGTAGGTATGGCAGCAGAGTTCCTAGAGAAATAATTTTGAACTTCTCTTTGAACAGGAATTTGTTCAATTCTCTGAGGTCTAAAATGGGTCTGTGTCCACCTGTTTTCTTTGGAATAAGGAAATAGGGGGAGTAAAATCCTGTATCCCATTGAGGAATGGGTACCTCTTCTATTGCCCCTTGGGCAAGAAGCACAGTGACCTCTTGACCTAACTGGTCATTGAGAGAGGTCTGAGAATTGAACTGTTTTACCATTGTAGGAGGGGGCATGCTGAGGAAATGAAGTTTGTACCCCTCTCTTACAATAGACAGAGTCCAATTTTCTGCTGTTATCTGACCCCATCTGGGGGCAAAGTGACATAACCTTCCTGGAATGGTGGAGGGTTCTGGGCTGTTCAGGGCCAGGAAGGCAAAGTTCTCTAGATCGGAGTCAAAGCCCCTGTGGAGGCTGAGTCTGCTGAGCCGGTTGAGGCTTAGCTGCTTTTGCCTTTCTTTGTCTAGGTTGTTGCTGTTGTCCCTTTTGGGCAGACTGACCTAAACGATGCCCTTGTTGGGTATAGGAGGGATAAAACTTCTTCTTCTTACTGAAGAATGGTTTCTTAGAGGATTTTTTCCTCGCAGGATTAGCTGTAGATTTAGACAATCTATCCAAAGTGATATTGTCAGCATCTATCTCATTAGCTTTTTCCTGCCCATTCTTGCCAAAGAGATTCTTTCCTGTACAAGGAATATTCCCTAGTTTATCCTGTACCCAAATTTCCAAGTCAGATGCCTGGAGCCAGGCAAACCTACGTGCAACTATGGCAATGGCAGAGGTTCTGCTTATGCACTCAAAGCAGTCAAAAGCTGCATGATTCACAAACTTGGAAACATCCTGAGCATGTTTGACAAGGGCGAGATAATCTTGCCTCTTATCATCAGGAAGGAGAGGGCTCATAAGCTCTAAATCTCCTGTGACCTCCTTAAGGAACATTCCCATATATAAGATATAGGAACTGATCCTAGTAGAAAGCATGAAAGCCTGGAAGGTTCGACGTCCAAAGGCGTCAAGAGTCCTACACTCACGTCCTGGAGGATTAGATGCATGTCTTTTTGCACTCTTGATCCTTCTCATTGCCGACTCCACCACCATGGAATGGTGTGGTAATTGAGTCTTCTGAAACACAGGACAGGGAGGAACTTGATACATGGTGTCAAGTCTTCGAGAGTGAGGAGATGTGATTAGAGGTGTTTCCCACATCCTTAACATGAGATCATGCAAGATCTCATGAATAGGTAAGGTAGCTGCCTCCTTGGGAGCTTTAGGGTATTGCAGGATTTCTAATTCCTTTGCTCTAGGCTCTTTTTTAGGAGCCACTGTGATGGAAAGACCTCGAGCCACATCTCGGATAAAATCCTGAAAGGACATATCCTCTGGTGGAGACATCCTACGCTGAGGAGAAGAGGAATCCTCAGGAAGAAGTACTCTGGTATCGGCAGAGCTTGCAGAGTCTTCAGACTCATCCGAGGATTCGAAGTATCTCCGATCCGGGTGATCGTGCAAGGCACAGTACCGGTACCAAACAAAGTCAGTATTGGATTGGTCCAGTACCGACTTGTCGATATCGGATGGATACGCATGACTCGGTCCCGGTAGAATACCTGCTGAGGTCGATGCAGTTGGTGCCGGCACCGGTTGAATTGTCTGAAGCGGTTTCAAAGGCATCGAGGCCGTGAGAAGAGCCGCCAGACTGCGTTCAATAGCCAAGAATCTCTGGTCTATCGACGCTGCCGATGCTTGGGTATCGGTACCGGAAGAAGCGGCCGGTACCCCAGAGCATGGCACCAGTAGTTCTGCTAAGGTTGAAGCCTCGAGAACATCCTGGAGCCCCGTTAGTGCTTTGGAAGCCGAAGTCTCCCGCTGGGGCAATTTTGCTGGTGAAAATCTCTCAAGGGCAACGCCAGAGGCATCTCACTGTCTAGGAGGAGATCTACCCTTTGAGGACCGGCTAGATTTATGTTTAGTTACCTGAGATCCATGGGAGGAAAACTAAGCCCTGGATGATGTCGATGCCACGGAGGCTGCATCGGAGGGAAAAAGGGTGCTAAGCTTAGCAGCTCGGTTCTGCCGGCCCCCTTTCAACATCATCCCAAAGGCAACACACTCTGAAATAGAGTGGTCAGGACCTAAACATTTGAGGCACCACTCATGGGTGTCGGTGACGGAGATGGTACCGCCACACTTAGAACACTTTTTAAAACCCGAAGTGGGTTTTTCCATTCTGAAGGAAAAGTTGGGCCTAGTGCCCAAAATGGCACGTGGCACCTGAGAGAAAATTACTGGAAAGACTCCAGAAGAAAGTTTTTTTTTTTTTTTTAAAGAAAGAAAGAAGAACCACCGGCGGTACCGGTGTAGCGTCGAGGGAAGGCAGACGCGACCACAAAAAAGAAGAATAGAAGGGATTTTTTTCTGAGGTGACAGGATGTGCGACCTTTCGGCTCCTTGGAAAACGAAAAACTGGAGACAGTTGGGAAAGGCGGCACGCAGGCGCTATGGGATGCTCCCAAAAG
The DNA here is from genome assembly GCA_033557465.1 of Ichthyophis bannanicus. Lineage (NCBI taxonomy): Eukaryota > Metazoa > Chordata > Amphibia > Gymnophiona > Ichthyophiidae > Ichthyophis > Ichthyophis bannanicus. Next base: position 40,135,434 of record CM066046.1, read on the forward strand.
CTTTCCTATTGGACGCTGGGGAGCGTTCCCGCACAGGCTCCGTCGGTACCGACGATACCCATATGTGAAGACTACATTCCTTCTTGTTCCTGGAGAACAGGTAACTACGCTTTCTCCGGGATCAAGCAGGAAGTCATTCTAAACATATGGGATTCCCCAGCTACAGGCTACCGAAAGCCAATAGAGAAAAAGCACGGTCGTCCTCAAGGGGAGCCATGAGCAGCAGCAATTGAGTCCGCAGATGGAGAATGCAGTAGGACCCGTGTGTCTGATTGAATCAAACGCTCCAGTAGCCTGAACACAGAAAGGTCAGAGGGTAGGGTTGTCTAGATCCTGAAACGATTACAGAGCATTCTTGTAAATTATCTCATGGGCATGGAGGAATTTTCTTGTTTGCACATCCAGTTTTTCATCTTTAAGAGGCCAATCTACAATCCCAAAGCTGTATGAGAGTACAGGAATTGCCAGATGATTGTTGGCTTGCATCTTATTCCATGATGTTAAGGCACTTTTCAATAACGGTTTTAATTTTCTAGAATATTCTTTACTGATTTGTTTCTCTCAGTAATTTCTGCTTGAATATCATTTCTTCCTCTACTCCAAGATATTTATGTATGCCCTCCTGTTCAAGTTCCTTGATGTCACAGCCCTCAGCCAGGGAGATGTTTTCTGTTTTGCTCAATTTTCCTCTAAAACAAAGCTGTCTTAGCATATTTGTCTAGGTCAAAAGTCATCCTGATGTCATCAGAAAGCTTTTCACCTACACAGAGTTGCTCTGCAAATTGTTGGCCACTGGAAATGTAGAGCTTCAGGTCATCTACAAATAGTAAATGGGATGTTACCTCTGGGTTATTCCCTTCTTTAGGACTCAGGCTAAATCCATATCCCAAAGAGTTGACGAGAGTACTCATTGGATTATGCACCATACAAAGCAAAAGTGGTGACAAGGAATCTCCCTGAAATATTCCTCGCTGTACCTTGATGTTAGGAATGATGTACTGACTATCTTCATACTTTAAAAACAGGTTAGTTTGCCACATTGTCATTGTGAATTTAACATACTCTATCAAACCAGGATTTATCTTATACATTTCAAGGCAATTTATTATCCAAGAGTGTGGAACACTGTCAAAGGCTTTCTTATAATCGATCCATGCTACACTGAGTTTTCTGCTTTTTTTAGCTCTAGCCATGATGGCCTTATTTAACATTAACCGGTCTTTGGTTCCATATGCTCCCCATTTATTGCCCTAATGTTATAGGATTCAATATGATAATATCTTCTGTCTAAATCTACTGCAATGAACAGCTTATGGTAAGCAGACAAGTTATGGGGCTGTAATTTTTGGGAATGTTACTTGGGTCTCCGCCTTTGGAAGGAGAAATGTTCTTCCTGTTATAAGTCATTCATTTCCAAAAGCTTCTGTTTCACTTTATTTGGTGATGTGTTTATCATATTAATGCTCTTTCTCAATTCCCTGAAAAAAAGCTTTTGGGTTCTCTCTAAATAGTTTATTTTGACATTTTTCTTTTCTCCATAACAGAGGGCAGCAACTGAAGCAGAGTCTTCAGGGAGAAGTCAAGATTCAGTGAGAGCAAGAAGATGCAGAGCATTAGAGATTATGACTATGCTCACAAATTCTATCATCTCAGGTCTATTTCTTGAAATGTGAAAAAGTGTTACCAATGTGCTCGGGGGAATGTGCTTATCCTTCAATCATCATCATTCAATTTCACTCAACAATCTTACACATAAATCCTAAAAAGTCACTAGTTGCTGTTTTATCTTATACATTGTGATGCAGTGGGTAATATAGAGCCTATGGAAGTTACTGAAAATGAGGAACTTACCTCAGATTTGGCTGTAGAGAGAAACTCAGTGCATGGAGAAACAGCTGAGCAGCAAGGGCTGTCAGCGCAAGAAAAGCCAAAAGCCATTAAAGGTAGTTTTCCCTGTAACAGTTCTGACACAGGAAGAAACAGAAAAGCTCATCAGGAGCACCTGTGTCCTAACTCCCACATAACGTGCAGGGCAGGGAAGCATATAAGTTCCTGGTTAGAACCAGGAAGAGGAAGTGAAGGGAGAAGAAGGAGTAGTGCTGGTAAGAAGGAAGAACCAGGAAGTGAATGCAGAAGCAGAGCTCGAGAGAAAAGGGTTGGAGCAAGCAGTGCTGGGAAAGGCAATGCTCAAGGAAGCAGACCTGGTGAGAAACCAGGAGGGGCCAGCAGCTCAGGAGGACGGTATGAGCAGCCAATGAGCACAGGTCAGCCCAGAGGAAGTTTACCGACTGAAGGGAACTTCAAGCGTGGCTGCAAAGCAAGAAACAGCTGGGAAGGTGACCAGGAGTTTGTTAGTTCTGAACCTGACTGGAAAGCCAGGGAGAGAGTCCTCTACAACCCAGGAGCTAAAGCTAGAACCAAGGTAAAAAGGTGGGAGCCTTGTTCTTTTAAAGAAAGGCTTAAAAGCTCTGCATGTTTTAAAGGGTGTGGCCCTGAGTACAACGTTATAGCTGAAAGATATTCAAAGCTTTCATTTGGTGAGGAAAACCAGCAAGGAGCCTTTCTCATACCAGGCAGATATAACCCTGGGCTTAAAGAATCCTTGGCAGGAAGGGATATTGGTGTATCACAAGAGGCTGTGCCAGAATTCAGCACATGTGAAGAATGTGATTCAGATAGTTTGGGTAGTGAAGCTGAAGGGATGATATGGGAAAATAATAGCCATACTTCAGACCCCATTCCAATGGACTGTACCATATGTTTTTCGGATGACCTCACTTCTTTGTGTTAACTTTTGAGGAGAATAACTTTGTGACAATAACAAAAGAAAAGAAGATATTTTCTGTTGCCATTTTTGTTCAATGCTGTGTTTTGTGTTGCATTCCTGAGAATGACCGTTCGGGAAGGGGAATAAAACCCTAATTATTTACTTTACCACTTGACCAAAAGACTCTGTTTTAATACAAAGAGCAAAGCAAAACTTCAATAACCCTAGGCAGCCGCCTAAATAGGGTTAAAAAAGGGCTCTATCATACGAGCCCCATCACAACATATTGCACATTTAGTCCTATTACACAAGTTCTCTTAGCAAAACACCAGAGGAGTATATGTTTTTTCTTCAGTTGGGACATGAAAGGTGAAAATGTTTCTTTTTAGGTCCTAACTTAAACTAAGGGGCTTGTTTACAAAGCCGCGGTAGCGGTTTCCGCCCGATATCGGAGCTGCGGCCCCATAGGCTGCATTGTAGTGCAGATGTTTCAATTGTTAAATCTAAGTTCTTCAAGTTAGCATTGCCTTCTGAGGAGCATGCTTTTATCACCTGGGCACTGCAGGAAGCTATTTTATGGAATCTCAAGTTGGCTTCTACCAACATTGTCTGCATTCTTTACAGCAGGTCAGTAGATTCTTCTTCAGTGGGAAGAGACTTCAGTCCATCATCCATATAAAAGTCTCTTTCTACAAAATGTCTGACATCTGCTTCATATTCCTTTTCTCCATTTTGTGCTGTTCTCCTGAGTCTATAAGTGAACACTGAGGGCAATGGACTATTGCCGAAGACGTGGAGTTGCATTCTGTATTCAACAATTAATTGAAAGAAACAAAGCCTGATAGCTACGTTTTGACAATAATGTCTGCATTGGAGGCATATACAGTAGAGTATAAAACCATACACAACAGCATAGACAGCAGTAATCTTTTTATACCTTTCTATCAGTAATTTTTGCCTCAAGTTACCTCTGCTCTGTGTTTTTATTGTGCTATTCTGCAGTGGTGAATGTGGTCTTAGATCATGCCTTGTTTACATTTGAATATGATGTTATGCTTTCATCCATTCCTTTTCAGGACTTTCATCCATTTCTTCAATCCATAACTCTCATCCATTTCTATTTAAATAAACTGTATTTAATTTAAGCTTCCTTATATTTCTATATTACTTATTTTAGATCTATTTTTCATTGTATTAATTTTACGTTTTCTGTACTTATCAACATTAACCTTCCACATTCTAGTTAACCTTCCAAGTTCTAGTTTTCCATGTTCTATGTAAATGTTTCAACGTTATCTGTACACTGCTTTGACTCTAAGATAAAGCGGCTTATAAAAATACCTACATAAATAAATGCTGTTTGAAGCCCACAAAGGTAAGCCAGGTACTGCTTGTGTTGTCCTATTTTTGAAATAAAGACTTTCGTGTTCTGAACCTGGGTTCAGCTGTCTGCTGTTTTATGGTTTTACCATGGCCTAGAACTCAGTCTGCAGGGTCATGTTATCACACTGGGGTTTGCATGAGTGATTGAAGGGGCTATTGTGCTTAAAACCACCTTAAAATAAAATAAAAAATTAACTTGGATGTTAATCAGCTCTTCCTGGATGTCCACTTTGTAAAATCTGGCCATTACACGTTTAAACCCTGAGTGATGCCGCTTTTGCATATGTTCCTTTCTGAAATAGCTGTTCCCAGTGCACATTTTATTTATTTATTTAACAACTTTTATATACCGCGCTATTTGTTATCAGTGCGGTTCACATATAACAAGGGTGCACAGTCAGAAGACTGTTCTGTGCTTACATTGTAACAGGAGTTTAAACTTGGAGCTTACATTGTAACAGGAGTTTAAACTTGGAGCAACAGGGTAACTATAAACATATGTACAAAATATAATTAGATTAGGTTTGTATATACAAGAAGGGCTAAGGCAAGCTCAAAATACTTGTGACAGGGTTATTTATGTAGAGCATGAAAGGTTTGTGGACATTGGTGAGTGGGTGAACAGAGGCGGGGTGGATGCTTGAGCAAAGTGAAGTAGGAAAATGTGGTGTTTGATTGCCTTACGGAACTGAATAAGGTCTTTGATGGATCTAATTTCTGGTGGAAGTTCGTTCCAGCATTTTGGGGCGTAGAAGGCTATAATCTACGAGGGTTGCTCAGAATGTAATGCCCCACATGTTTTTTACAGTCGTCCGACAAATAGCGAGGCGGTAGTGATCCTTCAAATGGCATCTGTGAGTGACACATGGTACAAACAACGAGCTGTAATTGAATTCTTGGTGGAGGAGAAAGAAAGTGTGAGAAACATTCACAAAGGGTTGTGTGCTGTGTATGGAAGTTCTGCGGTAGTTAGGAGCACCATTGGACGATGGGTGAAGAGAGTAAAGGCTTCAGGAAGTGGTAAAACGGAACTGGAAGATCAGCCGCGGTCTGGGCGTTTTGCCTCAGCCACCATTCCAGACAAGTTGCAGGGTGCTGATGACATTATTCGTGCGGATCGGCGCATTACGAGTCGGGAATTGTCCGTACAGCTTTCCGTCAGTAGAGGTAGTGAAATGGCAATTATTGACTCTTCGGGATATTCAAAGGTGTGTGCAAGACACACCGCAGCAGCTTACAGCATTTTAATGCCTGCTGGCAGCGATCGCAGGGCGCTGCAACTTGTCTGGAGCAATGCCAGCGGTCCTCCACATTATGTCCAGCACCCAGGCACCGAATGCACTAATCATGTGCGTCGGTGCTATTCATCTTTTTTTCCACATCTTAGACACTTTTTAAACCCTGGCTTAGTCATTGGTACCTTTTGCTCTGTTCTGCTTCTTCTTCTGGCTTTTCCTTCATTGTTGGTTCTTTGTTTTTTTGGAGAGCTTGAGGGTCCGTCTTGTTAGCAAGGCGAAAGAATTGGAAGTGCACTAGCTAGAGGAGGACCTAGGGTTGGGCTACCTAGCACATGCACAGAAAGGTCTGCCTTTCTGGGTTCTGGATAGCACTTCTGTCCTGGTGGTGCCATCGGATGACATCACCAGGTGTGGCGGATTCATCCTACTTGTCCAAGGAGAAACAGTTTTTAATTCACTTACAGTTAAAGTGCTTAGTTGGTATGAAAGATGCCATGCTATAATAGTAAATCACCATGGAACCATTACCGGCCCAAGACATCAGTACAAAAGAAAAATCAGCAGGTTCTGATCCACAAAAGACCTCCCAAACACAATTTGTTGACCTTAACTGGAGGTCCGTGTCCTTTTTAATCAAATGCAGTAAAACATTTAAAACTGCTAAAGTTATATGCATTCAAAGCAAGAAGTACTTAGCTGAGTTCCCAGCGCAGCAACACATCCCAACATACCACCTCTGATTTCCCACACTAAAAATATTTACTACATTGGGAGTAAGATTAGCATGAGAAACTCTGGGGAGTAAACGTGTGTGTGTGTGTGTGTCTGATCTGTATCTTTCAATTCTTGCATTCAGTTATTGCAGAGAAATAACAGAATTAAAAGTCCTTTTTACTGTCAACATCATAGTCCAAAGGCTTGACAAATCCTAAAGTGCCATGTCACCTTGGTAACAAGAAATTTCCAGCTGATGCATGGAATTTTTGTACCCCGTTTTCTTTTATTTTTTTGTTGCAGTGCAACTTCCAGAGCAGGGGCATAGCGAGGGCTTTTTTGGAGAACTGGGCCCCTCCAATTTTGGCGCAATACCCCCCCCCCCCCCCACCCAGCTATACTGCACTGCATTGCATCCACATGATTGAAATCGTAAGTCTGTGCTTCAAATACAGCACAGTCACCATCATCGCCAAAAGCAGGAGGCTGCCCATGGCTCTTCAGTGGTCAATCTCTAAACATGGCAATAGCCAGTACTGCAAGCATCTTCAGTATTCATAGCCAGTACTTCCTGCTGCTGATCTCATGAGATGCGTATGAGGCTCAGCTAGCCCACCAAAATTGAATGTGTTCACACCAGTGCTGGCATCTACCATATTAAACAAGAGACTGCTTTAGAGCCTTGGGCAAGTTCCAGTTTTCCTCCTGCTCATGGTAATGTTAAAGCAACTGCTAACACAATTTCTTCAGCTGGCAGGACCTTGGGATTCTCGCCAGCAAAGGTATCCAGAATGGTGGAAGGGAAAAATGTAGGTAAAGAGATATGAGAAACTGTGGGAAGATGCTGAGGGCATGAAGGAGAAGAGAGAGAGGAATGGATGCTGGGAAAGGGGAAACAGAGCAACAGGGAGGATGCTGGGGCAGGAAAACAGAAACAAAGAATATAGGGTTGAGATCAGAGCATGGATTCAAAATTAGGTGGGGATTAAAGGACTGGGTAAGCAGATTAAAAAAGTCAGACTAAAAAAATTAGGAAATGGAAGAATGGGATCTCAGGACTTGGATGGTGATTGATTGGGTAGGATGGGAAAATAGGACAAGAAATTGATCAAGGGAGAGTGGGAATTAGGCAGTGAGATGGGGGTATGAGTAGTGGTGCGTTGGACGAGTTATGATGTGCATGACAGAGTGAAGAAAGGTGATAAGATGGCATGAAGGATCTGGAGGCAATGAGGAGGGGGTCAGGAAGCAATAAAAATGGACAGAAGGCCGTGGAGGGAGTGAGAGTATGAGGATGGAACCTTTAGGGGGTAAGAAGGTGGAAATGATGTAGTTGAAAGGGAAAATAGGAGGCTGGCTGGGGGTGAGACAAAAGAAATAGGCTGACAGCAGGAGTGGTGATGAGTGACTGAGGAGGAGATGGGGCTGATGGTGAGATGGGAGGCACATAAAGGTAGATCAGAGCTGGAAAGAGGGCGAGTACAGTGAATAAAACTGGGGGACAAAAAGGGTGAATTAAAGGCTGGGGAAGGAGTGAAAGACCAGAACAGAGAAAGCACAGTTACTTACCTGTAACAGGTGATCTCTGGGAACAGCAGGAATTAGTCTTCACATATGGGTACGTCGGTACCAACGGAGCCTGCACGGGAATGCTCCCCAGCATCCAATCAGAAAGCTTTTGGTAGCATCCCTCGCGCCTGCGCGCTGACTTCCCGCCTTTCCCACTGCCTCTCCTCAGTTGAGTTTCATAGCTGAGACAGAAGGAGAGAAAGAGGAAAGGGGATAGATAGATACAACTCCTAGGGGAGGTGGGTGGGTTGTGAAGACTAATTCCTACTGTTCCCAGAGATCACCTGTTACAGGTAAGTAACTGTGCTATCTCCAGGAACAAGCAGGAATGAGTCTTCACATATGGGGACTCCCTAGCTGTGGGTGGCCAGGGGAGATCCCATAAAATGCGTATCCCTGGAACAGGACTGCATTTCCCAAACCTGGATCCCCGGCATCCCCTGAGGGATGGGGGGTAGGAGTTGAATAGAGAAGAGCTGTAGAGGAACAGCGAATCTAAAGACTACAGAAAAAATGAGTCTTTAGAATGTATGTCAAGTATCATTAAAATATTTAATGAACTAGTACAATATAGAGCTTACCTACTGGATTGTAGGAAGTAGAACTGTGATGGAGTGTACTGTAGATGCAGTAGCGGAATCCTCAAGGTAACTTCACAGCAGTGAGGATGAAGTTCCAAACCTGGAATGGGCAGGTAACCCAGGTGTCAACTGGGGCAGGAGAAGAACGGCAGGTCTTCAATGGAAAGCTTTATGGGAAAAAGCTGAAAACTCTTTTAGGTACAGAGTTATTAACATTGAGGACTAAAAGAAGAAGACTGACCGATCTGGAGAATTAGCCCAGTCCTGAAGGGAAGAGGGGGTATGGAAAAAAGCCCCTATTCCCAAGGAGAACAGAAGTGTACTCAGAAATACTGAAGATGTACACCGTCTTTCCTAGCTGGTAAGAGATAGGAAGACATTGAAGTTTGATACTTCAGAGACAGGGAGATCTATAACAAAAATAGAAGCTGTTGACATCACAGCAGTAATTGTGTGTATAACCGCTCCCACTTACTGTGCCGCATGAGAATAGGCAAGTTGACTGTCTGGACCTCTTAAGAAGGTAAAAGCTTTATAGCACAGACATTTAGGGAGATAGCAGGTAATACATAGCGTCCTATGGACATCTCCCAATGGGCACATATATATATATATATATATATATATATATATGGAGATACATACATATATATATATATGTACATATATATATATATCTAGATGGGCATGACTTATGCCCACACAGCTTACAGAAATATGTATGTATAGGACATATACATACATGAATATAAGCCTGAGGATACATGCCTGCAACTGAGCCCCATAAAAACATTCACTTGGGGAATGTGATGGGAAAAGATTCATCTAATAATAAGGGGGTGGAAACCACCTGAAGATATATAGAGAATCTATTTCTGCGGTGCAGGAATGTAGTTCAGTGAAATAACCAGTATGGTTGCGTGAAAAAACAGAGGATAATAGCAGTCTGGCAAGAGCACGTCAGGAGTACTTTAGGACTCTGACATGTCCAAAGGCCAAAAAAACGCATAGACTAAGATACCAGGATGACCCATCCAAGGGACACAGGAGTATCATGTATAGTAAAAGATTATGCGTTGTCCAAGTGGAGCAGAAAAGTATAATGCCAAGCTGTAAGGAAAAAAGGGGTAGATTCCTGCAAGATTGGGAACTCCTTGGACATTCACGCAGAAAAAGCTTGTCTTCTGTATCACAACAGGAGACAAGAGGGTATAAAGAACCCATATAGCCATGAAATGATTATATAAGCTTTTTCTACTATGTGGAAAAACCCTCAGAGACAAAGTTCAATGCTCTGTAGCAAGGGCCCATAGTAGAAAGCTTCTCTGAAGATTGCAGAGAGCATTGTGCAGGAGAATTAAGACTGAAGTCAGGTGTGTTGCCACATCCTAGGAAAGGATATGGCTAGAAGAAGATAACCTGCAGTGAGTAGTATTATGCAAGATAGTTGAAAGTAGCTTGCAATGAGCACTAAAAAAATCACTGGAACTCCTGCATGTACAGCAACTGAACAAAACAGCAGAGGAGATTCTCCTGTATAAAAACAGAGAGAAAACAGACAAAGGGAGCAGAGATATTCCCATCCCTGTCTGATGAGTTGCATTGAAGGATAACAAAAAAGTCTACACTGGAAAGAAAGAGAAGTGTTTCAGTATGGTACCAACTCAAGCAGGGGAAACCCTGGAAGAGAGGGGGTTGGAAGGTGACTTACCATATGGTAAGTCAGCTGAAGGAAAAGATGTCCATGTGGGGACAGAAAACTATCATGGGATAGTTGTAACCTCCCTTCGTAGTAGTAAGAAGGGGAGAATTCTGTAACCCATGGACAAAAGTATCCTAACAGCTTAGCATACTGAAAACCAGTGTAGAGTTTGAAGAATAAACCTCTGCTAAGAAGAAGTTAACTGCAGATTGCAACATATAGGAACCTATGGTTGCTGTTTATGATTAGACTGGTTAGAGTCTGGAGACCTCAAACTAGGATGAGATGTCCCTTGCTTGGGTACATCTGGAGGATAGGCAGGAGAAGGGTGAAACCTTCTTTTCTTAGGGAAAGGAGGTTTGGTAGGACATTTCCTACGTCCTGGGGAAAAAGAAGGCTTAGGATGGTTTCCAGAACCAGGGAAGTCAGTGGAGCAATGAGCAACCTGACGTAAAGCCTCTCTATTGAAGAGATTTTCTCCAGTACAAGGAGAATTACCCAGTGTATGTTGTGCCCATCTGCTCAAGTCTGAAGCTTGCAGCCAGGCTTTACGACGTGCTCCAATGGCAATAGCAGAGGATCTGCTAACAGACTCAAAAGAGTCTAGAGAAGCACGAGAAAGAACAAGAGATATTCCTGCTATGATTAAGAAGCAAGGAATAGTCAGTGGCCTTAGGCTCTGACAAAAAAGGGGACAAAAGAGATAACTTCTCTGTGACCTCCTGAAGTGTCAGACTCATATAAAAAATATATGAGGTTCTTGAAGCCAGCATAGAAGTTTGGAAGGTTTGACGTCCAAAGGTATCAAGTGCTTTAGATGCACGACCTGGCGAATAAGAAGAATGCTTCTTCTTGCTTCTTACCTTCCTCATTGCTGATTCCACTACAATGGAATGATGTGGAAGTTGATTTTTTTGAAACCCTGGAGAGGGAGGCACCTGATACAGAACATTAGTGGCTGTAGAAGCGAAGGAACCTTTAAAGGTGATTCCCACATCCTCAGAAGAAGATCCTGCAAAGAATGATGTAAAGGAAGCATTATATTTTCCTTTTCTGCAGGATCTTGGTTAAGAGTAGAGCCAGGAATAGGAATGGCAAGAAAGGTTGCCATGTCAAGGAGAAATTTCTGAAAAGAAGGATCTCCAATGGGAACTATTCCTGCGTAAGCTGAGGTGGAAGAAGCAGCTTGAGCACCAGAAGACATACTGGACTGGTGCAGAAAAAGAATCCTGCTAGATGGACAGTGATACTGACAGTTCTGATTTGAGGCAGTTAGTACTGCATCGTCAGTGCCCGGTATCGATTCCAAGCTAGGCATAGAAAGGATCGATGGCACCGATGGAACTTGTCAGACAGCTGCCTGGGTGAGAATCTTCACAGTCTTGGCAAGTGCATATATCTATATGATTTGCAAGGGATTGTGGGCAATGCAGTTCATTCACACCAGACACAGCTGCTCACAATAATTAGTTGTGCTTTTGGGTAAAGCCAATAAGATATTTATTTATGGGGTTATTTCTCCCAACAAAGATATGCTTGGTAGCACATAAATCAGGTTACTTGCTTTCAGTGTTAAACTTGAAAAAAACAAAATCAGGAAAACAACTTTTAAACTTGTCAGGCAATTAAAACAAAAGAAATAAGACCTGGTTGGCAACAAACTGGTCTTTTCTGTAGGCTTAGCTAATATTCTCTTAGCATGTATCAAACAACAAACCAAAAGCTACAAAGAAAGAAAAAAACTGTTCTTCTCAGGTTAACTTCTTATATCTTCCCACATAGATTCAGAAGTGATTCTCTCCTAGCTCACAAGCAATTAGGTAAGGCTCAATTGCTAGCAGTTATCCAGCTGGAACCCCTTAGCTGGCTTGCTTTCTACTGCGTGGCTAGAAATCTTACTCAGGTTCTTTTCTGAGTAGATTAAAGAACAAGTTTGTATTTCTTTGTGATGGTTGCTGTACTTTATAACAGAAAATCACCAAAGGAGTTTAGACAGAGAGCAGTCCATGTAAACAGAATCTTCATCTGCTATCATTCCCCCTTCTTCAACAAGCATGGGTTCAATATCATGGATTGGCACAGATGAATCTCTCAATGGAGCACTTTCAGGAGAATACTTGTTTCCCTGCTGTCTTTCAAGGTTATAGCTAGGGCATAGATCAGTGTTCATACCTGAGCTTCCATTGCTGTTAGAGTTCCTCTCTATATAGCCTGGCCAGTATGTAGTCCAGTTCTTATGTCCAGCCTTCCAATCCAGATCCCTGGACACTGGATCTCTCTTTACATACCTTCTGGCACGGGTCTTAGGGTCCCTTCCACGTGCAGCCGTCTCTCTCACAGGTACCGTCTGGAGATTCCTAGCTCTGCAGCACCATTCCTCTGGCTTTCCCCAGTCCAATGGTGTATGCTGGCCCTTGGAATGCCTCCCAGTATACGTACTGCTCTGGACTCTTCTAAACCTCTCAAAGGCTTTTCTCCTCTTTCTTCCAAAGGGTTTCTTTCCCTCTCTGTCCGTCCGGTTTGGCTTCTGCTTCTGATGATCCTCCTGATGATGAAGATGATCAAGCTCAAGCTGATTCTCAGGATAATTCTCTGTAGAATAAACTCTACCTTTATTCTGCTTAGATGAGTGCTCCTCCCTAATACAGCGCAGCTGTGCTGAATCAGGCCCTGCCCTTTGAGATGAGTGCTTAGGGATTACCTCATAGCCCTCCTGATTGAACACACGTTCCCCCACTTCAGCTCCTCTAATGGCTGTTGGAAACCTGGTGCATTCTGGGACTGGTAGTCTTTTATAAGAAAATTCTGTTTTCTTATTTCTACCAGAACTGACAGGTTGCTTGTTCAGAGTCACTTCACCTTTTCTATAGCTCCTTCCTGAGCTATGATAAGCTTCCTTATCACAAACTGCAGGAATCGACATCGATACCGATACCGGTATCGGAGACGGTAATGTCATCGAAGCAGTAATTGGGGGCTGCTGAAGCAGTACCGAGGTAGCCAGAGAGCCTTGGTGAATATCCTCGGTACTGCGTGGTCGGAAACGATATGGATCGGTTCCGAAACGCGTTGGTACCAAGTCATCTAGACTGGATATCGATTCTAGACTCGGCATCGAAGGGAGCGAGTCTATCGATGCATGTCTAGAAGGTACTGACGTTGGTGGTGGTATCGGCGATGCCGATACAAGAAAGTCAATCGGAGTCCTATCAATCGGTTCCGAAGGTACCGAGGACGTCTGAAGACGATTCCTGGTGAAGAGTGGAACACTCGACACCGGCGCCGATGTCGGGGTATCGGTACCGCTCGAAGCCGGTACCAATCCCAAGCATGGCGGAGATACAGGAAAGCCAATCTGGGTCGTATCGATCGGCCCCGAAGGTACCGAGGACACCAGATGACGATCCCAGGTGAAGAGTGGAACACTCGGGGCGGAGTCTGCCGCGGTAGAAGATGGCCGCATAGATCGTTTGCTCCCTCTCAACATTGCAGAATCTGGAGCTAATATAGGCAGCGGGTGTTTTGAAACACAGCCTTGAGTCGGAAGAGACTGCGGTGAGATGTCTACCTTAAAACCGGCCAGATTAGACTTCCAACAGACATCGGGGCAATCAAATAAGAGGGCAAAGCAGGAACTCACATCCCCGCAGAAAATGGCGCCCGACAAAGTAGCAGCGGAAGGGGTGCGAGAGATCCTACAAGAGCTCCGGTCAGTGAAAGAACTTGTCACTACTAACTCCGGGACGCTGGCGATGGTCCAAGAAGACCTGCGCGAGGGAAAAGAGCGTCTGGGTGATATGGCCAAGCGCATGGCTGATGTTAAGGCCGAGGTAGACAGACAGTCTTCAGTGATCGCGCAGATCAGCCCGCTGGCTAAGAGGGTTACGGCTCTAGAAGTACTCATTGAAGATCAATCCAACAGGGCCAGGAGAAGCAACATTCAAGTCTTGGGAGTCCCAGAAGGCCGGGAAGGATCCGATCCCATAGGTTATCTCGAGAAAATCATACCGGAGATTCTGGGACTCACCTTCGAGAGGCCCCTAGAGCTGGAGCGGGCCCATCGCGTTCCATCACACCCTTCTACTCAGACCCCGCGACCTCGGCCGTTCGTAGTGAAGGCCCTTCACTATCAGCACGTAATACAGATCATGCAGGCGGCGAAGCGGCGACAAAATGTGCTACTGGACGGACAGAGGATTACTTTTTTCCCCGACCTCAGCAAGCAGACGGCCCAGTGTCGGAAAGAACTCCTAGCCTGCAGGCCTCTACTTCAGCAAGCGCAAGCGCGCTTTGGACTTTTTTACCCTGCGAATATGCGGGTGACCCTGGACAATCGCACCCATACTTTCACGGAGGGTCACACACTTCGCGCTTTTCTCCAAGAGCGGGCCCGGATGGAGGTCGGCATTTTCAAATTTCATCTCCTCAATAGAGGGTCCCCAGCTTACGGAAACACAGCAACAGCTTCTTGCTGCGGACGTCACTTGTAAGGAGCTTCGCATCGCTCTTCAGCAGCTGGCTAAAGGTAAAGCTAGTGGCCCTGATGGACTGCCAGTGGAATTTTATGAGGCCTTCACTGATCAGCTGTTACCGGAGCTACTGCTTTATTACGCAGGGGTAAGAGAGGAATGCCCCGCAGTGGGTGCATTGGCAGCTGCGACGATAGTAATACACCCTAAACCGGGGAGAGATCCGGAGAAGGTGGAGAATTATAGACCTATCTCCCTGTTAAATGCTGATTATAAAATCTATGCCAAGATCCTAGCTAATCGACTGTCCAAGGTTCTGGGGTCCCTTATCCATCCCGACCAGTGTGGATTCATGCCAGGGAGATCTACGGTAGATAATGGCCGTCTGTTAGCCCACGTTCTCCGGAAGGCGCAACATGTGGATCTGCCAATCGTAGGCCTTGCGTTGGATGCTGAAAAGGCGTTCGACAGGGTCGAATTCTCCTATCTATTCCAAACTATGCGCTGGATGGGGGTCCCTGACAGCTTCCTGAAGAGTATCCAAATGTTATACACTAAACCGGTAGCCCGGGTGGCGGCGAACAATACTACTTCACGGGAATTCCTACTTACAAGGGGTACTAGACAGGGCTGCCCTCTATCCCCCCTGTTATTTAACTTAGCCCTGGAACCTTTGATTCTTAAAATACGTCAGGCGTCCAATATAGTGGGAATGCCGTTGGAAGGGTATCATTGCAAGCTGTTGGCCTATGCAGATGACCTCCTATTATTCCTAGATGTAAAGTCGGTGGATATCATCTTAAAGATTATTTATGAATATGCCTGTATTTCGGGCTATAAGCTAAACTTGGATAAGACTACAAGTATACCACTTACGTCAGCAGTCTCGGATGATGAACTACGGCGGTACTCCTTCCAGGTTGAAAAATCGTCTTTCAAGTATTTGGGAGTCATCTATGGTATCACCATGGCCGATACAATCTCCCTCAATGTTGACCGATGCACTGAGATCCTGCAAGAATGCGTGCATAAATGGTCGCCATTAAACCTGACGTGGTGGGGCCGCTTAGAAACCATTAAAATGGTTATTGTACCCAAGATCACTTATATCTTAAGCATGATCCCGGTGCTTTTTGACAAGAAATTCTATCAAGATTTAGAGAGAAAGTTACTGGTTTTCCTTTGGGCAAAGAAAACACCGTGTATTGCTGCTTGGAAACTAAAGCTTCCTAAGAAACAGGGAGGGGTTCACTTTCCGGATTTTTATTGGTACCACGTCGCAGCTATATCCAAGCAAGGTTCCTGGTGGGCGGAGGAGCTGGATACCCCAGGAGCCCCCAGCTGGCTTTCAGTGGAAGCAGCAGTGAGTGACCCTCTCCCATTACGTCAACGCATTGGGGCAGCTGTGCCGCATCCGCATCCGCAGACGAATAATGTGATCCTACAAGCCACTCAACAAGCCTTCAACTTGGTGTTGCCACTAATGGGAGACGAACCAACCTTTACGGAAGCAACTCCGCTTTGGCTTAACCAACTATTTAAAATAGGCGGGACTTGCTTCGCATGGACCACTTGGCTACGACATGGTATTTTTTGCCTGGGTCACCTGCTTAGCGGACGGAGATATAAATCCTTTGCAGAACTGCAGCTGGAATTCCAACTTCCCTACAAATGCTTTTTCCAGTGGGGTCAGTTGCGGCATTGCTTGAGCAAAGCAGGTGTGACACCTCTACATATGGTCAGTGGACGCTCGTCTTATCTTCGGATTCTAGAGCTCCGGACGGGATCCGGGCAAATATCGAAGTTAGTGGAGCTCCTCAGATCGGCAGACGAACGCAGCCCCAGAGGCGCTCGATTGATTTGGGAAAATGAAGCGGGACCCCTGGCAACCCCGGAAATGTGGGCTTCCTTCTGGGGATCCCAGATATGGATATCGAGGTCAGCCTCGCTCACGCAGATGTTGTTTTTCCTAGCGCATCGCGCTTATCTGACCCCGGTCAGGATCTCCAAGTGGCAAGAACAAAAGGATGATCGCGGTTGGTCATGCGGTTCAGATGTGGGGACCCTAGCGCATCTGCTATACTACTGCCCACAATAAACGGTCTATTGGCAAAGGGTATGGCGGCGAGTGCAGCGGCTGTTCAGGATTGACACGCCCTTAACATTCCAGATAGTCATCTATAAGTCCATGGCGGATGTACCGTGCCTCAAAAAGCAGCACCAGGCACTGTTCGACTTACTGTTGAGTTTGGCGCTAAAGGCCGTCTTGAGCCATTGGAAGTCTTTCAGTACCTTGAACGTGGAATACTGGTGGAATCTGGTATGCTATCATCGATCCTGTGAGATGGCTTATGTTAAGCAGAATCCTTCCTTCAGTAGATTACTAAACAAATGGGACGCCCTGGCACTGGAATGATAACACTTGATATAATGCATATACAATAGGAGGTATGACATTCGTGGTCAATCCCCCCTCCCCCCCTTTTCCTTCCTAGCCTTTGATGCACTGGTTAGTTGAGAGTAGGCATGAACCTGTCTGTATCTGCCTTTGCTCTTTTTAGTTTGTTCTCTAATGTACTGTTTTGATTGTTGTGTTTTGAAATTGCTAAATAAAGATTTCAAGAGTGGAACACTCGACACCGGTGCCGATGCCGGGGGATCGGTACCGCTCGAAGCGGATACCACCCCCGAGCATGGCTCAGGTATGTTCTGTGAGGGGTGAGCCCCAGGAACAACCTGAAACCCCGTAAATGCTTTGGAGCCCGAAGACTCCCGCCGGGGTTTTATTGCCAATGGGGTCTTGAGGGCAAGGCCGGAGCCGTCATCATGCTGGGCATGAGACTTACCCTTCAAGAATTGGCTAGTCTTAACAGACTGTTTGTGGGTTACCTGATCCTGGAGAGAAGAATAAACCGGTGTCCTCACCTCAGGAGGAAAAACGGCATCGAGGGAAACTCGAAAAAGGGAAGGTCTTCTCCCAATAATACAGCCTGATGGATCAGGGAAACAAGGGTCAGGACCCAAACAGGTTAGACACCAAGCATTGGAGTCTAAAAAGAAAACTATGTTTCCACAGTGAAGGCACTTCTTAGGGGAAGAAGGCTCCATGTTGGAGAGGCCTGGTAGGCCCAAAAAGTTAAGACAAAAACTGAGGAGAAAAAATCTCTCTAATTTTAGAAAAGAAAAGAATAAAGCACCGGCGGTACCGGTATCGGCGGGAAAGACAGCTGCGACCACAAGAAAACAAGAAAATAAGAATTTTAAAGAAAAATGTTTCTGCGGTGACAGGAGGACGTCCTGTCGGCTCCGCGGAAAAACGAAAACTGAGGAGAGGCAGTGGGAAAGGCGGGAAGTCAGCGCGCAGGCGTGAGGGATGCTCCCAAAAGCTTTCTGATTGGATGCTGGGGAGCATTCCCGTGCAGGCTCCGTCGGTACCGACGTACCCATATGTGAAGACTCATTCCTGCTTGTTCCTGGAGATTAGGAAATTTGAGTGTGCAAGACAGAAGGCTACTAGGAAAGTGAAGAGAGAGAAAATGAAGACTGGAGGATAAAGAGAATGAGGGAAGGAGAAGCAAATTTACTAGGAATAGATAGAGAGGCAAGCTAGAGAAATGGAACAGCACATTTTGAACATACTTAAAGAGATTTAACTGCTTTTTCTCTGAAAGGAAAGCTGAGAAAACAGCTGGTACTTTGGTAGATCTCTATCTTTTGTTTTAACATATATCTAAGCTCCGCGAACTGAACAATGGCTGGGAAAAATCATATCGCTAAAGCTGTTGCCCCATTACAGCTTCTGTCTCTGTCCAACCAGAGGTCCCAATGTCAGTTGAAGGACCGGTTCCATGTGCAGAATGCCTGCATGCTGAAACTCTCAGGAAACAAGTGGAGGAACTCAGAGAGGAGGTGGCGAGGCTGAGGAGCATTCAAGACAGTGAGAGGTACATTGATGATATGCTTCTTGCAACATTCAAGCTCTCCAGCAGAGGAGAAGAATGACGAAGGTTGGCCACAAGTCACCAGGGCATGCAGAATCAACAATCAAACTTCTCCAGCCCTTGAATTGAAGAACCATTATGCAGCCCTGGAAGTGGAGGAGGTGAAAGCATCCTTGAAAAGGGAAGAACCAGAGCTCAAGTACCCCAAAGTTGCAGAATCCGTGACCACAAGGAAGCGAAGGGTAGTGGTGGTTGGTGACTCTCTTCTGAGGGGTACTGAGGCGTCCATCTGCCGAACAGACTTGATGTCCAGAGAGGTATGCTGTCTGCCAGGTGCCAAAATCCAAGATGTTACGGAGAGTTTGCTGAGACTCATCAAGCCTTTTGACTATTACCCTATGTTGCTCATCTATGTCGGCACAAATGATATTGGCAGGTATCCCTTTGAGCATATCAAAAGTGACTACATGGCTCTGGGACAGAGGGTGAAGAAGATAGGTGCATAGGTGGCCGTCTCTTCAATCCTCCCAGTTGAGGGTAAAGGCCAAGGCAGAGAAGCTCGCATCCTGGAGATGAATGCATGGCTGCATGGATGGTGTCATCGAGAGCGTTTTGGTTTCCTGGACCATGGGAAGCTGTTCCAAGGAATGCAGAGCAGAGATGGTGTCCATCTGTCTAAGAGAGGTTGACATGTCTTCAGTAGCAGACTGGCTAATCTACTGAAGAGGGCTTTAAACTAGATTCGTTGGGGATGGGTGAAGAAAGCCCCCAGATAAGTGAAAGCCCCCAGGTAAGTGAAATATTAAATACCATTATGGAAATGGGTAAAAGGGGCAACATATGGGAAGCGGTATGTATAAATGCCTGTAGCATGGGAAATAAGATACCAGATGTTGAAGCCTTAATGGAAGTGGCTGACTAGGATTTAGTGGCAGTTACAGAAACACGGTTCACAGAAAACCATTACTGTGATGTAACTATACCAGGATATACTTTATTCAGAAAGAACAGAGTAGAAAGAAGGGGAGGGGGAGTGGCACTATATGTAAAAAATAATATTAAAGCTTTGGAATTACAGAGCTCAAAAGGAAGAGAGGATGCACTGTGGGTCAAACTAGAAAGAGGGAAAGAGAAATCTATTTGCATTGGTGTGATATACAGGCATCCCTCACAAGAGGAAGAGGTGGATGGAGAGTTAATTGAAGACATACGCAGCATTGCTAGGAATGGTGAAGTGCTACTGATAGGGGATTTCAATATGCTAGATGTTGACTGGCACATTCCTGTTGCAGTATCATCTAGAAATAAGGAGATCCTGGATTCTCTACAGGGAGAACTATTCAGGCAATTGGTAACAGACCCCACATGTGAAGGGGCCATACTTGACTTAAGGCTTACCAATGGTGAAATTGTTTCTGATGTTATAGTGAGAGATCATTTTGTATCCAGTGATCACCAGATGGTGTGGTTCAGTATTAGGACTAGGGCTGATAGAATCCATTCAAAAGCGAGGGTCTTAGACTTTAGGAAAACAAACTTTGCCAAGATGTGCCAATACCTCAGGGAGTCTTTAGCGGGATGGGAAGAGTTGGGGGATGTAGAAAAACAGTGGGCAAAACTGAAAGGGGATATTTTAAGGACAACAACCCTCACTTGGTTTGCAGCTTGTCGTGCTATGAGGGCTTGTGTGCATCAGTGATGCTGAGAGCTAAACTATCGGTAGTTTAACTACTGGCAGGGTCTCCCAAGATAGACAGGTCTCAGCTGAGATGCCAGACCAAGACAAACCACCCATCTGGGCAGCAGCAGAATGGGATAGTGTTGATGGCAGAGGATCACATTTCTGTGACAACGGCAACACCACCAAACTTAAACTGTGCGGAAGAAAGGCCCGGCAATCTACTTCTGTATCTTGCCATGAAAACCCAATGGACAGTTACAACAAAACAAATTGTGCTGTAGTGCTGGAAGATGAGACCCCCAGGTTGGAAGGCACTCAACTAGCTACTGGGGAAGAGCTGAAGACTTTTCAGAGTAAAGCCAGCATTTATGATGTGGTTGGATCAAAGCCCTCGGGACGTCTGACTGCTGATGTAGCTGCGCATGAAATGAGTCAGAAGCTGTAAAGATGGCTTACATATTGGAACATGGAACGTATGAAGCATGAACCAAGGGAAGTTGGAGGTGGTCAAGAATGAAATGGAACGTGTACAACTTGATCTGTTGGGTGTCAGCGAACTGAAATGGACTGGCATCGGGCACTTTGCATCAGAAGATCACATGGTCTACTATGCTGGAAATGAAAGACAAAGAAGAAATGGTGTTGCATTTATAATAAAGAAGAAACTTGCAAGAACTGTAATGAAATACAATGCAGTCAGCGAACGCTTAATCTCTATTCGTCTACGAGGAATGCCTATCAACACAACTATAATTCAGATATATGCCCCAACAACAGCTGCAGAAGAGAATGAAATTGAAGAGTTCTATGAACAAGTACAAGCTGAAATTGACAGAACATGCAAACAGGATATCCTGATAGTCATGGGTGATTGGAACGCAAAGGTTGGCAACAAAGAAGAAGACAAAGTAGTTGGAAAATATGGACTTGGCAACAGAAATGAAGCTGGAGAAGACTGATAGAATTCTGCAAGACCAACGGTCTATTCATCTTGAACACCTTCTTCCAGCAACACAAGCGGCGACTGTACACATGGACTTCACCCAATGGATTGCATAAAAATCAAATTGACTACATCTGTGGAAGTCAACGATGGAAAAGCTCTATAACATCAACAAAGACAAAACCTGGAGCTGACTGTGGTACAGATCATCAACTACTAGTATGCAAACTCAAGCTAAAGCTGAAAAAGAGCAAACCACTCATGAATGCAGCAAAATATGACCTTGAGAATATACCACTGGAATATAAAGACTGCCTGCAAAATCGATTTGCTGCTTTAGATACAAATGATAGAGTTTCAGAAGAGTTATTGAATGACATCAAGAAGGTTGTGTTGGAAGAAAGCGAGAAGTCTCTACAAAAGGCAAAAAAAGCAAAAACGGCCAAAATGGATGATGGAAGAAACTCTGAAAATTGCCCAGAAACGCAGAGAAGCTAAAGCCAGAGGAGAAAGAAAGACAATCACAGAACTCAACAGAGATTTCCAACGTGCAGCAAGACAGGACAAGGAAAAGTACTACAATGACGCATGCAAGGAAATAGAAGCAGAAACTATTAGAGGAAGAACAAGATCAGCTTTCCTAAAGCTACGAGAGTTAAAGAAAAAGTTCCAGCCTCGAATTGGAATGTTACAAGATGCTCAAGGTTCTATGTTGAATGATGCTGAGAAGATCAAGAAAAGATGGAAGGAATATACAGAGTTTTTATATGATAAAGATCAAGTCGACCAACAGCCGTTTCAACCTGTACCTTATGATCTGGAACCATTGGTGATGAAAGAAGAAGTTGAAGCAGCATTGAAAGCCTTATCAAAGAACAAAGCACCAGGCATTGATTGCATTCCCATAGAAGTATTACAGCAATCTGATGCAGCTGTTACCGTACTTACAAGGCTCTGCCAAGAAATATGGAAGACAGCATCATGGCCAACTGACTGGAAAAGATCTGTGTTTATACCAATACTAAAGAAAGGTGATCCAACTGACTGTGGAAATTATCGCACAATCGCTCTGATCCCACATGCCAGCAAGATTCTACTGAAGATTATTCAAAAGAGACTACAATCATACCTGGAACAAGAACTACCTGAAGTGCAAGCAGGGTTCAGAAAAGGGCGAGGAACGAGAGACATCATTGCGGATGTGAGATGGATCCTTGAAAAGACTAAAGAATACCAAAAGGATATCTATTTGTGCTTTATCGACTATAGCAAAGCTTTTGACTGTGTAAACCATGAGAAACTCTGGGCCACATTAAGAAGCATGGGCATACCAGAACACCTGATTGTTCTCTTGCACAATCTGTACATTGATCAAGAAGCAACAGTTCGAACGGAACAAGGAGATGGTTTAAAATAAGCAAAGGTGTAAGACAAGGCTGCATACTTTCCCCCTACCTGTTTAATTTATATGCAGAACAAATCATCAGAGAAGCAGGATTGTATGAAGACAACAGAGGTGTGAAGATTGGTGGAAGACTCATCAACAACCTTCGCTATGCTGATGATACCACATTACTGGCGGAAAGTGAAGATGATCTGAAACATTTGCTTCTCACAATCAAAGAACAGTCTCAAAATGGGCCTGCACCTTAATGTAAAGAAGACAAAGATCATGACAACTGGCATAATCAACAGGTTCATCGTCGAAGGAGAAGAAATTGAAATCGTGAATAACTTTAACCTACTTGGATCAACTATCAATAAAGAAGCAACAAGCAGTCAAGAAATCAGACGACCCATTGCTCTTGGCAGAATGGTTATGAAAGACCTAGATAAGATTCTGAAGAGCAGAGATGTCTCTCTCCATACAAAGATTTGACTTGTTCAAGCCATGGTATTTTCAATAACATCATATGGATGTGAAAGCTGGACAGTGAAAAAGATAGGAAGAAAATTGATGCCTTTGAATTATGGTGCTGGCGGCGAATACTGGGTATACCATGGACTGCCCGAAGAACAAACCAGTCTGTACTCGTGGAGATCAAACCTAAGCTTTCTTTAGAAGCTCAGATGACAAGACTTCGACTTTCATACTTTGGACACATCATGCGGAGAGAGAGCACAGTTACTTACCTGTAACAGGTGATCTCTGGGAACAGCAGGAATAAGTCTTCACATATGGGTACGTCGGTACCGACGGAGCCTGCGCGGGAACACTCCCCAGCGTCCAATCAGAAAGCTTTTGGGAGCATCCCTCAGCGCCTGCGTGCTGCCTTCCCGCCTTTCCAACTGTCTCTCCTCAGTTGAGTTTTATAGCTGAGACAAGAGAGAGAGAGAAAGAAAAGGAAAGATAGGGAGATACAACTCCTAGGGGAGGTGGGTGGGTTGTGAAGACTTATTCCTGCTGTTCCCAGAGATCACCTGTTACAGGTAAGTAACTGTGCTATCTCCAGGAACAAGCAGGAATGAGTCTTCACATATGAGGACTCCCAAGCTAAGATGTCTGGAGCCCTAGCATGTTGTAGAGTGAAACATGCTACACCTCATATGGCCAGGCATCCTGAGGATGGAGGGTAGGAGTTGAAAAAGAGAGGAGCTGTAGAAAACAGCTAACCTAAGATAGGACTACAGGCAAGGAGTCCTTGTATGTATGATAATTATCATGAAATATATTGAAATGAACAATTACAATATGGACCTCACCTACTGGATTGCAGGACGTAGAGAGGCTAATGGAGTCTACTGGGGATCCAGTAGAGGAATCTTCAAGGTGACCTCACTGAGTGAAGGTGAAGGTCAAAATCTGGAAGTGACAGGTGACCCCAGGAGTCAGCTGGGGTAGTACAAAATTGGTAGGTCTTTAGTGGGAAGCTTTATGGAAAAAGCTGAAAACTCTTTTGGCTACAGAGTTACTCACAGTTAGGAGCAAAAGAGGAAGACAGACCGATTTGGACAAACTGGCCTAGTCCTTGAGGGAAGAAGGGGTATGGGAAAACCCCGTATTCCCAAAGAAAGGATAGATGTCTGAGGAGTTGAAACCTCAGATCTAATGAAGATCCACCATGTCTTTCCTAACTGGTGAGAGGTACGAAGATATTGGAGCATGGAGCTTCAGGGATACCTAAACCTAGGGTTATGGTAGGAGCTGTCAGTACCACAGCAGTGGTTGTGTGCATAATACCCCAAACATACTGTGGAACAGCATGAACATGTGCAAGCCCACTGTCTGGAACATATAGGAAGGTAAAACCTTTATGGGCATAGACAGAGAGATAAGTATGTAAATACATATCTATCTATAATGAAGCATCTCAACAGATACACACACACATATATATATATATATATATATATGTGGATATACATATATATATATATGGTGTGACATGGTGGGTCCCTCCAGCCCTTTAGAAAGAGCCAAAAAGGAAGAACTAGAAGCAGTGCTGGGTGGTAAACAAAAGCACATGGCTTGCAGTCGCCACGGAAACCAGACACAAGGGGGAGAAACACGCCCTTGCTGCCAGTTAGCTCAAGAGTCACGAGCTGAATTAGAGCACCTGATAAGAGCAGGAGTCAGGCACTGCCCTAGAAGTCAGACACATAAAGAGGCCTCAGTAGAGAGGAAGGGGTGGTCATTAGGAGCTCCACAAAAAGCTCCATCACAAGCTCAGCTGGGAGTTCAGCTACAAGGCCATCCAAGGGTTCCGGTAAGAGGCCAGCCAAGTGAGCAGTTAGCAGATCAGCTAACAGACCAAGAGGAGGACCGGGGAGGAGTCCGAGTTCCAGGCCAAGGCAGAGCTACAGGCAGAGTCCCAGTCCAGAACCGGGGGAGAGAAACCGTGGCACGCCTAACGGAACGCTCAGTAAGGCAGAGAAAAAGCCCAGAACCAGAGCCAAGTTTAAGGGCAGAGAGAGAGCCATTTATAAAGCTTTATTCCAGAGAAGAAGATAGCAGAAGCAGGCCCGACTGTCTGCAGTATTGTAAGAATAACCAGGAGAAAAGAAAGCCAGGAAGGCAATTCCAACACTCATTTTACAAACCAGGTTTTGAACCCACAGCTGTTTCAAAAGTTCAAAGAAAACAGTCTGCAAGCAGGCAAAGAGGTAAGCCCAAAGACTGGGTTTTAAATAGGGCTGTTAATAACCGGTGTGATATTAATTATCCAGAAGGTTGGGACTATGTTTATAATACCTGTACTGATAATGACCATTTGCAGCAATACCTGATTCAGGAATATGATATAAAGCCTAAGATAGAGAGGAGGGGCGTGGCCCCAGAAACAACGTTACAAACATTCTTACCTAACTCCCATGAGGAGCTAATGGAAACGGAGCCAGGGCTAGGAAATGTATCCGAAGAATTGATGGATTGTACGATTACAAGGTCAGATGAAATATATTCCCTGCGCTGAATTTAAGCATTGCAGAAAACTGCAGAAGTTTAAGATAAAAGCACAGAGCTGTGAGGAACCGAACTGTTTTACTCTAATTGCTGGGAAGCAAATGTTTGTTGCTGAAGTAAGCTATTTCTGTTGGAGACTTTTATTTTGTCCTTTACCAGAAGTATATGGTTTTGTTACCTTTGTTTTCCACGCTGAAATCCGCCCGGAAGGGAAATAAATCCTGTTTGCTGAAAACCACTTTGAGTCCACACTACTCTTCATTCGACAGTGAAAAACTACATTTCCCAGGGGGCTTTGCCTCATGAAAAAGTCAAGTAGCTGTTCAGGAAGGATAACAGGTCGCTTAAGCCCTACATGCTTTTGCTGGGGGCACTATAGGCGCAGTTACAAGTTACAATGGGTATATATATATATATATATATATATATATATGTCTATAGTGAGATCTAGAGGGGCATAATATATGCACACGCAGCTGACAGACATATGTATCTATAGAGATGTATATAGATATATATAGATATATGAATATATAGGTCTAAAGATAAATGTCTGCAATTAAGCAGATAGAGATATGCCTATAAGAACATTCACATGGGAGATGTGAAGAGGAAAGATTCATCCAATAACAAGAAGGTGGAACCTACTTGAGAAGATATATAGAGAATCTATTCCCCCTGGTTATGATGGTGCAGGAATGCTATCCAGTGAAATAAACCAGGATGGTTGCATGAAAAAACAGAGGATAATATCAGTCTGTAACAGCAAGTCCTGAGTCCTGTAGAACTCTAGTATGGTAAATGGACAGAAAAACGCATAGGATGAGATACCAGGTTGACCCACTCGAGGGACAAAAAGGGGATCATGCGTTTTTTAGTTAAATATGTGCTGTCCATGAAGGATTAGGATACTATGAGGACAAGCTGCAAGGAAAAAAGAGCATATTCCCTGTAGGAATTGGACAACTCTTTAGACTTTCACGTAGAGAAGGCTTATGTCCTTTATTTTAAAAGGAGATAGTAGGGTGTGAAGAACCCTCACAGTCATGGGAAATGACTGAGGAAGCCTTTTCCAACCATATAGGATAGTCATTAGAGAAAAAAAACCCATGCTCTCTAGCAAGGGCCCATAGTGGAAAGCTTCTCTGTAGGATTGCAGAGAGCATTATGCAGGAGAATTGGGAGATAGAGCTGGCTGTTGGAGAAAATCCAGCAGCCACGTCAACTATGCTGCCAAACCCAAAGGAATTGGAGATGGCAAGAATAGAAGATAGTGTGATAAGCCTGAAGTGATAAGGGATATCCAAGAAAGATGTATGCACTGTCTTGGAATCATTACTAAGGCTAGACAGAAAGTAGTGGAGGACAAGACTGGAAACTTGTGGAAAAGTACCAGTAGTCCAATCACTGGAACTCCTGCATGGGCAGCTGCTGAATAAGACAGCAGAGAGAATACTTCTGTGTAAAACAGAAAGAACAGACAGAACAAGAGAGAAATTCCTGTCCCTGTCTGATAAGCTGCCCAGGCAAAGGGAGGGAGTTTACTCAAGAGAAAAAACTCCACACTGGACTGGAAAGAAAGACTAGAAAGGCTAAGAAGCCCTCCAGTGGTATGGTACCCCTCGTACAGGGGAAACCCTGGATAAGAGGGTAGAGAAACAGGAGCTTAAGGGTGACTTACCATATGGTAAGTCTGTGGAAGGAAAAAATTCATGTTGGTACAGAAAACTATCATGGGATAGTTGTTAAATCTCTCTTCTTGGCAGAAAGAGAGGAGAAACCTGTGACCTATAGACATGAATATCCTGACAGCTCAGCATACCTAGGAGCAAGTGGATGTCCTGGGGAAAGGAATCCATGTGTAGAGTTTTGAATGAAAAACAGTAAAAAAACTTCTGCAGAGAAGAAGTCAACTGTAGGTTGTAAACTTCAAGAGGCAGAAACAGATTAACCAGAACCCTATGGTTGCTGGGTTTGTTTAGCCTGGCGAGAGTTTGGATTCTTCAGACCAGGGCGATGTGTCCCCTGCTTGGGAACATCTGTATGATGGGCAGGAGAAGAGTAAAACCTTCTCCTCCTAGGGAAAGAAGGTTTGGTAGGGCATTTCCTACCTACTGGGGAAGGAAAAGGCTTAGGATCACCTTCAGAAACAGGGAAGTCAGTGGAGCACTGAGCAACCTGATGTAAAGACTCCTTATTGAAGAGATTTTCTCCAGTGCAAGG
Organism: Ichthyophis bannanicus; assembly: GCA_033557465.1. Classification (NCBI taxonomy): domain Eukaryota; kingdom Metazoa; phylum Chordata; class Amphibia; order Gymnophiona; family Ichthyophiidae; genus Ichthyophis; species Ichthyophis bannanicus. Next base: position 40,163,047 of record CM066046.1, read on the forward strand.
AGTATTACCCAGTCTTTGTTGTGCCCATTTGTTCAAGTCTGAAGCTTGGAGCCAGGCTCTACGTCGTGCCCCTATGGCTATAGCAGAGGTTCTGCTAACAGACTCAAAAGAGTCTAGGGAAGCACGAGAAAGAAACCAAGAGATATTTTGGCTATGACTAAGAAGTAAGGAATAGTCTGCAGCCTTGGGCTCTGATAGAAAAGGAGTCAAAAGAGATAATTTCTTTGTGACCTCCTGAAGGGATAGACTCATATAAAAAATATATGAGAGAATCCTTGTTGCCAGCATAGATGTTTGGAAGGTTTGACGTCCAAAGGCATCCAGTGTTCTAGATTCACGACCTGGCGGGTAAGAAGAATGCTTCTTCTTGCTTTTTACCTTCCTCATTGCTGATTCCACTACAATGGAATTATGGGGAAGTTGAGTCTTTTGAAACCCTGGAGAGGGGGGCACCTGATATAGAAGATCAGTTGCTCTAGAAGGTGAGGAAACCCTTAAAGGTGCTTCCCACATTCGTAGAAGAAGATCCTGCAAGGAATGATGTAAAGGAAGCATTATATTTTCCTTTTCTCCAGAACAAAGAGAGCCTTGAGCAGGATCATAGCCAGGGGTAGGAATAGCAAGGGATGTTGCTATGTCGAGGAGAAAATTCTGAAAAGAAGGATCTCCAACAGAAACCATCCCTGGACAGGCTAGATCTGAAGAATTAGCCTGGGCACCGGAGTAGGCACTTGAGAATGTAGGAATAGAAGATCTCGCCCGGTGCAGAAAAGGATCCCTAAGGGATGGATGCTGGTACTGGAGGTCATGACGTGAGACAGTCAGTACTGCATCGTCCATGCCAGGTATCGACTCCAAACTAGGTATAGAAAGGAGCGACTCTGGTGAAAGAAGCATGGAAGGAGCTGACTCCGATGCTACTGCAGGTATAGGCACCGATACCGATACCGGTAGCTGTGCCGGAATCGAAGACGATACCGACATCGAAGCAGTCATTGGAGGCTGCTCAAGTGGTACCGAGGAAACCAAAGGCCTCTGGTAATTACCCTCGGTACCGAGCATCCGGAATTGGTAAGCATCGGATCCGAGACATGTCGGTACCCAGTCTTCCAGACTGGAAATTGATTCCAGACTCGGCATCGAAGGAAGCGAATATATCGATGCATGTCTGGAAGGTACCGACATCGGTGGTAGTATCGGCGGTGATACCGATACTGGAAAGTCAATCTGGGATGTATCGATCGGTCCCGAAGGTACCGAGAAAACCAGATGACGATCCCTGGTGAAGAGTGGATCACTCAACACCAGTGCCGATGCCAGGATATCGGTACCGCTCGAAGCGGATGCCACCACCGAGCATGGCTCGGGTATGTTCTGTGAGGGGTGAGCCTCAGGAACAACCTGAAACCCCTGAAAGGCTTTGGAGACCGAAGACTCCCGCCGGGGTTTTGAAGCCAATGGATCCTTGAGGGCAAGGCCAGAGCCGTCATCATGCTGTGCATGAGACCTACCACTCAAGGATTGGCTAGTCTGAACAGACTGTTTGTGGGTTACCTGATCCTGTAGAGAAGGAGAAATGGTCGGTGCCCTGCCATTGGAAGGGAACTCGGTATCGAGGAAAACTCGAAAAGGGAAATCTCTTCTCATAATATGGTAGCCTAATGGCCAGGACCCAAACAGTTTAGACACCAGGACTTGGAGTCTAAAAATACTACTGCACTGCCACAGTTAAGGCACTTCTTAGGAAAAGAAGGAGGCGGCTCCATAATGGAGAGGCCTGAAGGCCCAAAAGTTTAAAACTGAAACTGAGGGAAAAAAGTTCCCTGGATTAAATAAAAAGAAAAGAAAAAAACACCGGCGATACCGGTGCAGTTGGGGAGACAGCCGCGACCACAGGAAAACAAGAATTAAAGAAAAAAATTTCTGCGGTGACAGGAGGACGTCCTGCCGGCTCCGCGGAAAAACGAAAACTGAGGAGAGACGGAAAGGCAGCACGCAGGCACTGAGGGATGCTCCCAAAAGCTTTCTGATTGGACGCTGGGGAGCATTCCCGTGCAGGCTCCGTCGGTACCGACGTACCCATATGTGAAGACTCATTCCTGCTTGTTCCTGGAGATAGATCATTAGAGAAAGACATCATGCTTGGCAAGATAGAAGGTCAACGCAAAAGAGGAAGGCCAGCAATGAGATGGATCGATACAATAACAGCAGCTACGGGTACCAGTCTGTCAACAATGAGCCGCCTGACTGAAGACCGAACACAATTTAGGATAGCTATCCAGAGGGTCGCCATGAGTCGACTCCGACTCGACAGCACTTAACAGGGGACATGCAATGAAGCTACAGGGTAAACTATTTAAGACTTAACAACAACAACAAGGACAACAAATCTTTTTGTTAAAATGGTAAATAAAGGTAAAAGGAAAAGGACACCGCTATGGTTTTTGAAAGAAGTAGCTGAAAAGGTGAAGAAAAAGAGGGAGGTCTTCATGAAATACAAGAGATCACAGAGAGAGGAAGACAGGCATCTATATTTGGAAAAACTTAGTGAAGCAAGCAAAATAGTCAGGAAAGCAAAGATTAGAAAAAGAGGAGGAAATAGCCAATGCAATAAAATGGGGAGATAAGACATTTTTCAGATATGTTAGTGAGAAGAGGAAGGGCAAAAGTGGTATTTTCAGACTCAAGGGGTGAAGGGGAGGAATATGTAGAAGCTGATGAGGATAAAGCGGAATTGCTTAACAAATATTTCTGTTCTGTGTTCACAGATGAAGAACCAGGAACAGGACCTCAGAAAGCACCCACAAACAGGAACAGAAGCGAGGGGCATCTTGAAGAATTTTCAGAAGACTGTGTTTGTGAGAAACTAGCTAAACTTAAAGTAGACAAAGCGATGGGACCGGATGGGATACACCCTAGAATACTGAGGGAACTTGGGGACGTTCTAGCAGCTCCACTGACTGACCTTTTCAATGCCTCGTTGGAGTCAGGAGTGGTGCCAAAGGACTGCAGAGAGGCTCATGTGGTGCCTTTACACAAAAGCGGAAGTAAGGATGTGGTTGAAAGCTACAGGCCGGTTAGTTTAACTTCGGTGGTGAGTAAATTATTGGAAACGCTGCTGAAAGAGAAAACAGTGAGGTTTACGGAGTCCAGCAGATTACAGGATCCGAGGCAGCATGGATTCACCAGAGGCAGGTCTTGTCAGACAAATCTGATTGATTTCTTTGACTGGGTGACTAGGGAGTTGGACCAAGGCAGAGCCCTATATGTGGTGTATTTAGATTTCAGTAAAGCCTTTGACACTGTTCCTCACAGGCGACTTATAAACAAACTGAGCACCCTAGGGATGGACCCTAAAGTTACTGCTTGGGTTAGAAATTGGTTGAGTGGGAGGCGACAACGGGTACAAGTAAATGGAGCTCACTCTGAGGAGAAGGAGGTTATCAATGGTGTGCCCCAGGGATCTGTCCTTGGTCCGATTCTTTTTAACATCTTTGTTAGTGATATAGTGGAAGGGATGTCGGGTAAGGTTTGCCTCTTTGCGGATGATACCAAAATCTGAAATAGAGCAGACACCTAGGAAGGTAAAGATAACATGAGGAGGGATCTAGCTAAGCTTGAAGAATGGTCTAGAATTTGGCAGCTGCGATTTAATGTTAAAAAATGCAAGGCCATGCATTTGGGCTGCAGCAATCCAAGGGAGCAATATACAGTGGTGTGCAAAAGTCTGGAATCACTTGTAAATTTGACATTTTGTGACCTTATATCTTAATTTCTTTTTCTTCCCAGTGGCTTTTTCTGTATATCTCATGATAAGTGATAGATTTGGCTATTAGGGCCAACTTTTAGTATTGATTTGGCCCTTATTTTCTGAGTTTGTTCCCCATAGTTGTCCTGTTGATAGATTTTCTGTGAAAATCGCGTAATGTACATCATTGGCCAACGATATATTATTGTAAGTATGCTTTAAAATATTATGGACACACGCCAGGTTTCCTTCAAATTAATGTATGTGGCCTTGAAAAAGGCCATTTTTATGTGTCAGTGGGCCACCCTTTGTTCTTGATCACCTGACTGCACCTTGTCGGCATTGAATGAACCAGTCTGACAAGGTGATCGTTGGTGACAACGCGGTTCCAAGCGGTAATGAGTGACTCAATCAGCTCACGCTTTGATGTTGGATGCCTCTTGGATATTTCCAAGGCCACCTTGTGCCACAGGTTCTCGAATGGATTCAGATCTGGAGACTGGGCAGGCCAGTCCATTGACTTGATGTTGTTCCACTGCTTCCAGCTGATCACCTGTCTGGAGCGATGGCAGGGTGCATTGTCATCTTGGAACAGGAACTGGCCAGAAAACAGCTGGTGTGCTGATGGCACCATGCACTTTTGCAGTATGGTGATGTACTTGGCCCCGTTGACCATTCCATCGACGATGTGAAGATGTCCAACGCCACTGGCAGCCATGCAGCCCCAGAACATGACCTTCAAAGGATGCTTCACAGTGAGGTTGAGACACTCAGGCTTGAATTCCTCTCCATGAAATCTCCTCACATAGGTGTGGGCCTGGTTACCAAACAGGTAGAAGGTGCTTTCATTGCTGAATAGCACCTTTTCCCACATTTCAGTCGACCAGGTTGAGTGCTTTCTCGCACACACAATCCGGTTGCGCCTTTGTATGTCAGTCATCCGTGACTTATTCCGTGCTTTGTAGCCCCGGAGACCAAACTGCAGGCACTGGCAACCAACTGTTTATGAGCTGACACTGACCTCACTCTTGTCTGACCACTCTCGAAGTAGCTGAGGAGAGGTCAACTTGCGATTAAGTCAGTGAAATGCATCATAGTGCGTGGTCCTGGCATGATGTTGATGCACGTGGATGGCCTGAATGAGGCTTGTCCACCACTGAACCCATTTCTTTCTTCTTCTGTACGATCTTAACAGCAGCAGTCTGACTGCAGCCAACTTTCCTGGCTATCTGATGGCTTGAAAATCCTTCCTCGCTCATAAAGGACACATGAAAACGCTCCTCCAACGTCAGGGTCCATAGTCATCTTCATGGTCAATCCAGAAAGCGTATGAAATTCAAAACTTCTGCACGTTTTTATAGCTGTTGGCTAGATATCTGCATTGTGATTGGTTAGTGAAACCAGCCTCCTGATTGGTCAGAAATAATGTGTGCATATTGGATAATCTCGATCCAGTTTTGACGCAGGATCCACAAAAATCGCAGTAGCTATCTCCCAGTGTCTGTAAAGTATTTAAATTGGAAGCAAGGAATGCAAAAAAGTCAACTCTAATAGCCAAATGTATCCCTTTTAATGTGGTAGAAAGATGAATATGCTGGGCTAACGCAAAATAAAAAAAAAACGTTAGAAAGTACAAAAAACGCAAAACTCACAAGTGATTCCAGACTTTTGCACAACACTGTAGTATAGGGGGTGAAGTACTTTTGTCCACTAAAGAAAAGTGGGACCTCGGTGTTGTTGTGTCTGATGATCTTAAAGTAGCTAAACAGGTAGAAAAGGCGACAACAAAAGCTAGAAGGATGCTTGGGTGCATAGGGAGAAGAATGGCTAGCAGAAAAAAGGAGATTATAGTGCCTCTGTAAAAGTCTTTGGTGCGACCTCATTTGGAATATTATGTGAGACCGCACCTTCAAAAGGATATAAACAGGATGGAGTCAGTACAGAGGGTGGCTACTAAAATGGTTAGTGGTCTTCATTCTATAGCAGATGAGGACAGACTTAAGGATCTTAATATGTACACCTTAGAGGAAAGACGGGACAGAGGTGATATGATTGAGATGTTTAAATACCTCCGTGGCATAAATGCACAGGGGGAGAGCCTCTTTCGATTGAAAACAAGTTCTGCTATGAGGGGACATGGGATGAGGGTGAAAGGGGATAGGATTCAGGAGTGATATGCGGAAATATTTCTTTATGGAACGAGTGGTGGATCCGTGGAATAGTCTCCCAGTGGAGGTGGCAGAGATGAGGATGGTATCTGAATTTAAAAAAGCATGGGACAAACACAGAGGATCTCTAAAGGAAAAAAGGGGACTGTTGTAGTTGTTGATATGGAAGGACAGACTAGATAGAAAAATGACAACAGAAAAAGACCACATGGCCTATGTTTCTAAATGTTCTGTTACAATGTAAACCGCTTTGACCGTAGGATAAAGTGGTATAGAAAAACTTAAATAAATAAAAATGAAAGATCACTATCAGAGAGAAAAGAGAGGAGGAAGGAAAATAGATAAGAGAGGAAACAGAAAATGGAAAAAGAAAGAAGGACAAATCCTAGCAAAATGAATTAAAGACAGCAAAGGTAAAAAATGCATTTTATTTCAAGTTTTTAGTGACTGAAATATAACAGCTTTAGGAATGTGCATTTCTTATATCTTTGTTATTTTGGTTGTACAGGACAATATGCATTTCAGTTTCTCCATCTTCAGTGTTCCACTGATGAAAGAGTCTGGTTTCTCAGGTTTTCCATTTCAGTTTTTATATATATCTTTCTAATTTGTAGTCCTTTATTCTGTATTTTGTTTAGGTCGGTCTGTATTTGCTGTATGAAGTATTCTGCTAGCATATAGGATCTGTAGCCATTCAGCTTGTTCTATTTTTCCAATAGGTGCTTTTGGTGTTCTAGGGCCTAGTGTAATTTTACAATGCTTCCTTTTCTTAGGTAGGGTTGTTGCTTTTTGAGCCTTGGGAATTAGTGTTGTTATGGTATGGTAAATTTCTGAGGGTTTTTTCTTTTTTTTGCACGTACTGGTTAACTTCACAGAGTGTGTGACAGTAGATAGAAGTTGTGTTACTATTACTGAGGTTACAAAGAAACAGTGGCAGTCCCAAAAGTAAAACATAAAAGGCCAGGCAAATACCTTAAAAATAATTAATGACACAAAAAGACATTAAAAACATAAGTCATCAACATAAAGGAACCATATAATTACAGTGGTGGTCAACATTATTGGCACCCTTGCATTTTAGGTATGTTGCGTACAATATCTTGAGAAATAACCATATGATTTTGTTCCTTTTGCAGCTCACTCAACTGGAAGTATTCCAAAATTATTTCATATTTGAAGGAGTGTTGTACCATCAAATTTCTGGGGTAGCCATGGGGGCCATGCTTGCCCCTTCTGTGGCTAATTTTTTAATGAGTCTTTTTGAAGAAAAATGGTTGAGACCTTCTCCGTATTCATCCCATTTGAAATTATGGTGCAGGTACATCGATGATGTGTTTTTAATTTGGCATGGTTCGGTTGATATTTTGACTGATTTTTTTAATTGGTTGAATAGTTGTGATTTCAACATTCAATTCACACATGCCTATCACACTGATGAAATGGTGTTTCTTGATGTAGTAGTGCGGAAAGGGATTAATGGATGGGTTACTTCCATACATCGTAAAAACACAGATAGAAATACATTTCTCCATTATAAGAGTGAACACTCAGTGTGGCTTCGGGACAGTCTGCCTTTTTCTCAGTTTATTAGGTATCGAAGAAACTGTTTGGATGATATGGATTTTAAAAGACAGTCTAAGGTGTTGATGACTAATTTTGTTGATGGGGGGTATCCCCCACGGATTGTCAAACGGGCGTATAAGGAGGGCACTATGTAATAATAGAGCGCTCCTTCTAAATTCTTGTAATAGGACAGATGTGTGCGAAGAAAGTGACCATGTGAATTTGATCACAAAATATTCTCCCTTGAGCTCTCGGATCCAGCGAATTGTTAACAAACATATGAATGTATTGCGTATGGTTCCAGGTCTGGAGGGGAAAACTGTTAGGTGTGTATGGCAACGCCATCGAAATTTACACGAGCAATTAAGTCCCTCAGTGTTACGCTCATTACTAGTAGCTGTTGGGACTAGAGGGGGACACAGTCGCTGTGGGGGGTGTTCGATCTGTTCTGTATCATGTGATATTGCACATTTTGAGTACCACGGCAAATATGTTAAATTAAGGAAACAAACATCCTGTTGTCCTCCTATGTTGTCTATGGGATTTTATGCCCATGTGAGCTGTTATACATTGGTAAGACCATTAGGCAGTTCCGAAAACGTGTGCTGGAACACAAAAGTAGATTAAATTGCAAAGTGATTGAGGCCCCATTGGTACAACATTGGATGGATTTGGGGCATGTCTTTACTGATTTAAAATGCTTTTGCATTGATCAAGTGGTAGCGGGTTGGGCGGGAAAGTCAAGGGAACATTCTTTAGCATTGTGTGAACAATGATGGATCTTTCATCTTCAGATGGTGATTCCACGTGGTCTGAATATGCAAATTGATTGGGGCGTTTGGTTGTAAGGGTTTTCAGTAAGGGCGTTCCTAGGTAGAGAATCTCCATGACATCAGGAAGTAGAGTATTTGAATGGGAGTTTGGGTTGTGAGTCCACATGTGCAGCGTGTTTTGGACGTTGAATCAACCAGGGTGAAGAGTGGTTGAGATGTTGAAGCGCTATGCGGCATGATGGTTTTGGTAGGTGAGTGCAATTAGTTATTGGTATAGGAACACTTGGGATAGTATTTCAGATTTTAATGGTTGCTATATATTTCTTTGTTTGGTAGCTTGGAAAATCCCCCCGATGAAGCTTTTCTTGCGAAACGCTTAAAGGGCGCCAAAGTGTGGCGTTGGGGAACGGAACAGACTGCATCACCTTGTGTTCATATATGGAAGCTAAGTGAAGTTATTTGGATGCGTACTGTTCAATACTTGTTGAAAGTCTAAAGGATGGTCGGTCATTGATGCAATAGGGCATGGTGTATAGAAGTTCTATGCACTGATGAATTGCCCGTTAGTTCTGAGACCTCCTTGCTATGTTTTAAAAAATATATATACTAAGAAATGTTCATATGAAGATCGATACTACAGTTGGATATAGTTTAATAAGTTTGTTGCATATGGAGTGTGCCCTTGAATTTTGATAGTGATTTCCACTCCAAGAATGGACCTATTGTACAATAATCATGTCCTGGCAATGTCCAAGTTTTTATACTCTTTCCTCCTATTTCCTTTTTTAAATTTTTCTTGTTTTATTTGATTCTTTTTTGTGTGCCATTTCATTGGCCACTTTTTTAAGGAGATATTGGACATTAAGGGGTTGAACTGCAAGGGTGCCAATAATGCTGTATAACAACTGTACATAAAAATTGCTTCAATCATAAAAACCATACACATATGTAAAACAATATAAATAAATCATAAACACCCAACATGTTAAGGTATTACACATATGGCTAATAGCAATCAACATGCCAATGACACATATGGTCCAAGAAAGAACCATCTGAGATGAGTAAACACCCTGGGGAGAGGTCCTTCATTGGATCCCTAATGCAGGCGCAGTGCCAAAACATGTTGGGCGTTTTATGATTTATTTATGATATGGTTTTACGTAAGTGTATGATTTTTATGATTGAAGCAATTTTATGTAATTATATGGTTCCTTTATCTTTATTAGTCACTTGATATATTGCCCTTGGCTAGTTAGCCTCAGAGCGATTTACAATTGCAAAAATAGGCTGTACAGAAGGGTAAAAGAAATGCCATAGTTCAGATAAAAAACAAGTCATCAACATTCTAAGTCCTTTTGTGTTTATTATTAAATATTTTAAAGGTATTTGTCTGACCTTTTATCTATTTTACTTTTGGACTGCCACTGTTTCTTTGTAATATTGTACCCTCGTGGTTGTTTTTCCTCTGTTTCTTGTGACTTGCTATTACTGAGATGACATAAGAACTTAAAGATAATAGTTTCATATTTTGGATGGTAAAGTGAAGGATCCTAGTTTTGTTGTGCACGACTTGCACTTCTGATTATTTCCTGGTTTCCTTCTTATCTCTCCCAGTTCAGGAGGGAGGAGTGGCTCAGTGGTTGGGACAGGTCACCTCAGGCAGGAGGGACTGGGGTCTCTAGTCCCATGGCCACTTCTTGTGGCCTTGAGCAAGCCACTTAATCCTCCATTGCCTCAGGTACACAGATTGTGAGTCCTTCGGGGACAAGGGAATAAAAAGTACCTGATAGTATACATGTAAACTGCTCTGATGCATAAGTAAAGGGCGGTATATCAAGTGCCTAAACCATAACCATAACCATTGCACTTTTAGAGTATCTTCCAGGGAATCTTCCTCCACTGCTATCCCACTTTCAGTTTGTATACCACAGGGCTCTGTCTTAGGGTCTCTTCTTTTCTCTCTATATATTCACTCCCCTGGTGTCCTGATTTCCTACCATGGTTTTCAGTAAGCATAGTAACTCACCTGTAGCAGGTGTTCTCCATGGACAGCAGGAAAAGTCATCATATATGGGTGACATCATCTGATGGAGCCCTAGCATGGGAGCATTCCCAGCTACTTCTAAAAGCTTTTGGATACTCACCTGCACCTATCTTTCTACCTGCCACTGCGGCGCCAACTTAGCTTCAGCCCAGTTAAGGAGAATGCAATTCCTATGGGAGGTAGAAGGTTGTGAGGACTTTTCCTTTTGTCCACGGAGTACACTATTACTAATCATGTGTAGTGGTTTCCTCAAAGGACAGTAGGAAAAGTCCTGCTACAAGTGACTAACTATGCTTTCTCTGTCGACAAGCAGGAAAAAAGTCTTCAAATATTGGAATTCCTAGCTACGGGCTGCCTTGAACAAAAAAGGGGAATGATGATGCGCCCAACAGGGCTGACAAATAACAGTTGTATGTTTTTGGTGGCAACAGGCCTCTTCTTCATTTTTTTTAACACTTTTTATTATTTATTTTTCTAAGGCAGCCTAAACTGAAAGAAATCAGCCCAGGGAGGTGAAGTTGGATTCTACTCCCCATATTCCTAAGTACTGATTGGCCAAATCTGCTGTTGCATCAGGAATCCCCATCCAAACAGTAGTAAGGGGCGAATGTGTGAACAGAAGTCAATGTTGCAACTTTGCATATCTCCTGCATGGAGGCTGAGTGCAAGTGAGTCACCAATACAGCCATGGCTTAGATGTTGAGCCGTGACATGACCCTCAAGGATCAGGTCTGCATGGGCATAAGCGAAGGAGATGAAGTCTGCGAGCCAGATTGATAATGTTTGCTTGGACATGCCAGTGCCTAGCTTGCTGGGATCAAACAACCCAAGCTCTATGGACTTTCTATGGGCTTTTGTCTGCTCCAAGTAGAAAGCTAAGTCTCATTTGCAGTCCAACATGTGTAGCGCAGCTTCCTTTTTGTGAGAATGAGGATTTGTGAAAAATGTTGGAAGGACGATTGACTGGTTAAGATGGAAGTCCATCACCATTTTTGGAAGAAACTCAGGATGAGTACGAAGTACTACTCTGTTGTGGAAAAGCTTTGTGTTAGGTGAATGAACTACTGGGTCCTGAAGCTTGCTCATTCTGCATGCTGAAGTGAACACCACCAGAAATAAAACCTTCCAGGTCAATATTTCAGAGGACAGGTATTGAGTGGCTCAAAAGGAGCTATCATCAGCTTTGCTAGAACCATGTTGAGGTCCCAAGGCACTATAAGCAGCTTATAAGGTGGTTTGAGCAGAAGCTAACCCCACATGAAGCAAACAACTAAGGTCTGTACAGAGATGGGTTTACCTTCTGCTCCACAATAAGCATCAATTGCACTAAGGTGAACCCTCACAGAGTTGGACTTGAGCCCAGACAGATGTAGAAGGTATTCATGCAGTGTTTGTGTGGGACAGGTGAAGGAAACAGTCCATAGATCCTCACACCAGACAGCAAACCTCTTCCACATGAAAGCATAATACTTTCTTGTTGAGGCTCTCCTGGACATCAAAAGGACACTAGTGACACCAGCTGGCAGACTGAGAACGGACAATGTCAGCCTTCAACATCCAAGCTGTGAGGGCTAGGAACTTAATGCGGTATCATTCTGTTCTCTTGTGATAGCAGATCTTGTGCATGCTCCAAACACACTGAATTCCATACGGAGCATTCCAGAAGTAGAGGGAACCATGGCAGCCAGGTCCAATAAGCAGCAATGAGAATCATCGTACCTCTTTCTGTTTGGAGTTTTAGGAGGGTCTTGACAATAAGACATATTGGAGGATACAGTTCAGAAGCCCCTCCTCCCAAATGAGGAGGAAAGCATCCAAGACTAGTCTGCTGTGTGACCCCACTCTGGAGCAGAACAGATCCAGCTGGGCATTTTGAGGAATGGTGAAGAGATTTATTGAGGGGTTGCCCCATTCCCGAAAGATGTGAAACACCACCTCCTTGATCACCGTCACAGGTCTGTAGCTTCCCGGATCACCTCTAGAACCCTTTTTAAAAATTGCTATTATATCGGCCACTCTCCAATCCTCAGGTACTACAGATAATTTTAATGATAGTTCACAGATTACTAAGAGGAGGTTTGCAATCTCATATTTTAGTTCTTTCAGCACCCTGGGATGTATGCCACTCGGTCCAGGTGATTTGCTGCTCTTTAGTTTATCAAATAGCTGCAATATGTCTTCCTGATTTATCAAGATTTATTTCAATTCCTTTGATACATCACCTATGAGCATCATTTCTGGCATGGATAAGTTTCCTATATCTTCTTCAGTAAATACAAAAGCAAAGAATTCATTCAGTCTCTCCGCTATGGCCTTATCTTCTCCTAGTGCCCCCCTTGTACCCTTCCACCATGTAATGGTCCAACTGGCTCTCTCACAGGTGTTTTGATATGAATGCACTTGAAAAAGGTTTTATTGTGCGCTTTTGCTTCCTCAGCAAGCTGCTTTTCAAGTTCTCTCTTTGTCTGAAGGTACTTTCTTACTCATCTGGGGCCAATCTGAGACCTGACCCTAGTAGCAGCAGGCCACTGTAAAGATGTGGCAGCAGATTGAATCAGTTTGCACTTCTGGGCTCCATTGTTCTCAAGCCACACCTCCTATATGGAAGTCAAGAAAAGAAAGAGCCACTGCAGAACCTGAAAGCGGAGGAGGCAGTAGCATGGTTGCTCACAGCTCTGTTTTGTGTTAGACTCTGTCATTTGAATGATCCAGCTGGGACTGATCCATATGGCCATCGTCCAGAAAACTCTGTGTCTATGGTACCAGGGACCAATGTTCCCTCTAAGGACTGAGTGCAAAAATTTTCACTCACCAAATTAGTGAGCAACTGTCTGTAGCAGAAGCTATTAATTAAAAATTGTAATCATAACAAGATGACAAATTAAGTAAATAATTAAATTTGTATTACTATCTTAATATCATGTATGTTTACTTATGTTTTTATTCAACTTTCAGAAATGTTTCCAAAAAGTGATTCCTTCAAGAAATACACCTCTTTCAATGCAAAGATAATGTAATAATTTTACAGACCTGAACGCCATGCTTCTCCCCCTACCCCTCACCCCTTCTAATGGTTGGCAGGGAGTGTGGTGAGTCTTATGGTAGAAGTAGCCCTAGAAACAAGGTGGAAGTTGGACAGAGCATGGTGAGCTAGAGGCCAGATGTCAGCGAAGATGGAAGCTGCGTTCTGTGTGGTAATTAAAAGTTCATTTGCAACAGAATTATTTTCTGTACACCGCTGCATTCCCACACAGCTTGAAGGGACCATTACAAGGGACACTGCCATTAATACATTTTAACAATCTAAGATTAATATTATAGTGCAGTCTTATTGATGGGACCCGAATAGCCAACTGAGCAGAGCACCAATTTAAGCTGTCATTGTGTGCATGATGCTAAGATCAGGCAGATATGAGCAGTCCAGTTTCTCTGTGCTACCTTATAACAAATCAAAAAAATATAATACTGAAAAAAGTTTTAATTATGTGCTATGTTTTGTCATGTGCGCATGGTTCACAATCTGTATGTGCATGCCATACGCCCCCAGCTTAGAGAACACCACCAGGGACCTATGGACCTGAAATTGGCTGTGATGTTGGTCTCATCTCTTCTGTGGAGCTGGTGCTGTGGCTGTGTACGTAGACCATCCACTGCACCAGCACGTATATTTAAAGTATTGTCCTGGGCGGGCAGGCAGGCATCTCTTCCCGCCTAGGCTTGCACCATCACACCCTGTTTGCCCCACCAAGGCTCCTGGAGGACTGCAATAGCAACTAAAGTGCTGTTACCACCCTGTTGCTCCACCCTGTTGCTCTTCGTCCTGAGCTGCACAAGAAACTGCTTTTCTATCGCAGATTTTTAACCTGTCAGCAGCTGGCCTGGCCATAGAAAATACAACCAGGCAACCCTTGGGTAGATGTGGACAAACTAAGTGAGGTAAATTGAGGAAGGAGTGGCTTAGTGTTTGGGGCAAGTTACCTTAGGCCGGAGAGCCAGGAGTTCAAATCCCACTAGAGGACAGTAACCTTAGGCCGTAAAGATGGGTTTCTAGTCCCACAGGTGCTCCTTGTGGCATTGGGCAAGCCACCCAACCCTCCATTGCCTCGGGTACAAAAACAGATTGTGAGCCCTTTAGGGACAAGGGAAACAAATACAGTACTTGAATGTACACCGCTTTGACTTGTAGAAAAGCGGTATATAAGCCTAGTTAAAATAAATAAATAAATAAAAATAAACACGGGGTGGAGGCCAGAAGCAAAGGAGTGCTGATAGGTGAAGTAGCTTTATATAAATGTTTAATAGTAGTAGCAGTATTAAAACAGAAAATAAAGTGAGGAAAACTAGTTCAGAAGGATAGTTGTTGGAAAAAAAATAAAAAAACCGAGGAAGGAATTTCTTAGTTCTCCTGCTTTCATTTTTTGCTTCTTGATTTTATAAAAATGATAGAACAACGAATAATTTTATATTGCAAGTAGAATATTTGGACAGTATAAATGTCAATTTTCTCTCTGGAAGGGATGCGGGCGAGAACACTTCTGTTATAGAAATAATGTGTGCTAAAGTAAAGAAAAACAATGAGGAAAACTAAAATAGGTAAAGAGGGTGAAGTGCACAAAGTTGGGAAAGAGAAGGGGAGATGAAGTGCTGAGAGGCTGAGAATGTGGAAAGAAGAAAGGAGGGGATGAGAACAGGGCTCAGGCAAGGAGATAAGATGTCCTAGGCAAACCTCATCTCTTGCGCCCCTCCCCCTTTATGGTGCCCATTGCTGCAGCCCCTCTCTGGGATCTGCAGCGATGGTAATGGCTGCAAACAGCCCCTTGGCGCTTAACTTAAAACTCTGGCACTGCGGGGCTGTTTGCTTCTGCCCCTTCCTACGTCTGGTGCTGACTTAAGAACATAAGAGGTTTGGACAAGTTCCTGGAGGAAAAGTCCATAAACCATTATTAAAGAGGACCAGGGAAATCCACTGCTTGCCCTGGGACAAGCATTGTGGAACCTCTGTACCTTCTTAGAAACCTGCCAGGTACTTGTGACCTGGATTGGCCGCTGTTCGAAACAGGATACTGGGCTTGATGGACCCTTAGTCTGACCCACTATGGCATACCTTATGCTCTTATGACTTCCTGTTTGTAAACACGAAGTCGTCCTTGGGCAGCCTGAGGGGGCAGAAGCAAACAACCTCACAACACCGAAGTTTTAAGGTAAGCACCATGGAGCTGTTTTGGCTATTACTGCCACTGCAGGTCCTAATCTATTGATGCTCTAGGCAGCCACCTAGTTTGTTTACTTGTTTCGCTGGCCCTGGATGGGAGATGACAAAGAAAGACAATGAAATGAGGTGGAAGTTCGGGATCTAGTCTTGGGAGGTAGAGGTCCCCTATTAAAATGTTTGGGATCCACTTGAGCTAGAGCAGTGCTTCTAAAATTCAGTCACATGGGGCCCTGACAGGCCTGGTTGCCAAGCTATCCACAACAAATATGGTGAGCTATATTTACATACATTTAATAAAATGTGTATATTTTAATTATAATGAAAATTTGACCTGTTGAATAAGGGTGGGGTGGTTTCTTGCAAATCCTAGGGCCTATATTCGATCCTCACCCTGTGGCAGGTGCAGGCCTGTGACCCATGGTGTCTGACATAAGCAGGCCAGCATGGCTAGCTTGACCTGTAAATGAGGCCTGTGGAGAGGCATATAGGATTGCACATCCCCCAATATGCTGCTATTGTAGGATAGAACTCTGTAAGAGAACTAAACTAACTTAGGTAAGCATAACTGAGAGATGGAAAAATACAGAAAAACATGTTTAAAAGTTACTGATAAGAAAAAGTACATTTGCAAAGAAATAATTGGGAGTGCTGACAGATGAGTTACAGAGCCCTGCTCCTCTGCATGCACAAATTGGTTCTATGGCCTTGAGAGTGTGAAAGTAACAAGTTGATGAACTGACCATTGTAATTGAGACTAGAAGGGGGGTATGCAGGTGTCATGCCCACTGAAGGGACATAATTGGATAAACTTATCAGTACCGGGACCAATGGAAGGGGTACGGGAGGTACGGGAGGTTACCGGGACCAATGAAATGTTTTTCTATACCTAGAATGGAACAGAAGTCTATAAAAGTTGTTGTAATGCTTGAAAGCTTTGCTCAGCCATTTTGAAATTGACTGGTTCAAGACTTGTGCACAAATAAATGATTTGGACCTTCTGAACAGACTCCTGGTATTATTGGTTTGTCTGCGCTTTGCTGCTACATATTCTTGGTGCGTTGGCCGGGAAGTTGTGGAATCAAAGTGTATATAGGGCAATATACCACGACTTTCCGCCTCTATAGGCTTGGTCCTGCCGGGATCGCGCCCTTCCGACGAGGGCTGCTCCCTGGCGCCACCGGTCCCTTGTATCGGAGGGAGCTGGTCGGACCTCGGCGGGTGCCGGGCCCGGTTGGAGCCAACGCCTCGAACCCGAGTGAGGGGAGTCCGAGGTCCAACTCATGCGCCTGCTTGGGAAGTTTGAGGACCGGATCCGGTGAGTATAGTTTTGATTTGGTGTCTAGACAGAAATAGAAAGAGCAGTACTGCCATTGGAACTTGGAATTTGGCATTTGTAATCTCGAGATATTGGGAATTGGTAAGAGAGCTTGATCACCTCTCAAGGAAGGGCCGAGTAACCCCGCATGGGAATTCGCCGGGTGAAACCCCCATCCTTATTGTAATTGGGAAAAGACTAGTCAGAATAGGTAGAAACGAATGCATTCTGGGATACGTTGCTAGCATGATTGTGTGAACGAAGTGTGAATGAGAGGTCTGGCAGCACGGACCAAGTGAAGGCGGACCCCTGAGTAGCGCATTTCCTGACCGGGCGACCGCGTTCAGGTCGCGAAAAGGGGGAAGCGATTGTCGTCCTGTCTTGTTATTTGTATTCCTTATACGTTTCCAGGGCCGTGAGGACCCCTTACCCACGGTCCGCCCTCCCTTTCCCTTCTGTCTGTTGTTGCGCGCACACATCGAAATGGGAGGGGCGGGGTCTACTAGAAACACTCCATTAGAATGTATGATCGCACATTTTAAAGAGGGATATTCAGGAGATTATGGTATTAAAATGACAGCAGCCCGTTTGCAGATTTTGTGCACTAGGGAGTGGCCCGATCTAGACCCCATCTGGCCCCGAGAGGGAACGTTCAATGTAGAGATTATTCAGTCAATACACCGTAGAGTGCGGATAGCGCACCCCGATCAGTACCCCTATATAGATTCCTGGTTAAGTATTTGTGAAGATCCGCCCCCCTGGGCGCAGCGCTGTTATGAGGAACAGTGCCGAATAATGTTAGCTAAAACAGATTCTAGTCAGAAAACAGAACAGCCCAGAATGAAAGAGCAGGATAAGAAATCCAGAAAGAAGCCCATCCTGGTAGATCCTGATTCCCCAGAGATAATTCCAAGACAGCCCCGAACCCCAGGTCCAATAAGAGTAGCCCGGCGTCCTGCCCCAGAACCCCAGAGACGGCCGGAGCGGAAGCGGGACCCAACCCCTGATCCCCCTCCTGGAGGGCAAAGAGAGGAATCAGCTGAAGACGAGGATGCCATAAAAAGCGAGTCAGAAACGGAGGTAGAAGAAGGAGAAAAAGAGAATGCCCCAGACGAGGAGGACAGTATACAAGCGATTGCTAGCACTAGCACGCCAGTAAAAGATATACCCAAAGTGAAACCTGTTGGGAAAAAGAAAGTGACCCCTTCAAAGACAATTACAACAATAACCCTTAGATCCCAAAAGACACCTACGGCGGCCAAAATGTTTCCCTTACGGCAAGTCCCGGGGGTGCCCGTAAAGAATGATAATGATGAGGTGGTAGCGGGACCCCTAACTTATGTGTATATCCCTTTCTCTACAACTGATTTGTTAAATTGGAGGTCGCATTATGCCTCCTATACTAGTAAGCCCCAGGAGCTGACAGAATTAGTAACTACTATTATGGAAACTCACCAACCCACTTGGCCAGATTGTCGCCAGCTCCTGACTACCCTATTCACGACAGAAGAGCGAGCACGAATTAGGAAAGCAGCTATTGAATGGATGGCAGAGAACCCCGTAGCTCCGGGACCAGGGCAGAATATTATAGACCGTCGGGAAGCAGCCCAGAGAGAATTCCCGAATGAGGACCCCCATTGGGATCCAAATACAGATGAAGGATCCACAGCCCTAGCCCGTTTTCGCCAAGGCTTTTTACAAGGCCTGAAAAGGGGGGGCCAGAAAGCTATGAACCTTTCCAAAGTTGCAGGAGTTATCCAAGGGATAGATGAGAGCCCAGCAGATTTTCATGAAAGATTAACTGAAGCATACAGAATGTATACTCCCTATGATCCCGAGGCACCAGGAAGTTTATGTATGGTGAATTCTGCTTTTGTAAACCAGTCTCAACCAGACATTAGACGTAAATTACAGAAATTAGAAGGGTTTGCGGGCATGAATGCAACACAGTTATTGGAAGTCGCTCATAAGGTGTATGTGAATCGTGATAATGAAAGACAGAGAGAATGTGATAGAAAGATGAAGAAGAAAGCTGATTTTTTGGCTGCGGCCATAGTTGAACAGAAAAGGGGAGGTGTCCCTAGTCGAAGGAGCAGAGGAAGAGGGCGGGGTCAAGGCGGAGGCCGGACCCAGAGGCTAGGCGTGAACCAATGCGCCTACTGCAGAGAGGAAGGACATTGGAGAGATACGTGCCTGCAACTTGTAGACGCCCAGCAAGATGACGACAACGATCATCAGTGGCGAGAAGAAAGACGAGGCTATCCCCGAAATCGAGGAGGAGCCAACCGAGAACAATTCCAGCGAGAAAGAGGAGGAGGAGCCATTCAAGCATTGGCCACACCGGCCCATGATGAGAATGACGTGGATTAGGACAGACCGGGCTCCCAGTTTGCTTTAGGTCTCCAGGAGCCTATGGTCGGAATACAAATAGGAGACCAAATTATGGACTTTATGGTTGATACTGGAGCACAACATTCAGTAATAGACAAAAAGATAGCCCCATTTTCTACAAAAGCAGTCACCATTATAGGAGCAACCGGTGCCAAAGCCACAAAGTCTTTTCTTCAAAATCGAATATGCAGTCTAGGAGGACAGCAAATAACCCATCAATTCCTTTACATGCCCGAATGTCCAGTGCCACTACTGGGACGAGATATGTTAGCCAAGCTTCAAGCACAAATATCTTTCTCTGAACAAGGAGAAATGCAAATGACAGTAAATCTCCAAGCCAAACCAGCAGGAATAATGCTGCTGACAGTTCCCCGAGAAGAAGAATGGAGATACTACATTGATGATTCTGTCCAAGACACCTATTTTGAACAAACTTTGAAAAGTATTGATGCACCACCTGGAGTATGGGCAGAAGGCAGTCCCCCAGGCCTAGCCAAGCATATAGCTCCAGTGATTGTAACCCTCAAGCCTAGTGCTACACCAGTGCACGTCAAACAGTACCCTCTCCCAAGAGCTGCAATTGAAGGCATTCATCGCCACCTACAAAGATTGCTCGAGTATGGCCTACTAAAAGTATGTCAATCCCCATGGAACACTCCACTTTTGCCAGTAAAGAAACCTGGGACGGATGATTACCGCCCAGTACAAGACTTAAGGAGAGTAAATGATGCAGTCGAAACTATACATCCAGTTGTACCCAATCCTTACACTCTTCTAGGACTGATACCTGCTGAAGCTACCCATTTCACTGTACTGGATTTGAAAGATGCATTCTTTTGCATAAGATTAGCCCCTATAAGTCAAATATTGTTTGCATTTGAATGGCAGGACCCCGTCTCTGGAAGAGGGGGCCAACTCACCTGGACAAGATTACCCCAAGGATTCAAGAATTCGCCTACCATCTTTAGTGCTGCACTAAATCAAGACCTTTCAAGTTATCCAGTGGCCCCGGGGAAGAGAGTGCTTCTCCAATACGTGGATGATCTGCTGATAGCTGCCATATCAGAAAGTGAATGTATACTAGCCACCAAAGACCTCTTGCAGTTACTAGATGAAGCTGGATACAAAGTTTCCAGAGCCAAAGCACAGCTATGTCAAAAAGAAGTGAAATACTTGGGTTTTCGTATAACCCAAGGGAGCCGAAGATTGGGCAGAGAAAGAAAAGAAGCAGTATGTAGAATTCCAACTCCAACAACCAGAAAGCAAGTCAGAGCCTTTCTGGGAGCGGCAGGATATTGCCGAATCTGGATACCCAACTTTGCCCAAATTGCCAAACCACTGTATGAAGCCACAAAAGGAGAAGAGAAGTCGCCACTGGAGTGGGGACTTGAGCAGGATACAGCCTTCAGGACGTTAAAGGAAGAATTGATGTCATCACCAGCACTTGGACTACCAGATGTCCACAAACCTTTCCACTTGTTTGTACATGAAGCACAGGGAAATGCCTTAGGCATGTTGACTCAGAAATTGGGAAATTGGGAGCGACCTGTAGCATACCTATCGAAACAATTGGACCCTGTGGCCAAAGGATGGCCACCTTGCTTGAGAGCAGTTGCAGCTACAGCGCTACTAGTGAGCGAAGCAGACAAGCTCACACTAGGACAGAACATACGAGTCACTGTGCCACATGCAGTCCTTGCCCTTATGGAACAAAAAGCTAATTATTGGCTCACCAATTCCCGAATGTTGAAGTACCAAAGCATGTTATGTGAAAACCCACAGATACAACTCGAAGTGAGCCATGCCTTGAATCCAGCTACCTTGATACCCATCAGTGAAGAACTCCCAGAACATGACTGTATTGAAGTCATGGAAACTGTGTTCTCCAGTCGACCTGACTTGACAGATGTGCCCATAGACAATCCTGACCAGATCTATTACGTTGATGGGAGCAGTCTCATCCTTGATGGACGACGCTGTGCCGGATATGCAGTCGTCACTCAACACGAGGTAGTTGAATCATCAGCTCTAGCCTCAGGCACATCAGCCCAGAAAGCCGAATTGATAGCACTCACCAGAGCATTATTATTAGGAGAAAAACTTGTGCTAAATGTATATACAGATTCCAAATATGCCTTCACCACTCTGCATGCCCATGGAGCTCTCTATAAAGAACGAGGGCTCATCACATCTGGAGGAAAATCAGTCAAATATGGTCCCGAGATATTGATGTTACTTGATGCAGTTTGGGCCCCAACACGTGTAGCTGTTATGCATTGTAGAGGACATCAAGCAGGAAAAGGAGAAGTTGCCCGAGGAAATAGATTTGCAGATGCCTCAGCACGACAAGCAGCTATGACAGGACAGATTGCCCCACAAGCTATACCAATGCAAGCAGCATTGTTTCCAGTACCTTTGAATTTATGGACACCACGATATACCACCAAAGAATTGGATTACTACTGTAACAAAGAAGATGGAGTACTGAAAGATGGATGGATTGAGCTGCCACCAGAAGTGGGCAGTCAACCTCCTGGACAAATAGTAATTCCTGAACTATTAGGACCATCTTTTGTCAAAGCTTTCCACGAAGCCACCCACTACGGGAAGAGTGCTATGGAAAAAGCACTCAGACCACATTTTTACATCCCTCTGATGACAACCATATCAGCCTCAGTAGCACGTCAATGTCTAATCTGTGCCAAAAATAATGCCAAGCAAGGCCTTATTACGGCACCCCGAGTTCAGTCAGGAGGTGTCACCCCCATGCACAACCTCCAAGTTGATTTTACCGAAATGCCAAGAGCCAATGGATACCATTACCTATTAGTATTAGTTTGTACTTTCTCTGGGTGGGTAGAAGCCTTCCCAACCAGAACTGAGAAAGCCCGAGAAGTTACCAAAGTCTTAATGAGAGAGATTGTTCCTAGATTCGGAATTCCAGCAGTAATAGGGTCAGACAATGGACCCTCATTTGTCTCCCAAGTTACTCAGCAGTTAGCAAAAGCTTTGCAGATACAATGGAAACTCCACACTGCATACAGACCCCAGAGTTCAGGGAAAGTTGAGCGAATGAATCGTACCTTGAAAGCCCAAATGTCCAAGCTTTGTCAGGAGACACACTTGAAGTGGCCCCAAGTGCTCCCAATAGCTTTACTCAGAATACGCTCAGCTCCTGTAAAGTCAACAGGATTTTCCCCTTTTGAAGTTTTGTATGGTAAACCCCCACCAATAGTGCAGGGAATTAAAGGAAGTTTGGCCCAAATTGGTTCAGAAGTAACCAGACAAGAACTCCTAGCTCTTAGTTTTGTTCTGCAGACTCTCCATACGTGGATCCAAGACCAGTTGCCTATCAACTTGACGGAACCCTTGCATCCTTATCAGCCTGGTACTTCGGTGTGGATCAAAGATTGGAAGAAGACACCGTTGGAACCCCATTGGAAGGGACCGTACACCGTCATCCTGTCTACCCCAACTGCAGTAAAGGTAGCCGAGATCGACGCCTGGATCCACCACAGCAGAGTCAAGCCCGCCGCTGATCCTGAACCTGAGCAGTGGACAGCAGATCATCATCTTGATGCACCCTTGCGAGTTACTCTGAGACGGCAACCAGCAGCTTAGACACTTCATCACAAGTGCTTTGCAGTAGCCAAGTCTTTCGAAGAGGATTGCTGTTTTCCATGCAGCAACAGCTTTGTTTCAACGAACCCAATTTGTGTGTGATTTGACACACTACTTTGAGACTACATTGACTAAGCCAGACTTCACAAGCCAACTGAAATTGCTAATAAGTTGGTTAATGTGTACTGGACAACCTGAGGATCTTCAATCAACACTCAGCACCCGTTAAATTGCTTCATTAGCAAACGGGACGAAGAATAAAAGACCGTCGTGATCAAGATCAGCAAGCTGAGGATTCAGAAGAACTCCAATCAACATCAACATGCATCTTTACTTTTGTTTTGCTTTGGTTGCCTTCTTTGGAGGTTTTGAACAGACTTATGCTCTACCTCCATGCACTGCCTGCATTACTTCTACTCGAACTGGACTGAAAGTAACTCAAACTTTGCTTTATCATTCTTACTATACCTGCAAGGGAACAGTGACTCGGTGTATCTATAACACCACTGAACTAAATGTTTGCACTCATGGCAAAATTAAAGCATGCTATAATCCGCATCAGAATCCATCCTATTACACGATGGAAATAAGATGGAAGGATGCGGATGGACCTATACTAGCCGCCACACCACCACTTAAGGACATTACTAAACCTGCTGTTTTGAATTTTGATGCATGTAATGCTATTAATAGAGATAGTTATTCCACCTGTGGTACATGGGAGAAGGCGTATCGAAATGACCATAAGTACATGTGTCCAGAAGGTGCCACAGGATGGAGAAAATGTACAGGTAAAAAGGAACCAGGCTATAGTACTGCCCCAGCAGCAGACTACTATTGCCCGTATTGGGGATGTGTTTTTTATGCTACCTGGAATACTGGTATAACTGATGAGAAAATAGATAAACGGATGGCTACTCTAACCAAGCCAACCACAAATGATAAATGTCAGAAAGATGCTTGCAACCCCTTACACTTACGTATACACAATCCCCATGCATGGAAACAAGGATACAAGTTTGGTTTACGTATTGCTGGAGGGGCAATAGATCCAGGAACCATTGTATATATCAGATTGAATACCCAAGCCCACAAGTCATCCAAATATCATATTCATAATACCTTTTATGAAGCCATGCATGTAAATAAGTTTGAGATCCCTCATCCCTCACAGAATCTATTTTTAGAATTAGCTGGAGCAGTAGTATCTAGTCTTAAGATCACAGATTGTTATTTCTGTGGCGGAACCCAAATGGGAGATCAATGGCCATGGGAAGCCCAAGAATTGAATTATTCTTTAGTTTACAATCAGACTGAATTACACAAGACTACCAGTGAGTGGGTGTTAGCGCACTCAATCGTTGGACGTCTTTGCTATGCCAGAACTGGACCCCAGTTCACCCAGAAGGTAGGACAGCTGGTCTGTCTTAGCCAAAAGTACTATAATGCCACGACCAAAAAGACAGCATGGTGGTCAGGAATCAGACACCCTGAACCTCCTAACCCATTAGCCAGATTTCCTGAACTTGCTGGTTTATGGACTAACCTTGCCAAAGTCCAAGCCTGGCAAGCCCCACCTGGCCTATATTGGATCTGTGGAAACCGAGCATATGCACAACTCCCGCCACACTGGGGAGGAGCATGTGTCTTAGGAACCATCAGACCTTCTTTCTTTCTTTTAAACACTGAACATGGAGAACAATTAGGATACCCAGTATACACTACCCACCGACACAAAAGAGCACTAAGACAGAAAAGAGAAGCCTTACAGATAGGCAAGTGGGAAAAGTGGCAAGGTGATGATTGGCCACCAGAAAGAATCATTGAGTATTATGGGCCTGCCACTTGGAATGATGATGGTATGTATGGTTATCGTACTCCAATTTATATGATTAATCGTATTATTCGCTTACAAGCAGTAGTTGAAATAATAACCAATGAAACTAGTCATGCTCTTACGCTCTTAGCTAGACAAAGTACTCAGATGCGCACTGCTATATATCAGAACCGCTTAGCACTTGATTATTTACTAGCAGCTGAAGGAGGAGTATGTGGTAAACTGAATTTAACTAATTGCTGTTTGAAAATAGATGATAAAGGTCAAGTAGTTGAAGAAATTGCTAAAGATATGCAAAGACATGCTTATGTGCCAGTACAAACTTGGCACTCCTTGAAATTTCCTAATTGGTTTGCTAACCTCTTTTCATGGGTGGGAGGATTTAAAACTTTCATTGTCTTAGTACTAATTCTTGTTGTTGTTATTTTCTTATTACCCTGTTTAATCCCGTGTTGTATGCGTTCTATTCATAACACTATTGATAGCACAGTAGAGCGGAAGACCGCCACTAAAATAATGGCTTTGTATAAAGCCAGTCCTAACCGAAATCCTTCAATCATGATGTGATTCTTCAAAAGGTGATTTAATTCTCACACCTTATTAAGTAATAGGGTGAGATTAATCAAAGGGGGGAATGTGGCAGGTGCAGGCCTGTGACCCATGGTGTCTGACATAAGCAGGCCAGCATGGCTAGCTTGACCTGTAAATGAGGCCTGTGGAGAGGCATATAGGATTGCACATCCCCCAATATGCTGCTATTGTAGGATAGAACTCTGTAAGAGAACTAAACTAACTTAGGTAAGCAAAACTGAGAGATGGAAAAATACAGAAAAACATGTTTAAAAGTTACTGATAAGAAAAAGTACATTTGCAAAGAAATAATTGGGAGTGCTGACAGATGAGTTGAAGAGCCCTGCTCCTCTGCATGCACAAATTGGTTCTATGGCCTTGAGAGTGTGAAAGTAACAAGTTGATGAACTGACCATTGTAATTGGGACTAGAAGGGGGGTATGCAGGTGTCATGCCCACTGAAGGGACATAATTGGATAAACTTATCAGTACCGGGACCAATGGAAGGGGTACGGGAGGTACGGGAGGTTACCGGGACCAATGAAATGTTTTTCTATACCTAGAATGGAACAGAAGTCTATAAAAGTTGTTGTAATGCTTGAAAACTTTGCTCAGCCATTTTGAAATTGACTGGTTCGAGACTTGTGCACAAATAAATGATTTGGACCTTCTGAACAGACTCCTGGTATTATTGGTTTGTCTGCGCTTTGCTGCTACAACCCTTCTTGACCTTTCTGCTGCTTTTGAAACTGATGATCACCACCTTCTTCTTGATACCCTGTCCTAGCTTGAATTTAGGGGCTCTGTTCTGTCCTGGTTTTCTTCTTATCTCTCCCATCACACTCTTATTGTATGTTCAGGTGGATCCTCCTCTACTGCCATCCCGCTTGCAGCTAGTATACCTCAAGGTTATGTCTTAGGGCCTCTCCTTTTCTCTTTCTACAATCAGTCCCCTTGGTGCTCTTACCTCCTCCCATGGTTTTCAGTACCATCTTTATATTGACAACTCTCAGATCTAACTCTCTGCATCTAAAATCTCTACAGGAATCCAGGCCCGTATCTCTGCCTGCTTATCTGACATTGCTGCCTGAATGCCCACCGCTGTCTGAATCTGAACACAGCCAAAACTGAGCTCATGTTCCTTCCTAAAACCACCTCCCCCCTTCCATCCATCTCTGTTTCTGTGGATAACACTATACTTCTTCCTTTTCCTTCAGCTCACAATCTTGGGATTATTTTTGACTCTACTCTCTCTTTCTCTGCACACATCCAACAGATAGCAAAAACTTATTGCTTCTTTCTCTATAACATCAGCAAAATTTGTCCCTTCCTTTGAACACACTAGTAAGACTCTTATCCACTCTTTAGTTACCTCCTGTCAAGACTGTTGCAACCTGCTCCTCGATGGTCTCCATCTGAATCATCTCTGTCCCCATCAATCTATTTAAAACTCAGCTTTATGGCTGATATTCTGCCAGTTTCACTATGCTCACTTAGCCCCACTTCTCAAGTCACTTTACTGGCTCCTTATGTTTTCGCATCCAAACGTCTCCTAATGACCTTAAAAGTGCATTCATTCTGTGGCTCCTCACTACTTTTCCTCTCTTATCTCACCCTACACTCCCTCCTTGGGAACTCTGCTTCTCTGGCAGATTCTATTTATCTATTCCATTCTCTGTCACCAGGGCCGGCCCGTCCATTGAGCAAGAATGTTTTTTGCACAGTGCCCCGCGTTTCAGGGGGCCCCGTGCAAAAAACATCTTGCATCAGCGATCAGCCCAGCTAGATAATAAAAAAAAAAGACCCGCTGCCGCCGTGGCAGCAGCAGAATCGAACACCCCGCGAGGCCCCCCTGCCCTGCAGAGTCCTCCCCTTTCAGCATCAGCTCCCTCAGCGTCGGCTGCCAGAGCCACGAAGGGAGAGCTTCTCCTCTCGCAGCTCTGTTAATCCCGCCGCGGGGCTGACGGGATTTCCCATCAGCCCCACGGCGGGATTAATAGAGCCGCGAGAGGAGAAGCTCTCCCTTTGCAGCTCTGAAAAGCCCGCGCTTTGGGAGCTGAGGCTGAAAGGAGGACTCTGCAGAGCATGGGAGGCCCCACGGGGTGCTCGATTCTGCCGCTGCCACGGCGGCAGCAGCAGCCAGTCTGTGTTTTTTTATTATCTAGCTGGGCTGATGGGGGGTTAAGACTGGTAATGGGCTATGGGGGGGGGGGGAGGCTAAGAGTGGAAGTGGGCTGAGGGGGGGGTTAGGACTGGTAATGGGCTATGGGGGGGTTAGGACTGGTAATGGGGTTATGGGGGGTTAGGACTGGACGTGGGCTGATGGGGGGTTAGGACTGGTAATGGGCTATGGGGGTGGGGGGCTAAGACTGGAAATGGGCTGAGGGGGGGTTAGGATTGGTAATGGGCTATGGGGGGGCTAAGACTGAAAATGGGGTGATGGGGGCTAGGACTGGAAGTGGGCTGATGGGGGGATTTGGACTGGTAATGGGCTATGGGGGGCTAGGACTGGAAATGGGCTGATGGGGGGCGTTAGGACTGGTAATGGGCTATGTGGGGAGCTAGGACTGGTAATGGGTTATGTGGGGGGCTAGGAATGGAAATGGGATGATGGGGGGGCTAAGACTGGAGATGGGCTGATGGGAGGGCTAAGACTGGAAATGGGCTGATGGGGGTGTTAGGACTGGAAGTGGGCTGATGGGGGGGTAGGACTGTTAATAGGCTGTGGGGGAGGGTAAGACTGAAAATGGGGTGATGGGGGGTTAGGACTGGAAGTGGGCTGATGGGGGGCTTAGGGCTGGTAATGGTTTGTGGGGGGGGCTTAGGACTGGTAATGGGTTATGGGGGGGCTAGGACTGGTAATGGGCTGGGGGGGTTGCTAGGACTGGAAATGGGCTGAGTGGAAGGGGGCTTGAACTGCAAATGGGGACGGGGGCTTCGAATGGAAATGGGCTGAGAGGGGATGGAGCTAGGACTGGAAATGGGCTGAGTGGGTGGGCTAGGACAGGAAATAGGCTGATGGAGGGGCTAGGATAGGTTTGAAAATGGGCTGTTAATATTGGAAATTGGCTGTAGTGGGGGCTTGAATTGAAACGAACTCATGGAGGGGCTAGAACTAGAAGTAGGCTCATGAGGGGGGGCTTGGATTGGAAATGGGCTGAGTGGAGGGGAGCTAGGATTTGACATGGGCTGATGGTGGGGCTAGGAAAGGACTAGAAATGGGCTGATGGGGGGCTGGGATTGGAAATGAGCTGATGGAGGGACTTGGATAGGACTGGAAATGGATGGGGGATCTAGGACTGGAAATGGGCTGATGGTGGGCCTAGGATAGGATTGGAAATGGGTTGATGGGGGGCTAGGACTGGAAATGGGCTGATGCAGGGACTAGAAGGGAGCGGATGCTGGGTGAGGCTGGAACTAGAAGGGAGCTGATGTTGGGAGAGGATTAGAATGGGATGGGGCTGGGAGAGTGAAATGGAGAGGGAAAAAATATTTTGTGTGGGAGGGAAGACAAATCTACAATTGGCCGGATATTGGGAGAGTAAGTGGGGATTGAGGATGGAGGGGCAAAATTTGAGTGGATGAAATAGGAATGAGGAAAGAGCAAAAGGAGAAAGATTAATATATTAAAGCAGATGTAGAGAGAGGATGGAAAAAAACTAGAAGAGAGAAAAAAGGACAAATGGACAGCAGACGATGGAGAGTTAGCAGAAGACACGAAGAAACCAGAAGAAAGTAGCTGGAACAATTGCAACTGAAAAAAAATGCACAAAAGGTAGAAAAGTATCTCTTTATTTTGAATTTATTAACTGGAATATGTCAGCTCTAGGAAATGCGCATCATTAACATCTGCGCTTTGTTTAGTACAAGAGAAAATTAATTTATAGTTTTATTTCTACAGTGTTGTACATTCCAAGTTTGACTTTTGGGGTTCCCAGTTTAATTATTGTCTTCCTGTTTCTAAATTGTGATTCCTTGTTTGGTGATGTTCTGCATGTGTAACTGAGCTGAGGTATTCTGTTTATGTAATTCCTATTTGACATTGCCACTTGTTCTCTTTCCCCATTAGGTCATGTATTGTTATTCTCTGAAATGTATTGGTTTAATATTTGCAGTGTTGCCTTTTGATAGGTAGGGTATGGTGCTTTGTGAGTCCTGGTAGTGCTGTTAGGATACGGTGGGTTTGCTATGGGTTCTAAATGGGCAGTGTCTGTAGTAGTTCCTAATGTGCCTGGCAGTTGGCACTGGATTATAGTAATGTAGAAATCTTTTAGTCTTTCTTTAACCATACACTCATTAAGAGGCATGTTTACTAAAAGTTAGTGTATGGCAACATTATGCAAATATTTTATGCAAATGAGGCCCCAAACTGATTCTCCACACATGGCCCCGCAACCCCTTTGGGCTGCCCCTGTCTGTCACTGCGAACTCGAGACTTCATTCATTCCACTTTGCTGTTCCATATACCTGGAACTAACTACCTGAGTCAAATATGTCAAGCTCCTTTCTCTAGCTCTATTTAAATCCAGGCTAAAAGTCCACCTCTTCGGGGCTGCTTTAGGAGCATAATGCCCCTCACTCTCCTGTTCACCACTTATATGTACCTTACCATATTCTAGTCCCCAGTTTGTGATTTTTTTGTCTTGATTACATTGTAAGCTCTGATGAGCAGGGAATGTTTATTACATCTATATGTATAGCACAGTGCATGCCTTATAACGCTATACAAATGATAAATAGTAGTAGTAGGATGAAGCCAGAATGGAGTATCATTGAGTTAGAGAAAGCTTTGTAACTATTGTATAATTGTGAAATCACTAAGGGAAGAAATCTTTATTCAAGGAACTAATAAAGGATATAAACATTTTACAGTCTATTTTCAAAAGAATTTACATTTTTACTGGTGGCTGCTAAATGTTTCACTTCCTGTTCCTAAATAATGAAATGCTATATGTCTAACTGCCCCTATACTATCTATATAGTGGAGGGCACAAAGGTAGCAACCAAAAATTAGTGATATAGGGGCGATATTCATCATTTGTACATCAGGCCTAAACTAAATGGAGAAAAGCAGTGGCTATTGCAGCCACTATGTATATTCAGTGCCAACTGTATGTATAGTAATAGTGAATAGAAGTAGGGAGGAGTGGTCGAGGGGTTAGGACAAGGTACTTCAGGCTGGAGGGCCAGGGGTTCAAGTCCCACCTGCAGACAGCAATCTCAGGCCGGAGGGACTGGGATTTCTAGTTCTATAGGCACTCCTTGTGGTCTTGGGCAAGCCACTTAACTCTCCATTACCCATGTTCCCTGTAAGTATTAGCATATGTGTCTCATATCCCCTTGTGTTAAATGTACCCCCCAATTGACCGCTTTGACCCGGTGAAAAACGGGATATAAATATAGCTAAATAAAAATAAATAAATAAATAAATGCTGCAGCCAGCATCTGAAATGCTCTACACTGCTACTGAATATTGCAGCCCCATTTTTTTTAAATGGGACCAAATGAAGTATTAACCGTTTGATGAAATTTACCGAATGCAAATGCTTTAGGTAATCTACTAGGTACACTGGTTATGAGCCCAATTCATGCTCAACCTTGTTGTCACCTGTCTGTTGCTCTATCCTCCAAAGATCTGAATTGGGATAAAACTTTCCTCTTCCCCCTTCTTGGCCATAATGGGGAACAAAGACTATATATCCTCCCCTAGGGCAAATATCTGCCCTATTCTCGACTATGACTGATACCAAAGACATCGGAATCTCACCTGTTGATAAAATCTACCCTGCTACCTGACCTCACTGGGGACACAGAACGTTTTGAACTGTGGCCATATTAGGAGAGTTAAATGGTTTTGAAATGAAAGAGATTCTTGCTGAAATAAAGTCTCTCATAATATACTTGTAACTCACTGAGACACATTTGACAAAACCTAGGTTAGAGGTGCCAAGACTAACCTTTACTTTCTGCACTGAAGCCTTGAACACTAATATTTGAAGAAAGCCCCCAGGTAAGTGAAAGCCCCCAGGTAGTTGATACATTAAATAACTTTATGGACATGGGTAACAGGGGTAACATATGGAAAGCAGTGTGTATAAATGCCCATAGCATGGGAAATAAGATCCCTGATGTTGAAGCTTTGGTGGGAGTGGCTGACTTGGATTTAGTGGCAGTTACAGAAACATGGTTCACAGAAAACCATGATTGGGATGTAACTATACCTGGCTATACTTTATTCAGAAAGGACAGGGTAGGAAGTAGGGGAGGAGGAGTGGCACTATATGTAAAAACTACTATTAAAGCTTTGGAATTAAAGAGCTTAAAAGGGAGCGGGGAGGCATTGTGGGTTAAACTAGAAAGAAGGAAAGAGAAATCTATTTACATTGGTGTGATATACAGACCTCCCTCACAAGAGGAAGAGGTGGACAGAGAGTTAATTGAAGACATGTGCAGCATTGCAAGGAAAGGGGAAGTGCTACTGATAGAAGATTTCAATATGCCAGATGTTGATTGGCACATTCCTGCTGCAGTATCATCTAGAAGTAAGGAGATCCTGGATTCTCTACAGGGAGAACTATTCAGGCAATTGGTAACAGACCCCACACGTGAAGGGGCCATACTAGACTTGGTGCTTACCAATGGTGAAAGTGTTTCTGATGTTGTAGTGGGAGATCATTTTGCATCCAGTGATCACCAGATGGTGTGGTTCAGTATTAGGACTAGGACTGTTAGAATCCATTCAAAGGCGAGGATCTTAGACTTTAGGAAGACTAACTTTGCGAAAATGGGCCAATACCTCAGGGAGTTGGATGGGAACAGCTGAGGGATGTAGAAAAACAGTGGGAAAAACTGAAAGGGGATATTTTAAGGGCAACCAACCTTTTTGTTAAAATGGTAAATAAAGGTAAAAGGAAAAGGAGGCCGCTATGGTTTTCGAAAGAAGTAGCTGAAAAAGTGAAGAAAAAGAGGGAGGCCTTCATGAAATACAAGAGATCACAGAGAGAGGAAGACAGGCATCTGTATTTGGAAAAACTTAGAGAAGCTAGCAAAGTAGTCAAGAAGGCAAAGATTCAAAAGGAGAAGGAAATAGCCAATGCAATAAAATGGGGGGATAAGACATTTTTCAGATATATTAGTGAGAAGAGGACGGGCAAGAGTGGTATTGTCAGGCTCAAGGGTGCAGGGGAGGAATATGTAGAAGCTGATAAGGATAAAGCGGAATTGCTTAACAAATATTTTTGCTCTGTGTTCACAGATGAAGAACCAAGAGCAGGACCTCAGAAAACACCCACAAATAGGAACAGAAGCAAAGGACATCTTGAACAATTTTCAAAAGACTGTGTTCGTGAAAAACTAAATCAACTTAAAGTAGACAAAGCGATGGGACCGGATGGGATACACCCGAGAATACTGAGGGAACTTGGGGAGGTTCTAGCAGCTCCACTGACTGACCTTTTCAATGCCTCGTTGGAGTCGGGAGTGGTGCCAAAGGACTGGAGAGAGGCTCATGTGGTGCCTTTACACAAAAGCGGAAGTAAGGATGTGGTTGAAAACTACAGGCCAGTTAGTTTAACTTCGGAGGTGAATAAATTATTGGAAACGCTGCTGAAAGAAAAAATAGTGGGGTTTCTTGAGTCCAGCGGATTACAGGATCCGAGGCAGCATGGATTCACCAGAGGCAGGTCTTGTCAGACAAATCTGATTTGATTTCTTTGACTGGGTGACCAGGGAGTTGGACCGAGGGAGAGCCCTAGATGTGGTGTATTTAGGTTTCAGTAAAGCCTTTGACACTGTTCCTCACAGGCGACTTATAAACAAACTGAGCACCCTAGGGATGGACTCTAAAGTTACTGCTTGGGTTAGAAATTGGTTGGGTGGGAGGCGACAAAGAGTACAAGTAAATGGAGGTCACTCTGAGGAGAAGGATGTTATCAGTGGTGTGCCCCAGGGATCTGTCTTGGTCCGATTCTTTTTAACATCTTTGTTAGTGATATAGCGGAAGGGCTTTCGGGTAAGGTTTGCCTCTTTGCGGATGATACCAAAATCTGCAAGAGTAGACACCCAGGAAGGGGTAGATAACATGAGGAGGGATCTAGCTAAACTTGAAGAATGGTCTAGAATTTGGCAGTTGGGATTTAATGTTAAAAGATGTAAGGTCATGCATTTGGGCTGCAGCAATCCAAGGGAGCAATATAGTATAGGGGGTGAAGTACTTTTGTCCACTAAAGAAGAGTGGGACCTAGGCGTGGTTGTGTCTGATGATCTTAAAGTAGCTAAACAGGTAGAAAAGGCGATGGCAAAAGCTAGAAGGATGCTTGGGTGCATACGGAGAGGAATGGCTAGCAGAAAAAAGGAGGTGATAATGCCTCTGTATAAGTCTTTGGTGCGACCTCATTTGGAGTATAGTGTGCAATTCTGGAGACCGCACCTTCAAAAGGATGTGAACAGGATGGAGTTGGTGCAGAGGGTGGCTACTAAAATGATTAGTGGTCTTCATTATAAAGCATATGAGGACAGACTGAAGGATCTTAATATGTACACCTTAGAGGAAAGGCGGTATAGAGGTGATATGATTGAGATGTTTAAATACCTCCGTGGCATAAATGTTCAGGGAGAGAGCCTCTTTCAATTGAAAGCAAGTTTTGCTACGCGGGAACATGGGATGAGTGTGAAGGGAGATAGATTCAGGAGTGATATGCGGAAATATTTCTTTACGGAAATAGTAGTGGATCCGTGGAATAGTCTCCCAGTGGAGGTGGTAGAGATGAGGACAGTAACTGAATTCAAAAAAGCATGGGACAAACACAGAGGATCTCTAAAGGTAAAAAGGGGACTGTTGTAGTTGTTATGGAAGGACAGACTAGATAGGCCATGTGGTCTTTTTCTGTCGTCATATTTCTATGTTTCTAATACCCCCAATTTCAGTCAAAAGAAGAGGTAAGAGTTCCACCATCTGCTTTTACAACTTGAAAAGGAAGAAATTCAAAAGCAATGTGATCCTTAACGATCCTTTTTAGTGCGCCAATCAAACAACTTCTACAAGAAGACTTAGAGCCACAGGTTAACTAATTAACAGCCAAGAATACTAAGTTCCAGACTTACTTGCTGGTAAGAAGCCTCATCACCATCCA
The DNA here is from genome assembly GCA_033557465.1 of Ichthyophis bannanicus. Taxonomy (NCBI): domain Eukaryota; kingdom Metazoa; phylum Chordata; class Amphibia; order Gymnophiona; family Ichthyophiidae; genus Ichthyophis; species Ichthyophis bannanicus. The sequence goes on from CM066046.1 coordinate 40,197,423, forward strand.
GTCCCGGGGGAAGACGCTCAACTTCATTAGGTTCCGAAAGACACAAAAAAATTTCAAAAGGAACTCCTAACAACCAAACAGAAAAACTATCATCAGTGTCGGGCATCTCAAATATATCCAGTAAATTCTGAGCTGAATGCAGTTTTTCTTTCCTATTACATATGACAGAATGGATAACTCTAAGAAGTTGAAAAGAATGCCTTTGGCTTGATAGCCAAAACCCTTCGCTGCCAGCAAAAGGGAAGCTGGATGGCTAATGGCACTAATTGTGAAATTCAGCAGCATTAGCTGGATAATGCAAATAAATATCTCTACAGACCACTTCGATACTATCCGGTTAGTGGGACATGTCGGTGCAAACTGGTTAAAGTTAGACACTTATCCAGTTTGCCCATTTTTCAGCTGGGACTTAATGAGATGAATTAGGCTGCATTAAAAGCTGCTATAAATTGTAATCTGGTTAAGTCGTAGCTGAAAATTGGGCAAACCAGATAAGTGCAAGAATTAGCCAGTTTGTACTACTCAGCAGGGATATTCAGCATTAATTCAGATACTGCAGTTGAATTTCAGCAGGTCTGAGTAGCGGACCCCATGTGTTTGGTTTGTGGCATTCCATCTTGCCCCATCACAGTTTTTTTCAAATTAAAAATTCTATTACTCATCATCACTTTCTACTTGGTTCTGTACTGTGGCCCAGCTTGATAAAAGGTAATATTGTCCTTGTCTATTCTTTTGGACAGAGAAGAAAGCGTACTTACTCACTTGTATCAGGTGTTCTCCGGGGACAGCAGGAATCAGTCCTCACATATGGGTGATGTCGGCACTGATGTAGCCTGTGTGGAAGCATCTCCCCAGCTTTCAAAGAAAGCCTTTGTGAGATGCACTACGCATGCGTGGTCCACTTCCCGCCCAAGGGTGCCATCTTACCTCAGTCTAATCACATAGGTATGACGGCAAAAAATAAAATACGGTAAAGGAGCAACTCCAAGGGGAGGAAGGACAGTTGTGAGGACTGATTTCTGCTGTCCCTGTTACAAGTGAGTAACTACGCTTTCTCCAGGAACAAGCAGGAAATCAGCTCTCACATATGGCTCTCCCCAGCTACAGGCTACAAAGAACCTGTAAAAATGCCACAGCGACTACAAAGGGTGAGCCATAATCAGCAGCAGGTGAGTTTCTACTGAGAGACTCTCGCAAGACCCAAGTGCCCAGCAGAGAACCAGCACTCCAGTAGCCTGAATACAGAAGGTTAGGAGGGCAGGCGTTGCCTACACCCTGAAATGATTACAGAGTACAGCCCAGCTGAATGCGCTATCCCATCAGGACTCCCTCTCCAGGCAGAAGTGAGCTGTAAAGGTATGGATCGAAGACCAGGTGGCAGCCCGGCAGATTTTGGTCATGGGGGTGGAACACAGATTTGCCATGGAAGTAGCAATGGCCCTGACGCAGTGCGCCAGGACCCTCTGGTCCAGTTAGATCCCTGCTTGCTCATAGGCAATAGTAATAAGAACATAAGTCATGCCATACTGGGTCAGACCAAGGCCCATCAAGCCTAGTATCCTGTTTCCAGCAGTGGCCAATCTAGGTCACAAGTACCTAGTAATTTCCCCAAAAGACACAGGTTCCACAATGCTTGTATTGGGGCAAGCAGTGGATATTCCAGGTCCCCTTTAAAAATGGTTTATGGACCTTTCCTCCAGGAACTTGTCTAAACCTTTTTTAAACCCGGCTACACTAACAGCATTTACTACATCCTCCGGTAACAAATTCCAGAGTTTGATTACACGTCGAGTGAAAAAATATTTTCTCTTATTAGTCTTAAATAGGTTACCCTGTAGCTTCATTGCACGTCTCCTAGTCTTTCTACATTTTGATGGCGTAAACAATCGATCTACGTTTATCTGTTCTATTCCATTCATTAATTTATAGACCTCTATCATATCTCCCCTCAGTGGTCTCTTTTCCAGGTTGAAGAGTCCTAACATTTTTAGACTCTCTTCATAGGGGTATCTTTCCATCCCCATTACCATTTTGGTGACTCTTCTCTGTACCTTTTCTAATAACGCTATATGCTTTTTAAAATATGGTGACCAGAATTGCACACAATATTCAAGGTGCGGCCGCACCATGGAATGATACAGAGGCATTACAATATCCTTTGTTTTATTCTCATTCCTTTCCTTATGATACCTAGCATTCTATTTGCTCTCTTGGCCGCAGCTACACACTGGGCGGAGGGTTTCAACATGTTATCCATAATGATGCCTAAATCTTTTTCCTGGATGGTGGTTTCTAATGTGGAATCGTGCATCGTGTAACCATAGTTTGGGTTGTTCTTCTCTAGGAGGATAACTTTGCACTTGTCCACATTAAATTTCATCTGCCATTTGAATGCCCAGTCTTCTAATTTATCAAGGTCCTCTTGCAATTTTCCACAATCATCATGGGTTTTTAACAACTTTGAATAATTTTGTGTCATCTGCAAATTTGATTACCTCAGTCATTATTCCCATTTCCAGGTCTTTTACAAATATGTTAAAAAGCAGCAGACCCAGCATAGATCCCAGGGGCATTCCACTATTCACCTTTCTCCACTGGGAAAATTGGCCATTCAGCCCTACCCTCTGCTTTCTATCTTTTAACCAGTTCCTGATCCACAATAGTACACTGCCTCCTATTCCATTACTTTTTAATTTCGCCAAAAGTCTCTCATGAGGGACCTTGTCAAAGGCTTTCTGAAAATCCAGATACACTATATCAAACAACTCACCTTTGTCTATCTTTTTATTCACACCATCAAAAAAACATAACATATTAGTAAACCAAGACCTTCCTTAGCAAAAGCCATGTTGGCAGTCTCCCATTAAGCCATGACTATCTACATGTTCAGCAATTTTTTTCTTTATAATAGTTTCTACCATTTTTCTATAGTTTCCCGGATTATCCCTGGAACCCTTTTTAAAAATTGGTGTTACATTGGCCATTCTCCAATTTTCAGGTATTACAGATGATTTTAATGATAGTTCACAGATTACTAATAGTAGGTCTGCAATCTCATATTTCAGTTCTTTCAACACCCTTTAATGTATACCATCTGGTCCAGGTGATTTGCTACTCTTCAGTTTATCAAATAGTTGTAATACATCTTCCCAGTGTATCGATATTTCTTTCAGTTCTTCTGTGGCATCACCTTTAAATACCATTTCAGTCATGGGTAGCATCCCTACATCTTCCTCAGTAAAGACAGAAGCAAAGAATTCATTTGGTCTCACCGCTATGACCTTATCACCTCTTAGTGCCTCTTTTATCCCTCTATCATCTAATGTTTCAACTGACTCTGTCACAGGTTTTTTGCTACAAATGTATTTGAAAAAGTCTTTATTATGCAGCTTGCTTCCACAGCAAGCTTCTTCTCAAATTTTCTCTTTGCCTGCTTTATCAATGCTTGGCATCTAACTTGCCAGTGCTTATGCAGTCCGCCACTCAAGTGGACAGAATTTGCTTAGTCACTGCAAATCCCAGGTGGCTGGGGTCATAGGATAGAAAAGCTGTGGTGTTTTGCAGTGGCCCCGAGTCCGTTGCAGATGAAAGGACAGGGCTCTCTTAAAATCCAGATTGTGGAGAATGGTCTCCGCCCTACCAGCATAAGCCTCGGGAAGAAGGTGGGGAGCACCACCTCCTAGTTGAGGTGGAACGGGGATACCACCTTCAACAGAAATTTGGGATGTGTGCAGAGCACTACCCTGTTCTTGTAGAACCTCATGTAGGGCGGTTCTGCCATCACAGCCTGGAGCTCGCTGACTCTGCATGTTGATGTGAGTGCTACCAGGAAGGCGATCTTCCAGAACAGATACTGGAGGTGGCAAGTAGCCAGAGGCGCAAACGGAAGCTTTGTGAGCTGCAAGAGCACCACATTAAGATCCCACTCTGCCATTGGAGGGCGGATGGGGGGTTTAGATAACATGAGGCCGTGTAGGAATCAGGACACAAGGGGCTGAGCCGAGAGAGGTTTTCCCTCAACAGAATGGTGATGTGCTGTGATGGCACTCAGGTGTACACTGACCAAACTTGACTTCAGTTCCACCTGCGATAGGTGAAACAGGTACTGGAGCACCACTTGTACTGAGCAGGAGAACGGGTTTGCCTGCCTTTCTGTGCACTACACTGAGAACTGGTTCTACTTGAAGGCATACGCCCTTCTTGTGGAGGCCTTACGCAAGGCCAAAAGAATCTCTTTCATATTCTTTGGGAGGTTGAAGGGGACTAACACTATCCTTTCATCAGCCAAGCCATGAGTGAGAGAGATCCCAGACTGGGGTGTAGGATAGAGCCCTGCTCCTGTGAGAGTATTTATTTTATTTATTTAAAGTCTCTTCTATATCGCGCTATTCGGCATCAGTGCGGTTTACATACAACAACTTACACATCTCAATAGCTGATACGTGTTTACATTGAACAAGGCAATAGAACTTGGATAACAAGGGGTAAAACTATGTACAACTATATGGCAAGATAGGTATCACCTTGCTGGATGTAGCCCTGGGGCTTGGCCCAGGGGAATTGTCGACATTGCTGATAGGGAGAAGAGCAGTGGGAACCAGAGCTACCTGGGCCACCAAGGAGCTATCATTATTAGCAATGCTCTGTCGTGCTGAGCCTTGAATAGTGTCTTGGCTACCAGTGGTGTTGGTGGGAAGCCATACAGGAGGCCTTCAGCCCATGGGATGAGGAAAGCATCTGTTGTCACCCAGGATGGGTGCAGCTGGCTGGAGCAGAGTTGGTCAATTGCGTGTTGTCCGGACTGGCAAACAAGTCCATTGAGGGGATGCCCCAGAGATGAAACAGCCGTGAGATCATTACTGGATCCAGGTGCCATTCATGTCCTGGCCCGGAAGGTACACCACCCTTAGGAGTGTCCAACATAGGAGCAGAGGACTACCACCTCCTGGCAGAGTGGGTACGATCCTGTGTCCCCCTGTTTGTTCACGTAGAACATTGTGACATGACTGTTAGTCTGGATCAGCACTGGGTGGTAGAATGCTCGGAGAGCTAGGTTTATTGCCCGGAGCTCTAGCAGGTTGATTTGCATTCGGGATTCTTTCTGGGCCCAGCTGCCTTGCATCTAGAGGCTCTCGCAATGCAGTGCCCAGCCCATTAGAGAAGCATCTGTGGTGAGGGCCTTCTGGGGGTTGGATGCCTGGAAGGGCATCCCGGCCTGAAGGCGACATAGAATTTACCACCATCCAAGGGAGTCTGCCAACTGACGGGTCACCTTCACTCCGTCCCAGAGCCTGCCTGTGGCTCGTGTTCACTGAGAGCAGAGGCACCACTGGGCAGATGGGCATAAGGTGTCACGTGAACCATGGAGGCCATGTGTCCCAACAGGCGGAGTAGAAGCCGACAGTTAGCATCCGGCATCAGTGCACCTCTGCAGCTAGCTCCCTGAGGCGTTATGACCTCCTCTGAGGGAGGAAGGCTTTCGCCTGGAAGGTATCTAATTGCACCCCTATGAACTCTAGGCTCTGGGCTGGAGTGAGGTGGAGTAGTTTATGATGAACCCCAGTTGCTGCAGGGCGTTTATGGTGCACCCAGAGGCGCAAATGTCTCTCTAGTTGTGCCCCCCTTTATGAGTCAATCATCCAGATAAGGGAAGACGAAGGCCCCTTAGAGCTGGAGTTGGGCTGCGACCACCCCATGGCACTTTGTGAAGGCCCTTGGTGACGAGGCCAGACCAAAGTGCAGTACCCTGTATTAGTAGTGCTGTCCTCCAACCATGAACTGGAGGAATTTTCAGTGGCTGGGATAAATTAGGATGTGTGTGTAGGCATCCTTTATGTCTAAGGAGCATAGCCAATCTCCCTACTGGAGGAATGGCAGCAGTGTCCCAAAAGAGAGCATCTTGAAATTCTCCCTGACCAGAAAGCTATTGAGGTCTCGCAGGTCCAGAATGAGCCTGAGGCCCCCTGTCCTCTTGGGGACGAGGAAATACCTGGAATAGAAGCCTGTGCCCCAGAGATGTTTTGGTACTGGCTCCACTGCTTTGTTGTTGATTAGGCCTGCTAGCTCGGTGAGGAGCAGGGTCTGTTGAAGGAGAGGTCTGGTGGGTTCTCCTGGGAAGTAGGAGAGTGGAACCCACTGTAGGTGGAGGAGAAAGCCCTCCTTGATCACTTGTAGCACCCAGGCATCGGTAGTGATGGCTGTCCACCTGTGGGCAAAAAGGGCTAGGTGCCCCACTGTGGGCAGCAGAGAACCCCCTGGGGATGGGGAATTCACACCCAGGCAGTCAAAAGCTCTCCCCAGGCTGGCCAGAGCCAGCATCTGGGACTTCAGGGTCTTTTGTTTTCTGGGACCATGCCCTTGGCCTTTTTTGCTGCTGGCCCTGTTGAGTGGCCGAGAAAGCCTGGAAGTGAGGTTTACCGCTAAAGCCCCTCCTCCTTCCTTGAGAAGAAAGGCTTCTCCCCAGGACTTTCTTCTGAGGTTGCACCGAAGTCTTTTTTGAGAGCCTTGTTCTCATCATGAACTCGTTTTTTATCTCTGCTGCCTTATCCCTCATGGGTTTCCCAAATAGGCTCTCTCCTATGCAGGGGATATCAATCAGTTTGTCCTGCACCCATTGCTCCAGGTCAGATGACTGCAGCCATGCTTGGTGTTGTGCCCTGATGCCTGCATCAGCCACCCTGGCTGATGACTCAAAGCCATTGTAGGCTGCTCAGGACAAAAACCTCAAGCATTCTTTTACCGCCAAGGTCAGGGTCTTGAACCTCTGTAAGGATTCTCATCGAGGCCTGCCAAGAATCCATCAAGCTCCTTCAACAGTTCCTTCAGGTACATGCCGATATAGAGCTGATAGGACTGGATCCGGCAAGTTAGCATCAAACCCCGAAAGGCCTTCCTGCCGAGGGCATCAAGGGTTTGGGCCTCCCTTCCACCTGGGACTAATGAATGAGTTTTTGGCTTTTAAGCCGACGCATGGCCGACTCCATGACCATTGAGTTGTGGGGAAGCTGGGTCTTTTGAAACCCAGGGCTTCGGTGTACGCGGTACATGGTGTCGAGATGCCTAACGACTGGCACTGACGCCGGAGCACTGGTATCATAAGGGTTTCGTTCGGGATGCCTCGTATTGGAGTATTTCCAATTCCTCGGTGTGTGGGCCCTCCTCGGCTTCGGTCTTGATAGTGAAGGCCTTGGCCATGTCCTGCACAAAATTGAGGAAAGCGACGTCCTTAGGCAGGGAATGGCATCGGGTCATCGGGAGAGACAGGTCTGAGGGCACATCTCGGTGTCGCCTCATGTCCGGGAACTCTTCATCCTCCGTCTCCCATTTGGACTCGAAGTCAGAGTATGAGTGAGATGCCTTGGTTGAGGTCCACTCTGGTTGATCCACAACCTCTGGAGGATCTGCGGTCTGAGCTGCGGGTGCTTGCTAGGAAGGACCAGTGCTCCGAACAGAACCTGGACCTCATCCAGTGCAGAGGGTGCTTTCAAAGCTGGTGGCATTCGAGTACCGCATCGACATCAGGGGAAGCCCTCGATGTCGAGGGACCCATCGTCAGGGCGGATGAACCGGACTAGCCAGAACACCTGCTGCATGGCCACTAGGGCAGATATACTGCTCTCCAGGGCTGCCATTCTGCTCTCCATACCAGTTGGCTCTGCAGCCTTTGATGCAGGCACCAAAGATTTTGGGCCTGGCGTCGGTACTGTCGAGGGTGAGTACTTGATGAAGATGGCCTCAGAGGTCAGAGGCCAGTCAGCAGGTGCCGATGACTCCTTACAGGGCAGCTTGGAAGGCCACTCCTGCCCCGACTCCTCGGACTCATGCCTGGGACTGTGGATCCTGGGAGGGGAAGGAATGGTTACCCAAAATGGATAAAACTGAATAACAAAAATCACTTTTTCCAGGGGGAAACTGGACAACGTCCAATGGGCTCCATGGAAAAAAGGAGACTGAGGCAAGATGGCACCCTTGGGCGGAAAGTGGACCAAACATGCGTGGTGCATTTCCCAAAGGCTTTCTTTGAAAGCAGTGAAGATGCTTCCTCGCGGGATCAGTCAGCGCCGATGTCACCCATATGTGAAGACTGACTTCCTGCTTGTTCCCTGAGAAAAGAGGCGTTTTGAGTGAAAGAGGGCAGTATCTCAGAAAAGGTAAAGGAGACCTGCTTCTTCCAAACTTATATCTGCCAGAGAGAACTCTGCCTTTAATTTGTAAGTATTGCATGGAACCCTAGAGGCAGCTGGAAAAGCTAAGAGAGAAGAAATGCAGTCCAGATACTGAAGAGTAGGAGAGCCATATTGCTATAGGAGCCAAGCTTATGTCCTAAGGGTTAAGAAAACCGCTATGAGTGAGTGTCTTTACAGATTCACCCAGGATCTGAAGAGGAAGATGCTACTAAGAATCCAAATATGAAGAGAACCCACAATTGAGAAGTCTACCAGTGAAAGGACAGTAGAACAGAAAACATGACCCAGCAGGGAAATCTCAGCCTCTGAACTCTGCCTTTTGTTTTTCCCATTTTTGTCTTTCATGTATTATCTATAAAATATGTTTAAGTTTATTGTTTATGCTTATGTTTATTGAGATTTACTTAACTGCCTTTTGAGGTACAGCTGAACTGTTAATACATAATAAATAATATTTTATCCTATTACTAGAGTGTCTCAACATTTTCATTCTTCAAGCCCCTCTTTTCCTTTGCAGACAAACTTATTGTCAGCATCTTTAGGTTTTCTAGTCAGTCAAGGGCTGAAGTGGTTCTCCATGGATAAGCAGGATACGTCAGCCACACGTGGTGATGTCATCCAGACGGAAGTGCTCTCCCAGAGATCGGAAAGGTAAACCTTTCTGAGCATGTGCCCGTCTCCTTCTTCCACCTTGCCAAGGACGGAACACTTAGCTCTCCAAAAAGAAAGAAGCCAAGAGAAGAACTTCATCAAGAGAAAGAACAGAAGATGACCAAACCTGTATTGAAGAAATGCCCCTGATGCGACATGAAGATGAATTCCACAGACGCTCATGACCACTGTGTCTGATGCCTTGGGGCTGCTCACTGCATGGAGGACTGCCCCTACTGCACCCACATGTCCCTACAGGCCTGGCACTCCCGCAGCCATACCCTGAGAGACTTCCTTTCTGGGAACCAGGATAATGGCTCCTCAACATAGCCGGTGGCTCCACACAGAGCCAAGAAAAGCCAGAAGGAAAAGCACCTGGCCACCAGCAGCATCGGGGATAAGGTCTCCCCCGCCAAACGAGATGTGCTTCCCAAAGCTTCAATCCCCTGCCCGGACTCCGCCATAGCTATGTCCTCTGCTCCCAAGCAGGGTGGCACTTCTGTTCCCGTACCAGACTGCGATCGCCCTCAGGACTCATGCCTCTGCAATGCTGCCCCAAAGAGAAGCCGTCGCTTCCCACCATGCAACCATACCCCATGGTGCTGAACTTCTTTCGCCAGGAGCCCTGCCTGCCTTGGTGCCATCAGCCCTGGAACCGCTAATGCCACACCCACCACTGACGCCGTTGACTCATGCCTGGAGCACTACCGTGCCGATGGGAGAGTCCCTGAACGGCATTATCACCATGATAACGGCATTGCTAGCCCCCCAATCCAGTGGCTCAGTATGGCAGAGGAAAGTCCAGCTGCGATCCTCTGCACACAAACGCGACAGGAGCAGGCATAGTCCAGACAGCAGCAGCAGCTCCAGCTTCTACTGCCACAGATGTGGAAGGAATAGGGGCAAAACCCCATCTATGAGCCCTGACAGCCTTTGCCCCTCAATCAGTCCACCCTGGAGGCACCACAAAAACAGAGTGTCGCATAGGCGACATCATGGTCCGAAGCCACCAACTCACGACAAAATGCTTACTCCGCCCCCAACACAAGCGACCGCAATGAGAGCCAATACCACGCTAGGCCTGCTTGCATGGTTCCTCACACAGCACATAGACCAGCAGACGAAGGGGATGAGCCCACAAGGAACCCATGCGAAACGTGCCAATGCCTGTACATACACACACACCATCCCCTTGCAGATCCCTCTCACCTTTGGGTTTCTCACCGGGGCCACTATCCGCTGACAGTGAGGGCAAAGAAGCAGCCACATAAGGCTCACTGGATATCGATGACTGTCCCTCCAGCTCACCAGACTCCCCACTGGAGACATCACCACCACCACCACTGCCCCCACCACCGGAGGATCTCACCTACTCCAAGTTCCTCCAGAAGCTCACTGCCCGCCTTGCACTGTCTCCCGTTGATGCATCAGACCCTAGAAATGAGGTCCTTGGACTCCTCAAGTATCTGGGATACTCCCAAATCCTTGCTATCCATCCTGGTCCATAAACTCCTCCTTGACAATCTCCAGAAGATCTGGCAAACCCAATTTTTTGGACTCACCATATCAAGGAAGCTCAACACAAAATACTCTGGTTTCAATAAAATTCAGCTGCCCCAACAGTCCATCACCGTTATATCTGCGCTCAATAAGGCAAAGAGTTCCTGCTCACATGCCAACACCCCACCAGAGAAAGACCACAAGATCCTGGACGAGTTTTGTAAAAGATCCTATCAGGCGGCGATGCAAGCAGCAAAAATAGCCACCAATTCTGACAAGTCCTCTATCAGGACATACTCTCCTAGAAGTACTGTCAGGGGTCTAGAGCCAGAGAACAAGGATGCCATCTCCCCCATCTTGCGGGACCTCGGTGAATGCAGTAAACATCTGATCCCCTCTGCCTCTGATACCTTCGACAGTGCTGCCTGCGCTGCCGCCACAACCATTGCCTCCAGACGCTCGGCCTAGCTCAGGGCATTGGGCCTGATAGAGGACATCCACAAATGGCTGGCAAATGCCCCCTGTATGGGTGAAAACCTCTTTGGGGCAAAGTCAAAGACACTGCAACGACCTGAAGGACCGCTTCACTACGCTCCAAACTCTGGTCTCTGATGGCATGGAATGTGCCTCCAACCAGCGCAAATGATCCATTAGTGACCAGGTCTCGATCATCCAGATCGCCACCCATTGGCCGAGGCAGATGTGGCTCCCATACCTGCACTGCCTCTCTGTCTGCTCACCGCTCTCCCTGTCAAGAACGCCAGACCTCCTCACCCAAGACCTCCTTATGCACACAAACAGTGCCTTTGGCTGTTCCATCCTCAACACAGCTGCTGCAGGTCCTGGAGAGCTTCCGGCCGGCGGCCGCACATAACCAGCGCCATCGGGCGCGAAGAACAGCCGGCGCACACCGCAAGCTCCCCCGAACGATTGGGCTTTGCTGGAGAGCTTCCGGCCGGCGGCCGCACATAACCAGCACCATCAGGCGCAAAGAACAGCCAGCACACACTGCAAGCTCCCCCGAACGATCGGGGTGGAGCTGGAGAGCTTCCGGCTGGTGGTCGCACATAACCAGTGCCATTGGGCGTGAAGAACAGCCGGCGCACACTGCAAGCTCCCCTGAACGATCGGGGTGGAGCTGGAGAGCTTCCGGCCGGTGGCCGCACATAATCAGCGCCATCAGGCGTGAAGAACAGCCGGCGCACACCGCAAGCTCCCCCGAACGATCGGGGTGGAGTTGGAGAGCTTCCAGCCGGCGGCCGCACATAACCAGCGCCATCGGGCACGACCGCGCCTGAGGGCCTCGCCAGAAGGCTCTTTGGCATGGCCCTTAGGCGTGGACCAAGTAGCGGCCAATGATCAGCGTCCCGGGCCCCCTTCCATACACATTGCCTCTGCCGCCTGCTACATTGCTGCCTGCTACATCACTTGGACAATCCATTGCCTGTAGATTAATCCTGCTACCTTGCCTGGACAATCCATTGCCTGTAAGTTAATCCTGCTACCTTGCCTGGACAATCCATTGCCTGTAGATCAATCCTGCAACCTTGCCTGGACATTCCATTGCTTGTAGATTAATTCTGCTACCTTGCATAGACAATCCATTGCTTGCAAGCTAATTCTGCTACCTTGCCTGGACAATCCACTGCTTGTAGATTAATTGCATAAAACTTGCTACCCACTGTTTGCATTGTTATTGCTTGTAGATTAACCAATGCAGAACTACACCTATAGGACCCAACTCAAGTTGAACCCAGGTCAGTAAACCACAAATCTAATCCCAGGTCAGTAAAATACAAATTACAAAATGCACTCCACTACCCACTACCTCATGGCCTACCTCACACGCCTCCATATGTTCCCACCCTGCACACACAGCATCAGACTCAATGAGCAAATCCCCTTGATCAACCTACATACCACCCAACCCAGATACACACCAGCATCACACCTATTCAAAGAACGCCAACAACCAAAGCATACAGCCCACAAACCATACAATGCCACACGTAATACACCCATACACCACACAAATAACGAACACACAAACCCAATCATAACAACAAACATCAGGTGCGCTCTTCTAAACGCCAGATCTATCAGGAACAAACCAAATACTATCCTTGACCTCATCCATGACAAGAAGCTGGATATAATATGCATCACTGAGACCTGGCTAGACAACTCAGACCAGGTCATATTAAACCAAGTAACCCCAACAAGATACTCGGCATTTAACTGCATCAGAGCACAAAAGAGAGGAGGAGGAATATTAATACTTACCAGAAAAGAATACAGATTCAAAACAATCGCCACCACTAACACAATCAAATCTAACACACTCACTATAGCCAACAAGTACCTAAGCATCTCCCTCACATACAGACCACCTGGAACCACAACTGAACACCTATCCACAGTAATCGAAATGATATGCGCACATAACAGAAGAAACAAACCTCTCATTGCACTAGGAGACTACAACCTAACATCCGCATCCACCAGAGAAACCGCAACATTCTTAAAAGTCATGGAGTCATTAAAATACTGCCAGACAATTAACGCTCCAACGCACCAGCATGGTACAACTTTGGACATGATCTTCATGCCAATGCAATTAGTGGAACAGAACAAGACCACAAAACCAACAATCACGGCAGTCCCTTGGTCAGACCACCATGTGATTGAATTCACCATGACCCTGAACAACCCCGCCCAACGCAAAGAAGATGAAAGAACAACTAGACGGTTCAAAACATTTAACACAGACTCATTCATAAACGAAATCACTCCACAACTTCAACAGGAACACGACACCCTTGACCTTAACATAGAAGAATGGAACACAATAATATCCAACGCAGCAGCTGCACCAGAGAACCACAAACACGCAAGAGATCCAACGCCCCATGGTACTCATATGAAATCAGAGTTGCAAAACGCACACTCAGAAGACTGGAAAGAAAATGGAGACGGAACAAATCACACAACCTCCTAACCTAATACAGAGACAAACAATGGGAATACAACAATCTAATAAATGAGCATAAACCAACCAATACCAACCAACCAAACACCATACCAACCTAATCATGAAATCTACTAATAGACAAAGAATTCTTTAGCATTGTCCAAAAGCTCACCAAGGACGACAGGCAACAAAGCACCCATCATCTTGACCCACAAAAATATGCAGACTACATGAAGTCAAAAAACACCAACCAAATATGCTCTACTACACAAACAAACGATCACATGATAAAAAAGCAACATCAAACATGGGAAAGCTTCAACATACCAACAAAGCAGCAAGTAGAAGACATTATATCTGGACTAAACACAACAACTTCACCGTCAGACCCATGCCCAGTGACATGGCTCAAAGCTACAAAAAGCCAACTCTCTCATCACATTCAAAAAATCGTCAAAGATTCACTCCAACAAGGATACATGCCGCAACCCCTAAAGCATGCAATGATACAACCAATACTTAAAAGTAGCAATCTGAGCCCCTCCGAACCAAAATCATACCGTCCCATCTTCAGCCTGCCATTCCTTGATAAAATCGTGGAAAAGGCAGTGCAAAGGGAACTTCAGGACCATAGTGATATAAATGCCCCATTGGACATACATCAGCATGGATTTAAGCTCCAACACGGCGTGGAAACACTACTCACCTCCCTCTTTGACAATCTCCTAAGAGGCATAGACAACATAAAAAATGGCTTCCTGCTAGTGTTCATGGACATCGCGGCGGCCTTCGACACAGTGTCCCACACCAAGCTATTGCAACGCTTACAACAGATAGGACTATGCAATAACCTCCTGAAGTGGTTTACATCATACTTGGAAGGGTGAATGCAACAAGTCAAATGTGACCAAAAGAAATCACTACAATTCCCCGTCACGCAGGGAATACCTCAAGGCTCAGCTCTATCATCAATGCTCTTTAACATCTACATACAGCCCATATGCAACATCATCAAGCACCACAAACCTCACTATCACATTTATGCTGACGACATCATGGTGTACGCGACAATCAACCTACTAGCACTAAACACCAACAATAATTAAGCAATTAAGCAATGCAGTTGTATATACACTTAGATATACATATGTTTTTGTTGATCTTATGTAAATAGTTAATGGAATGGTTCTACAAATAGAGTATCCCAGTTATCCAAGTTCTTAAACTGTTATCTGTAAACTCATACTTGTTTAAATGTACTGAGATGTTTTTGTTCTATGTAAACCGCGCTGATGCCGAATAGTGCGGTATAGAAGAAACTTTAAATAAATAAAATAAATAAATAAATAACCAAACTTACAAATTCCTCTGAGCAACAATCAGCTTCGCAACAACAGAAAACTGGACAACACATCTAGAGCTACAAGAGGCTTTCGACCATTCAACAGGGAACTTATACTATCAAGCACCCAATCACTCCTTGACAACACAGCACTCAATCTTGATGAGTCTATCACCGCCTGGAACAGCAACCTTAACACCATTGCTCAACTCCCACACAAAAAGAACATGTCCAGGAAAAAATCCTCTGCTCCATGGTTTTCCCCCGAGTTACGGTCCTCCCTTACCCACCTACGAAGACTCGAAAAACGCTGGCGCCGCTCACTTTCCATCGACGATCATGCAGCCTACAATCTCCACCTTGCATCTCACCGTGAAGCAATCACAACCTTAAAGAAGCAATACCACACCGATTTGCTCAAAAGATCTTTGAACAAACCTCGCGACCTCTTCAATCTTGTCAAATCACTGTCAAAGGAACCATCCTCTGAACAAAATGAAGATATCCACCCACAGAAATTTGCTGATTACCTACAATCAAAACTTCTTCAAACAGATGAGCTCTCAAAAACCACTGTACAAGCAACAACCTGTCTAACATCCCTGTCTGTACTTACCACACCCTCTGCTAAACACATTGAAGACACAATCGCCTCACTCAACACCACAACTGCACAAACCGACCCTTGCCCAGCCTTTTGGATAAAGGATCTTCGAAGTGCATTTAGCCCCTTCATTGCAAGAATCATTAACCTCTCCTTTACATCTGGATCCTTCCCATCTGCATTAAAGTTCACATCCATTAGACCTCTGCTAAAGAACGTGAAACTAGACCCTAAACGGCCCGACTCCTACAGGCCTATAGCCAGCATCCCCCTTCTAGCAAAGATTTTTGAGAAAGAGGCACAACGGCAAATCCAAGACCATATAGATTCCGCAGCCCCCCTTGACCATTCTCAACACGGCTTCAGAGAATTCCACGGGGTTGAGACACTGCTCACCACCCTATTCAATGATGTTCTCACCACTATAGACAACTTACAGCAAGGCGTTGTGCTAATCTTCCTGGATATAGCAGCAGCGTTTGATTCGGTAAACCATGAGATTCTCCTCGTTCGACTGAAAGAAAAAGGCGTCCATAACTCAGCACTTGAATGGTGCAGATCATACCTTGATACCAGAATGCAATATGTAAAAACTGCAACAGGAGAATCCGAACTCTTCCATCAAAAACAAGGGGTTCCGCAAGGGTCCTCTCTCTCATCCCTCATGTTCAACATCTATATGCAGCCGATCTGCAATATCATCAGGTCATTCAATGTGAAATGTATGGTATACGCAGACGATATCCTACTCTACATGCCGTTTTCCACAAAGCAAATGGATTTACTACCTATAACAAACTGCTTCGATGCAGTCTCAGAATGGCTCCTGTCACAGAACCTCCGCATTCAACACAAGAAAACCGAGGTTCTCTTTATCACCAGAGACACCAACTTCACCCCACCTTCACATTTAAAAGTCAAAGGAGCTGAACTATGCACTAAGGAAGCAATAAAATACCTTGGAGTCACACTGGACCACCGGCTCAACATGAAACCACACATAAATAATATCGTAAAAGCTGTCTACTTCAAGATACGCACGCTCAAGCACCTACGCTCCCTACTTGACCCAGAAGACTTCAGAACCATTTACCAAGCCCTAATCCTACCACATTTTGATTTCGCCAACTCAATTCTTCAAGGACTCCCACAATCCACCTTGAGCCCATTACAGCTCGCTTTGAACACTGCCGCAAGGGTTCTTCAAGGAGCGTCCAAGAGTGAACATATTACACCAATCCTCAAACAGCTCCACTGGCTCCCCATACACGGAAGGCTGATGTTCAAAATCCTGATTCTAACATTCAAGGCCATAAAGGGACTATCTTCCAACTCCCTTTCTGAGCTCATCCAAACTGTACCACGAAACAGAAACAGAAGACAGGCAACATTAAACTCCTTATCAACACCAAAGGCCATTACAACATATAATCTATCAACAGCTAACAGAACCTTCTTGTGTTGCGCACCAAAATGCTGGAACTCGCTCCCTGCCGACATCCGTACCATAACCGACTTAACCCAGTTCAGAAAGGCCCTTAAATTCACCCTATTCACCAGATACTACCCCATATGAAGATAACATCTAGTCCCACTACATATCCAACTTCGGTTTTTTTTTTTTTTTTCCTTGCTCCCAACAATCGTGCTAATTCATGTACATAGTTCGAGCATGTGATCTAGTTAATAGATTACATTTTCCATGTAAATAGTTCTCCCTTGTTTTCCAAGTTGATAATCCTGTTATATGTAACTCCGAACAGCCTGTTGTTCTGGTTTTTGTTTTGTTCTCTGTAAACCGCGCTGATGTCGAAGAGTGCGGTATAAAAGAAATTAAAATAAATAAAATAAATAAATAAATAAATAAAATGCCTCGAAGACATGAATGACTGGCTCATAGCCAACAACTTAACGGTCAACTACGATAAAACTGAGGCAATGTTCGTCACCAGGAACCCCACCTTTATACCTCCACAAACTATCAGCATCCTAGACAAATACATAGTAGTCAAAGAAGAAGTTAAGTATCTGGGCATCATACTAGACAGAGCTCTGAACCTGAAATCCCACATCACCAAAACCGCAAACAAGGCCTATCAACGATTGAAAACAATCAGACAAATCAAACCAATGCTCTGTCAGGACCACTTCCACACAGTGTGCCAAGCACTCATTACACCACTGCTTGATTATGGAAACTCACTATATCAAGGCCTTCCTCAGCAGACACTCCACCCACTACAGGTGGTACAAAACACCACAGCACGCATCATTACAGACACACCAAGGACCGAGCACATCACTCCCGTCCTACAACAACTGCACTGGCTCCCAATGGTGGCAAGAGCTAAATACAAAACAATCATGATCATCTTCAAAGTAATTCACCATCTCTCAGCAGATGTACTCCAAAACGTTATAACAAGGGATATCAGCAACAGACCAAGAAGAACCAATAATGACAACATGATCGGCACACCTGCAGGCTATCACATAACCAAACAAACAACTTCAAAAAGAGCACCATCACTACTGGCATCCACACTATGGAATTCCCTCCCAACGAGCCTGAGGGCATTAGATGACCTCACAGACTTCCACAAAGACCTCAAAACATTTTTATTTATAGAAACATATGAGCATCCAGGCAACATCCCATACCCATACTGAAATACTACTTCCGCCGCCAACTAAGCACGCACCCATCCTATCCACACACACAAGTTTATCATACTGCGTTATTAAATACCCTCATGTTAAATGTTACCTTCAATTGTACTGTCTAAATGCTGATAAGTAACTATACTGTCTAAATGTTTACACATACCCTAATGTTAAATGTAACCCTCCAGCTGATAAGTAACTGTACTGTCTAAATGTTTACACGTTCCCTAATGTTAAATGTAACCCTCCAATTGTGATGTGACGTGACCACCTTGATTGAAGGATAAGGTGGCATACAAATCTGTATAAAGAAATAAAGACTAACCCATGAATTGTCCGTAGTGCCCTGGCAGCATTCAGTGAAGGCCCTCTCGACACCACCAACCCTGGTGAACTGGTCCCCCAGGTGCTGACTGCAGTCTTGGACTCTTGTTGGATTACTACTGTTAGTGGACAGTAGGTAAGTCAGCATCAAAGGTAGCAAGGAAAACAGCACACCCTCTGAAGATCGGATAGACTTTTATTTGAGAACCCCAACACCAGCGGTGTCCTTTTATCTTTCCTTTATAATAGTTGCTTATGTTTTGCATCTGGTCATGTACAATTTATATATTATACCAGATGCTTCTAGCATCCATATTTTTAAGTACCCTGTTTTTATTTTGGACATTTTATCTGTATGATCCTTTTTGATCTATGTGTTTTATGTTTTTATTCGTCATACTTTTGTGGCAGCCACTTTTGAGCTACATGTTAATTTTGCACTGTTGTCTTCTTAATTATTTATTTATTATCTAGTTTTTTATACATTTTTTATAATTATATTATTGATGGGTTCCTATTAAAATGTATGTGTTTGTTTGTGTTGGAGGTTTTCGTTTGTACCCCCTGAAAAAGGCACTAGCTGCTGAAACACCGCTGGCATTAAGAACATAAGAACATAAGATATGCCATACTGGGTCAGACCAAGGTCCATCAAGCCCAGTATTCTGTTTCCAACAGTGGCCAATCTAGGTCATATGTACCTAGCAGTTTCCCCAAGAGACACAAGTTCCACAATGCTTGTACTGGGTCAAGCATTGATATCTTCGGTCACTTCTTAATAATGGTTTATGGGCTTCACCTTAACCGGGATGGAACCAGGCTGCTGGCATTAACCTTTAAAAAGGAGATAGAGCAGCTTTTAAACTAGATAATAGGGGAAAGCCGACAGTCGCCCAAGAGCGCATGGTTCGGAAGAATGTATCCTTGAAGGATACTACAAAAAGCAGAGAGGTTCCAAAAAAGAGTAAAGTAGCCCAAATGCCCTCGAGTATGGAGCAGACAGAACTTAAAGATCCCAAATTACCCATGTCTACCAATAGCCAAATTAATATGAATAAAATACAGTCTCTAAAATGCTTGTATGCAAATGCTAGAAGTCTACAAAACAAGATGGGAGAGTTAGAATATATAGCACTAAACGAGAGGTTAGGTATGATTGGAATATCAGAGACATGGTGGAAGGAGGACAACCAGTGGGACACTGTGATACCTGGGTACAAACTATATCGAAATGATAGAGCTGATCAAATTGGTGGAGGGGTTGCACTCTATGTTAGAGAGGGCATTGAGTCAGAAAGGATTAAAGTTTTGCAAGAAACAAAATTTGCTGTAGAATCTCTATGGATTGAAATTCCATGTAAAAAGGGGAAGGCGATGGCAGTGGGGGTGTACTATCGTCCGCCTGGCCAGAATGAACAAATGGATGATGAAATGCTCAAAGAAATCAAGGAAGCTAGCAAAAGTTACAGTGCAGTAATAATAATGGGTGATTTCAATTACCCCGGCATCGACTGGGTCAGTGTCACAACAGGACATGCTAGGGAGATAAAGTTCCTAGATGAAATAAATGACTGCTTCTTGGAGCAGCTGGTTCATGAACCGACCAGAGGGGAAGCAATATTAGATCTAGTCCTTAGTGGAACACCAGATGTAGTGCAAGAGATAAGGGTGTTGGGGCCACTTGGCAATAGTGATCATAGCATGATCGCCTTTGATTTAATTAGTGGAGGAGGGATAGTAAGGGAATCCACAGTACTACCCTTTAACTTTCGAAAGGGAGACTATGATAGAATGAGGAAAACAGTTAAGAAAAAACTAAAAGGAGCAGTTGCAAAGGTTAAAAACGTACATCAAGCTTGGGTGTTGTTGAAAAATACTATCTTGGAAGCCCAGACCAGCTGTATTCCACGCTTTAAGAAAAGTGGAAGGAAGTCCAAAAAATTGCCAGCATGGTTTAAAGCTGAGGTCAGAGAGGCTGTTGTTGCCAAAAAAGCATCTTTCAAGAAATGGAAAAAAGAGCCAAATGATGAAACCTGGAAACAGCACAAGCACTGGCAAGTCAAATGCAAGGCATTGATAAGGCAGGCAAAGAGAGAATTTGAGAAGAAGCTTGCTGCGGAAGCAAAAACGCGAAATAAAGACCTTTTCAAGTACATTCGTAGCAAAAAACCCGTGAGAGAGTCAGTTGGTCCATTAGATGATAAAGGGGTTAAAGGAGCACTAAGAGGCGACAAGGCGATAGCGGAGAGACTGAATGAATTTTTTGCTTCGGTCTTTACTGAGGAAGATGTAGGGATGTTACCCACGACTGAAGTGGTATTTAAAGGTGTGGAAGAATTGAAGGAAATATCGATACATCGGGAAGATGTCTTACAACTATTAGATAAACTGAAGAGTAGCAAATCACCTGGGCCGGATGGTATACATCCAAGGGTGTTGAAAGAACTGAAATTTGAGATTGCAGACCTGCTATCAGTAATCTGTGAACTATCATTAAAATCATCTCTAATACCTGAGGATTGGAGGATCGCCAATGTAACACCAATTTTTAAAAAGGGTTCGAGGGGTGATCCGGGAAACTACAGACCGGTGAGCCTGACATCAGTACCGGGAAAAATGGTAGAAACCATCATAAAGAATAAAATTACTCAGCATATAGATAGTCATGACCTAATGGGAGACAGCCAACATGGCTTTAGACAAGGAAGATCTTGTCTTACTAATCTGTTATGTTTTTTTGAAGGAGTGAATAAACAAACAGGTGGACAAAGGTGAGTCGGTTGATATTGTGTATCTGGACTTTCAGAAAGCCTTTGACAAGGTCCCTCATGAGAGACTTTTGGCAAAACTAAAGAGTCATGGGATAGGAGGCAGTGTACTACTGTGGATCAGGAACTGGTTAAAAGATAGAAAGCCGAGGGTAGGGCTAAATGGCCAATTTTCCCAATGGAGAAAGGTGAATAGTGGTGTACCCCAGGGATCTGTGCTGGGTCCGCTGCTTTTTGACATATTCATAAATGACCTGGAAAGTGGAATAACGAGTGAGGTTATCAAATTTGCTGATGACACAAAACTATTTAAAGTTGTTAAAACCCAGGAGGATTGTGGAAAATTGCAAGAGGATCTTGATAAATTGGAAGACTGGGCATCAAAATGGCAGATGAAATTTAATGTGGAGAAGTGCAAGGTTATGCACCTAGGGAAGAACAACCCAAACTATGGTTACACGATGCAAGGTTCCACATTAGGAACCACCACCCAAGAAAAAGATTTAGGCGTCCTTGTGGATACCATGTTAAAACCCTCGGCCCAGTGTGCAGCGGCGGCCAAGAGAGCAAATAGAATGCTAGGTATGATAAGGAAAGGAATGGAAAATAAAACAAAAGATATTATAATGCCTCTATATCGTTCCATGGTGAGACCGCACCTTGAATATTGTGTGCAATTCTGGTCGCCGTATCTTAAAAAGGATATAGCAATTTTAGAAAAGGTTCAGAGAAGAGCCACCAAAATGGTAAAGGGGATGGAAGGCTACTCCTATGAAGAAAGGCTAAAAAGGTTGGGGCTCTTTAACCTGGAAAAGAGACGGCTGAGGGGAGATATGATAGAAGTCTATAAATTAATGAACGGAGTGGAACGGGTAAACGTAGATCGATTGTTTACCTTATCAGAATATAGAAAGACTAGGGGACATGCAATGAAGCTACAGGGTAAACTATTTAAGACTAATAAAAGAAAATATTTTTTCACTCAACGTGTAATCAAACTCTGGAATTTGTTACCGGAGGATGTAGTAAAGGCTGTTAGTGTAGCTGGGTTTAAAAAAGGTTTGGACAAGTTCCTGGAGGAAAGGTCCATAAACCATTATTAAGAAGGGACCCAGGATATCAATGCTTGAACCAATACAAGCATTGTGGAACCTGTGTCCCTTGGGGAAACTGCTAGGTACGTATGACCTAGATTGGCCACTGTTGGAAACAGAATACTGGGCTTGATGGACCTTGGTCTGACCCAGTATGGCATATCTTATGTTCTTATGTTCTTGACCTTTCCTCCAGGAACTTGTCCAAACCTTTTTTAAACCCAGCTACACTAACAGCCTTTACTACATCCTCTGGTAACAAATTCCAGAGTTTGATTACACGTTGAGTGAAAAAATATTTTCTTTTATTAGTCTTAAATAGTTTACCCTGTAGCTTCATTGCATGTCCCCTAGTCTTTCTATATTCTGATAACGTAAACAATCGATCTACGTTTACCCGTTCCACTCCGTTCATTGATTTATAGACTTCTATCATATCTCCCCTCAGCCGTCTCTTTTCCAGGTTAAAGAGCCCTAACCTTTTTAGCCTTTCTTCATAGGAGTATCCTTCCATCCCCTTTACCATTTTGGTGGCTCTTCTCTGAACCTTTTCTAAAATCGCTATATCCTTTTTAAGATACGGCGACCAGAATTGCACACAATATTCAAGGTGCGGTCTCACCATGGAACGATATAGAAGCATTATAATATCTTTTGTTTTATTTTCCATTCCTTTCCTTATCATACCTAGCATTCTATTTGCTCTCTTGGCCGCCGCTGCACACTGGGCCGAGGGTTTTAACATGGTATCCACAATGACGCCTAAATCTTTTTCCTGGGTGGTGGTTCCTAATGTGGAACCTTGCATCGTGTAACCATAGTTTGGGTTGTTCTTCCCTAGGTGCATAACCTTGCACTTGTCCACATTAAATTTCATCTGCCATTTTGATGCCCAGTCTTCCAATT
The DNA here is from genome assembly GCA_033557465.1 of Ichthyophis bannanicus. Taxonomy (NCBI): domain Eukaryota; kingdom Metazoa; phylum Chordata; class Amphibia; order Gymnophiona; family Ichthyophiidae; genus Ichthyophis; species Ichthyophis bannanicus. Next base: position 40,220,433 of record CM066046.1, read on the forward strand.
TATCAAGATCCTCTTGCAATTTTTCACAATCCTCTTGGGTTTTAACAACTTTAAATAGTTTTGTGTCATCTGCAAATATGATAACCTCACTCGTTATTCCACTTTCCAGGTCATTTATGAATATGTCAAAAAGCAGCGGACCCAGCACAGATCCCTGGGGTACACCACTATTCACCTTTCTCCATTGGGAAAATTGGCCATTTAGCCCTACCCTCTGCTTTCTATCTTTTAACCAGTTCCCGATCCACAATAGTACACTGCCTCCTATCTCATGACTCTTTAGTTTTGCCAAAAGTCTCTGATGAGGGACCTTGTCAAAGGCTTTCTGAAAGTCCAGATACACAATATCAACCGACTCACCTTTGTCCACCTGTTTATTCACTCTTTCAAAAAAACATAACAGATTAGTAAGACAAGATCTTCCTTGTCTAAAGCCATGTTGGCTGTCTCCCATTAGGTTGTACATGCTGAGTAATTTTATTCTTTATGATGGTTTCTACCATTTTTCCCGGTACTGACGTCAGGCTCACCGGTCTGTAGTTTCCCGGATCACCCCTGGAACACTTTTTTAAAAAGCGTAGTTACTCACCTGTAACAGGTGTTCTCCAGGAGCAGCAGGAATCAGTCCTCACATATGGGTGACGTCGGCGCCGACGGAGCCCTCGCGGAGCAATTTTCCCCAGCTTTCAAAGAAAGCCTTTGGGAATTGCAGCGCGCATGCGCGGTCCTCTTCCCGCCCAAGGGTGCCATCTCAAACCAATCTAGCACACAATACAACACACACTCAACTAAATTTCACCCTCACTGCATGTATAGCACACACACTTTACCTGATTGTTTGCTGTGATACCGCCTTGATTATCAAGATAAGGCGGTTTAGAAATACTGTTAAATAAATAAATAAAATAAATAAATAAATCTTGCTCAGTCAGATGACATAGCTAAAAGACAGCAAAATTAGCAAAAACGAAAGCATATAACTGCAACTCCAAGGGGAGGAGGGAGGGTTGTGAGGACTGATTCCTGCTGCTCCTGGAGAACACCTGTTACAGGTGAGTAACTACGCTTTCTCCAGGACCAAGCAGGAAGTCAGTCCTCACATATGGGACTCCCAAGCTTAAGGCTACCGGAGACCCTAAGCACAAAAATGAGCTCCCTCAAGGTCATTAGCACAGAAGGAAGGAATCTTCTCTGAATATGTCTCCAACCGGTAGCCCAACATCCAGGACGGAGGGTAGGAGTTGCCTATACCTCGAAGAGGTTACGGAGACTGCCTGTCCGAAAGCACTGTCCCTGCGGGACTCCCTCTCCAGGCAGTAATGGGCTGCAAAAGTCTGACTTGAAGACCAAGTAGCGGCCCGGCAGATGTCTGCCAACGGAACAGAGCGGAGGTAAGCCACTGACGTAGCCTTCGCCCGAACACGATGAGCGGTGACTCTACCTTCCAGCACGAGGCCCGCAGCCTCGTAAGCCCAAGCGATGCAGTCCGCAATCCAGAGGGACAGAGTACGCTTGGAGACAGGGAGCCCCAACTTGTTGGGGTCATAAGACACGAAGAGCTGAACAGCCTTTCGGTGCTCCCGCGTACGGTCAAGGTAGAAGTTCAGCGCCCTCCTACAGTCCAGGGTATGCAGGACCATTTCAGCTCGGCTGGAGTGTGGCCTGGGAAAGTAGGTCGGAAGTACCACCTCCTGGTTGATGTGAAAAGGGGAAACCACTTTAGGAAGAAACTTAGGGTGAGTCCGTAGGACTACCCGGTTCTTGTAGAACCTAGTGTAAGGAGGATCAGATACTAGGGCCTGCAGCTCACTAACGCGTCTAGCAGAAGTGAGGGCCACCAAGAACAAGGTTTTCCAGGAAAGAAAACGAAGAGGACAGGTAGCCATAGGCTCAAAAGGCGGACAGGTAATCCGCTGTAAAACCACATTGAGATCCCAGTTCGGGCTGGCGGGCGCAAAGGTGGTTTAAGGAGAAGGAGGCCTCTGAGAAAATGAGCCACCAGAGGGTGGCTGGAAAGAGGTCTACCATCCACCGGCAGGTGATGCGCAGAAATAGCACTGAGGTGGACCTTGACCGAGTTGGACTTAAGTCCAAGATTGGAAAGGGAAAGCAAGTACTGCAAGACCACTGATGTTGAACAGGAGAAGGGGTCTTGAGATTGCTGAGTACACCAGACGGAGAACCGACGCCACTTAAGAGCGTAGGACTTCCGGGTGGAAGGCCTCCTGGAGGCCAAGACGACCTCTTCCACATCTGGAGGTAGCTGGAGAGGAGCAAGGACTACCCTTTCAGCAGCCAGGCCATCAGATGAAGGGACCGAAGGTTGGGGTGCAGGAGCGTCCCCTGATCCTGCGAGAGGAGGTCGGGCTGAAACCCCAGAGGAAGAGGGGTGTCCACCGCCAGCTGCATCAGAAGCGGGAACCAAGGTTGTCTCGGCCACCGGGGAGCCACTAGGATCATCGATGCCTTGTCTCTGAGAACTTTGAAGAGCGTCCGAGACACCAGAGGCATGGGTGGAAAGGCATACAAGAGGCCTGTGGACCATGGAATCAGAAAAGCATCCGCCGCTACCCGGAGAGGATGCGGCTGTCGAGAGCAGAATCTGGGAAGCTGCCGGTTCAGCGGACTGGCGAACAGATCCATGGTGGGGAGGCCCCACCGGAGAAAGATCCGCTGAAGCACAAGCGGATCCAATCTCCACTCGTGCGGTTGGAGGATCCTGCTCAGTTTGTCTGCCAGGTATATTTCTTGACCTGGGAGATAGACAGCTTTGAGGACGATGTTGCGATGGACGGCCCAAGAGCAGAGCTTCTGTGCTTCCTGACAAAGAAGGAAGGAGCCGGTTCCACCTTGTTTGTTCACGTAGAACATGGCAACCTGATTGTCTGTCTGGACAAGTAGTGACTGATGAGAAATCAGGTGAGAGAGGCTTTGAGCGCTAGGCGGATGGCTCTGAGCTCCAGGAAGTTGATCTGCTGAGCGGACTCCCAAGGAGTCCAGAGACCCTGAGTACAAGCCCCTTGGCAATGTGCTCCCCAACCCTGGAGAGAAGCATCGGTCGTCAGGACCTGAGAATGTGTAGGGGGCTGAAAAGTCACCCCTAGCACTAGGTTTGGCAGATGAAGCCACCATCGCAGAGATGAGACCAGCTGGTCGGAGATCTGTACGGAGTCCGCTAGGCTCCCCGTGGCCTGATGCCATTGAGTGCGAAGGCACCACTGAGCAGGACGCATGTTCAGGCGGGCATTGGGGGTTACATGGACCGTGGAAGCCATATGGCCGAGCAGTCTCAGAAAGTGCCTGGCGGAGACCAGGGAATTGCTGTGAAAGCGGCTGGCGAGATCCATGAGCCGTTTGGCCCTGTCCAGAGGGAGGAAGGCCTGCGCCTGAAGCGTGTCCAATCTGGCACCTATGAACTCGAGATTTTGAGAGGGGAGCAAAGTGGACTTTGCGAAGTTTATGACAAAACCAAGTGCTGGAGCAGAGTCACAGTGCGATGAGTAGCCTGAGTGGCTTCTTGGGCAGACTGGGCCCTGATGAGCCAGTCGTCCAGGTATGGGAACACAAAGAGACCCTGAAGTCTCAGATAGGCCGCCACCACTGCTAGGCATTTGGTGAACACCCTGGGGGCGGAGGATAGGCCAAAGGGCAGTACTCTGTACTGGTAATGGTTTCCTCCCACAACAAACCTGAGATATTGTCTGTGGTCTGGAAGAATAAGGATATGAGTATACGCATCCTTTAGATCTAAGGAGCATAGCCAGTCTCCCTGCTGGAGGTAGGGCAGCAGGATTCCAAGGGTAAGCATTTTGAACTTTTCCTTTGCAAGGAACTTGTTGAGGTTTCGCAAGTCTAGGATGGGTCTGAGGCCTCCTGTTCTTTTTGGAATCAGGAAGTACCTGGAATAAAACCCTTGACCCTTCAGGTGGTGGGGCACCGGTTCCACGGCTTGTTCCTGAACGAGACTTTCTAACTCCTGAAGGAGTAAGTCCCTGTGCAGAGGGAGTCTGGAAGGCTCCCCTGGAAAGTAGGAGGGAGGTACCTGGTGAAAATGAAGAAGATAGCCCTTTTGAACTATCTGAAGCACCCAGGTATCTGTGGTGATGTTGGACCACCTGTGGGCAAAGTGGACCAACCGGCCTCCTGTGCTGAGAGAAACCAGCTGAGGGGGAGAGGCTATGCTGAGAAAGTCAAAAAACCCCACCCTGCTGAGCAGGGGCTGGTGGTGCAGGCTTGGGGGCTTGCTGCCTACGGGACCCATTACCCCGTCCCTTGGCCTGCTTTCCCTGTGGGGGAGCTGGTGAGGCCTGATACTGAGGGTAGTATTTATAGGCAGCACCTTTCCTCGGGTAAAAGGGCTTTTTCCCCGAGGCCTTCTTCTTTTGAGAAGGGGCAGAGGTCTTCCTTGAGAGACGAGTCCTGGTGAGAGTCTCCGTCTCGATTTGTGCAGCCTTCTCATCCATGGGCTTGCCAAAGAGGTTATCACCTCGGCAGGGGACATCGACCAACTTGTCCTGTACCCAGGGCTCGAGGTCGGACGTCTGAAGCCAAGCCTGGCGGCGTCCACCGATGCCGGCCGCGGCTACTCGAGCTGAAGCCTCAAAACCATCATAGGCTGCTCGAGATATAAACTTGGAGCACTCCCGAATACCAGTAGACAAGGATTGGAACCTCTGCAAAGGTTCGTCGGAGAGACCAGCAGAGAACCCGGCTATTTCCTTAGCCAGGTCTCGGAGATACATGCCCATGTAGAGCTGGTATGTCTGGACTCGACAAGCAAGCATAGAGCCCTGGAAGCACTTCCTACCGAGGGCATCCAGGCTTCGGGCTTCCCTACCAGGGGGCACCGAGGAGTGCATTTTTTGACTCTTTAGTCTATGCATGGCCGATTCCACCACCATGGAATGGTGCGGTAGTTGTGCCTTTTGGAAGCCAGGGCTCTTGCGGACTCGATAAATGGAATCGACCCGCTTACTTAACACCGGCGACGACGCCGGGCTCTCCCACATGCGGAAGAGAAGTCGTTCCAGCATGGGAGGAACCGGTACAATAAAGGCCTCCTTCGGGGGAGAGTCATATTGGAGGGCATCGAGTTCTTCGACTCGAGGCTCCTCCTCGGGATCCGCAGGGAAGGCCAAGGCTTTGGCCATATCCCTCACGAAGTCCGAGAACCGGGTATCCTCCGGGGGGGGACCGTCTCCGAGGTTCGGACTCGGGGGAGTCCGAAGGGACACACCGAGTCCGAAAGGAACCAGGTGACTCTTCGTCCTCAGATTCCCAGGCCGACTCCTCGGAGGAGGAGTCGATCGGCTCCGGTCGGGCGGGCACTGATGCCATCCGCCCCGACTCCGAGAGAGTCGGCGTCGACGACCTCGGTCACTAACGGGAGGCCGAAGGAGACCTCGACCGAGGATCGACTCGAGCTCTCATGGACTCGAAGATCGGCTCGGTCTCCGGGGTCGATTTGGAGGTCGACGTCCCGGCGGTCAGGGCAGAAGCACCGGCGAGGCCAGCGATCAATGCCCGCTGCTGGTCCAAGAAGGCAGACAAACTGCACTCCAAGGCCGTCAACCTGAGTCCGAGCTCAAGAGACCCAGCAGCCCCCGACTCGGGCCCCGACGGCGTCGGGCCCGACTTCGGGTCCTTCGGAGGCGAGTCCACGAGGACAACAGTACTTACGTGAGCGGGCAAGTCCACCTCGAGTCGAGGATGTTTTGACGGCCTCTCCATCTCCAAGGACCCGGGACGGGAATCGGGCTATGCGACCTGGCCCTCGAGGAACCAGGAGCGTCCACCGATCCCGCCCTCGCGGGTTTCTTCTTCCGATGATGCTCCCGGGTAGGAGACCCCCTTTCAGAGGAACTCCGACGATGCTCAGGACCAGAGTCCCGAGACGTCGAAGCCTCTGACGAGGTCCGAGCCCGGCCGGAGTCAGAGAAGATACGCTCCCGCTGGTGCTGCCGACTCCTCAATGCTTTTGAGGACATTTTGCCGCATGGCCCGCAGATCATGGGGTCATGATCTGGGCCGAGGCAGCGGAGGCAGAAGTCATGAGTGTCTGTAAGAGACATAAGTTTCTTACAGAGGTCACACTTTTTAAAACCACTGGCAGTCATCGGGGGAAAAAGGGCCCCTGCGAGGTCGAACGACCGGGCAGCCAGGGAAAAAGGAAAAAAGCACGAAATCTGTCACGAAGGACAAAAAAACCCGAAAAATAAAGGACGGACTCGCAACCGGCGTCGCGAGTCCGGGTGGGAAAATAACCGGCGTCGAACCGAAGCAAAAATAGAGAAAAATAGAGAAAAATCAACTTTTCTGCGGGGATTCACAGGCAACGTCTGTAGGGCTCCGCGGAAAAAAGAAGACTGAGCAAGATGGCACCCTTGGGCGGGAAGAGGACCGCGCATGCGCGCTGCAATTCCCAAAGGCTTTCTTTGAAAGCTGGGGAAAATTGCTCCGCGAGGGCTCTGTCGGCGCCGACGTCACCCATATGTGAGGAATGACTTCCTGCTTGGTCCTGGAGAATTGGTGTTACATTGGCGATCCTCCAATCTTCAGGTATTAGAGATGATTTTAATGATAGTTCACAGATTACTGATAGCAGGTCTGCAATCTCATATTTCAGTTCTTTCAACACCCTTGGATGTATACCATCCGGCCCAGGTGATTTGCTACTCTTCAGTTTATCTAATAGTTGTAAGACATCTTCCCGATGTATCGATATTTCCTTCAATTCTTCCGCACCTTTAAATACCACTTCAGTCATGGGTAACATCCCTACATCTTCCTCAGTAAAGACCGAAGCAAAGAATTCATTCAGTCTCTCCGCTATCGCCTTGTCGCCTCTTAGTGCTCCTTTAATCCCTTTATCATCTAATGGACAAAATGACTCTCTCACAGGTTTTTTGCTACGAATGTACTTGAAAAGGTCTTTATTTCGCGTTTTTGCTTCCGCAGCAAGCTTCTTCTCAAATTCTCTCTTTGCCTGCCTTATCAACGGCCTTGCATTTGACTTGCCAGTGCTTGTGCTGTTTCCAGGTTTCGTCATTTGGCTCTTTTTTCCATTTCCTGAAAGATGCTTTTTTGGCAACAACAGCCCCTCTGACCTCACCTTTAAACCATGCTGGCAGTTTTTTGGACTTCCTTCCACTTTTCTTAAAGCGTGGAATACAGCTGGTCTGGGCTTCCAAGATAGTATTTTTCAACAACACCCAAGCTTGATGTACGTCTTTAACCTTTGCAACTGCTCCTTTTAGTTCTCAAATAAAAGTCTATCCGATCTTGAGAGGGTGTGCTGTTTTCCTTGCTCCCTTTGATCCTGTTTCGTGTTTGTGAGGATTAGTGCCTCTTTGGATTCCAGCAGGATAAGTCAGCCACACATTTCCGCCAACCTCCCCTAGGAATGAAAGAACTATGCATGCTTCATGATGCCCGACTTCCTACCTGCAAGGACTCCGCTAGGAACAGACTGGCCCAGATAGGGGCAGGCCAGCAGTAGGGGCTCACTGGCACATGCTCAAAAAGGTTTACCTTTCTGAGCTCTGAGAGAGCACTTCTGTCTGGACAGCGCAGTCTGATGATGTCACTAGGTATGGCTGACTTATCCTGTTGTCCATGGAGAACCCCCATTACAGGTAAGTAACCTCACTATCTCTCATTCAAGAATGATCCCTTCCACATTGTTCTTTCACAAGCAGGGCTTTGTAAGGGTCATTGTCCGTTCTTCCTTCCCTGTGGAGTCTAAGTGCTACACCTATAGAACATCCACATAATCTGCCAGCTAAGAGACAATCCATGGCACTATGGCTGTGCCACAGCATTCGGCACTGCAGGTTTTAGCTGGCTCTATGGTTGAACTGAGTGTGTATATATGTGTGTATTTGTATTGGGTTGGGAGCATAAGCTATGGAGTGATAGAGTTATCAATTTGGGCTGTGTGTTAGTGGCCCAATGCAGAAAACTAACACCAGCTTTGAGCTAGCTTTTTTTCCCTTGTAATGGACATGCAGTTTGATGCAGAAAGCTGGCATCGAAATTGCTCACTGTTAGCCATGTGCATGATTTCATAGCACACAAATACCGCAAGTTATAAGCCAATATGCAGCAAAGGAACCACATGCAAATGAGATAGTCACAAAACGTTGGTGTAAAACGTAGAGAGGGAGGGAGAAAGAGGACACATGCATAGACGACAGATGCATTATTTGTGGCGCCACACGCATGCATAGAGATTTTACATGCTAATGGCAGCATAGTGTTATGCCCAAAATTTTTAATGTAGCAAGCAACTTCGCTAGCCCTGGTATGGCAAAAGACGGTGGCACGATCATTTTCCACATTTCTTTCTGGTACAGCTCTATCCTGTGCAAGGAGCAAAGCAGCAAAAGACATTTCTATTTTCTTCTATATGTACAAGCTCCATGCCAAAGATTTTTCATACCAAAGAAATGATTATTCAACGGCACACATGCCAAAACTGTCTTTTCCTACATGCGCCAGAACGTTACGTCACCTCTGACAAGGCATAAGAACAATGGCGCTACTGAACTGTTTCTCTGTGCATTTCTCTGCATCAGGCGATGACTTCATTAGCATTTCATTTATATGCATGGTGCTGTTGTGTGCATCCTGCTTTCTAAGCAGATGATGCATGCACCAATCTTTTCTTTGCATTGTTTAATGGTGGTAGCTGTGTGTACATAGTAACATAGTAAATGACGGCAGATAAAGACCAGTATGGTCCATCTAGTCTGTCCAGCAAGGTGGCAAGAGTAGGTGCACCTACCGCTCCGTGCAGGTCACCCCTCCCCATGCCTTTATTTAGGGATGAACCCACTGCTGCGTGTAGGGCACCCCTGTTTGTTGAGAAATTAGATAGTTAAGTTTATTTTGATTTTATCCTGTTGCTCTAGAGGGATCCACTGTGAGATTCCAAGCTGGGATAACTGGGAGAGAATGACATGTTACGCTAACTGCGTGCAAAGGGTGTGCTAGCATTTCTTCATCAGTCTGATGGTTTGTGGGAATTGCCTCAAGGACTAAATTATCACAGGTTAATGACTCCTGCAGTAAATTAAGATGTCGCGTTGCCTCTGATTTTTCTGTGTAGATTTGTAAAAATGGCTCCTCCAGTTCTGTGTGTCCACAAATATACATACAAATCCATATTTAGCACAACCTTTATTAAAATACCGGTGGAACTGTGTACACCCTGACCTTGATGTCTCAATTTTGATCTTCACATACTATCCAAAATTTGCCTTTATATGCAACTATATTCTTTTTAGTCATACACAAGATATAATTTGGTTGTGTACATAGTATTCTATATGATATCTTATATATACTTTTAATCCAGTGTGGGCACATATACTTTTATTGTAATCAGTTAGAGTATGGTGGTCATTTTAGAAGAGATAAACATGAGGTCCCAAAATGCCGACACGGACGTCAAACGCTGGGAGGTGCTGAATGATAGCTACATCCAAGTCTGGATGTCCCAGAGTGGGCATGTTTGTGGGTGTTTCTAGGCACAGCTGAGCAGAGCAAGCATCCTCATGTCAAACACATGATTCGTATTGTGGTCAAGACATGCCAGGCACGGTAGCCAAATGCTCTGCTCTACACCTGCTATAAATCATGAAAAAGTAAGGGGAATTTGCTGTTCATGCTGACTGCAGTTTGTGATTGTGACTGGAGGAGCTTGTACTAGAGATTGATGTGCCTGTTGTGCATGTCTGGTGAGGCCACTAGTTACCCAGTGTTCGGGCCAGGGGGCAGCAGTTCAGGATCCCTTGAAAAACATGCCAAAGCCAGAGGGCCCCAACGGCATTGGTGAAGAGGTCCAATTCAACATTATTGTGCTGGCCTGCTGCTGCATGTTCATGCCATTGAATGTATTGAGGAAATACACCTAGATGTTCAGGTCTTGTTTCAGACCCCATGAGAGGCATAGACAGTGGTGTCTCTTGCGCAGGCTGACTGTTGCATGTTTCAGAAACAGTCAAACCATCAGGATAACTGCATGCAAAGTTCAGCAAATGATGAGGGACTGAGCCAGCCGGAGGGTAATCTTCTGTTGTCCTCGCATGGCAAAAAGTTCTCCTTTGAAGCCTTCCAACTTGTCACGGGGAAGTCAGGTGATGCCTTGCTTTGTGTCAATCTCAATACCTAGGAACAATATCACCTGGAATAGTCCGACCATCTTGTCCTGTGCCAGTCAGATGCCGAACTCATTTGCATATCCTGGAAGGTATCTAGGAGCATCACGCATGTGGGGGAATGTTCTGGTCTGGCAAACAGGAAGTCATCAAGATACTGCACCACAGATTTCAGCCCAGTCCGCTGCTGCACCACCCAGTGAAGGAAGGTATTGAAGGCCTCAAAGGCAGAGCAGGACACTGAGTAGTACATCAGCATGCATCTATGGAAGTAGTAGATGTCCTTGAAGAGAAATCAGAATAGGGGAAAACAGGTGGGGTGGATAGGAAAAAGCTGGAAGGCCAACTCAATGTCAACCGTTGCCAGGTACGAGCCCCTGCCAAAGACCCTAACAATGTCCAGGGCCTGGTCGAAAGAGGCATACTGCACTGCACAAGCATCATCAGGTATGGAATCATTCACAGAGTCTCCATGAAAGAGAAGTTGTGTATTAACCTGTATTTCCTGGGGTCCTTTTTGGGGACCACTGTCAAGGGGGAGATACAAAAATCAGGAAATGGCAGGTCTCTGAAGGGGTCAGCCATGCGCTGCAGGTGCACTTGAGTCAATCTTCTCCTGCACGATGTGCCAAAGGTGTCGTGGTGGTTGTATATACCACAGCATTGTACAACAAATTGATATCAAAGAAAGAGATGATTTTTTTGAATACAAAGGCACCTACAATACCACGGTTTTACCTTGTTCCCAAAATACACAAACGGTTACAAAAACCGCCAGGAAGACCGACTGTGTCGACTAGGGGATCAGTGTTAGAGCCGCTATCAATTTATCTAGATTCTTTTTTGAGGCCATTATTAAAGGAAATACCATCGTATATTCGAGACACTTCTCATTTTCTTGAAAAATTGGACCAGCAGGCCCAATGGGCCCTAGATACAGAGATATTGTTAATCACATTGGATATCACAGCATTGTATACGAGCATACCTCAACATGAAGCAGCTTCGACAGTAGAGAAGCAGCTAAGAGGCAGAGGAGATCTTTCAGAACCCCAGATCCTATTCCTTGCGGAATTATCACAACTTGTTATTACTCATAATTTCTTCCAGTTTGAGAACACTCTTTACCAACAAAAATCAGGAATAGCGATGGGGGCCTCATGTGCCCCCTCGATAGCAAATTTATTTATGGGAGATTTTGAAGACCGTTGGTTGGAAGCTTCTCCATTTTTTCATCAAGTTAAGATGTGGACCCGCTTCATAGATGACATTTTTTTACTTTGGAAAGGATCTGAGGCAACAGCAATGGAGTTTATCAACTGGTTAAATAATTGCAATGCAGCAATACGATTCACTCACACAGTAGATCCCAATGCTATAGTTTTTCTAGATTTGGAAGTAAAGAGGGGGCTTCAAGGGTGGATAACCACCATATATAAAAAACCTATAGCTCGAAATACATTGTTACACTATACAAGTGGTCATCCAGTTCGGCTGAAGAACAGTCTCCCTTTTTCCCAATTTCTCAGATTTCGTCGAAACTGTTCTGAAACATCTGAATTTAAAAAGAAATCTAAACAGTTATTACAGGATTTTGCAGCTAGAGGATATCCTGATCACATATCAAGAAGAGCATACAAGCGAGCTTTATGCAATGATCGAACGTGGTTATTGAATTCCATGCATCAGGTTGGCCCTATTGAGAAGGAAGATAGTGTTAACTTAATCACAAAATTTTCACCTCTCAGTTACAAAATTCAAAAAATAGTTTTGAAGCATTTACATTTAGTGCGAATGGCTCTGGGATTGACAGAGAGAACCGTTAGGTGTGTACGGCAACGTAACAGCAACTTGAAGGAACAATTAAGCCCGACGATTTTACGTTCTATTGTCACAGGAGAAGGAGCATCACATAGAAGAGGGCATACTTTGTGTGGAGATTGCACAATTTGTTGCATTACAGAGGATACAACAGAATTTCAATACTTAGGTAAAACATACATTCTTAAACAAACATCATCTTGCAGTACCACCTCGGTGGTGTATGCAATCAGATGCCCCTGCAATTAACTTTATATAGGCAAAACTAGTCGCTCTTTCAGAGTTTGAATGCAAGAACACAGAAGTCGTTTACATAATAAAAATATGACTGCACCCTTAGTTCCACATTGTGTAGAATTCGGTCATGAGTTCACACAACTAAGATGTTTCTGTATAGATCGAGTCAGTATACCGAAGAGAGGTAAAACTCTGGATGAAACGTTGTTGTTCCAAGAACAACGCTGGATTTTCACAGTGAATACGGTAAAACCTTTGGGTCTAAATTCCTCGGTGGAATGGCAAGTTTGTAGATAGAGTGGTGAATTCCGTGGTGAAGAATCAGTAGCGAGTATAAAAGGAGGCGGGAGAGTTAGACCGCATGCGCGGCGTTTTGATTTACCAGAAGACACTGAGAGACGTGGGCAGCAATCATTAGTGAGTAGGACTTACCAATGGTGGATAAGCAGTTTGCAAGTTAGAAGACTATTCTACTGTTCATCAGACATAAATTGTTTTAAATCCAGGCCATAATCACTAAGCAGCAGAGAATATCATGGAAGGTTGGTGCTATTGTATTATTTTATTTCTCGCTTATAGATCCTCCTGAAGAACCTCCAAAGAGGAGTGAAACGCTCAAAGAGGCGCTGTGCGAGGCGTAGAGGAGAAAGATCAAGATAATGGTTATGAGAAACTGAGAAAGATCAAGAAAAAGTTTGAGGACCACTAAGATACAGTGGATAAAGATAAGCTTGTTTAATAGCTTTTGCAATTGTCCAATAGCATTTTGGAAACACACTGGTGGCGGAATACTGGTGATATTTATTGAAACAAAAAAGGTTCTTTTATACTAAAAAGTAAAAAATTTTCCCAGTAGTCATTGATGCAATTGAAGCGCCATTTGTTTTCACTCAAGTAGTGGTAAAAAGCGCTATACAGGTCTGAGACTACATATGGGAATAGAAGTGATTAAGTGATTAAGAAATCTTGTTGGTAATCCGAATTACAGATGCTTGTTAGAGTGGAGTAATTTACTATTTTTCACAACAGTTTTAGTACTCCGAAAAGACCAAGATAATTTTTGTGGTTGTATGGAAAGAGCAATGGGACCTTGGATGCATTCCTGAAACGGAATGATACTGCCAAAGTAGAAAACATCCTTGAGGCGTCTTACATCAGTTCTTTTTGGGTAGAAGTCTTTTGGAGTCTTGAAGGACTACAAGAAGGGACTGTTGCTTCCAGAGAGAGAGATCTGCAATTGCAAGTATTTATTTCAGGAATTTTTTCTAAATCTTGGGGAAAAAGATTAAAGCTGATTAATCTGGTTAAATGAGAATCCAGTGTATTTGTTAAATCAGTCAGCAAAGACCTTTTAGTTAAATTAAAAACTCAACAGGTAGCTTTCGGTTAAAGTTTAAAATCCAGCAGAGGGTTTCTTCTAGTTTAAATTTAATACTCAGTCAGAATGTAGTATCAGCAAAGCGCTTTAAGTTTAAATTTAAAACAAAGCAGAGAGCTTTCTGGTTAAATTTAAAACCCAGCAGAGAGCTTCTAGTTTAAACTGAATACTCAGTCAGGGCCTAGTATCAGCAAAGAGCTTTAATTTAAATCAAATCAGAGTATAACTTAGCATAAAAAGAAAAACAGGGTCAGTACTCTTTGAGCAATAAATTGTTTCGAAAGACTTTTACAAAGAGGCCTTATAGATAAGGGGCAAGATACCTGTGAAATTGTTTTAAATAAGTGTTAGAGCTAACTGACATCAAAGGGGCATTTTGAAAGACTCCCTCTATCCAAGCAAGGGCTGTGAGAATCACCCAGGAAATTGGTCACAGATTACCTCAGAAGCACAGGACAAGATACTGTGCAGTAGCCAGGTTTTAATAAATCTTCTTTCCCTCCCTCCCTGAATTCCACCCACCCCTGGGATACTCATAGCTTTACAGGTGCTTAAACTTCTTAAATGAAAGGAAGTGCCATATTCACTCTCAGGTGCAGCTGTTTATCCTCATAAGGCATATATTAAGGACCTGGAGATTAATTAAGCTTCAGTTGAACAAAGTCCATTAAACGTGTTAGGAATAGTTATCAGTCTAAGTATCCTCAGGGAACCTTAGTGAGTAAACAATTTAAATACCTAAACAAAACCTTAAAACTAAGATGCAGACAGCAATCCAGCAGTGAGATGAGAGCTTTCCAGTCTTTTGCACTGAGTCACATGTATGATTTTCTCCCAGTTGTTGAGGGGTCTTACGTGTGCACGGAGCTCTTTGCTCTCAGGAAATGAGTCTGATTTAAGGAAACTAGAGTAGCAGACTTGATTTAAGGAAACTAGAGTAGCAGACTTGAAGGAAATAAGGAAGACAGAGAGATACATAGACGAGACCTATAGGGATATAGTAATGAAGTCCCACCTTCAGTCTGGCAACATTCCTGTTCACATGGAGGAGAGAGGTCACGTGACAGGTAAACACCACCCTGGTGTGGCAGGAAATGATCCTGTAGTTAGGATCTGTCCTCCAGGTGTTCTAAAACCCTATCGCACATAGGAGGTTTCTCCAGGGCCATGTGCCCACAAGGGAAGAGTTAGGACAGCTGTTATAGCTGGCTTTTCGAACATTAGGAATATAGAGAGCTGGGTGGATGGTGGACGTGAGGATCATCTAATAACATGCCTGCCTGGTGCGAAGGTAGCGGACCTCCTATGCCACCTAGACAGATAAGGTCTTAGTGCAGGGGAGGAGTCATTAACCTTTAAAAAGGAGATAGAGAAGCTTTTAAACTAGAAAATAGGGGAAAGCCGACAGTCGCCCAAGAGCACATGGTTCGGAAGATGGTATCCTTGAAGGATACTACCAAAAGCAGTGAGGTTCCAAAAAAGAGTAAAGTAGCCCAAATGCCCTTAAGCATGGTGCAGACAGAGCGTAAAGATTCCAAATTACCCATGCCTACCAATAGCCAGATTAATATTAATAAAATACAGTCTCTAAAATGCTTATATGCAAATGCTAGAAGTCTAAACAATAAGATGGGAGAGTTAGATTATATATAGCACTAAATGAGAGGTTAGATATGATTGCAATCTCAGAGACATGGTGGAAGGAGGATAACCAGTGGGACACTGTGATACCTGGATACAAACTATATCGCAATGATAGAACTGATCAAATTGGTGGAGGGGTTGAGCTCTATGTTAGAGAGAGCATTGAGTCAGAAAGGATTAAAGTTTTGCAGGAAAGAAAATTTGCTGTAGAATCTCTATGGATTGAAATTCCATGTATGAAGGGGAAGGTGATGGCAGTGGGGTGTACTATCGACCGCCTGGCCAGAATGAACAAATGGATGATGAAATGCTCAAAGAAATCAAGAAAGCTAACAAAAGTCACAGCAGAGTAGTAATAATGGGTGATTTCAATTACCCCGGTATCGACTGGGTCAGTGTCACGGCAGGACATGCTAGGGAGATAGTTTCTAGATGAAATAAATGACTGCTTCCTGGAGCAGCTGGTTCATGAACCGACCACAGGGGAAGCCACACTGGACCTAGTCCTTAGTGGAACACCAGATCTGGTGTAAGAGATAAGGGTGTTGGGACCACTTGGCAATAGTGATCATAGCATGATCGTGTTTGATTTAATTAGTGGAGGAGGGATAGTAAAGAAATCCACAGTACTACCTTTTAACTTTCGAAAGGGAGACTATGATAAAATGAGGAATATAGTTAAGAAAAAACTAAAAGGAGCGGTTGCAAAGGTTAAAGACTTACATCAAGCTTGGGTGTTGTTTAAAAATACTATCCTGGAAGCCCAGACCAGCTGTATTCCACGCATTAAGAAAGGTGGAAGAAAGTCCAAAAAACTGCCAGCATGGTTTAAAGGTGAGGTCAGAGAGGCTGTTGCTGCCAAAAAAGCATCTTTCAGGAAATGGAAAAAAGAGCCAAACAACGAAAACTGGAAACAGCACAAGCACTGGCAAGTTAAATGCAAAGCATTGATAAGGCAGGCAAAGCGAGAATTTGAGAAGGAACTTGCTACAGAAGCAAAAACACAAAATAAAGACTTTTTCAAGTACATTCGTAACAAAAGGCCTGTGAGAGAGTCAATTGGACCATTAGATGATAGAGGGGTAAAAGGGGCAGTAAGAGGAGACAAGGCTATAGTGGAGAGACTGAATGAATTCTTTGCTTCAGTCTTTACTGAGGAAGATGTAGGGATGTTACCCAAGACTGAAGTGGTATTTAAAGGTGATACTGCAGAGGAATTGAGAGAAATATCGCTACACTGGGAAGATGTATTACAACTATTTGATAAACTGAATAGTAGCAAATCACCTGGACTGGATGGTATACATCCAAGAGTGTTGAAAGAACTGAAATATGAGATTGCAGACCTGCTATTAGTAATCTGTGAACTTTCATTAAAATCATCTGTAATACCTGAAGATTGGAGGGTCGCCAGTGTAACGCCAATTTTTAAAAAGGGTTCCAGGGGTGATCCGGGAAATTACAGACCGGTAAGCCTGACGTCAGTACCTGGGAAGATGGTAGAAACCATCATAAAAAACAAAATTACACAGCATGTAGATAGTCAAGGCCTAATGGGAGACAGCCAACATGGTTTTAGACAAGGAAGATCTTGTCTTACTAATCTGATACGTTTTTTTTGAAGGCGTGAATAAACAGGTAGACAAAGGTGAGGCAGTTGATATAGTGTATCTGGACTTTCAGAAAGCCTTTGATAAGGTCCCTCATCAGAGACTTTTGGCAAAACTAAAAAGTCATGGGATAGGAGGCAATGTACTATTGTGGATTAGGAACTGGTTAAAAGACAGAAAGCAGAGGGTAGGGCTAAATGGCCAATTTTCCCAATGGAAAAAGGTGAATAGTGGAGTACCCCAGGGATCTGTACTGGGTCCGCTACTTTTTGACATATTCATAAATGACCTGGAAAAGGGAATAACTAGTGAGGTTATCAAATTTGCAGATGACACAAAACTGTTTAAAGTTGTTAAAACCCAAGAGGACTGTAGAAAACTGCAGGAGGATCTCGATAAATTGGAAGACTGGGCATCCAAATGGTAGAAAGGTATGCACCTAGGAAAGAACAACCCATACTATAGTTACACGATGCAAGGTTCCACATTGGGAACCACCACCCAGGAAAAAGATTTAGGAGTCATCGTGGATAACAAGTTAAAACCCTCCGCCCAGTGTGCAGCGGAGGCCAAGAAAGCAAATAGAATGCTAGGTATCATAAGGAAAGGAATGGAAAATAAAACAAAGGATATTAAATTGCCTCTGTATCGTTCCATGGTATGACCGCACCTTGACTATTGTGTGCAATTCTGGTCGCCGTATCTTAAAAAGGATATAGCGTTATTAGAAAAGGTACAGAGAAAAGCCACCAAAATGGTAAAGGGGATGGAAGGCTACTCCTATGAAGAGAGGCTACAAAGGTTAGGGCTCTTCAACCTGGAAAAGAGACGGCTGAGGGAAGATATGATAGAGGTCTATAAATTAATGAATGGAGTGGAACGGGTAAACGTAGATCGATTGTTTACGCTATTAGAATATAGAAAGACTAGGGGACATGTAATGAAGCTACAGGGTAAATTATTTAAGACAAATAAGAGAAAATATTTTTTTACTCAACGTGTAATCAAACTCTGGAATTTGTTACTGGAGGATGTAGTAAGAGCTGTTAGCGTAGCTGGGTTTAAAAAAGGTTTGGACAAGTTCCTGGAGGAAAGGTCCATAAACCATTATTAAAAAGGGACCCAGGATATCAATGCTTGACCCAATACAAGCATTGTGGAACCTGTGTCTTTTGGGGATACTGCTAGGTACGTATGACCTAGATTGGCCACTGTTGGAAACAGGATACTGGGCCTGATGGACCTTGGTCTGACCCAGTATGGCATATCTTATGTTCTTATGAGTCTGCTGCTTTGGTACATGTCAGTACCAATGACAAAAGAAAGTGTGGTGGGGAGAATATGGAGGATAAATTTAGGCTTTTAGGTAGTAAGTTGAAATCCAGAACTTCGAGGGTAGCATTCTCCGAAATGCTTCCTGATCCACGCACAGGACCCAAAAGGCAGGCAGAGCTCCAGAGTCTCAAAGCGTGGATGAGACGATGGTGCAAAGAAGATGATTTTGGATTTGTTAGGAACTGGGGAACATTCTGGGGAAAGGAGGGGCTTTTCCAAAGGGATGGGCTCCACCTTAACCGGGATGGGACCAGACTGCTGGCATTAACCTTTAAAAAGGAGATAGAGCAGCTTTTAAACTAGATAATAAGGGAAAGCTGATAGTTGCCCAAAAGCACATGGTTCGGAACAATGTATCCCTGAAGGATACTAACAAAAGACTGAAGCAGGGTATATCAGCAGAGAGGTTTCAATAAAGACAAAAATAACCCAAAAGCCCTTGAGTACAGAGCAGAGCTTAAAGATTGCAAATTACCCCTGCCTACCGGTAGCCAGATTAATATAAATAAAACACAGCCTCTAAAATGCCTGTATGTGAATGCTAGAAGTCTAAAAAAATAAGATGGAAGGGTTAGAATATATAGCTTTAAATGAGAGATTAGATATGATTGGTATCTCAGAGACATAGTAGAAGGAGGACAACAACCAGTGGGACACTGCGATACCTAGATACAAACTATATGATAATGATAGAGCAGATCAAATTGGTGGAGAGGTTGCACTCTATGTTAGAGAGGGCATTGAGTCACAAAGGATTAAATTTTTGCAGGAAACAAAATTCACTACAGAATCTCTATGGATTGAAATTCAATGTAAAAAAAGGGGAAGGTGATGACGATGGCAGTGGGTATATACTATCGACCGTTGGGCCAGAATGAACAATTGGATGATGAAATGCTCAAAGAAATCAGGGAAGCTAACAAAAGTTCCAGCACAGTAATAATAATGGGTGATTTCAATTAACCCATTATTATTAACAGGAGAATCTAAACTCTTCCATCAAAAACAAGGCGTTCCGCAAGGGTCTTCTTTCTCATCCCTCATGTTCAACATTTATATGCAGCCGATCTGCAATATCATCAGATCACTCAGTGTGAAATGTATGGTATACGCAGATGATATCCTACTCTACATGCCATTTTCCACAAAGCAAATGGATTTATTGCCTATAACAAATTGCTTTAATGCAGTCTCAGAATGGCTCCTGTCACAGAACCTCCGCATTCAGCACAAGAAAACTGAGGTTCTCTTTATCACCAGAGACCCCAACTTCACCCCACCATCACATATAAATGTCAAGGGAGCTGAGCTATGCGCTAAGGAAGCGATAAAATACCTTGGAGTCACACTTGACCATCGGCTCGACATGAAACCACACATAAATAATATCGTAAAAGCTGTGTACTTCAAGATACGCACGCTCAAGCACCTACGTTCGCTACTTGACCCAGAGGACTTCAGAACCATTTACCAAGCACTAATCTTACCACATTTTGATTTCGCCAACTCAATTCTTCAAGGACTCCCACAATCCACCTTGAGCACGTTACAGCTCGCTATGAATACTGCTGCAAGGGTTCTTCAAGGAGCGTCCAAGAGTGAACATATCACACCTATCCTCAAACAGCTCCATTGGCTCCCCATACACGGAAGGCTGATGTTCAAAACCCTGATTCTCACATTCAAGGCCATCAAGGGTCTATCTTCCAACTCACTTTCTGAGCTCATCCAAACTGTACCACCAAACAGAAATAGAAGACAGGCAGCATTAAACTCCTTATCATTACCAAAGGCCATAACAACATGCAATCTATCAACAGCGAACAGAGCTTTCTTGTTTTGCGCACCAAAATGCTGGAACTCCCTCCCTTCTGACATCCGTACCATAACCAACTTAGCCCAGTTCAGAAAGGCCCTTAAATTCAACCTATTCACCAAATACTACCCCACATGAAGTTAACATAATAGTCCCACTACATATCCAACCACTTTCTTTCTCTCTTCCCTGCTCCCAACATTCATGCTAATCCATGTACATAGTTCGAGCATGTTATCTAGTTAACAGATTGCATATTCCATGTAAATAGTTCTCCCATGTTTTTCCAAGTTGATACTCCTGTTATATGTAACACCGAACAGCCTGTTGTTCTGGTTTTTTGTTGTGTTCTCTGTGAACCGCGCTGATGTCGAAGAGTGCGGTATATAAGAAATTAAAATAAATAAATAAATAACCCAGTATCGACTGGGTCAGTGTCACCTGGAAGGACTTGCTATGGAGGTAAAATTTCTAGATGAAATACATGACTGCTTCTTGGAGCAGCTGATTCATGAACAGACAAGAGGGGAAGCCATTTTGGACCCAGTCCTTAGTGGTACACAAGATCTGGTGTAAGAGATAAGGGTGTTGGGGTCACTTGGCAATAGTGATCATAGCATGATCGCGTTTGATTTAATAAATGGAGGAAGAATGGTAAGGAAAGCACAGTTACTTACCTGTAACAGGTGATCTCTGGGAACAGCAGGAATAAGTCTTCACATATGGGTACGTCGGTACTGACGGAGTCTGCACGGGAACGCTTCCCAGCGTCCAATCAAAAAGCTTTTGGAAGCATCCCACCACGCCTGCATGCTGCCTTCCCGCCTTTCCCAACTGCCTCTCCTCAGTTAAGTTTTAAAGCTGAGACAAAGAGAGAGGGAGAGAGAGAGAAGGGAAAGATAGAGATAGAGAATACAACTCCTAGGGGAGGTGGGTGGGTTGTGAAGACTTATTCCTGCTGTTCCCAGAGATCACCTGTTACAGGTAAGTAACTGTGCTATCTCCAGGAACAAGCAGGAATGAGTCTTCACATATGGGGACTCCCAAGCTAGAATGCCTGGAGTCCCAGCATGTTATAGATTGGAACATGCTACACCTCATATCGCCAGGCATCCTCAGGATGGAGGGTAGGAGTTGAAACAGAAAGGTGCTGTAAAAGACAGCTAACCTAGCATAGGACTGCAGACAAGAAGTCCTTGTGTGGATGACAATTATCATCAAATATTGAAAATGAAATATTGCAGTATGGACCTCCCCTAACAGGATTGCAGAAAAGTAAGGAGGTTCATGAGATCTACTGGGGATCCAGTAGTGGAACCTCAAGGAGGACCTCACTGTGAAGTGGAGGTAATAAACCTGTTGGAAAAAAACAGTGGAGGTCAGAATCCTGAAAGGTGAGAGGTAACCCCAAGGATCAACTGGGGTAGTACAAAAACGGTAGGCTTTCAGCGGAAAGCTTTATGGAAAAAATCCAAACTCTTTTGGCTGCAGAGTGGCTCACTCTTAGGAGCAAAAAGAGGAAAGGCTGACCGATTTGGACAAACCGGCCTAGTCCTTGTGGGAAGAAGGGGTATGGAAAAACCTTCTATCCCAAAAAGAAAGGACAGGTGTCTGAAGCGTTAGAGCCTCAGAGTAACTGAAGATCCGCAATGTCTTTCCTAACTGGTGGTAGCTATGAAAGATACTGGAACATGGAGAGCTTCAGGGGTACCTATCCTTTAAGGTTATGGTAGAAAAGTTGTTAACTACCACGGGAGTGGTTGTGTGTGTAGCACCCCAAACATGCTGGAACAGCATTATTTATTTATTTAATTAATACTCTTATATACCGCGCTATTCGACATCAGTGCGGTTTACATGGAACATCAAAAGAGGTTTTACGGTGGGGTTACACCGTAAATTACAGATAACAGGGAGATTAACTTGGATAACATGTTAACTATTTACACAAAAAGCATACCAGAAAGTATATACACTACGTACATCATATTGTGGAATGGTTACTGGGTAGTTAAGGATCTGTGTTGAGTGCGGGGTACTTTGGCATACCTACTTCCGGGTAGTACTTGAGGAAGAGGTGATGCTTCAGTGCCTTCCTGAATTTGGTTATCTCAGTGATTGCTCGTATGCTGGGTGGCAGGGCATTCCAGTTTCTAGGTGCACAAAGACTGAATGCTCTGTTTGCGGTTGACTGTGTACAATGGGTTATTGTTTTGGGGATTACCATAGTATTTATTGCTGTGTGTCGTCTGGTCCTGGTGGCGGGAGTCAAGGAGGTAAGGCTCGCAAGTGATGAGGGGGAGAGCCCTTTGATTGCCTTGAATGTTAGTAGCAAGATCTTGAAGGTGATCCTACCGTGGACTGGGAGCCAGTGGAGACTCTTGAGGATAGGTGTTATGTGGTCACGTCTTGAGGCCCCATTTAGAACTCTGGCTGCCGAGTTCATGGCGAGTTGGAGTGGAGTTAGGGTGGATTGAGGTAACCCTTGCAGAATCGCGTTTGCATAGTCGAGGTGTGGAATAGTTAGCGCCTGAAAGATTGTTCTGAAATCATCAGGTTGCAGCAGGGGGCGTAGATGTCTGAGTGTTTTGATTTTAAGATATGCTGATTTGACCATGTTGCCGATGTGGGTCTTCATGTCCAGTTTTTGATCCAGTGTTACGCCCAGGTAACGGATTGTGGACTTGGTTTGCAGTTCTACATCTCTGACTTTTAGATTGGCTGGTGGGCGAAAGTTAGGGTTTCTGGTAATGAACAGCACTTCTGTCTTCTTGTGTTGTATCCGGAGATTCTGATTTTGGAGCCAATTTTCCATTGCACTGAAACAGTTCGTTAGTGATGAGAGATCGATCTGGTCGGTTTTGAAGGGTGTGTAGAGCAAGACGTCGTCGGCATATATCATGCATTCAATGTTAAATGAATGTATGAGATCGCAGATGGGCTGCATGTAGATGTTAAACAGGGCTGATAGGGAGGATCCCTGCGGAACGCCTTGTTTCAGGTGGAACGGTTCAGATGTTGAAGTCTCTGTTCGCACATGCTGCCATCTATCAGATAAGTATGATTTACACCATGTTAGCGCTAAATCACAGATGCCTTTCTCTTCTAGCCGTCTCAGGAGGGTCATGTGGCACACTGAGTCGAAGGCTGCGGCAATATCCAAAAATATAAGAACCACCCCATTATGAATGTTGTCTATTGTGTTGAGAATGTTGTTGAAGAGGGAGGTGAGTAGAGTCTCCACACCATGGGCTTCTCTGAAGCCATGTTGGCAGCGGTCTAGGGGTGCGGCATCGTTGACGTGTTGTTGTATCTGGCATTGGACCTCTTTTTCTATTATCTTGGCTAAGAGTGGAATACTGGCAATTGGTCTATATGATTGCACTTTCTGAAGATCGAGTTTGCTGTTTTTCAGCAGGGGTCTGATGGATGTTTGTTTGAGATTTAGGGGGAAAAATCCTGAGCTGAATGATGTGTCAAAGAGTCTGGCTATGAATGGGCTAAATTCAGTTTTTAGTTCCTTTATCCAAAAGGCGGGACAAGGATCGGTCTGCGCCGTTGAGGTGTTGATTGTGGAGATGGTGTCAGCAATTTGTTTGAGTGATGGAGTGGAGAAAGATGTTAGTTTCCTTGCATTGCTTTGTACTTTATAGGAGGCGGGTGCATCAAGCTTGCTGGTTTGGCATAGCTTTGATTGAAGGAAGTCAGCGTAGTCTTGTGCGCGGATCTCAGTTTTTTGCACCGGTCCTGGTTCTCTCGTGAGGTTCTTGATTAGGTTGAATAAGTCATGTGGTTTCCTTAGTGATCGTCGTAGTGTGTCTGTGTGCGCTTGTCTTATTTTCTCAGTTATCGCCTTACGGTGCGTTGCTAGTTGGAGGTTATAGGCTTCATGGTCTTCTGTGGATCGTGAATGCCTCCATCGCCTTTCGAGTTTTCTGAGTTTGAGGAGGGAATCCCATAGTTCTTTTGAGTACCAGGGCGCAGCAGCCCTTTTTCTTGGGGCTTTATTGTGCACCATGCGAAGTGCAATGGAGCTAAGGCTGTCGTTCCAGCTAGAGACTAGTTTATCAAGGTTAGTTGTTGTCATGCTAAGGAGTGGTTGTGTGTGATTCATAATGGTTTCCCTGTTGAAAGGATGGAAACTACGTGGGGGTAATCTTGTGGTATTTGTCTTGTTTCCAGGAGGCTCCTTGTGGTGGTCTTCCATGGGAATTTGGAACGTGATTAGCGTATGGTCGGACCATGGAACATCGGTGTAGGTTGGTGAGGTGTAGGGGGCTGCGTTGCGGACGGTTATAGGAGCGAAGATCAAATCCAGTGCGTTTCCTTTTGTGTGGGTTGGTTCATTGATTAACTGTTGATAACCTAAGTCTGTCAGCGCATCAAGGAGTGCTGTCGCTTGAGAGTCATGCAGGGATGGCAGATTGAAGTCTCCCATTATCCAGTTTGGGGTAAGCAAGCTTGGAGTATTGCAGGCTATCTCAATTATCGTGGCTAGGTCCTCATGAGAAGGTGTTGGGGCCCTGTACAGCAGATTGATGGAGCAGTGATTATTTGCTATGATTACTATGTCAAGGTTGGATGTGTTGGTACTGTTGGAGAGTTGGAAATTGAGGTCAGTTTTGGCGAGTATGAGTACTCCCCCGCCTCTTTTGTCGCCTCTATGACAACAGTGTGTTGTAAAGTTGGGGGGTAGCAGGTGGTTGAGGAGGACGGTGTCAGTGTTTGTTAGCCAGGTTTCTGTGATCAGGAGCAGGTAAAGGTTGTGGAGGGCTATTAAGTCAGTGATGATTGGCCATTTGTTGCGGACTGAACGTGCATTTATAAGGGCAGCCTTTAAATCTTGTGGGGGTAGGTTATCCTTTCTTACATTTGTGGTGTGCTGAATTGCTATGTGTAGTAGGTGTTGGCATGTGGGTTGCGTGTCGTTTAGTGACTTGTGGAGGGTGTCTCTTGACCATCTCCTCCCATAACCCTGTAGAATAGGTATGTGGTTGTGAGTGTTTGTTAGGGCTAAAGTGCTACTGATCAGGGCTAAGAGAAGGTAGCCGCAGATTAATGTTGTCATGAAGTGATCCATTCTTATGCTTGAGCTACCTTGAGACTATAGAGCAATAATGTGTGAGTAGAACGCAGAGTTGTGTGGCTTCAGGAGATTGTGCAGGTGATGTCTTTGGCTGGTTAGATGTAATGCTACAGTTAAGTACCATATTCATGCAGCTGGCAATAATAAAATATACAGCTGGGTATGTTAAGTATACATAGGTTCATAGATCATTGTGGCTGTTTCAGAGAAATCTAAGCAAGGAACAGCATGTAAGAGAAGGTTAATATGAGTTACAGTCAGAGTCTCCTCGCTTATTGGGTCTAATCAAACAGCGGGTTACCTTGCAGTTCTGTTACAGTGCTTGCAGTTCTTTGCGGTGCTTGGGCAGACATAGTATGGCTTTGCTTAAGATGCTTTCCGTCTCTGGGGCTTCGTTTTGAGTGCGGGCCTGGTTTCTACAGCTCTCTGATGTAACCTCTTGGAGGTTAGATGGGTATGGGTAGAGCCCAACTGTCAGAATCATATAGAGACATATATATCTATATGAGCATAGACAGTCAGATAGATAAGTATGTAAATACATATCTACCTATAATAAATATCTCGACAGATGCACATATATATACGTATATATATATATATATATATATATACATATAGATATATAGACAGACATATAAGAATATATATCTATAGTGAGATATAGAAGGGCATATCATATACACACACAAATGAGAGACATATATATCTATAGAGATGTATACAGATATATATATATAGATATGAATATATAGGCCTATATATAGGTGTCTGCAATTAAGCAGAGATATGCCTATAGAAAGTATATTCACATAGGAGATGTGAAGAGGAAAGATTCATCTAATAACAAGAAGGTGGAACCTACTTGAGAAGATATATAGAGAATCTATTCCCCCTGGTTATGATGGAAGGAGTCAGGGGAAAAATCTCCCTGACAAGAAACAAACTAGATTGCTGCAAGAATGCTAGCCAGTGAAATAACCAGGATGGTTACGTGAAAAGCAGAGGATAATATCAGTCTGCAGGCAGCAAGTCCCGAGTCCTCCAGAACTCTAGCATGGTAAATGGACAGAAGACGCATAGGAATGAGATACCATGTTGACCTACTTGAGGGGCAAAAAGGGTATCATGCGTTCTTTAGCTAAATATGCGCTGTCCATGAAGGATTAGGATACCATGAGGACGAGCTGCAAGGAAAAAAAGAGCATATTCCCGGTGGGAATCCTGAGGACCAAACCAGGGAATTGAAGAACTCTTTAAGCTTTCACGTAAGAGAAGGCCCATGTCCTTTGTTTTAAAAAGGAGATAGTAGGGTATGAAGAACCCTTCCAGTCATGAGGGGCATGACTGAGGGAGCCTTTTCCAACCATCTAGGACAGCTGTTTGAGAAAATCCTAATGCTCTCTAGCAAGGGCCCATGGTGGAAAGCTTCTCTGTAGGATTGCAGAGAGCATAATGCAGGAGAATTAGGAGATAGAACTGGCTGCTGGAAAAGCCAGTACCTACGTCAACTATGCTGCCAAACCCAAGGGAATTGGAGATGGCAAGAATAGAAAACAATCCGAGAAGCCTGTAGTGATAAGATTTGCCAAGAAAGATGAATCCACTGTCTTGGAGTCACTACTAAGGCCAGAAAGAATGTAGTGGAGGACAACTCTGGATGCTTGTGGAGAAGAACCAGTGGTCCAATCACTAGGGCTCCTGCATGGGCAGCTGCTAGTAAGACAGCAGAAAGAATCTTTCTGTTTAAAAACAGAAAGAACAGACAGAACAGGAGTAAGAAAACTCTGGACCTGTCTGATAAGCTGCCCCAAAGCAAAAAAGAAGAAGGGAGTTAACTCAGAGAGGAAAACTCCACACTGGAATAGTGACAAAACTAGAAAGGCTGAAGAGAAGCCCTTCAGTGTACTAGTACCTCTCTTACAGAGGAAATGCTTGGTAAGAGGGTAGAGAAGATGGAGCTGAATGGAGACTTACAATGTGGTAAGTCTGTAGAAAGGAAAAATTCATGCTGGTACAGAAAACTATCATTTGATAGTTGTTAAACCTCTTTCCCTAGCAGGAAGAAGAGGAGAAACTTGTGACCTATAGGCATGAACATCCTAAGAGCTCGTATAACAGAGAAAAAATGGATGTCTTGTGAAAAGAGATCCATGCCTAGAGTTTAGAATGAAAGCAGTGGAAGGCTTCTACTAAGAAGAAGCCAACTGCAGGTTCTAAACCCCAAGAGGCACAAAGAATATGATGATGATTAATCAGAAACCCTGCGGTTGCTGGGTTTGCTGAGCCTGGTGAGAGTTTGGATTCTTCAGACCAGGGCGATGTTTCCCCTGTTTGAGAACATCTGTATGATGGGCAGAAGATGAATAAAACCTTCTCCCCCTAGGGGAAGAAAGTTTGGTAGGACATTTCCTACCTACTGGGAAAGAAGAAGGCGTAGAACAGCCCTTAGAAACAGGTAAGTCAGTGGACCACTGAGTAAACTGATGTAAAGATTCCTTATTGAAGAGATTTTCTCCAGTGCAAGGAGTATTACCCAGTCTTTGTTGTGCCCATTTGTCCAAGTCTGAAGCTTGGAGCCAGGCTCTACGTCGTGCCCCTATAGCTATAGCAGAAGTCCTGCTAACAGACTCAAATGAGTCTAGGGAAGCACGAGTAAGAAACCAAGAGATATTTTGAATATGACTAAGCAGTGAGGAATAGTCTGCACTCTTGGGCTCTGAAAGAAAAGGAGTCAAAAGATGTAATTTCTTTGTGACCTCCTCAAGAGATAGACCCATATAAAAAATATATGAGAGAATTCTTGCTGAAAGCATGGATGTCTGGAAGGTTTGACGTCCAAAGGCATCTGGTGTCTTAGACTTACGACCTGGTGGATAAGAAGAGTGCTTTTTCTTACTCTTCATCCGCCTCATTGCTGATTCCACTACAATGGAATGATGAGGAAGTTGAGTCTTTTGAAACACTGGAGAGGGGGGCACCTGATATAGGAGATCAGTTGCTCTGGAAGGTGGGGGTACCCTTAAAGGTGCTTCCCATATTCCTAGAAGAAGATCCTGCAAGGAATGATGCAAAGGAAGCATTATGTTCTCCTTTGCTTCGGTAGAAACAGAGCCTTGTGTAAGATCATGTCCAGGGATAGGAATGGCAAGTGATCTTGCCATATCCAGGAGGAAACTCTGAAAAGAAGGATCTCCAAAGAGAACCTCCCTTGGACAGGTTAGATCTGAAGAACTAGCCTGGGCACCGAAGGATCTATCTGAGTATATAGGAATATAAGATCCTGCGCGGTGCAGTATGGAATCCTTAACGGATGGACGCTGGTACTGGGGGTCAGGACCAGCGACATTCAGTACCACACTGTCCATGCCAGGTATCGACTCCAAACTTGGTATAGAAGGGAGCGATCCTGTTGAAAGAAGCATGGAAGGAGCTGGCCACGATGCTACTGTGGATACCGGTACCGATACCGAACCGATACCAGAACCGAACCCGACACCGACATCGGAGCAGCAATCGGTGACAGCCCAATCGGTACCGAGGTAACCAAAAGCCTTCGGCGGTCACCCTCGGTACCCGGCGTCCGGTACCGATAGGTGTCGGTACCAAGACGTGTCGGTACCCAGTCTTCCAGACTAGAGATCGATTCCAGACTCGGCATCGAAGGAAGCGAGTCTATCGATGCAGGTCTGGAGGGTACCGACGTCAGTGGTAGTATCGGTGCTGGTACCGATACTGGAAAGTCAGTCTGGAACGTATCCACCGGTCCCGTAGGTACCGAGGACGCCAGATGCCGATCCCTGGTGAGGAGTGTTTCGTCCAACACCAGTGCCGATGCCGGGGTATCGGTACCGCTCGAAGCGGATACCAACACCGGGCATGGCTCAGGTATGTTCTGTGAGGGGTGAGCCCCAGGAACAACCTGAAACCCCATATAGGCTTTGGAGGCCGAAGACTCCCGCCGGGATTTTGAAGCCAATGGGCCCTCGAGGGCAAGGCCGGAGCCGTCTACATGCTGTGCATGAGACCTACCACTCGAGGGTTGGCTAGTCTTAACAGACTGTTTGTGGGTTACCTGATCCTGTGTAGAAGAAGAAATGGTCGGTGCCCTGAAGTTGGAAGGGAACCTCATATCGAGGGAAACTCGATGTTGAAAACCTCTTCTCACAATACTGTTGCCCGAGGGCTCCGGAGGAAAAAGGTCAGGACCCAAACAGGTTAGACACCAATTTTGGGAGTCTAAAAATAAAGTTGTACCGCCGCAGTTTGAACATTTCTTGGAGAAAGTGGCTGGCGGTTCCATGAAGGACATGGAGAGACCTAGAAGGCCTGAAAAACCTTAAGACACTCAGAAGAAAAAATATTCCCTTAAAAGGAAAAATTTTAAGAAAAGAAAAAAGAAACACCGGCGGTACCGGTGGCGTTGGGGAAGACAGCCACAACCACAAGAAAACTAAAGAATTAAAAGAAGAATTTTCTGCGGTGACAGGAGGACGTCCTGCCGGCTCCGCGGAAAAACAAAAACTGAGGAGAGGCAGTTGGGAAAGGCGGGAAGGCAGCACGCAGGCGTGGTGGGATGCTTCCAAAAGCTTTTTGATTGGACGCTGGGAAGCGTTCCCGCGCAGACTCCGTCGGTACCGACGTACCCATATGTGAAGACTCCTTCCTGCTTGTTCCTGGAGATATCCATAGTACTACCTTTTAACTTTCAAAAGGGAGACTATGATAAAATAAGGAAAATAGTTAAGAAAAAACTAAAAAGGAGTAGTGGCAAAGGTTAAAGATTTACATCAAGCATGGGTGTTGTTTAAAAATATTATCTTGGAAACCCAAACCAGCTGTATTCCATGCTTTAAGAAAAGTGGAAGGAAGTCCAAAAGCTGCCAGCATGGTTTAAAGGTCTAAGAGGCTGTTGTTGGCAAAAAAGCATCTTTCAGGAAATGGAAATGACAAAAACTGGAAACATCATATGCACTAGCAAGTTAGGGGCTATACATTTCAAGTGAAGGTAAGAGTTTGTGGCTTTTTAAATTACAGCTCTCTGCCTTGGAGCTCTTAAAGGGGTTTTGGTACATTTTTAAAACATTCTTTTTGATGCTTTAGTTTAAAAGGAAAAATATTTTAATGGGGTAGGTTTAAAACACTGCTTTAGTATCTTAGCTCTTTGAAGCTATTGACACCTAATCAGGAGTTAGTGGCCTTATTAGCTTGTGAAAGAACTGAGAGCAGCTGAGGTCTGCATAAACGGATTCAGAGCCCTGCACTGTTGAGGCATTCCTAACAGGGGCTATTAATTTCAAGCAAAGGTAAGAGTTTGTGGCTTTTTAAATTACAGCTCTCTGCCTGGGAGCTCTTAAAAGGGTTTTGGTACATTTTTAAAACATTCCTCTTGGTGCTTTAGTTTAAAAGAAGAAATATTTTCTTTAGTGGGGTAGGTTTAAAGCTCTGCTTTAGTATCTTTCTCAGCTCTTTGAAGCTACTGACACCTAATCAGGTGTTAGTTCCCTCCCTACCCCCCCAACTCCCTCCTACCCTTAGTGATTAGTCTTGCTTTATAGAGCACCTCCCCAATTAACTATACACAGGGACCTGGAACAGCACATTTTGAACATATTTAAAGAGATTTAACTGCTTTTTCTCTGAAAGGAGAGCTGGGAAACCGGCTGGTAATTTGGTAGATCTCTCTCTTTTGTTTAAACAGATACCTAAGCTCCACGAACTGAACAATGGCTGGGAAAAATCATATCGCTAAAGCTGTTGCCCCTGTTACAACTTATGCCTCTGTCCAGACAGAGGCCCCAATGCCAGTTGAAGGACCTGTTCCATATGCAGGGTGCCTGCATGCTGAAGCTCTCAGGAAACAAGTGGAGGAACTCAGAGAGGAGGAGGCAAGGCTGAGGAGCATTCAAGACAGTGAGAAGTACATTAATGAGATGCTTCTTGCAGCAACCAAGCTCTCCAGCAGAGGAGAAGATGGGTGCCTACAGAATGACGAAGGTTGGACACAAGTCACCAGGGCCTGCAGAAACACCAATCCAACTTCTCCAGCCCTTGAATTGAAGAACCATTATGCAGCCCTGGAAGTGGAGGAGATGAAAGCATCCCTGAAAAGGGAAGAACCAGAGCTCAAGTACCCCAAAGTTGCAGAATCAGTGACCACAAGGAAGCGAAGGGTAGTGGTAGTAGGTGAATCTCTTCTGAGGGGAACTGAGGCATCCGTCTGCCGACCAGATGATGTCCAGAGAGGTATGCTATCTGCCAGGTGGCAAAATAAGAGATGTTAGGGAGAGTTTGCCGAGATTCATCAAGCCCACTGACTATTACCCATTGTTGCTAATCCATGTCGGCAGAAATGATACTGTCAGGTATTCCTCTGAGCATATCAAAAGTGACTTCATGGCTCTGGGACAGAGAGTGAAACAAATAGCTGCACAGGTGGTGTTCTCTTTAATCCTGCATGTTGAGGATAAAGGCCAAGGCAGAGAAGCTCGCATCCTGGAGATGAATGCATGGCTGCATGGATGGTGTCATCGAGAGCGTTTTGGTTTCCTGGACCATGGGATGCTGTTCCAAGGGTTGCAGAGCAGAGCTGCTGTCCATCTGTCCAAGAAAGGTTGACGTATCTTCAGTAGCAGAATGGATAATCTACTGAAGAAGGCTTTAAACTAGATTCGTTGGGGATGGGTGAAGAAAGCCCGAAGGTAAGTGAAAGCCCCCAGGTAAGTGAAACATTAACACTAGAAGCCCCTCAAGGTATTTTACCTAGAAACCCCAAAGTGCGTCAATTGACTCATTATCACGACGACTGCGTTTAGCATGAAATGCAGATGTGAATTAATGTGAAGTTACTTATTTGTTAAATACGTGCAGTATGTGACGTCATTACATTATGTCATCGTGTGTTTATTGTTTGTAATGTCCGAGTAAAACTGTAAACAGTGATTGAGATACGCCACCTAGTGGGAACATGAATTTATACCTAGAAGCCCCAAAGTACATCAATTGATGCATAAAAGACAATTGAGTGCATCAATTGACGTACTTTGGGGCTTCTAGGTATAAATTCATTTTCCCGCTAGGTGGTGCATGTGTCATTAATTTTCGATGCACATATTTGAACATCTTGACCTTGTTAACAAAGTCATAGAACATGACTGACATGTTCTAGCAGTGGCGCTGGTATACAACTTCGAAGATGCATTTGCATCAATTGACGCACTTTGGGGCTTCTAGTGTTAAATACCTTTATGGAAATGTGTAAAAGGGGCAACATATGGAAAGCGGTATGTATAAATGCCCATAGCATGGGAAATAAGATCGCAGATGTTGAAGCTTTAATGGGAGTGGCTGACATGTATTTAGTGGCAGTTACAGAAACACGGTTCACAGAAAACCATGAATGGGATGTAACTATACCAGGCTATACTTTATTCAAAAAGGACAGGGTAGGAAGAAGGGGAGGGGGAGTGGCACTATATGTAAAAAATACTATTAAAGCTTTGGAAGTACAGAGCTTAAAAGGAAGAGAGGAGGCACTCTGGGTTAAACTAGAAAGAGGGAAAGAGAAATCTATTTGCATTGGTATGATATACAGACCTCCCTCACAAGAGGAAGAGGTGGATGGAGAGTTAATTGAAGACATACGCAGCATTGCTAGTAATGGGGAAGTGCTACTGATAGGGGATTTCAATATGCCAGATGTTGAACGGCACATTCCTGCTGCAGTATCATCTAGAAGTAAAGAGATCCTGGATTCTCTACAGGGAGAACTATTCAGGCAATTGGTAACAGACCCCACACGTGAAGGGGCCATACTGGACTTGATGCTTACCAATGGTGAAAGTGTTTCTGATGTTATAGTGGGAGATCATTTTGCATCAAGTGATCACCAGATGATGTGGTTCAGTATTAGGACTAGGACTGATAAAATCCATTCCAAAGCGAGGGTCTTAGACTTTAGGAAAACTAACTTTGCCAAGATGGGCCAATACCTCAGGGAGTCGTTAGCGGGATGGGAACAGCTGAGCGATGTAGAAAAACAGTGGGCAAAACTGAAAGGGGATATTTTAAGGGCAAACAACTTTTTTGTTAAAATGGTAAATAAAGGTAAAAGGAAAAGGAGACCGCTATGGTTTTCGAAACAAGTAGTTGAAAAGGTGAAGAAAAAGAGGGAGGCCTTCATGAAATACAAGAGAACACAGAGAGAGGAAGACAGGCATCTATATTTGGAAAAACTTAAGAGAAGCTAGCAAAGAAGTCAGGAAAGCAAAGATTCAAAAAGAGGAGGAAATATCCAATGCAATACAATGGGGGATAAGACATTTTTCAGATATGTTAGTGAGAAGAGGAAGGGCAAAAGTGGTATTGTCAGACTCAAGGGTGAAAAGGAGGAATATACAGAAGCTGATGAAGATAAAGCGGAATTGCTTAACAAATATTTCTGTTCTGTGTTCACAGATGAAGAACCAGGAACAGGAAAGCACCCACAAACAGGAACAGAAGCACTCAGAAAGCACCCACAAACAGGAACAGAAGCGAGGGGCATCTTGAAGAATTTTCAGAAGACTGTGTTTGTGAGAAACTAGCTAAACTTAAAGTAGACAAAGCAATGGGACCGGATGGGATATACCCTAGAATACTGAGAGAACTTGAGGACGTTCTAGCAACTCCACTGACTGACCTTTTCAATGCCTCGTTGGAGTCGGGAGTGGTGCCAAAGGACTGGAGAGAGGCTCATGTGGTGCCTTTACACAAAAGCAGAAGTAAGGATGTGGTTGAAAACTACAGGCCTGTTAGTTAAACTTCGGTGGTGAGTAAATTATTGGAAACGTTGCTGAAAGAGAGTGGGGCCAGACCATCTGCCTGCCTCCGGCCCAATCCGGGCTGTGGGAGGGGAGCAGCAGCTCCATTAATCTTGTGCCGCCGACGGCGGGAAGGACTCCATCGCTGGACTCCCGGTGAGTGGGGCCAGACCATCTGCCTGCCTCCGGCCCAATCTGGGCTGTGGGAGGGGAGCAGCAGCTCCATTAATCTTGTGCCGCCGACAGGCGGGCCCGCGCCTGTCGGGCCCGCGCCTGAGGGCCTCGCCAGAGGGCCCTTTGGTGTGGCCCTTAGGCGGGGCACCATATAGAATAGAATCGGAGCCCACATATAATGCCTGACCAGGTTTATTGTTGTATTGCATACCGTATACCTATGTAGGTCTCTCTCTAGAGTACAGGCTAGAGTTAGTCAGTCACCCTGCAACATTGTATACTATTCCTAGTTACTCTGTCTCCGAATACTATGCATCCTGTTCAATAGTGTTTACCAAATAGATACTATTCCAGTATTGCTCTAGCTACTCATTTAAATGATCACTTATTCTGCCTTTTTGTGTAGATATATATTTCAAACACTTCCTATTGCACACAGATTATCTAGTACCATTACACTAGCTCACACCTTACCTTCACCATGCTACCAAATTTTGCAACCTCATACCCCTTTACCCTTCCCCTCTGTTATATGTTAATAGCTTTAACTTATGATACTCTAGCCTTTACGTCACTCCACAACACTATTCCAATTCTTCACAGACCAGGGAATAGACCTTTTGGCATCCCCAACCATCAAACTGAACCACCACGGCGCCCACCTGGCCCACATGTGATCTATGTTGCCCTACAGCAGTACAACCCTCCTCAGAGCACACAGCCTCTCCATCCCTCTAACCTCAAATGCGCACTAATAAATGCGCGATCAATACGGAAAAAATGGCCAGCCCTAATAGATATTCTCTCAGCTCATAACCTCGATATCTTATGTGTCACTGAGACCTGGCTATCTGCCTCTGATTCTGTGCTCCTCCATCAGATTGTTCCCCCCAACTTCACAGTTCACTCATGTCACAGAACTGACCGCCGTGGCGGAGGGGTACTCATCTTATCCAAATCGGACCTTAGGTTCCAGCTTGTAGCCTCAAACAGCACACCGACCCTTGACTTTGTGACCATCACAAATAAGCAGGTCACTATCAATTTACTTTATAGAGCACCATCCTCCTCACCAGACGATTTAGCCACAATCATTGATCTGGCCTGTAACCCTACAAACCCACACTCCACAAATTGGGTTCTAGGTGATATTAACCTCCCAACCATTCAAGACAGCCACACTAATGCCTTTATTGATGCTCTCAATGAACTAGGCTATGTTCAGTTGGTCGACTCTCCTACTCATACAAAAGGTAACACACTGGACCTTATCTTTGCACCACAATCAGCTCTTACCCATTGGCACAATTCCTACCTAAATTCAATCACAGTACCATGGTCTGATCATGTCCTAATCCTGTTTCAGATGCCTATTCTCTCTAGATCTTCCAAGACATTACCAGCAGATGCACCCTCCCCAGAACACTTTAGACGCTTTCACCCTTTTAACAGAGAAGACATCCTAAAGAAGACCCAGAACCTACTTTGCCCTCCTGAAAAAAGCCTTGATGACATGGTCGACTCTTGGAACTCCTGCCTAGATGCTGTGATCCACTCTACTACCTCAATCAAAGCACCCCATAAGAAAAAGAATGCACCATGGTACTCCCCAGAGCTAAGAAAATCTCTCCTCCTCCTCAGACAACTAGAAAGACGATGGCGACGATCAAGATCAAACGAAAATCACGATGCATTCAAAACACAATTAGCAAGACATCGCTCATCCGTATCTTCCAGTATGAAAAAATATTACGCAGGCAGACTACAGCGCTCCCTCAACAAACCTCACGAGCTCTTCCACATTGTGAAAACCTTAGCAAAGGAACCTTCTCAGGGTGCTCTACCCCACCTAGATCCTCAGGAATATGCCAACTACTTACAAAGCAAAAGTAATCAGCCTGATCCAACCTCTATCCCCCCCACTTCAGCCAACACTCCCTACACTGTCCCTCCACCCTCACCTAGCCATCTCTCATGTGGGACTCAACACACTCTTTCATCCTTCACCACCCCAAATGACAGAGTCATTCAAGACACCATCTTAAAAATAAACCCCACAACATCACCTTCCGACCCTTGTCCAGCTTCCTGGATAAAGTCACTTCGGGCTGATCTCAGCCCATTTCTAGCTAAAATGATAGATGTATCGTTCTCTACAGGGACATTCCCTCACACTCTGAAGCAGACCTCCATCAGACCTCTCCTAAAAAACAGCAGGTTGGACCCCTCCTTGATGGAATCCTATAGACCCATCTCCAGCATTCCTCTCCTTTCGAAAATCATCGAAAAGATTACTCAACGGCAACTACAAGATTATCTTGACGCCAATGCACCCTTGCACCCATGTCAGCATGGATTTCGTGAATCACACGGTGTGGAAACCCTACTGACTTCCCTGTTCAACACTCTAACCATAGGCCTAAACAACATCAGACAAGGTTTTGCTTTAATCTTCATGGACATTGCCGCGGCGTTTGATACTGTTGATCATGATGTTCTCCTAGCACGTCTTAGAGAGAAGGGAGTTCATGGATCAGCCCCCTCTTGGTGTTCTTCATACCTCAGAGACCGTTGGCAACATGTTCGTTCTGGATCTTCAACCTCTGACCCCTTCCAGCAAACCAAAGGTGTGCCACAAGGTTCCTCCCTCTCCGCCTTGCTTTTCAACGTTTATATGCAGCCTATCTGTGACCTCATCCACTCTTTTAACATCAACTGCCTAGTCTATGCTGATGATGTCCTTATGTATATGCCATTCTCAACAGAACTCCTTGACCTCTCCCCACTAATCAAGTGCTTTGACGCGGTCACAGACTGGTTAAAATCACAAATGCTTAAGATAAATTTTAAAAAGACAGAAGTCCTCTTCGTGACCAGAAACCCTGCTTTCACCTCACCAGGGTCCATCAAGGTGCGTGACGCCGAGCTCCTCTGCAAGACTACAGTTAGATACCTAGGGGTTACGCTCGACCAACATCTCAATATGAAGGCTCATATCAGCAACGTAGCGAAATCCGTCTATCATAAAATCCGGACCCTTCGTCATCTGCGTCAACTGCTAGAACCAGATGACTTTCGATCAGTCTTTCAGGCCTTAATAATGCCCCACCTGGACTACGCCAATGCTATCCTACATGGCCTACCAATGAGCACGATCAACCCCTTACAATTGGCCATGAACTCAGCTGCAAGAATCCTTTATGGAGCCTCCAAGAGAACCCACATCACTCCTATACTGAAACAGCTACATTGACTCCCTATGCAGTCCAGGATCTCTTTTAAGATCCTAACTATGACTCACAAAGCAATCAATAACAACTCTGCATCTTCTATCACCGACCTGATTTCAATTACACCCCCTAATCGAGCAA
This sequence comes from Ichthyophis bannanicus, assembly GCA_033557465.1. Classification (NCBI taxonomy): domain Eukaryota; kingdom Metazoa; phylum Chordata; class Amphibia; order Gymnophiona; family Ichthyophiidae; genus Ichthyophis; species Ichthyophis bannanicus. Next base: position 40,257,866 of record CM066046.1, read on the forward strand.
GGAGATCAACTGCCTCCAACTCCCTTGTACTACCCAAGGCAATCACGAAGTGCTCTCAAGTCACCAGATCCAGAGCCTTCTCTTACTTTGCACCATCATGTTGGAATGCCCTACCAACAGGCATCAGAACCATCAGTGACCTCTCCCAATTCAGGAAGGCACTGAAGCATCACCTGTTCCTGCAGCACTACAATGTTTCAGACACCTTCTCATACCAACCTACCTACCTCTACACCCCAGGCCAACACATTAAACTCATGCACTCCATAGTCTTAACGCGCAGAGCTGCAATCTCACCTTGCTTCTCCTCTCATTAAGAAACATTAGCTGCATTTAGCTGCTTTGTACATAGTTGCTTTTTGTACATAGTTTTATTATGTTCTCTGTTTATGAAACCTGTTTAATGTATACCCAGTTCATTGTCCTGTTCATTGTAAGCACTGATCAATTTTTGTGACGTGTAGTTTCTGTTCATTGTAAACCGCACTGATGTCAAATAGCGCGGTATAAAAGAAACTGTAAATAAATAAATAGTGAGGTTTCTGGAATCCAGTGGCTTACAGGATCCGAGGCAGCATAGATTCACCAGAGGCAGGTCTTGTCAGACAAATCTGATTGATTTCTTTGACTGGGTGACCAGGGAGTTGGACCGAGGGAGAGCTCTAGATGTGGTGTATTTAGATTTCAGTAAAGCCTTTGACACTGTTTCTCACAGGCGACTTATAAACAAACTGAGCACCCTAGGGATGGACCCTAAAGTTACTGCTTGGGTTAGAAATTGGATGGGTGGGAGGCGACACAGAGTACAAGTAAATGGAGCTCACTCTGAGGAGAAGGATATTACCAGTGGTGTGCCCCAGGGATCTGTCCTTGGTCCGAACATCTTTGTTAGTGATATAGCGGAAGGGCTGCCGGGTAAGGTTTGCCTCTTTGCAGATGATACCAAAATCTGCAATAGAGTAGACACCCAGGAAGGTGTAGATAACATGAGGAGGGATCTAGCTAAGTTTGAAGAATGGTCTAGAATTTGGCAGCTGGGATTTAATGTTAAAAAATGTAAGGTCATGCATTTGGGCTGCAGCAATCCAAGGGAGCAATACAGTATACAGTATAAAGATAAAGTATAGGAGGTGAAGTACTTTTGTCCACTAAAGAAGAGCGGGACCTAGGCGTGGTTGTGTCTGATGATCTTAAAGTAGCTAAACAGGTAGAAAAGGCGACGGCAAAAGCTAGAAGGATGCTTGGGTGCATACGGAGAGGAATGGCTAGCAGAAAAAAGGAGGTGATAATGCCTCTGTATAAGTCTTTGGTGCGACCTCATTTGGAGTATAGTGTGCAATTCTGGAGACCGCACCTTCAAAAGGATGTGAACAGGATGGAGTCGGTGCAGAGGGTGGCTACTAAAATGATTAGTGGGCTTCATTATAAAGCATATTTATTTTATTTATTTATTTATTACATTTTCTTTTATACCGCGCTATTTAAGATCAGTGCGGTTTACAATAAACATTAAATCTACACATCTCAGTTTAGTGATTTGTGCTTACAATAAACAGGTAAAAATAACTTGGGTATACAATAAACAAGTTTCTTAACAGGGGGAACATGATAACTATATACAAGCCAGTTAATGTAACTATATACATGGTTAAGTGCATATGAGGACGGACTTAAGGATCTTAATATGTACACCTTAGAGGAAAGGCGGGATAGAGGTGATATGATTGAGACGTTTAAATACCTCCGTGGCATAAATGTTCAGGGAGAGAGCCTCTTTCAATTGAAAGCAAGTTCTGCTACGACGGGACATGGGATGAGGGTGAAGGGAGATAGATTCCGGAGTGATATGCGGAAATATTTCTTTATGGAAAGAGTAGTGGATCCGTGAAATAGTCTCCCAGTGGAGGTGGTAGAGATGAGGACAGTAACTGAATTCAAAAAAGCATGGGACCAACACAGAGGATCTCTAAAGGAAAAGTGGACTGTTGTTGTTGTTGATATGGAAGGACAGACTAGATAGGCCATGTGGTCTTTTTCTGTCATCATGTTTCTATGATTCTATGACTGGGTGACCAGGAGGTTGGACCGAGGGAGAGCCCTAGATGTGGTGTATTTAGATTTCAGTAAAGCCTTTGACACTGTTCCTCACAGACGACTTATAAACAAACTGAGCACCCTAGAGATGGACCCCAAAGTTACTGCTTGGGTTAGAAATTCGTTGAGTGGGAGGCGACAAAGGGTACAGGTAAATTGAGCTCATTCTGAGGTGAAGGAAGTTACCAGTGGTGTGCCCCAGGGATCTGTCATTGGTCCGATGATATAGTGAAAGGGCTGTCGGCTAAAGTTTGCCTCTTTGCAGACGGTACCAAAATCTGCAATAGACACCTAGGAAGGTATAGATAACATGAAGAAGGACCTAGCTAAACTTAAAGAATGGTCTAGAATTTAGCAGCTGGGATTTAATGTTAAAAAATGCAAGGTCATGCATTTGGGCTACAGCAATCCAAGGGAGCAATATAGTATAGGGGTGAAGTACTTTTGTCCACTAAAGAACAGCGGGACCTCGGTGTGGTTGTGTTTGATGATCTTAAAGTAGCTAAACAGGTATAAAAGGCAACAGCAAAAGCTAGAAGGATGCTTGGGTGCATAGGGAGAGGAATGACTATCAGAAAAAAGGAGGTTATAGTGCCTCTGTATAAGTCTTAGGTGCAACCTCATTTGGAGTTTGTGTGCAATTCTGGAGACTGCACCTTCAAAAGGATATAAACAGGATGGAGTCAGTACAGAGGGTGGCTACTAAAATGATTAGTGGTCTTCATTATAAAGCATATGAGAACAGACTTAAGGATCTTAATATGTACACCTTACAGGAAAGGCCGGATAGAGGTGATATGATTGAGACGTTTAAATACCTCCGTGGCATAAATGCACAGGGGGAGAACCTCTTTCGATTGAAAGCAAGTTCTGCTACGAGGGGACATGGGATGAGGGTGAAGGGAGATAGATTCAGGAGTGATATGTGGAAATATTTATTTACGGAAAGAGTGGTGGATCCGTGGAATAGTCTCCCTATGGAGGTGGTAGTGATGAGGACAGTATCTGAATTCAAAAAAGCATGGGACAAACACAGAGGATCTCTAAAGGAAAAAAAGGGACTGTTGTAGTTGTTGATATGGAAGGACAGACTAAATAGGCCATGTGGTCTTTTTCTGTCATCATTTTTTTCTGTTTCTATGTTTCTGTTGATAAGGCAGGCAAATGGAGAATTTGAGAAGAAGCTTGCTGTGGAAGCAAAAATGCATAATAAAGACTTTTTCAAGTACATTCACAGTAAAAAAACCTGTGACAGAGTCAGTTGAAACATTAGATGATAGAGGGGTAAAAGGAGCACTAAGAGGCGACAAGGCCATAGCGGAGAGACTGAATGAATTCTTTGCTTCAATCTTTACTGAAGAACTGAAGATGATGTAGGGAAGTTACCCATAACTGAGATGGTATTTAAAGGTGATATATCAGAAGAATTAAAAGAAATAATTGATAAACAGGGAAGATGTATAACAACTATTTAATAAACTAAAGAGTTGCTTCTTGCTATGCCCTTCTCCTCTATTGCAAACTCCAGATTCCGCTCTTTTCACCTTGCTGCTCCTTACGCTTGGGATAAACTTCCTTTGTCTATACATCAGGCATCTTCTTTGCCCCTCTTCAAACTCAAGTTAAAAACTCATCTTTTTGCCTCTGCCTTTGGCTCTTGATTTTGCTGTTCTCCTTCCTTCCCTTCTTTTATTTCACCTTTCTTTCTTCCTCTTACACTTGTTCTTACCTCTTTCCTTTGTCCTGTCTCTCCTGCTGTTGTTTCTTTGCCCTTGTTCTTATCTTTTTCTACTCCTTTTCTTGCTTTGTCCTTTTAGATTGTAAGCTCTTTTGAGTAGGGACTATCTTTTTGTGTTTTCATTGTACAGCGCTGCGTGCACCTGGTAGCACTTTATAAATGCTTAGTAGTAGTCGTAATTGAAAGAATAAATATGATATTGCAGACTTACTATTAGTAATCTGTGAACTATTATTAAAATCATCTCTAATACCTGAAGATTGGCAAATGGCCAATGTAACCCCAATTTTTAAAAAGGATTCTAGGGATGATCCGGGAAACTACAGACCAGTGAGCCTGATGTCAGTACTGGGCAAAATGGTAGAAACCATTATAAAGAACAAAATTACTGAACATGTAGATAGTCATGGTTCAATGGGAATGCTTTAGTCAAGGAAGGTCTTGACTTACTAATCTGTTATATTGTTTTGAAGGCATGAATAAACAGGTAGACAAAGGTAAGCCAGTCAATATAGTGTACCTGGATTTTCAGAAAGCCTTTGACAAGGTCCCTCATGAGAGACTTTTGGTAAAATTAAAAAGTCATGGGATAGGAGGCAGTGTACTATTGTTGATGAGGAACTAGTTGACCATTTCTGCTTCCATTGCTGGAATTGTCTGTTGCAAGCCTGCTCACAGGGCGGGGCTAATTAAATTACCTTACAGCCTGTCCACAAGTACCTGATCAACTCTAGTCTTCACAGCTTCCAGCTTCCACACAGCTAAGCTTTCAGCCTTCTATCTTTTGCCTGCTTTGTCTGCTAATATAGAATTTCACTGTTGGATATACATTCATTTTTGGGAATATTCTGACTGCCTACATTCCTTGCGTAGCCTTTAAATCAGATATCTGAGAGGAGGAAGTGACGTCACCGGGGATGGCGGCGGTGTAAGGGCACCGCTCCGGAAAACCCTGCCAGATAAATAAAAAAATAGCGATCCTCCAGTGCACCCACACCCCGCTGACCGTAAGTGTGCTGGCCGAGAGCGGCGGCACGGCGGAGGCTGAGTGTGGAGCAGCGAGCCGCAGCGGGGAGTACCGATATAGTGAGGGCGTGGAGGAGGAGAAGAAGGGAGCAGCAAGACGAGACAGAGCAGGCCGCAGGCACAGCACCAGAGCAAAGGAGGCAGCAGAACGAGCGGCAGTGAAGGGCGGAAAGGAGTGACAGCTGAGTGAGTGCCACCGGTGAGTGGAGAGTCTGGGAGTGCAGCTGGGCTGGGCTGCAGTGAGGCTGGGTGGTGGAGACCCTTAAGAGCACGGAAGCGTGGAAGCCGCATGGAAGACAAGATGGCCGGATGAGTAAGCACATGGAGAGGAGTGCATGGCAAAGTTGGAGTAAGAGGCAGAGCAGACAGGCGCAAGTGAAGATGGAGACAAGCAGCTGAAGGGAAAGTGGCAGAAATAGGCTGGATCTACACCGTGGACAACAAGACAGATAAGTGAAGTCTGAAGTGATCAATCTGAAGAGTCAGGGGAAGGGAAAAGAAGACACAGGAGGAAAAAAAATAAAAAAATTTATCCAGGAGACAAAGAGTAATGAAGGCCAGAGACGGAAGGAGGAGTAGAGGGTGCCTTGCTGCAGGAGAGTATGGATACGCGGAGGAAAACGATGGACTTGAGAGAATATGCTTTTCAAAGCAGGGGTGAGGGGAGGGGGGCACTGGTGATCATATTACTGTGGAGAAAACACAGTTACTTACCTGTAACAGGTGATCTCTGGGAACAGCAGGAATAAGTCTTCACATATGGGTACGTCGGTACCGACGGAGCCTGCGCGGGAACGCTCCCCAGCGTCCAATCAGAAAGCTTTTGGGAGCATCCCACAGCGCCTGCGTGCTGCCTTCTCGCCTTTCCAACTGTCTCTCCTCAGTTGAGTTTTATAGCTGAGACAAAGAGGGAGAGAGAGGGAAAGGAAGAGAGATAGAGAGAGACAACTCCTAGGGGAGGAGGGTGGGTTGTGAAGACTTATTCCTGCTGTTCCCAGAGATCACCTGTTACAGGTAAGTAACTGTGCTATCTCCAGGAACAAGCAGGAATGAGTCTTCACATATGGGGACTCCCTAGCTTTTGATGCCAGGGAAAGAGCCCATAAGTTGTGTGTCCCTGGGACAGGGCTGCACTTCCCCACCTGGATCTCTGGCATCCCATGAGGGATGGTGGGTAGGAGTTGATTAAGTATGGAACAGGTGTTTGAGAACAGCCTGACCAAACAAGGCATCCTGGAGTGAGTCCTTGTCCAAGCAGTAATGGGCTGTGAAGGTATGAACTGAGGCCCAAGTGGCTGCTCGACAAATGTCGTCAATAGACACAGAGTTCAGATGAGCCATTGAGGCTGCCATGGCTCTCACATTGTGAGTTGTGACATGGCCCTCCAGAGAAATGTTCTTGCTCTGATAGGCGAAAGAAATACATTGGGCAATCCAGTTGGAAAGTGTTCTCTTGGAGACTGGTTGTCCCAAATGAGAAGGATCAAAAGCAACAAAGAGTTGAGAAGACTCTCTATGTTGTTGTGTCCTCTGTAAGTAAAAAGCTAGAGCTCTTTTACAGTCCAGGGTATGAAGATTCCTCTCTGCACTTGATGCATGAGGTCCTGGAAAAAAGACAGGTAGGTAGACCTCTTGGTTGAGGTGAAAAGGCGAGACCACCTTAGGCATAAAGTGTGGATTAGTCCTAAGGACCACCTTGTCATGATGGAACCTTGTATAAGGTGGATTAGCTACTAGTGCTTGCAATTCACTGATGCGGCGTGCTGATGTGATTGCAATGAGAAAGATAACCTTCCAAGAAAGGTATTTCAAGGAGGTAGTAGCTAAAGGTTCAAAAAGCAGCTTCATAAGCTGACCAAGAACCAAATTTATGTCCCATGCCACCGGAGATGGTCTAATGGGAGGCTTTGTTAAAAGGAGGCCTCTCATGAACCTTGCTACAAGGGGATGAGAGGAAACAGCTTGTCCATTTAGAAGCTTGAGGGAAGCTGCAATAGCACTCAGATGGACTCTTACTGAATTTGTCTTAAGGCCTGCATTAGACAGATGAAGGAGATACTCCAGCAACATTTCCAGAGGTATGGCACGGGGGTTAAGACCCTTTTCAGAACACCAGATGGTAAACCTTTTCCACTTGAAGGCGTAAGAACGTCTAGTGGAAGGTTTTCTGGAAGCATAAAGAACATCTTTCACTTGTTGAGAAAGATGAAGATCCTGGAGATCTAGGCCTTCAGCAACCAAGCCCTCAGATGCAGAGAGAGGAGGTCTGGAGAGAGGAGGTCTGGAGCAGACCCTAACTCTAGGGAGGGAGCTTGAGAGAGATGTAGAAGAAGAGGGTACCACACTTGCCATGGCCAATGTAGAGCTATGAGGATCATGTGGCCTCTGTCTCTCTGAAGCTTGAACAGGGTTTTGGGAATTAGGGGAATGGGTGGAAAGGCATACAGGAAGTCTTGACCCCAATGAAGGAGGAAAGCATCCCTTGCCTGAGCCCCCTGAGCTGGAGTTCTGGAACAGAACCGGGGAAGTTTGGCATTCCACAGACTTGCAAAGAGGCCTATGTCCGGGGTTCCCCAAATTTGAAAAATCTTGGATACTTGGTCCATATGTAGGGACCACTCGTGTGGAAGCAGAACTCGACTGAGTCTGTCTGCCCAAGAGTTTTGAACACCTGGAAGATAGACTGCCAGAAGATGAATGTGATGCTCTCTGGCGAGGGCCCAGTCGCAGAGCTTCGTTGCAAAGAGACAGAGAGACAGTTCCTCCCTGCTTGTTTATATAGAACATGGCTACCTGATTGTCCGTGTGGACAAGGACTGTCTTGTGGCTGAGCAGGGTGTGGAAAACTCGCAGAGCAAGGAAGATTGCTCTGAGTTCCAAGAGATTGATATGTAGACACGTCTCCTGTGAGGACCAGATGCCCTGGGTGGAGAGGTCCTGAAGATGAGCTCCCCAGCCCATTGGAAAAGCATCTGTTGTAAGAGCTGCCTGGGGTAGAGGCTGTTGAAAGGGAGACGCCAGCAACAGGTTTTGAGGGGACTTCCACCACTGGAGGGACAAAATGAGGCGACTTGTGTTTGCTATTTTGTCTGACAGGCAGCCTAATGCCTGGGTCCATTGGGTAGATAAAGTCCACTGAGCTGCTCTCATGTGAAAGCGAGCATATGGTACCACATGAACGGTGGATGCCATGTGGCCTAGCAATTGTAAGATTTCTCGAGCAGTTAGTAGGGGTTTTGACTCTGCTTGAGAAGCTAACTGCATCAAGCGAAGGCAACGGGCCTGAGGAAGATAGGCCCTTGCCCTTGTGGTATCCAGCAACGCCCCTATAAACTCCAGGGACTGAGTAGGGATCAAATTGGATTTTGGGATGTTTATTACCAGCCCTAAATATTGAAGGATACGCATTGTGCAGGTTAGAGCAGTCTTGGTCTCTGACTGAGTGGGAGCTCGAATGAGCCAGTCGTCCAGATAGGGGAAGACAAATATTCCCAGGGTGTGCAGAAAAGCAGCAACCACTGCCATGCATTTCGTGAACACCCTTGGTGCAGAGGCCAGGCCAAAGGGGAGCACTCTGTATTGATAGTGCTTCTCCTGGAAAAGGAACCTTCTGTGAGTTGGATGGATGAGAACATGAGTGTACGCATCCTTGAGATCTAGAGAACAAAGCCAATCCTGACTCTGAAGGTATGGCAGCAGAGTTCCTAGAGAAACCATCTTGAATTTTTCTTTGACTAGGAATCTGTTCAACTCTCTGAGATCTAAAATGGGTCTGAAGCCCCATGTTTTCTTTGGGATAAGAAAATAGGGGGAGTAGAACCTTGTGCCCTGTTGTTGAGAAGGCACTTCCTCTATTGCCCCCTGGGCTAGAAGAGTGGCAACCTCCTGCTCTAATAGGCTGAGGAGAGAGGTTGGAGAATTGAACTGGTGCACTCTTGTGAGAGGGGGCAAGCTGGAAAAATGAAGTTTGTACCCCTCTCTTATGATGGAGAGTGTCCAATGCTCTGCTGTGATTTGCCCCCATCTGGGAGCAAAGTGACATAACCTTCCTGGAATGGTGGAGGGCTCTGGTCCTTCTAGAGCCAGGAAGGCTAAGTTCTCTAGCAGAAAGTCAAAGGCCCTGAGGGGGACTGAGATTGCTGGGCTGGAGCAGGCCTCGCAGCCTTTGCCTTGGTCTGTTTGGAGGATTGCTGACGTTTGGAAGGGAACTGAGATGCAGAAGATGCTCTCTGACTATAAGCAGGATAGGATCTTCCCTTTTTAGAAAAAGGTGTTTTCTTGAACAACCTTTTCTTAGCAGGAGCAGCTGTATAGATTTGGATAGTCTATCCAAAGCAGAATTTTCAGCATCCATCTGATTGGCTTTTGCTTGCCAATCCTTACCAAACAGATTCTCACCTGTAACAAGGGATATTTCCCAATTCATCTTGGACCCAGATCTCCAAATCAGATGCTTGAAGCCAAGCAATCCTACATGCACCTATAGCTATAGCTGAGGCTCTGCTTACGCATTCAAGGAGTCGAAAGCTGCACGGTTGGAGAATTTGGAGATATCCTGGGCATGTTTGAGCCCAGTGAGAAATTCTTGCCTTTTATTGTCAGACATAAAAGGACTTAAAGTCTGCAAATGGTCAGTGATTTCTTTTAAGAACATTCCCATGTAGAGACTATAAAAATTAATTCTCGCAGCAAGCATGGAAGACTCTTCTACCAAAAGCATCCAGGGTTCTACATTCACGTCCTGGAGGATTAGAGGCATGTCTCTTGGCACTTCTAATCTTTCTCATTGCAGACTCAACCACAATAGAGTGGTGAGGAAGCTGAGTTTTATGGAAACCAGGACAAGGAGGGACACGATACATGGTGTCCAACCTGAGAGAATGAGGAGAGGTGGTTAGAGGTGCTTCCCACATCCTTAACATGAGATCATACAGAATCTCATGAATAGGTAAGGTAGCTGCCTCCTTAGGAGTTTTAGGATATTGTAAAATATCTAACTCCTTAGCTCTAGGCTCTGGGGCCACTGTAATAGAGAGGCCCCAAGCCACCTCTCTGATAAAGTTTTGAAAAGACAAGTCCTCTGGAGGAGACATCCTTCATTTAGGAGAGGACTCCTCCCTGTGGAAGAAGCATCACTGCATCGACAGACTCTTCAGAATCCTCAGAGGAATCGAAGTATCGTCTGTCGGGATGCTCTTGCAAAGCCTGATACCCGTACCGACTGGGATCGGTATCGGGAATCACCGGTACAGGGGTATCGGTACCGGAGGGCTGCAGAGGGCAGAGTACCGGCATAGCGGACACCGATGCCGATGTCAACGCCACCGGTACCAGGATCAGTGCCAATGGCGATGCTGGAGCCGGTACCGGCTGAGTAGTCTGATGCGGTACCACGGGCGTCGATGCCACAAGGAAAGCCACCAGACTGCGTTCGATGGACAGAATCCTCTGATCCATCGACGCTGCCAATGCCTGGAAGTCGATACCGGTGGAAGCCACCGGTACCCCAGAGCATGGCACCAGGAGATCTGTCGAGGCCACGCCATCGAGATCATCCTGGAACCCCGATGATGATGCTTTAGAGGCCAAAGCCTCCCGCTGGGGTAATTTTGCCGGTGCAGAATCCTCGAGGGCAAGGCCAGAGGCATCTCGATGCTTAGAAGGAGATTTGCCCTTCGAGGACCGGCTGGATTTATGTTTAGTTACCTGAGATCCATGTGAGGACGAAGCAGCAGCCCTGGAAGACGTCGATGCTACCGAAGCCGCATCAGAGGGAAACAGGGTACTGAGCTTGGCAGCTCGGTTCTGTCGACCTCTCTTAGACATCATAGAACAGGACACACAATCTGTAATGGAATGGTCAGGGCCTAAACATTTTAGACACCAGTCATGGGTGTCGGTGACGGAGATAGTGTCGCCACATTTTGTGCACTTCTTAAATCCTGAGGCAGACTTTTCCATTTTTAAGGAAAAAGGTTTTGGGCCTAAGGCCCAAAACTGAAGTGCACCTGAAGAAAATAAATGGAAAAAAGGTTTGTTTGTTTGTTTTTTTTTTAAAGAAAAGAACAACGACCGGCGGTACCGGTACAGCGTTGAAGAAGGCAGACGCGACAGAAAAGAAATAAAGAAAAAATAAGGAAATTCTTCTGCAGTGACAGGAACACGACCTGCTGGCTCCGCGGAAAAAGAACAACTGAGGCGAGACAGTTGGAAAGGCGGGAAGGCAGCACGCAGGCACTGTGGGATGCTCCGAAAAGCTTTCTGATTGGACGCTGGGGAGCGTTCCCGCGCAGGCTCCGTCGGTACCGACGTACCCATATGTGAAGACTTATTCCTGCTGTTCCTGGAGATTAAAAGTACCGCAGCAGAACAGATGGCGCCAGGAGAGGGGTCGACAAGTAAAAGCCCTGGGGAGCATGGAAAAGAGGCGCTCAAGGATATCTCCCGAATGGAGCTAAAGGAATGGTTTCTGGAAATAAAGAAAGAAGTACAAGCTGTGAAAACTGAGCTTGGTGAACTTATTGGGACTTTGAAAGATGAGATACTGGAATTGACACACACAGCGGGGGAACATGAAAACAGGCTGCAAAGGTTGGAGCAGCAGCAAGACGAAAACCAGCAGGCGATCAAGGAATTAGAAAATAGACAAACAGAGATGCAATATAAAATGGAGGCCTTGGAAAATAGGTCACGTAGGAACAATTTGCAGATAAGGGGAGTGCCAGAGGATATGGAATTCCAAGACAGCACGAAAGTAGCAGCCTCCATCTGTTCGGAAATACTCAGGAAGGGGGGCGAAGATGTGGGCCCTGAGGAGATGGCTTTGGATAGAGCGCATAGAGCTTTAGGAGTGGTGAGAGTCAATAGACCCAGAGACATTATTATCTGCTTTACTGGATATAAAATGAAAGAACGGGTGGTGACAAAAATAAGGACCTTGGGAGCATTCACTTGGCAGGGATATCCTGTCTCGATATATGAGGACTTGTCTATCGGAACATTACAAAGGCGGAGAGCTATGCAACCTGTGACACAGACCTTGAGGAATAGGGACGTTCGGTATCGGAGGCTGCACCCTTTTGGGCTCTCATTTACCATAAAAGGGAAAACTTGGAGAGTACAAACGATGGAAGAGGCAGCAGCGGCGATGCAGGAAGCTGGGATGGGGATTGAGAAACATCCCAATGGCACATGAGTGGACCATACCGAAAAAGAGGTAGAAAACCGGCTAAGTGGAAATGAGCAGCAAGACCTGAGGAAGGGTCGGACCACAGACCGCAAAGAAAGAGCTAAGAGATGATGGACAACAATGGAAGAGAGCAAGAAAACGGCCGTGGGGGACGGGAGGGGCTGGATAATTGAAGAGGTTGACGGTTAATGAGGGGGGTGAAGTGTACAGTTTATCCATTGTTGTAATTGAAGGTTAAGTGCTGATAATGATTGTAAATTGTTTATTACGACTTGTGGTGATGTTTAAGATAGAGGTATGGGGGAGTAAGGATGTTGAGGAGGTGGGAGGGTGAGGGGGTGGGAAAGTAGTGAAGGTATTAAGGGACTGCAGCAGAGGGGATGGAGGGAAGGGGAGGCCGAAGGTGGAAGGGCAGGTGGGGGGAGCAGGGGACACACTACTCTAATTACTCCTGGTTAAGGAGGGAGGACTTGGGGGAGGGAAGGGATGGGAGAAAAAGTGAGGGAGGGGAGAAGGAGGTTGAAATAGGTGACATTACATGGACAGACCATGCACCTGTAACTGTGATTTTCAATGTAGGGGACGAGGAGAAAGGGCTGAAATTTTGGAGATTAAATGATTCCCTATTAGAGGATGAGGGTATTGTGGGAGAGGTACGAGCAGATATTCAAGAGTACCTGGACTTCAATGATATAGGAAAAGTACAACTGAAAACGGTATGGGATGGCTTAAAGGCTGTCATCCGGGAAAGCTAATAAAAATAGCAACAAGAAAAAAAGAAGGAAAAGCATAAGTTGGAAGTGGAATTGATAGGGCAATTACAGCAATTGGAGGCAAGACATTAAGGATAATGGCGTAACGGCTAAGTTGATAAAAGTGAGAGCAGAGCTTAGTCAGCTGAGAGGACAAGAAATTGCATTCCAGCTCAGGGTACTGAAGCAAAAATATTTTGGAGGAGGAAATAAAGCAGGGACGTTATTGGCCAGTAGGATGAGGACAGCGACAAGCCGCATATATCGAGGAGATTCGGGATGCTAAGAGGGTGATGGTGCATGACACGAAAGAGATCAGTACAGTATTTTGGCAGCCCATATGAGTCTCCTGAGATGGTGGAAGAATGTGGAAGTACCGCCGTTGAAGGTGGTGGTGAGTAAGTTGGAGCAGCTGTGGGGTTTGTGTGTGATTGAAGAACATCAACGCCAAACGGTCCGCACGCATCAAAAGGTGTGGCAGTGGTATGAGCATTGGAGAGGGCAGGGAGTGGAGCGAGTATGGGGGGAAGTTGAAGGGGAGTAGGGAACGAACGAGGAGTATGAGAAGGGGTGGAAGGGGGTGCTTGGGAATCAGGGGGGGAGGGGAAAGGATGATGGGGTGGGAGAATGGGAGGGAGGGGGTAGAGGAGGGGGGAGAGAGGTTGGGGGGACTATGGGTGAAGTAGATAAAAGGGGGTAAATGGATAGGAGTGATTAAAGGTGTAAGTACGGAAGAGAATTGAAATGGGGTTGGGGGAGGGATGGGGTCAAGGGCGATGATGTTGTTGTAAGGGTCTGGGTTGGGGTTTAGATGGGTGGGGGGTAGGGTGGGTAGATATCTGTTAAAAATGGTACATGCTATGAAACAGTTGCATTATTGGAGTGTAAATGTTTGAAAATAATAAAACTTTAGATTACAAAAAAACAAACAAACCAGATATCTGAGTGTCCTTCAGTTCATGTAAGGCCTACTGGACAGGGACACTTAGGTTCCTGCCCACCCTACCTCTCACCCCACCCACCCCAGGGCTGCATTGCCTATATAGTGCTCACATACATTGACATCTCCTTCTAGGACCGCTTAATCAGCATGTCGTGTATTCAGTGCAATAACTGAGGTGCTTTCATTCTGAGAAGAATCATTTGGAACCTAAGAGCTTGTCCTATATGCCTCAAGTTAGCTGCCATGCATCTACAGATCCCCATCTCCCTCCCCAGATGACCTCTCAACAATAATCGACCTTGCCTGCAATACCAAGAACCCGCATACACCAAACTGGATCATGGGCGATTTCAATCTGCCTGCCCTCCCAGACGCTCAACTCCAGTGCCTTCCTCGGCGCGCTTAACGAGCTGGGCTAAAACCAAGTAATCAATGCGCCCACTCATTCAAAAGGAAACAAGCTGGACCTGATCTTGGCCCTGCAGCCGGCCACAGGCCCGAACCATACGCTTGCCCTAGCCATCACGTCAGTCCCATGGTCTCATCACAGCCTACGGAAGGGCTGTTGGGTAAGGTTTGCCTCTTTGCAGATGATACCAAAATCTGCAATAGAGTAGACACCCAGGAAGGTGTAGATAACATGAGGAGGGATCTAGCTAAGTTTGAAGAATGGTCTAGAATTTGGCAGCTGGAATTTAATGTTAAAAAATGTAAGGTCATGCATTTGGGCTGCAGCAATCCAAGGGAGCAATACAGTATAGGAGGTGAAGTACTTTTGTCCACTAAAGAAGAGCAGGACCTAGGCGTGGTTGTGTCTGATGATCTTAAGTAGCTAAACAGGTAGAAAAGGCGACGGCAAAAGCTAGAAGGATGCTTGGGTGCATACGGAGAGGAATGGCTAGCAGAAAAAAGGAGGTGATAATGCCTCTGTATAAGTCTTTGGTGCGACCTCATTTGGAGTATAGTGTGCAATTCTGGAGACCGCACCTTCAAAAGGATGTGAACAGGATGGAGTCGGTGCAGAGGTTGGCTACTAAAATGATTAGTGGGCTTCATTATAAAGCATATGAGGACAGACTTAAGGATCTTAATATGTACACCTTAGAGGAAAGGCGGGATAGAGGTGATATGATTGAGATGTTTAAATACCTCCGTGGCATAAATGTTCAGGGAGAGAGCCTCTTTCAATTGAAAGCAAGTTCTGCTACGAGGGGACATGGGATGAGGGTGAAGGGAGATAGATTCAGGAGTGATATGCGGAAATATTTCTTTACGGAAAGAGTAGTGGATCCGTGGAATAGTCTCCCAGTGGAGGTGGTAGAGATGAGGACAGTAACTGAATTCAAAAAAGCATGGGACCAACACAGATGATCTCTAAAGGTAAAAAGTGGACTGTTGTAGTTGTTGATATGGAAGGACAGACTAGATAGGCCATGTGGTCTTTTTCTGTCATCATGTTTCTACGTTTCTACTAAGATTCCAAATGCCCTCACATCTGGATCATACAAACAACCATACCACAGCTGATGCCTGCCCAACACCAAAAGCACGATTCCAGCCCTTCGACAAGGAAGAGATACTCAGCAAAACTCTACCACTCTTTGACCTCACAGAGTCTAGCCTCGAGGAAATGCTCTCCCCCTGGAACAATAATCTCAGCTCCATTGCCCACCGACCAATTGTGGACATACCACCAAGGAGAAGAAAGACTGCTCCGTTGTACTCTCCCGAGCTATGGACATCACTCTGCTACCTAAGGAAGCTTGAAAGAAGATGGCGATGTTCACGCTCCACTGATGACCTGGGCACTTACACCTCCCACCTGAAGAAACACCGTGTGGAAGTCACGGAGAGAATGAAACAATACCACTCAGAAATTCTGCAGCGCTCCCTGAACAAACCGCAGGACTTATTCAACCTGGTGTGGACCCTCACAAAAGAACCTTCCCCCACCCAACTAAGCATGCCACAGCCACAGGAATTTGCAGACTACCTACAGTCGAAAACAATCCAGACTGACAAAGCTACACCACTCACATCTGTGCACGGATCACGCCACCCAACGCCTCTACCCACCTTCTCAACACCATCAGAGAAAGGCATCGAAGACACCATCACCGCTATTACCACCACCACAGCTCCAAATGATCCCTGCCCAGCATTCTGGATAAAAGCACTGCGCAAAGAATTCAGCCCATTCCTGACCAAACTCATGGGTCTATCCTTCTCAATGGGCTCCTTCTCACGAAGCTTGAAGCAAACATCCATTAGGCCACTTCTAAAAAACAGCAAACTTGACCCCCAGAAGGTGGATTCTTACAGGCCAATCTCAAGCATCCCACTAATGGCCAAAATAATTGAAAAGGTCATCCAACAACAAATCCAATACCATATTGAGACCACCGCTCCCCTCGACCCATGCCAACACAGATTCAGGGAATTGCACGGAGTTGAGACACTCCTGACCATTCTCTTCAGCACACTAATCACTGGATTGGACAACAGCAGACGAGGATACGCCCTAATCTTCTTGGACATTGCCGCAGCATTCGACTCCATCGACCATGAACTGCTCCTAGGGCGCCTTGCAGAGAAAGGGATCCAGGATACAGCCTTAAGCTGGTGGAAATCATACCTGTCAGACAGATGGCAACATGTATGGACCGGCCGCACGACCTCCAAACCGTTCCAACAAAAACTGGGCATACCACAGGGCTCCTCTCTCTCAGCACTATTCTTCAACATATATATGCAGCCCATCTGTGCACTCATCCGCTCCTTCGACATCTCATGCCTCGTATATGCTGACGACATGCTACTCTACATGCCATTCTCAACCGACCAGCCGGACTTCTCTCCACTAACTACCTGCTTCGATGCTGTCACTGACTGGCTCCACACTCAAAACCTCAGAATAAACTGCAAGAAAACTGAGGCGCTATTCATCACCAGGAACCATGCTTTCACTCCTCCCGCATCACTAAAAGCAAGATGCGCCGAGCTCCAAAGTAAGCCCATGATCCGCTACCTAGGGGTCACACTAGACCAACAGTTGGATATGAAAGCCCACATAAACAACACTGTCAAGGCAGTATACCACAAAATACGGACAATCCGGCATCTACGACCCCTACTGGAGCCAGACGACTTCCGGACAATCCACCAAGCCTTGGTAATCCCCCACTTCGACTACACCAACTCAATCCTACAGAGATTCCCAAAAAATAAGCTGAACCCACTTCAGCTTGTAATGAATGCAGCTGCCAGAATACTACATGGAACCGCCAGGAGGGACCATATAACCCCAATCCTGAAACACCTCCATTGGCTGCCGGTCCACTGCAGACTCACCTTCAAAATTCTGCTGTTGACTTTCAAGGCCATCAACAGCCTCACCTCCTCCTCCATCACGGACCTCGTCCTCCCCACTCCCTCAAACAGAGTCAGAAGGTCAGTCGCTGCCAACACACTGAGTATCCCTAGCAAAATCACAAACTGCTCTCGAGCAACAAGAAACAGAACCTTCGTGTACTATGCACCCACATGTTGGAATGCCCTCCCGCCTGACATCCGGGCCATTACTGACCTTACCCAATTCAGGAAGGCTCTGAAACACCACCTTTTCCTCCAGCACTACGCGCACAACGGGGACACACAACATCCAGCAATACGCAACCACCAAGACAGCCGCTCCAAAACACTCACAACACACAGTCTCAGCCCTGTACATTAGCACTCCATCACCCTGGTATGCACACGTATATAGTCAATGCTTAGCGCCTGTATATAGCCTGCGTAGCCTACATATAGTTACTTAAATGAGTAGCCAAGCTACTGTGTAGCCTGTACATAGTTTCCCCAGTTAATCCAAGTTGCAAAACCTGTTCTTCGTAAGTACAGTGCGGGCGCTGCCTGCACTGTACAAATTTGCTGTTGACTGTAAACCGAGCTGATTTTAAAGAGCGCGGTACAGAAAATACTGTAAATAAAATAAATAAAAATAAATAAATGCATAAAGAATTGACTCTACTAAGGGAAGAACTAGCT
Source organism: Ichthyophis bannanicus (assembly GCA_033557465.1). Lineage (NCBI taxonomy): Eukaryota > Metazoa > Chordata > Amphibia > Gymnophiona > Ichthyophiidae > Ichthyophis > Ichthyophis bannanicus. The sequence goes on from CM066046.1 coordinate 40,275,655, forward strand.
GCAAAGAAACACACTCTTCTAGGATACAAACCAAAGTCCACCACCACTCCCAAAAAGAATCAAACATCCCAGGAACAAATGGATCACAGTGGGCTCTGGTAGATTGCGACCTGTAATGCAGAGACACCCTATACATCAAGAGATATCCCTGCATAATGCCTTCTCTGCTTTGTTTAATGAGGATGACCAATCCATGGAAACTTAAGGGCCCTTAAATGAGACAGTCAATGCCCAATCTACTGATAAAGCACCAAATATGATGAAAAAAATCACAAAACAGAAAACTACTACTACTTGGAGATTCCATCATCAGAGGCACCAACTTGGGAACATAGTTGAAAGGAGAGAAGATAGTCAAATGCCTTCCAGGCTCTTCAGCCAGCAGGAATACAAACCAAATATACTTAGCGCAGAAAGTGAGCACTCCAAAATTGATGTTGTCATCTACTTGGGTCAAAATGACCTGGCTAGAAACAGTGCCTCTGCAGTTCAAAGGGACATCCAGACTCTGGGAGAGAAACTCAAGCCCATTGTTAACACTGTAGCATTCTCAGAAGTTCTACCTGTTCATGGTAAGCGGGCAGAAAGGCTACATTGCATAAACAGCTTTAATACATGGCTCCAGACCTTGTGCAAACAAAAAGGATTCAGATTTATAGGCGACTGGGGAAACAGATGGACCAACAAGAGACTATACTGTGCTGATGGACTACATCTCTCTGTCGCAGGGAAAAGAATCCTAAGTGAAAAATTCAGGCAGTATGTGGATATGCACTTAAACTAGAAAAAGGGGGTGATGGATGGGGAAAGACAAGTTCAGGACGTCACTCCTGGCAAAAGCAGATCATCATCAGAAACAGCCACACTTTTAAACCACACATCAAGGACAAGTGGAAAGAAGTGGAAAGAACAAATCAATGCAAAACCATGCAAGTCAGTTAAATGCTGGAAAGCAATAAGCACAAATGCTCGAAGCTTAGCCAACAAAGTTCCGGACCTAGAAGCCCTAATGGTGGAAATGGACTTGGACATTGTGGCCATTACAGAAACATGGTTTAATGAATCGCATGATTGGGATATAGCCATAGCTGGCTATAATCTATTCAGAAGAGACAGAGAAAGTGTAAAAGGAGGAGGAGCAGCCTTGTATGTCAAAAGCAATATTAAAGCTACTGAAATGCAGGGGGCATGGGGAAAAGAAGAAGCAGCACTGAATTGTGTTGGAAAGAGGAGATGGCACTGTCATCCATACTGGTGTAGTCTACAGACCTCCGACTCAAATCAAAGAAAAAGATAACAAATTGATTATAGAAATTGCCAAGATAGCCACAAAGGGGGAAGTGATCATATTGGGTGACTTTAATCTACCCAATGTGGATTGGATTACTCCTTCTGCAAATCTAGAAAGAAGTAAAAACACTTGTGGATGCTTTCCAAGATGCGCTACTTAGACAAATGGTGATAGAACCAACCAGGGAAAGCTCAATGCTGGATTTAGTGCTCACCAATGGTGATAGCATGTCGAATGTCCGGGTGTGTGCCCCTGTGAGCAGCAGCGATCATCACACGGTGTGATTTGAGATAAAAGCCAAGGTGCAGTCCATTCATAGCAAGCTCAAAGTCCTAAACTTCAAAAACACTGACATCAGTAAAATAGCCAAGTACCTGAAGGAGGAGTTGGCAGGGTGGGAGGGGATAAGGGTATAAGTGGAGTGGAATTGCAATGGGCTAAACTAAAGGTGGCAATAAAAGGGGCAACAGATAAATATGTAAGGAAAGTAAATAAAAACAAGAGGAGAAGGAAAGGCTGTTCAAATAAAGGCAAAAAACACAGCTTTCACAAAATTCAAAACTTGCAAACAGAGGAACACAGAAAGCAATACAGGATCAAACTAAAAGAGACAAAAAGAGAAATAAGGAAAGCAAAATCAAAGGCAGAGGAGAAGATGACTAAAGATGTGAAGTGTGGCGACAAAACTTTCTTCAGGTATATTCGGGAGAGGAGGAAAATCAGAGGTGGAATTGCAGGACTCAGAAGTGCTGGGAACGGACTAGTAGAAAGTGACATTGAAAAAGCAAAATTGCTAAACAAATACTTCTGCTCTGTTTTTACTAAAGAAAATCCTGGAGAAGAACCACCTGTGACTCCCAAATATAAAAATGGGAATGAAGTAGATATCACATCATTCACAGATGATGATGTGTTAGAACAACTTGCAAAACTGAAAGTGGGCAAGGCCATGGGACTGGATATGATACATCCCAGGATATTGAAAGAGCTCAGAGAGGTTCTTGCAGGGCCATTAAAAGATGTTTTCAACAGATCCTTGGAAACAGGAGACGTTCCTCAGGACTAGAGAAGGGCTGATGTGGTACCTCTTCACAAAAACAGTCACAGGAAAGAAGTGACAAACTACAGGCCCGTAAGCTTTACCTCTGTGGCAGGAAAAGTGATGGAGGCGCTCCTGAAAGAGCGAATAGTGAACCTTCTCAAAACCAACAGGCTGCATGATCTGAGGCAACATGGTTTTACCGAAGGACAATCTTGCCAAACAAATCTGATTGACTTCTTTGACTGGGTGACCAGAGAACTAGATCAGGGGGCATGCGATGGATGTCATCTACCTGGATTTCAGCAAAGACTTTGATACTGTTCCTCATAGGAGGCTTATCAATAAACTCAGTAGTTTGGGGATGGGTCCCAAGGTGGTGAACTGGATCAGAAATTGGTTGAATGACAGACAATAGAAGGTGATGGTAAATGGAGCTCACTCGGATGAAAGGAGGGTGATTAGCGGGGTGCCCCAGGGTTCGGTCCTGGGCCCGACACTGTTCAATGTATTTGTGAGTGATATTGCTGAAGGACTGAATGGAAAAGTCTGTCTTTTTGCAGATGACATGAAAATTTGCAACAGAGTGGACTCCCCTGAGGGAGTGGATAAGTTGAGGAAAGATCTACAAAAGCTGGAAGAATGGTCTAATGCCTGGCAGTTAAGATTTAATCAGAAGAAGTGCAGTGTCACGCGCTTGTGAAGAAGAAATCCAAGGGAAATGTATGCAATAGGGGGCGAGAGATTGGTGTGCACAGACCAGGAGAAGGACCTTGGTGTGATTATTTCTGAGGATCTCAAGGTGGCAAAACAGTGCGACAAGGCAGTGGCAAAAGCCAGGAGGATGTTGGATTGCATACAAAGAGGAATTACCAGCAGAAAGGAAGAGGTACTAATGCCACTGTATAAGTCACTGGTGAGGCCTCACTTGGAATACTGTGTTCAGTTTTGGAGACCATATCTCACAAAAGATGTAAAAAGACTGGAAACTGTTCAAAAGAAGGTGACCAAAATGATTTGGAGCCTGCGTCAGAAGCCTTATGAGAAGAGACTTGAAGACCTAAATATCTACCCTCTGGAGGAGAGGAGGGATAGGGGAGATATGATTCAGACCTTTACATATTTAAAGAGAAATAATGAACAAACAAACCTCTTCCAAAGACGGGGAAGCTGTAAAACTAGAGTGCATAACATGAAGCTGCAAGATGGTAAATTGAAAGGCAATGTCAGGAAATACTTTTTCACTGAAAGGGTGGTGGATGCTTGGAATGCCCTCCCGATGGAAGTGGTGGGGGCAAATACAGTGACGGAATTCAAAATGGCATGGGACAGACACAGTGGATCCCTTTACAGCAACAGGATAAAATCAAAATAAACTTAACTATCTAATTTCTCAACAAATAGGGGTGTCCTACACGGAGCTGTGGGTTCACCCCTAAACAAAGACAGGGGGAGGGGTGGCCTGCATGGAGCGGCAGGTGCATCTACTCTTTGCCATCTTACTGGGCAGACTAGATGGACCATACTGGTCTTTATCTGCCGTCATTTACTATGTTACTATGTTACCAGTACATAAGGCCACACCAATGGGACCTGCATCCTCTGAAATTGCTGAACCATTCTTACCAGCTTGTCTACCCTCTCCTGCAGAAGGGTCATCAAGCCCTGAGCCGTATCGAATTCCGCTCCCAAGTAAACCAACCTTTGAGCCAGAACCAACTTGCTCTTGGGCACACTGATGACCCAGCCTAGCTCCTGAAGAAAGGAGATCACTTGGCTCATCACCTTCTCACTTTCCTGCTTCGACTTTGCATAAATCAGCCAATTGTCTAGGTAGGGATGTACCCTGATTCCCTGCTGCATGAGGGCTGCCGCTGCCGCCACCACCATCACTTTGGTGAATGTCCTGGGGGCTGTCACAAGCCCAAAGGGCATTGCCTGAAACTGAAAATGGCCCTGGCAGCGCAAACCACAAAAACTGATACTCGGAGTGAATAGGAATGTACAAGAATGCCTCCTTGAGATCTAGTGTCGTTAAGTACTCCCCTTTTTGAATGGCTACCATGAACGACCACAATATCTCCATGTGAAAGTCTGTTGACTATCTTGAAATCCAATATGGATCGAAAGGCTTCCTCCTTTTTTGGAACCATGAAATCTATCGAGTATCGACCAATGCCACATTGATCTTTGGGGAACCTCGACCACTGCCCCTAACTCCAAGAGATGCCAGAGTGTGTCTGCTATGGCCCTGGCCTTTTGAGGAGATTTTCAGGGAGAAAGCATGAATGTGTCTGGAAGAGGCCTTGCAAACTCCAAAGCATACCCTTCTCTGATGACCTCTAGGACAGCGCAGTTACTCACCTGTAACACGTGTTCTCCAGGGACAGGGGGAATCGGTCCTCACTTATGGGTGATGTCGACACCGACGGAGCCCACGCGGAGCAATTCCCCAGCTTTCAAAGAAAGCCTTTGGGATTGCTGCCATGCATGTATGGTCCTCTTCCCGCTCAGTCAGGTCCCTTAGCTCGAGCCCTACCAAGCAGATGGCAAGGGAAGGACAAAAATTCAGCAACTCATCATGGGAAGTGGGAGGGTAGTGAGGACTGATTCCTGCTTTCCCTGGAGAATACCTGTTACAGGTGAGTAACTATGTTTTCTCCAGGAACAAGCAGAAAGTCAGTCCTCACTTATGGGACTCCTTAGCTACAGGCTACCGAACCTGTAACAAAAAAAAAACGCCTCCGCAAGGCCGTAAGCAGAAACCGAGGCCCGAAGGAGCACAAGTAATCGAGTCTTCAGGGCGAAGCCCTCGGTAGCCATGAAGAAGGGTCGGAGGGCAGGAGTTGCTTATACCCCCCAACAGGTTACGGAGCACAGCCTAGCCCAAGGCACTGTCCCAGCGGGACTCCCTCTCCAGGCAGTAGTGGGCAACGAAGGTGTTTGTGGAAGAACAGGTTGCCGCCTGACAGATGTCCATCAGGGGCACAGAGCGCAGCGAGGACACTGAGGCCGCTTTGGCTCGGATCTCGTGTGTAGTGACTTGACGATCCAGAGGGACGCCCGCCTTTGCATGGACAAAAGCAATGCAGACCGCCACCCAAACCGAAAGGGTGCGCTTGGTGACTGCTTGCTCCGGTCTATTGTGATCATAGGTCACAAAAAGCCTGTCAGACTTGCGATGAGTCTGGGTACGCTGCAAATAAAAGGCCAGGGCCCGTTTACAGTCAAGGGTGTAGAGAGATGTCGACGCCTGGTTGGCGTGGGGCCTCGGAAAGAAGGTCAGCAGCACTATCTCTTGGGTTGAGATGGAAGTCCGAAATGACTTAAGGCAGGAATTTAGGGTGGGTATGAAGGACCACCCTGTTTCGATAAAACCTGGTGTAAGGGGTGCCAGTCATGAGAGCCTGGAGTGCACTGACTTGGCGGGCTGAGGCCAGCACCACCAGGAAGGCCACTTTCCAGGATAGGTGCTGGAACAAACACGTCGCCATTGGCTCGAAGGGTGGACAGGTGAGCTGTGTGAGTACCACATTTAAGTCCCATTCCGCCGGAGGAGGACGGATGGGCGGCTTGGATAGCAGAAGACTCCGCATGAAGCGGGAGACTAAAGACTGCCCAGAGAGGGGTTTTCCCTCGATAGGGAGATGATTAGCCGAGATGGCGCTCAAATGAACTTTGACAGAGTTCGACTTCAGCCCTTCCCTTGAGAAGTGGAGGAGGTACTGGAGAACACACCAAACAGGACATGAGAAGGGGTCGATCTGGTGCTCCAAGCACCAGATGGAGAAGCGTTTCCACTTAAAGGCGTAAGCTCACCTAGTGGAGTCCTTCCTCGAGGTGAGGGCGACTTCCTCAACCTCCTTCGGAAGGGCCAGAGAGGCTAGGGAGACCCGTACAGCCGCCAGGCCATGAGGGGTAGGGCGGTTAGGTTCAGGTGCAGCCCCCGACCCTCCTCTTGCATTAGCAGACCCCTGGCAGAGCCCAGAGGAACCAGAGGCTCCGTTGACAGCAGGAGCGGGAATCAAGGCTGCAGAGGCCACAAGGGGGCCACGAAAATCAATGATGCCCCATCCTGCTGAGCCTTGAACAGAGTCCTCGCAATGGGGGGAAAGGAGGGAATGCATAGTGAAGACTGGAGGACCAGTCCAGGAGAAATGCATTGGGGACCTCCCTGCTTGGGTGCAGCACTGGCCCACAAAAGCAGAGGAGATGCGTGTTCTGGGGATTGGTGACGCCAGAGTTCCCCAGCGGAGAAACAGCCAGTCTGCTACTCTGGGATCTAGCTGCCATTCGTGGGGGTGAAGGATTCTGCTGAATCTGTCCGCCAGGCCATCTACTGACTCGGAAGGTACATTGCCCTGAGGGACATCCTGTGTCAGGCAGCAAAAGAATAGATGAGGACTGCTTCCCTGCAAAGGGAGCGCGATCCCGTGTCTCCCTCCTTGTTGATGTAGAATATCGCTACACGGTTGTCGGTCTGCACTAGAACCGACTTCCCGCTGATGTGTTCCTCGAAGGCCGTCAGGGCCCACCGAATGGCCCAGAGTTTGAGCAGGTTTATCTACTGCTGAAACTCCTCGGGTGACCATTGCCCCTGCGTGCAGAGTGGTCCGCAATGGGCTCCCCACCCCAACAGGGAAGTGTCAGTCGTCAACACCGCATCGTGCCATGGGGCCTGAAAGGGCAATCCCCGCAGGAGGTTGCGGAGGATTTGCCACCAGCTCATGGACAAGCGGAGGTCGGGAAGAACCCTGATGGGGTCCCTGAGATGTCCGAGTGACTGGCTCCATTGGGCACTAAGACAGCACTTAGCTGTCCGCATGTGCAGGCGGGCATGAGGGATTACAGGTACTGTCGAGGCCATATGGCCCAGGAGACGTAGCATGAACTGAGTGGTGACCTGGTGAGCACTTTGAATGCGAGCCGCCAGAGCTCAGAGACGGGTGGAGCGATCCACTAGCAATAAGGCAATGACCTGCTGAGTAACGAGGCACGCCCCGATGAACTCAAGAGCCTGCACTGGCTCGAGATGAGACTTCTGGTAGTTGACCAAGAACCCCAAGCTCTTCAAGAGGAGCTGAGGAGCCCGTAACAAGCCAGTTGTTGAGACCGGCACGCCCTGGCGCCGAAGGTAAGCGGTGACCACGAGGCGGTACTTTGTGAAGACCCATGGGACGGACACAAAGCCGAAGGGGAGCACCCTGTACTGGAAGTGCTCTCCTTGCACCTTGAAACACAGATACTGCCTGTGTTGGGTGTGGATCAAGATGTGGGTGTAAGAGTCCTTTAGATCCAAGGAGCATAGCCAGTCGCCCTGCCAGAAGAAGCCCCGACCTCGAAAGTGGGGAGGGATCTTCTCGACTGCCCGTTGGGCGAGGAGAGAGTGTAATTCCTGCTGCAGCAGAAACTGGTGTGCGGGGAGTCGAGGAGGCTCCGCCAGGGAGAAAGGAGGTGGAAGCCTGTCGAAGTGAAGGCGAAAGCCGTCCCGGATGACTTGGAGGACCCAAGTGTCCGAGGTGATGGGAGCCCATGATGGGGCGAAGCGGGAGAGGTGTCCCTCCACTGGCTGCTGTGTTGCCGGAAGGCAAGGGGCTATGCCGATGGCGTCAAAACCCCTGAGTGGTTTGCGGGGGAGCCGGCGTCTGGGCCTTCAGTCCCTTTGGCTTAAGATGACCCTGGCTAGATTTCCCCTGCGCCGGAGTGGTCGGCGTGGGAGTAGCTGGATATGGTGGATAGCCCCGATACTGGAGACCCTTTCTAGAGAAGAAGGGCTTCTTGGTTGGCTGCTTCTTCCAAGGCAGGGTAGAGGTTTTGCGGGAGAGACAGTTCCTGGTGATGAACTCCGTCTCAATTTCTGCAGCCTTCTCCTCCATTGGCTTGCCAAAGAGCTGATCGCCGAGGCACGGCACGTCCAGGAGCTTCTCCTGCACCCATTGATCCAAATCCGAGGATTGGAGCCATGCCTGGTGGCGGGCCCCAATGCCCATGGTCGCCACCCAAGCCGATGTCTCAAAGCTATCATAGAAGGCTCGAGAGAGGTACTTGGAGCAGTCGGCGACGGACTTTAACAGGGTGCGGAATCTGTCAAGGAGCTCTCCCTCAAGGTCTGCAGAGAAACCCCGAGTTCCTTAGCCAAATCGCGCAGGAACATACCAATATACAGTTGATATGCCTGGATGCGAAAGAGAGCATGGAACCTTGGTAGGCCTTGCGGCCCAGGGCATCAAGGGCTCTCGACTCTCGGTCAGGTGGTACCGACGAGTGCGATTTTGGGCTCTTTTGCTTCCTCGTGGCCGATTTCACCACCATTGAGGTGTATAGGAGCTGGGTCTTTCGGAAGCCTGGCCCACGCTGCACCTTGTACACTGTGTCAAGGTGTTTGCTCGCTCAGGATGGGGACCGAGGCTGGGGCCTCCCACATGCAGAGCAGCAGCCGAGATAGAATAGGCAGTATAGACACAGTGAGGGATTCCCTGGGCGGTGACTCGTACTGAAGAATGCCGAGTTCTTCAGTACGAGGGTCCTCCTCTGCCTGGGTGACCAGATTAAGGGCCCGGGCCATGTCCGATGGAAGATCCTGGTGGGTATGGGTTTCTGGGGAGGTGTCCCCATCGGACTCCCAGTCCGAGAAGTCGGTCAAAGAGTCTGAGCCGGGCAGGTTGCCCTGTCCAATGGCCGGTGGCGTGTGCTGGAGGCCTTGGATGATCTCGCCTCCGAGGAACGGGAGGGCAAGCGAGACTGACGTCAAGGACCCTCACGAGGCCTGTGATTTTCGGGGGTTTCCTGGATGGATTTGGATGTCACATGCAAGGGACCCGTGGTCTCTGGGTGTGAGTCAGCAAAGCTGGCCATGAGCACCTGCTGGGAAGCAATGAACGCAGAAATGCTGCATTCCAGCACCAGCATGCGGGACTCCCACGTGGGTGTGGGGCCCTGTGACGCTGATACCAGGGTCATTGGATCAGGGGGTATTTTGCAGGGCCAATCCTTGTCCGACTCTCAGGAACACAGAAGGGGGCTAAGCAACCGGGCACGGGAGCGCTAGTGCTTGTTCGGAGCCCCGGACAGCGACTTATAGGCCTTTTTCTTTTTGCGCTGCTGCACCTCGGGGGACCCCTAGTCGGAGTGCCGCCGAGAGCACGGTGCCACAGGGGGGAACCCGCTGGAGGAGAGATGACCAAGGGTGCCACTGGGGACTCCGAGGCGGCCTTTCGGAAAATGTCTTCGGATTTCTGCTTACGACTCAGCAGGGCCTTAGAGGACATTGTCTTGCAGAGTGAACAGAGCTCTAGGTCATGGTCTGCTCACAGGCACTGCAGACAACAGTCATGAGTGTCCATAAGCGACATGTTCTAGGAGCATCTATCGCATTTTTTGAATCCGATGGCCATAGGGGCAAAAATGGCCCCTGCGAGGTCAAAGACCCACGTGGCCAGCGGTTAAAGAAGAAAAAAGGACGCGGAGCCCGTAATGAAAAAATGAGATAAGGGTATCCCCGATAGCTCTAAAAAAGTAGAGCAGGGGAAGGTCGGGTAAAGGACCGGTGCAACTGGAAAAAAGAGAGCCTGTTAAGGCGAAAACCAAAACTTTTTCCGAGGGACGAGGACGTGCGTCCGAAGGTCTCCACGGTAAAAGGGAAACTAAGCAAGATGGGAACCTTGGGCGGAAAGAGGACCACGCATGCATGGCAGCAATCCCAAAGGCTTTGTTTGAAAGCTGGGGAATTGCTCCGCACGGGCTCCGTCGGTGCCGACATCACCCATAAGTGAGGACTGACTTCCTGCTTGTTCCTGGAGAACCATTGATCCATTGTGATGCGGACCAAGGAGGGGTGAAAGTGCTGTAAGCGGCTGCCTATCAGCTGGCAACCCCCTTTGCCTGCCTTGCCTCATTGTGGTTTCTTGGCAGAGGTGGCAGCTCCTGAGCTATAGAAGGCCTGGGAGAATCCCCGGCTTTGAAAGGACTGGCCCCTATACGGGCCACGTCCCCTCTGGGCGAGAGAAAATGCGTATTCCAAAGAGCCGGAACTCTCTGGCCCCTCCTCGGGCAGGCTGCTGAGACTTGCCCCCTTGAGATTTGTCTTCTGGCAGGTGAGTAACTTTGGTCTCTCCCAGCTCCTTCATCAACTCCTTTAGGGCCTCACCAAACAAGAGCTTACCCTTTTCAAGGGAAGTTTACTCAACCGAATCTTGGATGAGATATCGGCCACCCAAGTATGGAACCACACAAAGTGCCGAGTTGCTACCACTAGAGCCTGCACCAAATCATAACATGCATCTGCCAAATATGTGGAAGTGGATTCCAACTTGGGAAGCTCCACAGGTATTCCCGAGGATTCTGCAGAGTCCGGCAGAGCCTGCAACAAGCATATACATTCTCGTGCTACATATGCCTCACAGATGGAGGCCTGCAAGGACAGCATGTTCATATCAAAGGCCTGTTGGAGCAGTGCCTCCAGTCGCCCATCCTGGGGATCTTTCAATGCTGCACTCCTTTCCACAGGAATAACGGTCCTTTTAGTGACTACTGTCACAAAGGAATCCACCTTAGGGTTCTTAAATAAGTCTATTTCCGCTGGGGGAAGAAGATAGAGTCTAGACATTGCCCTGCTGCCAAACAAATTGGCCTCTGGAAGCTCCCACTCAGCCTCAATTATCTGCATGATGGCCTTTTATACCAGAAAGGAATTTTGAGGGGACCGCATCCCTTGTAATAGCGGATCTTCCAAGGAGGTATCGTCCTCTGCTGCTCTATAGGGAATATTTAGGGCTGCCAGAGACTGGGAAATTAAGGTTAGCAGCTCCTCTTTTCAGAAGACCCGAACAATGGAAGGGTCCTGTCCTGAAGGCAGCTCAGTATCCTCCAGTCCTTTTGTCTGCTGTCTCCTCCTCAGGCACAGAAGGGCACCTCCAGAGGGTCCAATGATGCACCCAAGCCATCTGACAGCTGCTCTACTTCCTCAGAGGCCTCCTCTGCTAGCTGTTGGTGCTTCTTGGGCACTCCCAGAGGGCTGTCCTGCCTAAGCCAGTTCTGTACTGTCCACTTTCCCTCTGGAGGAGAGAGCAAACCACTTTCCTCCTGCAACTTGTAGGCCTGATGTAACAGGAGGATAAATTCAGGCAAGAACAGTCCAGAGTGCTTAAAGGAAGTATCCTCCTGTCCCAAGTTCAAACGGCCTCTGTACTATCTCCTGCAGCCGATCTGGGGAACAGGTGGAACAGCATTGGTGAAATCCAATATGGCCACCGCATCTGTAGCACGGGAAAACTCCCACTGCTGTAAGGATACCCCCGTGCCCTGAGAGGCCTCATTGTTCGGCCTAGCCTGACCTGCACAATGCAATGCAATGTGTGCCTTCGAGTCAGTCCTGACTCCTGGCAACCCAGAAGCTCCTGGGTTTTCTTGGCAGTGTCACCGGAAGTAGATTGCCAGGCCTTTCTTCTGAGGCAACGGAGGGTTAAGTGACTTGCCCAAGGCCACAAGGAGTGCTCGTGGGAATCAAACCCTGGTTGCTTGGTTACCAAGCCAGTGTTCTAACCACTAGGCTACTCCTCCACAGGGCTGCTCTAATGCTTGGCTTTCAGCCTCGCAGCACTTGCAGCACCCCTCTGCTAATAATGAACAGCAGTGTGCACAGCACGTGACACATAATGCCTTCAACGATGGCATGTCGGTACCCTGACTCCCCCGAACTGCCAGCCCGCGTGGGAGATAGAGAAAGAAGAGCAGAAAAGAAAAGCAACATCCCCGCTCAACTCCGCTTCCGTCACCACTCACAATCACCAACTGAGACACTCACCAAGGGAGAGACCTGACCGGGGTTAAGCAGAAGCTGTAGCGAGACTCCTATCCCTTCTCATCCCCGGTATCGAGGCAATACTCAATGATCTAACAGGTTGCGCTGCCTCGCAGAGCTGTTAGACCCACCGAAGGTGAAATTAGACTTACCTGCTAATTGTTGTTCCTTGAGGAACTCCAGTCCAGTCTCGGAACCTCTGGGTTTAGCACCTCCTCCAGCAGCTTGGAGACTGAGCACGTCATCATTTTGATGACCCTGGTATAAATAGCTCAGGACCGCCTCTCCGCTCCAGTACCTATTGACAAAGCAGACTCACTGGAGCAACAAATAAGTAGTTAATATATATAATCAAACTCTTCAACTGTCTACCACTAAAATAAATGTTAAGTTAACTTCCCACTTTAAGAAAGTATCCTACACAACGGCCTCTCCCCGAATGAAGACAGTGGACCAACCCAATCCCCCTTACTATCAATCTCCACTCCCCTCTGAAGAGGTACCTGCCCAAAAACTTAATCTTCAGCCTAATCTTAGCGCCACTCCGCTTCAGGCTGCAGTTCAACAAGGGAGGGATCCGGGACTGGACTGGAGTTCCTCAAGGAACAACAATTAGCAGGTAAGTCTAATTTCACCTTCCTTATCGTTCCTCCAGTCCAGTCCCGGAAACTTTGGGGGTGTAACAGAGCAGTGAATATTAACGGGAAGGACGTGCCAGACCAGCCTGAAGTACCGCCGATCCAAAACAGGCATCTCCTGCCACCTGAACATCTAGACGGTAATGTTTGACAAAAGAACTCAACGATGACCAAGTTGCCGCCTTACAAATCTCAATGACCAGCATCAAACTATACTCCATCCATGAAGCAGCCTGCGCCCTAGTCGAATGCACCCTCAGCCCTTCCGGAACAGACTTTCCCTTCAAAACATATGCTGACGCTATAGCCTCTTTGAGCCATCTGGAAATTTTGGCCGCTTCTTCCCCTTTCCTAGGCCCCCCAAATAACACAAACAATCTATCTGATTTGCGGAAAGAGGCTGTAACCTTCAGGTACTTCCTAAGCGTGCGGCGAACATCTAAGAACGCAACTTCCCTCTAGAGTCATCACCTCCATTGAACACCGGTAAAGAAACCACCTGATTCACATTAAACACCGAGAACACCTTCAGCAGAAAAGACGGCACTGGTCTCAAGACTACCTTCGGTTCCAAAAAAGACAGAAAAGGTTCCCGACAAGACAAAGACTGCAACTCTGAGATTCTATGACCGGAACAAATAAGAACATAAGAACATAAGATATGCCATATTGGGTCAGACCAAGGTCCATCAAGCCCAGCATCCTGTTTCCAACAGTGGCCAATCTAGGTCATACGTACCTAGCAGTTTCCCCAAAAGACACAGGTTCCACAATGCTTGTACTGGGTCAAGCATTGATATCCTGGGTCCCTTCTTAATAATGGTTTATGGACCTTTCCTCCAGGAACTTGTCCAAACCTTTTTTAAACCCAGCTACACTAACAGCCTTTACTACATCCTCCGGTAACAAATTCCAGAGTTTGATTACACGTTGAGTGAAAAAATATTTTCTTTTATTAGTCTTAAATAGTTTACCCTGTAGCTTCATTGCATGTCCCCTAGTCTTTCTATATTCTGATAACGTAAACAATCGATCTATGTTTACTTGTTCCACTCCATTCATTAATTTATAGACTTCTATCATATCTCCCCTTAGCTGTCTCTTTTCCAGGTTAAAGAGCCCTGACCTTTTTAGCCTTTCTTCATAGGAGTATCCTTCCATCCCCTTTACCATTTTGGTGGCTCTTATCTGAACCTTTTCTAATAACGCTATATCCTTTTCAAGATACGGCGACCAGAATTGCACACAATATTCAAGGTGCGGTCTCACCATGGAACGATATAGAGGCATTATAATATCTTTTGTTTTATTTTCCATTCCTTTCCTTATGATACCTAGCATTCTATTTGCTCTCTTGGCTGCCGCTGCACACTGGGCCGAGGGTTTTAACATGTTATCCACAATGACGCCTAAATCTTTTTCCTGGGTGGTGGTTCCTAATGTGGAACCTTGCATCGTGTAACCATAGTTTGGGTTGTTCTTCCCTAGGTGCATAACTTTGAACTTATCCACATTAAATTTCATCTGCCCTTTTGATGCCCAGTTTTCCAATTTATCAAGATCCTCTTGCAATTTTCCACAATCCTCTTGGGTTTTAACAACTTTGAATAGTTTTGTGTCATCTGCAAATTTGATAACCTCACTCGTTATTCCACTTTCCAGGTCATTTATGAATATGTCAAAAAGCAGAGGACCCAGCACAGATCCCTGGGGTACACCACTATTCACCTTTCTCCATTGGGAAAATAGGCCATTTAGCCCTACCCTCTATCTTTCTGTCTTTTAACCAGTTCCTGATCCACAATAGTACACTGCCTCCTATCTCATGACTCTTTAGTTTTGCCAAAAGTCTCTGATGAGGGACCTTGTCAAAGGCTTTCTGAAAGTCCAGATACACTATATCAACTGACTCACCTTTGTCCACCTGTTTATTCACACTTTCAAAAAAACATAACAGATTAGTAAGACAAGATCTTCCTTGTCTAAAGCCATGTTAGCTGTCTCCCATTAGGCCATGACTATCTACATGCTGAGTAATTTTATTCTTTATAATGGTTTCTACCATTTTTCCCGGTACTGACATCAGGCTCACCGGTCTGTAGTTTCCCGGATCACCCTTGGAACCCTTTTTAAAAATTGGTGTTACATTGGCGATCCTCCAATCTTCAGGTATTAGAGATGATTTTAATGATAGCTCACAGATTACTAATAGCAGGTCTGCAATCACATATTTCAGTTCTTTCAACACCCTTGGATGTATACCATCTGGCCCAGGTGATTTGATATTCTTCAACTTATCTAATAGTTGTAATACATCTTCCCGATGTATCGATATTTCCTTCAATTCTTCCGCACCTTTAAATACCACTTCAGTCATGGGTAACATCCCTACATCTTCCTCAGTAAAGACCGAAGCAAAGAATTCATTCAGTCTCTCCGCTATCGCCTTGTCGCCTCTTAGTGTCCCTTTAACTCCTCTATCATCTAATGGACCAACTGACTCTCTCACAGGTTTTTTGCTATGAATGTACTTGAAAAGATCTTTATTTCGCGTTTTGGCTTCCGTAGCAAGCTTCTTCTCAAATTCTCCCTTTGCCTGCTTTATCAATGCCTTGCATTTGACTTGCCAGTGCTTGTGCTGTTTCCAGGTTTGATCATTTGGCTCTTTTTTCCATTTCCTGAAAGATGCTTTTTTGGCAACAACAGCCTCTCTGACCTCACCTTTAAACCATGCTGGCAGTTTTTTGGACTTCCTTCCACTTTTCTTAAAGCGTGGAATACAGCTGGTCTGGGCTTCCAAGATAGTATTTTTCAACAACACCCAAGCTTGATGTAAGTCTTTAACCTTTGCAACTGCTCCTTTTAGTTTTTTCTTAACTATTTTCCTCATTTTATCATAGTCTCCCTTTCGAAAGTTAAAAGGTAGTACTGTGGATTTCCTTACTATCCCTCCTCCACTAATTAAATCAAAGGCGATCATGCTATGATCACTATTGCCAAGTGGCCCCAACAACCTTATCTCTTGCACTAGATCTGGTGTTCCACTAAGGACTAGGTCTAATATGGCTTCCCCTCTGGTCGGTTCATGAACCAGCTGCTCCAAGAAGCAGTCATTTATGTCATCTAGGAACTTTATCTCCCTAGCATGTCCTGCCGCGACACTGACCCAGTCGATACCGGGGTAGTTGAAATCACCCATTATTCTTACTGCGCTGTAACTTTGGTTAGCTTCCTTGCTTTCTTTGAGCATTTCATCATCCATTTGTTCATTCTGGCCAGGCGGTCGATAGTACACCCCCACTGCCATCGCCTTCCCCTTTTTACATGGAATTTCAACCCATAGAGATTCTACAGCAAATTTTGTTTCCTGCAAAACTTTAATCCTTTCTGACTCAATGCCCTCTCTAACACAGAGCGCAACCCCTCCACCAATTTGATCAGCTCTATCATTACGATATAGTTTGTACCCAGGTATCACAGTGTCCCACTGGTTGTCCTCCTTCCACCATGTCTCTGATATTCCAATCATATCTAACCTCTAATTTAGTGCTATATATTCTAACTCTCCCATCTTATTTTTTTAGACTTCTAGTATTTGCATACAAGCATCTTAGAGACTGTATTTTATTCATATTAATTTGGAAATTGGTAGACATGGGTAATTTGGGATCTTTAAGCTCTGTCTGCTCCATACTCGAGGGCATTTGGGCTACCTTACTCTTTTTTGGAACCTCTCTGCTTTTGGTAGTATCCTTCAAGGATACATTTTTCCGAACCATCCACTCTTGGGCGACTGTCGGCTTTCCCCTATTATCTAGTTTAAAAGCTGCTCTCTCACCTTTTTAAAGGTTAATGCCAGCAGCCTGGTTCCATCCCGGTTAAGGTGAAGCCCATCCCTTCGGAAGAGCCCCTCCTTTCCCCAGAATGTTCCCCAGTTCCTAACAAATCCAAAACCCTCATCTCTTCACCATTGTCTCATCCACGTATTGAGACTCCGGAGCTCTGCCTGCCTTTTGGGTCCTGCGCATGGAATGGGAATTATTTCGGAGAACGCTACCCTGGAAGTTCTGGATTTCAAAGTCCTCCCTAAAAGCCTAAATTTAGCCTCCAGAACCTCCCTACCACATTTTCCTATGTCATTGGTACCGACATGTACCAAGACAGTAGACTCCTCCCCAGCACTATCTAAGACCTTATCTAGCAGGCGCGTGAGGTCCGCTACCACCCAGCTATCTACATGCCTAATGATCGAATCACCAACTATAACGGCTGTCCTAACCCTTCCCTCATGGGCACATGGCCCTGGAGAAACTTCTTCGGTGTGAGAGGGTTTTACATCACCTGGAGGACAGGTCCTAGTTACAGGATCACTTCCTGCCGCACCAGGGTGATGCTCTCCTGTCACGTGACCTCTCTCCTCCATGGCAACAGGGATGCTGCCAGACTGGAGATGGGACTTCAGGACTATATCCCTGTAGGTCTAGTCTATGTACCTCTCTGTCTTTCTTATATTTTCCACGTCTGCTACTCTAGCCTCTAGAGAATGGACTCGTTCCCTGAGAGGAAAGAGCTCCTTGCACCTAGTGCACACGTAAGACCTCTCACCAACTGGGAGAAAATCATACATGTGACACTCAATGCAAAAGACTGGAAAGCCCCATTCTCACTGCTGGACTGCTGTCTGCATCTTAGTTTTAAGTTTTTGTTTAGATCTTTAAGTTCTTTACTTACTAAGGGTTGCTATGGATATTTATACCAATAAAACTGTACCTAATACGTTTAATATATCTTGTTCACCTGAAGCTTAATTAATCTCAGGTCCTTAGTGTATGACTGATTTGGTAACGAGCTTCACCTGAGAGCATCTCCTGTCTTTTAAGATGTGTAAGTACAGAGTAGTTAACTCACCTGTAACAAGTGTTCTCCAGGAGCAGCAGGAATCAGTCCTCACATATGGGTGTCATCGGCGCTGATGAAGCCCCAGCGGAGCATTTCCCCAGCTTTCTATGAAAGCCTTTGGGAATGCAGGCATGTATGTGCGGTTCCCTTCCCGACTAAAGGTGCCATCTTACCTCAGTCAAATGACATAGCTAAGAACAGCACACAAAAAATGAAAAATAAACTATGCACAACTGCAACTCCAAGGGGAGGAGGGAGGGTTGTGAGGACTGATTCCTGCTCCTCCTGGAGAACACCTGTTACAGGTGAGTAACTACTCTTTCTCCAGGACCAAGCAGGAAGTCAGTCCTCACATATGGGTGACTCCCCAGCTCTGGGCTACCGAGGAACCCAGGCTGAACAAGAGAACTCCCTCTAGTCTCAGCAGCAAAGAAAGGCTTTTCAAGGACACAACCTCCACCCGTAGCCCAACAGAGGGCAGGAGTTGCCTAAACCTCAAAGAGCGGAGTACTGCTTGGCCAAAAGCACTGTCCCTACGGGACTCCCTCTCCAGACAGTAATGGGCCGCAAAAGTCTGGCTTGGAGACCAAGTTGCAGCCCTGCAGATGTCTACCAAGGGCACAGAGCGGAGATGAGCCACTGAGGCAGCCATTGCCCTGACACAGTGGGCCGTAACCCGACCCTGCAAAGGAAGGTCAGCCGCCTTTTAAGCCCAGGTGATACAGTCAGCCACCCAGATGGACAAGGTACGCTTGGACACAGCCAACCCCAACTTGTTAGGGTCAAAGGATACGAAGAGCTGAGTAGCCCTTCTATGCCCCTGCATACGGTCAAGGTAGAAGGATAAGGCCCTCCTACAGTCCAGGGTATGCAGAACTGCTTCAGCCTGGCTTGCATGAGGCCTAGGGAAGAAAGTTGGAAGAACCACCTCCTGATTGAGGTGGAAAGAGGAGACAACCTTTGGGAGGAACTTTGGGTGAGTCCTAAGGACTACCCTGTTCCTGTAAATCCTAGTGTAAGGCCTATCAGAGACCAGGGCCTGAAACTCACTCACTTGCCTAGCCGAAGTAAGGGCTATCAAGAAGAGTGTCTTCCAGGAGAGGAAGCGGACTGGGCAAGTAGCCATCGGCTCAAAAGGTGGGCGAGTCAGTTGCTGCAAGACCACATTCAACTCCCACTCAGGGGCCGGAGGACGGATTGGAGGCTTGAGTAAAAGTAAGCCTCTGAGAAAGCGGGACAACAAGGGGTGAACCGACAGAGAATGTCCCTCCACCAGTGAGTGGTGAGCTGCTAGAGCTGAGAGGTGGACCCAAACAGAATTGGACTTAAGTCCCTGATTTGATAAGTGCAGTAAGTACTGAAGCACTACTGGTACAGTACAGGAGAAAGGATCTTCTGTACATACTGACACCACAGAGAAAACCTTCTCCATTTGAGAGCATAGGTTTTTCTAGTGGATTGTTTCCTAGAGGCTAGGACAACCTCCTTAACTTCCTGAGGCAGGCCCCAGGGAGCCAAAACTACCCTTGCAGCCTCCAGGCCATCAAATTGAGAGCTTTGAGATTGGGATGCAGAAGGGAACCCTGATCCTGAGAGAGAAGGTCGGGTTGCAAACCCAGGAGCAGTGGGGGATCCACTGCCAGCTGAAGCAGAAGTGGAAACCAAGGTTGTCTCGGCCACCTGGGAGCCACCAGCAGGACCGAGGCCTTGTCCTGAAGAATCTTGAAAAGAGTTCGGGCCACCAAGGGCATGGGAGGAAACGCATACAGGAGGCCCTGAGACCAGGGAATCAGAAAAGCATCCGGTGCTATTCTTAAAGGATGCGGTTGCCTGGAACAGAACTTTGGCAGTTGTGCGTTCAGTGGACTGGCAAACTGATCTATCCAAGGGAGACCCCATTTCAGGAAGATCCTCTGAACTACTAGGGGATGCAGTTGCCACTCGTGGGGCTGCAGAATCCTGCTCAACTTGTCAGCCAGGTAGTTC
Organism: Ichthyophis bannanicus; assembly: GCA_033557465.1. Taxonomy (NCBI): domain Eukaryota; kingdom Metazoa; phylum Chordata; class Amphibia; order Gymnophiona; family Ichthyophiidae; genus Ichthyophis; species Ichthyophis bannanicus. The sequence continues at coordinate 40,295,307 of CM066046.1, forward strand.
TCCTGGCCTGGAAGGTACACAGCCCTGAGGAGCATGCTGTGCTTTAGGGCAAAAGACCAAAGGTCCTGAGCTTCCCGACAAAGGAGTCTGGACCTAGTCCCGCCCTGTTTGTTCACATAAAACATGGCCACCTGGTTGTCTGTCTGAACGAGGACAGATTGATGGGTCAGGGCAGGAGAGAAAGCTTTGAGAGCTAGGCGAATAGCCCTGAGTTCCAGGAGATTGATCTGCTGTGCCGCCTCCCAAGGAGACCACAGGCCCTGGGTGCACTTGTCTAGAAAATGAGCTCCCCAGCCCTGCAGGGAGGCGTCGGTGGTCAGTACCACCCTGTACCCAGGAATCTGAAATGGCATTCCTGTTAGGAGATTGGGTGGATGCAGCCACCAGCTGAGGGAGTTCAGAAAATGTCTGGACACCCTTATCCTGTCCCTGAGGCTGCCTGTGGCCTGTGACCACTGAGTCCGAAGACACCACTGTGCAGGCCTCATATGGAGCCTGGCATTGGGGGTCACATGCACTGTCGAAGCCATGTGGCCTAGAAGCCTCAGGCAGAGCCTGGCGGAGACCAGGGACCTGTTGAGAAACTGTTTTGCCAAGGCAATCAGTCGTTGAGCTCTGTCGTCTGGCAAGAAAGCCTTTGCCAGGAGAGAGTCCAGCCTTGCTCCTATGAACTCCAAATTTTGGGAGGGGAGCAAAGTGGACTTTGCGAAGTTTATGACAAACTCTAGGCTTTGAAGAAGAGCAATAGTTCTGAGGGTGGCTTGGCTGGCCTCCTGGCATCATCCATATAGGGGAAGACAAAGATTCCCTGATTCCTTAGGTAGGCTGCAACCACTGCCAGGCATTTGGTAAAGACCCTGGGAGCGGAGGTTAGGCCAAAAGGCAGTACTCGGTACTGATAATGGTTTCCTCCCACGATGAACCTGAGGTACTTTCTGTGGTCTGGATGAATGAGGATGTGAGTGTACGCATCCTTTAGATCTAAGGAGCACAGCCAATCTCCCTGCTGGAGGTAGGGCAGAAGTGCTCCAAGAGTAAGCATCTTGAACTTTTCCTTCTCTAGGAACTTGTTTAGGTTCCTGAGATCCAGAATAGGTCGAAGGCCACCGGTTCTCCTGGGTACCAGGAACTACCTGGAGTAGAACCCCTGACCTTGCAAGTGGGGAGGCACAGGCTCCACCGCCCTGTCCACCAACAGACCTTGAAGCTCTTGGAGGAGATGATCTGTGTGCAGGGGAGGCCTTGGAGGCTCCCCTGGAAAGTATGGCAGAGGCAGTTGGTGAAAATGTAGTGCATAGCCCTTGTGGACTATGTTTAACACCCAACTGTCCCCAGTGATGTGGGGCCACCGGTGGGCAAAGAGGGCGAGGCGACCTCCTGTGCAGGGTTGGGAGAGCAGGGACTGAGAGGCTACGCTCAAGGAGTCAAAACCCCCCACCCTGCTGAGTGGGAGCAGGGGCCGGAGGCTTGGGGGTCCTCTGCCTATGGGGCCCATTACCCTGCCTCTTGGCTTGCTGACCCTGGGGTGCAGCTTGGGCAGCCTGATACTGAGGGTACTGTTTGTAGGCAGTGCCCTTCCTCGGGTAAAAGGGCTTCTTACCCGAGCCCTTCTTCTTATGAGAAGGGGCAGAGGTCTTCCTAGACAGCCTTGTCTGTGTAAGGTGCTCTGTTTCGAGCTGAGCGGCCTTCTCGGTCATGGGCTTGCCAAAAAGGTTTTCACCTCAGTAAGGGACATCGACCAACTTGTCCTGAACCCATGGCTCGAGGTCCGATGACTGCAGCCATGCCTGGCGTCGAGCCGCGATGCTGGCTGCCGCAACTCGGGCCAAAGCCTCGAAGCCATCGTAGGCGGCTCGGGACATGAACTTCGAGAAGTCCCGAATCCCCAAGGACAAGGACTTGAATCTCTGCAAGGGTTCCCCGGAGAGACCAGCAGAGAACCCGGCCAACTCCTTGGCCAGGTCCCGCAGATACATGCCCATGTACAGCTGGTAAGACTGGACACGGCAAGCAAGCATCGAGCCCTGAAAGCACTTTCTACTGACGCCATTGAGGTTCCGGGACTCCCTGCCGGGAGGCACCGCAGAGTGCATCTTCTGACTCTTCAGACGATGCATGGCCGATTCCACAACCATGGAATGATGTGGAAGCTGTGCCTTCTGAAAGCCAGGGCTCTTCCGGAGTCGATAGATCGAGTCGACTCGCTTGCTGAGAACCGGCACCGAGGCTGGTGCCTCCCACATCCGGAAGAGGAGCCGTTCCAGCATCGTAGGAACCAGGACAGTAAAGGCCTCCTTCGGAGGAGAGTCATACTGCAGGGCCTCGAGCTCTTCAGCTCGAGGCTCTTCCTCGGGGTCCGCCGGAATAGCCAAGGCAGTGGCCATATCCCGGACAAACTCCGAGAACCGAGTATCCTCCGGAGGGGATCTACTCCGGGGCTCAGACTGCGGTGAGTCCGACGGGACGCACCGAGTCTTGAACGTATCGGGGGACTCCTCAACCTCCGTCTCCCAGGTGGACTCGTCCGATGAGGAGTCAGGGTCCGACCCCGCGGGGCCCTGGAGCACCCGCCCCGATGCCGGAAGCACCGGCGTCGACACCCTCAGTCCCAAATGGGAGGTCGAGGGAGACCGCGACTGAGGTCGACTTCGAGCTATGATGGACTCGAGTATCGGCTCGGTCTCCGGGGTCGACTTTGAAGTCGATGTCCCGGTGGTCGGGGCAGATGCACCAGACAGGCTGGCCATCAGTGCCCGCTGCTGCTCCATGAAGGCAGACAATCTGCTCTCCAAGGCTGTCATCCTGAGACTCAGCTCGGGAGACGCAGCAGCCACTGACTCGGGCCCTGGCGGCGCTGGGCCCGACATCGGCTCCCTGGGAGGAGAGTCCTCGAGGACTACAGGGCTTACGTGTCCAGCAGACTCCGGCTCCACGCGAGGAACTTTGGCAGGCTTCTCTTGTTCCACGGGCCCGGGGCGACGGTCGGGGGTCTTAGACCTGGCCCTCGAGGAGCCAGGAACCTCTTCCGATGACGCCCTCGCGAGCCGCTTCTTCATCTTGCGTTCCCGGTCAGGGGACCCCTTGTCCAAGGAGCCATGATGGCACTCGGGATCCGAATCCCGAGATGTCAAGGCCTCAGACGAGGTCCGGGCCCGGCCGGAGGCTGAGTCCGAGAAAAGCCTTTCTTTCTGTTGCTGACGACTTCGGAGTGCCTTGGAAGACATCTTCCCACATGGCCCATACGACTTAGGGTCGTGATCAGGGCCGAGGCACCAAAGGCAGCGGTCGTGTGTGTCGGTGATAGACATCAGTTTTTTACACCGATCACACTTCTTGAAACCGCTGGAAGCCATTGGGGAAAAAAGAGTCCCCGCGAGGTCAAAGGACCGGCCTTCCAGGGAAAAAAGCAAAAGAAGGGCGCGAACGCCAGCCACGAAGGGCAAAAACTGAAAAAGAAGAATCGGGCTTGATACCGGTGTACCGAACCCGGCGGGAGGGGTACCGGCGTCGAACTGGGAGAAAAAATAGCGAATATCGCCGAAAAAAATCAACTTTTATTCGGGATGACAGGACACACGTCCGGTGGGCTTCTCGGAAAAAAAAGAGACTGAGGTAAGATGGCACCTTTAGGTGGGAAGGGAACCGCGCATGCGTGCCTGCGTTCCCAAAGGCTTTCATAGGAAGCTGGGGAAATGCTCCACTGGGGCTTCATCGGCGTCGATGACACCCATATGTGAGGACTGACTTCCTGCTTGGTCCTGGAGAACTATAAAGCTGTGATTATCCCAGGGCTCTTTGCTGCTGCTAGGCTCTAGCTTATTATGAAATTTAAACTACTAGCTCTCTGCTGGGTTCTAAATTTAACCAGAAAGCTCTCTTCTGTGTTTTAAATTTAAACTAAAAGCACTTTGCTGATGCTAGGCCCTGAGTGACTATTAAATGGCTACTAAAACACCACTTTTAGAGTAAGGTCCTTTGGAGAAGCCTTACCCAAAGGCTCAAAGCGTTCCCGGACCAACGCTTCTAAATTGAGGTCCCATGTCGGCACAGTCACCCTACACGGCGGCCGCAAGAGAGACACCACTTTCAGGAATCTCTTTATATCTACATGCGTGCCTAACGCTTCGCCTTGAAATTTTCCCCGATAACAGGAAAGCGCTGCCAACTGCGCCCTCAGAGAATTGGCTGCCAAACCTTTCTCAAAACCATTCTGCAGGAAAGAAAGAATCTGCAAGACCGAAGCCTTTGAAGGCTGAAACTGCCTGTCAGCACACCATGCCTCGAAAATACGCCACACTCGGACATACCCCAACGAGGCAGACCTACGCCTGTCCTTCAACAAGGTGGAAACCACCGCTGGTGAGTATCCCCTGGATCTCAGCCTTGCCCTTTCAAGAGCCAGGCCGTAAGCGAGAACCAAACCACCTGAGGCATGAGAAGCGGACCCTTAATTAATAGATCCTCCCGTGACGGCAGACGCCATGAGCGATCCACCAGTAGACGAACCAGATCTGCATACCAGTCTCCTTTGACAATCCGGTGCGATCAGGATCACCAAACCTTGGTGTAACTCTATTCGCTGAACCACTCGACCTATTAAGACCCATGGCAGAAATACGTATAGGAGACCTACCACCGGCCACACTTGCATTAGAGCTTCGAGGCCTTCTGACATTCTTTCTCGCCTTCTGCTGAAGAACTGGACTGGCCTTTGCCGACTCTAACGTCGCCATAAGATCCATTATTGGAGTTCCCCAGCGGTGCACTATCTGCGAAAACACTTCTGGATGGAGATCCCACTCTCCGGGATCCACTCGGAACCGACTCAAAAAATCAGCCTTCACATTGTTTACTCCTGCCACATGTTGTGCCGACAAGAGCCAGAAGATTCTCTTCGGCCCAAGCTAACAGTTGATCGGCTTCCTCTTCCAACTGCACACTTCCCGTGCCGCCCTGCTGATTGATGTAGGCTACCGTGGTTGAGCTGTCCGAAAGAACTCAAATCGCCTTTCCCTGCAAGCAAGTTCGAAATGCCTGGAGAGCCAAGAGTACCGCTCTCATTTCTTTCCTGTTTATGGACCAACCTCTCTCCAGGGTACTCCACTGTCCCTGGGCAAACTGTCCTTCGAAATGCGCTCCCCAACTCAACAAACTGGCGTCCGTTGTCAGTGGCTCCCAGGATGGGGACTCTAGCGTCATTCCTTTCTCCAGGCACCCTGGCATTAGCCACCACCGAAGGGATAACCGAACCTCCGACGGGCAGAGGAGCCTCTGCAACAGAGAGTCTGACTGATGTGACCATCTCCGAAGCAAAGCCATTTCTAAGGGTCTCATATGGGCCCTCGCCCACGGTACTAGCTCGAGAGTGGTCGCCATGGTTCCTAGAAGCTGCAGATACTGCCACACTGTGGGAGCCCTCTTGTCTAGAAAACTGCGCACTAGAGCTCTCAGCCCCTGCGCTCGCACTTCTGGAAGAAACACCTTTCCTTTGGACATGTCAAAATCAGCTCCCAGGTAGTCCAGGCTCTGCAACGGAGTCAGCCTGCTCTTGGAAAAATTGACAACCCAGCCCAGGCTCTGAAGAAGTTGTACCACTCGGGCCATGGCTGATGTGCTCTCGCTCCTTGACTTCGCACGTATCAACCAGTCGTCCAAATAGGGATGAACCAGCACTCCTTCCCTGCACAGCGCCGCCACCGCCACTACCACCATTACTTTGGTAAAAGTCTGTGGCGTCGTAGTCAGACCAAACGGTAATGCCCGGAACTGAAAATGACCCATAGGCACTGCAAACCTGAGGAATTGCTGGTGCTCCCGCCAGAACAGGATGTGAAGGTAAGCCTCTGACAAGTCTAGGGATGTAAGAAACTCTCCCTTTCTGACTGTCACTATGACCGAACACAGAGTTTCCATATGAAAGTGTGATACCCGGAGACAGCAATTTACCCGCTTGAGATCCAAGATGGGCCGAAAAGCTCCTTCTTTCTTTGGGACCACAAAATATATGGAGTACCGACCGCAACCGTACTGATCTGGTGGCACCGGCACTGCTGCCTTGAGACATAGCAGCCTGTCTAAGGTCTCTTGTACCGCCACTCGCTTGGCCTGCGCCTTGCAGGGCGGCTGAATGAACGAACTGACCACTGGACATTGAAACTCTAAAGCATACCCGTCTCGAATGACCTCCAACACCCACTGATCCGATGTGATTTGGACCCAGGCAGGATAAAATTCCGTAGCCGCCCTCCTATAGGCTCCAATCCTACCTGAGTCCCCCCGTTTCATTGTGCCTTTCTAAGGTTTGAGGATGAGGGAGTAGCGAAGCCTCTGTCTGCTCCCCGAAATCCTCGAAACCCTTGATTCCTAGCGAGAAATCTCCCCCGCTGATATTGACCAAAACGAGGAGAACAGAAATGGCAAAATTCTCTTTGTTGCCCTTTGGGCATTGAAGTGGGCCTACTCTGCTTCTGCTTATCCTCTGGAAGGCATCCCCCCTTGGATTCCCCAAGGTCTTTCACCAACTTGTTCAAGTCTTCTCCAAAGAGAAGCTTTCCTCTGAAAGGAAGTTTACTCAGCTTAGCCTTTGAGAAGTGTCAGCCGCCCAGTAACGCAGCCACAAACAGCGCCTCGCTGCCACCACCGAGGCCATACTCTTTGCTAACCCTCGGATAAGGTCATAATGAATATCCGCAAGATACACCGCCCCGGACTCTAACCGAGCTACTTCATCAGCTTGTTCTACCCCCTGATCCACTTGGACTCACTGCAACCAACGAAGACAGGCTCTAGCAACCCAAGCCCCAGAAATAGAGGCCTGCATTGAAAGGGCACTGATGTCAAAAACCTGCTTCAACAAAGTGTCCAATTTCCTATCCTGATACCAACAGATTAGCACAAATCCACATGCTTACTTACAAACCCAGTCTGAAACGTGGACAGCAGTAGAAGGACGTTCTTTATTGATCTAAAAAAGCCTATGGCCCGACACAGGCCGTGTTTCGTTGCCTTCTTCAGGGGCAGGCTACATAAATTAATAAAAACAATAAATAAATAAAAACATATAAAAGTACAATTAAATGCAAAATGAGACCTAACGGATGAATATGGAATGAAGCACGATAAATAAATAATCAAATAAATAAATAATTAAATTATACTATAAAAGACCATTCAATTCACATTGATAGGTTCAACCATGAATAATAAAAAACAGAGATCAGCACAGCAACAAACATTAGTGTTAAAAACAGTACTCTAATTGTAACACACCATCTATAAGATGTAAACTTGCCATACATCAATTAAAGCTTAATGCAACACATAACATATATATTGATTACCATTTAAAAGATATATATATATATATTAATTACCACTTAAAAGAGGGACAAGGAAGAAAATCCATATAGGTAAGTGAAACCACCATGTGGGGTTACCATCAGTAACACAATTGGCTATATAAATAGTAGGTGAACATTTACAAAACCATGCTACCTGTAAGGTCATTGAATCACACTTGGAGTAAAAGATGTCATGGATGGCAGGTGCAAGAAGCTATAAGACAAAAAATGTCAACAAAATGCCGTCATTATTCGCAATTAGACACTTATCCAAACTTCTAAAACCAAGGATTTTAATGCAATGCCGTGCGTACGGTCCCAATTCATGACGATTGTTTAAAAAAACCCCAAAACAAAGGGAAGAAACTCACTTAAATGCCATTGCACAGTTCACACGAAAGGGTACCATAACCCCTTAAATTTCAAAAACTTTCAAAGCACTACCAAAAACCCCCCAGTCCCGATGCTTGATCATTCAAATAAAGGGGAAAGTTCACTCTTGTACTACTTCACTAGACCCCAGGAGGGTCCTGCCGGTTGTATATCACCGTGCTGGGAAACCGCATTGTGCATTGCCAATAAAATAAATGTGTATTGAATGGTCTTTTATAGTATCATTTAATTATTTATTTATTTGATTATTTATTTATCGTGTTTCATTCCATATTCATCCGTTAGGTCTCATTTTGCATTCAATTGTACTTTTATATGTTTTTATTTATTTATTGTTTTTATTAATTTATGTAGCCTGCCCCTGAAGAAGGCAACAATTTCCTATCCTGGACATCTTTAAGAGCCGCACTATCTTCCACCGGAATCGTTGTTTTCTTGATAACCACCAATACCGCCGCATCGACTTTATGAGAGCGAAAAAGATCCTGATCCTTATCTGACAAGGGACAGAGGCGGGCCATAGCCCTGGATACCTTAAGGCCCGCCTCAGGCATATCCCATTCCTCCTGAATCATCTCACGCACTACCCTGTGAACTGGAAACACCCTTTGGGTCTTACGGAATAAGCCTGCAACAACGGATCCTCTAATGTAGCATCCTCTGTCGGAAGATTAGAAGGCATGTTTAGACATTTAAGTGTTTCCGCAATGAGTGCCGGCAAAGCTTCTCGCCTGAACACTCTAACTACTCTAGCTTGTTCTATTGGCTCAATGAGCTCACCTTCTTCTAAATCTTCCTCCATATCAAGCTCCTGATCACCATCTGCAGGTTCCAAGGCTTCGAAAGCCACTGACCGCTCTAGCCCCTCACCCAAGCGCCTTGGCTTTTTAGAGGGGACGCTGCCTGTCCCCAACCCGATTGGGGAACCTGGCCACTTCTCTCTCTGCTCCACCTCTGCGGAGCCGACCTCCGGTCCTTGCTGCCGTAAACAAAATGCTTGATGAAGCAACAGGAAGAAATCCGGGGGAAACATTGCCGGAATTCCCCCTGCCCTAAAACCTGTTGTGGCGACGGACCTGGCGCCAACGAAGGCCCCGCCACAGGTTCCTGGGATGGCACGGAAGGAATAACGGACTCAGGCAGGCCTAGAACAGCCTCCTTCTGAGCCTCCGCTCCCCCCTCCAGGGCTTGCTCCATTGAGGCTGCCTCCTGAATGCAACCTCTGCAAACTCCTGTTTCTGACACCGTTCTCGTCTCGCACCACACACTAAACACTGGGGCCTGGATGGCATTCCGACCCCCCAGCTATGCCCTCCAGGAACCCAACTCCAAAAACTTCCGACAAGGAAATTCAACAACTTATCACTTACCTCACAACACCAACAATCAGGAAAAAACTCCAAAATATATTTTTCTTCTTTTTCAACACTGCCTGATCTCTTAGGCAAGGTATGCTCCAGAAAACGGGGGGTCACCAAACACTAGGACACTCAATTAAAATGAACTATGGGTCCGAGCCAAGTCTTGGAAACTAAAGACTGCTGGCTCCATTTCCCGTGCAAAAACCACGCGGACAGGCCTCAGCCCTACATGGCAATCCCCGTGCACGCCTAGAAACACTTGCCCGCTACTTTATTTGCCCTCAGGCTGCCTTCCTCTCTCTTACCTCTGTCTGCCGTCGGATTTCACTGCTGCAGCTCTCTCCCCACGCTCAGCCGTACTTGCGGCTTCGGCGCTAGAGGAGAACCGCTGAAGAGAGCACGTCCGCTTTGATTGCCACTTCAGAAAACAGCTCCCCCGTGGTGCACTGAGCCTTCCAACAGCTCCTCACCCATCAGTGTGGGTTCGGGAGCCGGGAGGCTATCCCTCTACAGCAACCCCCACCTTCAAAACTTGTCTGATCATGCACAGGAAGGGGGGGTGGAGGGTGGGGGAGGGAAGAAGAAGAGAGAGAAGAGAGAGAGAGAGCGAGCAAACCAGATCTCTGCAGCTCTAAGTAATCCCCCCGTTCTCCTCAGACGTTCCCCCCTTTATTATTATTATTCTCTTAACACTCCTAGGGGGGGTACCTCTCTTTTAGAGAACTGTCTAAAAATGCGTCTGAGAATGATATGGCCACCAGTGAGGATAAGGACCATAGGACAGAATCAATTTGATGAATGTTGGAGGGGATGTGGAGGAAGGGGGGATCTGTTGCACATGATGTGGAGGTGCCGCAAGGTGCAGGAATTGTGGAGGAAAGGGGCTGACGTGTACCAAGAGATCACTCAGGTGCGAAGTGAAGTGACTGCTTCAATGGTGTGTCTTCTGGAAATGGAGGTGGGGGAATGAACAGATAACGGCATTCTTGAGGTATTGGGTGGTGGCAATTAGGGTGTGTGTGTTGAAAAGATGGAAAGCGAGAGAGGAGCCACACATGAGGGAGGTAATCATGTATGTGGAGCATGTGAAAAATATGTGCTTGGTAGGGGCCTATAGGAGGGGACAGAAAATGAAATACCACAAGATCTGGCACTGGTATGAGGCATGGAGGGAAGGAGGGTTGATGAAGTGGCTGAGGGGGGGAATAGAGAGGGGGGACCAGAGGTGGGGGAGATTACTGAAGGGAGCTATTGTTTTCAAAAAAATATTTCACCAAGTGGGTAAGAGTCCACAGGAGATATAGAGGAGGTAATATTGGATTTGGATTACGGTGGGTATTTGGGGTAACAGAAATACAATTATGGAACAGAATAAGGTAATTGATTATGGGATTATTTGGGGGGGAGGGGTGGTTATGGTTATGTTTATGTTTAAGGGTGTGGTTATAATGTATTAAGGGGTAAAGATGGGTATGCATACTGTATAGTGGACAACCTTGTATGGTACTGTATTGACAATATGGTGAAACAAAGTTCAAATTACAAAAAAATAAATAAATAAATAAATAAAATTAAAAAAAAGAACACTCCTGACACTAATCTCAAAACCTAATCTACACCTCCTTAGTTTTCCTCAAGTGAGTCCTGGACTACAGGCTCACCACCTCTCTAGCTGCTTGGAGACTGAGACTACTGGAGCGGAGAGGCGGTCCTGAGCTATTTATACCAGGGTCATCAAAACGATGACATGCTCATTCTCCAAGCTGCTGGAGGAGGTGCTAAACCCAGAGGTTCCGGAACTGGAGTGGAGGGACGATAAGGAAGGGCTCTTCTTAACTGCAAACAGTTTTTTGGGTTTTTTTAAAATTGTTTTCTGTGCTTTTATTTGGGCAGTCTGGCTCTGCTATCAGTTCTGTGCCCGCATTATCACTACTGAAGGCGATAACATACTAGTTCCTCAAAAAAGAAGTCCCACAGGACAACCGTTCACCAGCTGCTGGAGACTGAAAAGACTGAGGTGTCATGGGAGCCTAGGGTGTGTCAGACGGCTGCCTAGGGTGAGAACTTACACAATCTTGACGATGCATATATTCATATGATTCTTGCAAGGTATTGTGGGTATTGTAGTTCATTCACTCCCAAACACAGCTGATGACAATAATTTGAGTTGTGAAACCAAGTGGTAAGATCAATAAAATACTTCTTTTATTGATGGGGTTTAATTCACCCAGCACATGTATGCTTGATAGCACTATAAATGAGGTTACTTGCTTGCAGTGTTTAAAGGGATAACAAAAAGTCACAAAGTAAACCAGAAAACAACCTTCAACTTGTCAGGCAATTAGCTAATGTTTTCTTAGCAAGTAATTACCAAATACAAAGGCACAAAGTAAAGAATAAACTTTGCTGGTTAGTTCACTTCTGCTTATTTTCCACGCTGATCTCAGCAGTGATTCTCCCTTGCTCACACACACAATCAGGTGCAGCCCTAATTACTATCCATGGACCAGCTGAAAGCCTTTAGCTGGCTGGCTGCTACTGTGTGAGCCCAAATCCTGCTTTAAGAGCTGTTTGCAGTGGAAATAAAGAACAAAGTTAGGTTTCTTTGTGATGGCTGATGTGTTTGCTCAGAAAAAACTAGCAATAGCATTTAGATAAAGAACAGTCCATGTAAATAGTTTCATCTGCTGTATTTCCCCCTGCATCAACAATCATAGGGTCAATATCATACATTGGCACAGATGAGTCTTTCATTAAGGCACTATCATGAGAATGCTTATTCCCTTGCTGCCATTCTCTATTATAGATAGGGTCTGGATCAGTGTTCATACCTGAGCCTCTCCTGCTATCATTATTCCTCTCTGTATAGCCTGGTCAATATGTAATCCAATTCTGATGTCCAGCCTTCCAATCTTGATCCCTGGACGCTGGATCTTCTCTCACATACCTTCTGGCCTTGGTCTGAAAGTCCCTTCCACATGCAGTCTTCTCTCTTCCAGGTAGCCACTGGTGATTCCTATCTCTGCCACTCCATTCCTCTGGCTGAATCCAGTCCAATGGACTCTGCTGGCTTTTGGAATACCTCCCAGTATGAGTACTGCCTTGGAATCTCCCAGACCTTCCAATGGCCTTTCTTCTCTTCCTTCCAGAGAGTTTCCTTCTCTCTCTATCTGCGTGGCTTTTGCTGAAGCTGTTCTTCCAACTGTTGCTGAAACTCTCCCCTCTGTATCTCTTCCTGAAGCTGTTCTTGAAACTGTTGCTGAAACTGTTTCCTGAAGAATCAGCTCTATTCTTATCCTGTTCTAATGTGTGCTGCTCCCTAACACAGCGCAGCTGTGTTGAATCAGGCCCTGCCCTTTGAGATGAGTGCTTAGGGATTACCTCATAGCTCTCTTGATTGCACACACATTCTCTCACTTCAGCCCCTCTCATGGCTGCTGGAAACCTGGTGCATTCTGGGACTGGTAGTCTTTTATGTGAAAATTCTGTTTTCTCACTTCTACCAGAACTGACAGGTTGCTTGTTCAGAGTCACATCATCTTTTCTATAGCTCCTACCTGAGCTATGATAAGCTTCCTTATCACAGGTGACATCATCTTATAGAGTGACATCATCAGGTATTTGAATTTTCAGTCTCTAGCTGCTGGTGGATGGACACAACCCGATTCTCTGGACTGGACTGGAGGGCCGAAAATGAAATTCCCCGAGAATAAGGGAGGGGGAATATGAATCCAGAAAGAAGGAAAGCCACAAGTCAAAGTCAGTAAGAAAGATAGAGGTGGACTTGTCAGGAAGTCAATAAATAACCGGAGAGTTAGTGAAGTAAAAAGGTGGATGGAGTGGACTTCAAAGAAGGGAAAGGAGTGAGACTGAGGCAGCAGGAGGAGTTGAAATTGACAGGAAGGAGAGAGAAGAGACCCAGCACCACCATCATTTTTATTTTATTTTTATTTTTTTTTATTTATCTATATTTTTTCTATACCGCCCCTTCCAGCGATCAAGGGCGGTTTACAAGAAACATTTTAACAATTGTACACCGATGTATACATTTACATTGAACAATCAGATTCAACTATTTACAATGAACGGTTAAGTTTAACTATTTACATTGAACAAAACTTCAACTTCAAGATGTATTAGTAATACAAACAACCATTAAATTATTTACATTGGATATTTACAGTGGTTGTGTTTTGTGTATATTTTGGAATTTATTTCCTTTTATGACGTAAATCGGGGGTTGTGTATGGGGTTTCAGACGGGGGGGGGGTGAGTTGTTGAGTCTTGAGCAAGGGGGTTTGTGTGTGTAATACCATGGTTATGGAGGTGTTTTGGGGGTATATGGGATTTCAAAGTGTTCAGTAAAGAGGTAAGTTTTTAGCTCTTTCCTGAACTGATAGAGGTCATTTATGACGCGAAGGTCTATTGGGAGGTCATTCCAGAGCGTAGGGGCAGTGAATGTGAATGCTCTGGAGCTAGTGGTTTTCTTTGTCTTCCTGAAGGCTTTTGGTGTGATAAGGGAGTGGGCTTCGTTTGTCTGTGTGATCTAGTTTTGTTTGGTGATTGCAGTAGTGTGGATAGGTGTGAGGGGGCTATGTCTTTTATGAGTTTAAAGGTTGTTAGGATAGTTTTGTATCTGATTCGGCTATTGATTGGGAGCCAGTGTAGTTCTAGCAGTATTGGGGTTACGTGGTCTGTTAGACGTGCTTTAGCTATTACTTTTGCACAGATGTTCTGAGCTCTTTGAAGAAGGTATGTGCTTTTTTGAGGGAGGCCTATTAATAGACTATTGCAGTAGTCAAAGTGGGGGTGATTAGTGTATTTACTACAGATCTAAAATCTTGAGTTTCTAGGAGTGGCCTTAGGTGCTGAATAGTTTTTAGTTTGTAGTAGATGGTTTTTTAAACGGTTTGTTTTATGTGTGGTAGCATGGTGAGTGTGTGATCTATTATCACACCTAAATATTTTACTTCTTTTCTAACAGGTATGGATGTTCTGTTAATTGTGATTGTTTCTGGGAAGGTGTTCTCTGTGGTTGATGACCTTGTTACGAACATTGCTTCCGTTTTTTTGAGGTTGATGCTGAGGTAGCTAGATTCTAACCAGGAGGAGGTCTCAGTCATACATTCTGATAGTGTGTCATATGAGGGGTTTTTAGCGGTTATAGGGATAGCGAGCATGATGTCGTCGGCGTATATAAAGTGGTTAATCCTGTGTTTTTTAAATATGTTTGTTATTGGTTGTAGATACAGGTTAAATAGGAGGGCGGAGAGGGCTGATCCTTGGGGTATTCCTTGGCCTTGGGGGAATGGTTCTGATGCTTCTTGGTCAATTTGTACGCGTATTAGTCTGTTTGATATGTAGGACTTGAACCAATCAAGGACAGTCCCGCCTATTCCTAAGCTTTGTAGTCTGTTGATCAGTGTGGAGTGGTTAATGTTGTCAAAGGGGCAGAAATATCTATGAATAGAAGTAGGAAGCCTTGGTTGTTGTCATCTGTACCTCTGATGAGGAAATCCATTAGGGTGATTAATAGAGTTTCTACTCCATGGAATGGGCGGAACCCAAATTGGTGTGAGTCAAGTGGTTTATGTTCATCAATGTGTTCTTGTAACTGTATTTGAATTGTTTTTTTCTATTATTTAGCTATAAATGGGATGCTGGCTATGGGTCTGTATGAGTTCGGGTCTTTTGAGTCAAGCTTGTTGTTCTTTATTATTGGTCTAAGTGTTGTGAGTTTTAAGGCATCAGGCATTATGCCTTGTGAGAGGGATTGGTTCACTATATGTTGTAGATTTTCCGCCAGTTCCTCCTTTGCACATTTAATCCATGATACAGGGCATGGGTCTAGTGGGGAGGTTGTTGTGTTGATCATTGTTACGATTTTAAGGAGTTGTTTTCGGTCTATTATGTGGAAGTTTGTCCATTCGTTTATGAGTTTAGTGCTTGTAAATATTGGTGTCAGAGTAGTGGTTTTGTTTTTTTAATTTCGTTGCAAAGTGTGTTGCTAATGTTTGTACATTTATTGCTGGTTGTTTAGGCTCGGTGTTATTAGTTTTAGTTGGCCAGTGGGACGAGGTATGTGGGAGAACTCGATAGCCACCATGATAGAGAGTAGCGACGGACACTGAGTCTTCTGGAAGAAACTAGGTCTGAGTTAGAGCAAGAAGATAGAGAGCATTAGAGATAAGGGGATCGTGAGTAAAGGCAAGTTTATTTGTGGCTCGGGCAACAGCTGAGATGCTAGACATGGGAAGGAAGGACAAGGGAGATACACAAGTTAGTGGTCATGGGGGGAAACTATGGAAACAGAGGAGATACTGGAAATGGAAGGAGGGAGACAGAGAGGAGATGTTTGACACTGGACATGGGTTACTGGTAAGGCGAGAGAGAAGAGATACTGGATATGGGGGTGCAACAGCTTTTGAGACTGAACATTAAGGGTAGGGCTAGGGAGATAGACAGAAAGATACTGGTAAGAGTGGGGAGGGAACTAGGGAGACAGAAGAAATGCTGGACATGTGTTGGAGGGGACTAGGGAGGCAGATAGGAGCTAATGAACATATGGGGGGGAGAGCGAGAGAGAGAGACCCTGGATGGGGAAGTGAGAGAAGAGGAAAAAGGGAAGATGCTGGACACAGGGGAAGAATTAATAAAAGACTGGGCAATAAGAGGCTTGGGAATGGGAGGGCTGGATGAGGGAAAGTGATGGAAAGCTGTGGGTAAATACAGTAAACAGCAGGAAACTGATAACTAGATGGTAAAAGGAGAAGGAAGAAAACTGAAATAAAGATTAGTGTTACAGATTGATATCAGCGATGATGGTGAAGATAGGAAAAATAAGAAATGGCAAGAAGACAGATGACCCTGGAAAAAAGAGCTAAGAGAAGAAAGAGAAAGGCAGAGACCAGAGCCAAATATTAGGAAATAAAATGGCCAGAAAACAAGGTAGAAAAAATAATTTTATTTTCTATTTAGTGAATGGAATAGATGAGCTTTTGGAATGTACATCTGCCAGGACTGGGGACCAGCTCAGGGTAAAACTTTGGGAGGGGGACTTCAAAGTCCACTAGTAAGCTATGCTTTTTTCAGCTTCAGACATACACAAACTATTCTTGGTCACTTATCCCTCACATCTGTACATGCGCACACACACACACTGCTCCCAGACACTCAGCCCCTGCACATACACACACACTGCCCCCCAGATGCTCAGCTCTCACATGCAGAGCTGGCATTAGGGTGCGGCAAACAGGGCAATTGCTCTGGGCTCCAATGCCAAAAGGGGCCCCAAGTCCGCCTCAGGCTGAAGGAGGCATAGCCTGTAGATGGGCTTTTGGGTCCCCTCATCAGTTTCCGCCTTGGGTCCCTACATGACTAACATCAGCCCTGCCCACACTGCTAATGTTCAAGAAGCTGTGTCATAATGCCTCTGTATCGTTCCATCTTGAATATTGTGTACAATTCTGGTTGCCATATCTTAAAAAGGATAGAGCAGAATTAGAAAAGGTATAGGATATTTTCCCACTTCACTCAAGCAGACTTCCATTAGGCCACTATTGAAAAACCCCAAACTTGACCCCCAAAGAGTTGACTCCTATCGGCCAATAGCCAGTATCCCCCTCTTGGCCAAAATAATTGAGAAAGAGGCACAACGGCAAATTCAAGATCACATAGATGCCGCTGCTCCCTTAGACAGCTGCCAACATGGGTTCAGAGAACATCATGGTGTCGAGACACTACTCACTGGTCTATTCAATGATATCATCACAGGAATTGACAACATCTGTCAAGGCTTTGTGCTCATCATCCTAGACATCGCCGCGGTGTTCGACTCCGTGAGTCACGAAATTCTCCTCGGAAGACTGAAAGAGAAGGGCGTCTGCAACAGCGCACTATGTGAAGTCTGGATCAGAAGAGTCAATACATTTCCATCAAAAGCAAGGGGTACCCCGCAAGGCTCCTCGTTATCCTCCTTACTTTTCAATATTTACATGCAGCCCATCTGCAATATCATAAGATCATTCAATGTGAACTGCTTGATATATGCAGATGACATTCTCCTATACATGCCTTTCTCCACAACTCACATGGACCTGGCCCCACTCACAGATTGCTTCAATGCAGTTTCAACATGGCTCCAGACACAGAACCTAACGCATTCAACATAAAAAAACAGAGGTGCTATTCATCACCAGAGACTCCAACTTTACTCCCCCATCCCACGTCAGTGTCAAGGAAGCTGACTTGCAAACTAAAGATGCAATAAAATACCTGGGAGTTACTTTGGACCAACGTCTAGATATGAAACGCCACATAAGCAACATAGTCAAAGCCGTCTATTTCAAAATCCGTTCACTCAAGCACCTACGCTCCCTGTTGGACCCAGATGATTTCCAAACCATATATCAAGCGCTGATCCTGCCACATTTTGACTTTGCAAATGCCATCTTACAAGGTCTCCCCCAATCCACACTAACCCCCTTACAGTTGGCCATGAATGCCGCAGCTAGGGTCCTTTACGGAGCATCCAGAAACGACCACGTGACCCCCATTCTCAAACAGCTGCACTGGCTACCGATCCATGGGAGGATCACCTTCAAAACCCTTCTATTAGCATTCAAGGCGATCAAAGGTATTTCATCCTCCTCACTCATGCATCTTATCCACATTGTCCCCCCCAACAGATCCAGAAGAGCAATAGCTGTAAACTTGCTAACACCACCAAAGGCATCGACAAAGTCCAACACGACAACCACAAACAGGGCGTTCAGTTTTTATGTCCCCAAATGCTGGAATGCACTACCCCTTACATTAGGACCATTGCCAATCTATATCAGTTCAGGAAGGCTCTCAAAACCCACCTTTTCCTCCAATACTTCCCAGCCAGCAATTGAACCTAGATATCCCTCTCAAGAAATGACCCACTCTAGAAAGGCCCTTACATGCATTATCTGATTTTTACCTATCATTGCAGTGTAAATAGCTTATGTATATAGTTAACCCTGTTATCCAAGTTTGTACTCCTGTTCGATGTAAAACCTGACAACTTGTCGTTATGGTCGTTATGTTATGATGCAAACCGCGCTGATACTAAATAGCGCAGTATATAAGAAACTGTAATAAATAAATAAAAATATAGAGAAGAGCCACCAAAATGGTAAAGGGGATAGAAGGATACCCTATGAGGAAAGGCTTAAAAGAGGGCTTTTCAACCTGGAAAAGAGCCAGCCGAGGGGAGATATGATAGAGATCTATAAATTAATGAATGGAATGGGTAAACATAGATCTGTTGTTTACATCATCAAAAAGTAGAAAGACTAGGGGATACGTAATGACGCTACAATGTAACCCATTCAAGACTAATAAGAGAAAATATTTTTTCACTCAAAGCCTAATCAAACACTAGAATTCGTTACAGAAGGATGTAGTGAAGGGCTGTTAGCTTAGTTGAGTTTAAAAAAGGTTTGGACAAGTTCCTGGAGGAAATATCCATAAACCATTATTAAAGAGGACCCTGGAAATCCACTGCTTGTCCCGGGACAAGCATTGTGGGACCTATGTGCCTTTTTGGAAACCTGCCAGGAACTTGTGACCTGGATTGGCCACAAGTTCCTGGGCTTGATGGACCTTGGTCTGACCCAGTATGAGATTTCTTATGTTCAAAGCCCATGTGTGTCAGGCATACACTGAATTATTACTTTAAAATGCATAGATTTACATATTTATATGTTTATATTTATGCAGTTTGAGTAATAATTTTATTTGATTAGTATCCAGGGTCACATGAAATTTCCTCTGCTGAAATGATGTCACACCGGAAAAAAGTTTGGGAAGCACTAGTTTATTGACTTTCCCTCCAGGAACTTGTCAAAAACCATTTTTGAATGCATTGAATGCATTGTAAATAGTTAAATCTAATTGTTCAATGTAATGTATACATCTGTGTACAGTTGTTAAAATGTTCCTTGTAAACCGCCCTTGATCGCTGGAAGGGGCGGTATAGAAATATATACATAAATAAATAAATAAATAAATGCAGGTACACTAACAACGTTTACCACATCCTCCAGCAACAAATTATGTGTTGAGTAAAAAAAATATTTTCTCCACTTTGTCTTAAATGTACTGCTTTGAAGCGGCATTGCTTGTCTCTAGTCTTTGTACTTTTTGGAAGAGTAAACAATTGATTCACGTTTACCTATTCCTCTACACCCAGGATTTTACAGACTTCTATCATATCTTCCCTCAGCCATCTCTTTTTCAAGCTGAAGACCCCTACCTTCTTAGCCTTTTCTCATAGGCGTATCATTCCATTTCCTTTATCATTTTGGTTGCCCTTCTCTGTACCTCTTCTAATTCTACCATGTCTTTTTTGAGATGTGGTGACCAGAACTACACAGAATACTGAAGGTGTGATTTCACCATGGAACGATAAAGAGGCTTTTATGATATTCTGTTTTATTCTCCATGGTTTTCTTTATAATTCCTAGCATTATATTTGCTTTCTTGACTGTCACTGCATACTTAGCAATGTACAGATTTAAGTAGTATGAGGTGGTCATCCTTTGTGATTCTAACTTGAAATTCACTGCGCTGGGAGGTAGAGGGCAATTCCACTAAGTCTCTCTACTTGAATGCACAGAATCGGCAAATCTTTGAGTAGAGATCATTTTCTTAATGTAACAAAGTTTTTTTCCAGTTTAATAATGGTTGCCATGGCGGTTGAGGCAATCCTTTTAGGCTTGTGGAGACACGTAAATCTAATGACTGTATTCAACTTGATTATGGTTGGAGCCCAAGCAGAGTCAACACACAGAATGTGCTTTGAGGTTCTAGATTTAATGCATGTTGTGAGTAGAGCTAAAAAATTGACTGGGTGGCTAAAAATATTTTTTTTTGTAGAAAAGTAAAGAATAAATTAAAAAAACCAACATCTAACGATGCAGAGGTAAACAGCTTTCAAAAGCTATCAGATGAGCTTTGTTGTGTCCATTGGGCAGAGCAGAAAAAAACAAAACTAATTGAGCTACATTGGCTCCCCATCTCGGCCCGCATTCAATACAAATTATTTAGTCACCACTTTCAAACTCATCCAGAATGTAGCGCCCTCACATCTCAATAGCCTACTATCCAATCTACCCAACAACAGAAGCCGAAGAACAACAAACCTAAATACCCTCTGCCTCCCGAAGTCCTTCAGAAAGGCTAATGCAGGTACTAGTAACAGGGCTTTCTCTTTTATAGCTCCAGCACTCTGGAACCGATTACCAAGTGAACTGCGTGCGATCTGTGATCTAAAAGACTTCAGGAAAAAACTTAAAACGCACCTTTTCCAATCTCACTTCAATTTAACCGCATGAATTTCATTCAGGCATGTGTAAATATGTTTATAAAGATCCTAAGTGAAGTCCTAGCAGACTGGCTTGTGTAAATATGTATATAACTTCCTTTGTATAAAGTGTAAATATGTATATAAGCACCTTGTGTAAAGTCCTAACCTCAATCAACTGTAAATCTGTAACCCTTCTTATGTGTGCTACCCACCTCTCTAATCGAATTGTACCTACCCCTAATTGCTGGCCAGTACAACCAGCCTTACCTTGTTTTGCAACCGCTGCTGATCACTGGAAGCAGCGGGATACAAATTTGTGCGTAAATAAATAAATAAAATAAAACTGAATAGCTGAGACTATTGCAAGCAGAAAATGCCACATGCTCAGATTTTTATTACATATTTTGAACTCTTGGGAGACCTACTTGAGTGCCTGACTCAATCCTGTCTGCTCAGAGAAAATAACTAATATCTGGTCAGGTTGTTGCTTACCAAAATTATTTTCTTCTGAATAAATCTTCCTTACCTTCAGCTCCTCCTTGCTATGAAAGTTGTCCAACAGGTGCTGAAAGTGGATGTCCGACATCTGACGCAACAAAGACAGAAGGCAGGATACATATTCACCCTGTTAATAAGAATAACACACACACACACTTAGCCTGGCAAGCCCCAGAAGTGTGTTATAAAATACAGTTTAGGGAAGGAAATTCAAGGGATTGAAATGGTCTTGTGCATATGAAAAGTAGACACACATATAAATACAGTATGCTATACCACTAAAAAAAATCTCTTCAAATTCAAGCAAATAGATATGACAAAACTGAACAAATTAACAGAACATTTATCATTGAAAATAAAAATTATTTTCAATGTGATAAAACATAAGCAAAAAACTAAACACTGTAGTAAATTTTGCCTCAGAATAAAATTGTAAATGAATTGTCCTTGAGTATGTATTATTGTGCATTACAGGAAAAGAAAAATGATGGACAATTTTCATACTGAATGTAAACAGATAAGCAATAGTTGATGAATGTACTCGTTCCATGTAAAACTGTTATATGTTCATTATAAACCGCCTTGATAAAACTGAAAGGCGGTATATAAAAAAATGACATAAATAAATTCACAATAAGAGGCATGCTTTATTTAAAAAAAAAGAAACCTGCTGGCAGTAATAAACAGCTGGAAGCTATGATCCATAAATGCATCAAATGGAGAAATTTTACTTACTTCCTGGAATCCTGCTAGACAAGTCCAGACTAGTGGGTTGTGTCTCCCTGCTAGCAGATGGTGAGACAGAGAAAAATTCCCGAAGCTTTGTGACATCACCCTTGGTATAAAAACTCATCCCCCAAGGGAAGCTTCAGTATAACCATAACAAGCAGCAGGAGCTCAAACAGGCAAGGAAGCACAAAACCAGAATAACTCTTATAACAAGCAGCTACTAAATTGAACAATGTGAAACAGGACCCGCAGGCCAAGGAAGTATTACATAACGAGGTACAGCAATGTCACCGATACGTAAGAAAGTCTTAGCTAGGCGACGGACTAAACAGTTTAGAGGGGCGGCTCCTGGACTGGTCTTGCAGGATTCCAGGAAAGGAAATTATTGGTAAGTAAAATATCTCCTTCCAAATACATCCTGCTAGACCAGTCCAGACTAGTGAAAAGTACCATAGCTAAACCGCTCCAGGGCAGGAAGAAACAGCTACATCCAAGACTGAGGCTCCAAAGCAAGCTGCTTCTTGGACTTGGATATCCAAATGATAGTGATGTGCAAAAGTAGAGAGGGAGGACCAGGTGGCCACCCTGAAAATATCTAGCGGAGCTACCTGTGAGCATTCGGCCCAGGAGGTAGCCTGGGCTCACGCAGAATGTGCTGAACACCTACAGGCACAGGTTTGTTCAATAAAATATAAGCTGACTCAATGGTCTTCTTGATCCAGTGCACAATGGTTGCTTTGGAAGTGGCCGCTCCTTTTCGTGGACCAGAAGCCAGGACAAAAAGGTGATCGGAGAGATAAAACACATTAGTGAGTTTGAGGTAATGGCATAACGCCCTACCAACATCCAACAGGTAAAGGACTCTGTTGTCACCCAAAAACTGTTCCTTAAAAAAGGAAAGCAGCACAACTGATTGGTTGACATGAAAATCTGAAAGGACCTTAAGCAGAAAAGAGAGCACTATTTGAATGGTAACCCACTCTGGAGAAAAAGATAGAAATGTATCTCGGCAAGAAAGTGCCTGGAGGAGTGAATGGTGCCATGCCAAAATGACTGATATAAGAAAAAGAGTTTTGAGAGTCAAATATTTGACAGCAACCCTACAGAGAAGCTCAAATGGGGCACAGGTGAGCACATGAAGCACCAAGGACAGATTCCAAGAAGGGACAATTTGATGAATGGTGGGGGCCTCAAGGAGCAAACGCCCCGCAGAAAACGGGAAACATCTACATAAGAAACAAGAGACTGCCCATGGAGAGGCCCCTGAAAGCATGTCAAGGTCGCAATATGCAATTTCAAAGAATTAAGGGTAAGATCCTTATCAAATCCATCCTGAAGAATGTCTGGAATATCAACTCATCAAGGGGAGAAGGATGGCTTAGAACACCAAGAAGAAAAAAGGATGCCAGATCTGAGCATAGGCATATGAGGTAGAAGACCGTTGAGCCTGTAGTAGAGTGGCCACTACTTGCAGTGAATAACCTTTGCAATGCAAGCGACGCTGCTCAGTAGCCAAGCCATAAGCGAGTAAGGAGCGGAGTCGTCCATGAGAAACGGCCCCTGAAACAGGAGACTTCTCCGGACACCGAGGAATAGGGGCACCTCCTGCAGGAGGCGGAGGAGATCGGCATACCATGTGTGCCGAGGCAAAACCAGGGCCACCAGAACTACCTGTCTGGAGTGTGACTCTATCTGACGGAGTACACAGTCGATTAGCAGCCAATGAGGAAAGATGTAGAGAAGCTAGTTCGAGGACAAGGTTGGAACCTGAGGATCTAGACCATGAGAGTTCAATTCCTTTCAACAAATGAAAAAGATTGACATCTTGACATTGGAAGAGGTGGCTATTAGGTCTAGGGTCGGATGACCCCACCGATGCACAATGCTTGCAAACGCCCACAGAGCTAGTTCACACTCGCTGGGGTCCAGGAAATGACGACTCAGGAAATCCGCTTGAACGTTCTCCATTCCGCAATGCACTGCGCAGAAAGTGCTAGGAGGTTGGATTCTGCCCAGGGAAATAGAACTAATTTCCAGGGTCACTCTGAGATATTTGGTCCCATCCTGTCTGTTGAGATAAGT
Organism: Ichthyophis bannanicus; assembly: GCA_033557465.1. NCBI lineage: Eukaryota > Metazoa > Chordata > Amphibia > Gymnophiona > Ichthyophiidae > Ichthyophis > Ichthyophis bannanicus. The sequence continues at coordinate 40,319,045 of CM066046.1, forward strand.
CACAGTGGTGGAATTGTCAGAAAGTACTCAGATTGCTCGACTCTGGAGGTGGGACTGAAAGAAGAGTAGAGCCAAATGATCAGCTGGGGCTTCGAGGTGATTGATGGTCCAAGAGGCTTCTTGAATGGACCAAGATCCCTGCGCTGCCTGTCCTTAGCAGTGCACTGGCTGGCGTCCAAGGTGACCATCACCCAATATGGATTTCCAAGGGAACGACCTTCAACAAGTGATGAGGACAAAGCCACCAGCGAAGACTGTGGCGAACCACTGAAGAAAGGGGTAGACAAATCTGATAGTCCTGGGTGGATGGGGACCAGTGCAACAGGAGAGAGTACTGAAGCTGACGCATGTGAGCAAGGGCCCAGGGGACTACGTCGAAAGCAGAAGCCATGGTGCTGAAGAGTTGTAGGTAATCTCTGGCAGCAGGAGCTGCCAGGCGCCGGAAGGCATGGACCTGAATGCAGAGCTACTTGCATCTGTTATAAGAGAGGAAGACGCAACCAACTCATGTTGAAGTGGGTGCTGAGGAATTCCAGAAACTGAACTGGGTAGAGATTGCGTTTGGCATAATTGACCACCCATCCGAGATAGTCCAGAAAGGAGAGGCCCTGAGAGACCGCAGAAGTAGCCTCCTTGAAACATGTTGCTCTGATCAGCCAATCGTCTAGATAAGGATGAACCCGAATACCTTGGCGCCGCAGGGAAGCTGCCACTGCTACCATAACCTTGTAGAAAGTGCGAGGAGCTTTGGCAAGACCAAAGGGCACGGCACGAAACTAATAATGTTGACCGAGGACAGCAAAAAGTAAACACTACTGAAGATCTTGGTGGAATAGAATGTGAAAATATGCTTCCGCCAGGTCCAGGGATGCAAGAAATTTGCCTGGTTGAACAGCTTGAATGACTGTCCTGAGGGCTTCCATCCAGAACCATGGCACCTGGAGACAGCGATTGACTCACTTGAGGTCCAGGATAGGACAGAAGGAGATGTCCTTCTTGGGAATGGCAAAGTAAATGGAATAGTGACCGGAACCTCTTTCTGAGGGAGGAGCTGGGCATATCACATTGAGCTGAAAGCGGCAGTGGAGTCATGCGTAGCGCCACTGCCTTTGCCACAGAACTGCCTGGAGAGATGAGGAAGACTTTTGGTATGGGCTCAGTGAAGCTGAGAACATAATGCTGTACTACTACTTCGAGTACCCACCGGTCCAATGTTATATGGGTTCATTCACGGGAAAAATACTGTAAGCTTCCACTCACGGGAGGCACCCCAGAATGGACCCAGAAACCGTCAACAGGAAGATTTGGCAGAACTGAAAAACTTGTTGGACGAGGAGAAATTGTCTCAGTTGTGACGGATACTCTGAAAGGACTGAGGCTTAGAACCAGCCCTATTCGAAGAAGAGTCAGATTTGCCAGGCCTGTAGCAACAAACATCTCTGAAGCGGACTCTATTAGATGAGGACGCGGGTGACGAAAATTGAATTTGGGTTTATCCTTTGGCAAATGTTGAGGCTTGACTTTCCCCAAATCCTTCACAAGTTTTTCCAAATCCTCATCAAAAAGAAGGTGGCCCTTTAAAGGAAGTTTGATGAGATGGGACTTGGAAGCAGCATCCACATTCCAATGACGGAACCACAGACAATGATGAGTTACTGTAGCAGCAGCCACAGACTACACAGATAAACACAGCAGATCATAAAAGGCATCTGCAAGAAAGGCAGTGATCGACGCTAAACAAGGCAGAGCTGAATCATTCATTTATTTATTTATTTAACTAGGCTTATATACCACTTTTCTATCAGTCAAAGCAGTGTACATTCAGGTACTGTATATATATTTTTTCCCAGTCCCCGAAGAGCTCACAATCTATGTTTTTGTACCTGAGGCAACAGAGGGTTAAGTGGCTTACCCAAGGCCATAAGGCGCACCTCTAGAAATAGAAACCCCAGTCCTTCCAGCCCAAGGTTGCTTTTCTCTAGTGGGATTCGAACCTCTGGCCCTCCGGCCCAAGGTAACTTGCCCCATCTACTAGGCCACTCCTCCCTCTGGATCATCCAGAAGTGACTGAGCAGAGCAGGTGCAGCGAGACCTCCGCAAACAGAGGCCTGCAATGCCAAGGTTGATGATGAGAAAGTGGTTTTTAAGAGGCCATCCACCTTGCAGTCCGTTTGATCACAGAGGGTGGTGCTGCCTTCCACAGGAATGGTTGTGCTTTAAGTGACTAGAGTGATCAGGACGTCTACTTTAGAGAAACGCAACCACTTGTCAAGATCATCCGAAGACCAAAGGTAAACATGCCCCAAGCGACAAGCGGAGCGTAGAGACACATCAGGAGAATCCCATTTAAGGAGACCATTTGTTGTAGTTCCAGGGGAAAGGGAAAAGCCTTAGAAGGTTTCCTGATGCCCACAATGATGGGGTCTGCCTGAGGTTTAGAGGAATGCGAAGGCTGTTGCACTTGAGAGTCTGAAAGGAGCAGAGCCTCTGTAATTTGAGCAATGAGAGTAGGAAGCTCTTCCTTACGGAATAAACGGATATCCTAACTGTCTTCTTGAGACTCCTGGTTGTCTTCCAATGGCAAGAGCTCTCCTTCCTGGCTGGACTCAGAAGCGATAGAATATTCATCTGAAGGACCATCACTGTCTTCCCCTGCAGGGTGCCAGTCCCCTGAAGAAGAGGAAGTATCCTTGGGCAGATCTAAAGAAGCTCCAGCCAAACTTCGGCAAGCACCCTTTCTAGACAGTGGATCAGCGGCGGTCAGAGTAGCCGAAGTCCCCGAGTACCAAATATCCCAGGCCTGATGGAATAGCTGAATAAAGTGTAGATCAGAGCTGCCAGCATAGGCTGAATAGTGTTGTAGAGGGTAAGCAGGCTGCTCAGGCAACTAAACCGGAGGAAAGGCATCTTGAGATCTAGCATCACCCTAAGGTAACCCAGAGAGAGCTAAATCAAGAGATCTGGAAGGACTACTCGAACCAGGACTTCCTTGATTAGAACCACAGGAGGAACATGAACTACCTTTCAAAGTCTTACATTTCTTCCCACAGCCCAAGCAGCGCTGTAGGAAAGAAGGCATTTTCACAACAGGATAAAAGAAAAAGTCACAGGAAAATTCTGGGAGCCAAAAATCAACAGACTCTGAAGAAAGAACGGCAGCTGCAGCACAGAAAACAGAGCTGGGAAGCAGTCGCCGACTGACCGCATGAAGAGAAGCAGAAAATAGTCAACTGCCGAAAATAGAGCACACAGAAAAAAGAAGGGATGTGTATGCAGTCAGAAGAACAAGTCATTGCCGAAAAAAGATCAGGACGCTGCTTTGAAAGACAACTGCGAAAGAAATAAAACATTCACATCTCTTGAAGGAGGATGTGCCCGGAGAAGAAAAAACTGCCTGACAACTTCCTCAGCAACCGTGTCCTTGAGTAAGGTGTTTTTTTTTTTTAAACAACTTTAAGGTGTTAGAAAAATAACAAAATGTGACAGTCAACTTAGCTGATAGAAGTCTTGCTTGCAAAAACAGTCAGAACAGAAGGCTGCAGAAAGAATGAATGCATGTGAACTGCACTGTACCACGGACCTTATCATCGTGGTCCATGTAGGAAAGAACCAGAGTGCTATTCAGTCCATCCTAGCTGCTGCAGGCATCTATGCAGCCACCTTCTTGAAGTCACAAGGGGCACCCTCCTGACGGCGCTGAAAAAGCCGGTGTTATTTCTTTGCCTGTTTCCGCTCTCTAATGAGGAAGAGGAAGATAAAAGTTAAGACTGTGCCCAAAACTCAACCTACTGATCAATCAGTCAGCAGGGTGATTGGACCACTTGATAAACATTTTATTGTTGGTGCTGCTGCCGAGTTCTCCCCTGAGGGTGCAACCTTCAGTTCGTTAGAAAGGTCTCCTCTCCCATGTCCCCACCCTCACTTATCATTTACTGTTGTTTTTGATAATGTTGTAGTGTCTGAGGTCCCTTCTCTTTTACCTGTTCTTCTTCCGAAACCGGCTGTTTTGTCTGATGTTGAGCATACAGTTGATGCTCCCCCAAATTAAATTACTACAAAAGATTTATGGTGTGCATATCACATATACAGTGCCTTGCAAAAGTATCCATCCACTTGGTTATTATCTGTTTTATCGCATTATGTACAACCTGCAATGAAAATGGAGGTTCATTTGGATGTTAAGTAATGGACCTAACAATTTAGTCCAAATTGGTGAAGTGAAATGACAATAAAATACCTTGTATATATAGAAAAGTAAAAACTGAAAAGTTGTGAGTGCACATGTATTCATCTCTTTTCGAACAAAACCCCTAAATAAGATCTGGTCCAACCACTTAACCTCAGAAGTCACATAATTAGTTGATTAGGGGCCACTTGTGTGCAATCAGTGCCAAATGATCTGTCACATGATGCCTGTATAAATATACCTGTTCTGAAAGGCGTCTGACTCTGCAACATGAAGACCAAACAGTCCAAACAGGTCAGAGGCAAAGTTGTGAAAAGTATAAATCAGGGTTGGGTTATCAAAAAATATCCCAAATTCTGAATATCCCATGGAGCACCATTAAATCCATTATAACAAAATAGAAAGAATATGGCACCACTACACACCTGACAAGAGAAGGCCACCGACCAAAACTCACAGATCGAGCAAGGAATCGACAACATCCATCAAGGTTTTGTCCTCATTTTCCTAGACATCGCCGCGGCTTTTGACTCCGTGAGTCACGAAATCCTCCTGGAAAGACTAAAAGAAAAGGGTGTCTGCAACAAGGCACTAAAATGGTGCAAGTCTTATCTGGACGATAGATGGCAATATGTGAAGTCTGGATCAGAAGAATCTAGCCACTTCCATCAAAAACAAGGGGTACCTCAAGGATCCTCATTATCCTCCTTACTCTTCAATATCTACATGCAGCCCATATGCAATATCATAAGATCATTCAACGTAAACTGCATGATATATGCAGATGACATTCTTTTATACATGCCTTTCTCCACAACCCACATGGACCTGACCCCACTCACAGATTGTTTCAATGCAGTTTCAACATGGCTCCAGACACAGAACCTACGTATCCAGCATAAAAAAACAGAGGTCCTTTTCATCTCCAGAGACTCCAACTTTACGCCCCCATCCCACGTCAGTGTCAAGGAAGCTGATTTGCAAACTAAAGATGCAATAAAATATTTGGGAGTTACCCTGGACCAACATCTAGACATGAGACGCCACATAAGCAGCGTAGTCAAAGCCATCTACTTCAAAATCCGTTCCCTCAAACACCTACGCTCCCTGCTGGACCCAGATGATTTCCGTACCATATATCAAGCGCTGATCCTGCCGCATTTTGACTTTGCAAATGCCATCCTACAAGGTCTCCCCCAATCCACACTAACCCCCTTACAGTTGGCCATGAATGCCGCAGCTAGGGTCCTCTACGGTGCATCCAGAAACGACCACGTGACTCCCATTCTCAAACAGCTGCACTGGCTACCAATTCACGGGAGAATCACCTTCAAATCCCTTGTATTAGCATTTAAGGCAATCAAAGGCACCTCATCCCTCTCACTCACGAATCTAATCCACATGGTCCCCCCCAATAGAGCAAGAAGAACATCAGCTGTAAACTTGCTAGCAATACCAAAGGCTTCAACAAAGTCCAACACGAACACCACAAACAGGGCATTCAGTTTTTATGTACCAAAATGCTGGAACACCCTACCCCCCGACATTAGAGCCATTACCAATCTATATCAGTTCAGAAAGGCTCTCAAAACATACCTTTTCCGCCAATATTTCCCAGACAGCAACTAAACCAGATATCCCCTCCAAGAAAGAACCCAATCTAGAAATGCCCGCACACTGCAGTGTAAATAGATTATGTATATAGTTAACCCAGTTATCCAAGTTTGTACTCCTGTTCAATGTAAAACCTGACAGTTTGTCGTAATGGTCGTTTTGTTATGATGTAAACCGCGCTGATTCTAAATAGCGCGGTATATAAGAAACTGTAATAAATAAATAATAAATAAAAATAAAAGGAGGGCATTAATCAGAGAAGCTACAAAGACACCAAGGCTAAGAACATAAGATATGCCATACTGGGTCAGACCAAGGTCCATCAAGCCCAGTATTCTGTTTCCAACAGTGGCCAATCTAGGTCATACGCACCTAGCAGTTTCCCCAAGGGACACAGGTTCCACAATGCTTGTATTGGTTCAAGCATTGATATCCTGGGTCCCTTCTCAATAATGGTCCATGGACCTTTCCTCCAGGAACTTGTCCAAACCTTTTTTAAACCCAGCTACACTAACAGCCTTTACTACATCCTCTGGTAACAAATTCCAGAGTTTGATTACACGTTGAGTGAAAAAATATTTTCTTTTATTAGTCTTAAATAGTTTACCCTGTAGCTTCATTGCATGTCCCCTAGTCTTTCTATATTCTGATAAGGTAATCGATCTACGTTTACCCGTTCCACTCCGTTCATTAATTTATAGACTTCTATCATATCTCCCCTCAGCCGTCTCTTTTCCAGGTTAAAGAGCCCCAACCTTTTTAGCCTTTCTTCATAGGAGTATCCTTCCATCCCCTTTACCATTTTGGTGGCTCTTCTCTGAACCTTTTCTAAAATCGCTATATCCTTTTTAAGATACGGCGACCAGAATTGCACACAATATTCAAGGTGTGGTCTCACCATGGAACGATGTAGAGGCATTATAATATCTTTTGTTTTATTTTCCATTCCTTTCCGTATCATACGTAGCATTCTATTTGCTCTCTTGGCCGCCGCTGCACACTGGGCCGAGGGTTTTAACATGGTATCCACAATGACGCCTAAATCTTTTTCCTGGGTGGTGGTTCCTAATGTGGAACCTTGCATCGTGTAACCATAGTGTGATGCGGCGGACCATCTTGCAGAGAGAAAAAAAGTTTTAAATCCAGGAAAAGACAGGTATAGCCTGCAATGTCCTGAGGATCCACCTAGAGGGAGCACGAGAGTCAGTACAGAGTCTGAAGAACTACGCCTCTATGGGCAGGACTTAGGCCCAGTCAGTTTGGATTTAAACAGACAGAGGTCTGAATCAAAGGAGGAAGGAGACCCAAAAGCCAAAGAAAGAGCAGACTCGAAAGGCAGAGAGAAAGCAGGCCTGAGAGGCAAAGAGAGTGCTGGCCTTGAAGACAAGTGGAGAACACAAAGAACCGGTGTGCACAGAAAAGCTGAAGGAGCTGGGCTACCAGGCAAGGGCAGAGGCAGAGAAACAAACTGTAAGCAAAAATCTGGCAGATGGCAACAGCTGCAGCCTTGGAACAGAGAGATTCTTCCCTATACTGAGGAAGGAGAGATACCCTTGGAGAACCTGGACCATGCTAAGCTAGAAGCCGACTGGGGTGGGCCTCAAGCCTTCTCAGAGAAGGAAAGGAGAAAACTTAAAGGTAAAACTTTTATTACTTGTAATTGTCTACATAATCCTAACATAAGAGAAGGACAGTGGAAGGAAGCTTCTCCTTGTAACCGAGATACTTATAAGCAAAAGCTTGAAAACAATTGGTCTAAAAAGAGGACTGTAAATGCTAAGCATTGCGCTGAACAGGCTTTTAAAACTCTAACTGAAGAGGAGCCTTTGTTTTATCCAGTGGCCAGAAACCGACGCCCTAAGCTATCTGCCAGACACTGGAAAACAGTACAGCAAGCTTTTAAAAAGCCAGAGTATAGTTGTGTGGAGACATCGGATTCAGAACTATCAGAGGTAGAATTCATGCAAGTGGAATCTGCAGGCGAAGAGTCTGACCAGCCGATGGAATGCACATACTGCACAGCAGAGAATCTGGAGTTTATCCCTAGCTCTATGAATGAATAAATGAATGCAGTATATTGTGTTGCCTTAAGCTACTGTGAAGTTAACAGTCATTACTTTGATCTTTTTAATTTATGATTTAAACTTGATGCAAGGACTTGTTCAGTTGTGATACCATCCAATCCGTTTATCCTGTTTTGAACCATTTGTGCAAAAAGGGGAAATAAAGCCTTTTCATTTTCCCTCCATTCTCGTGCGGACTTGTTTCTTTTTGGGAAGTTGGTTACGAGGCCGGCACAAGGGACTGCCACCCTTGACCCTCGCACCTGTCCAACCCCAATCACCACAATCTTGTGTCACCCAGCCCTTCGGTGGAAAACTACGCCGCCACTAGGGGGGGCTGCGGGGGACAATAGTTTGGGTTGTTCTTCCCTAGGTGTATAACCTTGCACTTGTCCACATTAAATTTCATCTGCCATTTTGATGCCCAGTCTTCCAATTTATTAAGATCCTCTTGCAATTTTCCACAATCCTCTTGGGTTTTAACAACTTTAAATAGTTTTGTGTCATCTGCAAATTTGATAACCTCACTCGTTATTCCACTTTCCAGGTCATTTATGAATATGTCAAAAAGCAGCGGACCCAGCACAGATCCCTGGGGTACACCACTATTCACCTTTCTCCATTGGGAAAATTGGCCATTTAGCCCTACCCTCTGCTTTCTATCTTTTAACCAGTTCCTGATCCACAATAGTACACTGCCTTCTATCCCATGACTCTTTAGTTTTGCCAAAAGTCTCTGATGAGGGACCTTGTCAAAGGATTTCTGAAAGTCCAGATACACAATATCAACCGACTCACCTTTGTCCACCTGATTATTCACTCCTTCAAAAAAACATAACAGATTAGTAAGACAAGATCTTCCTTGTCTAAAGCCATGTTGGCTGTCTCCCATTAGGTCATGACTATCTACATGCTGAGTAATTTTATTCTTTATGATGGTTTCTACCATTTTTTCCCGGTACTGATGTCAGGCTCACCGGTCTGTAGTTTCCCGGATCACCCCTGGAACCCTTTTTAAAAATTGGTGTTACATTGGCGATCCTCCAATCTTCAGGTATTAGAGATGATTTTAATGATAGTTCACAGATTACTAATAGCAGGTCTGCAATCTCGTATTTCAGTTCTTTCAACACCCTTGGATGTATACCATCCGGCCCAGGTGATTTGCTACTCTTCAGTTTATCTAATAGTTGTAATAGGATAACACTGAAGGAGCTGCAAAGATCCACAGCGGAGATGGGAGTATCTATCCACAGGACCACTTTAAGCCATACACTCCACAGAGTGGGGCTTTATGGAAGATTGGCCAGAAAAAAGCCATTGCTTAAATAAAGAAATAAGAAAACACGTTTGGAGTTTGCACAACAGCATGTGGCGGATCCTCCAAACACATGGACGAAGGTTCTCTGGTCAGATGAGACGAAAATTGAACTTTATGGCCATCGTGGTTAACCCCATGTGTGGCGCAAACCCAACACTTCTCATCACCCCAAGACCACCATTCCCACAGTGAAAAATGGTGGTGACAGCATCATGCTGTGGGGATGTTTTTCACTGGCAGGGACAGGGAAACTGGTAAGGATTGAAGGAACGATGGATGGCATGAAATACAGGGCAATTATTGAGGAAAACCTGTTTCAGTCTGCCAGAGATTTCAGACTGGGACAAAGATCCACCTTCCAGCAGAACAAAGACCCTAAACATACTGCTAAAGCTGGCTTAAAGGGAAACATTTAAATATCTTGGAATGGCCTAGTCAAAGCCCAGACCTCAATCCAATTGAGCATATGTGGCATGACTTGAAGATTGCTGTACATCAACGCAACCCATCTAACTTGAAAGAGTTGGAGCAGTTTTGCCTTGAGGAATGGGTGAAAATCCCAGTGGCTAGATGTGCTAAGCTAAGAGAGACATATCCCAAGAGACTTGCAGCTGTAATTGTAGCAAAAGGTGGCTCTACAATGGACTTTGGGGGGTGAATACATATGCACACGCCTGCTTTCAGTTGTTTTTTTTTGTCTTAATTATTGTTTGTGTCACAAGGGTATTTTGCACCTTCAAAGTCGTAGTTATGTTGTGCATATCACGTGGTGCTAACCACCAAAACTCCATTTTAATTCCAGGTTGTAATGAGACAAAACAGGACAAACACAGAGGGGATGAATACTTTTGCAATACACTGCAGATTAAAAAAACTTTCCTCTACTGTTTATTCACTCTGTTTCTTTTCTCAGGAGACAGTACAAAAGTTGCAGGAAGCAGACAATAGGTCATTGGCTTTGGTTCAATCTATTACTAAAGTAGGTCAGCTACAGTCTTTGCAGCAGACCCATGTTTCCTTTATACATTATTCTTTGTCCATTCATTATAAATTGGAGGCTCTGGAAAATAATCCTAGGGCTAATATAATTTAAGATTTTTAAATTTTCTAATTACCCGTCTGCTCTCTGCTCAAATATTGTTGGAAAAGTATTTTAAGGCGGTGTTGTTAACTGATACTATACAGCTTCAGAAATGTTATTACTTGCCTAGTAGGATTAAGAAAGAGGAACCTAGAGAAGAGGGCATTGATATATTATCACCTGAAGTGAATTGAACTAAATTTCTTGAGGACTCTACTGATAATATATTTCAAAGGGCTACCTTATTGATAATTTTTTTGTTAGAGGCTGATAAGACCAAGGTTTTGAAGTTGTTGTTTTTTTTTTTTATTGAAAGGCTTCCAAAGAATACATAGAAACAAGAACCACAAAGATCTTCAAAGAGAATGCAACAGTAACAGCATAACTTCAGATCACAATAGTATTCTACAATATGCCTTCATTTTTGCAGTTTTAAGATAAGGAAACGGGGAGCGACAACCCACCCAACCTCCCTTTTCCCCCTCCCCCCCAGAACCTCCATAGCCCAGGACCCCCCTCCCCCCAACCTCCCAATCCCCCAAACTATGGCTTGCTAGTCCTTAAGCACGGGAAGACGGTGAGCAATAGGCACACACAAGGGGCAAGCTCCCTTTAAAGTATGCGTATTCCCCCCCTCTTGTCCAGAGCAGTCACGCACCATAACGAGAGATAAAGGGTGCTCACACCAACTCAAAGCGCGCCAAACGCATCCTACTGACAGCTACCCCTCGCTCCATGGTATACATATCCCACATCCGTTCCAACCAACCCTGAAAGGAGGGGGCCAAAGCACGCTTCCAGGCTGCCGCAAGGGATAATCGGGCTGCATTCAGGCCATGGCGGATTAGAGCGAGCTGCAGAGCCCGTGCACCCGACACCGAGGCCCCAAAAAGGAAAATCCCCGGATCCCAAGGGATACTCACTCCCAGAAGCAGCTGCAGCCGGAATTGTACACCCCTCCAAAAGGCACGAATGCGGGGGCAAGCCCACCAAATATGCCCCAGGATACCCTGTTGCCCACAGTTACGCCAACAGAGGTCCACAGCCCCAGGATATATACGTGCGATCCGTGCCGGGGTCATGTACCAATGGTACAGTATTTTATAATTAGTTTCACGGGCATTAATCGCTACCGAGCTCTTCCACAAGTGCGTTTCCGCCCTCTCCCACTGTTGCTCGGTATAGGAGAGATTCAAGTCAGAGTTCCAAAGCTCCTGTGCCTTGTAGAACACGATTGGGACCCCTGCAAGTGGGCATATAGGGTCGCCACGAGTCCCTTAGTGGTGGTGCACCCCTCACAGTAACGTTCCAGATCCGTCAGGTCCCGAGCAACCTGGGGCCGAACAAGCTTAGATCGAACCCAATGTGTCACTTGCGCATATTGATAGAGATGCCTAGCCGGAATGTCAAATTCATCTTGTAACGCACAAAAAGATTGTAACCGACCGTCATCAAAGAGTTGTCCGACCCGACTAAGGCCATGATGTCCCCACTGCTGAAAGACTGTATCGCTTAGCCCCGGTGGGAAAGAAGCGTTACCTACTATAGGGGCCAAAGGGGTTAAATCCATACCTCGAGACCGAAAGTGCTGATCCCAGCAACGGAGGGTATGAAGAACATAGGGATTACTGGTGCATTTACCGCGCCGGAGTTTTGGACCAAGCCACAGCCAGTCTCCTAATCCCGCTCCCCCCGCCAAGCTCATTTCCAGTTGTACCCATCGCTTGGTGCTCATTTCCAGTTGTACCCATCGCTTGGTGCTATCAGCAATCATCCATTCCACCCCCGCCCGACATTGCGCCGCCGCATAGTACCAGTGCAAATTGGGCATGCCCATACCTCCAGAACGCGTACGGGCATAGAGAACATGTCGCGCTAAGTGCGGACGACGATAATGCCATATGAACTTCATAAGCAGCCGTTGCCAGGTCGCCAAAGTGGCCCGCGCAATGGGAAGCGGTAGAACCTGAAAAAAATAAAGAAAGCGGGGAACGACCACCATCTTGACTACGGCTATACGCCCGAACCAGGAAAGGAGCAGGCCATTCCAAATCTCTAAGGCCCGCCGAACCTGACGAAGCAGGGGATCATAGTTGGCTTTAAAGAGGTCCGCCCGCTCCACAGTCAGGTGCACCCCTAAGTAACGTAAGGCTCAGGACACCCATCGAAGAGGATAAGCCGCTTGGAGCTCCGCACAAGCCACCCCGGGGACCCCGACATTCAAGATCTCCGATTTAGTGTAGTTAATTTTGAAACCGGATACCCGAGAATAGTTTTCAAACAGCTGCATCGCAACTGGAAGGGAAGCGGACGGGTCCACCACGGACAATATGATGTCATCCGCAAAGAGCGCAATCCGATATTCCGCGAGGCCAATGTGGACCCCCTGCAAGCCTGGGTGTTCTCGAAAGCTCTGAGCCAAAGGTTCCATCGCGAGTGCGAAGAGCAGAGGCAAAAGAGGGCAACCCTGTCGCGTGCCCCTCTCCAGAAAGAAGTGTCTCGAGTGTCCCCCATTAATCCGAACGCACACCTGAGGCAGCTGATAAAGACTACGAACCCAACGGATATAATTAGAGCCAAAGCCCATTGTCTCCAGAACACACCATAGGTATTCCCAATCAACCCGATCAAAAGCTTTTTCTGCGTCAATCCCCACCAGCAGAGCTGGTTGTGGTTCCCGTTGGGCCACGTAGATGACCTGCAACATGCGCCTAATGTTATCCGCGGCCTGGCGACCCGGCACAAATCCAACCTGATCTGGATGAACCAAGCCTGGAAGGACCCGATTCAAGCGCGCAGCCAGCATAGAAGCAAATATTTTAACGTCAACATTTAACAGGGAAATGGGGCGATACAACGCCGCATCATGCAGTGGTTTACCAGGTTTGGGTATCATCACTATCAATGCCTCACGTTGGGACGAAGGGAGAGAAACCCCCCCCCAAGACCTCATTGAACAAGACAGTCAAGGTTGGCGCTAATTGTGCCCGAAACGTCTTATAATATTCTGCTGGGAAGCCATCACTACCCGGCGCACTGCCAGTTTTCAGTCATTGGATCGCATTTTCCACTTCGTCTACCGTTAATTCAGAATCTAACTGACTTCGGTCAGGGTCAGAAAGGTGCGGCAGAGCAATCCTCTGCAAATAGTCCTGCACACGATCCCAATCAAAGGGTTCTGCCTTATAGAGCAGCTCCAAATAGTCAGCAAAAAATCACGTATCTCCCGGGAAATAACCCTCTTCCGTCCCCCAGAGTCGCGCAGTTCGTGAACCACTCTCGTGGACTGCTGTTGCCGAAGACGCAAAGCCAGGAAGCGGCCGGTTTTATTCCCATGCTCATAAAAAGTTTGCCGTAATTTCCGGCGTTTATTATCTAGTTCTTTCTGCAAACACGCATCCAAATTGAATCAAACAGTCCGCCATTGACGCAGAACCTGCCGCGAACCAGTTCGGGCGTGTTCCAAACCTAGGCGAGTAGACTCCTTCACCAACTGGTCGTGGTCATGCGTCCACATTTTGCGCGTGCGGGCCGCCTCAGCCATGAGTTGACCTCGAGCCGTGGCCTTATAAGCATCCCACACCGTGGGGAGGGGAACGTCCCCAGAGTTGTTAAGCTCAAAAAATTCAGTGATAAAGCGGACATGGTCCTGCACTGCACCCTGCCGCCGTAGGAACCGCACATCTAAGCGCCAAAGACGTTGGTGCTCGCTGTACAATCCGGCCGGTAGGGCAAGCCAGCACGGGGCATGATCTAACCAAGTCAGCGTTCCATGTCCAGCCTTCACTCTCCCATCCATCAGGCGCTGATCCAATAGAAAATAGTCAATGCGAGTGTGAACCTGATGGACCGGAGAGTAGTACGTATAACCTCTCTCCCCCTCATGGGTGTCCCTCCAGACATCCCGTAAACCTAAATCTAGCATAAAGCGTTGAAGGGCTCTTGCCGACCCCCCCACTCCCCCCCCCCAGCGCGACCTGTGGAATCCAAGTGGGGCACCAGATGCGTATTACAATCCCCACCCAAAACAATGGGGCCCTTTGCAAAATCCGCCAGTAAAGCTTTCAATCACGTAAAAAAGGGCCCCTGACCTGTATTGGGCGCGTAGACATTAGCTAAAGTTAGCAAGTGCCCTTCTAGGCGAATATTCAAAAAAAGCCACCTCCCCAGGGTATCTCGTTTTATCTCCTCAATCTGTAGAGAGAGGCTCTGGTGAAATAGTAAGGCCACTCCCCGCTTCTTCCGGCCCTGCGCATCTGAGGCCACTCGCACCTCAGTATACGGGGACCTCTTTAGCCAGCCCTGCTTACAATTCTGAAGATGGGTCTCCTGTAGGTAAACAATGTCCCCCTGCAAAGTGCGCAATTCTGAAAACAGAAGCAACCGTTTCCTTGGGGAGTTAAGACCCTTAACATTTAAAGAGATAAAGCGCACCATTGATATCTACAATCTAGACCCTCTTATCCTCCAGCTACCCGGGGGATCCCGGTGACATCTTTCCCCCAGCAAGCCCAGGGGAGTAGTTAGCCGGGCCCACCTATTCCACCCTCCAGAAATAAGAGCCATAGTCCCTCCCCCCAAACCCAAACATACCCACCAGTTCCAAATGAAAAAACCCTCCCTACAACCCAAGCCCCCCCCCCCTCCCGTCAATACCACCTGCCTGTCAAAGTTAATACAGGACACGGTAAGTTGACCACAAACCCCGTTCCCCCCAAAACCCCACGAAGCAACAATTCAACCTAAACATGTAATAACATTCCCCCCACTACTCCCCCACCCACCCTGAGTCATCAATCCCATCATGCCTCCCCATCAGAAGAATATCATCATCAAAACATTTGCAGATCATCCGCCGCCCCCTGTGTGTATTGGAGTGTGGGCCCAAGCTGATCCTTGTCAATGGCCTATAACTCAGTGAGAAATATTACAAAAACAGAAGGGAGGGGAGACAATCAAAAAGAAAACAACCAAGCACCAATGGCCGGTTATTCCACCACTTATCCGAAGTTCGGGAGACCCACAGAGTAAGGCTCCCGAAACAGTAAGAAAAGCTCTGCAATTACACACAAAGAGAAAAAAAAAAAAAAGAAAATCAAGCGGGCTTGCCCACTCGAGTCCACTTGGAGTGCTGGGGCTTAGGGGGCGGCGGGTGAGGCTGAGCATTATCAACTAGTCCCGCCTGGCGAAGAGCTCACCAAGCTTCAGTATAGTCTTTTGCTGAAATCTTTTTGTTGCCCAAAAGAAAGTTCATCCTAAATGGAAAGGACCAAGAGTAGCGAATCCCTTTGCTGTTCAGGACCGTTGTAACTGGTTTCATCTCTCTCTGGCGCGCCAAGGTGAACATCGAAAGGTCTTGGTAGATGGACACTGTCGCGTCCTGGAAGCGGACCGCTTTTTTCTCCCGGCCTCGACGTATGAGAAGCTCAGCATCAGAGTATCGCAAAAATCTCGCAATGACATCACGAGGTTGGTTGTTGGGAGTTTTTCCCAGGGCGCGGTGGACTCGTTCTATTTCCATCCCAGAAGCATGCGCAGCCAGGTCCTCCGCCGGGAGCAACTCCGCTATCAACAGCTTAAGCACAGTTGGCAAATCTTCTCCGCCCCCTACCGCTTCTGGAATTCCGCAAAAACGCACGTTATTGCGGCGGGAGCGGTTTTCAATGTCATCAATTTTATAAGTCAGTTCCATTGCTTGCGCATGTTGCCGGTCCAGCGCACATTGTAAATCCATCAGAGTCCCATCATGATCAACCATTTTGGTCTCCACGTCCTCTACTCGGGCTCCCAACTCTTTAATGTCGGTCCGCAGTTCTGCGACAGCTCCTCACGTAGCGAGTGAAACTCATTGACTAACTCTGCAAAGCCTTTACGGAGTTCTTGCTTGATTTGAGCAGAGGAGAGTTGTTTGTGGGGGTCCAATTCCTCTTCACTTACAGTCTCATCATCAGTACCTGATGGAGGAGATTGTTCACGTGGGCTGCTTGGGGCCCCAGACTTACTCTGCAGTCGCTGGGAGGAACGCATCCCTTCCCGAATTTCAGAACTTTTAGCTTTAGCAGCCATCCCACAGGGCCACCTGTGTCACACAGTGTTGGGAGAGAGATACAGCCAATGTCAGCAAGGGCAAAGACACCAGGAAGACAGCGGTGCACAGAACCTCACAGGCCCGCAAAGCAGTCACTGCCACACAGTGTTAGGAGATATATAGAGTCAATGTCCGCAAGGCCCAGGGCACCGGAGGGACAGCGGGGCAATGAGATGGAAGCTGCTTTTGGCCTTCCTGAAGAGGCGAGCCGCTGGAGATAATGCTCAGAGTGCTCTGCAGAGCTATGTGGAGGTAGAGCACAAAGGGCCCACAACTGCCAGATGTTAGGCTCCGATGAGAGATCTGAAGTCAAAGAGAATGCAGAAGCATTCTAACAGGGCATCCGGGATCCACGCTGAGGAGCCGAGGCCTCGGCGGGGCACTGGTGTGCTAATAATTGCCACTGTCTCCGGCGCCGTTTGTAATCCAGAAGGTATGAAAAGAAAGATTTAACCCTCGTACTTAACCCCCTCAGGGGGATTCACGCTGGCGGGAGAAGGTGGTGGGCACCAGCGATTGCCACGAGGATTCCAGGCCTTCTCCTCGGCTCCGCAAGCAGGACTCCAGCTCCACGTTCAGGCGCCCCAACCTTGGGGACAGTGCTCCACCTGATAGAAGATTGCCGCACGGCCTCCGACCCGGCACCTGGGGTCCAGCAGCACAGCCCAAAGAGAGTCCGCGCAGGTGCCGTCCGATACGCGCAGGTCACTGGAGTCAGCTATGGGGTCAGTCAGGCCCAGAACAAGCGTCGAGGAGAGGCACACAGCAGCAGGCCACACTCTGGGGATGGACTCCGCGGCTTCCCAGCCGCCCGAGATCTTACTGAGCGGTTTAACCTGACTCCGGAGGGCACCGCTTGCCTGTGCTGACCCAGGGCAGGTAAAGACGGGGAAATTTGCAGCAGTTAGCGCATTTTAGCTAAAGTTTTGGGGTGGTGGGGACGGAGCTCAGTTAAGATGCGGCCATCACGCAGCGGGCTCACGAGCGCCCCCCTTGAAGTTGTTTTTTAAACACAAGCAGGAAACATTTTGTGGACATAAGTTGAGTGTTCCTGCAAAGGTCAGGATATACACTCAACTGCGTAGGAAGCAATTTCTGGCCTTGAAGTCTAGGGTGTTGGATATGGGTGCAACTTTCTTTTTGCGCTTCTCCTGTAGGTGTGTAGTCACTAAGCAGGGTAATACTTTTTTCTTTTGTGATCCATCACATTTGGAAAACTTTCTAGCTGATAAGCAAGTTGCGGGTTCTGCTGGAGATGGGAATGATTGAGTCCATTTGGGATTGTTGGGGGGAGGGTCTATGCTTCCCTTTGTCCTCCCATTAGGTTGCTTTGGATAAATAATTGCTTTTGATTTGCTTTATCTTCCCTTCATGGAAGCTGTTTGCTGTATTTCTTTGTATAAATTTTTACTTAGATTTGTTTTGTGTGTAAAACTGGCATATTTCTTTATGTCTTATTGAATCTGTATTGTGATAAACCTTATAAATTAAAAAAATAAGAACAGAAGGCTGCAACTGCTCCCCATGAGCAGGAACACTTCCCTTCAGAGGTATTCTACTGTTCCTCTTGACCAGGAGCAGCTCTAGAAAGTGAAGAAAGGAAAACTATAGGCAAAGAAGGGGCACCACAGTGTGCGCAACTGCCAAAGACAGCTACACTGACACCAAATCTCTTCTCAGAGAAAGCTAGAAGTCCACCATCTGCTGAGACAGAGAAAATACTGAAGCTCTCCTTGGGGGATGGGTTTTTATACCAAGGGTGATGTCACAAAGCTTCGGGAATTTTTCTCTGTCTCCCCATCTGCTGGCAGGGGGACACAACAACCCACTAGTCTGGAATGGTCTAGCAGGATGTATTTGGAAGGTGTTTGTTATACTTGGGAGGAATATTTTCCAAGTCATTTTTACAGGAAAATAGCAGTTTATACAGATAACTGACTGTCTGAAATTACTCTGTCAAAATAGCTAAAAGTACATATCTGGTACCATAATTTTGATCTCTATTTATTTGGCTTTTCCAAAACTAACCAGAGCCTAACCAAAGATACCTGATACCTTCATCTTTACTCTAGTAAATGAAATCTTCATATAGTTTTGAGTTTGGGAGTCAGTTTGCTGTTAAAGACTAGATAAAATTCTTCCATAAAACCATACAGTCCCAATGACTTATGAGGTGTGAGGAGATTTAGGGGGGTAGTTATTAAGGTACATTAGGGCAATAAACACATTATTTGGCCCATAACACATGTTAAAGGACATACCGAAATTCAAAATTAGCCACCATAACACATGTTAAATACTAACGAGATGCAAAGCAAGCAAATGCATGCTAAACACTTCAAATTATGCAAATGAGAACCACAGCCTACAGCTGTGTTATTTTTGGAAATATAATGACAGCTCAAAGCTGGCGTTATTTTTCCACCAGGAGCATCAGGCCTCAAACACATGGCCTAATGCTCCCGAACGAGTTATTTTTTTTTATAATTTCGACTTTTATTAAATGTTTCAATAAAGAAAAGGAAAATTGCACAAATGAGCATGCCAACTCAGCATTCATGAAACAGAGCAAATATACATACAGATACATATCTTCAACCTCTTTAGTACCATACCTTTGCTCCTGCTTGTATCCTGTACTTCTGCCTCTATCAGTTTGGAATGTTACCTTCACTACAGCTGTCTGTTGTTTTTTGCAAGTCCATACTGTCAATTCACCTGATCCCGCCCACCCAGAAGTAACGCAGCTGTGAATAATTTATCCACACCATAACCGCTATTAGTTTCCCTTTCACCCTGTCCCTTTACCTCCTCTCCCGCCTCTCTTTCCTCCCTACCTCTCAGTTCTCTGTGTTTGAACAGTTTTATCTTTTCTGTCTGCAATTGTAGTTGTTTTTTCCTTTCAGATTTTATCTTGCTTTTTAGCACAGTTACTTACCTGTAAGAGGTGATCTCTGGGAACAGCAGGAATAAGTCTTCACATATGGGTACGTCGGTACCGACGGAGTCTGCGTGGGAACGCTTCCCAGCATCCAATCAAAAAGCTTTTGGAAGCATCCCACCACGCCTGCATGCTGCCTTCCCGCCTTTCCCAACTGCCTCTCCTCAGTTAAGTTTTAAAGCTGAGACAAAGAGAGAGAGAGAGAGAAGGGAAAGATAGAGATAGAGAATACAACTCCTAGGGGAGGTGGGTGGGTTGTGAAGACTTATTCCTGCTGTTCCCAGAGATCACCTGTTACAGGTAAGTAACTGTGCTATCTCCAGGAACAAGCAGGAATGAGTCTTCACATATGGGGACTCCCAAGCTAGAATGCCTGGAGTCCCAGCATGTTATAGATTGGAACATGCTACACCTCATATCGCCAGGCATCCTCAGGATGGAGGGTAGGAGTTGAAACAGAAAGGTGCTGTAAAAGACAGCTAACCTAGCATAGGACTGCAGACAAGAAGTCCTTGTGTGGATGACAATTATCATCAAATATACTGAAAATGAAATATTGCAGTATGGACCTCCCCTAAAAGGATTGCAGAAAAGTAAGGAGGTTCATGAGATCTACTGGGGATCCAGTAGAGGAACCTCAAGGAGGACCTCACTGTGAAGTGGAGGTAATAAACCTGTTGGAAAAAAACAGTGCAGGTCAGAATCCTGAAAGGTGAGAGGTAACCCCAGGGATCAACTGGGGTAGTACAAAAACGGTAGGCTTTCAGCAGAAGGCTTTATGGAAAAAGTCCAAACTCTTTTGGCTGCAGAGTGGCTCACTCTTAGGAGCAAAAAGAGGAAAGGCTGACCGATTTGGACAAACCGGCCTAGTCCTTGTGGGAAGAAGGGGTATGGAAAAACCTTGTATCCCAAAAAGAAAGGAAAGGCTCTGAGGCTCTGAGTAACTGAAGATCTGCAATGTCTTTTCTAACTGGTGGTAGCTAGGAAAGATACTGGAACATGGAGAGCTTCAGGGGTACCTAACCTTTAAGGTTATGGTAGAAAAGTTGTTAACTACCACGGGAGTGGTTGTGTGTGTAGCACCCCAAACATGCTGGAACAGCATGGGTATGTGTAGAGCCCAACTGTCAGAATCATATAGAGACATATAAATCTATATGAGCATAGACAGTCAGATAGATAAGTATGTCAATACATATCTACCTATAATAAATATCTCGACAGATGCACATATATATACGTAGAATATATATCTATAGTGAGATATAGAAGGGCATAAAATATACACACACAAATGACAGACATATATATCTATAGAGATGTATACAGATATATATATATATATATAGATATGAATATATAGGCCTATATATAGGTGTCTGCAATTAAGCAGACAGAGATATGCCTATAGAAAGTATATTCACATAGGAGATGTGAAGAGGAAAGATTCATCTAATAACAAGAAGGTGGAACCTACTTGAGAAGATATATAGAGAATCTATTCCCCCTGGTTATGATGGAAGGAGTCAGGGGAAAAATCTCCCTGACAAGGAACAGACTAGATTGCTGCAAGAATGCTAGCCAGTGAAATAACCAGGATGGTTACATGAAAAGCAGAGGATAATATCAGTCTGCAGGCAGCAAGTCCCGAGTCCTCCAGAACTCTAGCATGGTAAAAGGACAGAAGACGCATAGGAATGAGATACCATGTTGACCTACTTGAGGGGCAAAAAGGGTATCATGTGTTCTTTAGCTAAATATGCGCTGTCCATGAAGGATTAGGATACCATAAGGATGAGCTGCAAGGAAAAAAAGAGCATATTCCCGGTGGGAATCCTGAGGACCAAACCAGGGAATTGAAGAACTCTTTAAGCTTTCACGTAAGAGAAGGCCCATGTCCTTTGTTTTAAAAAGGAGATAGTAGGGTATGAAGAACCCTTCCAGTCATGAGGGGCATGACTGAGGGAGCCTTTTCCAACCATCTAGGACAGCTGTTTGAGAAAATCCTAATGCTCTCTAGCAAGGGCCCATGGTGGAAAGCTTCTCTGTAGGATTGCAGAGAGCATAATGCAGGAGAATTAGGAGATAGAACTGGCAGCTGGAAAAGCCAGTACCTACGTCAACTATGCTGCCAAACCCAAGGGAATTGGAGATGGCAAGAATAGAAAACAATCCGAGAAGCCTGTAGTGATAAGATTTGCCAAGAAAGATGAATCCACTGTCTTGGAGTCACTACTAAGGCCAGAAAGAATGTAGTGGAGGACAACTCTGGATGCTTGTGGAGAAGAACCAGTGGTCCAATCACTAGGGCTCCTGCATGGGCAGCTGCTAGTAAGACAGCAGAAAGAATCTTTCTGTTTAAAAACAGAAAGAACAGACAGAACAGGAGTAAGAAAACTCTGGACCTGTCTGATAAGCTGCCCCAAAGCAAAAAAGAAGAAGGGAGTTAACTCAGAGAGGAAAACTCCACACTGGAATAGTGACAAAACTAGAAAGGCTGAAGAGAAGCCCTCCAGTGTAATAGTACCCCTCTTACAGAGGAAATGCTTGGTAAGAGGGTAGAGAAGATGGAGCTGAATGGAGACTTACAATGTGGTAAGTCTGTAGAAAGGAAAAATTCATGCTGGTACAGAAAACTATCGTTTGATAGTTGTTAAACCTTTTTCCCTAGCAGGAAGAAGAGGAGAAACCTGTGACCTATAGGCATGAACATCCTAAGAGCTCGTATAACAGAGAAAAAATGGATGTCTTGTGAAAAAAGATTCATGCCTAGAGTTTAGAATGAAAGCAGTGGAAGGCTTCTACTGAGAAGAAGCCAACTGCAGGTTCTAAACCCCAAGAGGCACAAAGAATATGATGATGATTAATCAGAAACCCTGCGGTTGCTGGGTTTGCTGAGCCTGGTGAGAGTTTGGATTCTTCAGACCAGGGCGATGTTTCCCCTGTTTGGGAACATCTGTATGATGGGCAGAAGATGAATAAAACCTTCTCCCCCTAGGGGAAGAAAGTTTGGTAGGACATTTCCTACCTACTGGGAAAGAAGAAGGCGTAGAACAGCCCTTAGAAACAGGTAAGTCAGTGGACCACTGAGTAACCTGATGTAAAGACTCCTTATTGAAGAGATTTTCTCCAGTGCAAGGAGTATTACCCAGTCTTTGTTGTGCCCATTTGTCTAAGTCTGAAGCTTGGAGCCAGGCTCTACGTCGTGCCCCTATAGCTATAGCAGAAGTCCTGCTAACAGACTCAAATGAGTCTAGGGAAACACGAGTAAGAAACCAAGAGATATTTTGAATATGACTAAGCAGTGAGGAATAGTCTGCACTCTTGGGCTCTGAAAGAAATGGAGTCAAAAGATGTAATTTCTTTGTGACCTCCTCAAGAGATAGACCCATATAAAAAATATATGAGAGAATTCTTGCTGAAAGCATGGATGTCTGGAAGGTTTGACGTCCAAAGGCATCTAGTGTGTTAAACTCATGACCTGGCGGATAAGAAGAGTGCTTTTTCTTACTCTTTACCCGCCTCATTGCTGATTCCACTACAATGGAATGATGAGGAAGTTGAGTCTTTTGAAACACTGGAGAGGGGGGCACCTGATATAGGAGATCAGTTGCTCTGGAAGGTGGGGGTACCCTTAAAGGTGCTTCCCATATTCCTAGAAGAAGATCCTGCAAGGAATGATGCAAAGGAAGCATTATGTTCTCCTTTGCTTCGGTAGAAACAGAGCCTTGTGTAGGATCATGTCCAGGGATAGGAATGGCAAGTGATCTTGCCATATCCAGGAGGAAACTCTGAAAAGAAGGATCTCCAAAGAGAACCTCCCTTGGACAGGTTAGATCTGAAGAACTAGCCTGGGCACCGAAGGATCTATCTGAGTATATAGGAATATAAGATCCTGCGCGGTGCAGTATGGGATCCTTAACGGATGGACGCTGGTACTGGGGGTCAGGACCAGCGACAGTCAGTACCACATCGTCCATGCCAGGTATCGACTCCAAACTTGGTATAGAAGGGAGCGATCCTGTTGAAAGAAGCATGGAAGGAGCTGGCCACGATGCTACTGTGGATACCGGTACTGGTACCGCTGTCGGAACCGAACCCGACACCAACATCGGAGCAGCAATCGGTGACAGCCCAATAGGTACCGAGGTAACCGAAAGCCTTCGGCGGTCACCCTCGGTACTGAGCGTCCATAGGTGTCGGTACCAAGACGTGTCAGTACCCAGTCTTCCAGACTAGAGATCGATTCCAGACTCGGCATCGAAGGAAGCGAGTCTATCGATGCACGTCTGGAGGGTACCGACGTCGATGGTAGTATCAGTGTCGGTACCGATACTGGAAAGTCAGTCTGTAACGTATCCACCGGTCCCGTAGGTACCGAGGACGCCAGACGATGATCCCTGGTGAGGAGTGTTTCGTCCAACACCAGTGCCGATGCCGGGGTATCGGTACCGCTCGAAGCGGATACCACCACCGGGCATGGCTCAGGTATGTTCTGTGAGGGGTGAGCCCCAGGAACAACCTGAAACCCCACATAGGTTTTGGAGGCCGAAGACTCCCGCCGGGGTTTTGAAGCCAATGGGCCCTCGAGGGCAAGGCCGGAGCCGTCTACATGCTGTGCATGAGACCTACCACTCGAGGGTTGGCTAGTCTTAACAGACTGTTTGTGGGTTACCTGATCCTGTGTAGAAGAAGAAATGGTCGGTGCCCTGAAGTTGGAAGGGAACCTCATATCGAGGGAAACTCGATGTTGAAAACCTCTTCTCACAATACTGTTGCCCGAGGGCTCCGAAGGAAAAAGGTCAGGACCCAAACAGGTTAGACACCAATTTTGGGAGTCTAAAAATAAAGTTGTACCGCCACAGTTCGAACATTTCTTGGAGAAAGTGGCTGGCGGTTCCATGAAGGACATGGAGAGGCCTAGAAGGCCTGAAAAACCGTAAGACACTCAGAAGAAAAAATATTCCCTTAAAAGGAAAAATTTTAAGAAAAGAAAAAAGAAACACCGGCCGTACCGGTGGCGTCGGGGAAGACAGCCGCGACCACAAGAAAACTAAAGAATTAAAAGAAGAATTTTCTGCGGTGACAGGAGGATGTCCTGCCGGCTCCGCAGAAAAACGAAAACTGAGGAGAGGCAGTTGCGAAAGGCGGGAAGGCAGCACGCAGGCGTGGTGGGATGCTTCCAAAAGCTTTTTGATTGGACGCTGGGAAGCGCTCCCGCGCAGACTCCGTCGGTACCGACGTACCCATATGTGAAGACTCATTCCTGTTTGTTCCTGGAGATAACTTAATACACTGCTCTGCTGCACTAGTGAAGGGTGGTCAATCACATTTAATAAACATTAAACTACCCCTCCCTACCCTCAATGGTTACAATGCCATATCCAAAATGTCCCCCACACTGCTTCAGACTTCTCACTCCTTTGCTGTCTTTATGCTTTCAAATGATTTATGCTATATAACTCAAATGATATATGCATTTGCGAAAGCTTTGCCTACTTGGGAGAGTTGGCTTTTTCCAAGATAAAGCAATTTCCCCTTATGTTATTCAATGATTTACGTTTTATTTAATCTTGATACAGTTGTGGTCAACATTATTGACACCCTTGCATTTTAGGTATATTGTGTACAATATCTTGAGAAATAACTGGAAATATTCCAATGGTATAACACCATAATATTCTAATAGTATTTCAAAGGCATACAACAAAAAATAAGATGTCTGTGCAACTCAGACATAGTAATTTTTGAAAAAACCCAAAATATTACCTGGACAGGATTAAGGGCACTCTTCACTAATTGGTTGCACAACCCTTGGCATTGATGACAGCCTCCAAATGCTTTTTGTAGTCATCTATAAGTTTCGTACATCTGTCTGCTGGTAGTTTCTCCAGCTCTTTAACTGCAATTTGTTCCAGTTCATGAATGTTTCCAGGATTCCTTTTACCAATGGCAAATTTCAGCTCTTTCCAAAGGTTCTCGATTGGAGTGAGATCAGGACTCATTGTTGGCCAGTTTAAAACAGTCTATTTATTCCTTTTTAACCATTCTTTTGTACTTTTGGATGTATGTTTTGGGTCATTGTCCTGCTGGAGGATCCATGACCTTCGACCAAGACCTAACTTTCTGACACTAGGTAGCACAATTCACTCCAAAATACCTTGGTAGTCCTCTGACTTCATGATTCCTTTAATACATCAATATATAACTGTAGGAAGGGTGTGTTTCTCCTTATAAAGAGTAATTAGACTTACCTGCTAATTCTTCCTTGAGGAACTCCGCACCTCTGGACTCTCTTTCAGCAGCTTGGAGACTGAGCATGTCATCTTTTGATGACACCAATGTACTTATGCAGCTGGCACCACCTACCAGCCCCAGTAACCCACTGACAAAGCAGACTCACAGGAGCAACAAATAAGTAATTAAACATGAGAAAACAATTCTACATCTAAATGATCTGACCCCCTCACCCCCTGGGGAAGGAATCCCTTGTCCCCCGTCCCCCCCGAATGAGGTGGCTTACCTGTGGCAAACGGCATCCCACAGGAAGCAAAAGACCGACCGCCCCCAACATCACCTGCATCATGTTCCCCGGTATTCACTGGCCCCTTTATTCACCAAGGAAACCAACTTCCGGACCGGGGCAACCAGCAGTATATCATAAAAAACACCCAGGGTGAGTTCTGTGACTGGTCTGGAGTTCCTCAAGGAACAGCACGTAAGTCTAATTACTCTTTCCTTTTCGTCCCTCCAGTCCAGTGCCACCCCGCACCTCTGGGATGTAACAGAGCAGTTAAATTGATGGGAGGAACCTGCACAACCGTCTCAAAGCACTGCCGATCCGAAGCAAGTGTCCCTCACCGCCTGGACTTCCAGGCGATAATGTTTAGCAAAGATGTTTAACGAAGATCACATTGCCACCCTGCAGATCTCCACTGGTGGCACTAGACTGTACTCCGCCCATGAGGCCGCCTGAGCTTTGGTGGAATGTGTGGGCAAACCCGCTGGCACCACTTTACCCTTCAAGATGTATGCCAATGCGATTGCCTCCCTGATCCATTTGGAAATGGAGGCCTTTGCCACTGCCTCCCCTCTGCGCAGCCCTCAAAACAGAACAAACAAATGATCAGAATTCCGAAAAGACGATGTTTCAAATACCGCCTCAGAACCCTTTTGACATCCAAGAGGCGTAACTGCAGATTGGCAGGGCTCCCCTCCGCGCCCGCCAGAGCCTGTAAGGAAACCATCTGGTTCAAATGAAAGGTCAAAACTACCTTGGGCAAAAAGGAAGGGACCGGCCAAAGGACCACCTTCTCTTTTGAGAACAAAAGGAATGGCTCCTGGCAAGATAAAGCCTGAAGCTCCAAAATTCTAAGAGCTAAACAAATATCCACATAGAACACCGTTTTTAGGATCAAATCCTTCAGAGAGGCCCAACTCAATGGCTCAAAAGGCTCCCCAGTGAGCGCTGTCAGCATCAGGTTGAGGTCCCAAGGCAGTACCACTGTCCTCCGCGGTGGACGAAGGTGGCTCACTACCCTCAGAAACCTCAGTATGTCCAGATGCGGCCCTGGCACCACCCCTTGGACCTTTCCCTGATAACAGGAAATCGAAGCCACTTGCACCCTCAAGGAACTAGCGGCTAGGCCCTTATCAAAACTGGCCAGTAAGAACGTCAGAACTTTAGAGGCAGTGGATGGGAGAGCCTCATATCTACACACCACGACTCAAAGATGCGCCACACTCGGATGCACGCCAGACAGGTAGACCTCTTCTGGGCCTTCAGCAAGTTTGCTTTCACCGGATCCGAATAACCTTTCTTCTTCAGCCTCGCCCTTTCAAGAGCCATGCCGTATGTGAGAATCAATCCAGCTGAGGCATGCATAGCAGACCCTGCATCAACAGATCCTCTCGAACTGGGAGCTGCCATGGCTGGTCTGCTAGAATCCGTACTAGGTCGGCATACCACGGGCACCTTGGCCAATCTGGTGCAATCAAAATTACTAACCCCCAGTGAGCCTCTACCCTCTGTATGACTCAACCTATGAGTGCCCAAGGGGGAAAGACATTAAAAAGACCTTCCACGGGCTACCTTTGCACTAGGGAATCCAGGCCCTCGGACATCCACTCTCTTCTTCTCCTGTAGAAGCGACCTGCTTTGGACAATTCGAGCGTTGCCATTAGGTCCATGACCGGTGTGCCTCAGCGGCGCACCACCTGTTAAAACACCCCCTGGTTTTACCTCCATTCGCCGGGACCCATGTGCACTCAACTGAGGTAGTCTGCCGTTATGCTGTCTACCCCGGCTACGTGAGGGGCCAACAACGTCTGGAGATGATTCTCTGCCCAGCTGAACAAACTTTCAGCCTCCTCCTCCAGGGCTGCGCTGCTCGTGCCTCCCTGGCAGTTGACGTAGGCCATTGTGATTGCATTGTCTGAGAAGACCTGGACCGCTTTCCCCTGCAACCATGTCTCGAAAGTGCAGAGCGCCAAGACTACCGTTCGCATATCTAGCTTGTTGATTGACCAAAGGGCCTCCTGCAGGCTCCATTGTCCCAGAGCAATGTGCCCCTCTCAATGGGGCCAACAACCGATCAGACTGGCATTGGTCATCATCGGGATCCACACCAGTGACTCAAGGGGCATGCCCCCTTCTAAACTCCCTGGGAGAAGTCACAACCTGAGGGCTCTCTTGGTGCTCCTCGGGCAGGGGAGTACGTGGGACAAGGGCAGACTTTGGTGGGACCACCGACGTAGCAGAGCTCTCTGTAACAGCCTCATGTGCGCCCTTGCCCATGGGACCAGTTCAAGAGTGGCCGCCATGGTATCCAGGATCTGTAGATAATGCCAAGCCGACGGCTTTGGCATCCTCAGAAACTGATGCACTAATTTTCGCAGCCCTGCACCCTTTGTTTCAGCAAGAAGACCTTCCCCACCTGGGTGTCGAAGTGCGCTCCTAAGTGCTCCAACTCTTGGGATGGAATCAAGTGGCTCTTGGCCACGTTGATCACCCAACCGAGACTTTGTAAGAACTGCACAACTTGCTTCGTTGTTCTCTCACTTTTGTCCCTGGACTTCGCCCTGATCAGCAAGTTGTCGAGGTACGGGTGCACAAGGATTCCTTGCTTGTGGAGCGCCGCTGCTACCACCACCATCACCTTGGTGAAGGTCCAAGGGGCCGCTGCCAGACCGAATGGCAACACTTGGAATTGGAAATGGCCCATTGGTACCGCAAATCAGAGAAACTGCTGATGCTGTGGTCGGATGGGAATGTGCAGGTACACCTCCGTGAGATCGAGAGACATCAAAAACTCCCTGCTCCTTACTGCCACTATGACTGATCTCAATGTTTCCATGCAAAAATGCAGCAACCGCAGACAGCAGTTCACGCCCTTGAGATGGAGAATCAGGCAAAATGAATCTTCCTTTTTGGGCACCACAAAATAAATGGAGTACCGACCATAGCCGTACTGGTCGCAGGGAACCGGCGCCACAACCCTCACCTGTAGGAGCCATGCTAGGGGTCCCTTACTGCTGCTGTTTGGCCCCACGCCCTGCAGGGAGACTAAATGAAGGAGTGGGACACAGAGCGGGCCCACTCAAGGGCATAGCTCTCCCGGATGACTTCCAGGACCCACTGGTCTGACGGAATCTGGACACAGGCAGGGTAAGAATTCCGCAGCCAACCTCTCATGGGTTGCACCCCTACATGGGCCCCTCTTGCTTCACTGTGATTTCTTGGGTCCAGAGATTGAAGCGGCGCCAAAGCTCCTGCACGCTCCTTGAAAACCTCAAAGCTCCCTGGAGGGGAATTTGCCTCTCTGGTAAGGGGCAAAGCAGGATGTATGAAAATGCTTGCAGTCCCTTTGCTGTCCCCTAGTCAACAATGGATTACGGGCCTGCTTCTGCTTATCCTCGGGCAGGCGACCTCCCTTGGACTCAACCAAGTCCTTGATCAGTTTGTCCAACTCCTCCCCGAAGAGAGGATTTCCTTTAAAGGGGAGCTTGCTGAGGCGGGATTTGGAAGAACTGTCCGCCGCCCAGTTCTGAAGCCACAGCTAGCGATGGGCTGCCACCACTGAAGCCATGCTTTTAGAGAGTCCCCTAAAAAGATTGTAGTGGGTGTCCACCAGGTAGGCAGCCCCCGACTCCAACTTGGCCGCCTGCCCTGACAGGTACGCTGCCAGCTCTCCCTGCTGTTGAACACGCTGCGACCATCGGAGGCAGGCTCTAGCTACCCAGGCCCCACAAATGGAGGCCTGCAGCAAGAGGGCGTTGATATCAAAAAGCCTGCTTTAACAAGGTGTCCAACTTTCTATCTTGGCCATCCTTGAGAGCTGCACTACCTTCTACCAGGATCGTTGTCTTCTTGGTAAGCGCTAACACCGCCATGTCCAACTTAGGTGATCGAAGGAGTTCATATTCTTGTTCCGGTAGCAGGTACAAGCACGCCATAGTTCGCACCCCTCTGGGGCCAGCTTCTGGCAGATCCCACTCATTCTGAATCATCTGTCTGACCACTCTATGCACCTGGAATGCCTTTTGTGACTTTTGCAACGCCTGGAGCAGATCCTCCAGTGTCTCCTCCTTGGCCGGTAAGCCAGTGGGCATATTTAGGGCCTTCAAGGACTCCCTGATGAGTGCCGGCAATTCTTCCCCGCGGAACACCCACACAATCCGTGACTGATCTTCCTGCTCCAGGATCTCTCCTTCCTCCAACTCTTCCTCCTGCAAATCTAGTTTCGTGTCTAGGTCTTCTCCTTCTGGCCCCTCAGACAATGGCGATTGCTGCCACTCCTTTGAGGTCCTAGCACGTTTAGCCGTCACCGCCACTGTTTCACCCTCTTTCGTGGTCGCTGCCCTCTTAGTACCGTGTTCTGGCGCCATGGGGCCGCTCGTCGACTCCTGCTGGCACAGGCAAAACACCTATGCAGAAGCAGGACAAACTCCAGTGAAAAATTACCCGGAAGCCCCATATCTCCCTGGGTCTGAGGGGTAGATGGCTTGGGAATGGCCGAAGGTCCGGCAGTTGCTTACTCCAATTCTTGCAAAGACCCTGTGCGTCCTGGGCCTCCCAAGTTGGCAAAGAACTCTCCTGCCTTCACTTGTCTTGCCGGTCCTGTTCTAAAGATGTAGCCTCATACGTGCAGCCCAGACAAATATCCGCCGCAGAGACCGCCCCTCGCTGGGTCTCGCATACCAAACACTGCGGTCTAGCTGGCATGGTGGTAAGGACCGTGAACTACCTGCTAAGCCTGCAATCTGCACCTGGGAGTGAAGTCAACCCCCCTTGAAAGACCCAAGCCAAAGAAAAAAATAAAGCCAAGGGAACTGAAGCTTAATGAAACCAAACAAAATAAATGACAAAATTCAAAATGGCATGGGACAGACATAGTGGATCTCTTTATAGCAACAGGATAAAATCAAAATAAGTATAACTATTTCTTATATCTGAACAACCAGGGATGACCTACACGAAGCAGTGGGTACACCCCTAAACATAGGCATTGGGAGAAGTGACCTGCACGGAGGGGCAAGTGCACCTACTCTTGCCGCCTTGCTGGGCAGACTAGATGGACCATACTGGTCTTTATCTGCCATCATATACTATGTTACTATGAACTTACACTAAATGAAAATAAACAAGATTAAACCAAAGTAAATCAAATTAAATAACCCCAAAATAAAGGAAACCAGGACCTTCTGTTCCCCTTAATAAATTCAGGCAGCCTTGAGGTTCTTCCCCGATAAAGAAAACTGCAGCGAGAGAGGCTGGCTGAACTGTAGATACGCTGAGAAGAAAAAAAAAAGGGTGCCTCTTTCTTCCCACATTGCAGCAAAACCCCAGCCACGCGGTTGCAGGTTGAGCTCCTAACCAGCGCATCTCTCAAACTCTGATACTCGGTTCAGCTGCCTGGCCCCATTTTCTGTTGTTTACCTCTGTGTTCCGACAAATTATAGACCGCAGCCAACTGCACCATTCTTTCCCCTCGTGCTCAGCTGCTACTCGCTGCCTTCGGTGCTAAGGGGCTGCCCAGGAAGCTGTCCATCTGCTGGTCTGCGTCCACGTGGCGGCTCCTCACCCAGTGACGGGTTCAGGAGCTGCCTCCAGCTCCCGGGATGCTGTTGCCACCAAAGGACCCCTCCTCCGCACTTCAGAGGAGGGGGAGGGAGAATCTCCTTCTCAGCAGCCTCTTGTGCTCTTTGCAGGCCTTAGCTCCTTCTTCTTTCTTTCTTTTTTTTCAAGCAAGTCTAATCAAAACTAAAAACAATAAAAGAATAACCCTACAATTAAAGGGAAAAAAGCTAACTTAGACTAAACCTATGCTCCTTAATTGTCCCTTCTGTGACTCCAACACCTTGGCTCACTACATCCTCCAGCTGCTTGGAGATTGAACTTACTGGGGCTGGTAGGCGGTGCCAGTACTGGTGGTACACTGGTGTCATCAAAAGATGACATGCTCAGTCTCCAAGCTGCTGGAAGAGGTAGACTACCCAGAGATGCAGGACTGGACTGGAAGGACAATAAGGAAGCTTCATTTCTTCGTCTATTAATATATCACTGGTCTGAATTGTCAAACAGGTCAAGTTTGGTTTCATCTGTCCACAGAACATTTTCCCAGGATTGTGGTTTCTCAAGGTGGGTTTGAGCAAAGATTAGGCATGCCTTTTTATGTCTGTCTTTGAGCAGTGGGGTCCCTCCTTTGCCTTCGCCCATTAAGTCCTTTGCTTAGTGCACAGTATATAGTATGAATTGAAACCACCATTCCAGATTTCACCAGGTCAGCCTTAGGGATGTTCTACGTGGTGCTTTTCCAACAGTTTGCACTAACCTTCAAAGACATCTTGGATTAATTTTCCTCTTCTCACCACATCCTGGGAGGTTCCTGACAGTTTAACTGATGACACAAGAATCCCAAGGTCTTTGGAGATGGACTTGTACCCCTCTGAAGTTTTATGTTTGGTGATAATGGCTTTTCTGACGGTCTCAGGCAGCTCTCGTCTTCACCATTGTCAAACAGGGAGTGAATGCGGCTATTTTGAACATTAGAGACATCATGATTCTCCTGTTCATATGTAAACACAAAGTACTATTGGAAATGTGTATGTTCGTTGTTTATTGTAAACCGCACTGATGCTGAATAGCGCGGTATAAAAGAGACTTTAAATAAATCATTCATTGATTCATTCAAGTCATGTGAGTACTGACAATTGATCACAGGTATGTCTAATTTTAATGCAATGGGAATGTGGTTCTTCTGTTCAAACTGATTTGAATTGTTTATAAGAGTGCCAATAATCATGCTCTGACAATGTCTCAGTTTTTATACTATTTCCTTTTGTAATTGGTCTTGTTTTATTTGATTCTTTTGTGTTTCAAATATGTGCGCATATATAGTGGAGTAGAGTAGCAGCATAGTGGTTAGAGCAACAACCTAGCACCCAAGAGATCTGGGTTCAATTCCCACTGGCACTCCTTGTGACCTTGGACAAGTCATTTTACCCTCCATTGCCATAGAAGAAAAGGCCTGGCAATCTACTTCCAGTCATACCTTGCCAAGAAAACCCAGAGGCCTGCTGTGTCGCCAAGAGTCTGCATTGACCTGACGGTACTTTAAAAAAAAATCTATATTTTATATATATACAGTATAGTCCAAAGCCATTTCACTAGCCTAATTTTTTTTTAGGAGATAATGGACATTAAGGGGTTGGACTGCAAGGGTGCCAATAATGTTGACCACAACTGTATACCGCCCTTAACCAAGGCACCAGAGCAGTTTACATATAATGAAAACTACCAGCTCTCTTTATTCACATACAGTATGTACTTATACTACAAATATACTTTTGAATCCCTTGCCAAAGTACACCCTACTATATTCCTCCAAAATAGTCAACTGCTCTCCCCAGAAGTGTTGAACCCTCGGACACTCACACCATATGTGGAAAAAGGTACTGGCTACGTTATAAAGAGTCCAGAACCTTTTTGCTGCAGCTCTTCCTCAAAATGAAGACAGCGTAGTTACTCAACTGTAACAGGCGTTCTCCAGGAACAGCAGGAATCAGTCCTCACATATGGGTGACGTCGACGGAACCCCCATGCGGAGCAAATCCCCAGCTTTCGAAGAAAGCCTTTGGGACTGCATCACGCAGGCGCGGTCCGCTTCCCGCCCAAGGGTGCCATCTTGCTCAGTCAGATGACATAGCTAAAAAGACGGCAAAAGGATAAAAATGAATCAACGGACTGCAACTCCAGGGGAGGAGGGAGGGTCATGATGACTGATTCCTGCTGTCCCTGGAGAACACCTGTTACAGGTGAGTAACTACGCTTTCTCCAGGAACAAGCAGGAAGTCAGTCCTCACATATGGGACTCCCTAGCTATAGGCTACCGAGCGCCCATAACTGAAAATAGGCTCCCTCAGCAGCCATGATAGGAGTTCAACCGAGAACGTAATACTCCGGTAGCCTGACACCAAAGGGTTGGAGGGTAGGAGTTGCCTAAACCTCAGATTACAGAGTACAGCCTGGTTGACAGCACTGTCCCGTTGGGACTCTCTATCCAGGCAGTAATGGGTCGCAAATGTCTGGCTTGAAGACCAGGTTGCGGCCCGGCAGATGTCTGCCAGCAGCACAGAGCGGAAGTGAGCCACTGATGCGGCCTTAGCCCTAACCCGGTGGGCTGTGACTCGACCCTGCAACGGGAGATCAGACGCCCTGTATGCCCAGGCGATGCAATCCGCCACCCAGGTGGACAACATACGCTTGGAGACAGGCATCCCCAGCTTACTGGAGTCATAAGAGATTAAGAGCTGAGGAGTTCTTCGATGCCCCTGCGTACGCTCCAAGTAGAAGGCCAAAGCCTTCTTACAGTCCAGGGTATGCAGATCTGCCTCTGCCCAGCTGGCATGAGGCCTAGGAAAGAAGGTCTGAAGCACCACCTTCTGGTTGAGGTGGAAAGAGGAGACCACTTTTGGCAGGAACTTGGGGTGCGTGCGAAGCACCACCCTGTTCCTACAGAACCGTGTGAAGGTCTATCAGACACCAGAGCTTGCAGCTCACTCATTCGTCTAGCCGATGTGAGTGCCACCAAGAAAAGCGTCTTCCAAGAAAGGAAGCAAAGATGGCAAGTAGCCATCGGCTCAAAGGGTGGGCGAGTAAGCTGCTGTAAGACCACATTCAGATCCCATTCAGTCGCTGGGGGGCGAACCGGGGGTTTCAGCAGAAGCAGACCTCTCAGGAACCTGGACACCAAGGGGTAGACAGAGAGAGATTGCCCTTCCACCGGAGAGTGGTATGCTGATAAAGCACTAAGGTGAACTCGGACAGAGTTCAACTTAAGGCCTAACTCTGAAAGGTGAAGCAGGTACTGCAGCACCACAGCCACCCGAAAGAACGGGTTCTCACTCTGCTGGGTACACCATACCTCAAACCTAGGCCACTTAAATGCGTAGGTTCTCCTAGTTGATTGCCTTCTAGAGGCCAGCATTACATCCTCTATCTTTTTTGGGAGGAGGAGTGGTGCAAGGACTACCCTTTCAGCAGCCATGCCATCAGGTTGAGGGACCTGAAGTTGGAATGCAGAAGTGAGCCCCTGTCCTGTGATAGGAGCTTGGGTAAAATTCCCAGAGGGACTGGAGTCTCCTCCGCCAGCTGCAGGAGGAGAGGAAACCAAGGCTGTCTCGGCCACATGGGGGCCACCAGGATGACTGAGATCTTGTCCTGAAGGATCTTGAATAAGGTCCGAGCCACCAGAGGTGTGAGAGGAAACGCATATAGGAGGCCCACTGACCAGGATATTAGGAAAGCATCTGCAGCTACCCTGTGTGGGTGCAGCTGTCTGGAACAAAAATGGGGCAACTGGTGATTTTGAGGGCTCCCAAACAAATCTATGGATGGTCGCCCCCAGCACTGGAAGAGTTACTGGGCTACATTGGGATCCAGTTGCCACTCGTGCGGCTGGAGAATTCTGCTTAGCTTGTCTGCTAGGAAGTTCTCCTGACTTGGCAAGTAAACCGCCTTGAGGAACATACCCTGTCTGACTGCGCAGGAGCATAGGTCCAGGGTTTCCTGACACAGGACACGAGAGCCTGTGCCCCCTTATTTGTTCACACAGAACATCGCTACCTGGTTGTCCGTCTGAATCAAGACAGACTGATGAGTCAAGGTTTGGCAGAAGGTCCGAAGAGCCAGGCGGATCGCTCGAAGCTCTAGAAGATTGATTTGTTGTGTGCTCTCCCACTGAGACCATACACCTTGAGTGCAGACCTGTTGGCAATGCGCGCCCCATCCCAGCAGGGATGCATCTGTATTCAGCACTCTGGAGTGCATGGGAGGCTGAAAAGGCACTCCCACCAGGAGGTTGTGAGGATGAAGCCACCATTTCAAAGACTGTATCAGGCGACTGGACACCTTGATGTTGTCCTTGAGTCTGCCTGTGGCTTGTGTGCACTGGTCCCTGAGGCACCTCTGAGCTGTTCTCATGTGAAGCTGAGCATTGGGTGTCACATGCACTATGGAGGCCATGTGACCAAGAAGGCGCAGAAAGTGTCTTGCTGAGATGCGGGATCTGCGACTCACTTGTGCACTAGGGCTACCAGTCTTTGAGCCCTTTCTTCTGGTAGATAAGCCCTTGCTTGAAGGGTGTCTAACCTTGCCCCTATGAACTCCAGTCCTTGAGAAGAAACCAGAGTGGACTTTGTGTAGTTGATCACAAAGCCCAGGTGCTGAAGCAACTGGATAGTGCGGGACGTGGCCTGTTGGGCCTCTAGAGGTGACTGGCCTCTGATGAGCGAGTCATCTATGTAGGGGAAGACAAATACCCCTTGAGTCCTTAGAAAGGCCGCCACCACCGCAAGGCACTTTGTGAATACGCTGGGTGCTAGGCCAAAGGGAAGCACTCTGTAATGAAAATGGTTTCCTCCCACTACAAATCTTAGGTATTGTCTGTGGTCTGGATGAATCAAGATGTGTGTATCTGGGGCGGAGCCTGATGTCCAGCGGGTAAGACGCTTCGCGCTGAAGCTCCCGAGAGGCCTACTTAGAATCCTGACATAATACCTATACAAACTTACTATTTCGCTCCGGGCTGACCGGGGTACCTCGGGGGGGATGGCGGCCCATAAACCAGCGCGCTTGGACTTCGGGTCTCCTTCTTCTTCTCACGGAAAACGCTCCAAAACAGAGGTGTCCTCCCCACAGAAGATGGTTCCATTTCGGGAGAACCCCGAAATGCACCTGGAGATTTTAGAGGAAATACGCGGCGTGAAGGAATTGGTGCAGTCCAATGGAGAAGCGCTTAGAGCCATGCGAGAAGACTTTGGAGTGCTCCAGGGCCGACTTGAAGGTCTCTCATTACGGCAGGACAATATGGCGGGGGTCCTCGACTCGCACGCGGTGCGCTTGGGCACACTGGACAAGGCTGAGCGCCAGATACAGAATCTTCAAAAGGAGTTAGAAGATAGCAATAATCGAGCCCGTCGCAACAATGTGAGGCTCATTGGAATACCGGAGGGGGTGGAAGCGGGAGATATGAGAGAATTCCTGCTCAAAACTCTTCCCTCCTTGCTGAAGATCACCTTTCATAAAGAACTGGAAATCGATCGAGCACACCGTGTTCCTACCCACATGGCGCTCAACCGAACGACCCCCCGGCCTATTATCTTTCGCTTGCTACGATATCAACAAGTGGAACAAATTTTAAATGCTGCCCGGGCGAACCATCATTTGGAATTTGAAGGTCACAAAGTCTCCTTCTTCCCTGATCTGGCAAAGCCTACAGTCGACCGACGGAAGAAACTCCTTGCTTTTCGCCCTCGACTTCAACAGCTACAGGCTCGCTTTGGCCTGTTGTATCCCGCGAAGCTCCGAGTGACTCTCCACAACCAAACCAGGACATTCGAAGATCCTGATCTACTATCAACATTTTTAGACTCCAAAGAAGCAGAGCAGATGCGCTAATCCAACGACTTGGACTTTTATTTGCCGGCTCTGTCCGCCATTTTGAAGGGCCCGATGCGGCGGTCATAGTTCAGTACAGAGACTGCCTGGACTTTCTTTCTTTCTTTCTATGACTTTTGTTATGTGGTCTCCTATCCCTCCATGATGTGTGCCTCGGTCGGATTCGGAGCACGCACAGTCCTACAGGTTATGTGTTTTTTCAATTTCGGCCTTCTCTGGGGCTTCTCCCCGCAGACACATGGTCGCCAGTAATTTTTGGGGTTCTGCTTCTTCTCTACCACGCTGCGGTTTTTCTTTTTTCATGTGGGGCGCTTCATTGTATTATCTAAGCTTATTTTCTTTTATGCCATATGTACAGCCAGATACAGTCAATATGAGGGACATTGTGAAATTATGTGCGCTATCATGCTCAGAATTTTTAACTTGTCTGAATGGCTTTATGTAAAATCTTATCACTCAACGTAAAGGGCATTAATAGTCTAATCAAGAGAAAGAAAATCCTTAGCTATCTTAGCCATGAGCATGCTGATTTAGCGTTTCTTCAGGAAACGCACTTAAACTCTGCTGAAACACTGAAACTCAATGTTAAGCCTTACATGGTGGCTGCCTATTCTCCCGCCGTTTCCAAACGGTGCGGGGTAGCCATTCTGGTTAAGAAATCTCTGCAAGCTACTGTAATTGATACTAGTGCTGACAAGGAGGGTAGATGGGCCCGCGTACATCTTAAGGTTGGAGATAGTGAATTTACATGTATTTGCATTTATGCCCCGAATGTGGACAACCCTGCTTACTATGCAAGTATTGCGCAGTTGGCACAGGCCTCTGCCAATACTCCATTAATACTTGGTGGTGATTTTAATCAAGTGTTAGACCCTCTGATAGATAGACAGCCGCCTAGAACGAGTAGTCCACCCAAGAGTCTTGCTACCCTTACAGCTCTGATGCAAGATCTTGCGCTGGTAGATATATGGAGGCTACTTCACCCCTCCGACTTAGAGTTCACTTTCTTTTCTGCCCCCCATCACTCCCAATCTAGAATAGATTTCTTTCTCATTTCCAAAGCACTGATTTCTCAAGTAGACACGACTAGGACTCATCCTCTCCATATTTCAGATCATGCTGCCATATCTTTATCATTACGTGTCACTGCGCGGGACGATTCTCCCCGAGCTTGGTTTTTGATAGATCCCTACTGGGTCAAAAAGATTTTCAGGTTGATATAAAGGCCGCTATCCAAGATTATTTTCATTTTAACTCACCCCATGACACAGCGAGCTGGGCTTGGTGGGAGGGTTTTAAAGCATCTATCCGCGCCACTATAACTAGCTATCAAATTCGGCAGGGGAAACAAAGAAAGCAGCATTTACTGATTCTAGAGCAGCAGATACAAGCTGGGGAGCGTCTCCTCACGTCCCGTACTGACCCATGTATTTTACTCCGTTTACAACGCTTGCGTTTTCAATACAATCAGCTTTTGTACACTGCTGCTGTTAAAAATATCGAATCACAACAAGGGCTATATTATCGGGAAAATAATCGTGCTGGCAAATTATTAGC
Organism: Ichthyophis bannanicus; assembly: GCA_033557465.1. Lineage (NCBI taxonomy): Eukaryota > Metazoa > Chordata > Amphibia > Gymnophiona > Ichthyophiidae > Ichthyophis > Ichthyophis bannanicus. The sequence continues at coordinate 40,357,855 of CM066046.1, forward strand.
AAATGCCCTAAAAGGTCAAAAAGAAGCCAAGCGTGTTACCGCCCTCCGTAATCCGTCGGGGGGGGGCTTGGTCACTAAAGATACCGAAATCTTAGAACTCTTTCGTGATTTTTATACTCGGCTTTATCAATCTGAATGTGATTTTGAGCCAGATGTATTTGAACGCTTACTTTCAGGGGTACAAAGACCGACCCTATCTGACGAAGATAGAGTGGCCTTGGACACACCATTTACTGTCTCAGAAATTCATTCTGCTATCAAGAAATGTGCCTCAGGTCGAGCCGCAGGCCCAGACGGTCTCCCTGCTGAATTCTACAAAACTTTTCACGCTGACTTAGCTCCAGTTTTGAAAATTTATTTTTCTGCTCTGGCCGAGGAGGGTTCTCCTTCTGGGTCCTTTTCAATGGCAAATGTAGTCGTTTTTGAGAAAGAGGGGAGAGACCCGCAACTAACAGCTAATTATCGTCCAATTTCCCTCCTAAACGCGGACTATAAAATATTTGCCACCATTCTCTCTACCCGGCTCTCGGATAGGATGCCTACCTTAATACACCCAGATCAATGCGGTTTCATTCCTGGTAGATCAACTGCTGACAATGCTCGGACTCTATGCCATGTACTGACTACCGCAGTTAATCTTGATCGCCCATTTGTTGGCCTCTCACTTGATGCTGAGAAGGCCTTTGATCGCTTAGAGTGGCCCTTCCTGTTTGCAGTCCTCCGCTGGTACGGATTCGGGGAAGGTTTTCTCCGTTGTCTTCGCACCATGTATGCACAGCCTACAGCCAGTATATGTGCCAATGCTTTAAAGTCTCAGCCTTTTCCCCTTCAACGCGGCACTCGCCAGGGATGCCCACTGTCTCCACTTCTCTTCGACCTTGCACTTGAACCCTTGGCCTTACTAATCCGGCAATCGGAGGAGATTCATGGAGTCCCCTTCACCCATAGGGAAATCAAAATTTCAGCGTATGCTGATGATCTTATGCTTTTTGTCTCTATAGACTCAGTACCGGCTGTCCTAGAGCAAATTGGTAAATACTCACAACTGTCCGGTTATAAGATAAATTGGACCAAGTCGGTAGCCTTTCCATTAAATCCTTTGCTTCATCAGGCAGATATGCAACCCTTCCCCTTTTTATGGCAACCTCGCATGGTCAAATACCTTGGGGTTCACTATTGTTCTCCTTTGGAAGACACTATCTCCTTCAATGCCAAAGACTTAACCTCTAAAGTCCGGGCGCTTACCCACCGCTGGACTCCTTTAACACTTACCTGGTGGGGTCGATTAGAAACCATAAAAATGATGATTGTTCCGAAAGTGAATTATATCTTAGAAATGTTGCCCTGTCTCTTCCCTCGACGTATATATAAAGATATAGAGGGCCTTCTGACTAGATACTTGTGGCAAAACAAGACACCTAGGATAGCGAAACATAAGCTGCAAGCAGATAAGGAAAATGGGGGTGTCAGATTCCCTGATTTCCTGAAGTATCATCAATCTTTTCTTCTCAAACAAGGCGCTCGCTGGCTGGAAGATCCAGTACCGAGTAGACCTGTGTGGCTAGACATAGAAGAGGACCTTTGCAAACCGATTCCTCTTACTTTTCTCCCTGGTATGACTCTCCCATCAGACTCCCACTTTCCACCAATGCTTTTAGACACCTTAGGTGCCTTTAATAATCTTATGCACTCTTTAGACTCCCGACTCTGTCCGTTAGACAAGCTCCCACTTTGGTATAACACTCGATTTCGAATACAAAATAAGCCGATGGCGTGGAGCCCCTGGTACACTAGGGGCATTTGGATTCCTAGTCAGTTGTTCCATGAAGGTCGCTGGAAAACTTTTAGTGAATTGCAAATTGAATTTGGTCTCCCAGCGAAACACTATTTTCAGTTGGTGCAACTTCAGCATTGCCTTCGGAGTGCTAAGGTGCTCCCGCCATCGGCCTCCCCTACACAAGGTTGGTTGGAGACTATCCGATCTATCGGTAGTTCACCGGGTGTAGCATCCAATTTTTACAAAACCTTATGTAATGCTATAATTAGAGATGCCCCTATAGCGCAGAAAGCATGGGAGAGAGAATTGCATGTGACTTTGACCCCGGAGCAATGGAGCCTTGTCTGGAGTAGAGTGACACGGGTCTCCCGATCCGCCTCACTCACTCAGACACTCTTCTTTCTAGCCCACCGGTGTTTTTACACTCCTGACAGATTAGCCAAATGGAACACTACTCAGGGCAATAGTTGTTGGACATGCCATGCGGCCATTGGTTCACTACCTCATGTTATGTATGAATGCCCCGCACTACAGTATTACTGGCGTCGGGTCTGGGGTCGTATCCAGTCTATTTTGCACTTTCAAGAGCCCCTTTCTTGGAGGATAGTGGGACTTCGCTCAGCTGCGGGGATCCCCTCTCTTCCAAAAACGGCTTACTTCCTTTTGGACTTTATGCTTGGCATTGCTATTTCCCTAATTACGAAATACTGGAAAAATAGCTCTCAGCTGAGCCCCAATGAATGGTGGAATCATGTCTGTCTCTACAGTAAATATGAACAAATACCTCGTATGTTTGCTTCCCCCATTCAGACTCCTCATCATCGGTCTAAATGGAAGATGCTCAATGACTATGTACATTCTGCTCAATGCTCTCATCTGACTGTCTAAATTTGTATCTATCTTTGTCCCATGATTATTCTGTATCGCAGATACTCTTTTGATTGTTTTGATGTATAATCACTGTTGTTTGGAAGCGCTCACATGCTGACATAATCAGCTAGAGAAGAAGCGTGGGGGTGGGGGGTAATTGGGTTTACTTTTCGTTATTGTGTACTTGTTTTGTCTCCTTTGGTGTGTTGTTTCTTTTGTTTGTTGCAAAATGAAAATAAAAGTTTAAAAAAAAAAAAAAAGATGTGTGTATCTGCATCTTTGAGATCTAAGGAGCATAGCCAGTCTCCCTGGCGGAGATAAGGCAGCAATATTCCAAGGGAAAGCATCTTGAACTTTTCCCTCACCAGGAACTTGTTTAAGTTTTGCAGGTCGAGGATAGGTCTTAGGCCTCCAGTTTTCTTTGGTATCAGAAAGTACCTGGAGTAGAAGCCTGTGCCCCACAGGTGGTGGGCACCTGTTCTACTGCCTGATCCTCAAGAAGACCTGCTAACTCCTTCATGAGGAGGTCCCTGTGAAGAGGGGGTCTGAGAGGCTCCCCTGGAAAATAAGAGGGAGGCACCTGGGTGAGATGTAACCGATAGCCCATTTGGACTATCTTGAGGACCCAGGTGTCTGTTGTAATGGCTGGCCACCTGTGGGCATACAGGGTCAGCCTTCCTCTTGTGTATGGCTTTGCTTCCTTTGGGAGAGAGACTACGCTCTGGGAGTCAAAAGCCCCCTCCAGGCTGGGCCGGGGCCGGAGCCAGTGCCTGGGGCTTGGCAGCCTTTTGTTTATGCGGGCCTTGCCCCGTCCCTTGGCCTGCTGCCCCTGCTGAGGAGCTGGGGAGGCCTGATATGTGGGGTAGTTTTGGTAAGCTGATCCTTTCCTCTAGAAAAAGGGCTTCTTACCCGAGCCCTTCTTAGAAGGGGCAGAAGTCTTCTTCTCCAGTCTTGTACAGGTCAGGTACTCAGACTCGATCTCGGCAGTCTTCTCAGTGGAGGTTTTCACCCCGGCAAGGGACACAGACCAACTTGTCCTGAACCCATGGCTCCAGGTCTGACGACTGTAGCCATGCCTGGCGTCATGCACCAATGCCGGCCTCCGCTACGCAGGCCGAAGCCTCGAAGCCGTCGTAGGCTGCTTGAGTCATAAACTTCGAGCACTCTCGGATTCCAGTGGACAAAACCTGGAAGCGCTGCAAAGGTCCCTCGGAAAGCCCAGCGGAGAACCCGGCAATCTCCTTTGCCAGGTCTTGTAGGTACATGCCCATGTACAGCTGGTACATCTGGATTCGGCATGCCAGCATCGAACCCTGGTAGCGCTTTCTGCCGAGAGCATCCATGTTGCGGGCCTCCCGGCCAGGAGGCACCAAGGAGTGCGTCTTCTGGCTCTTGAGCCGGTGCATGGCCGATTCCACAACCATGGAGTTGTGCGGCAGCTGTGCCTTTTGGAACCCAGGGCTCTAGTGAACTCAATAGATGGAATCAATTTGCCTGCTGAGAACCGGCATCGAGGCCAGTGTCTCCCACATTCGGAGCATCAGCTGTTCCAGAATGGGGGGCACCGGTACAGTAAGGGCTTCCTTCGGAGGAAATTCATACTGGAGGACCTCGAGCTCCTCCTCGGGATCCGCCGGGAATGACAAACCTTTGCCATGTCCCGGACGAAGTCCAAGAACCGGGTGTCCTCCGGGGGTGACCATTTCCGAGGTTCAGAACTCAGGGAGTCTGACGGGATGTACTTGGTATGGTGGGTGCCCGGGGACTCCTCGTCCTATGTCTCCCCGCCGGACTCCGAGGAGTCGACGATCGGCTCCGGCCTCGAGGGCCTCGGTCTCGATCGCCCCGATGCTGAGGGAATCGGCGTCGATGACCTCGGTCCCGAACAGGAGGTCGATGGGTTCCTCGGCCGAGGATAGACTTGGGACCTCATGGTCTCGAGGATCAGCTCAGCTTCCGGGGTTGACTTTGACATCGAAGTCCCGGTGGTTGGGGTGGACGGACATGTGAGACCAGCCATCAGCACCCGCTGCTGGTTCATGAAGGCAGACACGCTGCGCTACAAGGCCGCCAACCTGAGGCCGAGCTCAGGAGGCTCCGCAGCCCCCGGCTCGGGTCCCGACGCAGTCTCTCCTGGAGAACAGTCAACAACGAAAACAGTGCTTACCTTCCTCGGCATCTCCGGGTCCTTTCGAGGGAGTTTGGCAGGCATCTCCGACTCCAAGGATCTGGGGCGGTGAGCCGGGCTCCGTGACCGATCCCACGAGGGACCAGGCCGTTCGGAGCTCTCAGATGACACCGCCTTCACAGATTTTTTCTTCCTCCGGTGTTCCCGCGAGGGAGACCCCCTTTCAGAGGACACCCGATGCTGCTCAGGATCAGACAGCTCCCGAGAGGTCGAGGTCGAGGCCTCTGACAAGGTCCGGGCCCGGGCAGGTGCGGACTCAGGAAAAATCCTGTCATGTTGTTGCTGCTGCCTGCTCCTCAATGCCTTGGAAGACATCTTTTTGCATGAGCCACAGACCACGGGGTCATGGTCTTGCCCGAAGCATCGGAGGCAGCAGTTGTGTGTGTCAGTGAGAGACATGTTTCGTGCACCGATCACACTTTTTAAACCCGCTGGCAGCCATCGTGGGAAAAAGGGTCACTGAGAGGTCAAAGGACCGGGCTGCCAGCTAAAAAGAAAAAAGAGCGTGAACGCTAGTCACTAAGGACAAAAATGAAACAATAGACTGGACTCAATATCAGTGTACCGAGCCCGAGGCGGGAAGGGGAACCGGCGTCGAACCGACAAGCAGAAAAACATAATTTTTCAACTTTTAACACTTTTTCCATGAGGGAACTAGGATGACGTCCACTGGGGTCCGTGGAAAAAAGGAGACTGAGCAAGATGGCACCCTTGGGCGGGAAGGGGACATGCATGCATGATGCAGTCCCAAAGACTTTCTTCGAAAGCTGGAGATTTGCTCCGCATGGGGGCTCCGTTGATGTCACCCATATGTGAGGACTGACTTCCTGCTTGTTCCTGGAGAATCTCCCAATCCCTGAACACTACCCTCTTGATATTCCCCATCCCCAGCACCGCCACAATTTGACAAAGACCCTCCACCTCAGCAAGACCCCTCTCTCCACCTGCCCTGTAGGCCCTGAAAGGCCTATCTCTAAATGTAATCAGTAGTATAGCTCCTGCCAGTCATGGCACTGGATTCAAAATGGCTCCCACAATCCCTTAGTAGTATCTAACAGTACTACCGCTAGGCGTAACTACTCCCCTTAAGGACTCTGTGACTTTTCTTCTCTCTTATTAAAGAGTACAAATTCCATTTTTCCTCCAGATTTTAATGAAGTCAGTCCAAATCTTTAAGAAATGCATTAATATACTCAGATATAGTTTTTAAAATTGTGTCAATGACTAGTAACTAGGAATTAATTTGGCCACACTTCTCTTCCAACTATTTTGTCAAAACAGAATTTTTTAAAAATACTCTTTTATTTTATTTGTAGCTTACCAATACATAATAGCTCATCACTGCTCCTGATCAGCTGCTGCTTCCCCCCATCCTTGTTTCCTCTCTGGCCTTGATTCTACTGCTGCGGTCACATCCATTTCTGTGCTCAGTCTGCCATTTCCATAATCTCTTTGAGGCCCTGGATCTGCTGCTGCTACATGCCCTGGTGCCAATCTGCCTACTTATCTACCTTCTCTTCCTCCTCCTCTTTTCCTTCTCTGATCTACGAAGACAGCTTTTAATTTTGCAATATGTAAACAATCTAGTAATTTCATATTTTTTCTTGATTTAATGCCCTTAAAATAAAATTGGATTCCTAATTATAAAAAACAATTATTTTCACAATTTCAGGACTCAAAATTATTATTTTTGGCTGTGAGATCTGAGTTGCCACATGACCCTCCCTTTTTTATTCATCTACCCTTCCCATATTCTACCACCTGCTGACATGCAGTGACTGATTCCTGTTCTGTAGCTGACAGAGATTTAAAAAAGCAGACTTCTTCAAAGTGTTGTCCTGAGAACATTGAGCTGTTCTTTTTCTTCCAGGACCTTAGTGTAACATATGGGCGACGTTGGCGCCGATGAAGCCCATGCAGAAGCATCTCCCCAGCTTTCAAAGAAAGCCTTTGGGAGATGCATCACACATGCGTGGTCCCCTTCCTGCCCAAGGGTGCCATCTTGCCTCAGTTTAATAACATAGCTAAGACAGCAAAAATAAAATATGGTAAAGAAGCGACTCCAAGGGGAGGAGGGAGGGTTGTGAAGACTGATTCCTGCTGTCCCCGGAGAACACCTATTACAGGTGAGTAACTACGCTTTCTCCGGGAACAAGCAGGAAGTCAGTCCTCACATATTGGACTCCCCAGCTACAGGCTATCGAGAAAAAGCTATGGCGACCTGCAAAAGTTGAGCCGTGAACTGCAGAAGTTGAGTCCCACTGAGAGACTCTCACAAGACCCAAATGTCCGGTGGGGCACCAGCATTCCAGTAGCCTGAACACAGAAGGGTCGGAGGGCAGGAGTTGCCTACACCCCAAAGAGATTATGGAGTACAGCCTGGCCAAAGGCGTTGTCGGGACTCCTCCAGGCAGTAGTGAGCTGCGAAGTTATGGACCGAAGACCAGGTGGCGGCCCAGCAGATTTCTGACACAGGTATGGAACACAGATTTGCCACTGAAGTAGCCATGGTCCTGAAGCGGTGCGCCATGATTCGTTGGTCTAGTGGGATCCTGGCCTGCTCATAGGTGAGGGCAATGCAGTCCACCACCCAAGTGGAAAGAGTTTGCTTAGTCACTGGGAGCTCAGTCAACTGGGGTCATAGGAGACGAAAAGCTGAGGTGCTTTGTCGTGGCCCTGGGTCTATTGCAGACAGAAGGACACGGCCTTCTTACAATCCAAAGTACGGAGGATGGTCTCCACCTTGCCGGCATGAAGCTCAGAAAGAAGGTGGGGAGCACTACCTCCTGACTGCAGTGGAAGGGGGATACCACCTTTGGCAGAAACATGGGGTGTGCGCGGAGCACCACCCTGTTCTCATAGAACCTCGTGTAGGGAGGCTCTGCCATCAGAGCCTGGAGCTCGCTGACCCTGCGAGCTGATGTGAGTGCCACGAGAAAGATGACCTTCCAGGAGAGGTACCACAAGCGGCAGGTAGCCAGAGGCGCAAACGGTTGCTTAGTGAGCTGCGAGAGCACCATATAGAGATCCCATTCCGTCGTCAGTGGGCGGATGAGGAGTTTGAATAGCATAAGGCCCCACAGGAATCGAGATACAAGGGGCTGAGCCGAGAGGGGTTTTCCCCTCAAGGGAATGGAGGTGTGCTGCAATAGCTCTCATATGCACTCTTACTGAGTTGGACTTCAGTCCCACCTGTGACAGGTGGATTAGGTACTGGAGTACATCTGTACCGAGCAGAACAGGTTCGCCTGCCTCTCGGCACACCAGACCAAGGACTGATGGTACTTAAAGGCATATGTCCTTCTCGTGGAGGCCTTGTGGGAGGCCAGGAGGACCTCCTCAACATCCTGTGGAGGTTGAAGGGAATTAACCCTTTCAGCAGCCAAGCCATGAGTGACAGGGACCCCAGGCTGGAGTGCAGGAGAGCACCCTCCTCCTGTGAGAGTACATCTGGGGTGCGGCCCAAGGGATTCAGTGATGTCGCCGACAGGTGGAGAAGCAGTGGGAACCAAGGTTGCCTGGGCCACTGGAGTGCTAGCAGTATCAGTGATGCCCTGTTGTGCTGGACCTTGAAGAGGGTCTTGGCAACCAATGGTGTCAGCGGGAAGGCGTAAAGGAGGCCTTCTGTCCATGGGATGAGGAATGTATCCGCCACCACCCGGGACGGGTGCAGCTGATGGGAGCAGAATAGGGGCAACTGCGTGTTGTCTGGGCTGGTGAATAAGTCCACTAGGGGGCTGCCCCAGAGTCAAAACAGCTAGGAGACCACTCTGGGATCCAGGCTCCACTTACGCGGCTGGAGGACCCTACTCAGCTTGTCCGCCAGGGCAGTGTTCTGGCCCGGGAGGTAGACCGCCCTTAGGAGCATTCCATTGCATATCGCATATGAGCAGAGGGCTACTGCCTCCTGGCCAAGGGAGTACGACCCGTGCCCTCTTGCTTGTTCACACAGAACATTACGACTTGGTTGTCGCTCTGGACCAGCACCAACTAGTGCTGCAGCCGGTGGCGGAAGGTTCGTAGAGTCAGGAATATCACACGGAGCTCCAGAAGGTTGATCTGCAGCTGGCATTCTGTCTGAGACCAGCTGCCTTGTGTGCGGAGGTACCCGCAATGAGCTCTCCACCCATCAGGGAGATGTCCATGGTAAGGACCCTCTGGGGGGAGGGTGCCTGGAAGGGGATCCTGGCCTGGAGCCGGCGAGTATTCTACCACCAGCCGAGGGAGATACCAGCTGGCAGATCAAATCTCACCCTGTCCCAAAGACTGCCCGTGGCTTGTGTCCAATGAGAGCGGAGGCATCACTAAGCTGCCCTCATGTGCAAGCAGGCATTTGGGATAACATAGGCCATGTGGCTCAGTAGGCAAATGAGACAATGGGTGGGTTGCGACCAGTGCTGCTATACCTCTGTGGCTAGCACCCTGAGGCATCCTGCCCTCTTCTAAGGGAGAAAGGCCTTGGCCTGGAGGGTGTCTAACTGAGCCCCTATGAACTCTAGGCACTGAGTTGGGGCGACTTGCGACTTGGGGTAGTTGATGACAAACCCCAAGTGTTGCAGGGCGTGGATGATGCACCTGGTGGTGTGGTGCACCTTTGCTGCTGTGCCTCCCTTTATAAGCCAGTCATCCAGGCAGGGAAACATGAAGGCCCCTTGGAAAAGAAGGTGGGCTGTGACCACCACTAGGCACTTGGTAAAGACTCTTTGTGATGAAACCAGCCCGAAGGGTATCACCCTGTATTGGTAGTGACATCCTCCCACCCCGAACCGGGGTATTTTCAGTGGCTGGAATGGATCAGGATGTGCATATAAACATCCTTCAGGTCTAAGGAGCATAGCCAGCCTCCCTGCTGTAGGGCAGCAATGTTCCAAAAGAGAGCATCTTGAACTTCTCCCTCACCAGGAATCTGTTCAGGTCCCACAGGTCTAGGATGGGCCTGAGGCCACCTATTCGCCTGGGAACAAGGAAGTACCTGGAGTAGAAACCTTTGCCCCAAAGATGTTTTGGCACTGGCTCCACCGCCTTGTCTTTGAGGAGACCTATGAGCTCTGTGAGGAGCAGGGTCTGGTGAAGGGGGGGGGGGGTCTTATGGGTTCTCCTGGAAAGCATGAGGTAGCCCTCTTGGACCATTTGCAGCACCCAGAAATTGGTGGTGATGGAGGATCACCTATGGGCAAACAGGACAGACACCCCCTGTGGGCTGTTGAGGATTTCCTGAGGGAGAGCAGGTTGTGCCCAGGGAGCCAAAGCTCCCCCCAGGCTGACCGGGGTTGGCGCCTTGGACTTGGAGGTCTCCTGTTTACGAGGACCGTGCCCCTGCCCCTTGTACTGCTGGCCTTGCGGAGGGGCTGAGAAGGCTTGGAACTGTGAATCATTACCAAAGCCTCCCTGTTTGCTCGGGAAGAAGGACTTCTTCCTCAGGGCTTTTTTCAGGGCTGGGCCACTTTCTGCCATGGGTTTCCCGAAGAGATTCTTTCCAATACAGGAGACATTGATAGGCTTATCCTGAACCCATTGTTTGAGATAAGATGACTGCAGCTATGCCTGGCGTCGGGCCCCGATATCTGCGATGGCAACTCTGGCTAAGGACTCGAAGCCATTGTAAGCTGCTCAGGTTAAAATTTCGAGCACTCCTTGACCACAGATGACAGAGACTGGAACCTCTGGAGGGGATCTCTGTCAAGCCTGCCGAGTACCCAATGAGCTCCCTCGACAGCTCTTTGAGATATATGCCAATGTACAGTTGATAAGACTGGACACTGCACGCAAGCATCGAGCCTGGAAGGCCTTCTGGCTGAGGGCATTGAGGGTCCAGGCCTCCCTACAGGGGAGCACCGAGGAATGGGTCTTTTGGCTCTTGAGCATGCGCATGGCAGACTCAACGACCATCACATTGTGGGGAAGTTGGGTCTTCTAGAACCCAGGGCCTCAGTGGACTCGGTACATGGAGTCGAGTTGCCTGACAATGGGCATCGATGCCAGTGTCTCCCACATATGGAGAAGGAGGCACTCAAGGATTGGAGGAAAAGGTACTGTGAAGGCTTCCTTCAGAGGGGCCTCATACTGGAGGATCTCCAGTTCTTCTGTGCGAGGGACCTCCTCTGCCTCTGTTTCAATGGTGTGTACCTTATCCAAATCCTGCACAAAGTTGAGGAAGGCATCATCCTCGGCTGGGGAACGGCATCTGGACGCCAGGGGAGATGGGTCCAAGGGCAAGTCTCAGTGTCGCCGAGTGCCCAAGGACTCCTCATCCTCAGTCTCCCAATCAGACACGAAGTCCGAGGTCGATTCTGAGGCTTCGAGGTCACCATGGTTGAGGCCCAAGCCCAAGGGCCCTGGACGTCCGTAGAACCTGTGGTCCGAGCCGTGTGCTTGCGGAGAGGACCGGTGACCCGAGGAATGGGACAGAGATCTCATTTGATTGCGATGGGTCTCTTTAGGATGATGACGCTCGAGGATTGGCTTGACATCCAAGGAAGCCTTTGATGTCGAGGGTCTCATCATTGAGGCAGATGAACTGGACCAACAGGACATGAACACCGGCTGCTGGGCCATGAGGACAGAGATACTGAGGTCCAAGGCGCCATCCTGATCTCCATGCCAGTTGGCTCCGCAACCTTCAACGCGGACACAGAGGATTTCGGGTCTGGTGTCGGTTCCGGTGAGGGGGAGTCCTCGACAAGGATGGCCTCAGGCATCCAAGGCCAGTCAGCGTGTGCAGACGACTCCTTCCAGGGCAGCCTGTGAGGCCACTCCCGCTCTGATCCTTCGGACTCACGCCAGGGACTGTGGGGCCTAGAGTGGGATTTTCCTGTCTTCTCAGACCCGCTCTCCAAAGTGGTCTTCAAGGCCTTCGACTTCTTTCGTTCCACCTCTGGGGATTTACTCTCAGAGGAACCATGGCTACGGGACTCCGAGACAGCCCGGGCTTCATGGGGCACTGAGGTACCAGAGGGAGCCCTGGAAAGAAGTGTCGGCAAAGACTCCGGCATGGAGTCGGACTTATGAGAAAACTACTTCTGCAGCTGATGGCTTTTAAAGGCCTTTGGGGTCATGGCCCTACAAAGTTTGCAGATCGAGTTACATAGTAACATAGTATATGATGGCAGATAAAGACAGGTATGGTCCATCTTATCTGCCCAGGAAGGCGGTAAGAGTAGGTGCACCTGCTGTTCTGTGAAGGTCACCCCTCCCCATGCCTTTGTTTAGGAGCGTACCCACCGCTCCATGTAGGTCACCCCAATTTGTTGACATATAAGGGAGAGTTATGTCCATTTTGATTTTATCCTGTTGCAATAAAGGGATCCATTGTGTCTGTCCCATGCCATTTTGATATCTGTCGCTGTATTTGCCCCCACCACTTCCATCAAGAGAGCATTCCAAACATCCACCACCCTTTCGGTGAAAAAGATTTCCTGACGTTGCCTTTCAGTTTACCCCCTTGCAGCTTCATGTTATGCTCTCTAGTTTTACAGCTTCCCCGTCTTTGGAAGAGGCTTGTTTGTTCATTAATACGTAGTATTTAAAGGTCTGAATCTTATCTCCCCTGTTCCTCCTCTCCTCCATAGTGTACATATTTAGGTCTTCGAGTCTCTTCTCATAAGGCTTCTGATGCAGGTTCCAAATCATTTTGATCGCCTTCCTCTGAACAGTTTCCAGTCTTTTCATATGGTCTCTAAAACTGAACACAATATTCCAAGTGAGGCCTCACCAGCGACATTTACAGTGGCATTAGTACCTCTTCCTTTCTGCTGGTAATTCCTCACTGTATGCAACCCAGCATCCTTCTGGCTTTTGCCACTGCCTTGTCACACTGTTTAGCCACCTTGAGATCCCCAGAAACAATCATTCTGAGATCCTTCTCCTGGTCCATGCACACCAACCTCTAGCCCCCTAATGCATACAATTTCCTTGGATTTCTGTTTCTCAAGTGCATGACACTGCACTTCTTCACATTAAATCTTAACTGCCAAGCATTAGACCATTCTTCCAGCTTTTGTAGATCTTTCCTCATGTTATCCACTCCCTCAGGGGAGTCCACTCTGTTGCAAATTTTCGTGTCATCTGCAAAAAGACAGACTTTTCCATTCAGTCCTTCAGCAATATCACTTACAAATACATTGAACAGTACCAGTCCCAGGACCAAACCCTGATGCACACTGTTAATCGCCTTTCTTTCATCCGAGTGAGTTCCATTATCATCACCTTCTGTCGTCTGTCAGTCAACCAATTTCTGATCCAGTTCACCACCTTGGGACCCATCCCCAAGCTGTTTAGTTTACTAAAAAGCCTCCTATGAGGAACAGTATCAAAGGCTTTGCTGCAATCTAGGTAGATCACATCCATCGCATGCCCTTGATCTAGTTCTCTGGTCACTCAGTCAAAGAACTCAATCGGATTTGTTTGGCAAGATCGTCCTTTGATAAAACAATGTTGCCTCGGATCATGCATCCTGCTGGTTTCAAGAAAGTCCACTATTCGCTCTTTCAGGAGTGCCTCCATTACCTTTCCCACCACCGAGGTAAGGCTTACCGGTCTGTAGTTTGTCACTTCTTCCCTATTACCACTTTTGTGAAGAGGTACCACATCAGCCCTTCTCCAGTCCTCTGGAACCTCTCCTGTCTCCAAGGATCTATTAAAAACCATCCTTTAACGACCCTGCAAGAACCTCACTGAGCTCTTTCATTATCCTGGGATGTATCCCATCCGGTCCCATGGCTTTGTCCACTTTCAGTTTTGCAAGCTGTTCTTACTCATCATCTTAGCATTTTTGCTTTTTCAATGTCACTTTCCATAAATCCATTCCTGGCACTTTTGAGTCCTGCAATTCCACTTCTGATTTTCCTCCTCTACTGAATATACCTGAAAAACGTTTTTTTTGCCACACTTCACATCTATAGCCATCTTTTCTTCGGCCTTGGATTTTACTATCCTTATTTCTCTTTTTGTCTCTCTTAGTTTTATCCTGTATTCTTTTCTGTGTTTCTCTGTTTGTGAACTTCTGAATTTTGTGAAAGCAGTGTTTTTTGCCTTTATTTGTGCAGCCACATCTTTGGAGAACCAAATAGGTTTCCCTTTTCCTCTTGTTTTTGGTTACTTAAGTTACATATGAATCTGCTGCCCCTTTTATTGCCTCCTTTAGTTTGGCCCACTGCAATTCCCCTTCCCTTATCCCCTCCCACCCTTCTAACTCCTCCTTCAGGCACTTGGCCATTTTACTGAAGTCAGCGTTTTTGAAGTCTAGGACTTTGAGCTTGCTGTGATTGGACTCTGTCTTGGCTTTTATCTCAAACTACACCGTGTGATGATCGCTGCTGCTCACATAGGCACTCACCTGAATATTCAACACACTTTCTCCGTTGCTGAGTACTAAATCCAGCATCAAGCTTTTCCTGGTCGGTTCCATCACCATTTGTCTAAGTAATGCATCTTGGAAGGCATCCACAATTTTTTTACTTCTTTCCAGATTTGCAGAAGGAATACTCCAACCCACATCAGGTAGATTAAAGTCACCACCTTCATGGCTATCTTTGCAATATCAATAATCAATTCTTTATCCATTTCTTCAGCCTGAGTTGGAGGCCTGTAGACTACATCAGTATGGATGACAGTGCCAACTCCTCTTTCCAACAAAATCCACAGCGCTTCTTCTTTTCCCCACGTCCCCTGCATTTCAGCAGTTTTAGTTTGTCTTAGTGGTGTGCTAGTTCAGCCTTCTCAGTTATAACTTACCTTGCCTCTCTCAACTAACTGGGCTTTGTGTGGTAGCCAGGTTAACTGTTCATTTTAAATTAAATCTCTCTCCCCAGAACCTGCTCTGTGTTAAACTTTTTTTCCTGTCCTAGCCTGCCTGAGTGAATCCTCCCCCTCCCCCCCCCTGCTGAGGTATTGTGTAGCCTTCTTCCTGTTTTCCTCCACGTGTGCATAGTCTGTTTTAGTCTGCTTTTCTCTGATCAGAGAAGAGCAGTGCTTTTTACAGTGCTCTGCTAGAGAAGTGGATATTGCCTCCTGTGACACCTTGCTGTGAGTTCTAGCTGTTTATTAATTATTTATTGTTTGTCTAACTGTTTATTTAATTATTTATTGTTTGTCTTAGTGGTGTGCTAGTTCAGCCTTCTCAGTTATAACTTACCTTGCCTCTCTCAACTAACTGGGCTTTGTGTGGTACCCCATCTCCCCCCTGCTGAGGGTTCAGGACAGGGTAACCTTGTAACTGCCCTCTTTAATAGGACTTATCTCCCTCCCTCCCTCCCCGGCACCCACCCACCCCTGGGGTAATTGTAGTTTTATAGGTACTTGCACATCTTAGAGGAAAGGGGTTGCTCTCAGGTGCAGCTCGTTATCCAAATCAGTCATACACAGAGGACCTGAGATTAATTACTTAAGCTTCAGGTACACAAGGTGTATTAGGGGTATTAGATACACTTTTATTGGTATAAGCATCTACACCAATCCTTATTATATACAGAATTTAAAAGACCTAAACACAAGCTTTAAACTAAGATGCAGACAGAAGTCCAGCAACGAGATGGGGGTTCTCCGGTCTTTTGCATTGAGTGTCACATGTATGATTTTCTCCCAGTTGGTGAGAGGTCTTACGTATGCACTAAGTGCAAAGAACTCTTTGCTCTCAGGGAACGAGTCCGTTCTCTAGAGGCTAGAGTAGCAGACCTGGAAGACATAAGAAAGACAGAGAAGTACATGGACGAGACCTACAGGGATATAGTCCTGAAGTCCCACCTCCAGTCTGGCAGCATCCCTGTTGCCCTGGAGGAGAGAGGTCAAGTGACAGGAGAGCATCACCCTGGTGTGGCAGGAAGTGATCCTGTAACTAGGACCTGTCCTCCAGGTGATGTAAAACCCTCTCGCACCGAGGACGTTTCTCCAGGGCCATGTCCCCATGAGGGGAGGGTCAGGACAGCTGTTATAGTTGGTGATTCAATCATTAGGAATGTAGATAGCTGGGTGGCTGGTGGACGTGAGGATCGCCTGGTAACATGCCTGCCTGGTGCGAAGGTAGCGGACCTCACGCACCACCTAGATAGGATCATAGATAGTGCTGGGGAGGAGTCTGCTGTCTTGGTACATGTTGGTACCAATGACATAGGAAAATGTGGTAGGGAGGTTCTGGAGGCTAAATTTAAGCTTTTAGGTAGGAAGTTGAAATCCAGAACTTCCAGGATAGCGTTCTCCGAAATGCTTCCTGTTCCACGTGCAGGACCCAAAAGACAGGCAGAGCTCCGGAGTCTCAATGCGTGGATAAGACAATGGTGCAAGGATGAGGGTTTTGGATTTGTTAGGAACTGGGGAACATTCTGGGGAAAGGGGGGGGCTCTTCCGAAGGGATGGGCTTCACCTTAATCAGGATGGGACCAGACTGCTGGCATTAACCTTTAAAAAAGAGATAGAGAAGCTTTTAAACTAGAAAATAGGGGAAAGCCGACAGTCACCCAGGAATGCATGGTTCGGACGAAGGTATCCTTGAAGGATACTACCAAAAGCAGTGAGGTTCCAAAAGGGAGTATAGTAGCCCAAATGCCCTTGAGTAAGGAGCAGACAGAGCATAAAGATTACAAATTACCCCTGCCTACCAATAGCCAGATTAATATGAATAAAATACAGTCTCTAAAATGCTTGTATGCCAATGCTAGAAGTCTAAACAATAAGATGGGAGAGTTAGAATATATAGCACTAAATGAGAGGTTAGATATGATTGCACTCTCAGAGACATGGTGGAAGGAGGATAACCAGTGGGACACTGTGATACCTGGATACAAACTATATCGTAATGATAGAGCTGATCAAATTGGTGGAGGGGTTGCGCTCTATGTTAGAGAGGGCATTGAGTCAGAAAGGATTAAAGTTTTGCAGGGAACAAAATTTGCTGTAGAATCTCTATGGATTGAAATTCCATTTATGAAGGGGAAGGTGATGGCAGTGGGAGTATACTATCGACCGCCTGGCCAGAATGAACAAATGGATGATGAAATGCTCAAAGAAATCAAGGAAGCTAACAAAAGTCACAACAGAGTAGTAATAATGGGTGATTTCAATTACCCCGGTATCGACTGGGTCAGTGTCACAGCAGGACAAGCTAAAGAGATAAAGTTTCTAGATGGAATAAATGACTGCTTCTTGGAGCAGCTGGTTCATGAACCGACCAGAGGGGAAGCCATACTGGACCTAGTCCTTAGTGGAACGCCAGATCTGGTGCAAGAAATAAGGGTGTTGGGACCACTTGGCAATAGTGATCATAGTATGATCATGTTTGATTTAATTAGTGGAGGACAGATAGTAAAGGCATCCACAGTGCTACCTTTTAACTTTCAAAAGGGAGACTATGATAGAATGAGGAATATAGTTAGGAAAAAACTAAAAGGAGCGGTTCCAAAGGTTAAAGACTTACAGCAAGCTTGGGTGTTATTTAAAAATACTATCCTCGAAGCCCAGACCAGCTGTATTCCACGCATTAAGAAAAGTGGAAGAAAGTCCAAAAAACTGCCAGCATGGTTTAAAGGTGAGGTCAGAGAGGCTGTTGCTGCCAAAAAAGCAACCTTCAGGAAATGGAAAAAAAGAGCCAAATGATGAAAACTGGAAACAGCACAAGAACTGGCAAGTTAAATGCAAAGCATTGATAAGGCAGGCAAAGCGGGAATTTGAGAAGAAACTTGCTACGGAAGCAAAAACACGAAATAAAGACTTTTTCAAGTACATTCGTAGCAAAAGGCCTGTGTGAGAGTCAATTGGACCATTAGATGATAGAGGGGTAAAAGGGGCAGTAAGAGGAAACAAGGCTATAGCAGAGAGACTGAATGAATTCTTTGCTTCGGTCTTTACTGAGGAAGATGTAGGGATGTTACCCAAGACTGAAGTGGTATTTAAAGGTGATACTGCAGAGGAATTGAGAGGAATATCGCTACACCGGGAAGATATATTACAACTATTTGATAAACTGAATAGTAGCAAATCACCTGGACCGGATGGTATACATCCCAGAGTGTTGAAAGAACTGAAATATGAGATTGCAGACCTGCTATTGGTAATCTGTGAACTTTCATTAAAATCATCT
The DNA here is from genome assembly GCA_033557465.1 of Ichthyophis bannanicus. Lineage (NCBI taxonomy): Eukaryota > Metazoa > Chordata > Amphibia > Gymnophiona > Ichthyophiidae > Ichthyophis > Ichthyophis bannanicus. The sequence goes on from CM066046.1 coordinate 40,375,759, forward strand.
GTAATACCTGAAGATTGGAGGGTCGCCAACGTAACACCAATTTTTAAAAAGGGTTCCAGGGGTGACCCAGGAAATTACAGACCGGTGAGCCTGACGTCAGTACCAGGGAAAATGGTAGAAACCATCATAAAGAACAAAATTACACAGCATGTAGATAGTCATGGCCTAATGGGAGACAGCCAACATGGCTTTAGACAAGGAAGATCTTGTCTTACTAATCTGATATGTTTTTTTGAAGGTGTGCATAAACAGGTAGACAAAGGTGAGTCGGTTGCTATAGTGTATCTGGACTTTCAGAAAGCTTTTGACAAAGTCCCCCATCAGAGACTTTTGGCGAAGCTAAAAAGTCATGGGATAGGAGGCAGTGTACTATTGTGGATCGGGAACTGGTTAAAAGATAGAAAGCAGAGGGTAGGGCTAAATGGCCAATATTCCCAATGGAAAAAGGTGAATAGTGGTGTACCCCAGGGATCTGTACTGGGTCCGCTGCTTTTTGACATATTCATAAATGACCTGGAAAAGGGAATAACTAGTGAGGTTATCAAATTTGCAGATGACACAAAACTGTTTAAAGTTGTTAAAACCCAAGAGGATTGTGGAAAACTGCAGGAGGATCTGGATAAATTGGAAGACTGGGCATCCAAATGGCAGATGAAATTTAATGTGGACAAGTGCAAAGTTATGCACCTAGGAAAGAACAACCCACACTATAGTTACACGATGCAAGGCTCCACATTAGAAACCACCACCCAGGAAAAAGATTTAGGAGTCATTGTGGATAATATGTTAAAACCCTCCGCCCAGTGTGCAGCGGCGGCCAAGAAAGCAAATAGAATGCTAGGTATCATAAGGAAAGGGATGGAGAACAAAACAAAGGATATTATAATGCCTCTGTATCACTCCATGGTACGACCGCACCTTGAATATTGTGTGCAATTCTGGTCACCGTATCTTAAAAAGGACATAGCGTTATTAGAAAAAGTACAGAGAAGAGCCACCAAATTGGTGAAGGGGATGGAAGGCTACTCCTATGAAGAGAGGCTAAGAAGGTTAGGGCTCTTTAGCCTGGAGAAGAGACGGCTGAGGGGAGATATGATAGAGGTCTATAAATTAATGAATGGAGTGGAACGGATAAACGTGGATCAATTGTTTACGCTATCAGAGTATAGAAAGACTAGGGGACATGTAATGAAGCTACAGGGTAAACTATTTAAGACAAATAAGAGAAAATATTTTTTCACTCAACGTGTAATCAAACTCTGGAATCTGTTACCGGAGGATGTAGTAAGGGCTGTTAGTATAGCTGGGTTTAAAAAAGGTTTGGACAAGTTCCTGGAGGAAAGGTCCATAAACCACTATTAAAAAGGGACCCAGGATATCAATGCTTGACCCAGTACAAGCATTGTGGAACCTGTGTCTTTTGGGGATATTGCTAGGTACGTATAACCTAGATTGGCCACTGTTGGAAACAGGATACTGGGCTTGATGGACCTCGGTCTGACCCAGTATGGCATGTCTTATGTTCTTATGTTCTTAATGTTGCTTTTGACATTTAGGGTTACTCCTCCTCCTTTTCAACCCTCTCTATCTCTTCTAAATAGATTATAGCCAGCTATGGCTATATCCCATTCATGCGACTCAAACCATTTTGTTTTGTTTTGTCCGAGTCCATTTCCACCATTAGGGCTTCCAGAACAGGAACTTTGTTGGCTAGGCTTCAAGCATTTGTGCTCATTGTTTTCCAGCATTTGTTGACTGGCTTGCCTGTATTTTGCATGGATTTTGTTTTACACACCTCTTCCCATTTGCCACTGATATGTGGGTTAATACTGCAGCTGTTTCCAACGTTATTATGTTTTTGCTTGGAGTGACACCCTGAACTTCTTGTTTTCCATCCCTCACTCCCTTTCCCTAGTTTAAATGCCTGTTCACATAATGCCTGAAATTTGCACTTAGGATCCTTTTTCCTGCAACAGAGAGATGTAGTACAACACAGTATAGCATCTTGTTGTTCCATCTATTTCCCCAGTCGCCTATATATCTAAATCCTTCTTGTTTGCACCAGGTTTGGAGCCATGTATTAAAGTTGATTAGGTGATTCAGCCTTTCTGCCCCCTTACCAAGAACAGGTAGAACTTCTGATAATGCTATAGTGTTAGCAATGGGTTTGAGCTTCTCTCCCAGAATCCGGAAGTCCTTCTGAACTGTAGAAGCACTGTTTCTAGCCAAATCATTTGCACCCAAGTGGATGATAACATCAATTGTGGTGTGCTCACTTTCTGCACTAATTATACCAGCGATTTGCTTTGTATTCCTGCTGGCTGACGAGCCTGGGAGGCATTTGACCTTCTTCTCCCCTTTGAATTGTGTTCCGAAGTTGGTGCCTCTAATGATGGAATCTCCAAATAGTAGTAATTTCCTCTTTTGTGTCAGTTTCTTCATATATAGGGCATTATCAGTAAATTGGACATTAACTTTCTCTTTTAAGGGCACTTCAGTTTCTACTAATTGAGCACTCAAATTTCCCAAGGCAGAGAAGGTTTTATGCAGGGATACCTCTTGATGGCAAGGGTGTCTCCGAGTTACAGGTCGCAAACTACCAAAGCCCACTGTGATCCATTTGTTCCTGGACTGCTTGATTCTTTGTGGGAGTGCATTGAATACACAACATGCTGATTAAGATAGTTATAAAGGAGAAAAGGTGTGTGTTACACTTAATTGGAGAACAGATGTCAATTTATATGATGATTATATAGGCAATGCAAACCTGGGAATGTGGGCAGGAATTTAAGTGTCCCTGGTCAATAGACCTTCTATGAACTGGGGTCACACTCAAATTTAAGAGAATATAAACAGGTAATAAATAAGGTGGGAAAATTTATATCAAAATCAGCCAAAATAGTACATTTAGAAAAACAGCTTTGCAGTGCTGGTTCAGAACTCCTGCTCGGGTAGCAGAGAGACTGAATTAACTCTCAGGCAGCAGAAACTGAATGAATTAATTAACTATGACTTAAACCACACCCTGTGAGGTGGACTTCTAACAGAGCAACAGAACTTTAAACTTTCCAATAAAATCCTACTTCTATGTACCAGCCTACTATGCAAAGGACCCTGGAATTTGAAAATGTATACCTTTTCTGCAAAATTTATTAGGAAACCAGGTCTTTACAAATCTAAATGCAAACGTGCAGGGTAAATCCTAATAGATATCAAGGTTGAAGTGTTCCTGCTCCGTAGAGGAGTTGTCTTGTTCAAGGCCAAGGCACTGGAAGCAGCAGTCATGCAGATCAGTGAGGGACATAATCTTACTGCACCGATCACACTTCTTGAAGCCAGTTGAGGCCATCAGGAAAAATGGGGCCCTGCCACCCAGCATGGATGTGAGGCCTGCAGCCGAAAAAAGGCATGAACGCCAGTCAAGGGATACCTCAAAGAAAAAAAAACACCACTAAGGGAACGAATCCAAGGAGCAACGCTGAGGCGAGCTGGTTCGGGGGCGGGAAAGGAATTGGTATAAAAAACCCACACTTTTTCCGGGGGAAACTGGACAGACGTCTGGAGGGCTCCGTGAAAAAAAGGAGACTGAGGCAAGATGGTACCCTTGGGTGGGAAGGGGACCGGACCACGCATGCGTGGTGCATCTACCAAAGGTTTTCTTTGAAAGCTGGGGAGATGCTTCCATGCGGACTCCATCAATGCTGACATCACCCATATATGAGGACTGACTTCCTGCTTGTTCCAAGAGAACTAAATCAATTCTTTAGTTAAAATTACCTTCGTTATACTAGCTCATGGGGAAACAAAGTATATTCTTTGATCAGCTTAAATTCTCTAATAATTAAAGGCTTCAATTACTAACCTATGTTAATGTGTTAACATGACTTCTTACTTAGCAAGTTGGCTCCATTGAAAACAATAGAGATTGCATTAAACCATGTTGAACTGTATTAATACAGTTACAGGGTCATTCCAAGCCGTGAATAGTGTTTGTACGGGGAGGCTAGATGGGGGCAGAAAGGGGGCGGACTTAAGGTGGGCAGTGGGTGGCCCATGGCCCAGGACATACAGGGTCGATTTTGATGCCGGCAGACTGAATGGGGAATTTATTCCACCTCTGAGATGGAATAAGTTCCCCTAGACGGTGGGGGGCAGCAGACCTGGATGGCAGGCCCGGGTGGCGGAAGGGGTCAGAGGAGGTGCAGGTGATTTCCCTGACCTTGGGAGGCCAGATCAGGGGACGGGCTGCGGGGAATGGGAGAACAAGTCGGCAGCCGGGAGCCTTGACTGAGTTAGCTCGGTAGAGGCCTGTACATACAGGCCGACCAGGATCGGGTCCTGGCTTGCATGTACAGGCCTAGTCGCGATTCTGATCCCACGGGGCAAGACATGCCCATCTGGATCAAAATGGCGTCTGCCCCTGTGTGTCCGATTCTGATCGGGCGCACAGGGGCCTGGGCGCCCTGTACGGAATGCGGCCCTTAGTAAATAAGGCCCTAAGTAAATCACACATGAATACTGTGCCACAAAATGAACACATATATATCCAAGGTATAGTTTCAAAACTCCAACAGCTGCTATTTATATTATTCATTCAATTGGAGTTCTGAAGTTTGTCGGGTTTTCCAAAACAATTTTTATGGTTCTCTTCTAAGACACAATGGAAATCAAAATTATACAAGAATAGGTCTTTGACTAAAACACGTAGCTCCACCAAAGATAAAATATTAACATGAAATATGAAATACAATTTTGTAGTGAAAGAAATGGGCTCTTAACAGACACTGAGGTGGTGATGTTTATATAGTTGTATGTGGGAAAGATGGTGGTGGTAATGAGAGAATATAAAGATCAGAATGAGAGAGTATAAGGATTAGAAAGGTAAGAAATAAAACCTGATTGTTAGTTACTAACAGTGATCTCGGCTGTGCACTGTGGGCATCGCTGCCCTCTTACCGCCTCCTGGGATTGTGATTTACTCATGATGGTAAGTAGTGTCTGTAACAGTACATCTAGGAGGCTTTCCACCATCATCTCAACTTCCTCCATCACATCTGCTTCCTATACAGATCCAAGGAAAACATAGAATGTAGCAACAAACTCAACTGTGCAGGATCACCAGAGACAGCTTTTGGGACACAGATAACAGGTTCTCAACATGCTACTTTTTCCCTCCTCCCCTCAAATATATCTGTTTTTCAGGATATCCATAAAGAATATACATAAGATACATACTGGAACTATATATGCATTTTACAAGCTATACAGCACTGTGCACAATCTTTCATTGGGTGGCAGCATAAAAACGTTTATAAATACATACATTAAGAAAAAAAGATTATTTCTATAAAACTAATAAAGAGTAATAAATAAATAAATAAAAAACTGTATAAGACACAAACAATAACAAATGTTTAATTCATAATGGAGTATGTTTACTAAAATGTGGCAGTAAACCCATGCTAACTGTTCACACACTTTAGTAAGCATGCCCCAATACAATTATTCTCCCCACACAAATGTTATAATACTAAAGATACTTACAAAGTATTCAAAAATATTTCAATATCATTCATAAAGCTTAAATAATTTTAAAACATGTCATGCATAAATTAATAATGCCCCACAAAAAGTGTTTGAAAGATATATGAAGCATATGTACCATACACTGTAACGAGAGGTGAGCTCGAAGTGGAGTGAAAAACAGAGTGAATTAATGCCATAAAATGTATTCTTGCTCACTCCTCAATTATGTTAATATGTCCGCAGAAGTACCAACCTAATAACATACTACTACTACTATTAAACATTTATAAAGTGTTACAAAGCATACGCAGTGCTTTAAAAGCAGAGATAGAGATAGTCCCTACTCGTTAGAGCTTACAATCTAATCAAGGCATTCAAGACAAAAGATAAGAATAAGGTTAGAGTAGGGAATGGTAAAGAGAGACAAACAAACCAAGGGATCAGGATCCAAAAGCAGCCTCAAAGAGGTGAGCCTTTAGCATAGATTTGAAAAGGGGCAGAGATGAAGCATCACATACTGACTCAGGAAGTTTCTTCCAGGCATAAGGAGCAGCAAGGTGAAAGGACCAAAGTCTGGAGTTAGCAGTGGAAGAAAAGGGCAAAGAGAAGAGCAAGCCAGTAGAAGAGCAGAGTTCACGAAGAGCGTGTACAGGGAGAGGAGAGAGGAAAGGTAGTGGGGAGCAGAAGAATGGATGCATTTAAGGCGTTGGATATGGAAATGGAAGGGAAACCAATTAAGGAACTTGAGAAGAGGGGTCACATGAGCATATCGAGGCTGGCAAAAGATTAGTCGCACAACAGAGTTATAAATAGATTGAAGGGGAGAGAGATAACTCAGAGGGAGACCAGCAAGAAAGAGGTTGCAATAGTCAAGACGGGAAGTAATTAGAGAGTGGACAAGTGTTTTAGTAGTATCTTCAGAGAGGAAGGGGTGAATTTTATTAATGTTATAGAGAAAGAAACAACAGGTTTTAGCTATCTGTTGGATATGTGAGGAGAAGGAAAAGGAGGAGTCAAAAATTACACCAAGGTTATGGGCTAAGGAAACATGAAGTAGAAGAGTGTTATCAACAGAGATAGAGAAAGGAGGAAGGGGAGAGGACAGTTTAGGGGGAAAAATAAGAAGTTTGGTTTTGTCTATGTTTAGTTTCAAATGGTGGTGAGAAATCCAAGTGGCAATGTCAGAGACAAAGAGATACAGGCCTGGAGTGTAGGAGAAATATCAGGTGTAGAAAGATAGATTTGAGAATAGTCAGCATAAAAATGATATTAAAATCCATTGGAGGAGATGAGAGGACCAAGGGACTGGGTGTAGAGAGAGAAAAGGAGAGGGCCCAGAACAGACCCTTGGGGTACACCAACTGAGAGTGGGATAGAAGTAGAGGAAGAACCACCAGAACAAACACTGAAAGAGCAATGGGAGAGATAACAAGAGAACCAGGACAGCACAGAGCCCCTAAAACCAAGTGAAGATAATGTGTCAAGGAGAAGGTGGTAGTCAACAATAAACACAGCAGAAAGGTCAAGAAGAATAAGGATAGAGTAGAGGCCCTTAGCTTAAGCCAGGAAAAAGTCACTGGAGACTTTGGCAAGTGCTGTTTTAATAGAATGTAAGGGGTGAAAGCCAGACTGAAAAAGATCCAGAAAGGTTTGAGAGGAAAGAAATTCAAGACAACAGTGGAGGACTGCGTGCTCAAGAAGTTTGGAAACAAAAGGAAGAAAGGAGATGGGATGATAATTAGGAGAGCCAGGATCAAGAGAAGGTTTCTTGAGCAGGGGTATGACCAGAGCATGCTTGAAGGCTGCAGGGACAGTAGCAGTGGAGAGCAAGAAGTTGAGAATATGTGAGGTAGAAGGGATGACAGAGGACAAAATGGAGTTAAGGAGGGTGGGGATAGGATCAGAAGAGCAAGTAGTAAGTTTGGAGGAGGAAGGAAGATGAGAGGTTTCCTCTTCAGAGATCATAGAAAAGGATGAAAGAGTAATAGAGATTGATGGGAAAAGTTGGCATTGAGGTGGGAGAAGAGGGGATAAAGTTGCTCTAGTGGGGACCTGGAGAATAATCTTGTAGATTTTGTTATAGAAAAAGTCGGCTAGGGCAGAAAGAGAAGGAGGGGTCGGAGGGAGAGGCGCCTTGAAGAGAGAGGTTTAAGATTAGAGAAAAAACTGTGGGTGTCAGTAGCAAGAAAATTTGTAAGATGGATATACTAGTTTTACTTGTCAAGTGCTAAGGCCGACTGGAAGGAGGTAAGCATGAATTTGAAGTGAAGTCAGTCAGAAAGGGAATGAGATTTGAGGCAAATGTGCTCAGCTGGGTGGGCACAGGAGTGGATATAGCGGGTAGTTGAGGACAACCAGGGCTGGGGTGTAGTGCATCTCACAGAACATGGGATGAGTGGAGCAAGAGTATCTATAGTATTATAGGAAGCTATAGCCTCATCAACAGATTTAGAAGACAAAGTGGAAGAAAGAGGTGATGTGACGATAGTGGCGAGAGCTGACAGTCGCCCAAGAGCGCATGGTTCAGAACAATGTATCCTTGAAGGATACTAGCAAAAGACTGAAGTTAGGGCCTATTAACAGAGAGGTTCCAATAAAGACAAAAGTAACCCAAATGCCCTTGAGTACAGAGCAGACAGAACTTAAAGATTCCAAATTACCCCTGCCTACCGATAGCCAGATTAATATGAATAAAATACAGCCTCTAAAATGCTTGTATGCAAATGCTAGAAGTCTAAAAAATAAGATGGGAGAGTTAGAATATATAGCACTAAATGAGAGGTTAGATATGATTGGTATCTCAGACACATGGTGGAAGGAGGACAACCAGTGGGACACTGTGATACCTGGGTACAAACTATATCATAATGATAGAGCAGATCAAATTGGTGGAGGGATTGCGCTCTATGTTAGAGAGGGCATCGAGTCACACAGGATTAAAGTTTAGCAGGAAACAAAATTCATTGTAAAATCTCTATGGATTGAAATTCCATATAAAAACGGGAAGGGGAAGGCAATGGCAGTGGGGGTGTACTATCGACTGCCTGGCCAGAATGAACAAATGGATGATGAAATGCTCAAAGAAATCAGAAAAGCTAACAAATTATACCACACAGTAATAATGGGTAATTTCAATTAACCCCGGAATCGACTCGGTCAGTGTCACGGCAGGACATGCTAGAGAAAGAACGTTTCTAGATGAAATAAATGACTGCTTCTTGGAACAGCTGGTTCATGAACCGACCAGAGGGGATGCCATTTTGGACCTAGTTCTTAGTGGAACACAAGATCTGGAGCAAGAGATAAGGGTGTCGGGGCCACTTGGCAATGATGATCATAGCATGATCGCGTTTGATTTAACAAATGGAGGAGGGAGTGTAAGAAAATACACAGTACTACCTTTTAACTTTCAAAAGGGAGACTGATAAAATGAGGAAAAATAGTTAAGAAAAAACTAAAAGGAGCAGTTGCAAAGGTTAAAGATTTAAATCAAGCTTGGGTGTTGTTTAAAATTACTATCTTGGAAAACCAGATACCAGCTGTATTCCACGCTTTAAGAAAAGTGGAAGGAAGTCCAAAAAACTGCCAGCATGGTTTATATTTTAATTTTTTTTATTTCATAATTTTTTACAACTCAGTCCAGTAAAAACAAGATGATACATCAAACAAATAAGCGAAAAAGACAAAAAGAAAAACAATGATAAAAGAAAACTTAATCATCATATTTAGACCACAATATAGAAAATCACTAGGGGCCCCAGGAAATATATCCCTAAGAAAAGAGAAAAACATAAAGCAGAGATGATATCTTATGGGTCAGCCATATTGGATGCAGTACTAACCACAATTTCCTCCCTAGCCACCAGAAAATCAAACAATTGACTAGGCTCAAAAGACAGAAATACCTTCTTTATAGGTGGTAAGACACTGAGAGGGAAACCTTAAAAACAAAAGTCCCCCTTAGGGAAAGGACCCTAGGCCGAAGACCCAGGAACTCCTCCCTGCTCAGTTGGGTAACTCGTGAGAGATCAAGAAAAATATAAACTTTAGAACCTAGAAAAGTTACAATGAAATTCCTGAAATATGCACACAGAACTACAGACTTATCCAGCACCAAGGCCAGGATCACAAGCAAGGTTGTCCACCCAGTAACCACGTCTAAAGAATCTTCCAGAAACACAGTAAGATCTCCGGTGCCCCGAAATGGATTCTTAGAAGCAGAGTCACGAGGACTGGGGCCCATGGACAAATACTGTGCTCTCACAAAGGGGGGAAAATTATCCCCAGGAAGTTTAAGCACCTCCTGGAAGTATTTGCGCACCATCTCCGAAGCAGACATAATAGGAGATTTAGGAAAGTTCAACAGTCTTACATTATTCCTACGAACTTGATTCTCCAAGTATTCAGCTTTCCTGGAAAGCAAAGTTTTGTCCTTAACCTGGGCAACACACAGCCCTTGAAGATGACCCAGCTCCGCTTCGACACTGGTCAAACGACCAACCTGTTCCTCCTGGATTCGTGTAGCCTCAGAAACAGTATTTTTCAAAGAAAACAAATCAGTATTCGCAGAGCCCACACAACAGTCATTAGGGAGGTATTCATAGTAGCAACCACATCCCACAGTGCTTCTAATGTTATCACAGCAGGTTTAAACAAGCCCCCAAACACTGGAGACAAACCAATTCCACAAGTCACAGCAACAAGACCCCCAACAAAGGGAACTGATCTCACTTCACCTACATCTCCAAATGCAGCCGCAACAGAAGGGGAAGAGGCAACTACCACCGCACCGGAGCCCTTTTCACGCCTATTCGCCGGTGAACTCGTCAACAGCCCTGCGGGAAGCAATCCGACAAACGGCTCTGTACTTCCAGGTCGAGGCGGGGGGGCTCGCTGCTCAAGGGACAGCCATATCCCGGATGCGTGCAGAGCCATCGAGATTTCCTTGTCCGGCTCTGCTGTAGAGGGCCGCTCAAACTGCAGCTGAGGAAAAAACACATACCATCAAATTCTTCTGCCCAGGAATGTTATCTGCAGCCAAGCCCGAGGGTAGGCTGGCTTGCTTACATTTCCACCGCCCCATCGCTGCCGAGGAGCCGCAGAACAGACAGAAGCAGAAGGTACGTGTGGAACGTCTCAGCTGCAGATTCCCTGCCGCCATCTTGCCCTATTCAGCATGGTATAAAGATGAGGTTAGAGAGAATGTTGTTGCCAAAAGAGCATCTTTCAGGAAATGGAAAAAGGAGCCAAATGATGAAAACTGGAAACACCACAAGCACTGGCATGTTAGATTCAAGTACCTATTAGAAAAAACCCCACCGCACAAGGTAAAATATCAAAGAAAAGTCTGAACCCCAGCGTGACCAAAAAAGAACCTCTATCATTAATTTTTGTCAGAGTTACCAATTCAAAAGAGGGAGGAATGGAAAGCCTTCCCCTCGCTGTGGCCACTCCTTTTAATCAATTTAGCAAACAGTGCATCAAAAAACACTTAGCTTATAAACTTTCCGTGAGCTTGAAAGAATTCCAGAATTCATGATGAACAACGTGACACGTTTTGGGTCCAAAAAGGTTTCTGACCCTGCATCAGGTTAACGTGACACGTTTCGGGTCCAAAAAGGTTTCTGACCCAGGTTAAAGAGATGAATTCCATGATTAAAGCTTCAATATCTAAAAGGAAGAGCATTCAAACATTTAAAGAGTTGGCGTGTGACGTAAACCATCAGCTGTTCTAAAACGACTAATCAGCCAATCAAGTTTGAAAGATTTCTGACAGCCAATGGATCAAGGGGAAACCCTATGAATAAGGGAACCCCCTGCCACCATTGGTTGAAAACGCAAAAAACTCCGATCGATCATCAAAAAAACGTATAAGTTTGCTTATTGGTTGAATTACATGCTATGCCATTCTAAGGACACATTCAGAGCCGCAGGGGAGACTGTACCTAAATTGAAAATCCATCCATCGTTGAAAATTCATCCATCGTTACCACCCTCCGGCTTTAAAACGAGGTCTTCCTTTTAGATATTGAAGCTTGTCACGCCACCACCACTCGCCTCTAGGTTAGAGGGGCGTGGATTATTGAAGGAACTTTCTACTGTATGCTTTTTCAGCTTTTTTTAAAACTATTTCCCTGCAATGCCCTCTGGGAAATGTAGTCCTTATTCAGCTGTATGAGTGCACCATGCAGAAAGCTGTAGTCAGGCTCAAGTAGGTAAGGCAAATGACAGAAATTTATTATTTTTATATACACAATGGTTCGCTCATACCACACATAGGATTGTTGGTTCAGGACTCTTGGAAGCAAAAATTGTCCAAAACATATCCAACCACAAAATGCAGTTTTAAAGGTTCTCTCTATTGCAGGATACACAGTCTTTACCAGCAAGCCTAATTATATTCCCTTCTTAGCTTTGCTGGCTAAAGCACCAAACAAAAAGCACATTTAAAGTCTGTGGTAAACTTCCCCTTTATAAACACATGGGTTCTCAGCCACCCTGCTTCTGGAATAAGGGTACCTTTTTCCTGGATAACCTTTTTTCAGGACTAGCTTGCTTTCTCTACGTTCCCCAGGTTTACAGCTTGGCACAAGGAACAGTCCATGGGAGTGTCCTCTTCAATCAGCTTCACCTCGGGCTCTCCCAGCTGCATAGGCTCTGTCTCCCCGTCCTGCTCAGCATGCTCAGCTAACAGCCTCCTGGGGGATCTTGGAGTCTCTCTTGTTCCTGGCTCCAAACTCTCCTGCAGCCATGCTACATGCCAAATAGCACTCTCACCAGCTGGACGCTCCGTTCCTCTGCTCTACTCAGCCTGACTTCCTGCTTCTCCTCTCCTCCTTCCTTCTAAATCATACTCTGCTCTGGGTTTATACTTCCAGGGCTCTAGCTCCAACCCCACCCTACTCAGGTGACGGCAATCAGCCTCACTCCGGGCAGCTGAGTGCTTGATGCATTCACTGCCTAAAGGGTTCTGAGCCTTGTTTCCTCTCCCCTTCATTTCACTAGGGGGAGCCTGAAATGTTTTCCATGTGGAGGTTTTCTGATTCCTGGAGGTATTTATGGCTTTCCTACCCTGTCTTGGTAAAAGGGGGCCCTTTACTAGGGTGAATTCCCTGTCTCTTTGTCCTCCCCCCAGACTCCGGATAGGCCTCCTTGCCACAAGCTTTAATCATGGAATTCATCTCTTTAACCTGATGCAGGGTCAGAAACCTTTTTGGACCTGAAACGTGTCACGTTGTTCATCATGAATTCTGGAATTCTTTCAAGCTCACGGAAAGATTATAAGCTAAGAGTTTTTTGATACACTGTTTTCTAAATTGAATAAAAGGAGTGGCCATAGTGAGGGGAAGGCTTTCCATTCCTTCCTCTTTTGAATTGGTCACTCCGACAAAAATTAATGATAGAGGTTCTTTTTTGGTCAAACCGGGATTCTATGTTAGATGCAAGGCATTGATAAGGCAGACAAAGACAGAATTTGAGAAGAATCTTCCTGTGGAAGCAAAAATGCATAATAAAGACTTTTTCATGTACATTTGTAGCAAAAAATCTGTGAGAGAGTCAGTGGGGCCATTAGATGATAGAGGGTTAAAAGGGGCACTAAGAGGGGACAAGGCCATAGCGCAGAGACTGAATGAATTTGTTGCCTCGGTCCTTAGTGAGGAAGATGCAGCAATGTTACCCATGACTGAAATGGTATTTAAAGGAGATGCTGTGGAAGAACTGAAAGATATATTGATACACCAGGAAGATGTATTACAACTATTTGATAAACTGAAGAGTAGCAAATCACCTGGAACGGATGATATACATCCAAGGGTATTGAAAGAACTAAAATACGAGATTGCAGACCTACTATTAGAAATCTGTGAATTATCATTAAAATCATCGGTAATACCTGAAGACTGAAGGATGGCCAATTTAACTCACATTTTTAAAAAGAGTTCCTGGGGTGATCCGGAAAACTACAGACCGGTAAGACTGATGTCAGTCCCGGGAAAATGGTAGAAACCATCATAAAGAACAAAATTACTAAACATGTAGATAGTCATGGTTTTATGGGAGACAGCCAACATGGCTTTAGCCAAGGATGATCTTGTCTTACTAATCTCTTATGCTTTTTTGAAGGTGTGAATAAACAGGTAGGCAAAGGTGAGTCGACTGATATAGTGTATCTGGACTTTCAGAAAGCCTTTGACAAGGTCCCTCATGAGAGACTTCTGGCAAAATGAAAAAGTCATAGGATAGGAGGCAGTGTAATATTGTGGATCAGGAACTGGTTAAAAGATAGAAAGCAGAGGGTAGGGCTAAATGGCCAATTTTCCCAATGGAGAAAGGTGAATAATGGAGTACCCAAGCGATCTGTGCTGGGTCCGCTGCTTTTTTACATAGTCATAAATGACCTGGAAATGGGAATAATGAGAGATTATCAAATTTGCAGATGACATAAAACTATTCAAAGTTGTTAAAACCCATGAGGATTGTGGAAAATTGCAAGAGGATCTTGATAAACTGGAAGACTGGGCATCCAAATGGTAGATTAAATTTAATGTGGACAAGTGCAAAGTTATGCGCCTAGGAAAGAAAAACCCAAACTATGTTTACATGATGCAAGGTTGCCCATTGGGAACCACCAACCAGGAAAAAGATTTAAGCGTCATCATGGATAACATTTTAAAACCCTCCGCCCAGTGTGCAGCAGCAGCCAAGAGAGCAAATAGAATGCTAGGTATCATAAGGAAAGGAATGTAGAATAAACAAAGGATATAGCATTATTAGAAAACGTACAGAGAAGAGCCACCAAAATGGTAAAGGGGATGGAAGGATACCCCTTATGAAGAGAGGCTAAAAAGGTTAGGGCTCTTCAACATGGAAAAGAGACAGCTAAGAGAGATATGACATAAGAACATAAGATATGCCATACTGGGTCAGACCAAGGTCCATCAAGTCCAGTATTCTGTTTCCAACAGTGGCCAATCTAGGTCATATGTACCTAGCAGTTTCCCCAGGAGACACAAGTTCCACATTGCTTGTACTGGGTCAAGCATTGATATCTTCGGTCACTTCTTAATAATGGTTTATGGACCTTTCCTCCAGGAACTTGTCCAAACCTTTTTTAAACCCAGGTACACTAACAGCCTTTACTACATCCTCCGGTAACAAATTCCAGAGTTTGATTACACGTTGAGTGAAAAAATATTTTCTTTTATTAGTCTTAAATAGTTTACCCTGTAGCTTCATTGCATGTCCCCTAGTTTTTCTATATTCTGATAACGTAAACAATCGACCTACGTTTACCCGTTCCACTCCGTTCATTAATTTATAGACTTCTATCATATCTCCCCTCAGCCGTCTCTTTTCCAGGTTAAAGAGCCCTAACCTTTTTAGCCTTTCTTCATAGGAGTATCCTTCCATCCCCTTTACCATTTTGGTGGCTCTTCTCTGTACCTTTTCTAAAATCACTATATCCTTTTTAAGATACGGCGACCAGAACTGCACACAATATTCAAGGTGCGGTCTCACCATGGAACGATATAGAGGCATTATAATATCTTTTGTTTTATTTTCCATTCCTTTCCTTATCATACCTAGCATTCTATTTGCTCTCTTGGCCGCCGCTGCACACTGGGCCGAGGGTTTTAACATGGTATCCACAATGACGCCTAAATCTTTTTCCTGGGTGGTGGTTCCTAATGTGGAACCTTGCATCGTGTAACCATAGTTTGGGTTGTTCTTCCCTAGGTGCATAACCTTGCACTTGTCCACATTAAATTTCATCTGCCATTTTGATGCCCAGTCTTCCAATTTATCAAGATCCTCTTGCAACTTTTCACAATCCTCTTGGGTTTTAACAACTTTAAATAGTTTTGTGTCATCTGCAAATTTGATAACCTCACTCGTTATTCCACTTTCCAGGTCATTTATGAATATGTCAAAAAGCAGCGGACCCAGCACAGATCCCTGGGGTACACCACTATTCACCTTTCTCCATTGGGAAAATTGGCCATTTTGCCCTACCCTCTGCTTTCTATCTTTTAACCAGTTCCTGATCCACAATAGTACACTGCCTCCTATCCCATGACTCTTTAGTTTTGCCAAAGGTCTCTCATGAGGGACCTTGTCAAAGGCTTTCTGAAAGTCCAGATACACAATATCAACCGACTCACCTTTGTCCACCTGTTTATTCACTCCTTCAAAAAAACATAACAGATTAGTAAGACAAGATCTTCCTTGTCTAAAGCCATGTTGGCTGTCTCCGATTAGGTTGTGACTATCTACATGCTGAGTAATTTTATTCTTTATGATGGTTTCTACCATTTTTCCCGGTACTGACGTCAGGCTCACTGGTCTGTAGTTTCCCGGATCACCCCTGGAACCCTTTTTAAAAATTGGTGTTACATTGGCCATCCTCCAATCTTCAGGTATTAGAGATGATTTTAATGATAGTTCACAGATTACTGATAGCAGTTCTGCAATCTCATATTTCAGTTCTTTCAACACCCTTGGATGTATACCATCCGACCCAGGTGATTTGCTACTCTTCAGTTTATCTAATAGTTGTAAGACATCTTCCCGATGTATCGATATTTCCTTCAATTCTTCCTCACCTTTAAATACCACTTCAGTCATGGGTAACATCCCTACATCTTCCTCAGTAAAGACCGAAGCAAAGAATTCATTCAGTTCTCTCCGCTATCGCCTTGTCGCCTCTTAGTGCTCCTATAACCCCTTTATCATCTAATGGACCAACTGACTCTCTCACAGGTTTTTTGCTACGAATGTACTTGAAAAGGTCTTTATTTCGCGATTTTGCTTCCGCAGCAATCTTCTTCTCAAATTCTCCCTTTGCCTGCCTTATCAATGCCTTGCATTTGACTTGCCATTGCTTGTGCTGTTTCCAGGTTTGTCGTTTGGCTCTTTTTTCCATTTCCTGAAAGATGCTTTTTTAGCAACAACAGCCTCTCTGACCTCACCTTTAAACCATGCTGGCAGTTTTTTGGACTTCCTTCCACTTTTCTTAAAGCGTGGAATACAGCTGGTCTGGGCTTCCAAGATAGTATTTTTCAACAACACCCTAGCTTGATGTACGTCTTTAACCTTTGCAACTGCTCCTTTTAGTTTTTTCTTAACTGTTTTCCTCATTTTATCATAGTCTCCCTTTCGAAAGTTAAAAGGTAGTACTGTGGATTTCCTTACTATCCCTCCTCCACTAATTAAATCAAAGGCGATCATGCTATGATCACTATTGCCAAGTTGCCCCAACACCCTTATCTCTTGCACTAGATCTGGTGTTCCACTAAGGACTAGGTCTAATATGGCTTCCCCTCTGGTCGGTTCATGAACCAGCTGCTCCAAGAAGCAGTCATTTATTTCATCTAGGAACTTTATCTCCCTAGCATGTCCTGACGTGACACTGACCCAGTCGATACCGGGGTAATTGAAATCACCCATTATTTTTACTGCGCTGTAACTTTTGTTAGCTTCCTTGATTTCTTTGAGCATTTCATCATCCATTTGGTCATTCTGGCCAGGTGCTCGATAGTACACCCCCACTGCCATCGCCTTCCCCCTTTTATATGGAATTTCAATCCATATAGATTCTACAGAGGTCTATAAATTAATGAATGAAGTGGAACGGGTAAACGTAGATCAATTGTTTACGCCATCAAAATATAGAAAGACTAGGGGGCATGCAATGAAGCTACAGGGTAACCTATTTAAGACTAATAAGAAAAAATGTTTTTTCACTCAATGTGTAATCAAACTCTGGAATTTGCTACTGGAGGATGTAGTAAAAGCTGTCATTGTAGCCGGGTTTAAAAATGTTTTGGACAAGTTCATGGAGGAAAGGTCCATAAACCATTATTAAAGTGGACCCAGAATATCCTCTGCTTGACCAAATACAAGCATTGTGGAACCTGTGTCTTTTGGGGAAACGGCTGGGTACTTGTGACCTAGATTGGCCACTGCTAGAAACAGGATACTGGGCTTGATGGATCTTGGTCTGACCCAGTATGGCATATCTTATGTTCTTATGATCGATAGCATGAATTTTCTAAAAAGGTAGGAGGAGACAGAGCGGGATTGAGGTGGGGAGTGATGAAGGGTGAAGCTTAGGAGGTGATGATCAGATAAGGGAAGAATTGAGGTATGGAAACTGGAGAGTAAACAGAGAAGAAAGCCAAGTCAAGGCAGTGACGACTCTGATGAGTAGGAGAGAAGAGCAAAGTTGGAGACTGAAAGAGGAGGTAAGGAAATGAATTTAGAAGCATAGGGGTCAGAAGGGTTATCAACATGAATACTGAAGTCATTAAGAATAAGCGAGGAGGAAGAAGAATCTAGAAACAGGGAAAGCCAGGAGTCAAAGTCAGTTAGAAAGGTAGAGATGGACATATCAAGGGATCTATAAATAGCTGGTATCTGGAGAGGTAAAGCATAGTTACTCACCTGTAACAGGTGTTTTCCAGGAGCAGCAGGAATCAGTCCTCACATATGGGTGATGTCAGCGCCAACGGAGCCCTTGTGCGGAGCATTTCCCCAGCTTTCAAAGAAAGCCTTTGGGAATGCAGCGCGCATGCGCGGTCCCCTTCCCGCCCAAGGGTGCCATCTTGCTCAGTCTGATGACATAGCTAAAAGACAGCAAAAAAAATCAAAATGAAGGATAGGACTGCAACTCCAGGAGAAGAGGGAGGGTCGTGAGAACTGATTCCTGCTGCTCCTGGAGAACACCTGTTACAGGTGAGTAACTACTCTTTCTCCAGGACCAAGCAGGAAGTCAGTCCTCACATATGGAACCCCCCAGCTCTAGGCTACCGTGAAACCAGAGCTGAAAAAATGGCTCCCTCTTAAGAGCCTCAGCATCCGTGATAAGAATTTTCTCTCAGAATGCACCCCGTACGGTAGCCCAACACAAGGGCCAGAGGGTAGGAATTGCCTAAACCTCAAAGAGATTACGGAGTACCGCCTGACCAAAAACACTGTCCTGCCGGGACTCTCTCTCCAGGCAGTAATGGGCTGCAAAGGTCTGGCTTGAAGACCAAGTTGCGGCCCGGCAGATGTCTGCCAACGGAACAGAGTGGAGATGAGCTACCGACGCGGCCTTCGTCCTGACAAGGTGGGCCGTGACCCGACCCTGCAAGGGGAGATCGGTTGCCCCTTATGCCCAGGCGATGCAATCTGCCACCCAAGTGGACAACGTATGCTTGGAGACAGGTAACCCCATCCTATTAGGGTCAAACGAGACAAAGAGCTGAGTAGCCCTTTGATGCTCCCGCGTACGTTCTATGTAAAAGGACAACGCTCTCTTAAAGTGCAGGGTATGCAAGACTGTTTCAGTCTGGCTGGCATGCGGCCTGGGAAAGAAGGTCGGAAGAACCACCTTCTGATTGAGGTGGAAAGAGGAGACGACGTTTGGGAGGAACTTGGGATGGGTCAGTAGGACCACCCTGTTCCTATAGAACCGCGTGTACGGTCTATCAGAAACCAGAGCTTGTAGCTCACTCACACGTCTGGCCGATGTAAGAACCACCAGGAAGAGCGCTTTCCAAGACAGGAAGCGCAAATTTCAAGTAGCCATCGTTCAAATCCCACTCAGTCGCCGGTGGACGAACCAGAGGCTTGAGTAGAAGCAGACCTCTGAGAAATCTGGACACCAAGCGGTGAACCGACAGAGACTGTCCTTCCACCAGTGAGTGGTGCGCTGACAAAGCACTGAGGTGGACCCGAACAGAGTTAGACTTAAGGCCTAGGTCTGAAAGGTGAAGTAGATACTGCAGTACTACTGGCACAAGGCAAGAGAAATGATCTTCATTGCGCTGACCACACCATACCGTAAACCTACGCCACTTGAGGGCATAGGCTTTCTGATGGACTGCCTCCTAGAGGCCAATACCACCTCCTCAACCTCCTTAGGTAGAAGTAAGGGAGATAGCACTACCCTTTCAGCAGCCAGGCCATCAGATTGAGGGACTTGAGGTTGGGGTGCAGAAGGGAACCCTGCTCTTGAGAAAGGAGATCGTGTTGCAGCCCTAGAGGGAACGGAGCTTCCACCGCCAACTGCAGAAGAAGTGGAAACCACGGCTGCCTCGGCCATCTGGGGGCTACCAGAATCACCGAGGCCTTGTCCCGGAGGATCTTGAACAGAGTTCGGGCCACCAGGGGCGTGGGAGGAAACACATACAGGAGGCCCGTAGACCAAGAGATCAGAAAAGCATCTGCTGCCATCCTCAGGGGATGTGGCTGTCTGAAGCAAAACCTGGGCAGCTGACGGTTTAGTGGACTTGCAAAGAGATTGATGGATGGAAGTACCCAGCGGAGGAAGATCTGCTGGACCACCAATGGATTCAACTGCCATTCGTGAGGCTGGAGAATCCTGCTTAGCTTGTCTGCTAGGAAGTTTTCCTGACCAGGTAGATAAACTGCTTTGAGAAACATGCCTTGTCTGACTGCAAAGGGCCAGTGCCTCCTGACATAGGGGCCTGGACCATGTGCCCCCTTGTTTGTTCACGTAGAAAATTGCCACCTGATTGTCCATCTGAACTAGGACAGACTGTTGAGAGAGAGCATGGCAGAAGGTTTGCAGAGCTAAGCAGATTGCTCGCAGCTCTAAAAAGTTGATCTGCTGTATGGCCTGTGATAAGGAAGCTTATCATAGTTCAGGAGGGAGCTATAAAAGAGGTGAATTGGCTTTGAACAAGCAACCTGTCTTTGCTGGTAGAAATACTAAAACAGAATGTTTTCATAAAAGACTACCAGTCCCAGAATGCACCAGGTTTCAAACAGCCTCTAGAAGGGCTGAAGTGGGGAAACCTGTGTTCAATCAGTAGAGCTATGAGGTAATCCCCAATCACTCATCTCCAAGGGCAGGACTTGATTCAGCACACCTGGGCTGTGCTAGGGTGGAGTGTCCCTCTAAGCACTTTAAAAGTAAAAGATATTCTACACAGAAGAACAGGGAGAACGGTGAGCACAGGGATAAGCAGAAGCTGCAGATCCAGAAACAGAAGCCATTGGAGAAAGAAGAGAGAGGACTACAACAGCAGAAGCAATGTGGAAGGAAGAACAGAAAGACATCTTGGAGGTCTAAAGAAGGAGCCCACAGCAGTACGTGTGTTAGGAGTGATTCCAGAGGCAAGCATACTCCATTGGACTGGAGGAAGCCAGAGGATTGGGGTTATAGAGCCAGGAACTCCCAAACAGCACCTTTGAGGGAGACGGCTGCATTTGGAAGGGGCCCTAAGACCGGTGCAAGAAGGTATGTGAAGAGAGACCCAGAGTCCAGGGATCTTGATTGGAAGGCTGGACATAAAAGCTGGACTACTTACTGGCCAGGATACCAGGAGAGGAAACCTAACAGCAAGGGAAGCTCAGGTATGAACTTTGATCTATGCCCTAGCTCTTCATCTGGAAGACAGCAGGGAAACAAATATTATCCTGAGAGTGATCAATTAAGGAATTCCTCTGAGCCAGACCATGATATTGATTCCATGATATTTGAGGAAGAAGGAGATATATCAAATGATCAGTTGGAATACATGGATTGCTCCCTGTCTATGCTGCTGTTTTAAAGTAGTTTCTCACTAATACAACAACCACCAAAAGGAACTGTAACTTGTTCTTTTATTTATTTATTTATTTTATTTATTTAACATTTTCTTCTATACCGCGCTATTAAAATCAGCGCGGTGTACATCGAACAAGAATACTGCAATGTATACAAATAACATTGAGTTTACAAATAACAGGGTAGCTTTTATCTACCCAGAAAAGTCTCTGCAAGAAAGCTTTAGGGTAGGATTGAGCCACGTAGAGAGAGTGAACCAGCAAAGGGGTTTGCAGCTGGCTAATTATTTGTAATTGAGCCAGGCACAAGTGCACGTGAGCTCTAGAAGGAAACTTCTTCCTTGTGTGTGTGAATAGAAGAAAGTTATCCTTGATAAAGAACAGGTTTTTTTTCTACTTTTGGGTTTGTTTTTGCCTTTTGAAGCACTGCTGTCATTAGCAGGAGCCATCAAAAAGACCTTTTCTGTTTCCCATCAAGGTCTTTATTGATTTATTGCTTAAGAAGTTCAGTTACCTTATATCATGTTTTGTTTTTCCTGAGTACAATACTTGAAGCAAGTGTCCTTTTGTGTTACCAAGTAAATCTGTGTGGGAGAATTAACCCCATGAATAAAATCTGTTTTTCTTTGCTTACACTCGAGCATCACAACTCATTATTTTGTGAACGGCTGATTATGGTATGAATAAACTACAACCCCCACACTCCTTTGCAAGTCATAATAATATTTTGCCTTTGCCAAGACTGTGGACATTCACGACCAGCGCCCCCGTTTACAGGCCTTCCGAGGGGACCACAGGCCTTGAGTGCACGCTCCTTGGCAATGTGCACCCCAGTCCTTTAAGGACGGATCTGTTGTCAGCACCCTTGTGGGTGCTGGAGCCTGAAAAGGTACACCCATGAGAAGGCTTGGCAGATGTAGCCACCACTGTAAGGAGTTCAGAAGTCGTCCGGACACCTTTACTCTGTCTTCGAGGATGCCGGTGGCTTGTGTTCACTGATCTCTGAGGCACCATTGAGCAGCCTGCATGTGCAGACGGACATTCGGAGTCACATGTACCGTGGATGCCATGTGGCCCAGGAGCCGCAGGTAGTGCCTGGCGGAAACACGAGAATTGCTTTGGAACTGGTTGGCCAAGTCCATAAGTCTGTGGGCCCTGTCCTTGGGCAAGAAAGCTCTTGCCTGAAGGGTGTTGTCAGACGGCTGCCTGGGTGAGAATCTTCACACTCTTGGCAAGTGCATATATCTATATGATTTGCAAGGTATTGTGGGCAATGTAGTTCATTCACACCAGACACAGCTGCTGACAATAATTTAGTTGTGCTCTTGGGTAAAGCCAATAAGATATTTATTTATGGGGTTATTTCTCCCAACACAGATATGCTTGGTAGCACATAAATTAGGTTACTTGCTTTCAGTGTTAACTTGGAAAAACAAAGTCAAAATCAGGAAAACAACAAATGAAAAGCCACAAAGCAAGAAACAAACTGTTCTTTTCAGGTTAACTTCTGATTACTTCCCACATAGATACAGAAGTGATTCTCTCCTAGCTCACAAGCAATTAGGTAAGGCTTAATTGCTAGCAGTCACCAGCTGAAACCCCTTAGCTGGCTTGCCTTCCACTGTGTGGGTCAAATCCTGCTTCAGGAGCTTTTCTGAGTAGATTAAAGAACAAATTTGTATTTCTTTGTGATGGTTGCTGTACTTTATAACAGAAAGTTACCAACGGAGTTTAGATAGAGAGCAGTCCATATAAACAGGATCCTCATCTGCTATTATTCCCCCTTGTTCAACAAGCATGGGTTCAATATCATGGATTGGCACAGATGAATCTCTCAATGGAGCATTTTCAGGAGAATACTTGTTTCCCTGCTGTCTTTCAAGGTTATAGCTAGGGCATAGATCAGTGTTCATACCTGAGCTTCCATTGCTGTTAGAGTTCCTCTCTATATAGCCTGGCCAGTATGTAGTCCAGTTCTTATGTCCAGCCTTCCAATCCAGATCCCTGGACACTGGATCTCTCTTCACATACCTTCTGGCACAGGTCTTAGAGTCCCTTCCACGTGCAGCCGTCTCCCTCACAGGTAGCCTCTGGTGATTCCTAGCTCTGCAGCACCATTCCTCTGGCTTTCCCCAGTCCAATGGTGTATGCTGGCCCTTGGAATACCTCCCAGTATACGTACTGCTTTGGACTCTTCTAGACCTCTCAAAGGCTTTTCTCTTCCTTCTTCCAAAGGGTCTCTTTCCCTCTCTGTCCGTCCGGTTTGGCTTCTGCTTCTGATGATCCTTCAGATGAAACTGATGATCAACTCAAGCTGATTCTCAGGATACTGAGGACAATTCTCTGGATATCCAAGGTGATCATGAAGATGGTCATCTGTAGAATAAACTCTACTCTTATTCTGCTTAGATGAGTGTTCCTCCCTAACACAGCGCAGCTGTGCTGAATCAGGCCCTGCCCTTTGAGATGAGTGCTTAGGGATTACCTCATAGCCCTCCTGATTTAACACACGTTTCCCCACTTCAGCTCCTCTAATGGCTGTTGGAAACCTGGTGCATTCTGGGACTGGTAGTCTTTTATGGGAAAATTCTGTTTTCTTATTTCTACCAGAACTGACAGGTTGCTTGTTTAGAGTCACTTCACCTTTTCTATAGCTCCTTCCTGAGCTATGATAAGCTTCCTTATCACAGTGTCCAATATGGCCCCTATAAACTCCTGGGTCTGAGAGGGGAGCAAAGTGGACTTTGCGTAGTTTATGACAAAGCCCAGATGCTGAAGAAGAGAGACAGTGCAAAGAGTGGCCTGTTGGGCCTCCTGGAGTGACTGGCCACTGATTAACCTTCGCATGATGAAAGACCTTCACCTATTCTGAAAAGAACTCAAAACCCACCTCTTCACCGAACATTTTGAAATCCCCTACCTACCAAGAGCCACCTCCCAGCAGTCGCAGAAACACTCCCACCAACCTCCTGAACCCACAGGCAACTAACTCAGACAGAAGTCGAGGAGGAGTCAAGGAGTTGTCGAGCGGCTCCGGCTGTGTGGGCCTCGATGCCACCAGCCGCAACGCCGAGGGCACCGGCGTCAACGACCTTGGCCCCGCACGGGAAGTCGAGGGAGACCTTGTCCGAGGATCGACTCAAGACTTAATGGACTCGAGGATCGGCTCGGCCTGCGGGGTCGACTTAGACGTTGAGGACCCGGTGGTTGGGGCAGATGCACCAGTCAGACCGGCGATCAGTACCCACTGCTGCTCCATGAAGGCAGCCAGGCTGCTCTCCAGGGCCGTCAACCTGAGACCGAGCTCAGGAGACTCAGCAGCTCGTGCCCTGAAGGCGTCGGGCCTGACGTCGGTTCTCCCGGAGAAGAGTCCACGAGGACAACAGAGGTTACCTGACTCCAGCTCCAATCGAGGTAGTTTGGTCGGCCTCTCAGACTCTGACAGCCCAGGATGGCGGTCAAGGCTGTGTGACCTGGCCCTCGAGGATCCAGGTGCTTCCACTGATGCTGCCCTCATGAGCTTCTTCTTCCTTTTGTGCTCCCGGGTGGGAGACCCCCTTTCAGAGGACCCACGATGGCGCTCAGGGTCAGACTCCCGAGATGTTGAGGACTCTGACGAAGTCGGGCCCGGCCAGACGTGGACTCCGAAAAAAATTCTTTCACGTTGATGCTGACGGCTCCGAAGTGCCTTCGACAACATCTTGCTGCATGGGCCACCGACCAGCGGGTCATGGTCGGGCCCGAGGCATCGGAGGCAGCAGTCGTGAGTGTTGGTGAGAGACATAAGTTTCTTACACCGATCACATTTTTTGAACCCGCTGGCAGCCATTGGGGGAAAAAGGGCCCCTGCAAGGTCAAAAGACCGGGCTGCCAGGGAAAATAACAGAAAAAAGCGCGAACGCTAGTCACAAAGGACAAAAACCGAAAAAGAAGTTCTGGACTCGACACCGGTGTACCGAGCCCAGGCAGAAAGGGGAACCAGCGTCGAACTGGATAAAGAGACGCGAAAAATTGCAGAAAAAAATCAACTTTTCCCGGGTGACACAGCGTAGTTACTCACCTGTAACAGATGTTCTCCAGGAGCAGCAGGAATCAGTCCTCACATATGGGTGACGTCGGCGCCGACGGAGCCCTCGCGGAGCAATTTCCCCAGCTTTCAAAGAAAGCCTTTGGGAATTGCAGCGCGCATGCGCGGTCCTCTTCCTGCCCAAGGGTGCCATCTTGCTCAGTCAGATGACATAGCTAAAAGACAGCAAAAATTAGCAAAAAACGAAAGCATAAAACTGCAACTCCAAGGGGAGGAGGGAGGGTTGTGAGGACTGATTCCTGCTGCTCCTGGAGAACACCTGTTACAGGTGAGTAACTACGCTGTCTCCAGGACCAAGCAGGAAGTCAGTCCTCACATATGGGACTCCCAAGCTTAAGGCTACCGGAGACCCTAAGCACAAAAATGAGCTCCCTCTAGCTCAGCAGCACAGAAGGAAGGAATCTTCTCTGAATACGTCTCCAACCGATAGCCCAACATCCGGGATGGAGGGTAGGAGTTGCCTATACCTCGAAGAGGTTACGGAGGACTGCCTGTCCGAAAGCACTGTCCCTGCGGGACTCCCTCTCCAGGCAGTAATGGGCTGCAAAGGTCTGGCTTGAAGACCAAGTAGCGGCCCGGCAGATGTCTGCCAAAGGAACAGAGCGGAGGTAAGCCACTGACGTAGCCTTCGCCCGAACACGATGAGCGGTGACTCTACCTTCCAGCACGAGGCCCGCAGCCTTGTAAGCCCAAGCGATGCAGTCCGCAATCCAGATGGACAGAGTACGCTTGGAGAAAGGGAGCCCCAACTTGTTGGGGTCATAAGACACGAAGAGCTGAACCGCCCTTCAGTGCTCCCCTGCGTACGGTCCAGGTAGAAGTTCAGCGCCCTTCCACAGTCCAGGGTATGCAGGACCATTTCAGCTCGGCTGGAGTGTGGCCTGGGAAAGTAGGTCGGAAGTACCACCTCCTGGTTGATGTGAAAAGGGGAAACCACTTTAGGGGTCTACCGTCCACAGGTAGGTGGTGCGCAGAAAGAGCACTGAGGTGGACCTTGACCGAGTTGGACTTAAGTCCAAGATTGGAAAGGGAAAGCAAGTACTGCAATACCACTGATGCTGAACAGGAGAAGGGGTCTTGTGACTGTTGAGTACACCAGACGGAGAACCGACGCCACTTAAGAGCGTAGGACTTCCGGGTGGAAGGCCTCCTGGAGGCCAAGACGACCTCTTCCACATCTGGAGGTAGCTGGAGAGGAGCAAGGACTACCCTTTCAGCAGCCAGGCCATCAGATGAAGGGACCGAAGGTTGGGGTGCAGGAGCGACCCCTGATCCTGCGAGAGGAGGTCGGGTTGAAACCCCAGAGGAAGAGGTGTGTCCACCGCCAGCTGTAGTAGAAGCGGGAACCAAGGTTGTCTCGGCCACCGGGGGGCCACTAGGATCACCGACGCCTTGTCTCTGAGAACCTCGAAGAGCGTCCGAGACACCAGGGGCATGGGTGGAAAGGCATACAAGAGGCCCGTGGACCATGGAATTAGAAAAGCATCCGCCGCCTCCCGGAGGGGATGCGGCTGTCGAGAGCAGAATCTGGGAAGCTGCCGGTTCAGAGGACTGGCGAACAGATCCATGGTGGGGAAGCCCCACCAGAGAAAGATCCTCTGAACCACAAGCGGATCCAACGTCCACTCGTGCGGTTGGAGGACCCTGCTCAATTTGTCTGCCAGGTAGTTTTCTTGACCTGGGAGATAGACAGCTTTGAGGACGATGTTGCGATGGACGGCCCAAGAGCAGAGCTTCTGTGCTTCCCGACAGAGAAGGAAGGAGCCGGTTCCGCCTTGCTTGTTCACGTAGAACATGGCAACCTGATTGTCCGTCTGGACAAGTACTCACTGGTGAGAAATCAGGTGAGAGAAGGCTTTGAGCGCTAGGCGGATGGCTCTGAGCTCCAGGAAGTTGATCTGCTGAGCGGACTCCCAAGGAGTCCAGAGACCCTGAGTACAAGTCCCTTGGCAATGTGCTCCCCAACCCTGGAGAGAAGCATCGGTCGTCAGGACCTGAGAATGTGTAGGGGGTTGAAAAGTTACCCCGAGTACCAGGTTTGGCAGGTGACGCCACCATCGCAGAGAGGAGACCAGCTGGTCGGAGATCTGCACGGAGTCCGTTAGGCTCCCAGTGGCCTGATGCCATTGTTTGCGAAGGCACCATTGAGCAGGTCGCATGTTCAGGCGGGCATAGGGGGTTACATGGACCGTGGAAGCCATATGACCGAGCAGTCTCAGAAATTGCCTGGCCGAGACCAGGGAATTGCTGTGAAAGCGGCTGGCGAGATCCATGAGCCTGTGGGCCCTGTCCAGAGGCAGGAAGGCCCGCGCTTGAAGAGTGTCCAACCTGGCGCCGATGAATTCTAGATCTTAAGAGGGGAGCAAAGTGGACTTTGCGAAGTTTATGACAAATCCCAAGTGCTGGAGCAGAGCCACCGTGCGATAAGCAGCTTGAGTGGCTTCTTGGGCAGACTGGGCCCTGATGAGCCAGTCGTCCAGGTATGGGAACACAAAGAGACCCTGAAGCCTCAGATAGGCCGCCACCACTGCTAGGCATTTGGTGAACACTCTGGGGGCGGAGGATAGGCCGAAAGGCAGTACTTTGTACTGGTAATGGCGTCCGTCCACCACAAACCTGAGGTATTGTCTGTGGTCCGGATGAATGAGGATATGAGTATACGCATCCTTCAGATCTAAGGAGCATAGCCAGTCTCCCTGCTGGAGGTAGGGCAGCAGGATTCCAAGGGTAAGCATTTTGAACTTTTCCTGTGCAAGGAACTTGTTGAGATTTTGCAAGTCCAGGATGGGTCTGAGGCCCCCTGTTCGTTTTGGAACCAGGAAGTACCTGGAGTAAAACCCTTGACCCTTCAGGTGGTGGGGCACCGGTTCCACGGCTTGTTCCTGAACAAGACTTGCTAACTCCTGAAGGAGTAAGTCCCTGTGCAGAGGGAGTCTGGAAGGCTCCCCTGGAAAGTAGGAGGGAGGTACCTGGTGAAAATGAAGAAGATAGCCCTTTTGAACTATCTGAAGCACCCAGGTATCTGTGGTGATGTTGGACCACCTGTGGGCAAAGTGGACCAGCCGGCCTCCTGTGCTGAGAGGAACCAGCTGAGGGGGAGAGGCTATGCTGAGAAAGTCAAAAACCCCCACCCTGCTGAGCAGGGGCCGGTGGTGCAGGCTTGGGGGCTTGCTGCCTACGGGACCCATTACCCCGTCCCTTGGCCTGCTTTCCCTGTGGGGGAGCTGGTGAGGCCTGATACTGAGGGTAGTATTTATAGGCAGCACCTTTCCTCGGGTAAAAGGGCTTTTTCCCCGAGGCCTTCTTCTTTTGAGAAGGGGCAGAGGTCTTCCTTGAGAGACGAGTCCTGGTGAGAGTCTCCGTCTCGATTTGTGCAGCCTTCTCATCCATGGGCTTGCCAAAGAGGTTATCACCTCGGCAGGGGACATCGACCAACTTGTCCTGTACCCAGGGCTCGAGGTCGGACGTCTGAAGCCAAGCCTGGTGGCGTCCACCGATGCCGGCCGCGGCTACTCGAGCCGAAGCCTCAAAACCATCATAGGCTGCTCGAGAGATAAACTTGGAGCACTCCCGAATACCAATAGACAAGGTTTGGAACCTCTGCAAAGGTTCGTCGGAGAGACCAACAGAGAACCCGGCTATTTCCTTAGCCAGGTCTCGGAGATACATGCCCATGTAGAGCTGGTATGTCTGGACTCGACAAGCAAGCATAGAGCCATGGAAGCACTTTCTACCGAGGGCATCCAGGCTTCGGGCTTCCCTACCCGGGGGCACCGAGGAGTGCATTTTTTGACTCTTCAGTCTATGCATGGCCGATTCCACCACCATGGAATGGTGCGGTAGTTGTGCCTTTTGGAACCCGGGGCTCTTGCGGACTCGATAAATGGAATCGACCCGCTTGCTTAACACCGGCAACGACGCCGGGCTCTCCCACATGCGGAAGAGAAGCCGTTCCAGCATCGGAGGAACCGGTACAATAAAGGCCTCCTTCGGGGGAGAGTCATATTGGAGGGCATCGAGTTCTTCGACTCGAGGCTCCTCCTCGGGGTCCGCAGGGAAGGCCAAGGCTTTGGCCATATCCCTCACGAAGTCCGAGAACCGGGTATCCTCCGGGGGGGACCGTCTCCGAGGTTCGGACTCGGGGGAGTCCGAAGAGACACACCGAGTTCGAAAGGAACCAGGTGACTCTTCGTCCTCAGATTCCCAGGCCGACTCCTCGGAGGAGGAGTCGACCGGCTCCAGTCGGGCGGGCACTGACGCCATCCGCCCCGACGCCAAGGGAGTCGGCGTCGACGACCTCGGTCCCGAACGGGAGGCCGAAGGAGACCTCGACCGAGGATCGACTCGAGCCCTCATGGACTCGAGGATCGGCTCGGTCTCCGGGGTTGACTTGGAGGTCGACGTCCCGGCGGACAGGGCAGAAGCGCCAGCGAGGCCAGCGATCAATGCCCGCTGCTGGTCCAAGAAGGCAGACAAACTGCACTCCAAGGCCGTCAACCTGAGTCTGAGCTCAGGAGACCCAGCAGCCCCCGACTCGGGCCCCGACTGCGTCGGGCCCGACGTCGGGTCCTTCGGAGGCGAGTCCACGAGGACAACCGTACTTACGTGAGCTGGCAAGTCCACCTCGAGTTGAGGATGTTTTGACGGCCTCTCCGACTCCAAGGACCCGGGACGGGAATCGGGGCTATGCGACCTGGCCCTCGAGGAACCAGGAGCGTCCACCGATCCCGCCCTCGCGGGTTTCTTCTTCCGATGATGTTCCCGGGTAGGAGACCCCCTCTCAGAGGAACTTCGACGATGCTCAGGACCAGAGTCCCGAGACGTCGAAGCCTCTGACGAGGTCCGAGCCCGGCCGGAGTCAGAGAAGATACGCTCCCGCTGGTGCTGCCGACTCCTCAATGCTTTTGAGGACATTTTGCCGCATGGCGTGCAGATCATGGGGTCATGATCTCAGCGGAGGCAGAAGTCGTGAGTGTCTGTAAGAGACATAAGTTTCTTACAGAGGTCACACTTTTTGAAACCACTGGCCACCATCGGGGGAAAAAGGGCCCCTGCGAGGTCGAACGACCGGGCAGCCAGGGAAAAAAGGAAAAAGCGCGAAAACTGTCACGAAGGACAAAAACCCGAAAAATATAGGACGGACTCGCAACCGGCGTCGCGAGTCCGGGCGGGAACAGAACCGGCGTCGAACCGAAGAAAAAATAGATAAAAATAGAGGAAAATCAACTTTTCTGCGGGGATTCACAGTCAACGTCTGTAGGGCTCCGCGGAAAAAGAAGACTGAGCAAGATGGCACCCTTGGGCGGGAAGAGGACCGCGCATGCGCGCTGCAATTCCCAAAGGCTTTCTTTGAAAGCTGGGGAAATTGCTCCGCGAGGGCTCCGTCGGTGCCGACGTCACCCATATGTGAGGACTGACTTCCTGCTTGGTCCTGGAGAAGAACTACATCCGTTGGGCTCCGCGGAAAAAAAAAGACTGAGCAAGATGGCACCCTTGGGCGCTAAGGGGACTGCGCATGCGCGCTGCATTCCCAAAGGCTTTCTTTAAAAGCTGGGGAAATGCTCCGCACAAGGGCTCCGTCGGCGCTGATGTCACCCATATGTGAGGACTGACTTCCTGCTTGATCCTGGAGAATGGATTAAAAAGGCAGATTGAATGGACTTCAAAGGAGGAAAAGGAGTGAGACAGAGGTAGAAGGAGGGATTGCAGTTGGCAAGAAGGAGAAAGCAGAAACCAAACACCACCAGCACGGCCAGTGGCACGATGAGTGTGGGAAATTGGTATCCACTGTGACAGAGGGCAGTAACTGAAGCAGTGTCAATGGGGAGGAGCCAGGTTTCAGTAAGAGCTAGAAGACTGAAGGAGTTAGAAATGAAAAGGTCATGATTAAAGGGAAGTTTATTAGACATGGAATGTGCATTCCATGATGCACAAGAGAAAGGGGGAGAGGAGAAGAATATAGATGAGATTAGAGTGGTTGAGAAAGGAATGGGAGTGAGAGAAAAGTCTAGGAAGGCCAGGGTTAAGATTAATGTCACCAGAAGAAAGGAAGAGGACGAGAAGAGTGTGAGGCAGAGAGGAGATGGAACGGTGGGAATGAGGATGAGGTATTTTAAGAAAGGAGGGAGAGAGATGAATGAAAAAAAAGGTGAAGTTCAAGAGCTGAGGAAAGGGAGGAAGACAAGATTGGGGAAGATATAAGAAGAGAAGAGAGAGGGTAATAAGAGGGGGGCATGAGTAAGATGGTATGAGGGAAGGTGATTAGGGAGTGCCAAAAATAAAAAGAAAAAATAATGTAGAGCCATGAGAAGAGAAGAGAAGAGACGGAGGGGGAAGTAGAAGAATTAATAAAATAACTATCTTAACAGTATTAATAGTACTAAGTGTAAAGAATGATCAATCGTAAAGCGCAAACGCATAAGCAGCACTGCATGGACAAATGCAAGAGACTGTCCTCTCAATTAACTTAATGCAAATATCACAGTAATTAGGTCCATATATGGTACAGGCTGAGTCTTTTCACTGACAGCACAAAGTCACTGGATAGTCCAGATAAAGCATAGTTACTCACCTGTAACAGGTGATCTCCGGGAACAGCAGGAATTTAGTCTTTACATATGGGTATCGTTGGAGCCCGTGTGGGAATGCTCCCCAGCGTCCAATAGGAACGCTTTTGGGAGCATCCCACAGCACATGCGTGCTGCCTTCCCACCTCTGTACCTCTCTCACTTCAGTTGAGTTTATAGCTCAGACCAAAGGAGAGAAGTAGAGAAAGAGATAGATAGAGACAACTCCTAGGGGAGGTGGGTGGGTTGTGAAGACTAAATTCCTGTTGCTCCCGGAGATCACCTGTTACAGGTGAGTAACTACGATATCTCCAGGAACAAGCAGGCATGTAGTCTTCACATATGGGGACTCCCCAGGTGAAAGATGCCAAGGGGTGACCCCAGCAAGCTGTGAACCCAGGTGAGATGGGTCATGCTTCCTCCCATGAACCTCTGGCATCCAAACCGTGGATGGTGGGTAGGAGTTGTATTAAGTATGGAAGAGATGCTGGAGAACAGCCCGGCCAAACGAGGCATCCCGACGGGAGTCCTTGTCTAAGCAGTAGTGGGCTTTGAAGGTGTGTACCGAAGCCCAAGTGACTGCTTTGCAGATGTCATCAATAGACACAGAACGAAGGTTAGCCGTTGAGGTGCCATTGCTCTCACATTGTGAGCCGTGACATGGCCCTCGAGAGAAAGTCCTTTACTCTGATATGTATAGGATATGCAATCTACAATCCAATTTGACAGAGATCTTTTGGAAACTGGAAGTCCCAAATGACTAGAGTCAAAAGCCACAAAAAGCTGAGAAGATTTTCTATGTGGCTTAGTTCTTTGGAGATAAAAGGCTAAGGCTCTTTTACAATCCAATGTGTAAAGATTCCTTTCCGCACTAGAGGCATGAGGCCTAGGGAAGAATATAGGAAGATAAATCGACTGGTTTAAAAGGAAAGGCGAAACCACCTTTGGCATAAAGTGAGGATGAGTCCTGAGGACTACTTTATCATGGTGGAACCTTGTATAAGGAGGGTCAGCTACTAATGCCTGAGTTCACTAATGTGCCTTGCAGAAGTGATGGCAATTAGGAAAATAACTTTCCATGAAAGAAACTTTAGGTCTGAAGGGGCTAAAGGTTCAAAGGGCAGTTTCATAAGCTGACCAAGAACAAGATTCAGATCCCATGCCACCGGTGGTGGTTTAATGGGAGGTTTTGTTAAGAGTTGGCCTCTCATAAATCTTGATACAAGTGGATGAAAGGAAATAGGTTGTCCATCGAAAGGTTTATGAAAAGCAGCAATAGCACTAAGATTGACTCTCACTGAATTGGTCTTTAGACCAGAAGTTGATAACTGGAAGAGATACTCTAGTAGCGACTCTACAGGTACTAAAAGGGGGTTGTCCCTTTTGTGAACACCAGACAGAGAACCTTTTCCACTTAAAAGCATAGGAACGTCTTGTGGAAGGTTTTCTGAAGCAGGAAGGATATCCTTTACTTGTTGAGAAAGGTTAATATCCTGGAATTCTAGGCTTTCAGTAACCAGGCCCTGAGATGTAGGGACTGGGGATTGGGATGTAGTAAGCATCCATCCTCCTGAGACAGAAGATCTGAAGCATTCCCCAACTCCAGAGGAGTGGTTTGAGAGACGCAGAAGAGGAGGATACCACATTTGTCGTGGCCAACGTGGAGCTATGAGTATCATACAACCTCTGTCTCTCTGAAGTTTGAATAACGTTTTGGGAATGAGGGGAATGGGAGGGAAGGCATAGAGGAAGTCCTGACCCCAGTGGAGTAGGAAAGCATCTCTTGAATGACAGTTGTGAGCCGGGATTCTGGAACAGAATCGGGGAAGTTTGGCATTCTGTGGACTTGCAAAAAGGTCTATATCTGGTATTCCCCAGATATGAAATACTCGAGCAAGCTAGTATGATTGGAAGGACCACTTGTGTGGCAGCAGTATTTGACTGAGTCTGTCTGCTCATAAGTTTTGAATGCCCGGAAGGTATACCGCAAACAGGTGAATTTTCAACTCTCTGGTGAGGGCCCATAGTCACAAAGCTTCGCTGCATAGCGACAGAGAGCCTGTTACGCCTTGCTTGTTCGCATAGAACATAGCTTCCTGATTGTTGGTTTGGACCAGAACTGTTTTGTTGCTGAAATTTATTTATTTTATTTATTTACATTCTCTTATATACCGCACTATTCTGCATCAGTGCGGTTTACATTGAACAAACTGAAATTACATTGAACAGGGCATTATAACTTGGAGATAACTATTTTACAGGGAACATGGGCTATGGAGGGTTAAGTGGCTTGCCCAAGACCACAAGGAGCACCTGTGGGACTAGAAACCCCAGTCCTTCCAGCCCAAGGTTGCTGTCCTCTAGTGGGATTTGAACCCCTGACCTTCTGGCCTGAAGTACCTTGCCCCAACCACTAGGCTACTCTTCCACTCCTGGGTCTGAAATGGGTCTGAAAGACTTGAATAGCATTGAAAATGGCTCTCAGCTCTAGGAAGTTTATGTGAAGGGAAACCTCCTGTGAGGTCCAAACACCCTGAGTGGAGAAGTCGTGCAAGTGGGCCCCCCAACCCATCTTGGACGCATCTGTTGTTAGGGTGGCCTGATATAGAGACTGTTGGAAAGGAGAGCCTACGAGAAGGTTTTCTAGAGTTTGCCACCATTGCAGGGACGAAATAAGATGTGTGGTGTTTCTGATTTTGTCCATTAACTGACCTGAGGCCTGTGACTATTGAGAGGATAGGGTCCACTGGGCTGTTCGCATGTGGAGGCGAGCATAGGGAACCACATGGACAATGGATGCCATATGTCCCAGAAGATGAAGCATCTCTCGAGCAGTAAGGAACACCTTCATAGATGCTTGAGATGCCAGTTGTATTATTCGTAGACAGCGTGGCTGTGGCAGGAAAGCCCTTGACTGCCGTGTGTCTAGATGAGCCCCTATGAATTTGAGAGATTGAGAGGGGGTGAGATGAGATTTTGGGAGGTTTAGGACCAGTCCCAAGTATTGAAGAATTCTCATTGCTCGACAAAGAGCGAAGCTGGCCTGTGGAGCTGTCGATGCTCGAATGAGTCAATCGTCTAAGTAAGGGAAGATGAATATTCCCAGAGTCCTCATAAATGCTGCTACCATTGCCATGCATTTTGTGAAGACTCTTGGAGCAGAGGCCAGTCTGAAAGGAACAACGCTGTACTGGACGTGTCTTCCTTGGACCAGGAATCGAAAGAACTTCCTGTGATCTGAGTGGATGAGAATATGCGTGTATGCATCTCTTAGATCTAGAGAACATAGCCAGTCCTGGACTTTGAAGGTATGGTAGAAGTGTCCCGAGGGAGATCATTTTGAACTTTTCTCGGAACAAATATTTGTTTAATTCTCTGAGATCTAGTATAGGCCTGTGTCTCCCTGTCTTCTTTGGAATAAGAAAATAGGGGGAGTAAAACCCCATCCCCTGTTGGGGTATGGGAACTTCTTCGATTGCTCCTTGAGCAAGAAGTGATGTGACTTCCTGCCACAAAAGGTTGGTGGCAGGGGCCTGAGAATTGAACTGTTTTATTATTGCTGCCACTGGAATTTAAAGACTGCCTGCAAAATCGATTTGCTGCTTTAGATACAATTGACAGAGCTCCAGAAGAGTTATGGAATGACATCAAGAAGGTTGTGTTGGAAGAAAGCGAGAAGTCTCTACAAAAGGTGAAAAAGCAAAAACGGCCAAAATGGATGACGGAAGAAACTCTGAAAATTGCCCAGAAACGCAGAGAAGCTAAAGCCAGAGGAGAAAGAATTTAATTTTCTGAATGTAACTTCTCCGTCTATAGCCAAATTTTATACAGTCCCAAAAATACATAAGAACAGACAAATTCCCCCAGGTAGGCCTATAGTGTCTACCAGGGGAAGTATACTGGAACCATTATCTATGTATTTAGACTCGTTTTTACGTCCTTTACTTCCCCGTATTCGATCATATCTTAAGGATACCACACACTTTTTAAATGTGATGGAAGGATTAGCGAGTTGGGCAGGCCATGAAGATATTTGGTTGGTGACGTTAGACGTTTCCTCATTATATACAAATATACCGCAAGAGGGTGCAATACGAGTCATTGAAAAAACATTACTCTCACGGGGGGATTTATCAGCTCCACATATTGAATTTCTATTGGAACTAGCTAAGTTAGCCATTTATCAGAATTTTTTTACCTTTGAAGGAAAAATTTATCAACAGACTTCAGGGGTGGCTATGGGGGCAACATGTGCCCCCTCGGTGGCAAACCTTTATATGGACGATTTTGAAACCTACCATATGTCCCAATCCTCATATATATCGAGCATAATAATCTGGAAAAGATATATAGATGACATTTTTATGTTATGGCAAGGGACTGCTGATGTTCTTACACAATTCTTACAGTGGTTGAATACCCGTGAGAGTAATATAACATTTACATCAGTTAGCCATCAAGATTGTATTACCTATTTGGATGTTCAGGTCACTAGAGGTATCTATAGATGGAATACATCTATTTTTAGAAAAATTACTGATCGGAATACATTTTTGGATTTTTCCAGTAAACATCCCCACAATCTAAAACAATCTTTGCCATTTTCGCAGTTCTTACGATATCGCCGGAACTGCTCAAGCACAGATGACTATAAACAGCAGGCTAAAATCTTGAAAAGAGATTTCCTTAGTAGGGGTTACCCACCTGTGGTTGTACGACAGGCCTACCATAGAGACTTGTTTAATCACAGAGCTAGCCTATTACATCATCCATCTAGTTCAGGATATAAGAGGGAGGATCATGAGAATGTTAATTTTATTACAGCATATACTCCGTTGAGTTTGAGTTTACAAAAGATAATTAACAAGCATAAGGCCGTCTTGAATGTAGTTCCTGGTTTAGAAATGAAAAAGATAAGATGTGTTTGGAAACGAGGGCGAAATCTAAAGGAATATCTGAGTCCGGCGGTACTTCCCTCTACCATGATTAATCAAATAGTTGAAAAACAAGGAGGCCATAGTAGCTGTGGTAACTGTGACATGTGTAGCATTATGGTAGAACAAACACAGTTGTCCCATCGGGGTATAATGTTCTACCTTAAAACAAGGACCGCATGTGACACTACAGCGGTGATTTATGCTATTATATGCCCATGTGGGCTATATTACATCGGTAAGACGATCCGATCCCTGAGAGTTAGGTTGCGAGAGCATAGGAGTAGACTAAAATGCCGCCGGCTAGAAGCCCCGATTGTTGCACACTGCCTCTCCTTAGGACACACTTTTGATCAGCTTCGCAGTTTTGTGATAGAACAAATACAAACATCAAGGCCAGGCAGGACGTTGGATGAAACCCTGCTATTACGAGAGCAACGGTGGATACATAAATTACAGACAGTTATTCCGAAGGGTTTAAATGTGTCAATAGAGTGGTCGACTTGTTTCTAAATAAGTTTAATGCACTGTTTGAGACAAGGTAACATGGATCGCGAAACACTAATAATGCTTTAATGAAAATATTCCTGTAATGGGGTATATTAAGTATTAACCCAGAACTGAATGTTAGTAGCTGTTAGCAATCCTTGCACTTTAAAAATCATGAGAATCAGGTGGGACCGAAATTCTCCGTTGAAGCCCTTCCGGGATATTCAGGGGTTTAAAAGTAGAGAGAGGATTACCATCACACATGCGCGGCGTTCCTCCATAGTTGAAAGAAGGAGGATAAACGTGGGCAGCATCTTAGAATGTAAGTAGTGCATATTTTTAGAGAGATAATGTAGGTGATTTTAGTGTGTATTTATGAGAGTCACAGTTTAAATATTGTTTTATAATTAATTTGTAGGATAAAGGTCTCCTGATGAAAATATGTTTTGAAACGCCATAGAGGCGCCAGAGTTGAGCGTCGAGACCCGAGACCCTGGAGATTAAAGTTATAAATTAATACTTCTTAGTATACTACAGTTTACCTGGGAATCACTTTGAAGATTAGAAAGAGTTGCACATTGAATATTGAATGATATGTTCCTTTGAAGAAAAACCTGGGATATACTGTGGTTTCAACACACGTTGATGAAATTTTAGAATTAAGAGAAAACCTAATAAAGCTATTTCTTACATAAGTTACCTTTTGGACGTATCATTTTTTTTTGAAGAGGAGAAAGAAAGACAATCGCAGAACTCAACAGAGATTTCCAACGTGCAGCAAGACAGGACAAGGAAAAGTACTACAATGACACTTGCAAGGAAATAGAAGCAGAAACTATTAGAGGAAGAACAAGATCGGCTTTCCTAAAGCTACGAGAGTTAAAGAAAAAGTTCCAGCCTCGAATTGGAATGTTACAAGATGCTCAAGGTTCTATGTTGAATGATGCTGAGAAGATCAAGAAAATGTGGAAGGAATATACAGAGTTTTTATATGATAAAGATCAAGTGGACCAACAGCCGTTTCAACCTGTACCTTATGATCGGGAACCATTGGTGATTAAAGAAGAAGTTGAAGCAGCATTGAAAGCCTTATCAAAGAACAAAGCACCAGGCATTGATAGCATTCCCATAGAAGTATTGCAGCAATATGATGCAGCTGTTACCATACTTACAAGGCTCTGCCAAGAAATATGGACGACAACATCATGGCCAACTGACTAGAAAAGATCTGTGTTTATACCAATACTAAAGAAAGGTGATCCAACTGACTGTGGAAATTATCGCACAATCGCTCTGATCCCACATGCCAGCAAGATTCTACTGAAGATTATTCAAAAGAGACTACAACCATACCTGGAACAAGAACTACCTGAAGTGCAAGCAGGGTTCAGGAAAGGGCGAGGAACGAGACACATCACTGCGGATGTGAGATGGATCCTTGAAAAGACTAAAGAATACCAAAAGGATATCTATTTGTGCTTTATCGACTATAGCAAGGCTTTTGACTGTGTAAACCATGAGAAACTCTGGGCTACATTAAGAAGCATGGGTATACCAGAACACCTGATCGTTCTCTTGCGCAATCTGTACATTGATCAAGAAGCAACAGTTCGAATGGAACAAGGAGAAACAGAATGGTTTACAATAAGCAAAGGTGTAAGACAAGGCTGCATACTTTGCCCCTACCTGTTTAATTTATATGCAGAACAAATCATCAGAGAAGCAGGATTGTATGAAGACAACAGAGGTGTGAAGATTGGTGGAAGACTCATCAACAACCTTCATTATGCTGATGATACTACATTACTGGCTGAAAGTGAAGATGATCTGAAACATTTGCTTCTCACACTCAAAGAACATAGTCTCAAAATGGACCTGCACCTTAATGTAAAGAAGACAAAGATCATGACAACTGGCATAATCAACAGGTTCATCGTTGAAGGAGAAGAAATTGAAATTGTGAACAACTTTAACCTACTTGGATCAACTATCAATAAAGAAGCAACAAGCAGTCAAGAAATCAGATGACACATTGCTCTTGGCAGAATGGCTATGAAAGACCTAGATAAGATTCTCAAGAGCAGAGATGTCTCTCTCCGTACAAAGATTCGACTTGTTCAGGCGCCATGGTATTTTCAATAACATCATACGGATGTGAAAGCTGGACAGTGAAAAAGACAGACAGGAAGAAAATTAATGCCTTTGAATTATGGTGCTGGCGGCGAATACTGTGTATACCATGGACTGCCCGAAGAACAAACCAGTCGGTACTAGAGGAGATCAAACCTAAGCTTTCTTTAGAAGCTCAGATGACAAGACTTCGACTTTCATACTTTGGACACATCATGCGAAGAGAGAGATCATTAGAGAAAGACATCATGCTTGGCAAGATAGAAGGTCAACACAAAAGAGGAAGGCCAGCAATGAGATGGATCGATACAATAAGAGCAGCTACGGGTACCAGTCTGTCAACAATGAGCCGCCTGACGGAAGACCGAACACAAATTAGGATAGCTATCCAGAGGGTCGCCATGAGTCGACTCCGGCTCGACGGCACTTAACAACAACAACAACATTATTGTAGGTGGGGGAAAGTTGAGAAAATGAAGCTTGTACCACAGTCGTACAATGGACAGAGTCCAATTTTCTGATGTTATTTGTTGCCATCTTTTGGCAAAATAGCATAGTCTTCCTGGAATGGTTAAGGGTTCTGGACCTTTCAGGGACAGAATGACTAAGTTCTCTAGGTAGAAGTCAAAGACCCTGAGGGGGCTGGGTCTGTTGGGCCGGTTGAGCTCTTTTGAGCTTGCGGCTTTCTTTGCTGTCTGTTCTGTTGTTGCCCCTTCTGGGGAACATGAAGCGGACAGTGGCTTTGATGGGTGTAAGATGGGTAAAGCTTCTTTTTCCTACTGAAAAAGGGTTTTTTGAATGTTTTCTTCATTGCTGGGTTGGCTGTAGACTTTGATAGTCTGTTCAAGGTAGTATTTTCAGATTCAAGCTGATTAGCCTTGTCCTGCCAGTCCTTGTCAAAGAGATTTTCTCCTGTACAAGGAATGTTTCCCAGCTTTTCTTGCACCCACTGTTCTAAGTCTGATGCTTGAAGCCAAGCAATACGACGTGCTCCTATGGATATAGCAGAGGTTCTGCTAATGCAGTCAAAGCAATCAAAGGTAGCACGGTTCATGAATTTAGAGACATTCTGGGCGTGCTTGACCAGAATAAGGTAATCTGCTCTTTTTAACTCAGAGACACAAGGGCTAATGAGCTCTAAGTCTTTTGTGACTTCTTCCAGGAACATTCTCATATAAAGAATGTAGGAACTGATCCTGGCTGATAGCATGGAGGATTGAAAGCATCAATGCCCAAAGGCATCGAGTGTCCTTGATTCCCCATCTGGAGGATTTGAAGAATGTGTTTTAGCACTCTTGATTCTTCGCATGGCCGATTCCACTACCATTGAATGCTGTGGTAACTGAGATTTTTGAAAACCAGGACAACTTGGCACTCAGTACATAGTGTCAAGGCGTCAGGAATGTGAAGATATCGTTAAAGGTGTTTCATGTAAACCACACTGATGTTGAATAGCGCGGTATAAAAGAAAATGTATGTAAATAAATAAATAAAAGGAGTTTCCCACATTCTCAATATCAGATCATGTAAGATTTTGTGAATGGGAAGCATAGCTGCCTCCTTGGGAGCCATAGGGTATTGTAAAATTCTTAACTCTTCTGCCCTAGGTTCCTTTTCTGGAATCACAGTGATTGCAAGACCTTTTGCTAAATCACGTATGAAATCCTGGAAGGACATATCTTCTGGAGGAGACATCCTGCTTTGAGGAGAAGGAGTTGAATTCTCTAGTAGGTTCGCTCTGGTACCGGTAGAATCGTCAGAGTCATCTGAATCAGAAGACTCAAAGGCACTCTGTACTGGGTGCTCCCGTAACGCATGGTATCGGTACCGCTCAAAGTCGGTACCGTAATGTCTCAGTTCCTGATCCCCGATACCGACTCAAGGCTCGGCATGGGGGGAAGCAGTCCTGTTGAAGCAGGTACTGTCGGTACAGATACCTGTTGAACCGTCTGTAGCGGTCTTAGCGGTATCGAAGCTGCTAAGAGGGACACTAGACTGCGTTCAATAGTGAGGATTCTCTTATCCATCGCTCCTGCCGATGCCTGGGTGTCGGTAATGGTGGAAGAGGCTACGACCCCAGAACATGGCACCAGTAGTTCTGCAGAGGTGGAAGCCTCTGGAACATCCTGGAGCCCCGTTAACGCTTTGGAGCCAGAAGACTCCCGCCGGGGCTGTTTTGCCGGTGAACTATTCTCAAGGGCAACACCAGTGGCATCTCGATACTTTGAAGGAGATTTACCCTTCGAGGACCGGCCAGTCTTAGAAGACTTAAGTTTAGTTACCTGAGATCCATGGGAGGAAGATGAAGCCCTGGAAGACGTCGATGCAAGTGACATCGTATCCGCGACAAAAAGGGTACCGAGTTTTGCAGCTCTATTCTGCAGGCCCCTTTTGGTCATCCTTGTGCAGGAGAGACACTCCGTTGGACAATGTTCAGGACCTAAACATTTTAGACACCAATCATGGGTGTCGGTGACGGAAATGGTACCGCCACACTCTGAGCATTTTTTGAAACCACTAGCTAGTTTCTCCATGCTTGAAGAAAAGTAGGCCTAGTGCCCAAAATGGCGCCTAGCACCAGAAACAGGGGAAAGACCCCTAAAGAAAATACAAGGGGTTTTTTTTAAAGAAAGAAGAAGAAGAACCAGTGGTATCGGCAGGCGTCGAATGAAGGCAGACGCGACCACAAAAAACAAAGAATAAAAGGACATTTTCTGTGGTGACAGGGTATACGTCCTGTCAGCTCCGCGGAAAACGAAGAACTGAAGTGAGAAAAGTACAGAGGCGGGAAGGCAGCATGCATGCGCTGAGGGATGCTCACAAAAGCGTTCCTATTGGACGCTGGGGAGCGTTCCTGCATGGGCTCCGTCGGTACCAACGATACCCATATGTGAAGACTATATTCCTGCTTGTTCCTGGAGATATAACAGTGTGATTCGCTTGTCATGTTGATATATATAGCTTGCTAGGGGCTCATCCAGATTAGGTTGGTGATCAATGAACGCAAACAGATCAAGTCCTGAACCATGCTTATCACCAGCAGCTCAGTGCCTTGTTCAGAGTTCCCACCTGAGTAGGTCTCTGGTACTGGGCCTCAAATTGCCCCGTTCCAGTCAACTGCGATCCTCAAAGGAGCCTGTCATCAAACAAGGCACCTGCAGCAACGATGTGATAAATGTGGCTATCACTCTGTTGTGATGTCTTAATGCACTGACAATTCGACACATGCAGGCCGCTCCCCAATGTCTGGTGGAGCACATGCGTGTGTGCGCGGGTAGGCCTCTTCCCCGAGAGTTTATTTTCACTTTGTTATAGCATTTCTAAGCTTCCGAGTATAATCTTACTGCATTGAAAGCTGCTTCAATAACAAATGGAGAATGTCCCTTGTTTGCTTCAGCTGCTAATCACTTACTCAGCTCAGACAACTGTACTCTCAGCTAAGCAAAAGCTTGTCTTGGTTCTCCATTGTATAGGCGTGGAAAAGGGTAAGCCACCCAAACCCCACCTCACGAACTCTAACCACGCTGTACAGTGTTCATGCTCTCAAAACAAAACAAAACATTGCTGCTCATCAGCCACCTCCGTGCCGGTAGGAGCGACTCTCTCCACTACTGGCGTGTGCCCTGTCCAATGGTAACTCTTTCACTTAGCCTTTCATGTGAGGCCCCCTATGCTCCACCATGATCTCTCCTCGCCAACTTTGCTTAGTCTCAGCCTGTCCTCAGAAGCTCTTTCAGTTAGCCACGGCCTATCCTCAGATGCCCTTTGGCTCAGGATATGTAATAGTCCTTCTTCAAGACAAACACAAAACTATTAAGTGTGTTTTACTGTAACTGCTTAGATGATGTGCTGATAGGTGGAATAAATGTATAAATCATAGGTTCCCAAACATTTTTGCCCCGTAGATCACTTGCCGATTTTTTTGTTTTCCGTAGACCCCCCTGCCTGCCTATTACTGAATTTTCCTAAACTTATTAACTTCAAATGTGTTTTTGGCAGCTGACACAGTGCTGCTCACTTTGATAGGGTTTTTTGTAGAGTGGACAATTGCAAAAAAAGAAAAACATGTACAATTTTTATTCATACCTTTATTGAAAAGACACAAAATGCAAGTAAATATTTGGAAATGAAACGAAACAAATCAGAACCTAGTAAATTTCTTACATAAAATGAATACTAAAATAATGCTGTTAATGAGAGGGATGAACCTGATGCTCTGATAGCAATTGTTCAATATTTGGCTTCAAATTAGTGAGGTATAGTCTTAAATCTCCACGTCCAGTGATTTGCAATCAATTTCTTTTTTCATAAGAAGATTGGCAACTGCGCTAAAACCCCTTTCCATGAGGTATGAAGATGGAAAAGCTATCAAAAACTTTCTTTCAATAGTCCGTAATGCAGGATAAGCAACATGTATATCTTTCTGAAGTCAGAACTGCTGATACCCCTTTCTGAACTGCACCTTAAGTTCTTCGTTAGTGCTTATTCCGATTAGTTCTTCCTTGTAATATGACATCCGATTCTTCAATGTCAACGTATGGATTGATAATCCACTGTGGGATTTCCATAGTCAAAACATCCTCAAACCTGGTTTTAAAGTCTGTGTGAAGGACATTTAAATGTTGAACGTAGACCAAAATGTCATCATCCTGGACGTTTGTCAATGACAAGTTGGGTAACTGGGAAAATTCTCTCCATCCAATGCTTTGCTTCATTAGATTCATTCTGGCAAGAAAAGCTGCAATGATGGACTTTGTTTTTATTAAATTCAGGCTGTCACCTTGTAACTGCAAATTAACCTCATTAAATTTAGTAAACAAATCTGTTAAATAAGCAATGTCTGGTTTCCATTTGATTAAATTTTCTTTCAAAATGGGATGTTCAGCATCCAAAAACTCTAAAACGGTCTCAGAAAGTAGAAAAAAAATCTTGTCAAACATAAGCCTTTCGAGAGCCAGCGTACTTCAGTATGAAGGAGTAATCGATGAAAGTCCTCGTCATTTTCTTCACACAACTGTGCAAATAACCTAGAATTCAACGCGTTGCTATGGATCTTTTCACTGCGCTTATGATGAATTGAAGAGATTGATGCAGTCTGGTACTCAGATTTTTAGCTACTAAATGTTGTCGATGAATGACGCAGTGAATTGCAAACACTCCGGGTACATTTTGTTTTAAATGGCTTATAAAACCACGATAGCGCCCAAACATGGCTGGTGCTCCATCTGCTGCTGCCGATATTATATTTGATAAAGGGATTGCTTTTTCCATGAAATAATCTTTCAAAACATTGAATATTGATTTGCCTTTAGTGTCTATTGTCAAAGTTCTTGCAAAGAGCAGTTCTTCATGGATCAAATCAATGCGCTCGGAGCTCAGTCCATACATAGCCAAAATTGCAAACCTCTCCTACTCCACTGGAACTTTCCCAGTTGCTCTCAAGCAGACTTCAATACGTCCCCTATTAAAGAACAACCAGATCGACCCTAAGAAGGAAGAATCATACCGTCCAATCTCCAGCATCCCGCTTCTTGCCAAAATTCTGGAGAAAGAGACACAACGCCAAATTCAGCAATATATTGACACATCTTCCCCTCTAGATCCGTGCCAACATGGATTTAGGGAAATGCATGGAGTCGAGACTCTCATGACC
This sequence comes from Ichthyophis bannanicus, assembly GCA_033557465.1. Lineage (NCBI taxonomy): Eukaryota > Metazoa > Chordata > Amphibia > Gymnophiona > Ichthyophiidae > Ichthyophis > Ichthyophis bannanicus. Next base: position 40,420,702 of record CM066046.1, read on the forward strand.
TCATTAATCAATACGCTCATCTGTGGGATCAATAACATAAGATCAGGCGTCGCAATGATCTTCCTCGATATATCCGCTGCATTTGATTCGGTAGACCATAAGATTCTACTATCGCGACTCTACGAAAAGGGCATACAAGGCCTAGCATGGAACTGGTGTAAATCATACCTCGAAGATCGTTGGCAACATGTTCGCATCGACTCCAAAACATCAGAACCATTCCTCCAAACGCAAGGGGTTCCACAAGGCTCTTCTCTATCGGCGCTCCTCTTCAATATATATATGCAGCCAATTTGCCAAATCACCAAATCATTTAATGTTTCCTGCCTCATTTACGCTGACGACGTGCTTATTTTCACCCCGATTGATATAACGAGTCCAAATTACACCAACTTAACCAACTGTTTCAATGCAATAGCAGACTGGCTTTTAGATCAAAACATGCGAATCAACTTCAAAAAGACTGAAGTTTTAATGGTCACAAGAAACAAGCTCTTCTCCCCCCCTGCATACCTCAAGGTACGGGACGCTGAGCTCCCAATCAAGAATACAATCTGTTACCTAGGTGTGATCCTTGATCAACGACTGGATTTTACCTCTCACATAAAAAGCACGGTAAAAACTATTTACTTCAAGATAAAAACATTACGCCACCTAAGACCCATGCTAGAATACAACGACTTCCGCTCAATATTCCAAGCAATAGTCACTCCACACTTTGACTATGCGAATATTGTATTACATGGTCTTCCAAAGAACACCATTAACCCCCTGCAACTAGCAATGAATGCTGCGGCCCGCATCCTAGTTGGAGCATCAAAGAGAGACCATATCACGCCAATCCTTAGGGACCTTCACTGGCTCCCTATAGAATGTAGAATTAGCTATAAAGCTCTCCTCATCACACTGAAGGCCTTAAATAAATTATAATCAGTCTAACTCCCAAGACAAGATCCAGGAGACCACTCGCTGAAAATACCCTAGTCATTCCCAGTGAATCCACAAATTGGTCCCAATCAACGATTAACAGAGCATTTAAATCTTATGCGCCTAGATGCTGGAATAAACTTCATCCAGATATCAGAGCAATACGAGACATGAAGCAGTTCAGGAAGGCTATCAAGCACTACCTATTCACTGAGTACTTCCAGCCACCGTAATGCTATCTAATATGTCATAACACAGATTCATAGGCATAACCACTCCATAAGACATACCTTCTAGAACTAAGAAATTTTGATGTAATTACTCTGTACACTAAAATCTCGCTGCTAGTTGATTTTATGTAAATAGTTCAATCGTTATTGTAGATAGTTACCCTTGTTACCCAAGTTTTTTGCCCTGTTATCTGTAACTCATACGTGTTTTCAAATGTACTGAGATTGTTTTGTTCCATGTAAACTGCGCTGATGCTGAATAGCGCGGTATATAAGAAACTTTAAATAAATAAATAAATACTACTGCCATGCATTTCGTGAATACTCTTGGTGCCGAAGCCAGACCAAAGGGAAGAACTCTGTATTGGAAATGTTTTCCCTTGAAAAGGAATCGTAAGAATTTCCTGTGATCTGGATGGATCAGAATGTGAGTATATGCATCCTTTAGATCTAGAGAACAAAGCCAATCCTGACTTTGAAGGTATGACAGAAGAGTTCCCAGAGAAATCATTTTGAACTTTTCTCGGAACAGATATTTGTTCAATTCTCTGAGGTCTAGAATGGGTCTGTGTCCTCCTGTTTTCTTTGGAATAAGAAAATAGGGGGCGTAGAACCCTGCATCCTGCTTAAGAATGGGCACCTCCTCTATTGCTCCTTGAGCAAGGAGTGTTGAGACCTCTTGTTCCAGTAGATTGCCTGTAGAGGTTTGGGAATTGAACTGTCTTACGATTGTAGGAGGGGGCATACTGTGAAAATGAAGCTTGTACCCCTCTCCCTCAATGGACAGAGTCCAGTTTTCTGTTGTTATTTGGTGCCATCTGTTGGCAAAATGACACAACCTGCCTGCAATGTTTAGGGGTTCTGTCTCTTTGAAGGAGTCAAAGCCCTTGAGGGGGCTGGACCTGTTTTGCTGGTTGAGCTCTAAGGCCTTTTGGCTTCTTTTGTCTGGATTGTTGTTGTTGACCCTTCTGAGCAACTTGACCCTGAACTTGCCCTTGCTGGGTATAGGATGGATAAAACTTCCTCTTTTTGCTGAAAAAGGGTTTTTTATAGGGTTTCTTTTTGGCTGGAGTGGCTGTAGATTTTGACAATCTGTCTAAAGTGAGATTGTCAGTATCTATCTCATTAGCCTTCTCCTGCCAATTCTTGCCAAAGAGGTTTTCTCCTGTGCAAGGGATGTTTCCCAATTTATCCTGTACCCAAATCTCCAAGTCTGATGCCTGAAGTCAGGCAATCCGACGTGCACCAATGGCAATAGCAGAGGTTCTGCAGATGCATTCAAAGCAGTCAAAGGCTGCACAGTTTATAAACTTGGAGACATCCTGAGCATGCTTGACCAGCGTAGAGAAAGTCCTGTCGTTTGTCCTCAGGGAGAAGGGGGCTCATAAGCTCCAAATCTCCTGTGACCTCTTTGAGGAACATTCCCATATATAAAATATATGAGCTGATCCTAGCTGAAAGCATGGAAATCTGAAAGGTTTGATGCCCAAAAGCGTCAGGAGTCCTACATTCACGACCTGGAGGATTGGATGCATGTCTCTTTGCACTTTTCATCCTACGCATGGCTGACTCCACTACCATTGAATGGTGTGGCAGCAGAGTCTTTTGAAAACCAGGACATGGTGGAACTCGATACATGGTATTGAGTTTCCTAGAATGAGGAGATGTGGTCAAAGGTGTCTCCCACATTCTGAGCATCAAATCATGAAGAATTTCATGAATGGGCAGAGTGGCTGCTTCCCTGGGAGCCTTAGGGTATTGGAGAATTTCCAATTCCTTTGCTCTAGGTTCTTTTTCAGGAGCTACCGTGATTGAAAGGCCTTGGGCCACATCACGAATAAAATCCTGAAAAGACATGTCTTCTGGAGGAGTCATTCTGCATTGGGGAGAAGAGGAGTCTTCCGGGAGAAACACTCTGGTACCGGCAGAATTATCAGAGTCATCGGAATTGGAGGATTCGAAGTATCTCTGATCCCGATGTTCATGCAAAGCGCGGTCTCGGTATTGATGGAAGTCGGTACCAAATTGGTCCGGTACCGATCTGTCGATGCCAGAAAAAGTCTGCATGGGAAGGATTCCCACTGGGGTCGGTGCTAGTACTGGTATCTGTACTGGTGTTGGTACCGGTGTCGGTACCAGTGCCCGTTGAACCACTGGTGTCAACAGTACCGCAGCTGTAAGGAGAGCTGCAAGACTGCGTTCGATAGCGAGGAATCTCTGGTCTATCGACGTTGCCAATGCCTGGGTATCGGTACCAGTAAAAGCGGCCAGAACCCCTGAGCATGGCACCAGTAGTTCTGCTGAGGCTGAAGCCTCGAGAACATCCTGGAACCCCGTTAATGCTTTGGAGGCCGAATTCTCCCACCGGGGCTGTTTTGCCGGTGTAGTTTCCTCAAGTGCAATACCAACGGCCTCTCGATGCTTTGAAGGAGAGCTACCCTTTGAGGACCGGCTCTTATGTTTAGTTACCTGAGATCCATGAGAGGAAGACGAGGCTCTTGAAGACATCAATGCAATGGACCTGGTATCCGAAGAAAAGATGGTACCGAGCTTTGCAGCTCGGTTCTGTCTTCCTCTTTTAGTCATCCCCATACAGGAGGAACACTCAGATGGAGAATGGTCAGGGCCAAAACATTTTAGACACCAGTCATGGTTGTCGTTGATGGAGATGGTACCGCCACATTTAGTACATTTTTTAAAACCACTAGCTGGTTTTTCCATCTTTTGGGAAAAATGGGGCCTAATGCCCAAAATGGCGCCTAGCACCAAAAGAAAATGTTTCTGAAGAGAAACAGTTCAAAAAAAAAAAAAAAATTTTTTTTTTTTAAAGAAGAAAGAAATAACCGGCGGTACCGGTAGGTGTCGTGCGGAGGCAGACGCGACCACAAGAAAACAAGTTTAAAGAAGAAATTTTCTGCGGTGACAGGGTATATGTCCTGTCGGCTCTGCGGAAAACGAAGAACTGAAGAGGGACAGTTGGGAAGGCAGCGCAAATGTGCTGAGGGATGTTCCCAAAAGTGTTCCTATTGGACGCTGGGGAGCGTTCCCGCGCAGGCTCTGTCGGTACCGACGATACCCATATGTGAAGACTACATTCCTGCTTGTTCCTGGAGATACCATTATTAAAGAGGACCCAGGATATCCACTGCTTGGCCCAATATAAGCATTGTGGAACCTGTGTCTTTAGGGAAACTGCTTGGTACTTGTGACCTAGATTGGCCACTGTTGGAAACAGGATATTGGGCTTGATGGACCTTGGTCTGACCCAGTATGGCATATCTTATTTCTTAAGTTGATCTGGTTAGAGGAATGAACTGTGACACAGTGCCCAGTGGGAACAACATTTGGCTCGGGTAGACCCAGCAACCTCACTCCCTTTTCTTGTCTGTTGTTTGTTCTATTGTTTGGCATAAAGCTGAGGTCTTGTTTATCTCACACAAAATCTTTCTGTGACTTACTGCGAACATGCTAGCTCTGAGTTATGTGTGGGTTAAGTTACGCCTGCCACTGTTACAGCACCCATTTTATACATGTCAAAATACACATGGCTTTGGCTGCTAACTAGCTTTGTACATTCATTCAAAATTTACTATTAACTAAATTTGCCATGTTCTTTTTTCTTATTAGTGCGAGCCATCATTGCCTCTTTTCAAATTATATTGTTGCTGCTTACATCTGTGATATAGTAGCACTTTGGTTACCTCCTAAGGCCCTTTTGAACTTTCACTCTGCGTTCTGTCACACACACCTTGTTACAAGCTCCTTGTCTTATTCCATGCACTGGCCCAGGTGTCCCTATATTACCCACTGGCTTCTACTTTTGTCACTTTATCTAGTCTATCCTTTTCTGTAATCTGTCCTTGGTCCCTCTCTTTATTGCTCCAGAGTTTTACTTTCAGAATTGCTTGCTGGGCTTTTCAGATTTTGTGCTGCTCTCTTGTTTTCCTTCTATCCCAAGCATCCATCTTCCTTCCTGTGCCATTCCTATAGGACTTTTTCTGGTCTACCCATTTCTGTTTCTTGAGGTTCTCCTTCTGAGCCAAGTGCACAGGGTTTGAAGTTTGGTCCCTTCCTCTCCCTGAGCTCCACCCAAGAACACCCTGTCTGTAGAGATCTGATTATTCTTTTATTTTCTTAGAATATACGTTTGCCCTAGAGTGATGTTTTTCTGGCAGCTTTCACTATTCTCTTGTTCCACAGTGGATGAGTCAGCACAGATTCCACGGCACTTAACAATAACAGTGAAAGTGGGGTACGTATGCTCATTCACAGTATCCAAGTACATAATCAAGCTTGGGTTAAATTACAAAATTATTGTGAAAAATTGCAAAAGGACCTTGAGAAATTGGGAGAATGGACATCCAAATGGCAGATGGAATGGAATGTGGACAAGTATAAAGTTATGGGGTCTTCAGCTGTCCTGAAAAAAGTAGCTCTTGGGTGATATCTGAAGCCAAGCAGGGTCAGGCCTGGCTAATATTTGGATGGGTGATCACCTTGGAATACCATGGGCTATATATAAACTCATTACATGGAAAAAAAGGCCTGGTAATCTACTGCCAGTCGCACCTTGCCAAAAAGACCCCAGAGCTGGCTCGCCAGAGGTCAGCACTGACTTGACAGCACATATTGCATTTTTTGCAAAGTTATGCATCTAAGAAAGAAGAAGCCAAACTATAGCTACATGATGCAAGGTTCCACATTAGGAGCCACCACCCAGGAAAATGCCACAGCTGGTGGAACAGAAGTGATTAGACATTGTTCCTGCACCTCAAGACATCTATTTGCACTGGGGTAAGGGAGTGGGGGCTAGGATAATTGTGGGAAGAAAGGGTGCTTGGGGAACATGGAAGACCAGAGCTTTTGGAAAACTGGCCAGGAATAGGGTAGGGCTGAACATCATTTTCATAGGGGGCTGAGTGAAGGAAGATTAGATAGCAGTAGGCCAGGAAACAGAAGCTATGCAATTCTATCCTGTCCCTTTTGAGTGCATTTCCTATTAGTATTTTTTATAAAATGCGATCACTTGAAATAGAGATGTAGCACAGCAGCAAAAAGTAGTACAGAAAGGATACAAATGAAGAAAGTTGAAGGGAAAGCTTACCAAGGAGCTGATTTTGATGATGGAAAAGATGCTGCTGAGGATCCCAGAGCAGATAAGTAACTCCTTTTGTTGTCTCAGATGTAGATGGATATGATGAAGCACCACGGGAAGCAAGATGCGCCGGGATTCTATGGAAAGAGGTAGACACTGAAATACTGCACAGTAAACAGAAGCTCGATGCTCTGTGAATCTCATAAGGTGAAATTAGATCTTACCTGCTAATTTTCTTCCCTTTCCTCCTGACCAGTCCAGACACATGGACTTATACTCTCACAGCAGATGGAGACTGAAAACCATAGATATGATGGTTTCACTCTATATAGGGTACTGTGCAGCTCACAGCCAACTAGTATTTTTATAATAAAGAAAATAACAAAAATGGCCCCATCAACCTAATCAAGAGGACAAGGAACCAAACAAAAACATAGCCTCAAGGAACCTCTATTAGACACTTACCCAAAGCTAAAACTCGAGCTGCACACTCCCATCCCAACTCTAACACCAACCCATCGGGTCTACACACTATCTGTCAGGACTCCAGGGTGGGTTCTGGACTGGTCTAGAGGAACTCATGGGAAGAAAATTAGCAGGTATGATCTAACTTTTCCTTCCTCATCATCCATCCAGACCATTCCAGACATGTGGGAAGTACCAAGCAGAATTACCCAGGGAGAGACCTCGTCACCCCAGTTTCCAAAACTCTAGCTCCAAAAGGAGGCAGCTTGCTGGGCCTGAACATCCAACTGATAGTGGTGTGCAAAAGAATGCAAACACATCCAAATAGTCAGCCTGCAGATGTCCTGTGGGGGCATCAAGCCATGTTCCTTACAGGATGAAGCCTGAGCTCTTATCAGCTGTGCTGTAAGTCCTATAGGCACCTGTCATCCCTGCAAGAGATACATAGAATTTATGGCCTCTTTCACCCAATGAGCTTTTGAGGCCTTGGATACTGCCTCGCCTTTCCTGGCACCAGAAAAGAGCACAAAACAATGGTCTGATCGATGAAACTTTAAATTCTTCAGAGATAATACTTCAAAGCTCTCTGCACATTTAAGTGATGTAAGGTACCCCGAGAGCCACTGCCACTATCTGGATCTGAAAGAAAAATTGGCAGGACAAAGATTGATTCACATGAAAATGAGAGACAACCTTAAGCAGAAAGGATGGCACTAGTCAAGCACAACCTTGTCCTTAGTAAACACTAAAAAGGGCTCCCAACACAACAAGGCATGCAACTCAAAACACTCATCTTATGGAACCGAAGGGCACCAAAAACACCACTTTCCAAATCAAATCTTTCAAGATTGCTAACCACAATGGCTCAAAAGAGGCCTTCACAAGAGCTGAAACAACCAAGTTCAGATCCCCAAGAGGGTACTACTGATCTCATTGGAGGTCACAAGTGTTTCACCCCCATTAGGAACTGGCCAACATCTGGAGGAGTTGCCAGGGAATAACACTGAACTAATCCCCCCGTAACAGGAAATCACTGCGTTTGCACTTGCAAGGAGCTGAAGGGCAATTCTTTTTCGAAGCCCTCTTGAAGAAAGGCCAGCATCCCTGGCAAAGAGGTTCTCAGTGCCTCCAAATGCTGAGCCTCACACCAGGCTTCTAAAATTAACTACATATGGACATAAGGCAAGGAAGCAGACTTCTTTTGTGCCAGCAATAGAGTGGAAAATCCTCCTCCAGAGTACGCCTTCAAGAATCGTGCCCTCTCAAGAGACAGGCCATAAGTGAGAAGCGATCCATGTCTTCTATCAGAATCAGATTCTGCCTGAGAAGACCATTCCCCCTGTGAAGGATCATCTGTTCCTCCATTTGAAGCCTTGGGTGCTGATTGTAGTACTCTGCCCACCAAGGGTCATGTGAGAAAAACATACAGAAGACCCCAACTGGCTAGGGCCGCACCAGCATGTCTATGACATCCAATCTCTGCTCTCTTCTGCAGCTGAAGAATCAGATTACTTTTGCATTCTCTACGGTTGCCATAAGGTCCACAATTAGGACCCCCAATGACTTATGATGTGCTCAAAGGCTATCTCCACCAGACACCACTTCCCTGGATCCAAGGTCTGTCTGCTCAGGAAGTCTGCTTGAACACTCTCTATCCTGACTACATGAACCAAGGAGAGAGAATTCAGATGCTCCTCAGCCCAAGTCAACAGCAGAGCAACCTTCTCCACTACCTACCAACTTCTTATGCTGCCCAGATGATTCACTTAGGCTACGGCTGTCACAATGTCCAAGAGAATCCTTACTGCATGCCTTGCAACTTGGGCAAGAAGGCTAGTACTTCTAACTGAATGGCCCTGGCCTCCAGGACGTTAGTCAAATAGCTTGCAACTTTCCGGGCAGACTGCTCCTGGGTAATCCTGCCCAGGCAGTGTGCTCAACTGCTCAGGCTGGTGTCCATAGTCACTAAGATCCATTCTAGAGTCTCAAACTCCATCCTGCACCTCATGTTGTCCAGTACTAACCACCAAGCAAAGCTGTTCCTTGCAGGCCCCCTGAGTGGTAGAATCATCTCAAGGTCCTGGTATTGGGACATCCAGAGATTCAATAAGCCTTTCTGCAATAGATGTGCCTGAACTCATGAGACCAGGTCAAGCACCACTGACATTGACCCCCATACTTGAAGATAATCCCAAGCAATGTTCCTGCTAAGCTGTGCCGAGTCCTCCACTGGCATTCCTGCCAGTGGGGGGAGGTGCAAAGCGATCGTGAACATCAACACGAGGGCCTGCTGATGCGATCTAAATGTGATCACTTTGCACTCCCCCCCACTGGCAGAAATGCCGGCAGAGGACTTAGCGTAGCTTAGTGGGAACACTGATCCCAAGCACCAACCACCACCCCCAAAATCAGTGATTGCAGCTTCAGGATCCTCTCAATCAAAAACACCTTCCCGAACTGAATGTCTAATCGGGCCCCTAGATACACTGGATTGCTCTTGGCCGCACTGATGAACCAATGTTGTTGTTACATAAATCTGGTCACCATGATCATCGCCATTTCACTATCCTGGTACAACTTTGCTCAGATTAGCAGTCATCCAGGTATGAAAGGATCAGAACCCCCTGTTTTCTCGGTACTGTGGCTTCCACTACCATCACCTCTGGGTCCGGGAGGATTGTTGCCAACCCAAATGACAGAGTCCATAACTGGTAGTATCTGTCCAAAACCGCAAACTGGAGGAACCTTTGGTGTTCCTGCCGAACTGGAATGTGCAGGTATACCTCTGTGAAGTCCAGGAAAGTAAAAAATATCCACCTCCCTCTCACAGCCACTATTATAGAGTGCAGAGTGTCCATGTGAAACCAGGGCACCAGCAACAATTTGATGTCGTGCTTGAGGTCATGAATAGGGCAAAAGGTACTCTCCTTTTCCTGGGCACCATGAAATGGAATAGCTGTTTAAGCCCCGTTCCTCCTGAGGCACTGGTACCACTGTGCACAAATCTAGCAGTTGGTCTAAAGTAGGCTGAACGGCCCTAACCTTGCAAGGGGTATTGCACAAGGACTCTAGAAACAGGTCAGATAGTGAATAAGCAAACTTAAGAGCTAGCCCTTTTGAATTACTTCCAATACCCATTGGTCAGAAGTGCTTTGGACCCACTTGTCATTAAACCATGGCAGACATCTGCCGATATGCAAATTCAACAAGTGAGTCCCTGTATCTCCATCGGGTGCTGTGGGCACCAGTGGTACCCCCTTGACCCTTTCCTGACTGCCTTTATAGGCTGTAACTTGGACAGATAGCAGCTCCTCTGAAATCCCATAGAATGCCCCACCTGGAAACAACTAGCATCCTGCTGAGAACTGCCTCACCTTGTGAGGCATATCCTCTGGGAACCTAGGCACTTAGGAATGGCCCAGGCTCTTTCCTTTAAAGGGAAGCTTGCTCAATCACAACTTAAAGGCCACATCTACCGACCAATTATAGAGCCACAATAGGTGAAGCGTAGTCACCACCATGACCATGTTTTTAACTGATGCCTGAACAAAATTGTAAAGCAGAATTGGCCTCAAGCCTCCTCATTACCAAAGCATCACCTGAAGGCCCTGCTCTGAGCTCTTCTGGGAACTGCATCACCTATCGCAGACAAGCTTTAGCCACATAATCCCACAGACTGCTGCCTGTAGTGCCAGTGCAGAGATCTAAAAGAACTGCTTCAGTAGCACCTCCATATGATGATCTTGGGGATCCTTAAAAGTCATCTCACCTTCCACAGGGATGGTCACCATTTTCATTACCCCCATGACCAACACATCCACCCTAGGCAAGCACAGTTTTTTCCCTTTAGCATAGTTACTCACTTGTAGTAGGTGTTCTCTGGGAACAGCAGGAATCAGTCCTCAAATATGAGTGACATCACCGATGCAGCACACATGGGAACAAGTCCCAGCTTCCAAAGTAAGCTTTTGGAGTGTCCTCCATGCATGCATGCCAGTCTTCCTACCCGAAAGAGCCATCTTACCACAGAAGAATGACATAGCTTAATAAAGCCCAAAAACAGAAAAACAACTCCACGGGGAGAAGGGAGGGTAGTGAGGACTGATTCCTGCTGTTCCCGGAGAACACTTGCTACAAGTGAGTAACTAAGCTTTCTCCGAGACCAAACAGGAAGTCGGTCCTCACATATGGGACTCCCTTGCTACAGGCTACCGAAAAAAACCTGTAGACAGTCAAATGGGGCAACCAGAAAAAATGAACTGAGAAAACAGTGGGAAATGCTGAGGTTTCAAGAGTCAACACTAGCTTCAGGCATCAACCAATGATAGACTCTCCGGTAGCCTGGACAGATAGAAGGGCAGGAGGAAAGGAGTTGCATTAATTTCCAAAGAGGTGCTGGAGTATGGCTTGGCCAAAGGTGCTGTCACACCGGGAATTCTGATCCAGGTAATAGTGGGTTGCAAAGGTGTGGACTGAAGACCATGTAGCAGCCCTACAAATTTCCACTGTGGAGACAGAGCACAAATGAGCCACTGAGGCTGACATATCACGAACATTATGCGCTGTGATGTAACACTGCAATGTAAGTTCAGCCTGGGTATAAGCAAAAGAGATGCAATCAGCCACTCAGATGGAGAGGGTGCACTTAGAGACGGCTACCCACAGTCTGTTGGGGTCATAAGAAACAAAGAGCTGAGTGGAATGGCAATGGGACTTCGTCCATTCAAGATAAAAAGTGAGCGCTCTCTTACAGTCCAAAGTATGGAGAGAGGCCTCCACCCTGGAGGTGTGAGGCCGTTGAACAAAAGGTGGGCAGTTCCAAGACTGGTGAGGTGGAACGCAGAAACCACCTTAGGGAGAAACTTCGGATAAGTGTGTAGCACCACTCTATTCTTGTAGAACCTAGTATAAGGTGGGCAAGCTATGAGCACCTGCAGCTCACTAATTCTCCGCGCTAAAGTAAGCACTACAAAAATGACAACTTTCCAGGTGAGGAACTTGAGTGGACAGGCAGCCAGCAGCTCAAAAGGTGCTGAGAGCAGCTGAGGATGACATTGAGATCCCACATCACCAGAGGTGGTCGAACAGAGGGACAAAATAGCAGAAGGCCCCACATAAAGCGTCCTATGACTGGATGAGCAGAAAGGGGATGGTCCCCAACATTGTGGTGATATGCTGTCAGGGCACTGAGATGCACCCTGACAGATTTAGACTTCAGTCCTGAATTGGAGAGGTGAAGCAAGTCAGCATCTTCTCCACCAAGCAAGTAAAGGGATTGAGGGATTGGTCTGCACACCAGTCTGAAAATCTGCGCCACTTGAAGGCATATGCCCTCCAGGTGGAATCCTTTCGAGATACCAGGAGGATGTCCTCGACATCCACGGGCAGGATCCATTAGGGCTACCCGCTCAGCAGCCAAGCCGTGAGTGAGAGGGAGCGGAGATCGGGTGCAGGAGGATGCCCTCCTACTGCGAGAGTAGATCCAGTTCACAGCCCAGGTGAAGGGATGGTGCCCAAGACAGGTGTAGTAAGAGGGAGTGCCACTGTGGGGCAATAAGTATTAGGTAGGCCCTATCTGCCTGGATCTTGAGAAGGGTCTTGGCCACCAGGGGAGTCAATGGGTAAGCATAGAGGAGACCCTCACTCCAGTCCAGGAGAAAGGCATTGGATACCACCCGACTGGGACAGGGCATCCTGGAGCAAAACAGCGGTAGCTGAGCATTGAGAGGAGATGCCAAGAGATTCATAATAGGTGTGCCCCACATCTGAAAGATCTTACGGACCTCCTAGGAGTTGAGAGTCCACTTGTGTGGTTGCAGGACTCTGCTGAATTTGTCTGCAGAGGCATTATCCTCTCCTGGAAGATACACTGCCCGGAGGAGCATGTGGTACTTCACAGTAAACTTACAGAGGTGGACTATCTCCCAACAGAGGAGGTACGAGCCCATGCCCCCTTGCTTGTTGATATAGAACATCACTACCTGGTTGTGTCTGAATGAGAATGACCTGGCCAGCCAGCAGCATCCAGAAGACCTGCAGCGTGTTGGCACTGGCTCGGAGTTCAAGGAAGCTGATCTGGTGGGTGCTCTTGCTTTTCGACCAGAGGCCTTGCATGCAGAAGCAGCTAGATAAGCTCACCAGCTGAGCTTGGAGCTATCCGTCATCAGCACCTGTTGGTGTGGGGGCACTTGAAAGGGCAGGTCTGCCAGAAGATGCACTGACTGTTGCCACCATGGGAGGGAATCAAACAATGGTGGAGTTATGTGCACCCTGTCGGATAGATGGCCTGACGCTACTGGTGCAGAGCATCCACTGCATCTTCCGCATATGCAGGCAGGTGAACAGAGTGACATAGACTGTGGAAGCCATGTGGCCCAGGAGGCGCAACATCTGGCAAGTGAACACCATAGTGTAGCACTGGACCTGGTGCACCAGGGAGACAAGTCAGTGGGCTCGGTCTGACGGAAGATATACCCTGGGCACTGAAGTATCGAAGAGAGCCCCAGTGAACTCCAGGCACTGAGCTGGTTGCAGGTGAGACTTTGGGTAGTTGATTACAAAGCCCAGCTACTTCAAGACCATGATGGTATGCTGCGAGGCCCGGCAAACTTCATCCAAAGAACCGCCTCTCACCAACCAGTCATCCAGATAAGGAAAGACAAAGATCCCCTGCACACAGAGACAAGCAGCAATGACCATTAAGCACTTTGTGAAAACCTTGGGAGCGGACATGAGTCCGAAGGGAACAATTCTGTACTGATAGTGCCTGCTGCTGAGGATAAAGCAGAAGTATTGCTGGTGCAGAGTGTGAATGAGGAAATGGGTGTAGGCATCTTTTAGATCCAAGGAGTACAGTCAATCTCCCTGCTGGAGGTAGGGCAACAATGTTCCAAGGGACACCATCTTGAACTTTTTGACTTGGAAGCGATTTAGATTTATTTATTTATTTATTTATTAACATTTCTTATATACCGCACTATTTGACATCAGCGCGGTTTACATGGAACAGAAACATCCGACAAAATTACATATGTCTGCTCTTACAATTAACAGGAAGTAGAACCTGGATAACAGGGGAAACTATTTACATGAAGAGTGTTGCAAGAAAAGGAGACTGTTTGGTGGTTTACAGTGTTAGGGACACCTGTTGAGAGGGCTTGCCTGCCTGATTGCCACTGTTGCTGATGTTCTCGCTATTTAAGTGGGGATGAGGTTCGGTGTTGTCTGTGAAGTATTTGATGAAGAGGAAATGTTTAAGGGCCTTCCTGAACTGGCTCAGATTGGGGATTGCCCTGATGTGTGCTGGTAAGGTGTTCCACAGTCTTGGGGCACAGAGTCTGAAGGCCCTGCTAGCTGTTGTCGAGGTGCATCTTGTCATTTCTTTCGGGATTGTTAGCATGTTTGACTCTGCGGTTCTTCTTGGTCTGTTAGGTGCGATTGGTTGGATGAGTTCAGATAGGGAGGAGGAAGAGAGCCCCTTGCCAGCTTTGAAGGTCATCAGCAGTGTCTTAAAAATAATCCTGGCTTGTATGGGGAGCCAGTGTAACTGTTTCAGGAGGGGTGTTACACGGTCTCTCCTGGATGCCCCGAAAAGCACCCTCGCTGCACTGTTCATAGCAAGTTGCAGGGGGTTCAAGGTGGATTGGGGGAGCCCTTGTAGTATGGAGTTTGCGTAATCGAAATGGGGAATGATCAGGGCTTGGTAAATGGTACGGAAATCATCTGGCTCGAGTAACGGGCGTAGGTGTCTGAGGGATCTGATCTTGAAATAGATTGCTCTTACGGTGTTGATCACGAAGATCCAGAATGGGTCGAAAGCCGCCCAAATTTTTGGGGATCAGAAAGTATTGAGAGTAGAACCCCCTTTCTGTTGGAGATGGTGGAACTAGTTCCACCGCCCTGGCTTCCATAAGATTGGCTACTTCCAATTGGAAAAGTTCTCAATGGTGAGGATCCAGAGGGCATTCCCCTGGAAAGAACAGAGGAGTGGTCTGCTCGAAATCTAGGAGGTAACCTTTCTTCATGATTTGTAAAGCCCAGGTGTCGGAGATGATGCTGAGCCAATGATAGGCAAAGAACTGGAGATGCTCCCAATGTGCTGTGGAACTAGGCCTGAAAGGGAAGGAAAGGCCATGGTCCGTGAGTCAAAAGCACCCCCCCCCCCAGGTTGCAGCTGCTGTCTTTAGCCTTGGCCTACTGCTCCTGCGGAGGCACATGGTAGGAGTGATACAGGGGGATACAAACCGTAGGCCTTCTTCTTCTTCGGGTAGAAGGACTTTTTCCCTGAAACCTTCTGTCAGGAAGGTCAGCAGTCTTCCTGGAAAGTCTGGTCATGGTGAGCTGTTCAGTCTCCAACTCAGCAGCATTTTACATCATAGGTTTTTTGAAGAGGTTCTCTCCACGGCATGGGACATCAGCCAATTTGTCCTGAAACCATTGTTCCAGGTCTGAAGACTTTAGCCAAGCCAGGCGGCAGGCACCAATGCCCACTGCAGCCACTCTAGCCACAAACTTGAAGTTGTCATAGGCTGCTCGAGTCATAAATTTGAAGCACTCCTTGGTTTTTACTGACCAGGCTCTGAAAGTGCTCAATATGGTCACCAGAAAGTCCAGCCAAGAAACTGGCAAGCTCTCCTGCCTGGTCTCTCAAGTACAGCTGGTAGGCTTGTATATGGGTCACGAGCATCGAGCCCTGGTAACACTTCCTGCCAAAGTCATCCATGGTGCGGGCCTCCAGACCCGGGGGCACCGAGAAGTGCATCTTAGTGCTCTTGATGCAGTGCATGGCTGACTCCACCACTATGGAGTTATGAGGCAATTATGTTTTTTCAAAGCCCGAGGTCTTGCGGACTTAATACATCGAATCAAGCTGCCTGCTCACTGTCAGCACCATAAGCGGGGCCTCCCACATCCTCAAAAGAAGCTGCTCCAAAATGGGGTGGGTGAACAGGGACCGTGATGGCCTACTTTGGCGGAGTGTGATATTGGAGGATCTCAAACCACAGTTCAAGGCTCCTCTTCTGCCTCCAGGGTAAAAGGCAAGGCCTTTCCCATATCCCTCATGAATTCCAGGAAGGAAAGATCCTTGGGAGGGGACCTCTGATGCTCCAGAGGAGGGATCCAAGGGCATATCTCGGTGCCTCGCTGTCTCCCAAGACTCATCCTCAGACTCCCAATCGGAGTCACTGAGGAACTCGAAGTACCAGTACCAACGGGATCGAGGACTCAGTCAATGATGGGAAGGAGTCCTCAGTTCTCGAAGTACGGAACTGGAGGCACCGGAGGATATGGGCTCCACAGACTGGGATCGGGAGGAGTCTTGGGACCCTGAGGAAATCACAAAGGTTTCAAGGATAGGTTGCACCTCAGCCGGTGAAGCTTCCACTGTGGACGAGGCCATCACTGGCACCGAGGAACCAAAGTTACTTGGTGCTCAGTGAGGGAGGAGGGTGTTGCATCATAAAGGCAGCAAGGCTGTGCTTGAGAGCTAGCATCCAATCTGCAAGTAGGGTGGGCTCCGCAGCTGCCGGTGTCGGCATGGCACTGGCAAAGTCAATGCTGGTTTCATCAGCGGGGACTCCACGAGGGTTTATAGCTTGGAGGGCTACTCCCGGCCTTCGTCCTCAGAGTCGCATCGCAGGCTCTGATGCCCAGGGGTTTTACCTCTAGGGTCGGCATTGCCCCTCAACACGACTCAGATGGAGTCCTTTCCTTCTGGGGGCGCTCCTCATCGAAGGAGAGCCACCATTCTGATGTCCCATGACCCCGAGGCCACCCGGTCCCCTTATGGAGCCCGTGCTTCAGAAGGGGCAGATGCCAGGAATGGTGTCGAGGCTTTGGAACTGAACAATGATTCCCACTGCTCTTCTTGGTTCTTGAGCCCCTTGTGCATCATCAGCAAGCAGAGAATGCAAATAGAAGGCTCATGGTCAGCCTCAAGGCACTGAAGGCACAAACTGTGTCGATCAGACAACAAGATTGTCTGGCCACACTGAGTGCACTTCTTAAAGCCACCGATTTAATTTGACACAGCTGGGAAGACTCCAATGTCCACATCAACCAGAGGGAGGAGGGAGGGCACACGAGAAAAACTCACACACTGAAAAAGAAAAAAGCCCTGATGAAAAAACGTGGTGCTAAGGCACTGACGGTCATCAAGATCAAAGAAGGTGGGAAAGGCGATGTGGATCGAGAGAAATACGGTACCGGAACGGCAAAAACAGACGGTAAAAAAGACAACTTATCTCCGGGATTTAGAAAGACATTCAAAGGGCTCCGCGGAAAAAAGAAGACTGGGGTAAGATGGCTCCTTCAGCCAGGAAGACCGGTACACATGCGTGGAGGACACTCCAAAGGCTTCCTTTGGAAGCTGGGAAGTGTTCCTACATGGCCTCCATCGGTGACATCACCCATATGTGAGGACTGACTTCTTGCTTGGTTCCAGAGAATTTTAAGTACCAGAAGCTATAATCATGACATAGATGTAGCCACCTTCAAGCTAGCATTCAGCATGTCCCGTTCTGCAGCCAAAATGTCCTTAATCGCTCTATGAACTGGGAATGCCAGAGCGGGGTTCTTGATGCCCTCCAAAAGAGGGTCATCTTCACCCAGCACCTTGGGTGGCTTACAATCAAACAACCTTGGGACCTTGGAAATTATAAAAGCTCTGCTCATTCCTCCTGAAAATTCTTACAATGGTCAAATTCTCCCCAGGAGGATCCCCCCTTTCCTCTATAGGTTCTATGAATGGGTCCATGTCCAGCTCCACCTTCCTCCTTAAAGATCAACAGGAACCCCAATGAGTCCTTAGAAGCAAACCTGAGTTTCTCACCCAGCACCATAAATGCCTTTCTTCACTGCAGGACTGGTGCCACACAGCCTCATTAGCCCAAAGTCTCAGCAACCTTATTTCAAACAGAATGCTCTATGTAAAAGTAACAAATTCCAGAAAAAAGGGCCTTCCCAGATCCATCCCTTCAGGGGCTGGCATCTGCTGCTACCTTTCTCTGCTATAGCTGGCACCAATATTGGATGAAGGGACCTCCATAATCACCTGAAGCCAGGGAGACCAAAACAGCATCTTCTCCCGGCACACTCGCAACCTCTGCTTCAGTTAACAGAGCCCTGGGAGACTGCCTGCCTAAAGAGCCAGAATCTAGTGTTTTCCACAGCTGACTGCTTAACCGAGACACCTGGTTCTTAGAATCTAAGGCACAGGCCGACTGAAAATTGTCAGCACAAATGTGGCATTCCCCCTTCCCCCCAACAAGCTGAACTTACTGGGTGCCACAGGCCTCACAGCGCTTCTCACCTTCATCTGTCATGTTGAGAATGAAGCCTGCTGTCTACACTGCTGAGCCTTGCTTCTGCCGCTGCAAGCTTAACTTTTGGGGATTCTATGCCTGCCTTCTACCTTCCTTGTAGCAGCTGTGAGGCTCACTGCTGCTGACACACTACGTTTGGCTGATTTTTATTTTTTTCTCTGGCAAACCCCAGCTCTAGGGAAGGCTCCCTTGCCCCCTCCCAGGAAACGGGGAGAAGGAAAGGGAACTTGCAGGTGACATTCACAAAAGCCTGGAGGGAAGGGGAAGGAGGGAGGATCCAGACCAACCAGGTGTAGCACCCCTAAGTACCTTAAGCCAGCCTCATTCTGCCCCAGCCCTCTTGCTTAGGGCCCCCCCCCCCACCAATCCTTGCCTTTCCCCACCAGAGTCAGCTATCTAGACATTTAAATATATATCCCAGAACAGCCGCTTGCTTTTTTTGTTTTTGGATGAACCAGAGTTGCAAAAAACTTCATTTACCATTTGTGGAGACTCAGAAATACTGATTGGCTGTGAGCTGCACATTATTCTCTATAGCAGGCATGTCCAACTTCGAACAGGTCGTGATCTACTTTTTCTGGCCAAAAGTGCCGGTGATCTACCACCATGAAAATTAAGTTTCAAATTAGTTTCAATTTAAATTCTAACCCAATAAAGTTGGAGGATTCCCCTCCGCATTTTTAATGAACCTTCTGTCATTTACTTGGATGTGATCAGCAGTTAAGCAAATTAAACAAAAACAAAACAGAGACGAAGATCCAGTAAGAACTGCGAGGGGAAATGGAAAGTACATTTTTTCTTAAAGTTTTATTGAGTAATAACTTTCTTTATCTTTTATTGAGTAATCTGTGTTAAATTTAGGTCAAGTATTGATCCAGGCTGATCTTGCACAATCTTTAATATTTCGCTCTTGCTCATTAGTGAGACGTCTGAGCCTACATTTCATCCACCAGCTTTTTGAAGTTGGGTGAATATTGCGAGAGGGCCAGTCTCAGGGAATCCTGGAGATGTTCATCTATCATGTTGGAATGTTGTGTACTCTGTCATTTTCAGATGGGAAAATGCAGATTCACACAAATAAGTTGAACCGAAACAGGAGTGTACAGCTTCACTGCATCTTCTCAAGTTGAGAAATTTGTCTCTAGGCACTAGCTTCCAAAACGATTCTTGCTCAACACGGGTCTTGAGAAAAATGTCATTTTTAAGGGTTAATATTTCATTTTCAAGAGATGGCTAGTTCAATGAGTAATTTGTACTGATAGCAGCTGCAGTTTCTTCAATGTCCACATCTACTTTGAATGGGTATGACAAGTACTCCACAACTGTTCCAATTTTTTGGAAGTCACAGAATCTATTTTCGAATTCCTGGATAACAGAACAGATTTCTGTCACATATTTCTCGTTCTGAAAAACAAAATTTGGATATTGTCCCAGATGGTCCTGCGTATTAGGAAAATGATCAAAAGTGTTGTTTGCAAGGTCAGTCATCATTAGCTCAAATTTGCTCGTGTAGGATGAAACTGTACTCATCATCTCGCCAATGCATTTGTTTTTACCTTGTAGTTCAAGGTTCATATCACTTAATTCACCTGTAAAGTCAGCGAGAAATGCCAGATCACATAACCACTCATCTTTCAACTCTGCTTGGTCATCTCCCCTCTCCTTCAAAAAACTTCTTATTTCATTCAGCAAATCACGAAATCTTTGCAGAAATTTGTGCCTACTTAGCCACCTTACATCTGTGTGCAAAATGATTTCCGTGGCCCCTTCATCAAGAGTAAGATTGAAAAGCCGTCTTTGAAGTGATCTTCCATAAACTGAATTTACAGTTTTGAAAGTGATGTCCATGACAATCTTTGTATTGAGTCTCTTGCTTGCCAAAACTTGCTGGTGAATGATGCAGTGGTAAGAAAGGAAATCTGGGAAGTCGTCATGCTGTCTACAGAGGGCTATGAAACCGTTAACCTCACCTGTCATTGCTTTTGCTCCATCAGTAGTGATGGAAACAAGTCTATGCAATGGAAGATTATACTTTGTCACAAAAGAATGGAAAGAACTGAATATTTCCTGACCGGTAGTTCTCCCTTTTAAAGAAATCATTCCAAGTAGGTCTTCTTTAACACTGAAGTCTTCAAAAACCATCCGGATAAAGCCTAGTAACTGGGTTATGTCTCTTATGTCTGTAGATTCATCCAGTTGGAGTGAGAAAGCAACACAATTTGAAACATCCTCCAACAATTGTTCAGTTGTGTCTCCACACATCTTTTCTATTCGCCGCACAATGGTATTTCTTGACAATTGTACATCTTGAATAGCAGCTATGATCACTTTCTTATTTTTAAATCCTTCAAAAAGATTGTCAGCTGCTTCAAGAAAACAATCTTTAACAAATTCCCCTTCAGTGAAAGGTTTGCATTTCTTTGCGATCAGGTTGCTGACCTTGAAGCATGCTATGGTTGCATTGACCAAATGTGACCTTGGCTTCGCCATCAACTGTTGCTGAGTAGCCAATTTCGATTTAAGTTCTTTGAGCTTCAGTTTATGAATTTCATTTTTGGGTGGAAAATCAGCATCAAACTTATTGCTATGCAGAGCCTTATGATGACTTCCAGATTACCCTTTTTGGGCAAGGATACTGGGGCGTTACAAATTAGACAACACCACTTGTCTTTCACCATGATGAAGTAGTAGTCCTTCCCATTCATCACGAAAGTGGTAGGTTTTGCTCTTCTTTGGAACACTCATTTTCGTTATACTCGGGTAGCTGGATGTAAGAAGGCCAAGTCTGCTAAGTTAGTATAAACACTGGCTGAATCTGGTCCAAAACTGTCACTGTCCCAAAGTATTAAAGTTCAACAGGAACTGAAGACCTCTGGATGATGTGCAATACAGGGATTGGAGATGCCAAAACCACACATGCAGTTCTAAAAGTAAACATAAGAATTCATCATACTGGCACCAATAATCAAATACCACCAAACAATCATCAAAAAAACTCAAACACCGGTCCAGCAAACCAGATAAAATCAAATACCGCCAAACAAGTTCAAATACCACCACAGGCGATTTAATAAATTCTGCACACAGTGCAGAATCAACACAAAGGCTACGCAAAATAAAATTGCAGAGGCAAGCAAAAGTCACAGTGGTTTGAACCAATTCAAAAGCAAGGCATAGGCAAGTTAGAACAAAATTGGAAAAGCCCGCCAAAATCACCAAATTCTTGACACTTTGTTTTGTCTGCCCGAAAACGTTTAATGAAAGCGAATTATAAAGTGACCAACGACCAGCACACGACACAACTAATATGGTGAGTGTATTTAGGTAAAGCCCAGGCGAATGGATATCTCCCGGTATATAACACATTTCTAAGGGGTGTTTGGGCGGGGGCAGGAATGGGTGATTCTGAGAGGCAGGAGACCAGGTATGATGCCGGACCTGTGGCGTCTCGTTGCGGGGCGCGGGTGGCAGCCCCCTGGGGCACCCACAAACTATTGGCACGAAAACAACAAGTGCCCCCAATACACCCGCAGGCAAGATTCCCGCAGGCAGGGAAAAAAGACAGGCAAAGGATCAGCAGCGGCGGCAAGCCCTCGGCAGACGACCTGCTGGCACAAGCTCTCTCCTAGCAACGGGGCGAGCTGGAGCCAAGTGGGGCTGGCGATCTACCTCTGACTCCTCTGCGATCTACAGGTAGATCGCAATCTACCTGTTGGACATGCTTGCTCTATAGGATGACATCATCTTATCAGTGGTTCTTAGTCTCCATCTGCTGGTAAAAGATCATACATCCATGTGTCTGGACTGGTTTGAAGAGATGGTGAGGAATGAATTGTTTTTGTCCTGCTACTTTCCTTCTCTTTCTGGGCTTCAGTTAGAAAAGGGGCTGGAATCTGGTATCACCAACTTTACTTTGCAATCAACTGGGGATGTTTCCCATGTTGCACAAAACCTCCCAACTCACTTAGCCAAATCATTGCTAGGGGCCATGTATTAGGGCTCCTTCCAGAACATGGAATCATAATCTCAAGTCTGACTACTAGGTGTCATTATTATACAATGGCTGGGACTCCCTCACACTATAGGTTGTGAATCCTATCTCTGCAGCCTCCCCAGGAATGGCTGGCCCAGAGAAAGGAACATCGGAGCCAAACATGGAACTTAGATCCTTGCATGGAAGTGAGCAGCACTGCTAGTGAGCCTGCACAGAATGTCATGCTCCTAAATACTGTAAATGTACAGATACTTGTAATGGTTACCCATTACAAGCAGAATCAAATATAAAATCATCCTCAGCATGCACAAGATTATAAACAAATACTATAGTCAGATCCAATAAAAGAGTGAACTACTATCAAACTCTAAACTGTGAAAAATCCACTACACACCTTTTTTTCTTCAACCTAAATATATTTTTTTAAATTTTACCACCGGTCTCAGATAAACGATACTTGTTCTTAACACCTTTATATGGGTACTTGATTCACCCAATACAGTGCTCGTTCACATCAATGACCGGAGGTTATATTTTGAGAAATTTTTTTGTGCTTTTCTATATAATCTTCCTTTTTAAAAAATCTTTAAAATAGAACAAACACCATTCTACTTATCTTAGGCAGAACGATGCTTTATCAATGCCCCTTCAGCGCTCGATGAAATTGAAAACCCCAACGCCTCAATGGTCCAAGCGCTCTAGCGTTTCTCCTGTTGGGTTTGTCAAGGGGATATTGACAGTGTTTTTCACCAGGGCTATTTAACATTTCCAATATACTTCAAACTTTAATTCTGTCCAAAAAACTTTTTGAAAGCAAACCAGTAGTCTTTTCTTCTTTGCTAGTCTTTCTTGTTGTTAGCCGTTGTATTCTGGATTAATGGTCTTTCTCACGATTCCCTCCACGCGGATTTAAAGGCACATGATCTATCACAGTCCATTGAAGATCCCCAAAAGAATGTTGAAATGACATGCAATGAGCCACTATCGGAGCTGCATCTATCTGTTGCCGTAATCTCGAAGCATGTTCAGTCAATCTTCTTTTAATGGGGCGAATAGTCCTGCCCACATAGATTAAATCACAAGGGCACAATAACAAATATACTACATAAGAAGAAAGGCATGAGGTATCCCATCGGCGTTGATATTGCCGAGACGTCCTGGGATGACTCCATTGTATACCCGACAAGGTCGGCTCGGCTGCCTCGATCTTTTCTGATACAATTGGTAGAGTTGGTTTTGACCAGGAATTATTTTTTGTCTGATGGGATTTTTTACCAGCAGATTTCTGGCATTGCCATGGGGGCGACAGTTGCACCTTCGATAGCTACCCTGTATATGGGCAAAATGGAATCGGATGTAATTGTAAATGTTGAGGGTTTTTCGAATGTGATGTTGTGGAAACGTTTCCTTGATGATATTTTTTTCATCTGGACATCCGACTTGTCTTCCTTACGCCACTTTATTACACGTCTCAATTCCATACGGAATAATATAAAATTTACTGAAAAGATTAGCACTAACTACTATTGAGTTTTTGGATATGCAGCTTTCTATCACGGCAGGTCGATTAACTACCACCTTATATCGTAAGCCAGGCCAAAGAAATAGTTTGCTACATTTTCGGAGCTACCATCCTGGCCCCTTGTGATGGCGCTTGCCTTTTGGGCAATTTTTGAGACTACGAAGAGTGTGTGAAACAAAGGATGATTTTAGACGGCAAGCGTCTAATCTGTGTATCCGTCTTTTTGAAAGGGGTTATCCTCAAGCGGTTATTTATAAAGCCTATCGGAGAGCTTCTCATATTCATAGAGAGTGGTTGATTGACCCGCAATATAAAAATATGGAGTCTTCATCAGATTCAGTGATCACTGGGGTTTTACCCTATACTGAACGGAGTGCGGAAGTGTTAAAAATTTTACGTAAACATTGGTCTATATTACAATTACATCAGTGTTTTCAACCCCCTCTCCGTATTGCCTTTTCTAGGGGTCAGTCGTTGGGGGATCGTTTGGTAAAGACTTCTTTGGCTCTTGATAGGGTTCAATATCAACAACCAGAGTTTGGTCATACCCCTTGTCAAAACTGTAGTTTTTGTGCAACGACCTTGTCGGGTATACAATGGAGTCAATCCCAGGACGTCTCGGCAATACCAACGCCGATGGGATACCTCATGCCTTTCTTCTTATGTAGTATATTTGTTATTGTGCCCTTGTGATTTAATCTATGTGGGCAGGATTATTCGCCCCATTAAAAGAAGATTGACTGAACGTGCTTCGAGATTACGGCAACAGATAGATGCAGCTCCGATAGTGGCTCATTGCATGTCATTTCAACATTCTTTTGGGGATCTTCAATGGACTGTGAAAGATCATGTGCCTTTAAATCCGCGTGGAGGGAACCGTGAGAAACAGTTGCAGTGGATTGAGCAAAAATTGATTTTTTCTTTGAACACGGTACATCCTGATGGTCTTAACCGCGAAAATGATTGGCTCAGTGTCTTTTAATGTGTTGGATAATGTTGCCATCTCCTGAACCAATTAGATGAGGGATTCCCGTGTTGGTGGGTGTTCCCTTTTTCTATTGGTGGGTTCCCATATTTAACTTGCTTTCATTCAGCCTGGGTAACGTCTTCGTCCCGAGCCGCTTTTGGACGGCGTCTTTCAACATTATTGCCGACTGGAGAAATTATTGAAGAGCACTTGATACAGAGTTCATTACCCGAAACGTGCGCATCGTGCTGCTGGATGTTTGAGAGCAATACATGTGGATTGGAACTTTAAAGACGAATACAAGGAGTTTTTTTTAAGATAAGTGGTTTATTGCCATACATGGTGAAGCTTTATGAATAAAAGCAGCGTGCTGTCTGGTGGGGGTGATGTTTCCATATCAACCTTCCTACAGCTAGCTTCGACAAAAAAAAGTAAAGTTAAGTGGGGATTTTTTCTGATGAACTTTATCTGTTTGGTTTAGTGAATATACCACGACTTCTCGCCTCAAAGGTTTGGTCCGGTTGGAACCATGTCTGTCTGACCGCAGGGGAATTCTCAGGTGCCGCCGGTCTCATTGTATCGGAAAGGGTTCCGCCTTGCCTCGGCAGGCCACTGGGTTCAGCTGGCCAACACCTCAGAACCCGAGGGGAGTCCAGGATCCAACCCAAGAACTGGTTTGGTATCAGGAACTGGATCCAGTGAGTAGATATTTTCTTGTTTAAAAGTCAGTGCAGCCTGGGAAAAAGGCTTGCATAAGTATGCGCAAAACTGATTTGGTATAGACTAACTGGGAAAATCTCGCATAAGTATGCGCGAGACAAGAGAGCCCGATCACCTCTCATAAGGGTGGTCCTAGCACGCTCCGCATAAATGAAAGCGGAAGCCGAAGCCATCGACCCTTCTTGTTTGAAATAGTCAGTCAGAAAACCTGGGCACTTGAAAAATGATTTTTGTGATAATATGATTGCCTGTGTGATTGAGAGGTCTTGAAATACAGACCGAGCGAGAGTGGACTTCTGAGTAGCGCAGTTCCTGGCCAGGCGACTGCACCCAGGTCGCGAAAAGGAGGAAGCGTTTGGTGTTTGTCTGTCCTTACTATGTGTTTTCTGTATTTGATGTCTGTTGAAACCGCGAGTTTCTCTTCTGGTATAAATGTGAGATTATTCTGTTGGGTAATTTGTGGAACAGTTTACCAATTAAGAAATAGTATTAAGAAGACAGGAGTCACGTTTAAATCAAGAAGCTGTCTCACTCATTCCTGTTTTTTCCTTCTGCACAGCCTGAAACTGGCTAGCGGAGAGAGAAGGGGCGTGTCTGGAGAAAGGAATGTGAAGTGTCTTTTAATCCTGTGAAGGCTTAATCTCAACACTCTGCAGCTGGGTTAATTTGTGCTTATTTCAGGAAAATTGTACCTGTTTTATTCAATATGTTTTAATAGTGATGTTCCTTCTGCTATGGTCATGTATTATATATCATTTAATAAGAATGTTTAGTCAGGATTGTGGATCCTGACAGTTTTGGGCTTAGCCTGGAAAGTTCTTATTAACCCCTTTCGAGTTCCTGTACTTGTACGGACCAAGTGAAAAGGATTTCTGTAAAGCTATAGGTATAATGCATTTGTGGGCTTAGCCTTGTCTTGTGTTTTTATGATCAAATCTTTAGTAAGCACTGTAATGGTTTAAATAGGAAATGATAGAAAAATTCAGGAAACTGCTTTTGTTTTCCCTTTGCCCTACGAAGTAGAGGTTAAGAACCATGACAGGACTATGAAGCATCCCGAGCCAGTAGTACCAGATCGTGACTTGAAAGTGATTTAAATCCTGAGTGAATAAGGAGTTCATCGTGCTTGAATTCTAGTTCCTGATATACTGCGGCAAGCACCTCATAGAAGACATACTTATTGTTAATAAAAAAAAAAAAAAAGGGTGTATATGTATTCCAGATATCCACCCACTTTATGAAAGAGTATCCGGAATGTCTTTTGAATATGTGCTTCCTAAACTGTAAGGTTTAAAGTAATTTCTTTTGCAGAGACATGCTGATTACGGCTGGCAGTTAGTTTTCATGCCAAGTAATTTTATTCCAGTCATACGTAACAGATATGTGGCCATCATGTTAGGAGCCATAGTTCTTTCTGTTGGGATTGTTGTTATAACATGTTGCAAAATAATAGTTTTATATTTTAAGGACTTTATCTAAATTGTTCTTATTTAGAATGAGCACACACATCCATTATGCTTAGTCCACAGGAAAATGCAGCCTGACTGGGGGGGGGGGGTCAGAGTCCACGCAGATTTTGTTGAAATGTATGACTAGGAATTTTAGCAAGGGCTTTGCTGGAGACTACAGACTTAAAATGTCTCCGTCCCTATTAGAAATGCTCTGTGAAAGGGGGTGGCCAGTGTTAGCTACTTCATGGCCCCGTAGTTTCCCATGTTCATCAGATTGTACAGAAAATGTTCCCTGATCAGTTCCCCTACATAGACTCCTGGTTGAATGTTTGTGAGGAAAAAAAAAAAAACCCTGCCCGTTTATTATCTTTATAGGCCAGTTCCCTCAGCTCTGCCACCACCCCGGGCAGAGCCTAGGGCAGGGGGGGACACCTCCCTGCAAATGTACCCCAAGTAGTTCACCAGCCACCTCCGCAGCAGGAGGACGTGCACCCCCTCTTGACCGAAAGCCCCGGCACAGTTTAAAGTACTCCGGAGTGGGCCACAGTCCACCGATGTCACTACAAGCAGGGATTCATTTTCCAGTTCAGGGTCACTCACAGCCAGCGCCCGAGAACATGAAGTGGAACCCAGACAGTCCCGATTGACGTATGCCTTCAGAAGTACAACTACCAGTAAAAGGGAGGGTCACGTTATCCCATTGTGCCAGGTCCAGGGCCTACCCACCCTTAATACTGAAAGTCAGCTGACCAGCCTTGTTTATGTGCCTTTTTCCACCACTGATTTACTGAGCTGAAAGATGCATTATGCCTCCTACACTGAGAAGCCTTAGGATTTGATTGAACTAATGAACAGTATTATGCAGACCCATCAGCTTTGATAACCCCAAGTGGGATCCAAATAGTGCAGGCAGCCCTCACTATATACCCCATGCGATCCAGCAGCCCAGGAGAATTTGTGTATGGTAGATGCAGTTTTTGTCAGTCAGTCAGTCCCAGAGAGATATAAAACGGAAATTACAGAAAATGAATGGATTTGCGGGTATGAATACAGCACAGTTAATGGAAGTTGCTCAGAAAGTTTTTGTGAATTGTGAAAATGAATGTGACAGAGAAAGTGAACATAAGATGAAGAAGAAAACAGATCTTCTTGCTGATACTTTAGTTGAATGATGTGGAGGAGGTTTTCCTAATTGAAGGAGCAGAGGAAGTGGAAGGGTTCGTGAAAATGATCGTCCCCCACTGGGTGCGAATCAGTGCGCCCATTGCAGAGAAGAAGGACACTAGAGAAGTGAATGCCCATATCTTGACTCTACCCCCAGGAGGGGAGGAGGGAGTACTTGATTTTAGAGTCATGAAAGAATAAACTGAGCACAGTGTTCCAGCAAGAGAGGGAAGCAGCTATAGAGTGAGTGGCAGCCGAAGAGGGCTACAGCATGGATGAAGACTAGGCCAGACCGGGCTCCGTTTCCCTGGGTCCCCAGGAGCCGATGGTCAGTCTGAAAATAGGGGACCAATATATGGACTTTATGGGGGATACAGGAGCAGAATACTAAAGCCAGTAGCCCCTTTGTTTTCTCGATGCATCACCATTGTCAGAGCTACTGGGGCTAAGGCCACAAAGCCTTTCCTGCAGAACCGCATGTGTGAACTAGGGGGACAGAAAATAACGCACCAGTTCCTGTATATGCCTGAATGCCCTATTCCACTTCTGGGCCGAGACATGCTTGCCAAGCTCCAGGCACAGATATCCTTTGCTTAAGGGGGAGAAATGCAAATGACTGTGAACCCAAAGCCTGCTGGATTGATGGTGCTAACTGTTCCCCGAGAAGAAGAGTAGCGGTTCTATAGTGCATCTCCAATCAAGCCAGCTAGTTCCTGTATACCCACCAACCTTATAGCCCCACCTGGAGTATGGGCAGAAGATAATCCATCTGGCCTAGCGAAGAACATAGCCCCTGTCATTGTCACCCTCAAGCCAGGAGCGGAACCAGTGCATGTGAAGCAGTATCCTTTTCCTCGACCAGCTAATGAAACTATTGAAGTATGGACTTCTCAAGGAGTGCCAGTCACCTTGGAATACCCCCCTTCTCCCAGTTAAGAAACCTGGGACAGGGGATTACCGCCCAGTACAAGATCTAAGGCGGGTAAATGATGCAGTTGAAACAATACACCCTGTAGTGCCAAATCCTTATACTCTCCTGGGACTGATCCCCGCTGAGGCTACTCATTTCACCGTCCTGGACCTGAAAGATGCCTTTTTTTTCTGCATACGCCTAGCCCCCACCAGTCAACTTTTATTTGCTTTTGAATGGCAAGACCCCACAACAGGAAGGCGGGGCCAACTCACCTGGACTAGATTACTTCAAGGATTTAAGAATTCACCTACTCTCTCCAGTGCTGTTTAAAATCAGGATCTTTCAAGCTACTATGTGAACCCAGGAGAAAGGGTTCTTCTTCAGTATGTGGACAACTTGCTCATAGCCACCAACTCGGAAAGTGAATGTCTACAAGCCACCAGTGAACTCTTGCACCTTTTTAATGAGGCTGGATACAAAGTCTCAAGAGCCAAGGCGCAATTATGTCAAACAAGTTAAATACCTAGGATTCCAGTTGTCCAGCGGAATTAGATGCCTGGGACCAGAACGCAAAGAAGCTGTATGCAGTATTCCTACTCCAACCACCAGGAGGCAAGTGAGAGCCTTCTTGGGTGCCACAGAGTACTGTCGTATATACTCTCTTGTACTACCTAAGGCAATCACGAAGTGCTCTCAAGTCACCAGATCCAGAGCCTTCTCTTACTTTGCACCATCATGTTGGAATGCCCTACCAACAGGCATCAGAACCATCAGTGACCTCTCCCAATTCAGGAAGGCACTGAAGCATCACCTGTTCTTGCAGCACTACGATGTTTCAGACACCTTCTCACACCAACCTACCTCTACACCCCAGGCCAACACATTAAACTCATGCACTCCATAATCTTAACGCGCAGAGCTGCAATCTCACCTTGCTTCTCCTCTCATCAAGAAACATTAGCTGCATTTAGTTGCTTTGTACATAGTTGCTTTTTGTACATAGTTTTATTATGTTCTCTGTTTATGAAACCTGTTTAATGTATACCCAGTTCATTGTCCTGTTCATTGTAAGCACTGATCAATTTTTGTGACGTGTAGTTTCTGTTCATTGTAAACCGCACTGATGTCAAATAGCGCGGTATAAAAGAAACTGTAAATAAATAAAATAAATAAATATGGATCCCCAATTTTGTGCTGCTAGCAAAACCATTGTACCAAGCTACCAAAGGAATGGAAAAGTCTCCATTGGAATGGGGACTTGAACAGGATGTGGCCTTTCGATCTTTGAAAACCGCTCTGATGTTATCACCAGCTCTGGGTCTACCAGATGTCCAGAAAACCTTTCAGTCTCTATGTTCATGAGTCACAAGGAAATGTTCTAGGAGTGTTGACTCAATCTCTTGGATCTTGGCAACGGCCAGTAGCCTATTTGTCAAAAAAATTGGATGTAATTGCAAAAGGCTGGCCCCCTTGTTTGAGAGCTGTTGCAGCTACAGCCCTCCTAGTGAGCAAAGCAGACAAGCTCACTTTGAGACAGAATCTTCAAGTTACTGTACCACATTCTGTTCTGACCATTATCAAACACAAAGGAAACTTCTGGCTAACAAACTCACGAATGTTGAAGTATCAGAATATGTTGTGTGAAAACCCCCAGATACAATTGAAGGTCAGTCAAGCTTTGAATCCTGCTACGTTGTTACCAGTTGGTCTTGACCCCCCCTGATCATGACTGTTTAGAAACTATGGACACTATATTCTCAAGCCGCCCGGATTTGACTGATGTTCCTTTGGAGAACCCTGAACAAACTTTCTTTGTAGATGGAAGCAGTCTTGTCATCATTAATGGACATTGTTGTGCCAGATATGCAGTGGTGACCCTTGATCTGGTAGTTGAGTCCTCAGCCCTGGCCCCAGGAACTTCAGCACAGAAAGCTGAACTGATAGCTCTTGCTAGAGCACTAAAAATAGGAAAAGGGGCTCTGTCTAAATGTGTACCCAGATTCCAAGTATGCCCTTACAACCTTGCATGCACATGGGGCCCTGTACAAAGAATGAGGGTGGATAACCTCAGGAAGCAAGTCCATTAAGTATGGCCCCGAGATATTGACATTATCAGATGCATACTGCCTACAGATTTCAGAATTTAGGAAAAGTAGAATGTATGGGTAGAACCCTGAAATCTCAGTTGTCCAAACTTTGCCAAGACATTCACCTGAAGTGGCCCCAGGTTCTTCCTATAGCCCTTCTTAGGATATACTTAGCCCCTGCTAAGTCTTTAGGAGTTTCCCCCCTTTTGAGATTCTGTATGGGCGACCCCCGCCTATTGTATAGGAAATAAAGGGAGATATGGAACAGATTAGGTCTGAAATTACTAGACAAGAACTATTGGTTTTAAGTTCTGTTTTGCAGAGTCTTCATACGTGGGTACAAGACCAGCTGCCCATCCATCTAACAGAACCCCTGCATCCTCTCAAGCCTGGAGTCTCGGTGTGGATCAAAGAGTGGAGAAGGACACCGCTGACACCGCATTGGAAGGGACCTTATGTTGTCATCTTGTTAATCCCAACAGCAGTTAAAGTTGCAGAATTCGAACCCTGGATTCATCACAGTCGAATAAAGTCAGCAGCCATTGATAGCAATGTAGAAAGGAAGGCAGCTACAAAGATATTAGCTATGTGGCAATATTACCCTATACCCCAAGGTGATGCTGTTACACCAGTGTAATATATGATCTTGTGGCAGGTGCAGGCCTGTGATCCACAGTGTCTGACATAAGCAGGCAGGCCTAACTAGCTTGACCTGTAAATGAAGCCTGTGGAGAGGCCCATAGGAATTACACATCCCCCAACATGCTGCTATTGTAGGATAGAACTCTGCAAGAGTACTAAACTAACTTAGATAAGCAAAACTAACTGAGAGATGGAAAAATACAGAAAAATATGTTTAAAAGTTACTGATAAGAAAGTACATCTGCAAGGAATATAATTGGGATTGCTGACAGATGAGTTGCAGAGCCCTGCTCCCCTGCATGCACAAATTGGCTCTATGGCCTTGAGAGTATGAAAGTAACAAGTTGATGAACTGGCCATTGTAATTGGGACTAGAAGGGGGGTAAGCAGGTGCTGAGCCCACTAAAGGAACATGATTGGATAATCTTATCAGTACCGGGACCAATGGAAGGGGTACGGGAGGTACGGGAGAGTACCGGGACCAATGAAATGTTTTTCTATACCTAGAATGGAACAGAAGTCTATAAAAGTTGTTGTATTGCTAGAAAACTTTGCTCAGCCATTTTGAAATTGACTTTGCTTGAGACTTGTGCACAAATAAATGATTTGGACCTTCTGAACAGACTCCTGGTATCATTGGTTTGTCTGCGCTTTGCTGCTACAATCTAATTAATGAGTGATTTAATTCTCACCCTTTCTCACTTGCAGGTGAGAATAATCAAAGGGGGGAATGTGGCAGGCTATGGCCTATAATAGTCTGCAAATATGAAAGGCCTGTAAGTTAGGCCTGATTCCAACCCCCATTACAGCTAGAAAAGAACCAAAAAACTGTGAGAAATGAGAAAATTGTTTTAAACTGCTTAATAAGAAGTTTTACATGAATTCATAAGTCTTTCATTATTCTCTTGTGTGCAAAAGAAAGAAATGTTTCAATACATGCATTCCTGGAGCTAGGGATAACCTTGCAGTAGAGAAGTATCAAACTTAGAAACTGAACCATTGTTAGGACAGTCCTAAGGGAGGGGGCTGGTTGCTAGGCCCTGGAGGGATTTCTGATTGGACAGGTGCAGGGGGCGTTGGAGCCAATAGGAAGTTTGCATGTATCAAGCTGGAACCAATAGAAAGTTCTCATGTATCAAACTGAAAAAGAGGTATAAATGAGTATGTCTCTGTAAAAACTTTGCTCAGTTCCTTTTAAAGCTTTGACTAACTGGGCCATGTGCACAATAAATTGGCTTGGATCTTTGAACAGACTCCTGGTTTTATTTATTGCATGCTTATCAGCTGCTACACATCTAGATAGAGTAGATTTCGTTGCCGGTAGGCTCAGGTAACTAGGATCAAAGGAAATTAATACTTGAGAGGATCTTCTGTGATCTTTAATTTTCGCCAAGTAATAGACGAGCACTTGCTTGCAGTCTAGAGTGTGTAGTGCTGCTTCAGCCCGAGATGCATGTAGTCTAGGGAAGAAAATTGGGAGGATTATCAACTGGTTTAGATGAAAGGAGGAAAACAATTTTGGGAGGAAATGTGGATGGGTATGCAGAACCACCTTGTCATAGGGGGGGAATCACCACTAGAGCCTGCAGCTTGCTGATGCAGTGAGCTGAAGCGAGGGCACAATAAGGGAGATGATCTTCCAACATAGAAACTTCAGGGAAGTGGTGGCTAAAGGTTCTAATGGTGGCTTTAGAACAGGGGCCTCAAACTCCAGTCCTGGAGGGCCGCAAACCAGTCAGGTTTTCAGGGTATCATTAATGAATATGCATGAGATATATTTGCATGCACTGCCCCCATTCTATGCAAATATATCTCATGTGTATTCATTAGGGATACCCTGAAAATCTGACTGGTTTGCGGCCCTCCAGGACTGGAGTTTGAGACCCCTGCTTTAGAAGTTGCACCAGAACCACATTCAGATCCCAGGTCACAGGAGGCGGCTTAATGGGTGGCATTTGAAGGCATAAGATTGCATGGTGGAATCCTTATGAGATGTAAGGTCATCCTTGACTGCCTGTGGTAGGTAGAGGTCGACGAGCACTAGCCCTTCAACAGCCATGTTGTCAGGCATAGGGGGTGAAGATTGGGATGGAGGAGTGTCCCATGGTCCTGAGAGAGGAGGTCGGCGCCAATTTCAGGTTGAATGGCTGAGTCTGCGCAAGACGAAAAAGCAGAGGAAACCACAGTTGACGGGGGCTATGAGAATCATGGACTGCTGAAGCTTTGCTTGTGGATTCAAAACATCAAAAGAGGCCCTGGTAAGAAACATAGAAGTGTTCCAGCCTTACTTGATGAGTGTCTGGAATGCTCTCCGCTTATCCCCAGGAAGCAGGGGGGGCAAAAGTCTGCAGGCCCCTGATGACATCCATCAGGGGGGAGCGTTACCGGAGGTGCCGGAGCCTGAGAACAGCTGCGGAAGAGGAGCCCTGCAAATCCGCCCCCCGGGCCATCATAAATTTAACGGCCTGCAGAGGAGACACTGGGGAGCGTTACCAGAGGTGCCGGAGCCTGAGAACAGCTGCGGAGGAGGAGCCCTGCAGATCCGCCCCCCCGGGCCATCATAAATTCAACGGCCTGCAGAGGAGACGCCGGGGAGCGTTACCGGAGGTGCCGGAGCCTGAGAACAGCTGCGGAGGAGGAGCCCTGCAGATCCGGCCCTCCCCGAGCCGTCATAAATTCAACGGCCTGCAGAGGAGACACCAGGGAGCGTTACCTGAGGTGCCGGAGCCTGAGAACAGCTGCGGAGGAGGAGCCCTGCAGATCCGCCCCCCCGGGCTGTCAGAAATTCAATGGTCTGCAGAGAAGACGCCGGGGAGCGTTACCGGAGGTGCCGGAGCATGAGAACAGCTGCGGAGGAGGAGCCCTGCAGATCCGCCCCCGGGGCCATCATATATTCTACGGCCCACTGCGGAACACAACCCGCAGGCGCGCACCCATGGTTGCGTGCCCGAAGGGGCATGGCACGCACCTTTGGAGCCCCTTCGGAGGCCTGAGGAGGTC
Source organism: Ichthyophis bannanicus (assembly GCA_033557465.1). Taxonomy (NCBI): domain Eukaryota; kingdom Metazoa; phylum Chordata; class Amphibia; order Gymnophiona; family Ichthyophiidae; genus Ichthyophis; species Ichthyophis bannanicus. The sequence goes on from CM066046.1 coordinate 40,455,203, forward strand.
TGAGAGGTATTTGGGGCCTATATGGGTAAACAACGAAAGAACGTGTTTGCAGCTGTGGGTGATAAGGCCCCTAAAACCGTGGGGCCTATGGATTGTCATCTTCAGGCTGCCCAAGTGGAACAGTTGGAGCGCGATGTATCTTCGAGGTCCGTGAGTACTGTCTCAGACTTCTCCTCTAATGTGCTGGGGTCTGCCCTACCCAGTCAGGGAATGTTGGTAGAGAGGCTTTCTCCTTCCGTGGAAGGAAACACGTTGGGAGAACCCTCGTTGGATGGGCCAGAAAGCGTAGTTACTCACCTGTAACAGGTGTTCTCCAGGAGCAGCAGGAATCAGTCCTCACATATGGGTGACGTCGGCGCCGACGGAGCCCTCGCGGAGCAAATTTCCCCAGCTTTCAAAGAAAGCCTTTGGGAATTGCAGCGCGCATGCGCGGTCCTCTTCCCGCACAAGGGTGCCATCTTGCTCAGTCAGATGACATAGCTAAAAGACAGCAAAAAATTAGCAAAACGAAAGCATAAAACTGCAACTCCAAGGGGAGGAGGGAGGGTTGTGAGGACTGATTCCTGCTGCTCCTGGAGAACACCTGTTACAGGTGAGTAACTACGCTTTCTCCAGGACCAAGCAGGAAGTCAGTCCTCACATATGGGACTACCAAGCTTAAGGCTACCGGAGACCCTAAGCACAAAAATGAGCTCCCTCTAGCTCAGCAGCACAGAAGGAAGGAATCTTCTCTGAATATGTCTCCAACCGGTAGCCCAAAATCCGGGATGGAGGGTAGGAGTTGCCTATACCTCGAAGAGGTTACGGAGGACTGCCTGTCCGAAAGCACTGTCCCTGCGGGACTCCCTCTCCAGGCAGTAATGGGCTGCAAAAGTCTGGCTTGAAGACCAAGTAGCGGCCCGGCAGATGTCTGCCAATGGAACAGAGCGGAGGTAAGCCACTGACGTAGCCTTCGCCCGAACACGATGAGCGGTGACTCTACCTTCCAGCACGAGGCCCGCAGCCTCGTAAGCCCAAGCGATATAGTCCGCAATCCAGATGGACAGAGTACGCTTGGAGACAGGGAGCCCCAACCTGTTGGGGTCATAAGACACGAAGAGCTGAACAGCCTTTCGGTGCTCCCGCGTACGGTCAAGGTAGAAGTTCAGCGCCCTCCTACAGTATAGGGTATGCAGGACCATTTCAGCTCGAATGGAGTGAGGCCTGGGAAAGTAGGTCAGAAGTACCACCTCCTGGTTGATATGAAAAGGGGAAATCACTTTGGGAAGAAACAGGGTGAGTCCGTAGGACTACCCGGTTCTTGTAGAACCTAGTGTAAGGAGGGTCAGATACCAGGGCCTGCAGCTCACTAACGCGTCTAGCGGAAGTGAGGGCCACCAAGAACAAGGTTTTCCAGGACAGAAAACGAAGAGGACAGGTAGCCATAGGCTCAAAAGGCGGACAGGTAAGCCGCTGTAAAACCACATTGAGATCCCAGTTCGGGGCTGGCGGGCGCAAAGGTGGTTTAAGGAGAAGGAGGCCTCTGAGAAAACGAGCCACCAGAGGGTGGCTGGAAAGAGGTCTACCATCCACCGGCACGTGATGCGCAGAAATAGCACTGAGGTGGACCTTGACCGAATTGGATTTAAGGCCAAGATTAGAAAGAGAAAGCAAGTACTGCAAGACCACTGATGCCGAACAGGAGAATGGGTCCTGGGACTGCTGAGTACACCAGACGGAGAACCGACGCCACTTAAGAGCGTAGGACTTCCGGGTGGAAGGCCTCCTGGAGGCCAAGACAACCTCTTCCACATCTGGAGGCAGCTGGAGAGGAGCAAGGACTACCCTTTCAGCAGCCAGGCCATGAGATGAAGGGACCGGAGGTTGGGGTGCAGGAGCGTCCCTTGATCCTGCGAGAGGAGATCGGGCTGAAACCCCAGAGGAAGAGGGGTGTCCACCGCTAGCTGCATCAGAAGCGGGAACCAAGGTTGCCTCGGCCACCGAGGAGCCACGAGGATCAACGATGCCTTGTCTCGGAGAACTTTGAAGAGCGTCCGAGACACCAGAGGCATGGGCGGAAAGGCATACAAGAGGCCCGTGGACCATGGAATCAGAAAAGCATCCGCCGCTACCCGGAGAGGATGCGGCTGTCAAGAGCAGAATCTGGGAAGCTGCCGGTTCAGAGGACTGGCGAACAGATCCATGGTGGGGAGGCCCCACCGTAGAAAGATCCGCTGAACCACAAGCGGATCCAACCTCCACTCGTGCGGTTGGAGGACCCTGCTCAGTTTGTCTGCCAGGTAGTTTTCTTGACCTGGGAGATAGACAGCTTTGAGGACGATGTTGCGATGGATGGCCCAAGAGCAGAGCTTCTGTGCTTCCCAACAGAGAAGGAAGGAGCCGGTTCCACCTTGCTTGTTCACATAGAACATGGCAACCTGATTGTCCGTCTGGACAAGTACTGACTGGTGAGAAATCAGGTGAGAGAAGGCTTTGAGCGCTAGGCGGATGGCTCTGAGCTCCAGGAAGTTGATCTGCTGAGCGGACTCCCAAGGAGTCCAGAGACCCTGAGTACAAGTCCCATGGCAATGTGCTCCCCAACCCTGGAGAGAAGCATCGGTCGTCAGGACCTGAGAATGTGTAGGGGGCTGAAAGGTCACCCCGAGTACTAGGTTTGGCAGGTGAAGCCACCATCGCAGAGAGGAGACCAGCTGGTCGGAGATCTGTACTGAGTCCGCTAGGCTCCCAGTGGCCTGATGCCATTGTTTGCGAAGGCACCATTGAGCAGGTCGCATGTTCAGGCGGGCATAGGGGGTTACATGGACCGTGGAAGCCATATGGCCGAGCAGTCTCAGAAATTGCCTGGCCGAGACCAGGGAATTGCTGTGAAAGCGGCTGGCGAGATCCATGAGCCTTTGGGCCCTGTCTAGGGGCAGGAAGGCCCGCGCTTGAAGAGTGTCCAACCTGGCGCCGATGAATTCCAGATTTTGAGAGGGGAGCAAAGTGGACTTTGCGAAGTTTATGACAAATCTCAAGTGCTGGAGCAGAGCTACTGTGCGATGAGTAGCCAGAGTGGCTTCTTGGGCAGACTGAGCCCTTATGAGCCAGTCGTCCAGGTAGGGGAACACAAAGAGACCCTGAAGCCTCAGATAGGCCGCCACCACTGCTAGGCATTTGGTGAACACTCTGGGGGCGGAGGATAGGCCAAAGGGCAGTACTCTGTACTGGTAATGGCGTCCGTCCACCACAAACCTCAGGTATTGTCTGTGGTCTGGATGAATAAGGATATGAGTATACGCATCTTTCAGATCTAAGGAGCATAGCCAGTCTCCCTGCTGGAGGTAGGGCAGCAGGATTCCAAGGGTAAGCATTTTGAACTTTTCCCTTGCAAGGAACTTGTTGAGGTTTCGCAAGTCCAGGATGGGTCTGAGGCCTCCTGTTCGTTTTGGAACCAGAAAGTACCTGGAGTAAAACCCTCGACCCTGCAGGTGGTGGGGCACCGGTTCCACGGCCCGGTCCTGAATAAGACTTGCTAACTCCTGAAGGAGTAAGTCCCTGTGGAGAGGGAGCGTGGAAGGCTCCCCCGGAAAGTAGGAGGGAGGCACCTGGTGAAAATGAAGAAGATAGCCATTTTGAACTATCTGAAGAACCCAGGTATCTGTGGTGATGTTGGACCACCTGTGGGCAAAGTGGACCAGCCGGCCTCCTGTGCTGAGAGGAACCAGCGGAGGGGGAGAGGCTATGCTGAGAAAGTCAAAAACCCCCACCCTGCTGAGCAGGGGCCGGTGGTGCAGGCTTGGGGGCTGGTTGCCTACGGGACCCATTACCCCGTCCCTTGGCCTGCTTCCCCTGTGGGGGAGCTGGGGAGGCCTGATACTGAGGGTAGTATTTGTAGGCAGCCGCCTTCCTCGGGTAAAAGGGCTTCTTCCCCGAGGCCTTCTTCTTTTGAGAAGGGGCAGAAGTTTTCCTGGAGAGACGAGTTCCGGTGAGAGTCTCCGTCTCGATTTGTGCAGCCTTCTCATCCATGGGCTTGCCAAAGAGGTTGTCACCTCGGCAGGGGACATCGACCAACTTGTCCTGCACCCAGGGCTCGAGGTCGGATGACTGGAGCCAAGCCTGGCGGCGTCCACCGATGCCGGCAGCGGCTACTCGAGCCAAAGCCTCAAAACCATCATAGGCTGCTCGAGAAATAAATTTGGAGCACTCCCGAATACCAGTAGACAAGGATTGGAACCTCTGCAAAGGTTCATCGGAGAGAGACCAGCAGAGAACCCGGCTATTTCTTTAGCCAGGTCTCGGAGATACATGCCCATGTAGAACTGGTACGTCTGGACTCGACAAGCAAGCATAGAGCCCTGGAAACACTTCCTACCGAGGGCATCCAGGCTACGGGCTTCCCTACCAGGGGGCACCGAGGAGTGCATCTTCTGACTTTTCAGTCTATGCATGGCCGATTCCACCACCATGGAATGGTGCGGTAGTTGTGCCTTCTGGAACCCGGGGCTCTTGCCGACTCGATAAATGGAATCGACCCGCTTGCTCAATACCGGCGACGCCGCCGGGCTCTCCCACATACAGAAGAGAAGTCGTTCCAGCATGGGAGGAACCGGTACAATAAAGGCCTCCTTAGGGGGAGAGTCATATTGGAGGGCATAGAGTTCTTCGACTCGAGGCTCCTCCTCGGGATCCGCAGGGAAGGCCAAGGCCTTGGCCATATCCCTGACGAAGTCCGAGAACCAGGTATCCTCCGGGGGGGGGGGACCGTCTCCGAGGTTCGGACTCGGGGGAGTCCGATGGAACACACCGAGTCCGAAAGGAACCAGGTGACTCTTCGTCCTCAGATTCCCAGGCCGACTCCTCGGAGGAGGAGTCGACCGGCTCCGGTCGGGCGGGTACTGAAGCCATCCGCCCCGACGCCGAGGGAGTCGGCGTCGACGACCTCGGTCCCGAATGGGAAGCCGAAGGAGACCTCGACCGAGGATCGACTCGAGCCCTCATGGACTCGAGGATCGGCTCGGTCTCCGGGGTCGACTTGGAAGTTGACGTCCCGGCGGTCAGGGCAGAAGCGCCAGCGAGGCCAGTGATCAATGCCCGCTGCTGGTCCATGAAGGCAGCCAAGCTGACCTCCAAGGCCGTCAACCTGAGTCCGAGATCAGGAGACCCAGCAGCCCCCGACTCGGGCCCCGACGGTGTCGGGCCCGACGTTGGCTCCTTCGGAGGCGAGTCCACGAGGACAACAGTACTCACGTGAGCGGGCAAGTCCTCCTCGAGTCGAGGATGTTTCGACGGCCTCTCCGACTCCAAGGACCCGGGACGGGAATAGGGGCTATGCGACCTGGCCCTCGAGGAACCAGGAGCGTCCACCGAACCCGCCCTCGCGGGTTTCTTCTTCCGATGATGATCCCGGGTAGGAGACCCCCTTTCAGAGGAACTTCGACGAAGCTCAGGACCAGAGTCCCGAGACGTCGAAGCCTCTGACGAGGTCCGAGCCCGGCCGGAGTCAGAGAAGATATGCTCCCGCTGGTGCTGCCGACTCCTCAATGCTTTGGAGGACATCTTGCCGCATGGCCCGCAGATCATGGAGTTATGATCCGGGCCCAGGCAGCGGAGGCAGAAGTCGTGAGTGTCTGTAAGAGACATAAGTTTCTTACAGAGGTCACACTTTTTGAAGCCACTGGCCGCCATAGGGGGAAAAAGGGCCCCTGCGAGGTCGAATGACCGGGCAGCCAGGGAAAAGAAAAAAGCTCGAAGTCTGTCACTAAGGACAAGAAAAACCGAAAAATAACGGACGGACTCGTAACTGGCGTCGCGAGTCCGGGCGGGAAAAGAACCGGCGTCGAACCCAAGAAAAATAAAGAAAATAATGAAAAATCAACTTTTCTGCGGGGAATTCACAGGCAACGTCTGTAGGGCTCCGCGGAAAAAAGAAGACTAAGCAAGATGGCACCCTTGGGCGGGAAGAGGACCGCGCATGCGCGCTGCAATTCCCAAAGGCTTTCTTTGAAAGCTGGGGAAATTTGCTCCACGAGGGCTCCGTCGGCGCCGACGTCACCCGTATGTGAGGACTGACTTCCTGCTTGGTCCTGGAGAACTTCCTTCATTGTTGCCTGAAATGGATAAATATAAACTGTCTTCTCTTCCTTCGGTTTTGGACTTCTCTGCCCCTACTTCTACTGCTGTTCCTCCTGTGGAAGTTTCTTTGCGTGATATCTGGGAAGTTGTTGCACGTATAGAGTTATCTCTGCGTTCATCTCTTTCCCGGGTCTCACAATTTTCTAAAGATGTGGTTCAGAAGTTGGGTGCTCATGAGGAGTCTATTATCAAATGTAATTCTTGTATGAATAAAGTGGAGGGTCAAGTATCTGCGGTGCAGACTGTAGTTTCCTCTTTCATTAAAGATAGTGTTATGACTCACCACCAAATAGAGTCCCTGGAAAATAATTTACATGTATTTATTTGTTGTAAATAATTACCCCGGTTACCCAAGTTATTGTTCCTGTTATATGTAAACAAAAAACAGATAATTGTATTTTGTCTGATGTTTTCTTGTTCTATGTAAACCGCGCTGATTGTGAATAGTGCGGTATATAAAAGATGTTAAATAAATAAATGTGAAAAATTTGCGTTTTTTGAATTTTCCATGTACACATTATTTATCTCCATCTATATTAGGTATATAAGTATTTCAAGGAGATTTTATTAATTGAGGATGTTAATGCTATAAAGTTTTCCTCTATATATTATGTTCCTATATTGTCCACCTCAGATGCTTCTTCACCTATTGTAAAGGACGGTGCAAATCCTCCTTTATCTCAGTCTTTGGATATTTCTGCATTTTTGGAATCTTCTATCGATGAGATTAATCAACGTGCTACTCTGATTGTTTCCTTTGTATCTTTAATGGATAAAAATATGATTTTGAGGTTGTATTTTTCTAAGAAAAATCAGGTTTTTTGTGGTAAACCAATGCAGATCTTTCCAGATGTGTGTAGACTTACTCAGAGGCATAGAAAAGCTTTTCTTCTGTTAAAGTCCCGGGTCTTAGCAAAAGGTGCTTCTTTTTTCCTAAAATATCCATGCAAGCGTATTTTGATTTTTGAGCAGACTAAATATGTATTCATGGAATGACCAGTTGGAAGTGTTTCTGTCTTCTAAAGAACATGGATAAAGCACAGTTACTTACCTGTAACAGGTGATCTCTGGGAACAGCAGGAATAAGTCTTCACATATGGGTACGTCGGTACCGACGGAGCCTGCGCGGGAACGCTCCCCAGCTTCCCAAAAAGGAAAGCTTTTGGGAGCATCCCACAGCGCCTGCGCGCTGCCTTCCCGCCTTTCCTAACCAACTCTCCTCAGTTCGAGTTTAAAGCTGAGACAATAGAGAGAGAGGAAAGGAAAGATAGAAAAGAGATACAACTCCTAGGGGAGGTGGGTGGGTTGTGAAGACTTATTCCTGCTGTTCCCAGAGATCACCTGTTACAGGTAAGTAACTGTGCTATCTCCAGGAATAAGCAGGAATGAGTCTTCACATATGGGGACACTCTAGCTGAGCTGCCTGGGAGATCCCCAAGGATATGAGACCCTGAAAGGGGTCTGCGTCCTCCTATGGATCTCAGGCATCCATCCAGGGAAGGAGGGCAGGAGTTGTTTAAGAATGGAACAGGTGTCTGAGGACAGCCTGACCAAACAAGGCATCCCGGCGGGAATCCTTGTCCAAGCAGTAATGGGCTGTGAAGGTATGAACAGAGGTCCAGGTGGCTGCTCGACAGATCTGGTCGATGGACACAGAATTTAACAGAATTTAGATGAACCATAGAGGTGGCCATGGCCCTCACATTATGAGCTCTCCAGAGAAAGGTTCTTACTCTGGTAGGCAAAAGAAATACACTGAGCAATCCAATTGGACAGTGTTCTCTTAGAGACTGGAAGTCCCAAGTGAGAAGGATCAAAAGCAACAAAAAGCTGGGAAGACTTTCTATGTTGCTGTGTCCTATGTAAGTAAAAAGCAAGAGCTCTTTTACAATCCAGAGTATGAAGATTCCTCTCTGCACTGGATGCATGAGGGGCTGCAAAAAAGACAGGTAAATATACCTCTTGATTAAGATGAAAAGGTGAGACCACTTTAGGCATAAAGTGTGGATTCGTCCTAAGGACTACCTTGTCATGATGGAACCTTGTATAAGGTGGATTAGCCACTAAGGCCTGCAGTTCACTGATGCGGCCAGCAGAAGTGACTGCAATGAGGAAAATAACCTTCCAGGAAAGAAATTTCAAGGAGGTAGTGGCTAAGGGTTCAAAAGGTGGCTTCATAAGCTGACCAAGAACCAAATTTAAGTCCCATGCCACCGGAGGAGGCCTAATGGGAGGTTTAGTTAAAGTTAGGCCTCTCATGAATCTTGAAATAAGAGGATGAGAGGAGATAGGTTGTCCATTGATGGGCTTAAGGGATGCTGCAATAGCACTCAAATGGACTCTTACTGAATTTGTCTTAAGTCCTGCATTGGAGAGATGCAGGAGATAGTCTAACAAAGAAGTTAAAGGTAGTGCCAGAGGGTCAAGACCCTTTTCAGCACACCAAATGGAAAATCTTTTCCACTTAAAAGCATAGGAACGCCTGGTGGAAGCATGGAGGATATCCTTCACCTGCTGAGAAAGATTGAAGTCTTGAAGGTCTAGGCCTTCAGTAACCAAGCTCTGAGGTGAAGGGACTTGGGGTTTGGGTGCCACAAAGTCCCTTCCTCCTGAGACAGAAGGTCTGGAGCAGCTCCCAAGTCCAGAGAGGGGGCTTGGGAGAGATGCAGAAGCAGAGGGTACCACACTTGGCGTGGCCAGCTTGGAGCTATGAGGATCATAGATCCTCGATCCCTCTGGAGTTTGAACAGAGTCTTGGGAATCAAGGGAATGGGTGGAAAGGCATACAGGAAGCCCTGACCCCAATGAAGGAGGAAGGCATCCTTGGCCTGAACTCCCTGACACGGAATTCTGGAACAGAACCGGGGAAGTTTGGCATTCCATGGACTTGCAAAGAGGTCTATGTCCGGGGTTCCCCATTCTTGAAAGATTCTGAGTATCTGATCCATGTGCAGGGATCATTCGTGTGGAAGCAGAACTCGACTGAGTCTGTCTGCCCAAGAGTTTTGGATTCCAATATTTAGCTGATCTTATTCACTTTCACACCCCTAGACATACCCCCCGCTCATTCCATTTAAACAGTCTCACCCTTCCCCCCCTTCTGCCGCCCATCTTCAATCCACCCGCTCTTCGGCTTTTTTCTTTATAGGTCCTGCACTTTGGAACTCCCTGCCCACTTCTCTCCGCCTAGAACCCTGTCACGCAGCATTCAAACGGCAGCTAAAAACCCACCTTTTTTCCCTAGCCTTTAACCTCCCCACCTCTTCTCCTTCCTTATAGCTCTACTCTCTTCCCTCTATTGTTCCTCAGTCCACTCTGTTTTTATAAATTGTAATTTCCTTTCCTTTTCTGGCCTTGTGCCTTCCTTTTACTGGTTTTTATTTATTGTAAACCGCTCTGATTTTATTTTGAAGGGCGGTCAATCAAGTTTCAATAAACAAACATATACTGCCAGGAGATGGATTTGATGCTCTCTGGCGAAGGCCCATAATCTTAGAGCTTCGTTGCAAAGCGACAGAGAGCCAGTTCCTCCTTGCTTGTTTATGTAAAACATGGCTACCTGATTGTCCGTATGAATAAGGACTCTCTTGTAGCTGAGGAGGGTATGAAAGACCTTGAGAGCTAGAAACACTGCTCGAAGTTCCAAGTGGTTGATATGAAGAGAGGTCTCCTGTGGGGACCAAGTGCCTTGGGTGGAGAGGTCTTGTAGATGAGCTCCCCAACCTGTTTGGGAGGCAACTGTTGTGAGGGTTGCTTGGGGCAACAACTGTTGGAAGGGGGACCCCAGCAACAGATTTTGAGTGGACATCCACCATTGGAGAGACCAAAAGAGACGTTTGGAGGTTGCTATTTGGTCTGAGAGAGCTCCTGAAACTTGAGTCCACTGGGTGGACAAAGTCCATTGAGCTGCTCTCATGTGTAGGCGAGCATAGGGTACCACATGTACTGTGGAAGCCATGTGGCCTAGCAGTTGTAGCATCTCCCTGGCAGTTAAGTGGCTATTTGACTGAATCTGGGAGGCTAGCTGCACTAGACGTTGGCAACGGGCCTGAGGAAGGTAGGCCCTTGCAGTGGTGGTATCCAACCAGGCCCCTATGAATTCCAGGGACTGGGTAGGGATGAGCTGGGACTTTGGGAGGTTTACTACCAGTCCCAGATACTGCAGAATGTGCCTTGTGCGGTCCAGGGAAATCTGGGCCTCTGACTGAGATGGAGCTCGGATGAGCCAGTCGTCCAGGTATGGGAAGACAAATATTCCCAGAGTGCGTAGAAATGCAGCAACTATTGCCATGCATTTGGTGAACACTCTTGGAGCAGAGGCCAGACCAAAAGGAAGGACTCTATATTGGTAATGTTTTCCCTGGAAAAGAAAACGTAGGAATTTTCTGTGAGATGGATGGATGAGAACATGTGTGTACGCATCCTTGAGATCTAGAGAACAAAGCCAATCCTGACTTTGAAGGTATGGAAGGAGAGTGCCCAGAGAAAGTATCTTGAACTTCTCCTTGCATAGAAATTTGTTCAATTCTCTGAGATCTAGAATGGGTCTGTATCCCGTCTTCTTTGGAATGAGAAAATAGGGGGAGTAGAACCCCGACCCTTGTTGAAGAAGAGGAACCTCTTTTATTGCCCCTTGGGCAAGAAGGGTAGTTATCTCCTGACCTAAAAGGTCGAGAAGCGATGTGGGAGAATTGAAGTGTCTCACCATGGTGTGGGGAGGAAGGTCTGAGAAATGAAGTTTGTAGCCCTCTCTTATGATGGAGAGGGTCCACTGCTCTGATGTGATTTGCTCCCATCTGGGAGCAAAATGAGCTAACCTTCCTGGAATGGTGAGAGGTTCTGGCTGTGTTAAAGCTAGAAAGGCTAAATTCTCTAGCATCAAGTCAAAAACCCTGAGGGGGTTGGGACTGCTGGGTTACAGCAGCCCCTGTAGACTTAGGCCTGGCCTGCTTAGGTTGCTGACGCTTAGCGGTAAAGCGACCTGTAGAAGATTGTTGGCCAGAAGTGGAAGGAAACCTGCCCTTTTTGAAAAAAGACTTTTTAAAAGTCTTTTTCTTGGCAGGAATGGGGGTAGACCTTGAAAGTCTATCCAGAGCAGAATTCTCTGCATCCATTTGAGTGGCTTTAATTTGCCACTCTTTGCCAAACAGATTTTCACCTGCACAGGGCAGATTTCCCAAGCCATCTTGAACCCAGGGTTCTAAATCAGAAGCCTGGAGCCAAGCAATTCTGCGAGCAGCTATGGCAATGCCTGAGGCTCTACTGGCACCTTCAAAGGAGTCAATGTTTGAAAACTTGGAGATGTCCTGAGTATGCTTAAGCCACATGCGGAATTCTTCCCTTTTATCTTCTGGAATAAAAGGGAGGAAGGAGAGAGAGTGAGAGGAGTCTCCCATAAATCAATCATGTGTTCATGAAGAATCTCATGAATTGGTAAGGTGACTGCCTCTTTAGGAGTCCTAGAGTATCATAAAATATCTAATTTTTTTGCTCTAGTCTCTGATTCAGAGGTTACTGAAATACAGAGTCCTTTAGCTACTTCTCTTATGAAGTCTTGAAAGGACAAGTCCTCTGGAGGAGACATTCTTCTTTGTGGAGGAGAAGGCTCCTCAGGAAGGGCTATGGATACTTCAGGAGACTCATCTGATGTATCAGAATCATCAGAGGAATCGAAGTATCTCCTGTCAGGGTGCTCTTCTAATGCTCGAGACGCGTATCGAGTGGTATCGACATCGGGCGTCCCCGGTACCGGATCAGTACCGAGAAGTAGCCCTGGACAAGGAACCGCAGCAGTCGGTATCCTGGTTGATGTCGATGCAGTCGGTACCGGCATCGGCGCTGGTGCCGGTACCGGAGCCGATACTGACAACGGAGCTCGTTGCGGTACCGCCGGCGTCGCAGCTTGAATGAAGGCTGAAATAGCCTGCTGCATGAACAGAACATTCTGATCCATCGACGCCATGAATGCCTGGAGATCAGTACCGGTAGATTGTGCCGGTACCCCAGAGCATTCTAACAGGTGATCGGTCGAGGCCGTGCCATCGATGTCAACCTGTAACCCCATAGGAGGAGCTTTGGAAGCCGGAGCTTCCCACCGGTTTGTTTGGCTGGTGCAGGATCCTCGAGGGCAAGCCTGGAGGCATCTCGATGCTTAGAGGGAGATCTACCCTTCGAGGACCTGCTAGGTTTATGTTTGGTTACCTGAGATCCTTCAGGAGAAGAAGACCTGGAAGATGTCGATGCTACTGCCGGTGCCTCAGCGGGAAACAGCACATGGAGCTTAGCTGCTCGGTTCTGTAACCCCCGTTTAGACATTAGGGAGCAGGACGGACAATCCGGAATGGAGTGTTCAGGACCCAAACATTTAAGACACCATTCATGGGTATCTGTAACAGAAATAGTACCGCTACACTTAGTGCATTTTTTGAACCCGGAGGTTGGTTTTTCCATGAGGGAAATTTTCTTGTGGGCCCTGAGGCCTTAAGAAGAAAAATACACCAAGTGAGGAAAAAATATCGATTTTTTTTTTTTTTTTTAAAGAAAGAAAGAAAAGACCGGCGGTACCGGTCCGGAGTCGGGGAAGGCAGACACGCGACCAAAGAAATAAAATAAAATAAAGAACTTCTTCAGCGGTGACAGGGCTCAACCTGCTGGCTCCGCGGCAAAGAAGAACTGAGGAGAGTTGGTTAGGAAAGGCGGGAAGGCAGCGCGCAGGCGCTGTGGGATGCTCCCAAAAGCTTTCCTTTTTGGGAAGCTGGGGAGCGTTCCCGCGCAGGCTCCGTCGGTACCGACGTACCCATATGTGAAGACTCATTCCTGCTTGTTCCTGGAGATATATTTATTTCTCCTGTCTTAAGTAAATAGGGCTAAATATATATTTCTCAGGTCCAATTATATCTTGTTTTTCTTTGGGTGTAAGGTTTTGCTTGATATATATCTCCGTTGTGCTTCCCCTTGATGTGGACTTGATTGAAATTCCTTTTTATTTTTTGAATAAAGATATTTTTGAAATTAAAAAAAAAGAAAAAGAAACATGCCCATGTACAGCATATAAGAGTTGATTCTGGAAGCCAACATGCATGCCTGGAAACATTGACATCCAAAGGCATCGAGTGTTCTTGAGCCTCTGCCAGGAGGCATGGATGAATGGTCCTTTGAGCTCTTTATTTGGTGCATTGCCAATTCCACCACCATTGAGTGGTGGGGTAGCTGAGGTTTTTGGAAACCGTGGCACTCTGGTACTCGGTAGATGGTATTGAGTCTCTTGCTGACTGGTGAAACCGTGAGTAGGGCCTCCCACATGCGGATCATAAGATCCTGCAGGATAAGATGCACCAGTAAGGTATCCGCCTCCTTGGGTGTGGGAAGGTATTGGAATATCTCCAATTCCTCCACCCTTGGTTCCTTTTCGAAGCCCACTGTGATAGAGGGCCCTGCTGCCATGTCACGTATGAAGTCCTGAAAAGACATCTTCTGGTGGGAACTGACGCCATTCCTGAGGCGATGAAGGGATGTCGGGAAGTTCTCAGGAATCGAGTGACCTTCTGTCAGATTCTGAAGAACTTGAGTCTGGCAAGAAATCAAAGTATTGGCAGTCTTGGATTCGACCTCGATGCTTCGTGGAAGTTGAAGGTCAATGCCGATACTGTGTGATAAGGAAGCTTATCATAGTTCAGGAAGGAGCTATAATAGAGGTGAATTGGCTCTGAACAAGCAACCTGTCTTTTCTGGTAGAAATAATAAAACAGAATGCTCTCATAAAAGACTACCAGTCCCAGAATGCACCAGGTTTCCAACAGCTACTAAAAGAGCTGAAGTGGGGAAACGTGTGTTCAATCAGGAGAGCTATGAGGTAATCCCCAAGCACTCATCTCCAAGGGCAGGGCTTGATTCAGCACAGCTGCGCTGTGCTAGGGTGGAGCATCCTACCATTCAACTCCTCTTTGCTCTTCCTTCCATAAAAAAACGCCGCGCATGCGTCTACACCACCTCCCTTCTGCCTTTTAAAAGGTGAACAGATGCCCTTTCACTAAATGATGACGCAAAAAACAGATAGAGATTGTTGCTACCTCCCCTATCGTCCTGCCAGACTATTGACTATTGGCAAAGGTCGAGTGGTTTTGCCAATATATAACAGCTGACACGGGCAACGCAAAGCATACACCACATCACTCGAACCACAGTTAGTAAACTTTTTGAGAACATATGTAGTGCCATGATACGTAAATTGTGATATCACTGCTGTAATGGCACATATATTGCACTCTCCGCATTGAACATGTCCCTGTGTAGTCAATGGATCACTGGAGGCAATTGGTCGCAAAGCCGCTGGACTCAATAACTCCTTAAGATTTCGATGTCGCTGCCATACACAGCATACTTTTTTATTGCCCAGGCCAGGAATGCTCTGTAGTATGTTAGAGTGACGTTTCAAAATTTTTTGTAAAGAACCACTATCAACGGAGAATTTGGTTATTAGATTCACTTGGGAAGCATCTTGACGAAGGGGAGTAACACGGGGGAGCAAAAGCTGAGCTCTATGATTATACCGAGCACGTCATCATTTAGTGAAAGGGCATCTGTTCACCTTTTAAAAGGCAGAAGGGAGGTGGTGTAGACGCATGCGCGGCGTTTTTTCATGGAAGGAAGAGCAAAGAGGAGTTGAATGGTAGGATTGGGTTTACCCTGCAGTGTCAACATTTTTTGGTCAGAACAATACTGATTCTTTGTCATCTGTTGTTTGTTTTCAGAATTTGGAGAGCCACAGTGGCCATATGAAAAAATGAAAAATTATAGCCGCAGGGCTGTAATCTTAGCTGGCGAGCAGTGGGCATTAGATCCCCTGAAGAAACTGCTGGGTGCGGTGAAACGCACTAGCGCGCAAAGATTGGCGTCGGGATTGAAGATAAGTCTGGTTACACTGAGTACAATTTAGCCAGTGCTATATAAGATAATAAGCTGATGTGTCCTTCAGTTTCTAGCTTTCAAGAGCTTTAACAGAGTGAAGTCAGTTTGGCAATGGTTACTGAAGTAAATACATTCATTCATTTTTTAATGTGAAGATCATCAGCGTGTGGTTTTTTAAAAGCATTTTTGAAAGAACTTTATATACAGAGAAAATAATAAAATAAACACTGCCCGAGAGGCTTCATTGAAAGTTTCTATACTTTTGGGAAGATATGGTCCTTGATGCAAGAAACGGGTTAGGTTAACCACAGCAGAGGTTTACCTCCTGGGTTCCACCCGACCAGAGTCTGAGACCAGTTCCTTGTAATTAGTATTTTTTTGGCATTAGTGAAGTATGGAGTAATTTTTTGTGTATTTTAGAACCCCTGAAAGCCAAGTTCACATCAGATGCATTCATGGTGCTGCAACATCATATCCCACCTATAGGCTAATGGTTAAGTACCTGGGGGAACAAGAGGAAGTTCTTTTAGCAGTGGTGCCTAGGCTACCATTTGATTTGGTTCTAGGAAGAGACTGGCCAAGATTTAAGCAAGGTCTAGTGGAAGGACTAGGAAAGAAGGAGGGAGAAGGAATGATGGTAATAGCTCCTGGGCCTTTGTTTGGAAGTCCTCAGACCCCAGCTAAAAAGATGGTTAAGCGTCCAGAAGACCAAACTACCCCGAAGCAGACATTTGTCTTGAAGTACCATAGGGTCACAGAGAAGGCCCAAGCTCCTAAGCGGGCAACCCCTCAAGCTGCTGGGTTTGACCTGTGCAGTATAGAAAATGTGACTGTACCTAGCCAAGGGAGAGCACTGGTTGACACTGGACTCCAAGTTGAAATACCTATTGGATGCTATGGGAGAGTAGCCCCAAGGTCTGGATTAGCCCTTAAATATTTCATCGATGTGGGAGCGGGAGTGATTGATCCCGATTACAGAGGCAATCTTAAAGTTCTGTTGTTTAATTTTGGACAGAATGATTATCATGTGAAGACGGGAGACAGAATTGCCCAATTGATATGTAAGAGACTGGGTTTCCCACCTGTGGAGGAGGTCACATCCCTGTCAAATTCTGAGCATGGAACCAAAGGCTTTGGTTCTACTGAAGACAAAGGGGTTAAAAGCCTAGCTGCCACCTGTGCCCGAGAAAGGGAGGTGAATGAAGAGGAGGATTTGGGACCCCAGGTATCTGATTGTAAAGAAAAGTCAGAGCCCCAAATAGGTGAGGACCTGACATTGGTACAACAGGAAGAAATAAGGAAATTGCTTAAAGAATTCCCAGATGTGTTGACTCCCATACCTGGGGAGACACATTTGGTTGCCCATGATATAATAACTCCACCTGGGAAATTAATTTGTCAAAGGCCATACCGCTTGCCTGAAGCAAAGAGACAGGAAGTAGTGGCACAAGTCCAGGAAATGTTGGACATGGGAGTAATAGAGGAGTCGAAGAGTCCCTGGAATAGCCCCATAGTCCTGGTGCCAAAGCCTGATGGCTCTTTAAGATTTTGTATTGACTTCCGGCAGGTAAACGCAATCTCAGTTTTTGATGCATATCCAATGCCAAGAATTGAAGAGCTGTTGGACCAGCTTGGACAAGCTCAATATTTAACCACCCTTGATATGACAAAAGGCTATTGGCAAATCCCTCTAACCAGGGAGTCGAAGCCGAAGACTGCGTTCAGCACCCCCATTGGCCTTTTCCAGTTCAAGAGGATGCCTTTCGGACTGCATGGAGCGGCAGCTACCTGCCAAAGGTTAGTGGATCAGGTACTTCGACCACACCAAAATTATGCCTTTGCATATATGGATGATGTCATAATCCATAGTAACACTTGAGCAGAACATCTAAAGAGGATAAGGGCAGTCTTGTGCTCCATGAAGCAAGCGGGAATCACTTTAAACCCAAACAAGTGTGCCTTTGCAAATAGGAAGGTAAAATACCTGGGCCACCTAGTGGGAAGAGGAAAAATTAAACCTCTAATGAGCAAGGTGGATAGCATCAGGAATTTTCCCCCTCCAACAACAAAGAAACAACTGAGAAGTTTCTTAGGACTTATTGGATACTACCGCAGATTTATACCACAATTTGCAGAGAAAAGTGCAATTTTCACTGATATGCTGCGGAAGAATTGTCCAAACCAGCTAAAATGGACTCCTGAAGCTGAAAAAGCATTTTCAGTCCTAAAAGGGAAGTTGTGTACAGGACCAGTACTGAAAGGGGTGGATTTCAGGAAACCCTTCCTGGTTCAAACAGATGCATCGGATGTAGGGCTAGGAGCGGTTCTATCCCAATGTCATGAAGGGGAGGAGCATCCTGTGATGTACCTGAGCAGGAAGTTGTCACCGGATGAACAAAAGTATTCCACAATAGAAAAAGAATGTTTAGCTATAAAGTGGTCAGTGGAGGCATTAAGGTTTTACCTTACAGGGAGGAAGTTCCAATTGGTCACAGACCATGCCCCACTTAAGTGGTTGCAACAAATGAAGAACCACAATGCCAGGTTGACACGCTGGTACATGGCCTTACAGGCATTTGATTTTCAAGTGGAACATCGTGCTGGGAAGTTACACAAAAATGCGGATGCCCTTTCCCGTATTACGGACTGTAAAGAAGAAGTTTCACCAGTTACACCAGTCCGTAATAACTTAAGCAGGGGGGTATGTGATAAGGAAGCTTATCATAGTTCAGGAAGGAGCTATAATAGAGGTGAATTGGCTCTGAACAAGCAACCTGTCTTTTCTGGTAGAAATAATAAAACAGAATGTTCTCATAAAAGACTACCAGTCCCAGAATGCACCAGGTTTCCAACAGCCACTAGAAGAGCTGAAGTGGGGAAACGTGTGTTCAATCAGGAGAGCTATGAGGTAATCCCCAAGCACTCATCTCCAAGGGCAGGGCTTGATTCAGCACAGCTGCGCTGTGCTAGGGTGGAGCATCCCTCTAAACAGGTTAAAAGTAAAGCTTATTCTACACAGCAGAATCATCAGGATCATCTTCAGGATCTTCATGATCATCATCAGCAGGAGCAGAGGCAGCAGAAGCCAGAGCTCACGGACAGAGAGAGCAAGAAACACTTTGGAAGAAAGAAGAGAAAAGCATCTTGGAGGTCTAAAGGAGTCCATAGCAGTACGTGTGCTGGGAGGCATTCCAGAGGCAAGCATACTCCATTGGACTGGGGAAAGCCAGAGGAGTGGGGCTACAGAGCCAGGAATCCCCGGACGGCACCTGTGAGGGAGACGGCTGCATTTGGAAGGGGCCCTAAGACCAGTGCAAGAAGGTATGTGAAGAGAGACCCAGTGTCCAGGGATCTTGATTGGAAGGCTGGACATAAAAACTGGACTACATACTGGCCAGGATATTTGGAGAGGAACCCTAACAGCAATGGAAGCTCAGGCATGAACACTGATCTATGCCCTAGCTTTTCACTTGGAAGACAGCAGGGAAACAAGTATTGTCCTGAGAGTGCTCCATTAAGAAATTCCTCTGTGCCAATCCATGATATTGATTCTATGATAGTTGAAGAAGAGGGGGATATTGTAAATGAACAGTGTGAATACATGGATTGCTCTCTGTCTAAACCTCTGTGGTAATATACTTTTACAAAATACAACAACCATCACAAAGAAATATAAACTTGTTCTTTGATCTACTCAGAAAAGCTTTTGAGCAGGATTTGAGCCACGTTTAGAAAGTAAACCAGCCAAGAGGTTTGCAGCTGGTTAATTGTTAGCAATTGAGCCTTGCTTAATTGCCTGTGAGCTCTGAAGAGACACTTCTGGGTGTGTGTGAAAATACCAGAAGTTAGCCTTGAAAAAGAACAGTTTTTCATTATTTAGTGGGTTTTGTTTGTTTTTGAAGCACTGCTAAAAAGATATTAGCAGGAGCCCACAGGAAAGACCTTTCTGTTCCCATCAAGGTCTTTATGATTTGATTTGATTGCTTAAGAAGTTCAGTTGTTGTTTTTCCTGAATTTGTTTTTCTAAGTATAATACTGAAAGCAAATATCCTTTCTGTGCTACCAAGCAAATCTGTGTTGGGAGAAATAACCCCATAAATAAAATATTTTCTTTGCTTTACACTCGAGCAAGCACAACTAATTTATTGTGAACGGCTGATTCTGGTATGAATGGACTACATTTCCCACAATCCTTTGCAAGTCATATTAATATTTGCCTTTGCCAAGACTGTGGACATTCTCACCCAGCGCCCCCGTTTACAACTGATATTCAGAGGTATCAGAACAGAAAGCAATGGTGGTCTGAGACTGAAGGATACCGGGGGCATTGACCAATTCCAATGGAGGAATAAGCATCGGCATTGGGTGCTCAGATGATGCCGGGGACCGGCATTGGGCCTTGATATGCCTGGCTGTAGGCTGGGTGCCGAAGCCTGCACTCCTGAAACTCTTGATGTTATTGATATCGAGGCTGCCATTAGTGCTGCCAACTCTTCTCGAGAGCCAGCATCCGCTGGTGTAGGGAGATGGCCAATGTCTGGGTAGAATCATGTATGGGGCTCTGAGCCACCGTCCCAGAACATGGCACCAATAGCTTTCTGGAGATCAATGCCTTGGGAGCGTCCCAGAGCCCTACTTGTGCTTTGAAGGACAGATCCTCCCGCCGGGGCTGTTTGGCTGGCCAGACTGCATCGGAAGCATGCTTATGCTGGGACTTTTTGCCTGGCATCGGAATTGGTCTTTGAGGCTGAAGATTTGGAAGAAGTCTGAGACCCATGAGAAGAAGTTGATGCCCTCAATGAAGTGGAAGCCACTGAAACAGAGTCCAAGGGGAACAACGATCCAAATTGTCTGGCTTGGTTCTTAAGGTCTCTCTTTGTCATTTGTTGGGACAAAAGACAAGAAGAGGGTACATGTCCAGGACCCAAACATTTTAGACACCAGTCATGTTTATCAGTGGCCAAAATGGTACCGGCACACTTGGTACAGTTTTTGAAACCACTGACTGGCTTTTCCATGCCTGAAAAAGTGGTTTTCAAGATTGAAGATAAGGTTATGGAGGCCTAGAGGCCTAGTGTAGCAGTGAGAACCGCGGTGAAGGTAAACAGAACAGGGAAAAATGGAAAATAAAAAGAAGAATAGTTATCGGAACCAGTGTCAGATTCAATGGAATTGGCATCGTCAGGAAGGCAGAAGCACGATGTACCTTGAAAGGCACAAAAAAAGAGAAGTTTTTTTGGCAGTGACAGGATGATGTGTCCTACTGGCTCTGCGGAAAATGAAGAACTGAGGAGAGGAGTCGTGAAGGCACGCATGCAGGTGCAGTGGAGTGCTCCCAAAGGCTTTCCTATTGGATGCTGGGAAGCATTTCTGCATGGGCTGTGTCGGTGACGTTCACCCATATGTGAAGACTGAATTCCTGCTTGTTCCTGGAGATCATCTGTTAGTAATTTATCATCAGTAATGATAATTAAAAACTTCATATCATGATTAACTGAGCTGCCTCATGCTTAATAGAGGCAAAACCAATGGGAATTAGAGATACACAAATATATCATATTAACTGAGCTTTAAAAAGGTCATCATTTATTCTGGGAAGCTCATGATTAATCAAGATAGATCAATTTCACCTTCATCTTCACTTTATTAACTTAAATTCATTTGCAGTATCTTAAATAAATAGAGAAAGAACTGGGATCGGGGAGGGCAGGGGGTCGAACAGGGTGGCTGGCCCTCACATAACCTTGAAAGGAGAGTCAAGCCACCCTCCATACTTCAGCAGTGCCTGCCTGCTCTGATCCAGCAATTTCTTCCTCCCTTTCCCAAACTGAATTTGCTCAGTTGAGGAATGTTAAAAGGAGCATAATTTCCAACTGCCACATAGTTAAATCTCATTTTTTATCATGGCACTGGCCCCACAGCCACCGGAGATGATATCAGATGCTGCATTTCTTACTGCTGGCCTGCAGGACTGCATTGTGGGGAGGGGGGACAAGTGTAAGTAACCCTGCAGCCCAGTCAATCTGGGAGGAGGAGAGTGGAGAACCAAGGAAATAAGGAAGGAGGGCTAAAAAAAAAGAGCTTGAAAACGAAAGGCCAAGATCAGAAGGATGAAACACTATTTCAAATGAAAGAGGGCTTGAAAAAGAGGGAAAGGCATTAGGAAGTGTCTCTAAAGGGAGGGAGAAGGTGTGCATATCTTAAGAAAGAAGGGGGTGAGAAGGACAGAAAAAGTGTCTGGAGAAATGGAAAAGGTGAAAAGAGCCTTTAGAGAGAGGGAATGGTATGAAAAGAGCAAGACTATCTGGATGGAGGGGAGAGAAGGGGATAAGAACCTCCAGAGAGAGGACAGAGCAAGAAGAGGGAGTAGCAGCCTAGTGGTTAAGGCAGCAGCCTGGAACTAGAAAGACCAGGGTTCAAATTCCACTGATTTTCCATGGGGCGTTGGGCAAGCCACTTTACCGTCATCTGCCACAAATTTAAGGGCCGATGCAGAAAGACCAGTGTACCTTTTGCGCACAGACAACACAACATATATGCACAAGTACTGCTACGCCAAATGCAGAAAGAGACTGACGCATGCGTAAGCAGCAAAAAAAAGTATGTGCACACAGCAACGCCAAGCGTATTTAAATACGCAAATGAGTTGTGCATATTAAAATGGTATGCTAATAAGATCTACGCTAAAAGCAGAGAAAGCACATAGAGGAATACAAAATCAGGCATAAAGTTCAGGAGTACCATTATTTCTATGCCTGATCTGAAATAGAAACATAGAAACATGTCAGTAGAAAAAGACCATATGGCCTATCTCATAGGTGTCAAACTCTGGCCCGCGGGCCAAATTTGGCCCGTAGTGTAATTATATTTGGCCCGCGAGGCTATACCAAATGACTACTAGAGCTAGCCCGCCGGTATTATACAGCGCATTCATTCATCGCTAATACTACAAATCCCATAATGCCTTGCTGTTGTTTTGGCGCGTCAATCAGGACAGGTCCCAGAAACGCCCTCTCCTGTGTGACAGAAGTCATAGCGATCTCAAGCTACAACTGTCACTGTGGAACCCCTTCCCAAAAATGGCAAAAAGAAAGGCAGACAACAGGAACTTTCTGGACAGGTGGGAGACAGAATATTTGTTTACATATGTAAAAGACAGACCTGTTTGTCTGATTTGTGGAGTCAACGTGGCTATAACTAAGGAGTATAACATTCGACGACACTATGAAACAAAACACCATGACAAGTACAAGGACCTGGACATGACTCAAAGGAGCCAGAAAGTGGAGGAGATGAAAAGAAGTTTGGTTTCACAACAGAATATGTTCAAAAAAGCCACATCACAAAGTGAGGCTGCTGTAAAGGCTAGTTATATTGTGGCAGCAGAGATCGCAAAATCAGCCCGGCCCTTTAATGAGGGAGAGTTTGTGAAAAAGTGCATGTTGAAAGTTTGTGACATCGTGTGCCCAGAGAAAAAGCAAGCCTTTTCAAACGTGAGCCTGAGCAGAAACACAGTAGCTGATCGCACATGTGATCTTGCCACCAATCTGTATGACCAGCTTTTGGAAAAGGGAAAAGATTTCGTTGCATTCTCCCTTGCTGTGGATGAGAGCAGCGACGCATCTGATACTGCTCAGCTGTCAGTCTTCATCCGTGGAGTGGACTCAAATATGTGTGTTACGGAGGAGCTATTGGGATTCAAATCAATGCATGGCACAACCACAGGAAAGGAAATTTTTGAGGAGGTTTCCAAATGCGTAACTGAAATAAAGCTGCCGTGGGATAAACTCGTGGGATTAACGACAGATGGTGCGCCAGCAATGTGCGGTAAAACAAGTGGACTGGTGGGCAGGGTCCGGGAGAAGATGCAGGAAGAGAACTGTGCAGGTGAACTAACTGTTTATCACTGCATCATACATCAGGAATCATTGTGTGGCAAAGCCCTAAAGATGGAACATGTTATGACCACAGTAACACAAGTAGTTAACTTTATAAGAGCCAAAGGTCTGAATCACCGCCAGTTTAAGTCTTCTCTGGAGGAGTGTGGTTCGGAATATGCAGACGTGCCGTATCACACAGAGGTGAGATGGTTAAGCCGAGGAAAAGTACTGAATAGATGTTTTGAGCTGCATGAGGAAATATGTCAGTTTCTGGAAAGCAAAGGGAAGGACACAGCAGAGCTTCGGGAGAAAAAGTTTCTGTGTGAGCTGGCCTTTCTGTGTGACATCTCGAGCCATCTCGATGCGCTGAACCTGCAGCTTCAGGGGCGGGGGCGCATCATCACAGACATGTACGCTGCAGTGAGGGCTTTTAAAACTAAACTGTGCCTGTGGGAGAATCAGATGCTGCAAGGAAACCTTGGCCATTTTCCCTGCTGCCAAACCATGAAAACGCAATTCTTTACCAACTTGTTCCCATGCGCACAGTTTGCTGAAAAACTCAGTGTACTCGGCGCTGAGTTTAGCCGGCGATTTGCCGACTTTGATGTCCAGAAATGTAGGTTTGAACTGCTCAGTAATCCCTTTGCAGTTAATGTGGAAAACGCACCAACCAACCTCCAAATGGAGCTAATTGAACTCCAGTGTAATGACACGCTGAAGTCAAAGTATGATGCTGTGGGCGCCGCCCAGTTTCCACACTTCATCCCTGACACAATGCCTCAGCTCCGCACCCAAGCTGCTCAGATGCTCTCCATGTTCGGCAGCACTTATCTATGTGAGCAACTTTTCTCCTCGATGAAGATGACCAAAACATCTCACAGGAGACGTCTGACTGATGAACACCTTCGCTCGATACTGAGGATTTCCTCAGCTCAAAGCCTGAGCCCAGACATTGATGAACTATCATCCAAGAAGAGATGCCAGGTATCTGGCTTGGGCACATCAGATTAGATCAGTGTGCAGCAAACTGAGCAATAATTAACGTTTTCTTTATGCACTTTTTCTTGCTACTCCAAGACATGGGCTTGAATGGTTGATTAATTTTATTATTGTTATTTTATTTTAAAAATTATTATTTATTATTATTTAAATCTTATTTAATAAATGAATGTCATTGATGTTTTTTTTATTTGAAATTGGTTTTTGCATATCTGAACTATTAAGTTATAAATTGTATAGTAATAAGTGTTGCTTCATATTCAATGTTAAAGCAAATCTTGTTTGGGTCCATATTAAAAGGTTCATTTGTTCAATGCTGGCCCGCGACTTTGTTCAAGTTTTACATTTTGGCCCACTGTGTATTTGAGTTTGACACCCCTGGCCTATCTAGTCTGCCCTTCCATATCAACTACTATAGTCCCTTTTTTTCCTTTAGAGATCTTCTGTGTTAGTCCAATGCTTTCTTGAATTCAAAAACTGTCCTTGTCTCTACTACCTCCACTGGGAGACTATTTCATGCATCTACCACTCTTTCCGTAAAGAAATATTTCCACATATTATTCCTGAGTCTATCCCCTTTCACCCTCATCTTAAGCCCCATCGTTGAAGAGCTTACTTTCAATCGAAAGAGGCTCTCCTCTTGTGCATTTATTTATTTGGTTTTATACCGCACTATTTATAATCAGCACGGTTTACAATAGAACTACTATTACATGGAACAGTTTACAATGAACATGTGAACATGGTACAATACAATTAACAAATTAACATTTATGCCATGGAGGTATTTAAACGTCACTATCATATCTCCTCTATCCCGCCTTTCCTCTATATTAAGATCTTTAACTGTGTCCCCAAATGGTTTATAATGAAGACCACTAACCATTTTAGTAGCCACGCTCTGCACAGACTCCATCCTATTTATATTCTTTTGAAGGTGTGGTCTCTAGAATTGCAGACAATATTTCAAATGAGGTTCACCAGAGACTTCTACAGAGGCACTATCACCTCCTTTTTTCTGCTGGCCATTTTTCTCCCTATGCACCCAAACATCTTTCTGGCTTTCGCCGTCACCTTTTCTAACCTGCTTAGCCACTTTAAGATCATCAGAAACAATCACGCCCAGGTCCTGCTCTTATTTCTTTGCTCCCTACACCGTACCATTCTGTTAGATTTTTGCAGCCCAAATGTGTGAACCTGCTTTTTTTTTTTTTAGCATTAAACCTCAGCTGCCAAATTCTTGACCAGTCTTCAAGCTTTGTTAGATCCCTCCTCATGTTATCAACTCCTTTCTGGGAGTCTACACTATTGTGGATTTTTGTATCCACCTCAAAGAGGCAAACCTTACCTGAGAGCCCTTCCGCAATATCACTAACAAAGACGTTAAAAAGAACCAGACCAAGGACAGATCCCAGCGGCACGCCACTGGTAACATCCTACCTTCTCAGAGTAAGCTTTATTTACCTGTACACTCTGTTGCCTCCCACTCGATCAATTTCTTACCTAGTCAGTCACTTTAGTGTCCCATCCCTAGGGGTGCTCAATTTATTGATAAGTTGCCTGTACAGAAAGATGTCAAAGGCTTAACTGAAATCCAATTACACCACATCTAGGGCTCTCCCTCGGTCAAACTCCGTCACCCAAAGAAATCAATCAGATTTGTCTGACAAGACCTGCTGCCTTGGATCCTGCAATCCATTGGACTCCAGAAACCTCACTATCCTCTGTTTTAGCAGTGTTTCCATTAATTTACTCACCACAGAGGTCAGACTAACCAGCCTGTAATTCTCAACCACATCCCTACTACTACTTTTGTGTAAAGGGATCATATGTGCCTTTCTCCAGTCCTCTGGCACCACTCCAGACTCTACAAAAGCCAGTCAGTGCAGCCGTTAGGACATCCCCAAGTTCCTTCAATATTCTTGGATGTATCCCATCTGGCCCCATCGCTTTGTCTACTTTAGGTTTAGCTAGTTTCTCACAAACAAGGTCTTCTGAAGATAATTCAAGATCCCCTTCAATTCTGTTCCTATTTGCAGGTATTTTCTGAGTCCTGCTCCTGGCCCTTCATCTGTGCACACAGAACAAAAATATTTGTTAAGCAAGTCTGCATTATGCTCATCAGCTTCTACATATTCCTCCCCTTCACCCTTGAGTCTGACAATACTTCTTCCTTTCGCTAACATATCTGAAAAATGTCGTCTCCCCATTTTATCTTTGCTTTCCTGACTACTTTCCTAGCTTCTCTGTTTTTCCAAAATCAATTTTCCTCTCTCTGTGATCTCTTGTATTTTATGAAGGCCGCCCTCTATTTCTTCACTGCTTCTTTTGAGAACCATAGTGGCCTCCTTTTTCTTTCACATTTATTTACTTAACAAAAAGGTTTGTTGCCCTTAAAATATCCCCTTTCATTTTTGCCCATTGCTTTTCTCCATCCCCCAGCTGTTCCTATCCCGCTAACGACTCCTTGAGGTATTCTCCCATCTTGGCAAAGTTAGTTTTCCTAAAATCTAACACCCTTGCTTCTGAATGGATTTTATCAGCCCTAGTCCTAATACTGAACCACACCATCTGGTGATCACTGGATGTGAGACGATCTCTCACTATAACATCAGAAACACTTTCCCTATTGGTAAGCACCAAGTCCAATATGGCCCCTTCACGTGTAGGTTCTGTTATCAATTGCCAGAATAGTTCTCCTTGTAGAGAAAGTGTAGTTACTCACCTGAAACAGGTGTTCTCCGAGGACAGCAGGAATCAGTCCTCAGATATGGGTGATGTCGGTGCTGACAGAGCCTGCATGAAAACATCTCCCCAGCTTTCAAAGAAAGCCTTTGGGAGATGCACCATGCATGCATGATCCACTTTACGCCCAAGGGTGCCATCTTGTCTCAATCTAATGACATAGCTAAGACGGCAAAAAAACAAAATACGGTAAAGGAGCAACTCCAAGGGGAGGAGGGAGAGTTGTGAAGACTGATTTCTGCTGTCCCCAGAGAACACTTGTTACAGGTGAGTAACTATGCTTTCTCCGGAAACAAGCAGGAAGTCAGTCCTCACATATGGGACTCCCCAGCTACAGGCTACCGAGAACCTGTAAAAAGTTCCATGGTGAACTGCAAAGGGTGAGCCGTGATCAGCAGCAGTCGAGTCCCTATTAAGAGACTCTCGCAAGATCCATGTCCAGCAGAGACCCAACATTCCGGTAGCCTGAACACAGAAGGGTCAGAGGGCAGGAATTGCTTACACTTCAAATAGATTACAGAGTACTACCTGGCCAAAGGTGCTGTCTTGTCGGGACTCCCTCTCCAGGCAGTAGCGGGCTGCAAAGGTGTGGAATGGCATATTTCTGTCACGGGGATGGAATGCGGATTTGCCATGCGAAGTAGCCATGACCCTGAAGTGGTATGCCATGACCCTCTGGTCCAGTGAGATCCTGCATGCTTGTAGGCAAGGGTAATGCAGTCCCCACCCAAGTGGACAGAGTTAGCTTAGTCACTGGGCATCCCAGGCGGCTGGGGGCATAGGATACAAAAAGCTGTAGTGCTTTGCAGTGTACATAAAAGGACAGGGCTCTCTTATAATCCAGATTGTGGAGAATGGTCTCTGTCCTACCAACGTGAGGCCTCAGGAAGAAGGTGGAGAGTACCACCTCCTGGTTGAGGTGGAATGGGGATACCACCTTTGGCCGAAATTTGGGGTGTGTATGGAGCACTACCCTGTTCTTGTTAAACCTTGGGTAAGGAGAGTCCACCATCAGAGCCTGGAGTTCACTGCATGCTGATGTGAGTGCTACCAGGAAGGCGACCTTCCAGGACAAGATACTGGAGGTGGCCAGAGGCTCAAACGGAGGCCTAGTGAACTGCGAGAACACTACATTAAGATCCCACTCCGTGGCTGGAGTGCAGACAGGGGGTTTGGATAACATAAGGCCCCGCAGGAATCGGGACACAAGGGGCTGAGCAGAGAGGGGTTTTTTCCCTTAATGGAAAGGGCTGCGATGGCGCTCAGGTGTACTATGACCAAACTGGACTTCAGTCCCACCTGCGAAAGGTGAAGCAGGTGCTGGAACACCACTTGTACTGCGTAGGAGAATGGGTTTGCCTGCCTTTCTGTGCACCACACCGAGAATCGGCACGGCTTGAAGGTGTTCGCCCTTCTTGTGGAGACTTATGCAGGGCCAAAAGAATCTCTTCCATGTCCCATTGGAGGTTGAAGGGGACTAATGCTACCCTTTCAGCAGCCAAGCCATGAGGGAGAGGGACCACAGGTTGGGGTGTAGGATAGAGCCCTGGCTCCTGTAAGAGTAGCTCAGCCCAGGCCCAGGGGAATCGGTGACACTGTTGATAGACAGAAGAGCAGTGGGAACCAGGGCTGCTCGGGCCACCAAGGGACTATCATTACTACCGATACTCTGTCACACTGGGCCTTGAATAGTGTCTTAGCTACCAGCAGTGTCAGTGAGAAGGCATACAGGAGGCCATCCGTCCACGGGATGAGCAACACGTCCGCTGCCACCCAGGATAAGTGTGGCTGGCAGAAGCAGAATTGGGGCAACTGCATGTTCTCCAGAATGGCGAAAAGGTACATCAAGGGGATGTCCCAGAGACGAAACAGGAGCAAAGAAACAGATACGAAGACTGACAGTGATTCAGGTAAAACCCCTTTTATTGATGACCCCTACGTGTTTCAGCCAACGGCCTTCCTCAGGGGGGTAACATATGAGAGGGCAAACCTCAGAAAAATAAAAATTAAAAACAAATTAATAAACAATAAAAAATCATAAACAATAAAAAATCATAAGCATTACAATCAAAAACATATTAAACCAAGAAAACTTTATAGAATAAAAGAACATTAAAAAACATTATATCGTCAAAAGATCAAGCCATAAATAAACTAATAAAAATTAGATAAGAAATATAAAAATGTAAATTAATATCGTAAGATAATAATGAGAATGTTAATACCAATCTAATGAAAGAATGACCAAATAAAATATAAAGAGAATAAGACGATAATAAATATAAGTAAAACCATACATAGTAAAATCATACTAATGAAACAATTATTACGTGAAACTTTCTGTGAAAAGGGATGAGGAGGATACAGTATGATCAGACAACTTAAATAAAAAGATCATATAAATACCTTCATACAAACGATTCATATAAATGAAGTCAATGACCACTGAAATATAAATAAATAATCGTGAAAATGCTGTGTATAAAATATGTTCTGAATTAAATAAAAGCAAACATTTTCCAAACAAAGTTTAAATAAAAGCAACCAACCTGTAAAAATGAGAGATCAATAAAGATCAATGTTATAAGAATGGTAAAAAGAACTCTTGACATGTATTAAATTTAGTCATCATCATCTAAAAACATATATATAAAAGTATATATATTGTGGTAAGGAGAGTGCAGCCCAGCCAGGAAAAAGTGAAGAGAAGAAGAATTTTTCCTCTTTGCGGGGGATGGGTACACAGGATCACATAGTCCACAGCAGAAGCCTGGAGAGAAACCTAGAGGGCAGACCTAGCTGTAAGCCACGCCCACACTCCAGGTCAGCCACAGATAGGAGTGGGAGGTACAGAAGGGCGGGGCCAGGAAGGGAGTTGCCCTGCTCAGTGTTTGAAAGGGAGCAAACAAACACTAGAGATAGAGTTGGTTGGAGAGCTGGTGGGAAGCATGGTTGGAGAGCTGGTGGGAAGCATGGTTGGAGAGCTGGTTGGAAGCATTGTTCGAGTGCTGGTTGGAAGCATGGTTGGGAGCATGGTGAGAAGCATGATTGGAGACGCAGTTGCAGTTGCAGTGGCTGTTGCTGTTGGAGTTGCAGTCCAGGCCTAAGTGGGAGTTGCAGCTCAGGTTCCAGTCCAGGTTCCAGAAGGTACAGAGGGGACAGCCCTGTAGCCAAAAGGAGCAGCAGAGAAAGGAACCGCTATAAAGACAACCAGAGAAGGTACAAAGGAAGCCACCATACTCAGCACAGTAGCCACAGAGGACATAGGGAAGGTTCCAGGGGGAGAACCACCTACCTAGCAAGAGAGTGGGAAAGCTCTACCACAAGTCTCTGCCCTACGCTGAGGCAGAGGGAGTCCTGACTGGCCAAAGTTCCAACCGAGAGAATACTGCACCAAAAGCCCAAGGTAGGAGAAGGGAGGCAACTAGGCCTTCAAAGTATATTTTCTCTTCTGACTCTGATGAAACTGTTATACCCCAGATAACACAGTGCAGAAAGGAATGTTTCACCAGGAAGGTTAAGCAAGAGCACCCCTTAGGAGACCTGCCCAGAGGAGGGAAGGCAAGAAAGTGAGAGAGGTTGTTTGACCTGTTAAAAACTCTAAAGCAGAAGGTCCCTGAGCGCTACCAAGCAGAACCCTGCTACAGCTCACCTGAGAGTATGGAGCTTGAAGCCAAAGAGGGTGATGTAAATTCCAATGTATCGGAGATGGAATGTGATGCACTAAGGTAAATTAGTGTGAGCTGAAACACTGGATAGTTGAATTCGCTGCTGTTTGTTTTTGGACATTTGTTACTGGAGAAGTTATCCATTATGTTTCTTTTGTCTGGAGAATATATGTGCTTGAAGAATTTGTATCCACTTACCTGAAAGGAAGCTGAATAAATTCCTGTGCGCTTTTCTAAACCACTCGGTTCATTATTCCTCACACAACTACAACCCTAGGAAATATAAGAGGTGGTCACCCGTCCCTACTAGGCAGCCGCCTGGTAGGGGCGCGAGCGCCACAATATAAAAAAGTGAAAAATGAAATTGTTGAAATATTTTTACGTTCTTGTGGCTAACTTATAAATGTATTAATTATCTTGCTCCAAGAAGGTTTATTAAATTCCTTCATATCTTGGGATCGTATTTATTCATTTTCTCAGTAGTTACTACTAAACACACTTTACTTTTCATGTCCTGGTTCATTACTCAATGAGGTACGTTCATTTCAACTATTTCATTTTTGCTGCCTACATAAGCTCATTTTTCAGTATCGGCATGATGATTTACATAATTCTTTCTAGTATAGGTTCTGTTAGTCGCGGTCACATTTTAAGATTGCCACTGTCTTTCCTTGCACAGTTTTTAACGTTTTTAATACATAATTTTTTTGGAGCTCCTCCTTTATATATATATATATACACTTTTTTATATATATACTTTTATATATATGTTTTTAGATGATGATGACTAAATTTAATACACTGCTCCACTGCTTTGTCATTGATTAGGCCTGCTAGCTCAGTGAGGAGCAGGGTCTGGTGAAGGAGAGGTCTAGAGGGCTCTCCTGGGAAGTAGGAGGGGGTGACCGCTGAAGGTGGAGGAAGAAGCTCTCCTTGATCACTTATAGTACCAAGGTATCAGTGGTGATGACTGTTCACCTGTGGGCAAACAGGGCTAGGTGCCCCTTTGTGGGCAGCAGAGAACCCCCTAGGGGTGGGAAAGGTGCATCCAGGCAGTCAAAAGCTCTCCCCAGGCTGGGCCAGAGCTGGTGCCTAGGACTTTGGGGTCTTTTGTTTTCTGGGACCATGTCCCTGGTCTTTTTGCTGTTGGCCCTATTGAAGGGCCGAGAAGGCTCTGAAATGCGGTGCACCGCTAAAGTCCCCCTTCTTCCTCGGGAAGAAGGGCTTCCCCCTTCTTCCTCGGGAAGAAGGGCTTCCCCCCCCCGGAGGCTTTCTTCCAGGGTTGCACCAAGGTCTTCTTTGAGGCCTGGTTCTCGTCATGAACTTGGTTTCTATCTTTGCTGCCTTATCCGCCATGGGTTTCCAGAATAAGTTCTCTCCTATGAAGGGGATATCAATCAGTTTGTCCTGCACACATTGCTCCAGGTCGGACAACTGCAGCCATACTTGGCATCGTGCCCCAATGCTGCGGTGGCCACCCTGGCTGATGACTTGAAGCCATTGTAGGCTGCTCAGGACAAAAACTTCCGAGTATTCTTTTACTGCCAAGGTCAGGGTCTTGAACCTCTATAGGGGTTCCCCATCAAGACCTGCCGAGAATCCACCAAGTTCCTTCGGGTACATGCTGATATAGAGCTGACAGGACTAGATCGAGCCCTCTAAGACCTTCCGGCCGAGGGCATCGAGGGTTTGGGCCTCCCTGGCGGGTGGGACGGATGAATACGTTTTTTGGCTTTTAAGTCAACGCATGGCCGACTCCACGACCACTGAGTTGTGGGGAAGCTAGGTCTTTTGGAACCCAGTGCTTCGGCATACTCAGTACATGATGTTGAGGCATCTGCTAATGACTGGTACCGACACCAGTGTTTCCCACATCTGGAGGAGGAGGTGGTTGAGGATCGAGGGCACCAGTACCATGAGGGCTTCCTTTGGGGGTGCCTCATATTGGAGTATTTCCAATTCCTTGGTGCAAGGGTCCTCCTCGGCTTCGGTCTCGATAGTGAGAGCCTTTGCCATTTTCCGCACGAAATCAAGGAAAGCAACGTCCTCGGGAGAGGAATGGCGTTGAGTCATTGGGGGAGATGGGTCCAAGGGCACATCTCAGTGTTGCCTTGTGTTCGGGGACTCTTCATCCTCGGTCTCCCATTCAAACTCAAAGTCCAATTATGAGTCCGATGCCGCACAGTCACCTCGGTCGAGGTCCGCTCTGGGCGGTCTGCGACCTCTGGAGGATCTGTGGTCTGAGCCATGGGTGCTCGCTGGGGAGAACCAGTGCCCTGAGGAAAAGGACCAGGACCTCCTCTGGTACAGGGAGCTCTCTCGAGGCCTATGGCACTCGAGGACCAGCTCAATGTCCAGGGAAGCCCTTGATGTCAAGGGACCTGTTGTCAGGATGGATGAACCAGACGAGCTGGACATAAACACCCGCTGCATGTCCACTAGGACAGATGTATTGCTCTCTAGGGCCGCCATTCTGGTCCCCATACTAGTTGGCTCTGCAGCCTTCGACGCGGGCACCAAGGATTTGGGGCCCAGCATGGGTACTGTCGAGGGGGATTCTTCGATGAGGATGACCTCAGAAGTCCATGGCCGGTAGGTGGGTGCCGACTCCTCCTTATGGGACAGCTTGGAAGGCCGCTCCTGCCCCAACTCCTCGGACTCATGCCTGGGACTGTGGGTCCTGCGGTTGGATTTCCCCTTCTTCCTGGATCTCCAAGATGGTCTTTGAGGTTTCTTCTTCTTGTGCTCCACCTCTGGGGATTTCCGCTCAGAAGAACCACGGCTGTGGGACTCCAAAGAGGCTCTGGCTTTGTGGGGCATCAAAGTATCAGAGGGGGCACTGGAGCGTGTATCACCAGAGCCTCCGGCGCAGAGTCGGACTTCTGAAAATTTTTTTTCTGCTGCCGATGGTGACTCTTTAAGGCCTCTGAGGTCATAGTTCTTCAGAGTTCGCAGTTGGAGTAGTTATGCTCCAGGCTGAGGCATCGGAGGCAGCAGTTTTGTGGGTTGGTGAGTGATATCATTTTGCCACACCGATCACACTTTTTGAAGCCACTGGAGGCCATCGGAAAAAGGGGTTCCCTGCCATCCGGCAGGGGTCTGAGGCCTTCAGCTGAAAAAGGGCGCAAATGCCAGTCAAGGAACTCCTCAATGAAAAAGGAGAAAAACAAATGAACAAACCAGAGGAGTGACACCAAGGTGAGCTAGCTCAGGGGCGGGAAGGAATTGGTACACAAACCAGACAAAACTGGCCAAAAAAATCACAATTTTTCGGGGGTAAACTGGACAATGTCTAATGGGCTCCACAGAAAAATGGAGACTGAGGCATGATGGCACCCTTGGGTGGGAAGTGGACCACGCATGTGTGGTGCATCTCCCAAAGGCTTTCTTTGAAAGCTGGGAAGAGGCTTCTACACGGGCTCCATCAGTGTCGACGTCACCCATATGTGAGGACTGACTTCCTGCTTTTTCCCGGAGAATCCAGGATGGCCTTACTTCTAGATAACACCACAGTAGGGATGTGCCAATCAACATTTGGCATATTGAAATCAACTATCAGTAGCACTTCTCCTCTCATGGCAATACTGTGTATGTCTTCTATTAAATCTCCGTCCACTTCTTCTCCTTGTGAAGGAGATCTGTATATCACACCAATGCAAATGGATTTCCCGTTCCCTCTTTCTAGTTTAATCCACAGTGCCTCCTCGTTCCCTTTTAAGCCTTGTAACTTTATAGCTTTAATATTATTTTTTACACAGTGCCACTGCTCCATAGTGCCACTGCTCTTCTTACCCTATCCTTCCTGAATAAAGTATAGCCCCGTTATAGTTATATCACAGTCATGGTTGTCCATGAACCATGTCTCTGTAACTGCCACTAAATCCAAGTCAGTTTCTTCCATTAAGGCCTCAACATTGGGCATTTATGCACATTGCCTTCCAGATGCTGTCCTTTTTTACCCATTTCAGAGGTATTTAATTTTTTACATACCTGAGGGCTTTCACTTACCTGGGTGCTTTCTTCACCCATCCCCAACGAATCTAGTTTAACGCCCTCTTCAGTAAGTCAGCCAGTCTGCTGCGGAAACACTTTGACCTTCCTTGGATAGGTGGACACCATTGCTGCTCTGCAGCTCTTGGAAAATCATCCAATGGTCCAGGAAACCAAAACGATCTCGATGACACCATCCACGCAGCCATGCATTCATCTCCAGAATGTGAGCTTCTCTGCATCGGCCTTTACCCTCAACAGGAAGGATTGAAGAGAACACCACTTGCACACCTATCTGCTTCACCCTCTGTCCCAGAGCCATGAAGTCACTTTTGATATGCTCGGAGGCATGCTGAGCAGTATCATTTGTGCCGACATGGATGAGCAACATTGGATAATAGTCAATAGGCTTGATGAGTCTCTGTAAACTCTCCCTAACATCTCGGATTTTGGTACCTGGCAGTCGGCACACCTCTCTGGACATCAAATCTGGTCAGCAGATGGATGCCTCGGTAACCCTCAGAAGAGACACACCAACCACCACCAACATTCGCTTCATTGTGATCACTGATTCTGCAACTTTGGGGTGCTTGAGTTCTGGTTCTTCCCTTTCCTGGGATGCTTTCACCTCCTCCACTTCCAGGGCTGCATACTGGTTCTTCAATTTGAGGGCTGGAAGATGAGGATTGTCGACTGTGCAGGTTATGGTTAGAGTCCAATTCTCTTCATTCTGTAGCATACCATCTTCACCTTCTTTTTGAGAGCTTGGATGCTTCAAGAAGCAATCTTCAATATACTTCTCACTGTCTCGAATGCTTCTCAGCCTTGCCACCTCTTCTCTAAGCTCCTCCACTTATTTCATGAGGGCTTCAGCTTGCAGGCAACCTGCACATGGAATCGGTCCTTCAACTGGCATCAGGCTGTTTGTCTGCATAGAGGCAGAAGCTGTAAAGGGGGCAACAGTTTTGGCAATATTTTTCCCAGCCATTGATCAATTGGTGGAGCTGTGATAGCTGTTGAAGCAAATGAGAGAGAGACCTATCAAAGTCCCTCAGTTATCCTTTAAAAGGAAAAACAGCTAACCATTTTAATGTGTGTTCTATGTCCCTGTGTGCAGCCCTGCTTCCTTCCTAGACAGTTATTACTTTATATTAGTAAATT
Organism: Ichthyophis bannanicus; assembly: GCA_033557465.1. NCBI lineage: Eukaryota > Metazoa > Chordata > Amphibia > Gymnophiona > Ichthyophiidae > Ichthyophis > Ichthyophis bannanicus. The sequence goes on from CM066046.1 coordinate 40,490,664, forward strand.
TGATATTATGTGTCTGAAGAATACAGATTAATGTGTTCCCTTTGTAAAATTACCTAATCAAAGCTCCTTGAAGAATGACAAATTGTTTGTCAACAAGCTAATTGGGAGGTACCCTATATAGCAAGAATTCTCACATGGAATGGGTAGGGAGGGATCTACCACTTGATGAGGTCAGTGACTTCAAAGTGCTTGCTTTGAACTTGAAAGTTAGAAAAAAACCCCCAATGAACTCTAACAGCAGAAAGATAGCTTAACCCATCAACACAAAAATATTCCCCTTTTGCAATACAGCACCAGAAAAAGAATTAGCTTTTAAAAATGAAAACCAAAACCCTTTTAAGAGCTCTCAGGCAGAGAGCTTGTATTTAAAAGCCACGCAGTATTACCTTTCTTGCAATGGAGACCCTTTTAGGAATGGCAGTACTTGCAAGGCTATGTAGACCTTTATACAGCACTCAGCTGCCTAGCTCTTGTGCAAGCTAATCAAGACCACTAACACCAGATGTGGTCAGTGACTTCAAAGATCTTGCTTTGAACTTGAAAGCTAGAAAAAAAACAATGAACTCTAATGGCAGAAAGATAGTTTTACCCAAGAACACAAAAATTCCCCTTTTGTAATACAAGTGACTTAAAAATTGTGCGCATGTAGACAAAGACTGTTTCAGGGTATGTACTGGTGAACAGTTACTTTCAATGTGAAAATTTTGTGTGTGTATCTTTCAGCGTATAAGTGAAAGTTCGGCATTCAAGAAGAAATGTCTTTTGCTTCTTATTCTTGTGTGTTCTTTGGATTCACTTATATCATTCTCCATTTACTGTTATGTCTCTTTGTTCTGATTTTATAAAAAAATGTTTTTGGGCAAAATAATGTTTGTTATGGGATGAGCACCAAAAGAACCTGGACATCTTATGCGCATAACGTGAGCATTTGACATTTACATGCATGTGCATATGGCCACTTGTAGCGCATATATTGCTTGTGCATGCACCGGCTCCCCTCCATTCAACTTTATGCAGACGTTTAGTGCACAGCTCATTTGCATACACATTCTTTGCTGCATACTGGCACTGAAGTTTCACACTATTGGCATGCTACGAAAACACAAACAGCTAACAATGCGTGACTTCAGCGCCTGCTGTCTGCACCAGCCTGTTAGACTGTAAGCCTTCCAGGGGCAGGGAAATAACTACTGTACATGAATATAACTCACCTTCAATTGCTACTGGAAAGGCATTAGCTAAATAATAAACAAACATCTCGAAGGTGGAAGGAGGTGGCAGCTAAGAGGAAGAGTGCCATGCAAGATTAAGGCAGTGATTCAAAATGAAAAGAGTGAAGGGAGGGAGGGGGCAAGAAGAGAGAAGAATGTGTGGAGAGACGGAGAAAGAAGGGGTTAATACATACTTTAAATGATTGGGTGTGAATGTCAAAGAGCTTTTAGAAATGGAGGGAGAGGATGAAAAGAGGGAAAGAGTGGGGGCAGGGGCAAAGTTCCTGTTAAGGAGCTTGGAGGTCACGGGAATACCCTGATGACGTTCCTGCCAATGGGGTATGGTGCAATGCGATTGTCCTTAGAATCCCGGAACATACAGCATTCACAAGGAATTAGGAGGCAGGAATGGTCTGTGCTCTGCGATTCTAAGCATGAGGTGTTGCGCCACCGGTTCCCATAGTCTCTTCCTTTCGCTACCTTGGCGTTCTCTTTGACCCTGCTTTAACTTTCCGTGATCATATTGCACATATCTCATGACTCTCCTTCTTCCATCTCCGTCAAATTCGGGCTATCAGACCTTTCCTCTCTATGTCAGCCCTCACCACTCTCCTCCTCTCTCTCGTTATGTCCCGCCTTGACTTTTGTAACTCTGTCTTAGCCGGCCTCCCTACTGTCCACCTCCGTCGCCTCCAACTTATACAAAATACCGCAGCCCGTTTACTCTCTCACTCCTCCATCCATGATCACGTCACGCCTCTCCTTATCCATCTGCACTGGTTACCTATCAAATTCCGTATCCACTATAAAATCCTGGTACTTCTTCACCGAGTCATTCACACCCGCACACCTCAGTACTTGTCCAATCTTGTACGCTTACATGCCCCCGCTCGTTCTCTCCGTTCTTTCCATCTCAACCGCCTCTACCTTCCCTCACCCTCCGCTGCTCGACTCCAGTCCACCCGCTCATCTGCATTTTTCTTCCTGGCCCCCGCCCTGTGGAATTCCCTGCCTTCCTCTATCCGACTTGAATCTGAACACTCTACTTTTAAGAAAGACCTCAAGACTCACCTCTTTGCCCGTGCCTTCGACCTGTCCGATCCCTTTGTGTGACCCGCTCTTCTCTGTCCTCCCTTCCTCTCCCCGTCCTGTCCTGTTGTATGACTCTGCTCGTTTGCTTTCCTGTCTCATATTGTAACTTCCTTTCCTTTCTGAGCCTATTTTTACCATGTAAACCGCTGTGATGTATTTTCCTCAGCGGTATATCAAATCTAATAAACATAAACATAACACCCCCACTGGCAAGAACACCGTGGAGGACTCCCACAGATTTCCAAGCTATTTAGCAGGAACACTGCCCCTGACTCTACTCTTCTGCTTATATTGTCTCCATCTCTAAAAGCTCTTTGACCTTCATACCCCAAGCAGGAACGTTGGATAGGGATGAAGAGATTGTATGAAGTATCTGGAGGAGCTAGGAAGAGACTGAGAGGACTGTAAAGAAACAAAGGAAATGTGAATGGGTGAGAGAATGTATAAAAGGGACTGGGAAGGACTTGAAAGAATGGCAATAGGAAGATGAGTAGGAGATAAGAAAAGAAAGGGGCTGGATACCAGGAGGGGTTAAGTTACAGGGAAGGAACCGGGGTTTGTGAAAGAATGAGAGGAGGTAGATCAGGATTTGGGACAGGGTGAGTACAGAGTATGGAAATGGGCGACTACGCAGTGGGTGATAAGTGAGATAGGAAGCTGAGAAAGGACAGAAAGAGAGACTGAGACAAGGTTGGGGAGAGGACTGAAGAGTAAGAGAAGGTGAGAATGATGGAAAAAACCTGACTGAATGGGGAGGCATAGAAGAGAGAAATGATAGCATAGTTACTCATCTGTAACAGGTGTTCTCCAAGGACAGCAGAATCAGTTCTCACATATGTGTGATGTCAATGCCGACAGAGCCAGCATGGAAGCATTTCCCCAGATGACATAGCTAGGACAGTAGTAAAAACTAAAACAAGGCAACTCCCAGGGCATGACAGAGAGTTGTGAGGACCGATTCCTGCTGTCCCTGGAGAACACCTGTTACAGATGAGTAACTACGCTTTCTCCAGGAACAAGCAGGAAGTCAGTTCTCACCTATAGGACTCCCTAGCTCCAGGTTGCCAAGGACCGAACCATGACAGCACCAATGGTGGACAAGTCGGGTAACCGTGAGTTGCAGAAGATGAGTCCCCAACTGAGAGATTCTGCAAGACCCTAGCGTCCAGCAACACCATCACTCTGGTAGCCTGAACACAGAAGGGTTAGAGGGCAGGAGTTGCCTAACCCCGAAAAGATTATGGAGTACCGCCTGGCCGAAGGCACTGTCCCAATGGGACTCACTCTCCAGGCAGTAGTGAGCTGCGAACGTGTGAACTGAAGACCATGTGACAGCCTTGTAGATCTCCGTCACCGGAACTGAGCGCAGATTCACCACCGATGTGGCCATCGCTCTCACGCGATGCGCTGTGATCCGGTGTTCCAGGGAGAGCCCACCTCGCTCTTAGGCAAGGGCAATACAGTCCGCCACCCAAGTGGACAGAGTTTACTTAGTCACGAGAAGCCCTAGTCTGCTGGAGTCATAAGAAACGAAAAACTGAGGAGCTTTGCGATGGCCCTGCTGTAGGTAGAAGGGCAGGGTCCGTTTGCAATCCAGTGTATGGAATACAATTTCCTCCCAACCGGTGTGAGGCCATGGGAAGAAGGTGGGAAGAACCACCTCCTGGTTGAGGTGGAAAGGAGATACCACCTTTGGGAGAAATTTGGGGTGGGTGCGGAGTACCACCCTGTTCTTGTAGAATCTTGTATATGGTGGCTCCGCCATCAGGGCCTGAAGTTCGCTTACTCTCCGAGCGGACGAGAGGACCACCAGAAAGGCAACCTTCCATGAAAGATATTGCAGATGACAAGTGGCTAGCGACTCGAATGGTGGTCTAGTGAGCTGTGAGAGCACCACGTTGAGGTCCCATTCCACTGCCGGAGGGTGCACAGGGGGCTTAGACAAGAGGAGACACCAGATGAACCGAGAGACCGGGGGTTGACCCAAGAGGGGTTTTCCTCGATAGGGTGGTGGTGAGCGGCTATTACATTGAGGTGCACTTTCACTGAATTGGACTTCAGCCTGCTGTGTAACAGATGCAGTAGCACTAACTGTGCCTAGCAGGAGAACGGGTTCTCCTGTCTCTCTGCACACCATATGGAGAATCTTCACCATTTAAAGGCGTAAGCTTGCCTGGTGGAGGGCTTTCAGGAGGCTAGGAGGACTTCCTCGACCTCCTTTGCGAGGCTGAAAGGGGCCAATACTAACCTTTCAGCAGCCACGCATTTAGCGGTAGTGACCCTAGATTGGGATGCAGGAGGGAGCCCTCCTCCTGTGTCAGGGGGTTCGGGGCACGGCCCAGCAGGACTGGGAGTGTTGCCAACAGGGAGAGCAGCAGTGGGAACCAGGGCTGTATGGGCTACCTGGGGGCAATTAGTATTAGAGATGCCCCCTCGTGCTGGCCTTGAAGAGGGTCTTGGCAACCAGAGTGATCAGCAGAAAAGCATAGAGGAGGACTTCTGTCCACAGGATCAGGAAGGCATCCGCCATCCTCTCTGGGTGCGGTTGCCACGAGCAGAAGTAGGGCAACTGGGTGTTGTCCAGGGTGGAGAATGGGTCCAACTCGGGCCTGCCCCAGAGGCGGAAGAGACAAGCGACAACTCTGGGGTCCAGGAGCCACTCGAGGTTGTCTTGACCTGGGAGGTGAACCGCCTGCAGGAGTATGTTGTTGTGCATTGCAAAGGACAGAAGGGTCACCGCTTCCTGGCAGAGGGAGTATGATCCCCTGTCCCCATGCTTGTTGACATAAAACATGGCGACCTGGTCATCTGTCTGAATCAGTATGGTCTGGTGTCGCAGGCGGTGGCGAAACGCCCATAGAGCCAGGGAGATCACACTGAGCTCCAGGAAACTGATCTGAAGCCGGGATTCTGCCAGGGACCAGCTGCCTTGTGTGCAGCTTTTACCACAGTGCGCCCCCCAACCTAGGAGGCATCTGTGGTCAGGATCCTCTAGGGCGCGGGTGCCTGGAAGGGCATTCTTGCTAGTAGGTGGTGGAGCTGCCGCCACCAGCCAAGGGAGTCTGCCAGATGGCAGGTTACCCTGATCTTGTCCCACAGTCTGCCTGAGGTTTGCGTCCACTCCGAGCAGAGGCACCACTGAGTTGCCTACATGTATAAATGGGCTAGCGGGGTCACATGGACTGTGGAGGCCATATGGCCCAGCAAGTGGAGGAGGAGACGAGCTGGCACTGACCGGTGGTGTTGAACTTCCACTGCTAGCTGTCTGAGGCGTTCTGCCCTCTCCCTGGAGAGGATGGCCCTGGCCTGTAATGTGTCGAGCTGAGCACCTATGAACTCCAGACTCTGGGCTGGAGAGAGGTGGGATTTGGGGTAGTTGATGATGAATCCCAAGTACTACAGCAGGAGGGTTGCGCATCCTGTGGCCTGACTGACCTCTGCGGCTGTTCTGTCTCTAATGAGCCAGTCATCTAGGTAGGGGAAGACAAAGGCCCCTTGCAGATGCAGGTAGGCAGCCACCACTGCTAAGCATTTTGTTAAGATCCTTGGCGAGGATGGAAGGCCAAAGGGTAGCACCTTGTACTGGTAGTGTTCTCCTATCATGAACCTTAGGTACTGCCTGAGGGAGAGGTGGATTAGGATGTGTGTGTATGCATCCTTTAGGTCCAAGGAGCACAGTCAGTCTCCCTGACAGAGGTAAGGCAAAAGTGTTCCAAGGAAGAGCATCTTGAACATCTCTCTCACCAGAAACTTGTTTAAGTTTCGCAGGTCTAAGAAAGAGCTTGAGGTCCCCAGTCCTCTTTGGGATGAGGAAGTACCTGGAGTAGAAGCCTCTGCCCCATAGGTGTTTGGGTACAGGCTCTACTGCATTGTCCCCGAGAAGACCTGTGAGCTCTGTGAGCAGCAGGGTCTAGTGAAGTAGGGGTCGCACCGGCTCTCCGGGAAAGAAACCAGGTGGAATCTTTTGTAGGTGGAGAAGGTATCCTTCCCTGACCACCTGCAGTAGCCATTGGTCTGAGGTAATTGTAGCCCATCTGTGGGCAAAGAGCATCAGGCGCTCCCCTGTGGACTGGTGAAGGTCTCCTGGGGGAGGGGAGGCCCTGCCCTGGGAGTCAAAAGCTCCCCCCCAGCTGGGTGGGAGCTGGGGTCTGGGGCTTAGGTGCTTTTGTCTTCTGAGCCTCGTGCCCTTGCCTTCTGGGGTGAGAAGTCTGCTGTTGGCCTGAGGAGGACTGTTTTTGGTGACCTTGCCCAAAGGACCCCTTTTTCCTTGGGAAAAGGGGCCTCTTCCTCAATGCTTTTTGCGGGGATGGGATGAGGTCTTCTTAGAGAGCCTCTGGTGGGTCACGTCATCAGCCATGGGTTTGTCGAACAGATTTTCCCCGGTGCAGGGGATGTCGACAGCATGTCTTGTACCTGTTGCTTGAGGTCAGAGGATTGTAGCCAGACATGGTGTCAGACCCTGATGCTGGCTGCGGCTACCCGAGCCGCTGATTCAAAGCCATCATAGGCTGCCCGGGAGAGGAACTTGATCCTCGAGGTCAGGGCCTGGAACTCCTAGGGGGGGGGGGGGGGGAAGTGAGGAATAGGTCTTCTGGCTTTTGAGTTTCTGCATGGTTGACTCGACGACCATGGAGTTATGCAGGAGCTGGGGTGTGTGGAACCCTGGGCCCTTCCGGGCGTGGTACATGGCGTTGAGGTGCTGGCTCACCACTGGTGCCAATGCCGGCATTTCCCACAGCTGAAGTAGTAGCCTCTCGAGGATCGGCTGCATGGGCACCGTGACAGATTTCCATGGGGGGAAGACTCATACTGAAGAATCTCCAACTCCTCAGTGCATGGGTCTTCCTCTGCCTTGGTTTGCACCGAGAGGGCTCTAGTCATGTCCCTGATGAAGTCATGGAAGGCCACGTCCTCAGGAGGAGAGTGGTGCTGGGGCGCCGGGTCCAAGGGAATATCTCAGTGCCGCTTGGTGTCCAGAGAGGCCTTGTCGTCCGTCTCCCACTTGGAGTTGAGCAGTGAAGATGAGTCTGAGGCCCTGCGACTCCTTTCCTTGAGGTCGGCGTCGAGGGATCAACAGCCTGCTAAGGATCTGGGGTCTGAATCACAGCCACTGGCTGGCGAGGACCAGATTTCCAAAGAAAGGGACCAGGATCTTGACCGGTGCCAAGGGTTTACCCGAGGCTGGTGGCGTTCAGAGCTCAGCTCGACGACCGGGGACTCCCTCGCAGTTGAAGTTCCGGTCGTAGGGGCAGAGGAGATGGACGAACCGAACATCATTGCCTGCTGCAGGGCCAGGATAGCAGTGATGTTCTGCTCCAAGGCCATCATTCCGGTTTCCAGACCAGAAGGCTCCTCAGCCTTCAGCGTGGGCACAGAGGATCTTGGGCCCAGTACTGGCACTTTTGCAAGTGTGTCCTCGACGAGGACTATGGCCTCCAGGAATCTCGCACGGTCTCTGCTGGCCAAGGAATCCTTCTTGAGGACCTTGGTGGGGCGCTTCTCAGAGTCGCCCGAGTCCCTCCGGGCGGTTTTACTGGGTTTCTCCGATGCAACCTCGGTGGACTTCGAAGATGAGGACTTCTTTTTCTCTGGGTCCGAGGTCCTCTTGGAGGAGCCATCTCCACGGGACTCAGAGGACACTCAGGCCTCGTGGGATGTGCTGGGCTTGGAGCTCAGGGTCGGGGAGGTCGGGGCCAAGTCAGACCTGGGGAACAATTTCTTCTGCAACTCCAACCTTTTTCTGTTGGTTTTAGACATTTTGGCCTGGCACAGGTCACAGGAGGTGCTGTCATGGTACGGGCCCAGGCAGCATAAGCAGCAGTCGTGGGTGTCGGTTAGTGACATGGTTTGACTATAGCGGTCATATTTTTCGAACCCACCAGGAGACATTGTGGGTGGCACCTGGACGGGGTCGACGATCCCCGGGCGAAAAAAGGCACGAATGCTGGTCGAGGAAAACCTTGATGAAAAAGGGAGCAGAGAACAGCTCCAGAGACAGCGCCGGCTCAAGGTGGGAAGACGAACCAGTTGCTAACCGGGAAAGCTTAACTTTTAAGGAAAATCATGGGAATTTTTCCAGGGAAACAGGATTCACGTCCATTGGGCTCTGCAGAAAAAAGGAGACTGAGCAAGACGACACCCCCCTTGGGAGAGAAAGGGAACAAACATGCGTGGTAGCATATCCCAAAGGCTTTCTTTGAAAGCTGGGGAAATGCTTCTGCGCAGGCTCTGTTGGCACTGACGTCACCCATATGTGAGGGCTGAATATTCCTGCTTGTTCCTGGAGAAAAATGGATATTTTATTTATTGACATTTATATATACCGCCTGGTGCAAGTGCAATCTAGGTGGTGTACATTCAGGTACAGTATATACTTCTCTTATCCCCAAAGGGTTCACAATCTACATTTTGTATCTGAGACATGGAGGGTTAAGTGGCTTGCCCAAGCCCACAAGGAGCACCAGTGGGACTAGAAACCCCAGTCCCTCTGACCCGAGGTTGCTGTCCTCCAATGGGATTCGAGCCCCCGGCTCAAGGCAACTCGCCCCAACCACTAGGCCATCCAAAGGAAAGAATAATGAAAAAAGAGGAAAAGAAAGATCAGTGTTAGACATAGAAAAGGAAGGAAAGAAAAGAAAAGGAAGACAGACTCTAGAAAAGAACTTAAAGGGTCAATACAAGGAAAGTGAGAGAGAGACACACACAGAGATGAAACAGACCGCATTTTGCATTTTTAGACTTTGAATATTCCTGTACCTGGGAAGGAAAACAAGCGGCTATCTACTGTGCGTGCAATCGACTGTAGCTTCACCACATCCATAGAATGTCCAATGTGAACAGTACTGGGCATGCTTCCCAGTGTTCCCCGTACAAACTCTGCTACTTCCTGCACTGTAAACATCTGCAGCAGCTCATCAAAGATAGTGGGGAAAGAGTTCAGCAAGGCAGCCTAGTAAATGAGAAGAAACCTTATTAAACTTGCTAGACAGGAGAGGATGCAGTACAGTATGAAATCACAGAAACACAGAACGTAATAGCAAAAAGACCATATGGCCTATCCAGTCTGCCATCCATTCCTATTTATCATTTCTACACTCCCTTTTCCGTTAGCACTCCTATGCTTTCCTGAATTCAGATACTCTCCTTGGTTCCAATGCAATAAAGTGTGCTAGGCTTTGTACACAGGTTAGCTCAGTTTTAGCACACAGTTTTGTGAGCTATCATGGGCACTCAATGTAAAAAGGAGTTTCGTGCACAAGTTAACTATGCATAAAGTCTCAAGTAGACATTAGCACACAGCACATTTAAATTCATTTAAATGCATAATAATGAAGAAAGTAGCTGTTCAGCGCAGATGCAGAGAAGTATGCAGAAGACCAGAAGCTCAGCAGAATGCTTGGGTTTCCTTGTAAGGTCTGAGGAGGAGGAAAGTGTTCTGTAGGTGTTTTAGGGTTCTAGCTTGTTGTTCTGTAGTCAGCACTAATGAGGAATTTCTGACTGTTTCTGCTCTTTACCTCAAACATATAGGACCCACAACCTGTTTTGAGCTTTGTTGAAGGAGAACAGTAAAAAAAAATGGCAAGGGACAAGGAATTGAGGAGGAAGTGTGTTAGAACAGTCAACATTATATGCGTATACTGGAATGCTATTTTTACCCATAGAGAACAGTATAATTCTGTGCAGAATACTACTACTGTTCATGTGCAAAATCTCATTCCAGCACAAGTGCTGATACAATTTGGTGAGCAAAATTTGGCTATTGCTAGTGCAAACCCGTGTGCATAGGTGTACGGCATACTCTCCTTGTTTTATTTGATTACAGCACTGGGGAGCAAAATTTTTGCATTAGGAAACTGTGCGCTGAGGTTTAGTACATCTGTTCCCTTGTTTCTACCACTTCTGCTAGGAGACTGTTCCACATATCCACTCCCCTTATTGTAATGAAATATTTCCTTAAATTACTCCCTTTCACCCTCACCTTATATCCCTTGGTTCTAGAGCCTCTTTTCCATGGGCCACTTGTCACTGTTTATTTTGAATTAGGTTATGCCTTTTCAGTGGTAGCTCAAGGTGAGTGCAGTAGGTATTGCCCCTCTCCTCAGAAAGCTTACAATCTAAGGTCTAAATTTACTAATCTGCCATTAACGTAATAATGTCCATCAATTGCACTAAGATGTGTTAAATGCAAAATAAACATATGTTAATGTGTGTTAGTAATATCCCCAAAGTTTACAAAGCTGTGTTCAGTTTTGGAGACCATATCTCACAAAGGACATAAAAAGACTTGAAACGGTTCAAAGGAAGGTGACCAAAATGATTCGGGGCCTGCCCCACAAGACATATGAGTAGATACTTGAAGACCTGAATATGTATATCCTAGAGGAGAGGAGGGACAGGGGAAATATGGTACAGACTTTTAAATACTTAAAGGGTACCAATGAACAAGCAAACCTTTTTCAAAGAAGGGGAAGCTGTAAGACTAGAGGGCATATGATGAAGCTTCAAGGCGGTAAACTTAAAAAGTAACATCAGGAAATACTTTTTTACTGAAAGGATAGTGGATGCATGGAATGCCTCCCCATGGAATTAAAAAATAGCATGGGACAGACACAGTGAATCCTTTTATAGCAAGAGGATGAAATCAAAGCAAACTTAAATATCTTTTAATAGAGGGGGCTGACCTGTACAGAGCAGCAGGTACAACTCTAAACAAAGGCTTGGTGGGGGAGGTGATCTGCATGGAACAGCAGTTACAGCCATTCTAGCTACCTTACTGGGCAGACTAGCTGGACCATACTGATCTTTATCTGCTGTCATATACTATGTTACAAATCCAGTTAAGATTCAAAGACAAGTAACATACACAATTTGTGTTTGAATATCAGATTGTTGAAAGGCAAAATGTACACACATAAACTTACATTTTCTCAAACAGTGGTTCCAAAACCTAAACTGGGGCATACCCAAGCCAGACAGGTTTTCCAGACATCCGTAATGAATATTCATAAGATAGGTTTGTATGTGGCAGAATCTGAGGACCTACATCTCTATTCTTCTATGTGTTTTCAAAATCTATTATCATGGCATAGATTTAATAATTACTTTTTCATTTTAATGTCCACAGTTGTTTCATTTATAAGCTTTGTTAGATTGTCTTGATTTGTTGAATACTACTTTGAAATTTTCCATGCAAAGTGGTTTAAATACATTCCAAATACAAGATCTTAATAATAATCTTCAGGATAATCCACAAACCAATCACCTCCCGTCCTTCAACCAATGATCACGAAAACACCACAGAACAGAAGAAGAAGAACATCCAATAACAACTTGGACATCCCTACGAGCAAGATGAAAGCCAAGCAACCAACTTGTAAAAGAGCTTTCTCCATATACACTCCCTTACTATGGAATGACCTACCTTCCTCAATAAGAGCCATCAAGGACTTATTGGACTACAGGAAAGCAATAAGGTGAAATTAGACTTACCTGCTAATTGTTGTTCCTGGAGTGTAGACAGTCTAGTCCCGGACCTCTGGGTTCCCTATCTCATCCAGCAGCTGTGGAGACTGAGAAAACTCCTCCTTTTTGTGAGGTCACCGATATATCTTCCTCGGATCCGCCTTCTATGCTCAGTAACCTATTGACAAAGCAGACTCACCGGAGACACAAGTAAGCCTTTCGTAGAAATAAATACATTGGATAAAAACCCCAAGGAAAACATGCAACAAACTAAGGTGACTTTAACTGAAGCAGGCCACTCCCTCCACCACCCCAGAGGGAAGACCCCAAGCATCCAGAAAAGAAGCGCCCAACCCATCTCATATGCTCCTCCCCTGTCACACCTCTTGCTATACGATGCTGAGTTCTCTATCTTGTTCCTTGTCCTTTTTTTTTTTTTTCAGACTGATAGACAGAGCCCCATTATAATAACACGAGACAGCGAAGAACTCCAAGGTCCACTCACCTGTAAACGCTCTCCCGCAGGCTGTCCTGTACTTTTCCCGAGAAAAACACCGGGTGGGATACGGGACTAGACTGTCTACACTCCAGGAACAACAATTAGCAGGTAAGTCTAATTTCACCTTCCTGATCGTGCTAGCCAGTCTAGTCCCGGACCTCTGGGTTGATACCAGAGCAGTGACAGCAACGTCAAACCTGGGAGGGACCCGGAAGACCAGCCTGCAGAACCGCAGATACAAAACAGGTCTCTTCCGCCCTCTGCACCTCCAGGCGATAATGCTTCACAAAGGATTTCAAGGAAGACCAAGTCGCCGCCTTGCAAATCTCCGATGGAGGGACCAATCGAACCTCCGCCCAAGAGGAAGCCTGCGCTCTTGTGGAGTGCACCCGAAGCCCCTCCGGCACAGGCTTTCCCTTCAGTACGTAAGCCGACGCAATAGCCTCCTTTATCCACCTAGCAATGGACCCCTTGGACGCCGGTTCACCCTTCCTCGGGCCCGCGAACAGTACAAAGAGTCTGTCGGATTTGCGGAAACTAGCAGTCCGCCGCAGATACTTTTTCAACGCTCTACGGACATCTAACAGTCGTAAGTTCCTGTCGTCCGACGCCGGATCGTCCTGCAAAAACACTGGCAGGGAAATTTCCTGATTCACGTGAAAGGGCGACACTACCTTAGGAAGGAAAGCCAGCACCGGCCGTAACACCACCTTCGACGCAAAGAACGTCAGATACGGCTCTCGGCAGGAAAGCGCCTGTAACTCCGAGATTCTCCTCGCCGAGCAGATGGCCACCAAAAACACAACCTTCAGAGTAAGGTCTTTGAGCATGGCCCTAGACAACGGCTCAAAGGGCGCTCGCTCCAAAGCATGTAACACGAGTGGCAGCTGCCACTTAGGGAAGATCCGAGCAACAGGCAGCCGCGCCAACGACACTGCTCGGAGGAAACGCCTGACGTCACACTGACCACCCAACGCTTGACCTGCCACCTTGCCTCTGTAACAGGACAGCGCCGCCACCTGAACCCGGAGCGACGCCGCAGCCAGGCCTTTATCAAAGCCATCTTGCAGGAAATCCAAGATTTGCGGAATGGAAGACTTCAACGCCTCACACCGCCGTTCCTCGCACCATGCTTCAAAAATCCGCCAGACACGCACATAGGCTAGGGAAGTGGACCGTTTACGGGCCCTCAACAGCGTAGATACAACCGCCGCCGAATAGCCCCTCGACGCTAACCGTGCCCTTTCAAGAGCCAAGCCGTAAGAGAGAATCGATCCACATGAGGCATGAAGAGGGGGCCCTGCGACAGCAGATCCGGGCGAGGAGGAAGACGCCAGGGCTTTGCCACCAGTAACCTCACGAGATCCCCGTACCAGGGCCTGCGAGGCCAATCAGACGCTATGAGTATCACCTGCCCTGTGAAGGACTCGACCCGCTGCAGAACCCTTCCTATCAGGACCCACGGGGGAAACACATACAGCAGACGCCCCACCGGCCACTCCTGCACGAGAGCGTCCAGACCTTCAGACATCCTTTCTCTTCTTCTGCTGAAAAAACGGCTGGCCTTTGCCGACGCAAAGGTCACCATCAGATCCATCACCGGCACGCCCCACCGGCGCACCACCATCTCGAAGACCTCCGGATGGAGAACCCATTCTCCGGGGTCCACTCTCACCCGACTGAGGAAATCGGCCTGCACATTTTCCACCCCTGCTATATGCGCCGACAGATCCAGCAGATTCACCTCCGCCCAAGCGCACAGGGCCTCGGCCTCTGATTCTAGCACTGCGCTGCAGGTCCCACCCTGCCTGTTGACATATGCTACCGCCGTGGCGTTGTCGGAGAACACTCGGACCGCCTGGCCTGCGAGCAACTGCTGAAAACTGCGCAGAGCCAGGAAGACTGCTTTCAACTCTAGCCTGTTGATGGACCATGTCTGTTCGAGGGCGGACCAACTCCTCTGGGCAAAGCCGCCCTGACAATGCGCCCCCCAGCCCAGAAGACTGGCGTCTGTCATTAGCGGCACCCAGGTCGGTGCCTCCAAAGACCTTCCGCTCTTTAACGACTCGGGATGCAACCACCACTGAAGGGACTGACGGACCTCCCCCGGACAGAGCAACCTCCGAGACAACGGATCCCGTTGGTGCGACCAGCGTCTCAGCAGCGCGCTCTGCAACGGCCGCATGTGGGCTCTTGCCCACTGAACCGTCTCTATGGAAGCCGCCATCGTACCTAACAGTTGAAGATAATGCCACACCGAGGGCGCCTTGCGTTGGAGAAACTGCTCCACTAATTTCCAAAGGGCCTGCGCCCCCTCCTCCGTCAGGAAAACCTTCCCCACTGCCGTGTCGAAGCGTGCTCCCAGGTATTCGAGACTCTGCGACGGAACCAACCGGTTCTTGGAAAGGTTGACCACCCAACCGAGCTCTTCCAGAAAAGCCACTACTCGGGCAGTTGCCGCTGCGCTCTCGGACTGCGACTTTGCTCGAATCAGCCAATCGTCCAGATAAGGATGCACCAGTATACCCTCCTTTCGCAGAGCCGCTGCCACCACCACCATGACCTTGGTGAAGGCGCGTGGCGCTGTCGACAAGCCGAACGGCAACGCCCGAAACTGGAAATGTCCGAAAGGCACTGCGAAGCGGAGAAACCTGGAATGATCCGGCCTGATTGGAATGTGGAGGTAGGCCTCAGACAGATCTAGAGAGGTCAGAAACTCCCCTCTTCTCACCGCCACTATGACCGACCGCAGCGTTTCCATATGAAAATGCGAGACCCGAAGGCACCGATTCACTCTCTCTTGAGATCTAGAATTGGACGTACGCCCCCATCTTTCTTTGGCACCACGAAATAAATGGAGTATCGACCAGAGCCGCGCTGACTTGGCGGAACCGGTACGATCGCCCTGAGTTCTAACAACCTTTGGACCGTCTCCCACAGAGCCGCGCACTTGGTGACGGACCTGCCGGGGGACTGTACAAAGGCCTCTCGCACCGGTCTCAGAAACTCCAGAGCGTAACCCTCTCGAATGACCTCTAGAACCCACTGATCGGACGTAACTCGGACCCAGGCATCGTAAAACTCCTGTAACCGCCCTCCTACCGGCAGCAATGGTGCCTGGGTCCCCCTTATCTCATTGTTGCTTTTTGTTAGCGAAGGACGAGGACGAGGAAGGTCCAAAACCCCGACCCACTCCGCGAAACCCCCGGAAACCTTGGCTCCTCATAGGAAAATGGCCCCGCTGATTCGCACAAAACCTCGGAAACCGCGACCGGCAAAAGTGTCGGTGCTGACCCCTGGAAGGCGTAAAGGACCGGCTCGACTTGGGTTTGTCCTCTGGCAACTTACCCCCTGTAGAGTCGCCTAAGTCCTTAACCAGCTTTTCCAAATCCTCCCCGAACAACAACCGGCCTTTAAAGGGGAGCTTGCTCAACCGAGACTTGGAAGAACTATCCGCCGCCCAGTTGCGCAGCCACAAGTAGCGTCTCGCCGCCACCGCTGACGCCATGCTCTTGGACAAACCACGCATAAGATCATAATGGATGTCCGCCAAGTAGGCTGCACCCGACTCTAATTTAGCCGCCTCATCCGGCCCGGGACCATCCTGTCCCGTTTGAATGCACTGCGACCAGCGAAGACAGGCCCTAGCCACCCAAGCGCCGCAAATGGCCGCCTGAAGCGACAGGGCATTCACATCAAACACCTGGCGTAACAACACCTCCAACTTCCTGTCCTGGGTGTCCTTCAGGGCAGCACCGCCTTCCACCGGAATGGTAGTTTTCTTGGTAACAGCCGAGACGGCCGCATCAACCTTGGGCGATTTAAACAGTTCCTTATCTTGATCCAATAAGGGATACAGCCGACCCATCACTCGGGCTCCACGTAGAGGCGCTTCTGGCGTGTTCCATTCTTCCTGAATCATTTCCCGAAACACCCGATGCAGCGGGAACGCCCGTTGATTCCTCCGGAAAACCTGAAGCAAGGGGTCCTCAAGCGCCTCATCCTCCGACGCCGCCGGCGCCGGCATATTCAGTACCTTTAGGGCCTCGGCTATCAAGGCTGGCAGCTCATCCTTTCGGAAGACTCTCACCACACGAGCCTGATCTTCCTTTTCCGAAAGTTTGCCTTCCTCCAGCTCCTCTTCCACTTCCAAACCGTGGTCCTCTTCGTCGGAGACGGGCCCCTCCGAGGCCACAGAAGTCTCCCCTGGGATCCCCTCCTGGCGAGATCTTTTAGCCCCCCTGGCAAGATCCTCCGCCTGCAAGGACGGGGAGGGTCTCTTAAGCCCCCCCCGAGCCCTCCGCTTCCGCACGTTGAGGAGCGCCGGCGAACATCGTACGCTGAAGAAGAGCGACAAAATCCTGGGAAAAAATAGCTGCCAACTCCTTAGGGAAGGAAGCTGGAGGGAGAGGAGTGTCTGGCGCCGAAGAAGGACCAGCCACTGGCTCTGCCTGAGGCTCCGCAGAGAGCATCACCACTGGACGCTCCCCCTCGGGCTCTGGCACTTCTCCCTTTCCGTCCCTGGCCTGCTCCATCAACTCTGCCTCCCGCACGCAGGCCTTACACACACTGGAAGCAGAGACCCTCTTCAAGCCACAGACTAGGCAGAGTGGCTTAGAGGGCATGGTAAGCTAGGCACACTAAAGCAATTCCGCCCTGGTAGGCTGCTGCACTGACCAAACCCTGAACAGCCTCCAAAGCCCAACCAGCCCAGCATAAACAAACGTTGAACTTTTTTTTTTTTTTTTTACTGACTGAAAACGCAGAGAATCCCTCTGCCAGCTAAATCGCTGCTGAAAAAACTCTCCCTGAAACTCCCACGATCATGGAGAGCGCAAATAGACAGCCCCAAGCCAGCCACGCGGCTAGGCCCGCCGCCTGTGTCTTCGCGCCAAAATCGCGCTGCAGCAAAGTAAGGGAAAAGAAGGCAACTGTACCTCGAGTACCGCTCCACCCAGCACTCTGCCCCGTGTCCAAGAGTGATCTGTCGGCTGCTCCGGAGATAGTTGGGAGAACAGACTGCCTCGTTCCGGACTCACTCTCCCTCTGCCGAATGAGCTTGAACGGGCTGAGTCAGCCAGCGCACTGACAGGCAGGCTTCTGTGCGGTGCTGGCTAGACTCTTCTCCGGCTCTCACCCCCGCACTCAAAGCAGCTCCAGCCTGTAGGTAATGAGCTGCCGATTCCCACTGCCCTTAGGGCTCAGCCACTGCCCCTGCCTAAGCAACGGCCATTGAGAGGGGGAAAGGGGGGGGGGGGGAGGAAGAAGCCTGCTGCCAAATTAAAGGCACAGCACCCCCCAAATTAACTACTGATAAAATCTACCCCCAAATGTGATCCTCAAGCTTACTTCAGACCAAAATAAACCTAATTGTCTCTCTAGTGAGCCCGGCTCTCCGGGCTCTATTCCATCCAGCTGCTTGGAGACTGAGGTAACTGAGCATAGAAGGCGGATCCGAGGAAGATATACCGGTGACCTCACAAAAAGGAGGAGTTTTCTCAGTCTCCACAGCTGCTGGATGAGATAGGGAACCCAGAGGTCCAGGACTAGACTGGCTAGCACGATCAGGAAAAACCTCTTTCTTCATGGAATACTATGGATCCATCCCATGAGCACACTGGGCCCGATTCTGTCCCACGAATGGGACATCCATCCCCACTATTCGTGCCCTTCCCGCCAGCATCTAATCTCTCCGCCGGTTGTACAGGGAGGTCAGACGGGGCGGGGAACAGGCGGATACGGGGTGGCGTTAGGGCAGGCGGTGGGTGGTCGCTGGCCCTGGACGTATAGGGCTGATTATAATGTCTGCCCTGTACGTCCAGGGGTGGCAACTTGTGTGGGGAAGTTATTCCACCTCCGAAGTGGAATAACTTCCCTGGACACTTCTTTTGGCAGCCCGGGGCACGGATGGGGCAGGGGGGGGCCTGAGGACATTCCCCGGAGCCCAACTATGGCCCTAGGAGGCCGGATCGGGGGTCAGGCTGCGGGGACAGCCTTTGTTGAGCCGGCAGACAGGATTGCGGCTTTACAAAGGAGCCGCGGTGCCATGTCAACTGGACGCCATGGCGCCACAGATCCATTGTAAAGACCTGACTGAGTTAGTAGGGTTTCCCTGTAAATGCAGGCCGGGCTGAATCACAGTGCTAGACTGCATGTACAGGGCTGTTCGCGATTCTGGTCCCGCGGGGCACATCAGATTCGCAACCCCCTCTATACGCCCAGTTCAAACCGAACGTACAGAGGGGGTGTACGTCTGGGATGGAATGAGCCTGATTGCATAAACATGACTATTATAGTCTGTAAACACAATCTCAGTTAATAAGAACATAAGATATGCCATAATGGGTCAGACCAAGGTCTATCAAGCCCAGAGTCCTCTTTCCAACAGTGGCCAATCTAGATCACAAGTACCTAGCAGTTTCCCCAAAATGCATAGCTTCCACAATACTTATATTAGGGCAAGCAGTGGCTATCCCGGGTCCCCTTTAATAATGGTTTATGGAACTTTCCTCCAGGAACTTGTCCAAACCTTTTATAAACCCAGCTACACTACGACATCCTCCGGTAACGAATTCCAGAGTTTGATTACATGTTGAGTGAAAAACTATTTTCTCTTATTAGTCTTAAATAGGTTACCCTGTAGCTTCATGCATGTCCCCCAGTCTTTCTATATTTTGATGATGTAAACAATCGATCTACGTTTACCCGTTCCACTCCATTCATTAATTTATAGATCTCTATCATATCTCCCCTCAGCCATCTCTTTTTCAGGATGAAGAGCCCTAATCTTTTTAGCCTCTCTTCATAGGGGTATCCTTTACTATTTTGGTGGCTCTTTTCTGTAGCTTTTCTAATAATGCTATATCCTTTTTAACATACGGCGACCAGAACGGCACACAATATTCAAGGTGCGATCGCACCATGGAGGGATACAGAGGCATTATAATATCCTTTGTTTCATTCTCCATTTCTTTCCTTATGATACCTAGCATTCTATTTGTTCTCTTGGCCATCGCTGCACATTGGGCAGAGGGTTTCAACATGTTATCCACAATGACACTTAAATCTTTCTCCTGGGTCGTGGTTCCTAATATGGAACCTTGCACCGTGTAACCATAGTTTAGGTTGATCTTTCCTAGGTGCATAACTTTGCATTTGTCCACATTAAATTTCATCTGCCATTTGGATGCCCAGTCTTCCAGTTTATTAAGGTCCTCTTGCATTTTCACAATCCCCATGGGTTTAGCAACTTTGAATAATTTACGCTCTGATCTCTGGGACTCCCTCCTCTTATCAATTTCTGATTTATCACTGATTTTCCCCCATTTACTCATTACAGGAGATTTTAACCTTCATTTGGACTCTCCTTCCTCCCCTAGGGATCTCTCCTTTATTTCACTTATGCAGGATTTGTCTCTTCATCAGCACATCCTCATACTCCCACTCGTTCACTTCGTTCAATCCATATCAACCGCCTTCACCTCCCCTCACCATCACGTGCCCACCTACAATCCACACGCTCCTCTGCCTTCTTCTTTGTCGGCCCTGCTTATTGGAACTCTCTACCCCCCTTTCCCTCAGACTTGAACAACATTATCCCACTTTCAAAAGAGATCTAAAATCACAGCTCTTCTCCACTGCTTCTGACCTCCCCTCCCCTTTTGTGTGAATTTTTTCCCCTTCCCCCTCTCTCTCACTCCTCTCTCTCCTCAGCCATGTATATTGAAGTGTCTTGAGTACTTTCCTGTCGTACTTTGTAACTTCCTTTCCTTCTCCAGTCCATTGGCCTTTCCTGTATATTGATTGATTTTGTAAACCGCAATGCTCTAATTGGAACAGCAGTATATCAAGCTAATAAACATAAACATCTGCAAATTTGATTACCTCAATCGTTATTCCCATTTCCAGGTCATTTACGAATATGTGAAAAAGCAGCAGACCCAGTACAGATCCTTGGGATACTCCATCTTTCTCCATTGGGAAAACTGGCCATTTAGCCATACCCTCTGTTTTCTATCTTTTAACCAGTTTCTGATCTACAATAATACATTGCCCTCTATCCCATGACTCCTTAATTTCGCCAAGAATCTCTCATGAGGGACCTTGTCAAAGGCTTTCTGAAAATCCAGATACACTATTATTAATCAACTCATCTCATGCCTGATCTATGCGGATGATGTACTACTCTTCACCCCATTCACGACTGACCAACCGGATTTCGCCCCACTAGTAAAATGCTTCGAAGCCGTAACTGACTGTCTCCACTCACAGAGCCTCAAGATAAACTTCAGTAAGACGGATGTACTGTTCATTACTAGAAATCAATCCTTCTCCCCACCGGCAACACTAAAGACAAGAGACGCTGAGCTCCCGAGTAAAACCACTATCCGCTACCTAGGCGTTACACTAGACCAGCACCTCAAATTTAAAGCGCACATCAGCAACACCATAAAGAAAATCTACTACAAAATAAGAACAGTGCGACATCTCCGACCCCTGCTGCAACAAGATGACTTCAGAACAGTTTTTCAGGCACTCGAGACCCCCCCACTTTGACCACGCCTACGCAATTCTGCAAGGGCTACTCAAAAACACACTAAACCCATTACAGATGGCAATGAATACAGCTGCACGCCTCCTCCATGGGGCCCCAGAAGAGACCACATTACCCCAATCCTAAAGGATTTGCACTGGCTACCAATCTACTGCCGGATAACCTATAAAGTAGTCCTGATGACCTTCAAGGCCATTAACAAAATATCCTCCACCTCCCTGACGGATCTCATCTACCCCACCCCGGCAAACAGAGCAAGGAGGACACCCACCACCAACACACTGCAAATCCCCAAGGAAATAACAAAATGCACCAAGGCAACAAAGAACTGAGCCTTTAAGTTCTATGCTCCCAGCTGCTGGAATGCACTCCCAACTACCGTCCGAGCAATCACTGACCTTACGCAATTCAGAAAAGCTCTGAAACACCACCTGTTTCTCCTACACTACTCGCAGCCCAAAGAACAGAAAACCCATGTGCATATTGTAGATAGTTGTAGATAGCTGTAGATAGTTGTAGGTAGATCTCCCCCAGTTGATATCCAAGATGAATTACCCGTTCAATGTAAGTACATAACAGGGCCCGTTTTGTACAAAATGTTATATGTAAACCGCACTGATTTTAAAGAGCGCGGTATATAAAAGCAATAAATAAATACAATCTTTGTATACCTGTTTATTCACACCTTCAAAAAAACATAACAGATTAAACATAACAGCACCAACATTCTTTCCCCACCACCTCCCTCCCACCCCTCACACACAATATAACACCCTATCCTCTAGGCTCCAATATTGACACACTCTACACTACTTCCATCAACTCTGTCAATTCAGCCAACCAAATACCAGCTGTCTCCTCATAGCTGTCTGTATATAGTTTCCTGGAATTGGCTTTTGTACATAGTTGCCTGCACTGTTCTATAAAGTTATCTGTGCTGTTACGACTTGTTTTCTGTAAACCGTTATGCCTTGTAGAATAAGGGTAAAACAAATTCAGTTTAATAAATAAATAAATAAATAACAGATTAGTAGGATAAGACCTTCCTTGGCTGAAGCCATGTTGGCTGTCTCCTATTAAGCTATGACTAACTACATGTTCAGTAATTTTGTTCTTTATAATGATTTCTATCATTTTTCCTGGTACTGACGTCAGGCTCACTGGTCTGTAGTTTCCTGGATCACCTCTGGAACCCTTTTTAAAAACTGGCATTACAATGGCCATCCCCCAATCTTCAGGTATTACTGATGATTTTAATAATAGTTCACAGATTACTAATAGCAGGTCTGTAATCTCATATTTCAGTTCTTTAAACACCCTTGGATGTATATCATCCAGTCCAGGTGATTTGCTAATCTTTAGTTTATCAAATAGTTGTAATACATGTTCCCGGTGTATCGATATTTCTTTCAATTCTTCCACAGCATCTCCTTTAAATACCATTTCAGTCCTGGGTAACATTCCTACATCTTCATCAGTAAAGACTGAAGCAAAGAATTCATTCAGTCTCTCCGCTATGGCCTTGACCCCTCTTAATGCCCCTTTTACCCCTCTATCATCTAATGGTCCAACTCACGCCATCAAAAGGTTTTGCTACAAATGTACTTGAAAAAGCCTTTACTACACGTTTTTGCTTCCACAGCAAGCTTCTTCTCAAATTCTCTTTTTACCTGCCTTATCAGTGTCTTGCATTTCACTTGCCAGTGCTTATGTTGTTTCCAGTTTTCATCATTTCACTCCTTTTTCCATTTCCTGAAAGATACGTTTTTGGCAACAAAAGCCCCTCTGACGTCACCTTTAAACCATGCTAACCATACTGGCAGTTTTTTGGACTTTCTTCTACTTTTCTTAAAGCATGGAATACAGCTGGTTTTGGTTTCCAAGATAGTATTTTTAACACCTATGCTTGATGTAAATCTTTAACCTTTGCAACTGCTCCTTTTAGTTTTTTCTTATCTATATTCCTCTTTTATCATAGTCTCCCTTTTGAAAGTTAAAAGGTAGTACCGTGGATTTCCTTACCATCCTTCATTCATTTATTAAATCAAATGCAACCATGCTATGATCACTACTGCCAAGTGGCCCCAACACCCTTATCTCTTATTTATTTATTTATTTACATTCTCTTATATACCGTGCTATTCTGCATCAGTGCGGTTTACATTGAACAAACTGAAATTACATTGAACAGGGCATTATAACTTGGAGATAACTATTTTACAGGGAACATGGGCTATGGAGGGTTAAGTGGCTTGCCCAAGACCACAAGGAGCACCTGTGGGACTAGAAACCCCAGTCCTTCTGGCCCAAGGTTGCTGTCCTCTAGTGGGATTTGAACCCCTGACCTTCCGGCCTGAAGTACCTTGCCCCAACCACTAGGCCACTCCTCCACTCTTGCACCAGATCTTGTGTTTCACTAAGGATTAGGTACAAAATGGCTTCCCCCCTGGTCAGTTCAAGAATCAGCAGCTCCAAGAAGCAGTCATTTATTCCATCCAGAAACCTTATCTCCCTAGCATGTTCTGCCATGACACTGACCCAGTCAATCACCCAAACTGTGCTGTAATGTTTGTTAGCTTCCCTGATTTCTTAAAGCATTTCATCATCCATTTGTTCATTCTTGCCATGCGGTCGATAGTGCATCCCCACTGCCATCACCTTCCCTTTCCCTTTTTACATGGGATTTCAGTCCATAGAGATTCTACAGTGAATTTTGTTTCCTGCAAAACTTTACTCCTTTGTGACTCAATGCCCTCTCTAACATAGAGTGCAACCCCTCCATCAATTTGATCTGATCTATCATTATGATATAGCTTGTACCCAGGTATTACAATTTCCCACTGATTGTTGCCCTCCTTCCATCATGTCTCTGAGATACCAATCATATCTAACCTTTCATTTAGTGCTATATATTCTAACTCTCCCATCTTATTCTTAGACTTCTAGCATTTGCATACAAGCATTTTAGAGGTTGTATTTTACATAGAAACATAGAAACATGATGACAGAAAAAGACCACAAGGCCCATCTAGTCTGTCCTTCCATAACAACAACTACAACAGTCCACTTTTTACCTTTAGAGATCCTCTGTGTTGGTCCCATGCTTTTTTGAATTCAGTTACTGTCCTCATCTCTACCACCTCCACTGGGAGACTATTCCACGGATCCACTACTCTTTCCGTAAAGAAATATTTCCGCATATCACTCCTGAATCTATCTCCCTTCACCCTCATCCCATGTCCCCTCGTCGCAGAACTTGCTTTCAATTGAAAGAGGCTCTCTCCCTGAACATTTATGCCACGGAGGTATTTAAACATCTCAATCATATCACCTCTATCCCGCCTTTCCTCTAAGGTGTACATATTAAGATCCTTAAGTCTGTCCTCATATGCTTTATAATGAAGACTACTAATCATCTTAGTAGCAACCCTCTGCACCGACTCCATCCTGTTCACATCCTTTTGAAGGTGCGGTCTCCAGAATTGCACACCATACTCCAAATGAGGTCGCACCAAAGACTTATACAGAGGCATTATCACCTCCTTTTTTCTGCTAGCCATTCCTCTCCGTATGCACCCAAGCATCCTTCTAGCTTTTGCCGTCGCCTTTTCTACCTGTTTAGCTACTTTAAGATCATCGGACACAACTACGCCTAGGTCCCGCTCTTCTTTAGTGGACAAAAGTACTTCACCTCCTATGCTGTATTGCTCCCTTGGATTGCTGCAGCCCAAATGTATGACCTTACATTTTTTAACATTAAATCCCAGCTGCCAAATTCTAGACCATTCTTCAAGCTTAGCTAGATCCCTCCTCATGTTATCTACACCTTCCTGGGTGTCTACTTTATTGCAGATTTTGGTATCATCCGCAAAGAGGCAAACCTTACCCGACAGCCCTTCCGCTATATCACTAACAAAGATGTTAAAAAGAATCGGACCAAGGACAGATCCCTGGGGCACACCACTGGTAACATCCTTCTCCTCAGAGTGAGCTCCATTTACTTGTACTCTTTGTCGCCTCCCACCCAACCAATTTCTAACCCAAGCAGTAACTTTAGGGTCCATCCCTAGGGTGCTCAGTTTGTTTATAAGTCGCCTGTGAGGAACAGTGTCAAAGGCTTTACTGAAATCTAAATACACCACATCTAGAGCTCTCCCTCGGTCCAACTCCCTGGTCACCCAGTCAAAGAAATCAATCAGATTTGTCTGACAAGACCTGCCTCTGGTGAATCCATGCTGCCTCAGATCCTGTAATCCGCTGGACTCCAGAAACCTCACTATTTTCTCTTTCAACAGCGTTTCCATTAATTTACTCACCACTGAAGTTAAACTAACCGGCCTGTAGTTTTCAACCACATCCTTACTTCCGCTTTTGTGTAAAGGCACCACATGAGCCTCTCTCCAGTCCTTTGGCACCACTCCCGACTCCAACGAGGCATTGAAAAGGTCAGTCAGTGGAGTTGCTAGAACGTCCCCAAGTTCCCTCAGTATTCTAGGGTGTATCCCATTCGGTCCCATCGCTTTGTCTACTTTAAGTTGAGCTAGTTTCTCACGAACACAGTCTTCTGAAAATTGTTCAAGATGTCCCTCGCTTCTGTTCTTATTTGTGGGTGTTTTCTGAGGTCCTGCTCCAGGTTCTTCATCTGTGAACACAGAACAAAAATATTTGTTAAGCAATTCCGCTTTATCCTTATCAGCTTCTACATATTCCCCCCCTGTACCCTTGAGTCTGACAATACCACTTTTGCCCTTCCTCTTCTCACTAATATATCTGAAAAATGTCTTATCTCCCCATTTTATTGCATTGGCTATTTCCTCCTCCTTTTGAATCTTTGCCTTCTTGACTACTTTGCTAGCTTCTCTAAGTTTTTCCAAATACAGATGCCTGTCTTCCTCTCTCTGTGATCTCTTGTATTTCATGAAGGCCTCCCTCTTTTTCTTCACTTTTTCAGCTACTTCCTTCGAAAACCATAGCGGTCTCCTGTTCCTTTTGCCTTTATTTACCATTTTAACAAAAAGGTTGGTTGCCTTTAAAATACCCCCTTTCAGTTTTGCCCACTGTTGTTCTACATCCCCCAGCTGTTCCCATCCCACTAATGACTCCCTGAGGTATTGGCCCATCTTCGCAAAGTTAGTCTTCCTAAAGTCTAAGATCTTCACCTTGGAATGGATTCTAACAGTCCTAGTCCTAATACTGAACCACACCATCTGGTGATCACTGGATGCAAAATGATCTCCCACTACAACATCAGAAACACTTTCACCATTGGTAAGCACCAAGTCCAGTATGGCCCCTTCACGTGTGGGGTCTGTTACCAATTGCTTGAATAGTTCACCCTGTAGAGAATCCAGGATCTCCTTACTCCTAGATGATACTGCAGCAGGAATGTGCCAATCAACATCTGGCATATTGAAATCTCCTAGCAGTAGCACTTCCCCTTTCCTAGCAATGCTGCGTATGTCTTCAATTAACTCTCTGTCCACCTCTTCCTTTTGTGAGGGAGGTCTGTATATCACACCAATGCAAATAGATTTCTCTTTCCCTCTTTCTAGTTTAACCCACAATGCCTCCTCTCTCCCTTTTAAGCTCTGTAATTACCAAGCTTTAATAGTAGTTTTTACATATAGTGCTACTCCTCCTCCCCTTCTTCCTACCCTGTCCTTTCTGAATAAGTATAGCCAGGTATAGTTACATCCCAGTCATGGTTTTCTGTGAACCATGTTTCTGTAACTGCCACTAAATCTAAGTCAGCCACTCCCACCAAAGCTTCAACTTCAGAGATCTTATTTCCCATGCTACGGGCATTAATACACACTGCTTTCCATATGTTACCCCTGTTACCCATTTCCATAAAGGTATTTAATGTATCACTTACCTGGGGGCTTTCACTTACCTGGGGGCTTTCTTCACCCATCCCCAACGAATCTAGTTTAAAGCCCTCTTCAGTAGATTAGCCAGTCTACTACCAAAGATGTGTTGACCTTTCTTGGACAGATGGATGCCATCTCTGCTCTGCAACCCTTGGAACAGCATCCCATGGTCTAGGAAACCAAAACGCTCTCGAAGACACCATCCACGCAGCCATGCATTAATCTCCAGGATGCGAGCCTCTCTGCCTTGGCCTTTACCCTCAACAGGGAGGATTGAAGACAACACCACCTGTGCACCTACCTGCTTCACCCTCTGTCCCAGAGCCATGAAGTCACTTTTGATACGTTCCGAGGTATACCTGGCAGTATCATTTGTTCCAACATGGATTAGCAACATTGGGTAATAGTCAGTGGGCTTGATGAGTCTCGGCAAACTCTCCGTAACATTTTGGATCTTGGCACCAGGCAGACAGCATACCTCTCTGGACATCAAGTCTGGTCGGCAGATGGACGCCTCAGTACCCCTCAGAAGAGAGTCTCCAACCACCACTACCCTTCGTTTCCTTCTGGTCACTGATTCTGCAACTATGGGGTACTTGAACTCTGGTTCTTCCCTTTCCAGGGATGCTTTCACCTCCTCCACTTCCAGGGCTGCATAATGGTTCTTCAATTCAAGGGCTGGAGAAGTTGGATTGGTGATTTTGCAGGCTCTGGTGACTTTTGTCCAACCATCGACATTCTGTTGACACCCATCTTCTCCTGTGCTGGAGAGCCTGGTTGCTGCAAGCAGCATCTCATCAATGTACTTCTCACTGTCTTGAATGCTCCTCAGCCTCGCCACCTCCTCTCTGAGTTCCTCCACTTGTTTCCTCAGAGCTTCAGCATGCAGGCACCCTGCACATGGAACCGGTTATTCAACTGGCAATAGGGCCTCTGTCTGGACCGAGGCAGAAGCTGTAACGGGGGCAACAGCTTTAGCAATACGATTTTTCCCAGCCATTGTTCTGTTTGTGGAGCTTAGGTATCTGTTAAAGCAAAAGAGAGAGATCTACGAAGTACCAGCTGGTTTCGCAGCTGTCCTTTCAGAGAAAAAGCAGTTAAATCTCTTTAATTATATTCAAAATGTGCTGGTCCAATTCACTGTGATTTGTTAAAGGGGGAGGTGCCCTATAAAGCAAGACTGCTCACTAGGGGTGGGTGGGAGTCGGGGTGGGTAGGGAGGGAACTAACACCTGATTAGGTGTGAGCAGTTCCTGAACCTGAGGGGGTTACAGAGTTCAGCAATACTACTGTGCTCAAGTACAGATTCCCCTAAAACAGCAAAAATGAATTTAACCTTGCTTTAAAAAAATATACACAAAACCCTTTTAAGAGCTCCCAGTCAGAGAGCTAGCAATGTAACAAAAAACACCAAACAAAGAAACCTTCAAATCCTTACTTACTGTTTGATGTGTGGAGCCCTGGTTAAGAAAGTCTCAAAAGGGCAGGGCAAAGCAGCCTTTTTATGCAGGCTTCAATTGCACTCAGGAAACAGGCCCACTAACCCCTGATTAGGTGTTAGCAGTTCCTGAACCTGAGGGGGTTACAGAGTTCAGCAATACTTGTGCTCAAGTACAGATTCCCCTAAAACAGCAAAAATGAAATTAACCTTGCTTTAAAAAAATATACACAAAACCCTTTTAAGAGCTCCCAGTCAGAGAGCTAGCAATGTAACAAAAAACACCAAACAAAGAAACCTTCAAATCCTTACTTACTGTTTGATGTGTGGAGCCCTGGTTAAGAAAAGCCCAGCCTTATTCTGTATTGTAATTTTATTCATATTAATCTGGCTATAGGTAGACAGGGGTAATTTGCAATCTTTAAGCTCTGTCTGCTGTGTACACAAGGACATTTGGGTTACTTTTGTCTTTATTGGAACCTCTCTGTTGATATGCCCTAACTTTAATCTTTTGCTAGTATCTTTCAAGGATACATTGTCCCTAATCATGCGCGCTTGGGCGATTGTTGTCTTTCTCTTATTATCTAGTTTAAAAGCTTCTCTATCTCCTTTTTAAAGGTTAATGACAGCAGCCGGTTCCATTCCGGTTTAGGTGGAGCCCATTCCTTCGTAAAAGTCCCTCCTTTCCCCAGAATGTTCCCCAGTTCCTAACAAATCCCAAACCCTCTTCCTTGCACTATCATTTCATCCACGCATTGAGACTCCGGAACTCTGCCTGCCTTTTGGATCCTGCACGTGGAATGGGAAGCATTTCAGAGAGTTACCCTGGAAGTTCTGGATTTCAACTTTGTACCTAAAAGCCTAAATTTAGCCTCCAGAACTTCCCTTACACACTTTCCTATGTCATTAGTACCGACATGTACCAAGACAGCAGACTCCTCCCTAGCATTATCTAAGACCTTGTCTAGGTGGCGTGTGAGGTTTGCTACTTTCGCAGCAGGCAGGCATGTTACCAGGCGATCCTCACGTCCACCAGCCACCCAGCTATCTACATGCCTAATGATTGAATTACCAACTGTAACGGCTGTCCTGACCCTTCCCTCATGGGCACATGGCCCTGGAGAAACCTCCTTGGTGCGAGAGGGTTTTACATCACCTGGAGGACAGGTCCTAGCTACAGGATCACTTCCTGCCACACCAGGGTGATGCTCTCCTGTCATGTGTCCTCTCTCCTCCATGGCAACAGGGATGCTGCTAGACTGGAGGTGGGACTTCAGTACTGCATCCATGTAGGTCTCATCTATGTACCTCTCTGTCTTCCTTATGTCCTCCAAGTCTGCTACTCTAGCCTCTAGAGATCGGACGTGTTCCCTGAGAGCAAAGAGCTCCTTGCACCGGGTGCACAAATAAGACCCCTCCCCAACTGGAAGAAAATCATACATTTGACACTCAGTGCAAAAGACTGGAAAGCCCCCATATCGCTGCTGGACTGCTGTCTGCATCTTAGTTTTAAGGCTGTGATTAGGTATTTAAGTGGTTTACTTACCAAGGTTTGCTGGGGATACTTATACTAATAAAACTATACCTAATACGTTTAATGGACTTTGTTCACCTCAAGCTTAATTAATCTCAGGTCCTTAATATATGCCTGAGGAGGATAAACAGCTGCACCAGAGAGCGAATATGGCACCTCCTTTCCTTTAAGAGGTTTAAGCACCTATAAAGTTTTGATTATTCCAGTGGAGGGTGGGAGTCAGGGAGGAAAAGGAGGCTTATGAAAAACTGGCTGCTGCACAGTACACTGTCTTTGGCTTCAAAGGTTATTTGTGACTAATTTCCTGGGTGATTCACACAGCCCTTGCTTGTACAGAGGGAGTCTTTCAAAATGCCCCTTTGATCTGTCACTTAGCTTTAACACCTATTTAAAATAATTTCACAGGTCCGTTGCCCCCTATCTAGGAGGCCTCTTTGTAAAAGTCTCTAGAAACAATTTATTGCTCAAAGAATACTGACCCTGTTTTTCTTTTTATGCTAAGTTATACTCTGGGTTGATTTAAATTAAAACTCTTCGCTGATATTAAGCTCTGACTGAGTATTAAATTTAAACTAGAAGCTCTCTGTTGTGTTTTAAATTTAACCAGAAAGCTCTCTGCTGTGTTTTAAATTTAAACTGAAAGCTCTTTGCTGATACTAGGCCCTGACTGAGTATTAAATTTAAACTAGAAGCTCTCTGCTGGGTTCTAAATTTAAACTGAAAGCCTTCTGCTGGGCTCTGAATTTAAACTTAAAGCCCTCTGTTGGGTTTTAAACTTAAACTGAAAGCTACCTGTTGAGTTTTTAATTTAACTAAAAGCTCTTTGCTAATAATAGGCCCTGACTGATTTAACAAATACATTGGATTCTAATTTGCACAGATTAATCAGCTTTAATCTAAGAATTCCTTTTTCCCAAGATTTAGAAAAATTCCCAGAAGAAAATACTTACAATTGCAGATCTCTTTCCAGAAGTAGCAGTCCCTTTATGTAGTCCTTTAAGACTGAGAATCACAGAGCTCTGGTTGAACTATTTATGCCTGTGCTTCTGAGGTAATCTGTGACCAATTTCCTGGGTGATTCACACAGCCCTTGCTTGGATAACCTCTCCCATGGACCTGTATCCTCAACCCCGTAAATAACTACATCCTGTATAAAGTATTGCTGCTTTAATGTTAATAGTTGTTCTGTAAAACACGCCTTTGAAACCCATAAAATCATCCAAGTTCAACACCCTCTTATATGCAAAAGTTTGGTTTTGGTGCTATGTTATCTGTAAAACGCCCTGAATTAAATGACAGGGCGATATTAAAAAAAACTGTTAAATAAATAAACAACATAGTATTTTGGGGTATTTTTATTATCAAACAAGACCATCATTTAGTGACAACCCTGTATTGTAAGTTTGTTGACAGGAACAATCTCCTACGGTTTGAAAGTTTCTAAACAAATCCAGGGTGATCTGGGAAACTTCAGGCCAGTTAGTCTGAAATCAGTGCCAAGTGAAATAATATAAACTATTTAAAAAGAATTACTGAACATATAGAAAGATAAGGTTTAATGGGTCAAAATCATCATGGATTTAGCCAAGGAAGGCTTGCTTCACAATCTGCTCCATTTTTTAAAAATAAATATTGTTTATTTGCATAACAATACAACACCACCAGATTACGGTGGGTACGCTTACACCATTTCCCAGTAATAAAATAAACATGGTCAACAATATAACAGTTTTTGTTTTTCTTGTCGAACATTTCTATCCGCCCCTCCCTCCCTCCCCAGATTCGCCTACCTGGTGGCTCGATGTTTGATCATCTTTACTCCTGTCTTCACTCAATATCCTCTCCCACCCCAGTGGCCTGCTTCCTTTGCCAGGTTAGAGGCTCTCCCTCCCGGATGTTCCCTGCCACCTGGTCCAGCCTTTACATAGTCAATAATGCATTTCGTACTCTAGATGCCAGGGTGGTGATATATGTCTGAAAGCCGCAAAAACTCCGTCCATTTTTCTTTATTACCCCTGGCATCTAGTCTTTCCATTAGATCAGTTGATGAAAATAGCCCCGCTACTCCCAAAAGGTAGGTGCCTCATCATCCCTCCACTTCTGTAAGAGAGGTAGATTGCCTGGTATGCAGGCTTCCTTATCAAAAGTCTATTCCATCTTCCTCTAGGGTGGGGAGCAGCCATCCAATCAAATATCACAAGAATCCCAGTCCACTCCACTTGATGAGCAAGTAGTCAACTAATGTATCGATGAATTTTGCACCAGTATCTCTGTAACCCTTCACAGAGCCACCACATGGGGCTTAGCCCTGCCATCGGTGCGGAGCATCTAGGGCAGCTACCATCTTGTGTCAGACCACTTCTCTACGCCCGACAGGGAGAATGTGTCCAGCATACCATTTGAAATTGCAGCTCTCTAAGCTTGGCTGTTTGTACTACTGCCGGAATGTGTTGTATCATATCCAGTATTTCGCCTGGGGCAACCGGAGACCCAAGCTCCTCTGCCCATTTGTGTTCAATAACAGAGAAGTCTTGGGAACCTGCTCCCCTCAGCAGTTTATCTGAATAGTTAGAGAGTGATAAGCATTTCTGATCCCCCAGTTCAAAGAATTGTAGGATGAAAATCCGAGACAACCTTCGGAAGGGTGAGTTGGCAGGACCACCTAGTTCTCATAGAACCTCGTGTACGGTGCCTCGGCTATCAACGCCTGGAGTTCACTGACTCTCTGGGCAGATGTGAGAGCTATCAAGGAGGACACCTTCCACGACAGGTGCCACAGCGGGCAGGAAGCTATGGGCTCAAAGGGCAGCTTGGTCAGCTGCATGAGGAACACATTGAGGTCCCATTCTGCCGGAGGAGGGCGGGTAGGGGTCTTGTAAAGAAGCAGGCCTCGCATGAAACAAGAGACAAGCGGTAGCCCCGAAAGAGGTTTGCCTTTGATGGGGTGGTGGCATTAAATCTTAACTGCCAAGCATTAGACCATTCTTCCAGCTTTTGTAGATCTTTCCTCATGTTATGCACTCCCTCAGAGGAGTCCACTCTGTTACAAATTTTCGTGTCATCTGCAAAAAGACAGACTTTTCCATTCAGTCCTTCAGAAATATCACTCACAAATACATTGAACAGTGCCAGACCTAGGACTGAACCCTGGGGCACCCCACTAATCACCTTCCTTTCATCCGAGTGAGCTCCATTTACCATCACCTTCTGTCATCTGTCAGTCAATCAATTTCTTAGCCAGTTTACCACCTTGGGACCCTTCCCCAAACTACTGAGTTTATTGATAAGCCTCCTATAAGGAACAGTATCAAAGGCTTTGCTGAAATCCAGGTAGATGACATCCAACGCATGCCCCGATCTAGTTCTCTGGTCACCCAGTCAAAGAACTCAATCAGATTTGTTTGGCAAGATCATCCTTTGGTAAAACCATGTTGCCTCGGATCATGCAATCTGTTGGTTTTGAGAAAGTCCACTATTTGCTCTTTCAGGAGCACCTCCATTACTTTTCTCGCCACCATGGTAAGGCTCACGGGCCTGTAGTTTGTCACTTGTCCAAACCTTTTTTAAGCCGGGCTACACTAACAGCTTTTACTACATTCTCTGGTAATAAATTCCAGAGATTGATTTCACGTTGGGTTAAAAAATATTTTCTCATTAGTCTTAAATAGATTACCATGTAGCTTCATTGCATGTCCCCCAGTCTTTCTATATTTTGATGGTGTAAACAATCGATCTATATTTACCCATTCCACTCCATTCATTAATTTATAGACCTCTATCATATTCCCCCCTCAGCAGTCTCTTTTCCAGGATGAAGAGCCCTACCTTTTTTAGCCTCTCTTCATAGGGATATCATTCCATCCCATTTTGGTGTCTCTTCTCTGTACTTTTTTTAATAACACTATATCCTTTTTAAGATACGGTGACCAGAATTTCACACAATATTCAAGGTCATACCATGAAACAATACAAAAGCAGCATATCATCCTTTGTTTTAGTCTCCATTCATTTCCTTATGATTCCTAGCATTCTATTTGCTTTCTTGGCTACCGCTGCACACTGGGCAGAGGGTTTCAACATATCCACGATGACACCTAAATCTTTTTCACTCATTATTCCCATTTCCAGGACATTTATGAATATGTTAAAAAGCAGCGGACCGAGCACAGATCTCTGGGGTACTCCACTATTCACCTTTCTCCAATGGGAAAATTGGTCATTTAGCCCTACCCTCTGCTTTCTATCTTTTAATCAGTTCCTGATTCACAATAGTACACTGCCTCCTATCCCATGAATTTTGAGAAGCTTATTTTGAAATTCTATGTAACGAACCATATGTATTTTACCCTTGCTCAGTCTGTTTTCTTAAACACCAAGCACATGTAAATTTGCTCAGTTCAAATAATAAAAAAAAAACAAAAAGAGGAAGTGTTCTCTGGTATTGCTGTGGCTGCATTGTAAAAGCTCAATGCTATAAAACTCTGCAAAATGGAATTTACACTTACCTGGTAATTATTGTTCCTTTAGGGACTCCAGTTCTGTCCTCCACCACTGGGTAGTGTACCTCCTCCTGCAGCATGGAGACTGGACCAATCAGCTTCTTGATAGCACTGGGTACCACCTGTTGGACATCCCATCATCCCCAGTGAACTACTGACAAAGGAAACTCAAAGGAGCAACAGATAAGTAGCTAATTAATAACAGAATAACATTTCCAACCTTTCAACTATGAACTTTACTCATTAAATTTAACACTCCCGCAAAATTAAAGGGGAAACCATACCCTCCCCCTGGCTTCTGTCCTTTTTCCCCAAAACAGCTCAAAAGATAGAGGTGAGAGAAACCAAAGAGAGATACAGAACAGAGAGAACCGGCAATGGTAAGGGAGGACTCAAGAGATCTAAACTGTATTCTTCCTAAACACCACCATCCCCCCCCTGCAAAGTAATAACCACGTCTGATACAGACACCCCCTGAGTGGGAATGAGGACTGAACTGGAGTCCCTAAAGGAACAACAATTACCAGGTAAGTGTAATTTCCATTTCCTTATCGGTCCTCCAGGTCAGTCCTCCACCACTGGGATGTAGCAGAGCAGTAATCATTGGGAGGGACCTTTGCAGCCAGAACGCAATACTGCTGAGCCAAAACAGGCATCATTTTGCCACCATGACATCTTGCCAGTAGTGCTTGCTGAAGGTATGAAGAGATGACCAAGTAGCAGCTCTACAAATTTCCGCTGGTGGAATCAAACCGTGCTTTGCCCAGGATGTCACCTGTGCTCTAGTACAGTGAGCTCACAATCCCACCGGCACTGACCTTCCTTGTAAGAGATAAGCCGACGCAATTGCTTCTCTAATCCATCTGGAAATGGACGCTTTCGAAGCCGCTTCTCCCTTCCGAGGACCTCCAAACAGCACAAACAGATGGTCAGATTTGCGGAAATTATCCGTGACCTTTAAATACCGCCTCAAAACCCTCTTTACATCGAGGTGGTGCAGGCTATTGCCCGCCATGTTCCCCTCTGCTACAGAGAATGCCAGCAGGGAAATAGACTGATTTAAATGAAACAGAGACACCACTTTTGGCATAAAAGACGGAACTGGTCTTAAGACTACCTTTTCCCTGGAAAAAGACAGAAAGGGTGCAACTCTGAAATACGTCTCGCCAAGCAAATGGCAACGAAGAACACAGTCTTTAGAGTTCCATCCTTAACCGACGCCTGGTTCAAAGGCTCAAAAGGTTTCTTGGTTAAAGCCCCTGAAACCAGGTTGAGTTCCCACGGCGGAAAGCGTAGTTACTCACCTGTAACAGGTGTTCTCCAGGAGCAGCAGGAATCAGTCCTCACATATGGGTGACGTCGGCGCCGACGGAGCCCTCGCGGAGCAATTTTCCCCAGCTTTCAAAGAAAACCTTTGGGAATTGCAGCGCGCATGCGCGGTCTCCTTCCCGCCCAAGGGTGCCATCTTAGCCAGTCAGATGACATAGCTAAAAAGACAGCGTAAAAATATGCAAAAAAACTAAAGCAGATAATCGCAACTCCAAGGGGAGGAGGGAGGGTTGTGAGGACTGATTCCTGCTGCTCCTGGAGAACACCTGTTACAGGTGAGTAACTACGCTTTCTCCAGGACCAAGCAGGAAGTCAGTCCTCACATATGGGACTCCCAAGCTTAAGGCTACCGGAGACCCTAAGCACAAAAATGAGCTCCCTCTAGCTCAGCGGCACAGAAGGAAGGAATCTTCACTGAATTATTACCCACCGGTAGCCCTCATCCAGGATGGAGGGTAGGAGTTGCTCAAACCTCGAAGAGATTTCGGAGGACTGCCTGTCCGAAAGCACTGTCCCTGCGGGACTCCCTCTCGAGACAGTAATGGACCGCAAAAGTCTGGCTCGAAGACCAAGTAGCGGCCCGGCAGATGTCTGCCAGCGGAACAGAGCGGAGGTAAGCCACTGACGTAGCCTTCGCCCGAACACAATGAGCCGTGACTCGACTTTCTAACGAGAGTCCGGCTGCCCCATAAGCCCAAGCGATACAGTCAGCAACCCAGATGGACAGAGTACGCTTGGAGACAGGGAGCCCCAATTTATTGGGGTCAAAAGACACAAAGAGCTGAGCAGCTTTGCGGTGCTCCCGCGTACGGTCAAGGTAGAAGTTCAACGCCCTTCTACAATCCACGGTATGCAGGACCATTTCAGCTCGGCTGGAGTGTGGCCTGGGAAAGAAGGTCGGAAGTACCACCTCCTGATTGATGTGAAAAGGGGAGACCACCTTTGGAAGAAATTTAGGGTGAGTCCGTAGGACTACCCTATTTTTGTAGAACCGAGTGTAAGGGGGGATCAGACACGAGGGCCTGCAATTCACTTACGCGTCTAGCGGAAGTGAGGGCTATCAGGAATAAGGTTTTCCAAGACAGAAAACGGAGAGAACAGGTAGCCATAGGTTCAAAAGGCGGACAGGTGATCCACTGTAAAACCACATTCAGATCCCAGTCAGGTGCTGGCGGGCGCAGAGGTGGTTTAAGTAGAAGGAGACCTCGGAGAAACCTTGCCACGAGAGGGTCGCTGGAAAGAGGTCTGCCGTTCACCGGCACATGATGCGCTGAAAGAGCACTGAGGTGAACTTTGATGGAGTTGGACTTAAGTCCCATATTAGAGAGGTAGAGCAAGTACTGCAAGATCACCGACACTGAGCAGGAGAAGGGATCCTGAGACTGCTGGGCACACCAAACGGAAAAGCGACGCCATTTAAGGGCGTAGCATTTGCGGGTAGAAGGTCGCCGGGAAGCTAGGACGACCTCTTCCACCTCTGCCGGCAGGAGAAGGGGAGCAAGGACTACCCTTTCAGCCGCCAGGCCATTAGATTGAGAGATCTGAGGTTGGGGTGTAGCAGGGACCCCTGATCCTGGGTTAGGAGATCCGGTTGAAACCCCAGAGGGAACGGATCCTCTACCGCTAATTGCAACAGGAGTGGAAACCACGGCTGCCTGGGCCAGCGAGGAGCCACCAGGATCATGGAAGCTTTGTCTCGGAGAACCTTGAAAAGAGTTCGAGAGACTAGCGGGATGGGAGGAAAGGCATAGAGAAGGCTCTCCGACCATGAGAGTAGAAAAGCATCTGCCGCTACTCGTAGGGGATGTGGCTGACGAGAGCAGAAGCGAGGAAGTTGCCGGTTGAGAGGACTGGCAAAGAGATCCATCGTGGGGAGGCCCCACTTCAGAAAAAGTTTCTGAACTACCAAGGGATCCAGACGCCACTCGTGCGGCTGGAGTATCCTGCTGAGTTTGTCCGCCAGGCAATTTTCTTGGCCTGGGAGATAAACTGCCTTGAGAAGAATGCCGTGACTGACGGCCCAAGAGCAGAGCCTCTGAGCTTCTCGGCAGAGAAGGAAGGAGCCCGTGCCTCCCTGTTTGTTCACGTAGAACATGGCAACTTGATTGTCCGTCTAGACAAGGACGGACTGGTGAGAAGTCAGGTGGGAGAAAGCCTTGAGCGCCAGACGGATTGCTCTGAGCTCCAGGAAGTTGATCTGCTGAGCAGACTCCCACGCGGTCCAGAGACCTTGAGTACATGCCCCTTGGCAATGTGCTCCCCAGCCTAGGAGGGAAGCATCGGTCGTCAGCACTTGAGCCGGCTGAGGCGACTGAAAAGGCATTCCGAGCACCAGGTTTGGCCGATGAAGCCACCACTGTAGAGAAGAGGCCAGCGGCCCGGAGATGCGCACTAAGTCGGCTAGTCCGCCGGTGGCTTGTTGCCACTGCTTACGAAGGCACCATTGAGCAGGCCGCATATTCAGGCGGGCATTGGGGGTCACGTGGACGGTGGAAGCCATATGGCCGAGTAGTCTCAGGAAGCGCCTGGTGGAGACCAGGGACTGGCTGCGAAAACGGCCGGCTAGGTCCATGAGCCGTTGAGCCCTGTCGAGAGGCAGGAAAGCTCGTGCCTGAGGAGTGTGCAGCCTTGCGCCGATGAACTCGAGATCCTGTGAAGGGAGCAAAGTGGACTTTGCGAAGTTTATGACAAAGCCCAAGTACTGCAGAAGAGTCACCGTGCGGTGTGTGGCATTGGTGACTGCCGGAGAGGACGATGCTCTGATGAGCCAGTCGTCGAGGTACGGAAAGACATAGAGGCCGTGAAGCCGGAGATAGGCCGCCACCACCGCGAGACATTTTGTGAAGACTCGCGGTGCGGAGGATAGGCCAAAGGGCAGTACTCTGTACTGGTAATGATTTCCTGCCACCACAAACCATAGGTATTGGCGGTGGCTTGGGTGGATGAGGATGTGCGTGTAGGCATCCTTTAGATCCAAGGAGCATAGCCAATCTCCCTGCTGGAGGTAGGGCAGAAGGATTCCAAGGGTAAGCATCTTGAACTTTTCCCTCACGAGGAACTTGTTGAGGTTGCGCAAGTCCAGGATGGGTCTGAGGCCTCCTGTCCGTTTTGGTATCAGGAAATACCTGGAATAAAAGCCTTGACTTCTCAGGTGGTGGGGCACCGGTTCCACAGCCTGTTCCTGAAGAAGACTTGCTAACTCCTGAAGGAGTAAGTCCCTGTGCAGAGGGAGTCGTGGAGGTTCTCCCGGGAAATAAGAGGGAGGGACCTGTTGGAAGTGGAGAAGATATCCTTCTCTGACGACTTGAAGCACCCAGGCATCTGAAGTGATTGTGGACCACCTGTGTGCGAAGTGAACCAGCCGGCCTCCGGTGCTGGGAGGAGCCAGCGGAGGGGGAGAGGCTATGCTGAGGAAGTCAAAAACCCCCACCCTGCTGAGCAGGGGCAGGTGGTGCAGGCTTGGGGGCTTTCTGCCTACGGGATCCGTTACCCCGTCCCTTGGCCTGCTGGCCCTGTTGGGGAGCTGCGGAGGCCTGATATTGTGGGTAGTGTTTATAGGCAGCCGCCTTTCTCGGGTAAAAGGACTTCTTTCCCGAGCCCTTCTTTTTCTGGGAAGGGGCGGAGGTCTTCCTAGAAAGCCTAGTCCTGGTGAGAGTCTCCGTCTCGATTTGTGCAGCCTTTTCAGCCATGGGCTTGCCAAAGAGGTTCTCACCTCGGCAGGGGACATCGACCAACTTGTCCTGCACCCAGGGTTCCAGGTCAGACGACTGAAGCCAAGCTTGTCGGCGGGCACTGATGCCAGCTGTGGCCACGCGAGCCGATGCTTCAAAGCCATCATAGGCTGCTCGGGACATGAATTTGGAGCATTCCCGAATACCAGTAGTCAAGGCCAGGAACCTCCGCAAAGGTTCCTCGGACAGTCCAGCGGAGAATCCGGCTATCTCTTTAGCCAGGTCTCGGAGATACATGCCCATGTATAGCTGGTAGGTCTGGACACGACAAGCAAGCATAGAGCCCTGGAAACACTTCTTACCAAGGCCATCCAGGTTACGGGCCTCCCTGCCAGGAGGCACCGAGGAGTGCATCTTTTGGCTCTTAAGCCTATGCATGGCCGATTCCACTACCATGGAATGGTGTGGCAGCTGTGCTTTTTGGAAGCCAGGACTCTTGCGGACTCGATAGATGGAATCGACCCGCTTGCTCAATACCGGCGACGAGGCCGGACTCTCCCACATGCGGAAGAGTAGTCGTTCCAGCATGGGAGGAACCGGTACAGTAAAGTGCTCCCTGGCGGGAGAGTCGTACTGAAGGGCGTCGAGCTTTTCGGCTCGAGGCTCCTCCACGGGATCCGCAGGGAAGGCCAAAGCCTTGGCCATATCCCTGACGAAGTCCGAGAACCGGGCATCCTCCGGAGGGGACTGCTTCCGAGGTTCGGACTCAGGTGAGTCCGAGGGGACACACCGAGTCCGAAATGAATCAGGTGACTCTTCCTCTTCAGACTCCCAGGTCGACTCCGAGGAGGAATCGGTGGGGTCGGCTCGGGCAGGCAGAGGCGTCGGCCGCCCCGACACCGAGGGAGTCGGCGTCGACGACCTCGGTCCCGAACGGGAGGCCGAGGGTGACCTCGACCGAGGATCGACTCGAGTTCGCATGGACTCGAGGATCGGCTCGGTCTCCGGGGTCGACTTAGACGTCGACGTCCCGGCGGTCGGGGCAGTGGCGCCAGCGAGGCTAGCGATCAGTGCCCGCTGCTGGTCCATGAAGGCAGATAGTCTGCTCTCCAAGGCCGTCAACCTGAGTCCGACCTCAGGTGACCCAGCAGCCCCCGACTCGGGCCCCGACGGCGTCGGGCCCGACGTCGGAACTCTCGGAGGCGAGTCCAGCAGGACTACAGGACTTACCCGAGCAGGCAACTCCGACTCCAGGCGAGGTCGCTTCGGGAGGTGTTCCTTCTCCAAAGACCCGGGACGGCTATCGGGGCTATGCGACCTGGCCCTCGCGGAGCCAGGAGCGTCCACCGACGCCGCCCTCGTGGGTTTTACCTTCCGTCGATGGTCCCCGGAGGGAGAACCCCTGTCGGAGGAGCTTCGGCGATGGTCAGAGCTGGAACCTCTGGATGCCGAGGCCTCCGACGAGGTCCGGGTACGGCCGGGGTCAGCGAAGATTCTTTCCCGCTGGTGCCGCCGACTCCTTAACGCTTTGGAGGACATTTTGCCACAGGCCCCACAGATCAGTTCTTCGTGATCCGGGCCCAGGCAGCGGAGGCAATTATCGTGTGTGTCAGTGAGTGACATATTTCTGTCACACTGAACACACCACTTGAAACCACTGGCAGCCATCGGGGGAAAAAGGGCCCCTGCAAGGTCAAAGGACCGGGCTGCCAGCGAAAAACCGAAAACGAAACTGACCAAAATCAGAAAAACCGAAAAATAAGAGAAGGACTCGCAACGGCGTCGCGAGTCCGGGCAGGAAAAAGACCGGCGTCGAACCGAAGGAAAAAAGAGAAATAAATCACGAAAATCAACTTTTTCAGCGGGGACACGACGGGTACGTCTGTAGGGCTCCGCGGAAAAAAGAAGACTGGCTAAGATGGCACCCTTGGGCGGGAAGGAGACCGCGCATGCGCGCTGCAATTCCCAAAGGCTTTCTTTGAAAGCTGGGGAAAATTGCTCCGCGAGGGCTCCGTCGGCGCCGACGTCACCCATATGTGAGGACTGACTTCCTGCTTGGTCCTGGAGAACCACAATTCTGTGCGAAGGCTGGAGCCGATGCACCGCTTTGAGGAAACGCTGCACATCCACATGAGAACCCAGAGCCACTCCTTGGACTTTTCCTCTATAGCAGGACAGAGCTGCCAACTGGACCTTCAAGGAGCTGGCAGTCAGACCTTTATCAAATCCATCTTGCAGAAAACCTAATACCAAAGGAACAGACACTGTCACAGCACGCACCTGACGCCGCAAACACCAGTCCTCAAATACATCATATGCGTACATAAGCAAGAGAGGTGGATTGTTTTCTTGCTCTAAGCAGCGTGGAGATGACCGCTGCAGAATAGCCTTTTTTCCTCAACCGTGCCCTTTCAATGGCCAGACTGTAAGTGAGAATCGATCCACCTGAGGCATCTGACGAGGCCCTTGAACCAACAGGTCTTCCGATGTCAGGACTCTCCAAGGCTCCCCATTGAGCAGACGAACCAGCTCGGCATACCACGGACGTCTTGGCCAGTCCGGTGCCACTAATAATACCCTTCCAGGATGTGTTTCTATGCGCTGTACCACTCGTCCTATGAGGGCCCATGGGGGAAAACATATAGGAGACCTGACAATGGCCAAGGTTGAATGAGAGCATCGATGCCTTCCGACATCCTCTCCCGTCTTCTGCTGAAAAAACGACCAGTTTTTGCTGACTGGAACGTCGCCATGAGATCCATCATCGGTGGTCCCCACCTGTGGACAATCTGATCGAACCCTGCTGGTTGCAGCTCCCATTCCCCGGCATCCACCCAAACTCTGCTGAGGAAATCTGCCATCACATTGTCTTTTCCTGCAATATGCGCTGCCGAGATGGCTTGCAGTCGTGGTTCTACCCAGGTGAAGAGAGCATCCGTCTCTTCTTCCATGGCCATACTTCCCGTTCCACCTTGTCAATTGATGTAGGCCACCGTTGCCGCATTGTCCGACAGTATTCACACTGCCTGCCCTTTCACCGTGCTCTTGAATGCCTGAAGCGCCAGGAAGACCGCTCGCAGCTCGAGGCGGTTGACTGACCAAGCCCCCTCTTGGTCGGACCATACCCCCTGCGCGAAGAGCCCCCGGCAATGAGCTCCCCAGCCCAAAAGACTGGCATTGGTCATCAGGGGAAGCCAGACTGGCTGTTCCAGTGGCATGCCCCCTTCAAGGATCCCGGGGACAGCCACCATTGCAGTGCTTGTCGAACATGAAGAGGACAAGGGAGAGGTTTATTCAAGGAATCCGTCTGGTGCGTCCAGCGACGTAACAACTCTCTCTGTAAGGGCAGCATATGAAACCTGGCCCATGGCACTACCTCCAGGGTCGCCGCCATTGTCCCCAGCAACCGTAGGTACCATCATGCTGACGGGGCCAGGGTGCACAGGAATCTGCATACTAGCTGGCGGAGGAGTTGCGCTCGACGATCC
The DNA here is from genome assembly GCA_033557465.1 of Ichthyophis bannanicus. Taxonomy (NCBI): domain Eukaryota; kingdom Metazoa; phylum Chordata; class Amphibia; order Gymnophiona; family Ichthyophiidae; genus Ichthyophis; species Ichthyophis bannanicus. Next base: position 40,533,311 of record CM066046.1, read on the forward strand.
GGAAGAAACACTGCTCCTCTCGATGTGTCTAAATGAACCCCTAGATATTTGAGGACCTGGGACAGAACCAAGTAGCTTTTGTCCGAGTTGACCAACCAGCTGAGCCTCTGAAGCAACTTGACGACCCGGCCTGTCACTTGTACGCTCTCTCGTTCAGATTTCACCGGAATCAACCAGTCGTCGAGGTAGGGATGGACAAGAAAACCTTCCTTCCGCAACGCCACCGCCGCCGCCACCACCATGATCTTGGTGAACGTGCGCAGAGCCGTCGCCAACCCGAAGGGTAATGCTTGAAACTGGTAATGCCCCCAGGGGAAGGCGAACCTCAGGAACTTCTGATGAGCTGCCCTGATAGGGATGTGGAGATAAGCTTCCGTGAGATTGAGGGAAGTCAAAAACTCTCCTCGACGGACTGCTACTATGACGGACCTTAAAGTTTCCATCCAGAAATGGGGAACCCGAAGGCAACGATTCACCCCTTTTAAATCCAGGATAGGCCGCAGGGATCAGCATTTCTTTGGCACCACAAAATAAATGGAGTAGCGACCTTCCCCGTATTCTGATACTGGAATGGGCGCAACTGCCCCCAGCTGCCAAAGATGGTCCAAGGTGAGACAAATCGCAGCAGTCTTTCACTGTCCTTTGCAGGGAGACATCACAAATGAATCTCGCACCGGACGAACCAGCTCTAGTGCATACCCTTCACGTATAATCTCCAACACCCATTGATCGGACGTGATTTGGACCCAGGCATTCCTGAAGCCGTCCCCCCTATCGGTTGGTTTCGCACCGGGGTCCGCCTCGTTTCATTGGGGTTTCCAGTTAGAAGGGACCTAGGCTGCCGCGAAGCCTCTGCCGACCCCCCCCAAAACCCCTGAGCTCGAGATAAATTGTGCACGCTGAAACACACCCAAGCGTGACGTGCGAAATCTGTGGAAATCTCTAAACTGACCCCGAGTGGCTGGCAATGATCTTCCTTGTCTAGGCTTGTCTTCCGGAAGCCTGCCGCCCTTGGACTCTCCCAAGTCCTTTACCAATTTGTCTAGATCTTCCCCAAACAACAACTTACCTTTAAAGGGAAGTTTACTGAGTCTCGACTTAGAAGATCTGTCGGCCGCCCAATTTCTCAATCAAATGGACCTACGGGCCGCTACCAAAGAGGCCATACCATTTGCTAACGCACGGATCAAATCATAGCGAACATCCACTAAATATGCTGAGCCAGACTCTAGCCGTGTCACTTCCAAGAAACTCTGCTGATTCATATGCTCCACCTGCCTTAAGCGTTGAGACCAACGAAGACATGATCTCGCCACCCTGGCCCCACATATGGAGGCTTGCAGGGACAGAGCACTAGCCTCAAAACGCCTGCTTCAATAATGCATCCACTTTCCTGTCCTGTGCATCTTTTAAGGCTGCACTCCCTTCAACTGGAATTGTCATCTTCTTTGTAACTGCCGACACTGCTGCATCAACCTTAGGAGAGTGAAATTTCTCCTTATCCTTGTCAGCCAAAGGGTAAAGTCTGTTCATTGTTCTGACTCCTTTTAATCCTGCTTCCGGCTGATCCCAGTCATTTTGGATCATTCGTTCCACCACTCGGTGAACCGGGAACACTGTCTGAGACTCCCTGACCGCCTGATTGAGGGGATCCTCCAACCCTTCTTCTTCCGTCGACTGAGCTGTAGTGAGATTGAGCGTCTGGAGAGATTCGATAATGAGCGCCATCAACTCTTCCTTGCGAAATACCCGTACGATCTTCGCCTGATCCTCTGGCTCCGGTATCTCTCCTTCTTCCAGCTCCTCCATACCGGACTCAAGGTCAAAGTCTGCTTCATCCGCCTCCTGCCACTGCAACTCTGTAGATTCCGAGTCTACACACCGCACCCTCTTCGCCAGTTTCATGGGGGTGGTAGTCGCCGCTTCCACCTTGGACGGACGCACAGACGCTGCCAATGGCAGGGAATCCGGAATCTTTCCCAGACGCCCTAACCGGAAAGCCTGATGCATGAGTACAAAGTCTGGCGAGAAATCCCCCAGACACAGCTTGACCCCCAGCGCCGAAGGCCCTCCTGAAGGACCCGGAGGGGAGTCCGGCGGAGATCCTGATGGAGCCCCCAACAGAGGCTCTCTCTCAGCACCTGAAAGAGGGTCCAGAAACTCCTGAAGCACTTTGCCTTCCATTTGTAGCTCTACGCTGGTGGAAACCGTAGCGCAGCCACGGCAAATCCCTGTATCCGACACCGTGCCCCTGCGAGTGCCACAGACCACGCACTGAGGGCAGGAGGACATGGACTACTCAACCCTTGAATAGTGTAGTGGCAGAATAGACCAAAAATTAAAAATATATTTTTTTTTGGACACACTACCAACAAAACAATAAAAGATACTCTGCTTCCTAAAAGGCTCAAACAACTAAGGGGTCGAAGGAAACCCGTGATCCGTGACCGTGCTGTGCAGAGAAGAGCAAAGCCCACTACAATCCACTTCTGTTTGCTAGGCCACGCGGCTCAGGCAAAGTGGGAAAACTGTAAAATGGCCGCCGCAGAGCCGTTCGGCGCCAAGCGCGTGACAGACGCCCCAGACCGATGGACAGCCTAATCGGGGACTCCACCTCCTTTCCTGCGAGGGACTTGCTCTGTCTGTCCACAAAACCAAAGAAAAGGACTCCTACCTTTGAAGTGGCGCCCTGCTAGCCACGATGCCGCTCTGCCCTGCCGAGAGCGGCATTAGCAGCGAGGGCTGAACTGCCGGCTGGCTGACTTTCACGCTGCGCTGAAGGATCGGTGTCCGCTAGCCCCCTCACGCCGAGCAGAGGCGGCCAAGCAGAGCTCTCCCCCGTACGATCCTGGGGAAGAGATCTACAGCACTGCCGTTTTGAAGAGAGAGGGGAGGAAAAGGACCTCTGAGGGAGTAGAGCAAGCCGGCTTTTATTTATTTTTTTTTTTTAAAGATACAGTCCACCTGAAGGGAAAAAGAAACAAAGGTTAAAGGGATCAAATAAAATTGAAATAACTACAGCCTAACTAAGTGCTCCTTATGTGTTCCTCCAGTGAGCCCAGACCTAGGCTCACTACGTCCACCTGCTGCATGGAGACTGGACACATTGGGGATGATGGGATGTCCAACAGTAGGTACCCAGTGCTATCAAGAAGCTGAGTGGTCCAGTCTCCATGCTGCAGGAGGAGGTACACTACCCAGTGGTGGAGGACTGAACTGGAGGACCAATAAGGAACAGCTCTGTAAAGATGACCCCTTGCTCAAATATAATTCAGCCTTGCATCTGTCTGTAACTTTCTATGACGTATTTGGTCATGACATATTTGGTACATCTTTAGGTTATATAAGTTAATGTATATCCTGAATAAAACCGAGCAGCTTATATCATATCTATGGTGTGTTTATTTGCTGTTCCCAAGCACTTGTACTGAGAAGAAGGATCCAGGGAGATTAAACCAAATTCATAGCATAAGTATCAGTTGTGGTAACTGAGAGAAAATAATATCAGTTGGGGTAACTGATATAGAAGCTCAGTTCTGGTAACTGAGATATACATAAGAAATAGTATCAGTTGGGGTAACTGATACATAGAATAAAGAACCCAATCTGTTCTGGTAGCAACAGTTGAGGTCCCTCATTATGTCCCTCAGGAACATATCTATGTAAAGTTGGTAGGAGAGTACATGAGCGACCAGAATGGAGCCCTGGAAGCATCGCCTCCTGAAGCCATCGAGGATCCTGGCCTCCTGGCCCAGTGGCACCAAGGAATGGATCTTTGTGCTCTTGACCCACATCATGGTGGACTTCATTACTAAGGAGTGATGGGGTAGCTGAGGCTTCCCTAAGCCAGAAGCCTTCTGCACTCAAAACATGAAATCGAGCTGCTGACCAATGACTGGCACTATTGGAGGGTTCTCCTACATCCTGAGCAGCAATTGCTTTAGGATCTGGTGCACAGGCACCATGACTGCCTCCTTGAGAGTCAAGGGGTATTGGAGGATCAATTCCTCCGCCCTCGGTTCATCCTCTGCCTCAAGTGAGAACAGGATGGCTTTTGCCATGTCCCGGATGAAATCCTGGAAGGACATATCCTCCGGTGGCGATTTCCTTCTCTCATATGAATTGGAAGGGTCCGAGGGTAAGTCCAAAGACTCCCATTCAGAGACCAGTGATTCCTCCTCCGAGTCAAACTCTGAGAGGAAGTCTAAATAGTGCTGGGTCTTCTCTCAGTGCTATCGCCACTCGGGCAGAGAAAGCAGACATCGATGGGACCAGTAGCGGTCCTTAAAAGGGCACTGGTGCATTGGGGCATTGCAGCCTGAGACACTGGACAAAGAGATGGTGGTTGGGACCGGTGTGGACTCTGACCACTGACCTGACGTCCTTGCCTCGGCAGGGAGGCCATGGGTCTCTAGAATCGGTTGCACAGCTTGCAGCAACAACCGAAGACAGTGGGGATACTGGGGCCTGTGTAGCCAGGAGTGCCATCATATGCACTTTGAAGTCCTGAAGGCACTCCACCAGCACTGTGGTCTCTGAGGTTGTCAGGGCCATTACAATGACATCAGCCACCAACTCCAGCACCTGACTCAGGGACACCACAATGGTTAGTGCATTGGGAGACTGCCAGTAGCCCTCCTGGGCCTTGGGCGTGGACTCCTCCCACCGGGGCACTCAGGGCCATTGCCCTCGACATTGCGTTCAGAAGGGTTCTGTGTCACTATCTGTGGCCATTGGCCTGGTTCTTGGCTACCCCCTTTGATGTCGATGGGGCAGATGATGGTTCCTTCTCTGGCTCTGACCGAAGGTCGATGAACAACCTCTGCTCCAGGGTACTGCAGCCCCTCAGTTCTGAGTGAGCATGTGAACCACACAATGCCCAAACCTCAGCGAAGCCCCATGAGTGCGTCGACACCAATGTCTATGCCAGGACTGAGGATACCAAGTTTGGCAGCCCAAAGAGGGACTCACTCTGCTTCTCCCGGCCCTTGAGGCCCCTTCCTGGTCATCTGTAAGCAGAGATTACAGGCGGGCTCGTGGTCACGACCGAGACATTGAAGGCACCAATTACGTCAGTCAGTGACCAAGATGGTTGTGCACACTTGAGTTCACTTTTTAAACCCGCTGGCTGGTGTCGTGAAGTGCAAGGTTCAGAACCGATGGAAACAGAGGTTTCTGTGGAAAATGAAACCAAAGCTGTCAGTGGTGAGTCAAGCATGGAGGGTTGGCATGGAAACCATAAACAAACCTCGTCACAGAGGGCTAGGGAACGCCCATCCCCTGAGCTAGCTCCTACCTCATCAGGGAACTGTGAACACCTGGGGGGAGGTGTGGCTCAATACAACGGGGGAAGGAAGCTAGATAAAAAGCCTCTAGTAAAAAGAAGAGGGGAGACAGAGACGGAGACAGACACAGACACGGGAAAAGATACGAGCAGAGACAAGGGGAGAGTCTCAGATGGAAGCTCAGTCTCCGACACGGAGAGAGATACAGCAAGCGTGGGAAAAGGTAAAAGAAATCCCAATCCTAGTTGGAGATACTCTTCAAAGGACAAGAGCTGTGTAGGACATTCAGGTCCAGGACACAGGGAGCAGTGCTTAAACATAGGAGGCACAGAGGATTTCTATTGCTCAGGAAGCAAGGACATTTATGCTGAAAAGCAGAAAAGACAGCCACGCTGGGTTCACAAAAGGCAGACTCCAGGTAAAGTCAATTTCCCTGATTATAAATATATATCAGAAGGGGGAGAGGAGTTTTGTTTTCCGTGTGGTAGCCAAGGGAGAATCCTGAGAGGAAGTAGTGTTAAAAGCAAAGGAAGAATTCCATGTTATAAAGCTGAAGAGGGAAACGTATTACCCTTTAACTACAGAGAGCTGTTTGCACCTGAGAGCAAGCATTTAGACTCACCAAGCAGGTTGGGGGAAGGAAACCCTGTGAGTGAAAGAGAACAGTTTGCCTGGCAAAGAGAAGAACCTGTTCTAAAAGGTTTCCAGGAAGAAACTGACTGTATGCACTGGGACCCATATCAACCTCCTGAGTCAGAATATATGATGGACTGTTCTTATATGGTGGCGGATAATGTGCAGTCTCTGTGCTGAATATATTGGTTTTACTAAGGAGAAAGAAACAGCCAAAAGAAACATTTTGGAAGGAACTGTTTATTGTTTTGGTTTTGTATAACAGCTGAAAGTAAGCAATATTTTTGTTATCACTGGAAGTATAATTTCGTTGTAAATAGTCCTTATTCTTGGTCTTCAACATCTAACCCCGGGAGGGGAAATAAATCCTAATTTCCTTAAACCACTCGTGCACAACGTGTACTCATTTTCATGGTTGGTGGACTACATTACCCAGGAGGCCTTTCTACACCTCCATTTTAAGTTTTACCACCCAAGAAACACAACTACCCACTTGCCCTACCTATGCTAATTACCTCTGGGAGGGTGAGTGGTGACATATCTGGCGTAGTTTTTCGGATGCTTGACCTTGAAGGAAGGACAACGGAAGATTACAGCACCAGGACTCCGGCACAAGCAAGTGGGCTACCAGAAGGCTGCAGGAAAGACAAAGACAAGACACAGCTTCTTTTCCTGAACGCAGACCTCTACACGAAGCCTCAGGTAATAGCACCTGGGCATAAGTGAGGGAGGATACCAGGAAAAGAGGGGCGCTGTGGGGTTGAGAAAAAAAAAAAAAAAAAAAAAAACCTGAAAAAGGGAGCCGCACTTGGGTTTTTTTTTTTCTGTCTTTCATTGCAGGTGCTGACGAAAGATGGAGGCCCAGGACGTAATAGCGTGGATGCGGAAGCAGTGGGACCTACAAATGGAACTTTCTAAGCGCATCCAGGAGGAGAATGCCGCGCTCCAGAGAGAGCAGCAGAAGCCGCTGCTGGACGCTGTAGCAGCACTTCTACAGGAACGCCAAGGACCACGGACGGACAATCCTTTGGTTATGCCAGGACCCCCAATGCACGCAAGTCATACATTTTCTTTAGGACAATTGAGTCCAACAGACAATATTGATGACTTTATAGATGCATTTGAGCGTATTGGACAGGCGTTAAAATGGCCTGATAGTCAGTGGGCTACGCGCTTTGCAGTTTCGCTAACAGGTGAAGCCCTGTCAGCCTACAAAGCGATGCCAGCCGCTCTTGCGGATGATTATGCTGAAATAAAAAGGGCGGTAAAGGACAGGTTGGGGCTGACAACCTCACATTATAGGAGGCTTTTCAGGGAGGCTCGCCTGAAGCCTCAGGAAACGCCAAAGGCGTTACAACAGCGTCTTAAGAGTCTGGCGTGGAAATGGCTAAGTCCAGAAAATAAGACAATGGAAAGTGTATTAGATACAGTTATATTAGAACAGTTTGTACAGGCTGTACCTAAGGAAATGAGGATGTACCTCACCTTGCAAAATTGCAAGACCACTGAGGAAGCAGCTAGTTTGGCGGACCGGTTTTTGGAGGCCCAAATAGCTGACCCCTCAGAGCGCAGCGTACTGCAAGCTGCAGGTTTATATAATGTTAAAAAGGGAAAGGTTCCCTATGATGAAAAATATACTATGGCTAATGGGAATGTTAGAAGTAAGAATGATGAGAGTGTTTATGTGCCCAGAGAGAATGTGTCTACACCCAAGGGTAAATGTTATCTGTGTGGGAAAATGGGGCATTTTAAAAGGGAATGCACTAAGAGGACTGTTCTGATATCTGGGGTGGATGACCCAGTTCAGAGTAAATTTTTATTACACGCACAGGTGGAAGGGGTGGACACCTTGGCCCTGCTTGACTCGGGGGCCGACCAGAGTATGATTTCTCGCACACTCTGGGAGGCCATCGAGCGGCGCTGTTCGACACCCCCGAGGCAAGCAGGAAGCCAAGTCAGAGTGAAATGCATACACGGTACGTTTGCATTTTACCCTCGCCAGAATCTCTTGGTAAATGCACTAAAGTTTAAGCAAGTTATGTCATTAGCCATACTTCCTGCATTACCCCAAGACCTTATTTTAGGTAGGGATTGGGTACCCTTTTATGAGGGATTAGTGGAAGGTTTGAACACCCGAACCGGCCTGGTCTCCACTAGATCACAAGCCGGGACCTCAGGGATGGGAGATACATCAACTGGGGACAGGGGAGAACCTGGGGAAGGATTAGTGCCCCAAGAGGAGGTATTAGGGGAAGAAGAGACAGATATTCTTCCTACCCATAAGGACCTAGTGTATGAACCTACTGCACCAGGGAGAAAGGCCAAGGCAAAGAGGCGCCATGAGAGGCAGTCTAGGTCCCGCGGCCGAGCGGAGTTGGAGGCGGGCGCAAGCCTACCCTGGGTACCCGCCGAGTTAGTGAATAAATTTCCCTCCTTTCCTGCTGAGCAGCGGGCCGACCCAGCGCTCAAGAGAGCCTTCGAATGGGCCCAGGAGATTAGGCCCACATTACCTAGGTTCTTTATGGACAATGGCGTTCTGTATAGGGAAAGCGTAGACCCTTACTCTGAGGCAGTAAGGAAACAGCTGGTAGTGCCTACGGCGTTCAAAGCCACGGTCTTGCGGCTCGCGCACGACCACCCTATAGGGAGCCATAAAGGCATCCAAGGCACCCTAGACCAAATATTAGGTCGCTTTTACTGGCCTGGGGTGTTCAAGGAGACTAAGCAGTATTGCGAGTCGTGTGCTCCATGTCAAAGGGTATCAGCGTTAAGGCCAAAAGCTGTACCCTTGGTGCTTACTCCCACCATAGCCGTACCTATGAGCCGGATAGGCATAGATATGGTAGGCCCTATGACACGCACACCCAGGGGTTTTCAGTACCTTCTCGTTATAGTCGACCATGCCACCCGGTTTCCCTGGGCTATTCCCCTAAGGAACACCTCTGCGAGGATTATAGCCCAGGAGCTGGTCAAACTATTCTGCATGGTAGGGTTCCCCAGAGAGGTACTTACAGACCAGGGTAGCAACTTTTTATCCAAGCATCTGTCTACCGTATGGGAGGCTTTTGGGATAAAACACATACGGACTTCGGCTTACCACCCACAGACAAATGGTCTTGTAGAACGTACTAATCAGACCATTAAACAGATGCTGAGGAGAGGGCTGGAAAAAGGGGAGATAGCAGAATGGGATACCTTGCTCCCATTCGTTCTCTATGCATGCCGAGAACGCGTGCAATCTTCATTAAAGGCCTCACCCTATGAGCTTATGTTTGGGAGATCCCCTAGGGGGATATTAGATATATTACAGGAGCAATGGGTGGAACCAGACATTTCTGAAATTGAAATACCTCGGTTTTTAAAGGGTCTAAGGCAGCGTTTAGAGAGAACGGCAAAGGCTGCAATGGAAAATCTGCAAGCGAGTAAGCAGAAGCATAAGCAATACTACGACAGGGGAAAACAACCCCGAACGTTAAATGTAGGGGATAAGGTAATTATCCAGGTGGCAAATCCAGGCCCAAAATTTGAAGCCCATTGGAGGGGACCATGTACGGTCGTAGAGAAAGTAGGGCCCGTTTCCTACAGGATAGAGAACGCAAAGGGTCGTAGGCAGGTATATCACCTGAACCTTTTAAAGCCCTGGAAAGACAGAGTTGCCACTGCCAGTATGGTGTACATGGAACAGCACAGCAGATCCCACACTGGTATTACGTACTGTCCGGAAGATGCGGCAGTACGTAATATTTTAAGGCGGGGGATATGTCGTGAAGTGCAAGGTTCAGAACCGATGGAAACAGAGGTTTCTGTGGAAAATGAAACCAAAGCTGTCAGTGGTGAGTCAAGCATGGAGGGTTGGCATGGAAACCATAAACAAACCTCGTCACAGAGGGCTAGGGAACGCCCATCCCCTGAGCTAGCTCCTACCTCATCAGGGAACTGTGAACACCTGGGGGGAGGTGTGGCTCAATACAACGGGGGAAGGAAGCTAGATAAAAAGCCTCTAGTAAAAAGAAGAGGGGAGACAGAGACGGAGACAGACACAGACACGGGAAAAGATACGAGCAGAGACAAGGGGAGAGTCTCAGATGGAAGCTCAGTCTCCGACACGGAGAGAGATACAGCAAGCGTGGGAAAAGGTAAAAGAAATCCCAATCCTAGTTGGAGATACTCTTCAAAGGACAAGAGCTGTGTAGGACATTCAGGTCCAGGACACAGGGAGCAGTGCTTAAACATAGGAGGCACAGAGGATTTCTATTGCTCAGGAAGCAAGGACATTTATGCTGAAAAGCAGAAAAGACAGCCACGCTGGGTTCACAAAAGGCAGACTCCAGGTAAAGTCAATTTCCCTGATTATAAATATATATCAGAAGGGGGAGAGGAGTTTTGTTTTCCGTGTGGTAGCCAAGGGAGAATCCTGAGAGGAAGTAGTGTTAAAAGCAAAGGAAGAATTCCATGTTATAAAGCTGAAGAGGGAAACGTATTACCCTTTAACTACAGAGAGCTGTTTGCACCTGAGAGCAAGCATTTAGACTCACCAAGCTGGGTTGGGGAAGGAAACCCTGTGAGTGAAAGAGAACAGTTTGCCTGGCAAAGAGAAGAACCTGTTCTAAAAGGTTTCCAGGAAGAAACTGACTGTATGCACTGGGACCCATATCAACCTCCTGAGTCAGAATATATGATGGACTGTTCTTATATGGTGGCGGATAATGTGCAGTCTCTGTGCTGAATATATTGGTTTTTACTAAGGAGAAAGAAACAGCCAAAAGAAACATTTTGGAAGGAACTGTTTATTGTTTTGGTTTTGTATAACAGCTGAAAGTAAGCAATATTTTTGTTATCACTGGAAGTATAATTTCGTTGTAAATAGTCCTTATTCTTGGTCTTCAACATCTAACCCCGGGAGGGGAAATAAATCCTAATTTCCTTAAACCACTCGTGCACAACGTGTACTCATTTTCATGGTTGGTGGACTACATTACCCAGGAGGCCTTTCTACACCTCCATTTTAAGTTTTACCACCCAAGAAACACAACTACCCACTTGCCCTACCTATGCTAATTACCTCTGGGAGGGTGAGTGGTGACACTGGTTTAGGCATAACTGGGAAAACAGCCACCATGAAATCAAAGGGCTCAATGTCTCCAGCCTGCAGAACCACACAAGATGAAGAAATCCTGAAACTAAAAATCTCAAAAAAAATTGAAAAAACAGTGCTGGCAGGAGCCAGCGCACCCAATAACAGGCAGTAGGCACTAGAAAATAAGAAAAGAATCCATGAAGGGACAAAAACGAATCAATTTTTTCAAGTGACAACAGGAACATGTCATTGGGGCTCCATGGAAAAAGAAGATGGTGATAAGATGGCACCAGGGCAGGCAGGAAGGCAGACGCGCATGCGTGATGGATGGTCCCAAAAGCTTCCAATGGAAGCTGGAGAGTGTTCCCATGCAGGGCTCCATTGGGGACGTCACCCCATATATGAGGACTTACTTCCTGTTTGTTCAGAGAGAAAGAAAATACATACTGGCCACACATTGCCTAGGATAAAAAGGTGCCCACCCATAGCTTCCATAGTAGGGCGAATGGTGGCAGCAATAGTACAGACATTGCAGATGAAGATAACATCCCTGCCACAAATAAAGGCCAAAGTAAGCTTGTTGATGGACCCATTGTGGCAGGAAATAAACCACAGAGGTTAACAAAAACGTCAAGAGGATTAACTAAAATTCATTTGACTCCTGCAGATAATGAGGAGATTATATACGGCTACCTTTATGCTACAAACTCTATACAGTCAAACCTCGGTTTCGTATGCCCTAGTTTTCGTACGATTCGGTTTTCGTTGACTTTTTTCATTGAGATTTTGTCCCAGTTTTCGTACATTGTCTCAGTTTTCATACAGTTGAAACTGGAGCACCATCTTTTGGCCAGAAGTGGGATTTTCTTTATTTTGATTCTCTTGCTGATTGACTGTCTTCCATATGCCAACAAGAGTCTTCATAAAGGTAAAAGTGATGTTAAATGTTCATTTATCCATTTCATTAGTCATTTATATTTATTTCTCATTGTTTTCTGTATGTAAAAATATAGTTATCTATAAAATGTATTTTTTGTTAATATTTTTGGGTGTCTGGAACAGATTAATTGGATTTACATTATTTCTTATGGGAAATATTGCTTCAGTTTTCATACATTCGGTTTTAGTCAGACTTTTTTCAAATGGATTAGTCACGAAAACAGAGGTTCCACTGTATTTAAATTGAGAGAGTATACAAAGAGAATACACCAACAACAGGAAGAAAGAGGAATATCACCACAAGGAAAACTGCAAATAGCAACTGAGGCAAATTTAAGGTCTCAAATTTTACATATCAAAGTGAAGAAGAATGTGCATGACAACATCTTAATTCAACTAAAGGCTTCAGTGGAAAAAAATACAGATAGGAGGAGGAGACTAAGATGGGAGCACCAGAAGAAAAGTATACAAGGAAAAGGAAAGAACAGTTGAGGTTCAGATGGAGCTTGGAGATCTGGATGTGAAGGAGAAGGAGATAAACAAAGAACAGTTCAATAAATCAACTGAAGAGGATGGAGAAAGGGAGGAGAAAGACCCAGAGTTAGAAGAATTAAAGATTGAGCTTCTAGTCCATGTGGAAAAAGATGAATATACTGGGTTCCAGGTAAGGGAAAGACTACCCAAGTTAAATTTAACACCTACGGCTAAAATTATGATAAATAAGATGAACAAGGCAATAGCCCGTGTAAAGGAACCATTTACGGACATCACAGAAAATAAATCAACTACATTAATGTGAAGCTAAAATTACTACTCAACTAATATGCAGGGCCAGAAGAAAGAGAATAATGATGCCTCCTTGGAAATATGCATCGAAGGAAAAATAAAATCACTGCATGCCCTGATAGATATCTAAAAAATGAAGATCAAAAATATTGAGGAAGATCCAAAACATCAAACTGAAACATGCTGTATTAACAAAAGTAGTAAATTTATATCTTTAACAATAAATACTTAGAAGCAGTAGAAGCGCAAAAATGGCGAAAATAGGAAACAGGAAAGAAAGATATCAAAATATACTGTTTAGAGAGAACCCCAAACAGTTCTACAGGAAACTGGGAAAGAGCATTTATATGGTAAAAACATCACTGACAAAAGTTGAAACAGAAACCTTCTGAAGAAAACTATACGAGGAACCATAGACCACAGTCAAGAAGCAGAACGGTTACCTTGCATATGGGAGCATTTAGAACAAACAAACATCAAACATATGGAATGGGCTGCAGTAACAACAAAAGAGCTGGAAAGCAGGTTAAAACGAGCCTCAAGCTAGAAGAGCCCTAGCTCAGATGGAGTGACAACTTTTGGCTTAAAAACAGTTAACATCTAAGACCTGGCAAACTGCAAAAAAGAATTGATCAAGCTGCCTGACTTAACACCACAATGGCATATTACAGAAGAACATTTCTCCTTCCAAAGGAGAACCCAAATATCATTCCCAAAAATTACAGACCAATAACTTGCCAACCTACAATCTGTTCACTGCAACAGATGCAGACAGAATATATGATCATACTGAATCCAATAACATGATGGCAATATTGTAAAAGGGCAATAAGAGGGGAACAAATGAAACTAAAGAGCAGCTTATGTTAAATGGAGGTATATAAGAAATGCTAAATAAATAAATAAATAAAATAAGGACATTATAACAAGTGCTAAGACCAGCAGAAATCTCAATATAGCATGGACTGTTTATAAGGAAACTTCTGACAGTGTCGTACACTCTTTGATAATAAATTGTCTTGAAATATATAAAATAAATCCTGGCTTAATAGAGTACAAGTTTACCATCACAATATGTGAAACCACATTCTTTTTGAAGTATGAAGATGGTCAGTACATCACTCCTAACATCAAGATCCAGGCAAGGAAAATTTCAGGGAGATTCCCCATTACCAATGAGTACTCCCATCAACTTTTTGGGTTACAGATTTAGCCTGAATCCTAAAGAAGGCAACCGAGAGGTAACATCACACTTACTATTTGTAGATGACTTGAAGCTCTACAGTTCTGGCGACCAACAATTAGCAGAGCATGCAGTGAGAAACTTCTTGGAATGCATCAGGATGATTTTTGGCCTTGACAAATGTGCTAAGGCAACTTTCCTTAGAGAAAAATTGAGCAAATGGAAACATCTCCCTGGCTGAGGGCTGTGAAACCAAGGAACTTGAACAGGAAGGCACATATAAATATCTAGGAATAGAGAAAGGAATGCAAACCAAGCAGAAATTACTGAGAGAAAAGTTGCATAAAGAATATTACAGAAAATTAAAATAATTACTGAAAAGTGCTTTAACATCACAGCTATAAATCAGATGACAATTCTTGTACTCTTAAACAGCTTTGGGATTGTAGACTGGACTGTTAATCTTGAAAAACTGGATGTATGAACAAGATACTCCTCCATGCCCATGAAGTAATGTACAAGAATCAGTGTATGCCGAGACTGTACATCCCTAGAGCTCAAGGAGGGATAAGCCTCATAAAAATTGATTACACATACAGTATTAGTATCATGGGCCTCCAGATCTACCTAACAGTATCATGAGATCCAAATACACAAAAAGTGAAGAAATATGAAAGCAAACGTCCAGAATCTGTCTCCATCATCAAACTTGGACAAGCGTTCTGATTACCAGAAGGAATGAGTGAGAATCCACAAGCACATAAAAGGAAAGAAGCAACAGACTTTGCAAAACAAAGAAAAAAAACTTTTCAAAGGATTAGATCAGCAAACAAGGGAAAGCAAGTGGCAAATACACAGAAACAGTGGGAAATACAGCGTAATTACTCACCTGTAACAGGTGATCTCCAGGAACAACAGGAATTGAATGTTCACATATGGGTGACGTCAGCACCGACGGAGCCTGCATGGGAACGCTCCCCAATGTCCTATAGGAAAGCCTTTGGGAGAATACCACTGCGCCTGCGTAGCTGCCTTCCCGCCTTTCCAACTCTCCCTCCTCAGTTGAGTTTGTAGCTGAGATAAAAGGAGGGAGAGATAGAGAGAGAGAGAGAAATACAACTCCTAGGGGAGGAGGGTGGGTTGTGAAGACTCAATTCCTGCTGTTCCCTGAGATCACCTGTTACAGGTGAGTAACTACGCTATCTCCAGAAACAAGCAGGAATGTAGTCTTCACATATGTGACTCCCTAGCTTGGAGATGGCCAGGGAGATGACCACAGAGTGAGCTGTGAAACACAGGCCTAAGTGGGTCATGTATCCTCCAATGATATCTGGTATCGAAACCCGGGCCGGGGGTTAGGAGTTGATCTAAGTCTGAAAAAGATGCTGGAGAACAGCCTGGCCAAATGAGGCAAACCGGCGGGAGTCCTTGTCTAAGCAATAATGGGCCGCAAAGGTGTGGACAGAGGACCAGGTTGCTGCTTTGCATATTTCATCAATCGCCACTGAGCGAAGATTTGCCATTGAGGTGGTCATTGCTTGGACATTGTGTGCTGTGACATGACCTTCAAGGGAAAGTCCTGCACCGTCATATGCAAAAGATATACAGTCTACAATCCATTTAGAGAGTGTCCTTTTGGAAACTGGTAGACCTAGATGACTGGAATCGAAAGCATCAAAAAGCTGTGAAGCTTTCCTGTGCTGCCTTGTTCTCTGGAGATAAAAAGCCAAGGTGCGTTTGCAGTCCAGAGTATGAAGGCTTTTTTCTGCACTAGAGCAGTGAGGTCTTGGGAAGAAAGCAGAAAGGTAGACCGACTGGTTTAAATGAAAAGGCGAAACCACCTTTGGCATAAAGTGAGGATGAGTCCTAAGGACTACTTTATCATGGTGAAACCGTGTATAAGGAGGGTCAGCCACTGAAGTCTGGAGCTCACAGATGCGTCTTGCAGAAGTGAGGGCAATTAGGAAGGTGACCTTCCAAGAAAGGAACTTCAGAGATGTAGTGGCTAGGGGTTCAAAGGGTGGCTTCATAAGCTGTCCGAGGAGAATATTGAGGTCCCATGCACTGGTGGTAGCCTAAAGGAAGGCTTAGTTAAGAGTAGGCCCCTCATGAAGCGAGCTACAAGTGGCTGAGAGGAGACAGGTTGTCCATCTATGGGTATGTGAGATGCCACAATGGCACTTAGGTGAACCTTTATCAAATTGGTTTTGAATCCAGAGGACGAGAGGTGGAGGAGATATTCAAGTAACGCTTCCACCGGAATCGAAAAAGGATTAAGATCCCTCTTTGAGCACCAAATGGAAAACCTTTGCCACTTGAAGGTGTAAGAACGCCATGTGGAAGGTTTCCTTGAAGCCAATAGGATATCTCTAGCCTGTTGGGAGAGGTTGAGTCCTGGAGTGCTATGCTCTCAGCAGCCATGCTGTCAGATGTTAAGGACTGCGGGTTTGGATGCAGCAGCATCCTGTTCTCCTGTGATAGGAGATCCGGAGCACATCCGAACTCTAGAGGTCTGGCCCAAGAGAGACGTAGAAGCAGAGGATACCATGCTTGTCGTGGCCAATGCGGGGCTATGAGGATCATGTAGCCCGTCTCTCTGGAGTTTGAAAAGAATATTGGGGATAAGGGGAATGGGAGGGTAGGCATATAGGAAGTCCTGACCCCAATGGAGGTGAAAAGCATCCATTGCCTAACAGTTTTGAGCAGGGGTTCTGGAACAGAAGCGGGGAAGTTTGGCATTCTGAGGACTTGCAAACTGGCCTATATCTGGGCTTCCCCATTTTTGAAAAATTCGAGCAATCTGGTCTGCATGAGAGACCAATCATGAGGCAGTAATACTCGACTGTGTCTGTCTGCCAGGAAATTTTGTTTGCCAGGGAGATATACCACTAGTAGGTGAATCTGATGGCGTATGGCAAAAGACCATAGATGTAGGGCTTTGTTGCACAGCGCTTGAGAACCTGTTCCACCTTGCTTGTTCACACAAAACATAGCTACCTGATTGTCCATCTGGACTAGAACTGTGTGAGAGTGAAGGTGGTCTTGAAACACCCTGAGAGCACTGCGTATGGCTCTGAGTTCCAATAGATTTATATGAAGTCATGCCTCTTGATGAGTCCAAACACCCTGAGTGGAAAAATTGTCCAGATGAGCTCCCTAACCCAATTTGGATGCATCCGTCGTCAGGATAGATTGGTGTGGTGGCATCTGAAAAGGTGATCCTACGAGAAGGTTTTCTGGTGATTGCACCATTGGAGAGACGAAATGAGACATGCAGAGATCATGATTCTGTCCCCCAGACGACTGGATACTTGAGTTCACTGTGAAGCCAGGGTCCACTGAGCTGCACGCACATGTGTAGTGTAAGCCATATGGCCCAGCAGTTGAAGCATTTCTCGAGTAGTTAGGAAAGATTTCATAAATGCCTGAGAAGCTAGCTAAATGATTCGAGCACAGCGGGCCTGTGTTAGAAAGGGCCTTGACTGCTGCTTGTCTAGGAGAGCCCCTATGAACTCTAAGGTTTGAGAAGGGGTGAGTTGGGATTTTGAAAAATTTATTACAAATTCCAAGTGTTGAAAAACCTGCATTGTGTGGGAGAGAGAAGAGCTGGCTTCTAGAGCTGTTGTTACTCGGATGAGCCAGTCGTCTAAGTAAGAGAAGACAAATATCCCTAGAGATCTTAAGAATGCAGCCACTACTGCCATGTATTTTAAACAGAAACATAGAAATATGAAAAAATGACCACAGAAAAAGACCACGTGGCTTATCTAGTCTGTCCTTAAATATCAACAACTACAACAGTCCCCTTTTTACCTTTAGAGATCCTCTGTGTTTCTCCCATGCTTTTTTGAATTCAGATACTGTCCTCATCTCTACCACCTCCACTTGGAGACTATTCCACGGATCCACCACTCTTTCCTTAAAGAAATATTTCTGCATATCACTCCTGAATCTATCCCCTTTCACCCTCATCCCATGTCCCCTCATAGCAGAACTTGCTTTCAATCGAAAGAGGCTCTCCCCCTGTGCATTTATGCCACGGAGGTACTTAAACATCTCAATCATATCACCTCTATCCCGCCTTTCCTCTAAGGTGTACATATTAAGATCCAAAGTCTGTCCTCATATGCTTTATAATGAAGACCACTAACCATTTTGGTAGCCACCCTCTATACTGACTTTATCCTGTTTATATCCTTTTGAAGGTCCGGTTTCCAGAATTGCACACTATACTCCAAATGAGGTCGCACCAAAGACTTATACAAAGGCACTATCACCTCCTTTTTTCTGCTGGCCATTCCTCTCCGTATGCACCCAAGCATCCTTCTAGCTTTTGCTGTCACCTTTTCTACCTGTTTAGCTACTTTAAGATCATCAGACACAACCATGCCTAGGTCCCGCTCTTCTTTGGTGGACAAAAGTACTTCACCTCCTGACCTATACTATATTGTTCCTTTGATTGCTGCAGCCCAAATGCATGACCTTTCCTTTTTTAACATTAAATCCCAGCTGCCAAATTCTAGACCATTCTTCAAGCTTTGCTAGATTCCTCCTCATGTTATCTACACCTTCCTGGGTGTCTACTCTATTGCAGATTTTGGTATCATCCACAAAGAGGCAAACCTTATCCGACAGCCCTTCTGCTATAGATGTAAAGTCTCTTGTGGCAGAGGCCAGGCTTAAGGGTAGAACCCTGTATTGGTAATGTCTTCCCTGAAAGAGGAATTGTAGAAACCTCCTGTGTTCTGCATGAATGAGGATATGGGTATATGCATCCTTTAGATCTAGAGAAAAAAGCCAGTCCTGACTCTGGAGATAAGGGAGCAGAGTTACGAGAGAGATCATCTTGAATTTCTCTCGGAGCAGATACTTGTTCAATTCTCTGAGGTCCAAGATGGGCATGTGTCCTCCTGTCTTCTTTGGGATAAGGAAGTAAGGGGAATAGAAGCCCAGGCCTTGTTGAGAGAGTGGAACTTCCTCTATCGCATCCTGTGCGAGAAGGGTGGTAATCTCTTGGAACAAGAGAGTGGTGAGAGGAGGCCGAGAGCTGAACTCTCTTGGAGTAGATTAAGGGGGCATACTTTGGAAGTGAAGTTTGTACCCCTCTGCTACTATGGAAAGAGTTCAATGTTCTGATATTATCTAATGCCACCTTTGGGCAAAGTGACAGTCTGCTTAGAATATTGACTAGATCTGGAGTCTCCAGAGGTAGGACAGCTAAGTTCCCTAGAATGAAGTCAAAGACCTTGAGGAGGCTGGGTCTGTTTATTTATTTATTTTATTTATTTATTTACCATTTCTTATATACTGCACTATTCAGCATCAGCGCGGTTTACATGGAACAGAACAATCAGACAGGGTACATAAGTCTGAGTTTACAATTAACATGAGAACCAAACTTGGATAACAAAAGGTAACTATTTACACAAAGGTTTCATAGAAAAAGAAAAACATAGCATGCGATTGGGGGTCTGAGCCTTCCTTTGTTGCTTTGGTTGCTGCTGTCCCTTCTGGGAAGCATGGACCAGACAGTGCACAGTGTGGGTATAAGAAGGGTAAAACTTCTTTTTCTTGTTGAAAAAAGGCTTCTTTATAGCCTTTTTCTTAGCTGGGTTGGCAGTGGTTCTAGAAAGCCTATTGAGAGTGGTATTCTCGGATTCTAGCTGAAAAGCCTTGTCCTGCCAATCCTTGCCAAAAAGAATTTCCCCTGTGTAAGTAATGTTCCCCAGCTTATCTTGCACCCACTGTTCAAGATCGGATGCTTGTAACCAAGCAATCCAATATGCACCGATGCAAATAGCAGACGTTCTGCTAATACACTCAAAGCAGTCAAAAGTTGCTCTTTCCTAAATTTGGAAGCATTCTGGGCATGTTTTACAAGTTTTTTTTTTCTTATACTGCGCTCTTCAGAATCAGTGCAGTTTACATGTATACTAACAGGTACTTTTTTTTTTTTATTCCCTTGTCCCCGAAGGGCTCACAATCTAAGTGTACCTGAGGCAATGGAGGGTTAAGTGGCTTGCCCAAGGCCACAAGGAGTGGCCATGGGACTAGAGACCCCAGTCCCTCCGGCCTGAAGTTGCTTGTCCCCATGTGGGAATTGAACCCCCGGCCTTCTGGCCTGAGGTAACCTGTCCCAACCACTGAGCCACTCCTCCCTCCTGTCAGGTAATCAGCCCTCTTGTCATCAGGGAAAAGAGGAGCCATTAGTTCTAAATTCTTAGCAACCTCCCGAAGGAACATACCCATGTAGAGTATGTAAGAACTTATTCTGGCCGATAAAATGGAGGCTGAAAACATCGACGACCGAAGGCATCGAGAGTTCTCGCCTCCCGGCCCGGAGCATTTGAGGAATGTGTCTTGGCACTTTTGATTCAACGCATTGCCGATTCCACTACCATGGAGTAGTGTGGTAACTGCGTCTTTTGGAAACGGAGACACTGCGGTATCCGGTACATGTATCGAACCTCCGAGAATGTGGAGAGACAGTTAAGGGTGTCTCCCACATCCTAAGCATGAGGTCATGCAGTATCCGGTGAATAGGGAGGGTAGCAGCCTCCTTTGGGGCTGCTGGATACTGAAGAATTTCAAGTTCTTCAGCTATCGGTTCCAAGGTCACCGTAATGGAGAGGCCCCGAGCCACGTCCCGTATAAAGTCTTGAAAAGACATGTCCTCCAGAGGATACATACGGCATTGCGGGGAAGGAGAAG
Organism: Ichthyophis bannanicus; assembly: GCA_033557465.1. Taxonomy (NCBI): domain Eukaryota; kingdom Metazoa; phylum Chordata; class Amphibia; order Gymnophiona; family Ichthyophiidae; genus Ichthyophis; species Ichthyophis bannanicus. The sequence goes on from CM066046.1 coordinate 40,553,925, forward strand.
GATCTTCCGGGAGAGCTCCCATCACCCGGGTACCAGTGAATTCATGAGATGAGTCTGAATCAGAGGACTCGAAGTACCGGCGGGCTGGGTGCTCCCACTCAGCACGTCTACAGTACCAATCAAAATTGGCATCGGAATGCCTTGGTACCAGACCCTCAATGCCGGACACTTATTCTAGGGCCAGCATGGGTGGTAGCGTGGAGAGCGGTGCAATGGTCGATGCAAACACATTCAGTACCGGTGTCGGATTGCTACCAATTGCAGAGGCTTTAGCAGTACCTAAGCTGCTAGCAAGGCCGCTAAACTCCGCTCAATGGCCAGAATACATTGATCCATGGAGCCAGCCAATGCCTGGGTATCGGTACCCAAAAAGCGGGCCACGACCCCTGAGCATGGCACCAAGAGCTATCTGGAGGTGGAGGCCTCGGGAGCATCCTGGGACCCCGTTAATGCTTTGGAGGCAAGGACCTCCCGCCAGGGTTGTTTGGCCGGTGTACTCCCTTCCAGGGCAACGCCTAAGGCATCTCGATGCTTAGAAGGAGATCTACCCTTGGAAGACCGGCCAGCCTTCGAGGAAGACTTGGGTTTCGATACCTGAGATCCATGGGAGGAAGATTAAGCTCTCAACGACGATGATGCAATGGACATTGCATCGGTGGCAGAGGGTGCAGAGTTTTGCAGCTCTATTCTGTAGGCCCCTCTTTGTCATCTTCCTGCAGAGAAGGCATTCCGATGGCAGATGGTCTGTTCCCAAACATTTGAGACACCAGTCATCAGTGTCAGTAGCAGAGATGGTACTGCTACATTTGGAACACTTTTTGAAACTACTAGCTGGTTTATCCATCTTACAAGGAAAAAAGGGGCCAAAGGCCAAAATGGTGCCATGGAGGGTGAAGTACCCTCAGGGAAAAAAAAGAAGTTGTATTGTTTTTTAAAGAAAGAAATAGAAACAGAAGAAACACTGACGATGCCGGTGCTAGTGTCGACGGGAAGGCTGATGCGATCACAAAAGTAGTACATTTTCTGCGGTGACAGGAATTGCTCCCTGTCGGCTCCGTGGAAAAATAAAAACTGAGGAGGTAGAGTTGGAAAGGCAGGAAGGCAGATATGCAGGTGCAGTGGGATGCTCCCAAAGGCTTTCCTATAGGATGCTGGGGAGTGTTCCCGTGCGGGCTCCATTGGTGCTGACATCACCCATATGTGAAGACTACATTCCTGCTTGTTCCTGGAGATAAAGTGTTACTCCATTAACCCTTTGTTGATCAAGACCTGATTCATGAATGGTTAAGGAGAGGTGAACTGAGACCAAAGGATGAGAGGTTAATAGTTGCAGCCCAAGAGAATGGCTTATGGGTAAGATGGTTTACAAAGAGCATTGAAAAAACTGGCAAAACAGACATGTAGATTCTGAAAGAAAGAGCTGGAAACACTGACTCATCTTATAGCTGATTGCAAAGTTCTCATGACAGAAAATTTCTATACAGAAGGACACAATAAAGTAGCATGTCTTATCCATTGGAAACTCTATAAATATTATAACATCACTGTGCCTTAAAAGCCCTAAGAGAGTTGTGGAGAATGAAGAGGTTATGGTCACCTGGGATACTCCCACTCTGACCAATAAAAAGCTGGATGCAAGGAAGCCAGACATAGTGGTAAAGGAGAACACTATCAGAATGGCACTGATTATAGAGGTGTCGGTTGCAAGCAAGTATTCTGCGCATCATGTTGAGAAGAAGATCTTCAAGTACCAAGAAATGCAGTCAGAGACCAAGAAAATGTGACAGAAAGACACAGTTTTTTCCCATCGTGTTAGATGCCACAGGCTTGATTAAGAAGACTTTCCAGGCACACTTTGACAAATTACCCATACATGTTACATTTTAGGAACTCCAGAAGGCAGCTCTCTTTAGCACAATGCAAGTATTATGCCAAGCATTAGCAGTAAATTTGAGAGACTGATATACTCCACATACCCTGGGGCTTAGAAGTGAAGTTCATTACTGTGATGGTATGTGCAAAACTACCTCAACAACAAAAAGCAATGCTCCTTATAAACATCCCTCAACTTTATCAACAGCCATTAAAATTACTTCTCATTAATGGCTGAATATTATCCCTCAAACAAACTTTTCACAAAAAAAAAGTATAATTAGGGAGAAAAGACCTCAGGATGACTATAGTCCCACAATGCAGCAATTCAAATCACCATAAGGGAAGAAGCGAGATACTCACATCATTGGTCTTTATGTCAATTTTCTTTTATTAGGCAGACGCCATATCCAAATAACATTGACACTGTATCATATCAGAATACACATGGTAAACTATTCATCAAGAACAAATACAGAACCATTCTCTTGCCTATATCATTTATTTTATCCCTCCGCCCCCTTTCAATAGTTCCCCCTCCACCCTTTTGCCCCTCCCCCCTTATTCCCCCCAATACCTACCTTACGATGTGCCTCTACCCTCCTCCCCTACCCCATACCCACTCCCCCGGCGGGTGGTGACTCTTACACTCCGCACAGGGGTCCATTCACTTCCTCTATTCAGCTATACCTCAACTACCATCCCACAGTCCAACTGTTCACTCCTTTGTCCCCCCTCCCCCCAATCTCCCTTCTTCCCCACTCTATGCCTTCTGTCCTACCCCCACCCCTCTGCCATATCCCCATTGCTAGTGGTCCATGTACTCCCAATGTCATACATAATTGGTTCTCTACCTCAGTGTATTGAGTATCCTGCTCCTCTCCCGCGCAGAGAGGGTCTGTAGAAAGGGTCCCCATTCTATCAGGAATCGTTCCCCCAATTTGTCATTCCCTCGTATTCCAACCCTCTCTACCAACATTAAATCATATATTTCCTGTCTCCAATCGGCCAGCCGGGGTCTGCTCCTCGACAACCATCTCTTAAGAATAAGATGTCGCGCTACCAACATCATACGTTGTATATTTTCTTAGTATCTTTCCTTCAGTATCCTTCAACCCCAACACTGCTGACTGAGACTCCACTCCTATATCCACCGCAAACAGACCCCCTAGAAATCCATACACTTCCATCCAAAATTGAGAGATTCGAGGACATCTCCACTACATATGTCCTAGAGTGGCCGCCCCCTCCGCACATCTAGGACATCCTGCCGAGGTGGCTGTCCCTGTTCTGTAAGCTCTATTAGGGGAAAAGTGACTCCTTCTTATAATCTGATACTGCATATCCCTCCATTTACTATAGCCACTCATTTGCGGTATCTGTGCCAATGCTTCTGTTATGTGTTCACTCGTAATCTGTACTTGCAAATCCCTTGCCCATTGCTCTGCCACAGCCGTCTCTTCCAAAGGAACCTCCAAGGCTACATATTCCTTCTGTAGCAACGATATACTTGCCTGCTGTGGCATACCCGTATACATTAGCTCTTCTATTTTCGAGCATATCTCTCCTTGTAAATCTTCAGCCCGTAGGCTACTTACATAACTTTAAGCTTGCATATATCTGAATTGATCCACATCCTGCAACCCATATCGCGCCTGCAGCTCTCCAAACGGAAGCATCCTACCTTCACCATCCACTACCTGTTCAAGTGCCAATATCCCTTTTGTCTCCCACCTCTTGAATGCCCCCCCCCCTCCACTCCTGGTCGAAACTCGCCATTCCCATATAATGGGAGCATCAGCTTGGCATGAGGATTCCCATTACACCTCCTGCACACTATCCCCCAGACTCGTTCCAAAACTTTAAAACCAACATATTGGTCAATAATTTTGGGTAACATCTGTTTTTTGGAGTGTAATACATATCGCAATGTCATTGGATGTGCTATCTCTGCCTCAACTGGCAGCGGAGTATAGTCCTCCTTCTCACTCAGCCAATCTCTCAAGTTCCATAGCTGGCAGGCTATGTTATATCGATAAATGTCTGGTACACCCATACCCCTCCCTCTCTCACGACTGTAATAATAACCGAATCCTGATCCTTGGCTTCCTACCTCACCATAAAAATTAAGTATCCTTTCCAGTGCTTTAACTTCTTTACGCAACAGCAAAATGGGAAGGACCTGCAGCGCATACAACCACTTTGGAAAAATCACCATCTTGTACACAGCTATCCATCCACCCAATGACAAAGGAAGATCCCGCCATCTCTCCAGCCTATTGTGAGTCTCCTCTAGCAGTCTCTGGATATTCAACCGATGACTCTTCCCCGTTTCCGCTGCCAATCTAACCCCTAATACTTTATTTCATTCATACTCCATTTCAATGGAAACCCTCCCTTCCAGCTTCCCGGGAGTCCTTTATCCGAGGGCATTGCCTCCGACTTCTCTAAATTAAGTTTCAAGCCAGAAAACCGTCCAAACTCAGCAAACGTATCCAACAGCGTTGTTAAAGTCTCCTGAGGCCTCCCCACATACACCAGCACATCATCAGCAAAAGCTGACACTCGGAAGTTCGACATTCCAATCCTCGCTCCCACCAGCCGGGGGTGTGTCCGTATACGCTCAAGTAATGGCTCTAATGTCAAAACATAGAGGAGGGGTGATAACGGGCACCACTGTCTAGTACCCCTCCTTATTGGGAAAACATTCATCAATGAATCATTCACTATAATTTGTCCCTGTGGGTTTCAATATAACAGCCATACCACATTTCCAAAAAAGCCTCCCAGACCCATACGCTCTAAAATACGGAACATATAGGGCCACGCCCCCTGATCAAAGGCTTTCTCCGCGTCAAAGCTCACTAATAGTGCCGGCTCACCTGCTGCTTCTGTCATGTACAAGGCAGTGAAGATCCTCTGCATATTTTTAATGATGTGCCTATTATGCACAAAACCTACTTGATCCTAATTCACCAAGTCCGGTACCATCGGTGTTAAGTGCTCTGCCATTATTTTAGCCAAGATCTTGAGATCCACATTGATCAGGGAGATAGGCCTGTAGGATCCTGGTTGTTCAGGGTCCCTACCCTCCTTGGAGAGTACTGTGATAACTGCCCTATTTGCTTCATATGGGAAGAGTTGTCTTCCTACCAAATCCATATAGTGTGCTGACAAGAGTCCCGCCACCTGCTGTAGGAGGAGCTTGTAAAACTCCCCCCGATATCCATCAGGCCCGGGAGCCCATCCCATACGCAGGGTCTTAACCACCGCTACCACCTGCGCATGAAATGAGAGTCAGAAGCTGTAAAGATGTCTTACACATTGGAACATGGAACGTACGAAGCATGAACCAAGGGAAGTTGGAGGTGGTCAAGAATGAAATGGAACATGTACAACTTGATCTTTTGGGTGTCAGCGAACTGAAGTGGACTGGCATCGGGCACTTTGCATCAGATGATCACATGGTCTACTATGCTGGAAATGAAAGACAAAGAAGAAATGGTGTTGCATTTATAATAAAGAAGAAACTTGCAAGAAATGTAATGAAATACAATGCAGTCAGCGAACGCTTAATCTCTATTCGTCTACGAGGATTGCCTATCAACACAACTATAATTCAAGTATATGTCCCAACAACAGCTGCAGAAGAGAATGAAATTGAAGAGTTCTATGAACAAGTACAAGCTGAAATTGACAGAACATGCAAACAGGATATCCTGATAGTCATGGGTGACTGGAACGCAAACGTTGGCAACAAAGAAGGAGGCAAAGTAGTTGGAAAATATGGACTTGGCAACAGAAATGAAGCTGGAGAAAGACTGATAGAATTCTGCAAGACCAATGATATATTCATCTCAAATACCTTCTTCCAGCAACACAAGCAGCGACTGTACACATGGACTTCACCCAATGGATTGTATAAAAATCAAATTGACTACATCTGTGGAAGTCAACGATGGAAAAGTTCTATAACATCAACAAAGACAAAACCTGGAGCCGACTGTGGTACAGATCATCAACTACTAGTATGCAAACTCAAGCTAAAGTTGAAAAAGAGCAAACCACTCATGAATGCAGCAAAATATGACCTTGAGAATATACCACTGGAATTTAAAGACTGCCTGCAAAATCGATTTGCTGCTTTAGATACAAATGACAGAGCTCCGGAAGAGTTATGGAATGACATCAAGAAGGATGTGTTGGAAGAAAGCGAGAAGTCTCTACAAAAGGTGAAAAAGCAAAAACGGCCAAAATGGATGACGGAAGAAACTCTGAAAATTGCCCAGAAACACAGAGAAGCTAAAGCCAGAGGAGAAAGAAAGACAATCGCAGAACTAAACAGAGATTTCCAACGTGCAGCAAGACAGGACAAGGAAAAGTACTACAATGACACTTGCAAGGAAATAGAAGCAGAAACTATTAGAGGAAGAACAAGATCAGCTTTCCTAAAGCTACGAGAGTTAAAGAAAAAGTTCCAGCCTCGAATTGGAATGTTACAAGATGCTCAAGGTTCTATGTTGAATGATGCTGAGAAGATCAAGAAAAGGTGGAAGGAATATACAGAGTTTTTATATGATAAAGATCAAGTGGACCAACAGTCGTTTCAACCTGTACCTTATGATTTGGAACCATTGGTGATGAAAGAAGAAGCTGAAGCAGCATTGAAAGCCTTATCAAAGAACAAAGCACCAAGCATTGATAGCATTCCTATAGAAGTATTGCAGCAATCTGATGCAGCTGTTACCGTACTTATAAGGCTCTGCCAAGAAATATGGAAGACAACATCATGGCCAACTGACTGGAAAAGATCTGTGTTTATACCAATACTAAAGAAAGGTGATCCAACTGACTGTGGAAATTATTGAACAATCGCTCTGATCCCACATGCCAGCAAGATTCTACTGAAGATTATTCAAAAGAGACTACAACCATACCTGGAACAAGAACTACCTGAAGTGCAAGCAGGGTTCAGGAAAGGGCGAGGAATGAGAGGCATCATTGCGGATGTGAGATGGATCCTTGAAAAGACTAAAGAATACCAAAAGGATATCTATTTGTGCTTTATCGACTATAGCAAGGCTTTTGACTGTGTAAACCATGAGAAACTCTGGGCCACATTAAGAAGCATGGGTATACCAGAACACCTGATCGTTCTCTTGCGCAATCTGTACATTGATCAAGAAGCAACAGTTCGAACAGAACAAGGAGAAACAGAATGGTTTAAAATAAGCAAAGGTGTAAGACAAGGCTGCATACTTTCCCCCTACCTGTTTAATTTATATGCAGAACAAATCATCAGAGAAGCAGGATTGTATGAAGACAACAGAGGTGTGAAGATTGGTGGAAGACTCATCAACAACCTTCGCTATGCTGATGATACTACATTAGTGGCTGAAAGTGAAGATGATCTGAAACATTTGCTTCTCACAATCAAAGAACATAGTCTCAAAATGGGCCTGCACCTTAATGTAAAGAAGACAAAGATCATGACAACTGGCATAATCAACAGGTTCATCATTGAAGGAGAAGAAATTGAAATTGTGAACAACTTTAACCTACTTGGATCAACTATCAATAAAGAAGCAACAAGCAGTCAAGAAATCAAACGACGCATTGCTCTTGGCAGAATGGCTATGAAAGACCTAGATAAGATTCTCAAGAGCAGAGATGTCTCTCTCCATACAAAGATTCGACTTGCTCAAGCCATGGTATTTTCAATAACATCATATGGATGTGAAAGCTGGACAGTGAAAAAGACAGACAGGAAGACAATTGATGCCTTTGAATTATGGTGCTGGCGGCGAATACTGTGTATACCATGGACTGCCCGAAGAACAAACCAGTCGGTACTAGAGGAGATCAAACCTAAGCTTTCTTTAGAAGCTCAGATGACAATACTTCGACTTGAATACTTTGGACACATCATGCGAAGAGAGAGATCATTAGAGAAAGACATCATGCTTGGCAAGATAGAAGGTCAACGCAAAAGAGGAAGGCCAGCAATGAGATGGATTGATACAATAACAGCAGCTACGGGTACCAGTCTGTCAACAATGAGCCGCCTGACTGAAGACCGAACACAATTTAGGATAGCTATCCAGAGGGTTGCCATGAGTCGACTCCGACTCGACGGCACTTAACAACAACAACCACCTCCGTAGCCATGATAGGACCATTCAACAAGTCTCTCTGTTCCGCTGATAAACATGACACCCTTATTCGGTCCAAAAATACCTGCTCGCTCCGCTGGTCCTCCTTCATACAGTGCAGCATAATACTTCCGAAATATCTCTTCTATGTGCTGTTGTGTGCTCCTAATCTATCCTCTCTCATCGCTCCCACATATGTCCTCCCCCTCCCTCCCATCCGTATCAGCCCTGACAGCAACTTCCCGGGTTTGTTCCCGAATTTGTACGGCTTATGTCTATATTACAACTGGGACCGAATCACTCTTTTGTGTATTACTGAGGATCTCTCTTTTTGTAGGTATAGCAGTGTCGCCCTATTCTGAGCTGTGAGAAATTGGCAAAATCTGCGCCTTGCTACTCCCACCTCCTTTTCCAACCGTAACAGGTTCCCATTATACTGTCTCTGTCTATAACCCAAAAATACAATGTGTGCCTTCGAGTCAGTCCTGACTCCTGGCGACCCAGAAGCTCCTGGGTTTTCTTGGCAGTGCCACCGGAAGTAGATTGCCAGGCCTTTCTTCCGAGGCAATGGAGGAGTTACTTGCCCAGGTTAAGTGACTTGCCCAAGGTCACAAGGAGTGCTAGTGGGAATTGAACCCTGGTTGCTTGGTTACCAAGCCAGGGTTCTAACCACTAGGCTACTCCTCACTTAACCCATATAGCTAATAATGTGTCCCCAAAGTACTGCCTTAGCAGTTTCCCAAAACAATGTGGGGTTCGCCTTATGCTCAGCATTGTGTGTAACATATTCCTCCCACTTAGACTTCAGAAATTCACCAGTGTTTATCAGCGCTCACCTCCAATGGATACCTCCACAATGTCCTGTCCTTACTTAACCCCCACTGAATGTCTATCCAGATCAGTGCGTGGTCAGAGACCATTATAGGCCCCACCCTCGCTTCCATTTCTCTAAGAAATATCCTAGAAGATCCCAGAAAATAGTCTATCCTAGATCCAGTGTCATGGGCCCTTGACACATGCGTATAGTCCCTTTCTAACAGGTTTAAAACCCTCCAATAGTCTAACAGCTCAAACCCTTCACATAGTCCCTTCACCCATTGCGCTCTCCGATCTCTGTTGTTACCACTCCTCTTCGACCAATCCATACTCTCGTCCATTACACAATTAAAATCTCCCCCAATTATTAACGGGGTGTGTCCCACATCACTCAAACATTTATTAACCTTTACACAGAATCTTGCTTCGTACAAGTTCGGCGCATAGATATTCATTAACGCTACCCTCTGGCCTCTAATCTCTCCAATTACCAAAATAAATCTACCCTCTGGGTCTTCCATGGTTCGTGTCAACACAAATCCCACCTTCTTATGAATAAGGATTGCCACTCCTGCTTCCCCCCCGCCCCCCGAGGATGCTCCATATACCCCACCCACCATCTCCTGAGCTTATCATGTTCTTTAGCAGTAAGATGTGTTTCTTGCAGGATAGCGACCTCCACCTTATTATCCCGTAAAGTCTTTAATACTTTATAGCGCTTTGTCATGAGGTAGACAGCACACAACCTGGAATATTAAAGGGTAGTGCAGAGGAAGAGCTTACTTGTCAGGAGCTAGACAGCACTAGGCCTGAAACATTAAAGAACAATGCAAAGGAAGAGCTTACTTGTCAGGAGCTAGACAGCACTAAGCCTGAAACATTAAAGGACAATGTGGAGGAAGGGCTTACCTGTCATGAGTTAGAAAACACAGACCCTGAAATATTAAGAAATGAAAAGGAAGAAGAGCTTACCTTGCAGCCTCAGGGGCAGTTGCAGCATTCACAGTGCAGAGAGGCAGGGAAAAGGAAAACAAACTTTCCACAGGGTTGTAGTGACGCAGTAAGAATTGAGAGTGCCAATCAGCCTCACCTGGACTCAGACTCACGTTCCACGTTAGAGGAGCTGAGAGATAAAAGCAGGTGGGAAATCTCACAGAGGGAGAACAAGGAGGGGGGAGAGTGTTGGAAGCAGCAGAATGAGCATTGGCAGTGGAAGCTGGAGCCTGGATTAGGGCTGGAGCCGGAGCTTGAATGCCAGGAGGAAGGCAGAGACCACTGACTGCTGTTTCAGGCAGGCTTGGAGAGAAGGTGAGAGTAGAAATCCCAAGCAATTGCAGGAAGACACGTTACCTTGGAGAACCAGGGCTGGAGAAAGGCAGGCTGGCAAACCCAGGTGGGATAAGCAAAACTGAAGCAAGGTCTTCCCAGCCAGAGGGGTCCTCACATCAAGGCAAACTGTCCAGTTAACAGAAGGCAGAGGTCACGTCTAAAGAAGCACATGGGAAGCAGGAAGTGAGTTTCCCTCAGCCAGACATCGTAACCAAGGTTCCCACAGAAGAGCAGGCTGCAGGGCAGAGAGGAAGCCTTGGCTGGAAGCAGAGGGGTTTGAGATCATCTTCTCCAAAAGAAAAGATAAGTACCCTGTTTTTACTAAGGGGAGAAAAGGGAGTCTCCGGGATAGAAGCCAGGCTTATAACCAGCAAGGGAATTCTTATTTGCCCAAGCCGTGGGAAGAAATCCCCAGCACAGCTCCTGATATCTGGGACATACAAAAGCCGCTCCCACTGGTGGCAACTGAGGTTTCCCCAGAGCAAGACACAGAGAGCAGCTTCGTAGGGGCTCAGTGTCCTTATACAGGGACGGGCCTTAGCCCTATGCAATGGGAGAGCAATAGCTCAGAAAATATCCTTGAACCCATGGAACGTGCTGTATGCGTGACTGATGATATAGAGAGTCTTTGTTAAACGAAAAGAGCAAGAAAGAAACTGTATTTTGCACATTGAAAAGTATTGGACTTTATTGCTGGAAAGAAGCATGATTATTTTTGGTTAAACATCCTTTACCCTGGTGAAAACAACCGTTCTTTTATGTTGTCCCTTATTCTACGACATCCTCAAGGGAAGGGGAATAAAACCCAACTTTAATTTCATTCGGATCACGACTACAGTGTCCTTTATTTACCACAACTCCAGACTATCCCGGGTCTAGGCAACCGCCTAGGACCGGCATGGTCTCACAGCTTATAGGATTCCCCATCCCGCATACATTCCATGATGCAAATCGTATTTTAGTGCCCATCATGATCTATCCACAAAGCCCCTGCTTAATTTATACGCGTATTCCCGCCAAAGAGACAGCCCCCCCAGCACAGGGCTCCCCCTTTTCCTCTCATCCCTCTCTATCTGCCTGAGCTTCCAAGGACCACTAGCAATATCCCTCCCCTCCTCCCCCCCAAATCCCTTTGTGACTGCATCGTATTTTTAATTTTTCCATGTCCCCCCCTCCCCTCCTAGATTCCCAAACCCTCCCCCTTCCCTAACATCTCCCACCTTCCCTCCCCTTCCTCCTGTATCTCTACTCCTTGCCCTCCTCTCTGAGGCTCCCCTCCCTTGACCATCATTAATGCACCCCGAACCCACCTCCACCAACCTCCATCCTCCGCTCAATAATTAGTCTACCCTAGGGTCCCTCCCCCTTCCCCCATATATTCCCCCCACTTTACCACTCTTACACACATTACCTTATATCTTCCTACCTCCCTCCGCTATCCCATCCAGCTCCCCCCTTATAGCAATCCAATCCCCCAAACCGGCTACCTCCTCCCCCTACTCTCCTTTTCCCAATAATCTTCAAACATGGATCATATACCAACACGGAACTCTCTAAACAACCAATACTTTCTTTTCTAACAAACAAAATCACATTGTCAACCATCACAACATCATCAGCCAATCTCAGAAAGAGACCTGTCCTCAATAAAACAGTTCAACAATTCAACAGTTTCATATGGGGGAGGGAGCAAACAATAGAGCCGCCCCTCCTCATGTAAGCATATCTTCCAGCTACCTCCAAGCTCACCTGCCAGCATCCTTGTTATTGATGAGGATGGGCGAATTGTATTCTGGGCTCCTCTTTCATAGTGTTGGCTCTACTCCATATCTCCTCCAGTCGCACATCTCAATTGTTCTGCGGTGCTGTGTTCATTATAGGTATGCTCCATGTCACTCACCTCATATACATCCGGAGGGAGAAAAAGGTACATAGTCCAGTTTTTCACATAGTTCTCTCCTCTCTCAGCAAGTCTGGCACTGCAGGTTTTCTCTCAGAACTACTACAGTCCACACCCCATACCGGCTCAGCCTTGGTTTATGCATCACCGAGGGTTGCTAGAAAAGTCTGTGCCGCTGCCACCGTTTCAAAGATGTGGTGCTTGCCATTATACTGCAGCCTCAATCTAGCAGGATACATCAGGGCAAATCGCATGTCCTTATTAATAAGTGTGGCACATATTCCTGTAAATTCACGTCTTCGCAAACTCACTTGATTCGAGTAGTCTTGGAAGATCAATACTTTCTGCGCTCCCGATATCTGACTCCTCTTTGTTCTAGCCGCTCTCAACACTGCCTCCTTTTGAACAAAGTTCAGAAATCGTACAATCACTACCTGTGGTCGGGTCACTCCTTCTCTCTTCTGCCCCAGTCTATGCGCTCTCTCTATGACCAGAGGTCCCACACTTGCCTCCAGAGAAAGTTGTGAGATCAGCCACTTTTCCAGGTAGACACGGAGCTCGCCCTCTTTAACAGACTCTGATATCCCCACAATTCTCAAGTTCTTTCGTCTACCGCGATTCTCCAAATCATCAATTTTATCCGTCTAACTCTTTAGTAGTTCTTCCATTTTCTTTAGAGTTTGGGCCTGCGATTGCTGGGCCTCTTCCACCGTCACAATTCATTGTTCCACTCTTGGCCCAATGTCTGCTACCGCTTGTCCTACCTGGGACATCTGCTCTGATTGGGCTTGAAATTGCCCCTCCAAGGCTGCTACCACCGCGCTGGTTACATCTTCTACAGCTCCTGCCAGAGGGTTGTTAATCGGGCTATCCGGAGTAGAAGATGCCATCTTACTTTCCATCCCGCGTGGTTTCTCATTTTTCCCGGGTTTCGCTGCCATCTGCTTCCTTGTTAGGTGCGCTTCCTCCGATGCTTGCCTCTCAGCACTCCACTCCTGTCTCTCCTCCAGCTCAGTCAGCTGTTTTCGAGCGGAGGTTGTCTAGAGAAAGTCTATTTTTGCAGTGGGCTACTCTGGAACTCGGCAATCCACTGCCGTCTAGCTCACTGCATCACGTAGTCTCCGGTTCTCTTTACTTATTTACTCTCAGCAGGGCTGCATCCTTTATAACAGAGGTTCTCCTAATCCAATTTGCTGTATATTTAGTTCAAGCACTTCACACTATGGCCACTAGCTGGCGCTCCCGCTTCACCATTACACATCAGCTCACTCACCGTGTAGGCGGGGAAACCAGAAACCTACCCGGGCTTGTTCCTTTATTTCTGCCTGCAGGCTGCAGCTCTACTACCAGCAACGGGAGGAAGATTGCGTCTCCACAGTCCCTGAGCAGCATTCAGCAAGCGAGTTATCAGTGCAGGACTTGAAGATCTTCAATCTGATGGCCCGGATCACCTCCTACACTTCCGCTCTTCCTTCCGGCTCAGTGGAACGCAGAATACCCATGCATTTCACCACCATGTGGCAATGGCCGCAGCCCTCCAACCCCAACACAGTCAGAAGCCTCCGAATCCCTCGCAGCAGCTCTATCTCCCAAGCAGGCAGTCACTCCATGGCAGACCTCCCTGGCATCAAGGTCAGTCTTGTTTTTAAATTTAATACTGCTCATCCCTGCTTCCGATCAGATCTCAAGCTCCCCACTACTCTCAGCTATCCACTGGAGTCATTCTGGCCGCAAACTTGGACAGGCATCCCTAACAGCCGTACCTCCTGTTCCTCGGGGGTTTCCTTTTTCCCTATGGGCACTCTCTGGAGCAGCCGGTGTCACTTCAGGGCCCAGCACAGCAACAGTGTTACCTTGCCTGTCATATCTCCTGCTACCGGAGCCAGTGATTCCATCGCAGAGGGGTAGGAAGGCTTCAGTTTAGACTCCCTCATGCTTGGTTAGCATTCGGAGAGGGGTTTTAGCACTTTCCTCATTTTTTACCCAGCAGCAAGGTGGATCGGGCACGGAGCTGCACTAACTTGCAGCCATTCTCGCTAGCGCTCACCAGCGCCCCCTCATCGGTCTTTAAAAACTCCCTTTCAAATTTAAACTTTATTGATAATATTTTTAAAAAGTACTTTTTCCAATTTTTACTTAAAATCAAATGCCAGTTGCATCAATTTCACATTGTCCCAATCAATTATAAATCAAAGTATCTCCACAACATTCAATACATAATCATTTTTAGCTCATATTGCCTGGATACAACTGACTTTCACCCGAGTCTATGGACTGCTTTTTCACATCAGACAAATTGATTATTAAGTCTTCTAATGAAAAAGAGTAGAACTAAAGGTGTATTATGGAAAGAGGAGTCTGTAGATACTTCTACACATTCATCAGATTCAGGCACTGATGATGGGCAACAGATCATAGCAACATCATACTGGTTGAAGTAATCATCGGGAGAATTTTTTGGGCCACAGACAAGATCCTGCTGCAAAAAAAGAATCCGTGAATTTTCATTTGACTTAGTAATTTGTCTGATGTGAGATTGACGTCGTCACAGTTGGCAATGCTTTCACGTGGTTTGTCTTTCATGAGTGGTCCATATTATGATGGGTTCCAGAGCTGTGTGGCCATTGAGCGTTTGATAAGATCTCTACAGTTAATTTTTTTTTTCTTCGAGCAGCCCTTAACTTTTGATCCATCAGTGGTTTCTTTGAAATCTGATTGGATTCCACCAGGTCCTCTAGATCCTGTTTTATATACTTTCAAACATCTACTTCTTTCAGGTTTAAATAAGATGGAACAAAAATATAAAAGGTCATCAAAGAATTTGTCACTAAATGAGATTCAGGCTTTACAAGAACTGTGCAAGGAAGACAGAATTATGATCAAAAGAGCAGATAAAGGCGGGGCCGTGGTTCTTAATACAGCAGATTATAAGAAAGGCTATCGCCAACTGAATAACACCAGCCATTATGTACGTTTGGAGGTAGATCCTACTATAGAGCTGCAACAGCTGATTTATAAGGTGACTTCAGAGGCACAAGAGTTAGGTTATTTGACTATGAAAGAGAAACATTTTTTGAATCCTCCATTTCCCAAAATACCGGCGTTCTATATTCTGCCTAAAATTCATAAAGCTTTAGTGAATCCTCCCAGCAGACCGATTTTGTCAAGTAATGACTCTTTATTGGAACAAATAGGGATTTATTTGGATATGTATCTAAAAGATGAAGTGCCTAAAATCCCCTCTTATATTAAGGATACTACCCATTTTTTATACATTTTTCAAGGCATTGAAGAGCTTAACAATATTAGGTGGCTAGTGACTTTGGACGTGGCTGCCTTATATACTTCTGTACCACAGAATGATGCACTCTCTGTCTTGACGGATGTATGGGAGGCAAGATCAAGACCACACAGGATACCAACTAGGTTTCTTTTGTACCTGGCTGAGTTGGCACTTAAACATAATTACTTTATTTATAAAAGTTAATTTTTTCAACAAATTTCAGGTACTGCAATGGGTGCATCATTTGCCCCTTCTTTGGCAAATCTTTATATGCATTTTTTTGAGGTGAAATGGGTATATTCTTCACCTTATGCACATTCCATTTTGAAATGGTACAGATATATTGATGATATTTTCTTATTATGAAGAGGCATCTATGATCAGCTGAGACATTTCTATGATTATCTGAATCAATGTGATGTGAATATTACGTTTGATATGAATGCTCATGAACATTCTATTCACCTCTTGGATGTAAAGGTATCAAAACTGGCCAAAAGTTTTTTTACAACACTGTTTACTAAATCGACAGATAAAAATACACTGCTGCATTTTTCAAGTTATCATCCAGAGCATCTAAAAAGAAGTCTCCCTTATTCTCAATTGCTCAAGTGTTGTCGCATTTGTTCAACAGACACTGAATTTAAGTAACAAGCTGTGAGTATGATTGCTAAATTTAAAAATCGTGGCTGTGCTTCAAAAGGCTTATAAGACAGCTGGTTTTAATCATTGTGAGTGGTTATTATCACCACTGCAAGATAAACAATCTTCTGTTGCTAAGTCCAATATGACACAGATAACGTGTGTCCTGCAGTACTCTAGCCTATCGCAGCATATAGTTTCAACTATATGTAAGCGGTAGAGAATTTTAAGAGTTCATCCTAAATTGTCAGGTTGACAGCCCCGTATAGCTTTTAGTAAGGGTCGAAATATGAGGGACATGTTATGTTCTGCAGTTCCTAAAATATCACACCCAATGAAAACAATGGGTCATATAAAATGTGGGCATTGTTCATTTTGCGCTGTGATGGAAGAAAATATTTTCTTTTATTATAAAAATAAAAGTTATGTTTGAAAGGATAGCACTACATGTACAATGGTGTTTGTAGTTAATAGTATGACATGTCCAAGCTTAAAAGTATATTTAGGGGAAACTACTCGTCCATTAAAGACCCAATTGGCTGAACATAAATACAGCATGTCAAAAGCAAGAGTGGAGAGGCCATTGGTTAAGCATTGTTTATTATTTAATCATACCTTTGAAGATCTGCTATGTATTGTCTTGGAACATGTTCCTCTGAATATACAAAGGGGTGACAGAGGTAAATTGTTATTGCAACATGAAAAACAATGGATATATTGGCTAGATACTTTAGAATCTCATGGGTTGAACGATATGATCAAATGGAATTTATTTTTTTTTAGAGACTAACATTTTGGCTGCATGGATGGGTGCTCTGCTGGGTTGGGCTTTGGAGTATAACCACACATTGAATAGTTCTTTAGTTTTTGGTTTGGTGCATAATAGGCTATGTTAGGTATATGTAGGGAATGTGAAGACGTGAAGCACACAATGGATAAGTAATGCTAATGGTGGTTGAACATTTAATTATTGCATATACATAATATGTCTCACAAAAGCTCCACTGTACTTATCTTAGCACTCCCACGCTCCATCAGTCGTCACTATAAAGCCCAACAAAGATCTCTGTTTCTCCTTAAACAAGGCTTCATCAAGGGCTTACAGCTACATCACAGATGATATTTCGGGGAAGTAACATTGGCATCTGACGCAGCAACATTATAGCCTTTATAATGGTTACAGGGCTAGTGAAAAAGCAGTCCATGGACTTGGGTAAAAGTCAGTTGTATTGTGGTGGCGAAGCAGGTTTAGAGTGGAAGGAAAAGGAGGAAAAACAGTCTTTTTTTCCTCAGCCCAAAAGAACTGCAGGCACAGCAGGGGTTAAAACTCTAAACAAAGCAAAAAACTCCCTGCACAGAAGTGTAGAGCCAGGGACACACCCAGTTCCCATGGAAACCGAGGGAGGTGATGGGAGAGGTTTGGGGGCGGAGTCAAGTGCTATAGGACAGCCCCAAACATTTAGGCAGGGAAGTTTCAGTCAGAAAGGAAGCAAAAGCAAAGAAAGAGGAGAGTGCGTGTCTGAGAGTGGATGTGGGTGTGGCAGAGAAAAGAAACAGCGTGGAACTGGAGAAGAGAATCTCCATCGCAGTGGAAGGAGGAGGTCTGAAAGAAAGCTTGAGAACAGGTCAGAGGCAGGCCCTGGGGAAGAATCCTCTGAGGAAGAGATATTCTCTAGAAGCTGGTGGACTGGCCATACAAAGAGTAAGGAGCCTCGAGGGACAAGGCTGAGGGGCAGAGACCTTACTGAAAGCCTTAAAGGGGATTCCTCCTGCAAACAGTACAGAGACAGCTCAAGCCTAGAACGCAGTTCAGCTGACAGGAAGTCTGCAGCTAACGTGGAGCCTTGGAAAGCTGGTTTTAAACAAGGTACTGTTGGGGAGCAGAAGAGAGGAATATTCCTGGGAGGACCAGAGAGCAAAGGTACATCTGTGGCAGGTTCTGAAAGGAGACACATTACTGCTAGCAAGGTGAGCCCAATACAAGCTCTTAAGAAGCTACTGAATAAGCAGGCTCTTTCATGCCCTTCCACCACAACCTCACGTAGTGAGGGAACTCAATGGGAACAGCTGATAAAAGTATTACAGCACTTAAAGCCTTCCCATGCAGACGCTGTGAATAGCAAGCCACTAGGAGAATCCACTGAAGAGGATATGGAAATAGGAGACAGTTGTAAAGAGAGTGATGTCTCAGATATGGAAATATAATGTTCTTTCTGTGCCAGACAGAAATAGGAAACTGAAGGGGTTTTAAAGTGTTTGTGAAAACCCAGAAGTTTTAAGTAAAGAACATTCTCTGCTGAAGCTCATGACTTTTAGTTGGCAATTAATGAGAGCTGGTTTGATAAGCTTCAAGAGTTAATAGATGCCTGTGAAAGCTAAAAGTGTGAAAGCACCTTTTTGAAAGAAAATGTCTTAACCTTTAAACTGTTGGTGGACCAGGAAGTTAAAGTACCGCTAAAACTGTGAAAGAAACAGATAAGTGCAGTGCTGCATCCTGGAGACCTGGAACAGATTTCTGTGTGTAAAGGATTGATTCTGGAAACGTGTTTAAAATAAGCCGCAGAAACAAAGCCAAACCAGGGACTGTGTATCAAAGCTTATGTTTTGTGAATGGAGAAGCATCCTGAGTTTTGTTTGTAGCAACTGAATTCCTAACCAAAGAATTTAATTTGGTTATGTAGAACTTTATTTTTCCAAATAAAAGAAAATTTCCTGTGACCTTCGATCTCAGCTGTAATCTGTAAAGACACAACTACATGCGAAGCCAGTTTTTATTAAGGAGGACGATCGGGGCGCCCCCTTACACCTAGGCAACTGCCTGGCCCCAAGGGGGAGCGCCGACAGTATCCAGATGAAATGAGCTAAAAATGCTGATGTACTGAATGTTGTGGAGATACTTTGATTTATAATTGATTTGGACAATGTGAAATTGATACACTTAGCATGTGATTTTAAGTAAAAATCGGAAAAAGTACTTTTTTGGAATATTATCAGTAAAGTTTAAATTTGAAAGGGAGTTTTTAAGACCGGTGATGTGAGTATCGCTTCTTCTACTATGGTGATTTGAATCGCCGCATAGTGAGACTATAGTCATCCTGAGGTCTTTTCTCCCTAATTATACTTTTTTTGTGAAAAGTTTGTTTGAGGGATAATGTTCAGCCATTAATGAGAAGTAATTGTAATGGTTGGTGATAAAGTTGAGGGGTGTTTCTAAGGAGCATTGGTTTTTATTGCTGAGTAAGTTTAGACCTTAGAGCAGTGTTTTTTGTTCAATGTGCAAAACTAAGCCACCTGGAGAAACTGCCTCAGGAATGATGACATCTGGGGAAGGAATGGGAATTTCTTTATAAAAGGGACAAACTATACAGTATAAAACTAAGGTTAAGGCACCCCTGGAAGTACTTTAAAACTTAACCTAGAGCAAACCACGGCATGCTATCATGAAGCCTCTCCATGGCTTCTAGCAAACAATCTGATGATAAACATCAAGAAAACGGAAGCCATGTTTATAACCAGAGACAAGAATTCACCCCACCTCCACCGATACACCTTAGAGATTCAGCAATCGCAGTGAAAGAAGAGATAAAATACCTGGGAATTACCATAGATAAAACCCTCAGTCTTACCACTCACATAACTAAATCTACCCAAGGCATATATAGAAAGATCAAAATGATACAACATCTAAGACCCCTACTGGAACCATCAGACTTCAGAATAGTCATCCAAGCAATGATCACTCCACATATAGACTACCGTAATAGCATGCTCCAAGGCCTGCCAAAGCAAACACTAGCACACCTTCAACTTGTACAAAACACAGTAGAACGTGTAATAATGCAAGCATCTAGATTGGATCATATCACACCAATCTTGCACAGCCTACACTGGCTCCCTATAGCCAGTACAACTAAATATCTGGTTACTTAAGCTGTTACATGACATATCACCATCTTTCATCACTACCCTGATATCCAAAACACCAGATAACAGACAGAGAAGGGGCTGTACACAAAACTCCCTATGAATGCCATCTGATTTCTGCAAGTCAAGCAAAAATGGCGAGGCCGCGGGCAGGGTCCTGGAGGCCGTCCGTAACCGGGCGCGCGGCCCGGTGCGGGGACCCTGCACGCAGCCACGGCTTATGTGCGCGGGATGGGCATCTTTAAATTCATTGGCTCCTGACGGATGCAGCCGTGCGGGAGCCAATCAGGGAAGGATCGGGCCGGACAGTGGGGGGCGGACCTTGGCCGGCAGCCTCCGCATGGTCATTCACGGCAGAGGCTGCTTGGGGGTGCCGGCTTGTGTTGCAGGGCGTCGGGGCTGCGGCCTAATTGAGTGGCCTAGCGGATCTGTGTGAAGGCAGCAAAAGGCACCGGGGCTCCCGGCAGGGACCGACCTGAGTGGCGGACGTGGTTTGGAAGCTCATGGGGCCGCGGAACAGAACTGGTCGCCGGCTGCAGGTTCCCAGCATTAGCGGGTGCGGCCCGGAGAGCAGGCAAGTGTGTTTGCCGGGGAAAGGGGGCCATTTTTTGCCTGACGGGGATCCCTTGGGGTGGAGGTGGGGGATTCCCTAGCTGCAGGGCCCTTGCTTGATGGAAGGTGAGCCCCCTACTGTTGGAGGTGGGGGATTCCCTTACTGCTGAAGCTGTTTGGCTTTTGGAAGGGGAATCAGTGTATTTGAAAGACAAGAAGAAAAGAGAAAACAGAAATAATAAATAAAACCACACAAAGGGGGAAGGAGTTAGGGTAAAAAAGAAAGGGGGAATAGGTATTTTAGTATGTGGCCGCGTAGAGGACGTGTGGGGTGGGCAAGGGGGCAGGGCATTAGGGCGTTGTCCCACGCCTGGCCGGGGGGGAGACTGGGGGTTCGGCAGCTGGGAGGGGGCAGCAGGGATGCGGAGCTTCGCAGAGGGGTGCCTTGGGGGGGCAGGGGGATGGTAGTGGGCGTGGGGGGCCCTAGTGTCGTGGACATAGGGTGGGGGGGGAGCTCGGGCGAGGGGGAGCGGGGCACTGGACCCCCTCCCTCAGAGAGCCCGGCGGGCTCGAGGTGCGCAGCTCAGGGGGGTTGGGTTGTCGGGGGAGGAGACTATGGTGGGGGGGGGTCAGGGGTCCGGCGTGGCAAGTTGGGGGTAGTGGTGGAGCGGGGGGAGCTCAGGCAGGGGGGGTTGCAGACGGGTGGGGCGCAGTGGGGTCGGGGACGCCTTGCTCCTGCGGCCTGGCCTACGGTTCAGGGTGACTATATGGCGGCTGGTGGGCCTTCGCCTTGGGAGCATTGGCTTGGGGGGGGCAGGGTACGTCTGGATCTGCGTGGGGTGGGCCCTGGTCCCATGCATGGTCATCAGCAGTTCCCCCCCCCCCTGTTTTTTCTCTTATGTCTCCGCAGGGGCAGGCGATGGCGCAGTCTTCGTGGAGGCCTGGTGCTGGCGGTCAGGAGCTCTGGCAGAGTCTGGGCGGCGGAGCAGCCGCAAGGCAAGGTGCTGCCGGGGAGGCATCCGGTGTGAGGCGTGGTGAGACAGCGCAGACCAGCGAGGAGGTCAGCCAGCTGGAAGCCGAGACTGCTGCTGCCACGGCTGCAGAGGGTCGGGAGGCAGGTGAGTGGTCAGGCATACCGGACGAGGGATTGCCAGGGCAGGAAGGTCGGGGGAAGCAGGGGGGTAGGGCGAGGAAAAAGAGGCAGCGTTCTTGCCGCCAACGTCATAGCTCGGAGTCGTCCTCCTCCTATTCCTCGGGTGATCCGCCTTCGGCATTGGAAGGGGAGTTGGTGCGGATAGGGGCGGATAGCGAAGGGTGGTGGGGCCTAGGGCGGGGGGAGGGGCCCCGTCGGTGGTTGCGTTCCCAGAGCTGTGGGAAGGGGTGCCGAAGAGACTTCGACGCAAGATCCGAAAACAGCGATATATAGATATATTTCGACTTTTGGAAGGTAGGAAGCGCTCGGGGGAGAGCCGGAAAAAGAGGAAGGAAGATGAGAAAGCGGGGCGGGTTAAGAAGGTGGCGCGCAATGTAGTGAACTGGACTCGATCCTTTCTGCGCCTAGCCAGTGTGTGGGGACATCACACGCCTGGGCATTATGGTATGCTATTGGCGTACGCAGATTCTATATTGGAGGCGTCCCAGACTCACGAAAGGTGGGCGTGGTTGAACTATGATGAAAAGTTCAGGGACAAGATGGAGGAGAACAGATTGTTATCTTGGGGCATGCAAAATATTAACCTTTGGCTGACCCAAATGTCCACTAGGTCGGGTGCGGGAGGGGGGGGTGCGGTGCGATGCTGGCAGCAGGGGCGGTTCATTCCTTTCACCCGCTATCGGCCAGTTTGCAGCAGAAAGCTGGGGCGGGGGGTGGTCGGTGACGTGTGTTGGAGGTTCAATAAGTCAACCTGCCCATTTCTGGACTGCAAGTTTAAGCACTTCTGCTCACTTTGTGGCGGTGGGCACCCCGCTACAAGGTGTGGTAAAAAAGGGATCACCGGTGCCTCAGGGCCAGCCCCCAAGCCTCAATGAGGTGGGCGGTTGGGCGCCGACTCCGATATGGGTGGATGCCTTGCAGGGGTGGCTTCAGCTGTATCCGAAGCGGCGGGATAAGGTTGTTCTGGGGTTCGGTTTTCAGTTTGGCTTCGTTATTCCAGTTCGGGGCACAGTGTCGGCGCCTAGGGCTAGGAATTCGCCTTCAGTGCTGCGTTTTTCAACCGTGGTGAGGGATAAGTTATTGGGGGAGTTGAGGTTGGGCAGAATTGCGGGCCCGTTTAGGGATCTGCCTTTCCCGAACATGGTGATATCCCCATGGGAAGTTCAGGCTAATTCATAATTTGTCCTGCCCAATGGGGGCTTCGGTAAATGACCACATTCCACGTGAGTTGTGTACGGTGAGGTACGCGTCATTTGATCGGGCGGCTGAGATGGTGAGAGAAGCGGGGGGGGAGGGGGCAGCATTGATGGCCAAGGTTGATATTGAATCTGCCTTTCGCCTGTTGTCGGTGCATCCATCGCCGTTTCATTTGTTGGGCTTACATTTTCAAGGAGAGTATTATTTTGACAAATGCATGCCTATGGGCTGCTCCATCTCTTGTGCGTATTTTGAAATGTTCAGTACCTTCCTGCAGTGGGTGCTGGAGCAGAAAAGGGGCTCGGCGAATGTAGTGCATTACCTGGACGATTTTCTGTTTGTGGGGGCGGCTCAGTCGGAGGAGTGCCAGGAAATGTTAACCGGGTTTGCAGAGCTATCACGGGAATTAGGTGTGCCACTGGCGGAGGGTAAGACGGAGGGTCCGACGACGAGAATAACTTTTTTAGGTGTGGAGTTGGACTCTGTGGATATGGTAGCACATCTGCCAAGGGACAAGATTGCCAGTTTGCGGATTTTGGTGGCTAATGTATTGGCATCATCCAAGTTAACCTTACGTGAGATGCAGGCATTACTGGGATCTTTGAATTTCGTGTGCAGAGTGATACCGATGGGAAGGGTGTTTTCACGGCTTCCATGGTGGGGGTGCGGAAACTGCATCACCGGATTAGGCTCACAGAGTCCATGAGGGTGAATTTGCGCGTCTGGAGTCGATTTTTGGAGGATTTCAACAGGACCTCGGTTCTGATGGAGGTGGAGGTGTCCAGTGAGGAGTTGCAGCTCTATACGGATGTGGCGGGAGGAGCGGAGTTAGGAGTTTACTTCAGCAGGGCCTGGTGTGCGGACAGATGGTCATTGGCTTGGCAGGCATCGGGATTGACCGCCAATATAACCATCCTGGAGCTGTTTCCGATCAGGATGGTATTGGAGTTATGGCCGGATAGGCTCCGCAACCGTAGGGTGGTTTGGTGGTGTGACAATGAGGCAGTGGTCAGCGTGGTCAATCGTTACTCCCCCAGGTGTTTGCAGGTTGCGGGCTTAATGAGGGAGGTGGTGTTGGCTTGTCTTCAGTTGAATGTGTCAGTGAAGGCCCGGCATATACCTGGCTGTACTAACATGATCGCTGACGCTCTTTCTCATTTCCAGTGGGAGCGGTTTCGGGCTCTGGCCCCAGAAGCGGACAAAGAAGGATCTGTGGTCCCAGAGAACTTATGGAGCATTGGCCAGGCGAGATGCTGAATTTACTGCGGAGTTCGGTATCAGCGGGGACTTGGTCTGCTTATCAGCGGGGCTGTGATAAGGTGGTCGATTTTTTGGTGGCGCATGGGGTGGCAACCGAGGAGAGTGCCGGAAGGATTGATTGGTAGATATATAGTGGAGGCAAAAGGTTTAGGGTTCTCCAGATCGACGGTGCGTTCGCACTTGGCGGGTTTCAACTTTTTTGCAAGTGCGGTGGGATGGGGCTCGCCTGTTGCGTGAATTTTAACCCGCAGGCTGCTGCAAGGGTGGGAGCGCACTAGGCCGACTCCTCAGGATGCGAGGCGGCCCATAACGCACAATTTGCTGGTGAGGCTCCTTGAGGCCTTACCGCGCGTGGCAGCGTCATGGTATGAGGCCGCCATATTTCGGGCAGTATTTTGTCTTGACTTTTTCGGGGCCTTTAGAATCAGAGAGTTGGTGGCGAATTCGGGTAGGGCAGGGGGTGTGGGTGGGATGCAATGATACCACGTTCGGGTTGAGGCGGGGCAGTTGCGGATCTTTTTTGCAAAGTCGAAGACTGATCAGTGCGGAAAAGGTTTGTGAGTGCTTTTGAGGGAGGATGGTAACTTGGTTTCGTGACCGGTGGCTGCAGTGCGGCAGTACCTTTGGGTGCATCCCGGTCAGGCTGGGGATTTCTTTATTCACGAGAGCGCGCGAGTGTTGACCGTTTTCAGGTGACCGCAGTGCTGCGGTTGGTGCTGTGTTCTGTGGGTGAGGATCCTATGCATTTTGCGCCGCACTCTTTTCGCATCGGGGCGGCCACAAGCGCGGCGGCTGCCCGAGCAGGTCATACAGAGCATAGGCAGATGGCGCTCTTGGGCGTTTCGGGGTTATGTGCAGCTGTGACGGGCACGAGGGATTGTTGGGGTTGGGGAATTTAAATGTTCATTTATTTTGCAGATGGGGGACTGGAGCCTGCTGGATGTTGGGTGATTGGTCACTCCTTTGTCCACTGGGCGGGACAGCGAGCTGCGGCGAGGCCGTTGGGCCCTAATTTTGGGATGGACCCGGCATTGGTGGCTGTATCATGGCTGGGTGAGCGCGGACTCCGCTGGTCGCAGCTGCTCCCCTTGCTATGGCACCACGGGAGGATATCGCGACCACCTGCAGTTCTGCTGGTGCATTTGGGAGGCAATGACCTTGTATCCTGGTCATGCAGGCAACTGATCCAAGCAGCGCAAGAAGATTTGGTGGGGGTTTTGCAGATGTTTCCGGGAATAATTCTGATGTGGTCTGACATTATGCCAAGGCCTGCATGCTGGAGCCAGCGGCGTTGGTCGGGGATCTGACAAAAATTAATCGACATATCGGTCGTTGGGTCTGCGAGCATGGGGGTTACCAGATAATGCATTCTTGGGTGGAGGTTGGGTGTGCGGGGCTTTATAGGAGTGACAGGGTGCATTTATCTCCAGTCGGGGTGGATCTGCTCCTCAATGACTGGCAAGAGGCCTTGGAATATGTGTTGGTTCGGGATGCTCGCTGGTCGGAGCTTGGGGCTGGGGGGGGGGGGGCGGCACAGGAACAAGGTTGTCGCCTGTGCCGGTGGTGGGATCCAGGAAGTTTCCGGGGTCCGGAGCCTTAGGCTACACTTGGGCGTGGGCGGGGTGCCCCTGACCCGGTCAAACCCTGGCTGACTTTTGCTAATAATATGGCAAAGTCGGGGAAAGGGGTAGGAAACTTGCCAGGGGGCAAGTTTTGGCATTAGCGGTGGCAAGGCACTTTGCTAAGGTATGGCTGGTGCGGCCGGGCTCCGCTACTCAATTGGGAAGGTTTATGATGTTGACATATTGTTAAATTGTTAAAGGTTAATAAAGCTGTGACCAGTTGTGTTCCGTGAGCATTTGGTGTGGTATCTTCTGTGGGGATGGGGGATTGGGGGACGAAGAGGAGGGGGCATGGGGGATTGGGGGACAAAGAGGAAGGGGGGGATGGGGGATTGGGGGACAAAGAGGAAGGGGGCCCGAAGCATCAGGTCCACCTGCCTCGGTTAATGGCGAGGCCGCAGGCAGGGTCCTGGCGGCCGTCCGTAACCGGGCACGTGGCCCGGTGCGGGGACCCTGCGCGCGGCCACGGCTTATGCGTGCGGGACGGGCATCTTTAAATTCATTGGCTCCCAGCGGATGCAGCCGCGCGGGAGCCAATCAGGGAAGGATCGGCCGGACAGTGGGGGGAGGACCTTGGCCGACGGCCTCCGCGTGGTCATTCATGGCGGAGGCTGCTTGGGGGTGCCGGCTTCCCGCCCGCCCGCCCATGAATGTTCTGGGGGTTGTGGAATGGGGGTGTTGCAGCTTGGGGGGGGAGGGTGGCGGGATGCCGGAGGTTTCCGGGGTCCGGAGCCTTAGGCTACACTTGGGCGGGGGTGGGGTGCCCGACCCAGTCAAACCCTGGCCGACGTTTGTTAATAGCATGGCAAAGTCGGGGAAAGGGGTAGGAAACTTGCCGGGGGGCAGGTTTTGGCATTAGCGGTGGCCAGGCACTTTGCTAAGGTATGGCTGGTGCGGCCAGGCTCCACTAATCGATTGGGAAGGTTTATGATGTTGGCATATTGTTAAATTGTTAAAGGTTAATAAAGCTGAGACCAGTTGTGTTCCATGAGCATTTGGTGTGGTGTCTTCTGTGGGGATGGGGGATTGGGGGACAAAGAGGAAGGGGGCCCGAAGCACCGGGTCCGCCTGCCTCGGTTACAGCAAACAAGAGAGCGTTCTCACATTATGCTCCAACCCAATGGAATTTCCTTCCTACAACAATAAGAGAAATAAAAGACCTCATGGACTTCAGAAAAAGAATAAAAACACTCCTTTTCAATGAACACTTTGGGCAACTCGACTGAGAACCCCTATCCACCTAACAGAAGATAACAATCTAACCTTTGTTCTGACAGCCACTCACACACACCATTTATGGACCATCAAAATGTCTCTATATACCCCACCTCATTTATGCTAATAAAACTGTAAATAGTTTGTTACTAATGTTCAATACTCACTATTATATGTACATATAACCTGTTATATTATACAACGTTAACCTTGTTCAATGTAATGTTCAAATTCTGTTCAATGTAAGCTGCCTTGATTGCCAGATAAGGCGGTATATAAGAATGTGAAATAAATAAAATAAATACCGTATTTTCGCGCATAAACCGCGCGCGCTATACACGTTTTTACTTACCGCGCAACCCTCTCGCGCGGTATTTGCGAGGGCGCATTATACCGAAACTTTATTGCAAGGAACAGATTCCATAAAAGAGGCCTTACAAGAATATAATGGTTTAAAAATATATTTAATTAATTTTCATCTTCCGATTCCATAAAACCTTCGAAATCACTCCCCTCATCAACATCATCATCATTGAAATATTTTTAAACCGTCTGGAGACGCTCTTCCGTAACATATGCACTTTCATCGTCACTCCTTTCGACATTTTCATCATCATCTTCGTCATCACTACGCACCCAATCCTCGTTCTTATAAACAATCCCAGCTTTTCGAAATCCATTTCTTATGGTTTCCGGGGATATTTTGCCCCAAGCAGAACACAACCAATTGCAGATTTCCGTTAATGTAGCCCTCTTTAATCGTCCCAATGGTGTGAATTCATGAATTCCCCGCTGCATCCAATTAACCTGAATTGCGATAGTTGAGACAGCTTGATTTTGCTCCCTTCTAGACATAATCCACTTTTTTAAGTCACTCTCTAGCTCTGGCCACTTTTCTTTGGGACCCCGACGCGCACGTTTTCGCGGGTTCATCTCCTCTAGCGCCGTTTTCTCCTTTCTCCAGTCGCGAACAGATGACTCACCAACATCAAATTCTCTTGCTGCTGCTCTGTTGCTTGTTTTTCGGCTTTTGCCACAACTTTCAGCTTGAAGTCCGCAGTATAAGACTTGCGTTTAATTCCGGGCATGATGACTGGATTATAATAGAAGAGATCGCAAAGTTTTAATGTAAGGTATAATGGAACCGAGGGCCTTTTATACACCCCACAGTGCACTCGACACATGCGCGTTATACGCGTGTGCGCATTATGTGAGAAATTCAATGCAGGACTGGCCGAAAATTGCGCTTTATATGTGGGTGCGTGTTATATGTGGGTGCGCGTTACATGCGCGAAAATACGGTAAATACTTCACAGCTGCCATGATGCCAAATAGGTGGGCTATCCTGGCATTCATATGACCAGGGAATTAGCTCCCTGAGATATCTGATAGCCAGGATGGGGCCAGGATATAAAGGAGTATATTAACTCCTGTGAAGTCTGTGCAGGAAAAGTTCCACAAGAGAGTCCTCAAGGACTCTTAATGCCACTATCCACACCCTTTAAACCTTGGGAGTGGATTTACATGGACTTTGTTAAAGAATTACCTGTGTCACAAGGATAATCCATTATTCTAGCAGTGGTTGATTTTTTTCCCCAAGATGGCCTATTTTCTCACTGAGGCTGGCCTCCCTTTAGTACATGTAACAGCAGACATGTTGGTCCAAAAGATGGTCCACCTTCATGGGCTGCCTTTCCACATAATTTCCAAATGAGGTGATCAGTTCATTGTATGGTTTTGGTGAGAGAAGATGGCGCTTCTAAACATCCAGGTCCACTTAACTTGAGTTTAACACCCATAAACCCATAAGTAAACAGAATATGTGAAACAGACCATGGAACAATACCTATGATGCTTCTGCAATCATCGTCCAAACAAGTTGACCCATAAACGTCCAGTGGCAGAGGTCGCTTATGACAACTCAAAACATTTTATTTTATTATTATTATTTTTTTTAACAAATAATGCCATTCACCCTTGCTTTCATTCTGGAAAGGTTTGAGATTCAAGAGTTCTAGCAGCAGCTGACTATCCCAAAGTCCTGAGTGAACAGTATGTATAAGTGCAACAGGAATTGAAAAAGGTAAAAGTTCAGAAAATGTATACAGACAAGTAACATGGAGAAAATTCCCAATTCACTAGGTGACTGAAGAATAATCGCTTGATCAAATGTTCATGGGACTCAATGCAGAGGGATCCAGGATGACTGCTATTTGGTAGCTCTCTCGTTTTGACATTTTGAAGTTATTTCTCTTCTTTATGGAAGAGTTTAGCTCTGAAGTAGTTATTTTATAATGGCTAAAAGGAAGGAGAAATCTCCTTCTCCTTTCACTGAAACAAGATAGATTTCAATTCTCCCTTTCTTTGTGAAAAGGGATTTTGTTGGGGATAATACCAAGCCCCCAGGGAATGCTACTGCTGTGGCAGCCTTTTCCCCTAGGGTTATCTTGGCCCCCCAGTCCATAGGTAGTATAATTGTCCAAGATACTGAAGGAGGATTTGTCTGAAAAAATGTCAGTACTTGAAGATGAGAAATGTCAGCATTTTTTTTTTTTTACGTGACTGGTGGCCAGCACTCATATTCTGCATCAGATGAGGAGTTATTTTTTGCCGTGAAAGAAATCATGCAGTCAGTTTCTCCAAATGGGGGTTGGAGTCTGACCATGAGTAATTGTCAATATCTTTGTGGAGGTCATCAAGTATTGCTGGAGTGTGCTACAGCAGAAGTTAACACTGCAAGATGAGAAGGTCCCTACTTTGAGATTGGAAACTTCTATTTCAGGTACTGGAAAGGTGTTTAAATCTTTACAGAATCCTCCTCCAGCATCCAATTCTCATGGTAATATGGAGATTTACTTTCACCTTCGTAGAATATGCAAATACAATGTGTGCCTTTGATTCAGTGCTGACTCCTGGTGACCCAGCAGCTCCTGGGTTTTCTTGGCAGTGTGACAGAAATAGATTGCCAGGACTTTCTTCCGAGGCAGTAGAGGACTTGCCCAAGCCCACAACGCGGGCAAGCAGGAATTGAACCCTGGTCTCTTGGTTGCCAAGTCAGTGCTCTAACCACTAGGCTACTCCTCCACTCATAGGATATACTGGAACAAAATAGTGTTGTTTTTTTCCGATAATAATGGCCCTAATAAGGAAATTATAGCTTTGATTCCAAAGGCTTACTAAGATTGAACTTCATCATAATATGACAATAAAATTTGAAGAGTGAATCCAGCAGTGTGAAGCAACCATTTCTAAAGTTGAGGAGAAAGTATCTTTCTTGGAATCAGGGGATGCCTCTGTTCAAGAAGTTCATACAACAGTCTGAAGTCCGAAACATAAATATTTATTTATTTATTTAGAAAACACTTATATACCGCTACTTCCAGCGATCAGAAGCGGTTTGATTATATTTTTGGGATTTGTCAAAATCAAGACAGAAAGGTTGGGGTATATATACATTAGTTCAGAGGTAAAACACAGCACACAGGATAGGGTCTCAAGCTTGGTCTTAACATATTTACATAATTTACAAAAGAGATTCTTCTTACCATATTTACATTTTTACAATAACTATTCATTTTATCTTGTCTCCCTCTGAGCTTTACATCTGATTGTAGTAACACTGGAATAGATGTGTTTTTAATTTCTTCCTGAAAGCGGCTATGTCCTTAATTGCTCTCAGCTCATATGGTAGGTGGTTCCATAAAGTTGGGGCAGAGAATGAGAAAGCTCTATGGCTTGTACTGGCTTTTACATGTCTGATGATGTTTGGAACTTGTAGCGTGTCCGAGTTGATAGTTCTCCTGTCTCTGGTGGTAGGTTGCGAGCAGATAAGGGTTGAAAGGAATGATGGGGCTAGGTTGTGTATGAGTTTGAACGTAGTTACCAATGTTTTATATTGTATCCTGGCAGCAATGGGTAGCCAGTGTAGCTCGATCAATACGGGTGTAATGTGCTCAGTTACTCTTGATCGCATGACGATCCTCGCCGCCACATTTTGTGCCAATTGCAAGATATTGGTGGTTTTCTTTGGTAGGCCCTGTAGGATGGCGTTACAGTAGTCTAAGTGAGGCATGATAAGTGCTTGTGCGACAGACCGGAAATCGCATGGTTCTAGTATATCCCGCAGGGGTCGTAGAACTCTCAGTTTGTGAAAAATGGCTTTGTTGGTGTTACTCAGGTGCTTTTCCATCTTTAGTTTGCTGTCGATTGTGACTCCCAGATACTTGATCTCATTTTTAGTGTTGTAAGTGTTGCTACACAGTGTGATTGTCGGAGGAGGTTCGAAGTCAGGTTTACCGGATATGTACATCACTTCAGTTTTCTTGTGGTTAATTGTCATATTGTTTTGTTGTAGCCATCCTAACATCTCGCCCAGGCAGGTTTCGAGCTGCGTATATTTGGGGTCCTCGGCATCTAAATGCGTGTACAGCATAATATCGTCTGCATAAATGTGGTAATTGATGCCATGTTTCCTGAAGATGCCACTGAGAGGTTGCATGTAGATGTTGAAAAGTAATGCGGAGAGTGCCGAACCCTGCGGTATGCCTTGAGTTTGAGTGAAGGCTTCTGCTTTTTCGCTGTTGAATTGGACCTGCGGGGTTCTGTTCGTTATGTAAGAGGAGAACCATTTCAGGGGGGTTCCCAATATTCCAATTGATTCCAGCTTGTTAAGTAGGATTCCATGATGGACAGTATCAAAAGCGGCAGAGATGTCGATGAAAATGAGAATAAACATTTTCTTTCTGTCTTCTAGGCCCTTGAGGAGGTTGTTAAGCAGGGCCAGTAGCAGAGTTTCGACCCCATGGTTTTTTCTGAAACCGTATTGCTGACTGTCCAGGGTTTCATGGTCATCGAGGTGGTCTTGCAGTTGAATGAGGGCTGCCTTTTCAATGATCTTTGCTAGGAAAGATATGCTAGAGATTGGGCGATATGATGTTGGGTCCTCTTTGTTGAGTGAACTGTTCTTTAGGATCGGTCTAATTATTGACTTCTTGAGCTGGTTAGGCATGATTCCTTGACGCAGTGATTGGTTCACAATGTGTGAGACCTGGTGGACGATATCCTTTTTTGCTGTCTTGATCCATGCAGCTGGGCAGGGATCTAGCGGGGAGGTGGTGGTGTTGATACTGGTTATTATTTTAATAGTTTGTTTATCATCAATTTTGTGGAACTCGTGCCATGTTTGCTCTTGCTCCACTTCAGTTTTCAGATGCGATGTGTCCACATAGAGGTTGGGTGAGGTAGTTGTCAGCTTGCTTGCATAATGGTTTGCAAGAGTTTGAGGATGGATAGAGTTACCATGATGTTCCGGCTGGGACGTTTTGGTTAGTGATTTCACTAGTTGAAATAGTTCCCGCGGTTTGTTAATAGCTTTATTTAGCAGGTTAGTGTGGTGCGACCTTTTCGCAGCATCCACTTCTTTTTTGTATTCTGAGAGGAGGTTGAGGTATTCAGCTTTGCATTCAATAGATTTGCTCTGTCTCCATTTTTTTTCACACTTTCTGAGTTCTTTCTTCATTTTGGTCAGCTTTGCTGTGTACCAGGGTTCTGATTTGAGTTTGACCTGGGTTGATGTATCTTTCCATTTTGGATTCACTGTAGTCTGAATTCCAATGTCCCAGCTATTTGTTAGTGTATCGAGGTCTGTACTTTCCAGGTCAACGTGCGCCTTGATGTTACTTGTAAGACTTTCCAGGTTTAGTTTGTTGAAGCTCCTCTGTTGGTGCATTTCTCGTTGTGCTTTCGCGTCTTTTGGTAACGAAGGGAGTTTTATCTTCATCTCGATTTGGCGATGGTCAGACCAAGGTACTGCTTTGATCTTAAGCAAAGGCTTCTCGTCGTTGCACTGTTTACTCGAGGGAGTGAAAATCATGTCAAGGATATTGCCCTTTTCATGTGTGGGCTCATTTATTAGCTGCTGATACCCCAGTTGGGACATAGCTTCCAGAAAGGTAGTGGCGTGCGCTGCTGTTGTTGAAGCCAGGTTTAGGTCACCTAGGATGATTTGGAATTTTTTCGGTTGAGTTGAGGAGATGTTTTCCAAAGCTACAGCAAGTATTTCATGTTGTGGCGAGGGTGATCTGTATATTAGGCAAATAGATATTGCTGGGTTCTCCACCTTGAGTAGATCTATGTCTGAGTTTGAGTCCAGGGACGTGCATGATAGCTGCAGGCTGGTTTTAGCAATTATGAGAACTCTTCCACCTCTTTTGTTGGAGCGAGGGCAGTTATACAGGTTACACCCGGGTCTGCTTATCTGGTTCAATAAGGCTGCATCAGTGCCAGTGATCCAGGTTTCCATTACACAGAGGATGTCAGGCTGCTCATCATTTATGATGTCGTAGAGAATGTGTGTCTTGTTTCTGATTGATCGAGCATTGATGAGTGTGATGTTACAGCTCTCCAGCAGTGTTTGCGGAGTCTTATTTAGTGTCGCATGGGGCAGGAGGGGCTTGCTTATACATGTTTTAGTAGCTTTTGGTTCGTGGTGCTTCTGTTTTCTATTTTGACTGTTGTTTTGGGCCCTTGGATAAGTCGTGTGTGTCGATATTATTCTGGAGGTGCGGTAGAGCGTGAGTAAGGGTGGTTGAGGTGTGTGGATGGCGTAGAGGATGTAGAGCGGGCTGCATAGTAGTGTAGATTGGTACAGGTTTGTGTTGAGGGCATATGCTGGGAGTAGAGTGATCAGACATATTCCAAGGGAAAGGTTTAGTAGATTCATATCGCAGTGCGTGTGAGCCAACACAATTGATTAGATTACAATGCTGGTCACAGGCAGAGGGATGGCTTCTGGACTATTATTTTCGGATGACAGCAGTATCAGTATCAGCAAGTATCGGTAACAGTCGTATTGGCTAATTCAGTGGAAAACATCAAGTATCAGTAGTTAGCAATAAGGAGCAATGATTATTAAGTAATATCATAAAGTAACATTCACAGTTCTAGTGGTGAGGTATCAGTAGTTAGAAATAAGTAACAAACCTATCAAGTATCAATAGTTAGCAATAAGTAACAAACTTAGCAGGTGTCGGTCACAGTCAGTATCAGCTGAACGTATTAGTATTAGGAGCAAATATTAGCAGTCAACAGCAGTATTGTCAATAGAAAACACAGAGAATGCTTTCAAAAGATGAAGTATTATATGTTCAAAATTTCCTTAAAGTTTTAACTACATCTCCAAAAGAAATGTTCAGAAGTTATATGAAGGAGGTTCTGGAAATTCCTGAAACTGCTCTTCCACCTTTGGTCACTGCATACTACTTACCAGCTAATCCTAGTGATCTCAAACATTAAATAGCAGTGGGAAACATAAAAAGAGTGATACAAAATTTGGAAATGCTGATTTAGAAAGTACTAATCTAGATATTTCCTCTGCTTTATTAGCTCAAAATATGGAGCATGCTACTTTATTAGTTATCTTTTTATTAGATTCAGACAGAGAATGGTTATTTAAGCTGTTTTTCTTAAGACATGAGAAAATGTTTCTTGGTTAGACTGTGAGAATTTACCCAAATAATGCACGAGAGATACAGACTCATCAAAAGAAATCTTTGTCTTTGAAATCTGAAGTTTTATCTATGGATGCTTTATATTTTCTATATTTTCCTTGTAAGTGCATTGTAATTTACCATCAGAAATGATTTCTGTTGTTTGAACCAGAACAGCTTTCTGAGTTTTTTGTCAACTCATTTTCAGGAATCCTTATTAGAAAAATCCCATTCTGAATTATCTTTGAACTCACAGAATGCTTAGAGTGTCTGTTTGGTGTGCGATTGAGATTTTGTTTGATTTTTGTATTGTGCATTGAAATTTGGAGTTAATGCATTTAGTTTTCATGTAATTTGGATTGTACTAAGAACATAAGAGATGCCATACTGGATCAGACCAGTATCCTGTTTCCAACAGTGGCCAATCTAGGTCACAAGTACCTAGCAGTTACACTAAAGACAGGTTCCACAATGCTTATATTAGGCCAAGCAGTGGATATCCTGGGTCCTCTTTAATAATGATTTATGGACCTTTCCTCCAGGAACTTGTCCAAATCTTTTATAAACCCAGCTACAATAACAGCTTTTACAACATCCTCTGGTAACGAATTCCAGAGTTTGATTACACGTTGTGTGAAAAAATATTTTCTCTTATTAGTCTTAAATAGGTTACACTGTCGCTTTATTGCATGTCCCCTAGTCTTTCTATAGTTTGATGGCGTAAACAATCGATCTACGTTTACCCGTTCCATTCCATTCATTAATTTATAGACCGCTATCATATCTCCCCTCAGCTCTCTCTTTTCCAGGTTGAAGAGCCCTAACCTTTTTAGCCTCTCTTCATAGGGGTATCCTCCCATCACTTTTACCATTTTGGTGGCTCTTCTCTGTACCTTTACTAATAACGCTATATCATTTTTAAGATACGGCGACCAGAATTGCACACAATATTCAAGGTGCGGTTGCACTATGGAATGATACAGAGCCATTATAATATCCTTTGTTTTATTCTCCATTCCTTTCCTTATGATTTCTAGTATTCTATTTGCTTTCTTGATCACCACTGCACACTGGGAGGAGGGTTTCAACATACTATCTACAATGACACCTAAATCTTTTTCCTGGGTGGTGGTTCCTAATGTGGAACCTTGCATTATGTAACCATAGTTTGGGTTGTTCTTTCCTAGGTGCATAACTTTACACTTGTCCATATTCAATTTTATCTGCCATTTGGATGCCCAGTCTTCCAATTTATCAAGGTCCTCTTGCAATTTTTCACAATCCTCATGTGTTTTAATAACTTTGAATAATTTTGTGTCATCTGCAAATTTGATTACCTCACTTATTATTCCCATTTCCAGGTCATTTACGAATATGTTAAAAAGCAGTGGATCCAGCACAGATCCCTGGGGTACTCCACTATTCACCTTTCTCCATTGGGAAAATTGACCATTTAGCCCTACCCTATGCTTTCTATCTTTTAACCAGTTCCTGATCCACAAAGTACACTGCCTCCTATCCCATTAATTTTTAATTTTGCCAAGAGTCTCTCCTGAGGGACCTTGTCAAAAACTTTCTGAAAATCCAGATACTCAACTGATTCACCTTTGCTAGCCGTTTACTCATACCTTCAAAAAAACAACAGATTAGTAAGACAAGACCTTCCTTGGCTAAAGCCATGTTGGCTGTCTCCCCTTAAGCCAAGACTATCTACATGTTCAGTAATTTTATTCTTTATAATGGTTTCTACCATTTTTCCTGGTACGGACGTCAGGCTCACTGGTCTGTAGTTTCCCAGATCATTCCTGGAACCCTTTTTAAAAATTGGCGTTACATTGGAATCCTTCAATCTTCAGGTATTACAAATGAGTTTAATGATAATTCACAGAAAATTAATAGTAGGTATGCAATCTCATATTTCAGGTCTTTCAACACTCTTGGATGTATCATCAGGTCCAGGTGATTTGCTACTCTTCAGTTTATCAAATATTTGTAATACATCTTCCCGGTGTATCGATATTTCTTTCAATTCTTCTGCGGCATCACCTTTAAATACCATTTCAGTTATTGCTAACTTTATCTTTATCTTTATTAAAATTTGATATACCGCTATGGCAATAGCATTAAGCGGTGTACAATTAAAAATTTGATTTGCACCACAATCCAGGAAATGGAACGCCAAAGTTAAAACAGGAAAGAGGGTACAAGAGAAAGAGAGATACATCACACAAGAACATTTAACAATAAATCATAATAAATTACACGCAACTTATATTAACAATTTGTCTCAAATCATACTGCAACAAATCATAGAAGTAATAATAATAACCAACCAGGATACAGAAATATAGACGGACAAACACAAACAACACTTGGGTTGAGCACACAGACAGACCAATTAGGGAGGGACTTCGGAGGGCAGGTCAAAAGCTTTCTGAAAAAGATAAGTTTTGAATAATAACTTAAACTGAGGGTAGGATGATTCTAGACGCAGTGAGGTGGGTAGCATATTCCAGAGTGATGGACCAAGAAAAAACCAGGCTGAGTGCCGCGTCTGTTCCAGACGGGCTTGTGATGGTGATGGAAGGGACAGACGGTTAGTATGGGTGGAGCGGAGCAATTTTTAACATTCCTACATCTTCCTCAGTAAAGACCAAAGCAAAGAATTCATTCAGTCTCTCCACTATGGCCTTGTCCCATCTTAGTGCCCCTTTTACCCCTCTATCATCTAATGGTCCAACTGACTCCATCACAGGTTTTTTGCTATGAATGTACGGTACTTAAAAAGTCTTTATTATGCGTTTTTGTTTCCACAGCAAACTTCTTCTTAAATTCTCTCTTTGCCTGCCTTATTAATGCATTGCATCTAACTTGACGGGGCTTATGTTTTTAAAAGTTTTCATCATTTGGCTCCTTTTTCCATTTCCTAAAAGATGCTTTTTTGACAACAGCAGCCTCTCTGACCTCACCTTTTAACCATGTTGGCAGTTTTGTGGACTCTCTTCCACTTTTCTTAAAGCGTGGAAAGGATAGTTACTCACCTGTAACAGGTGATCTCCGGGAACAGCAGGAATTTAGTCTTCACATATGGGTACGTCGGTACCGATGGAGCCTGCGCGGGAACGCCCCCCAGAGTCCAATTAGGAAGCTTTTGAGAGCATCCCACAGCGCCTGCATGCTACCTTCCCGCCTTTCCCAACTTCTTCTCTCCAGCTGAGTTTAAAGCTGAGACAAAGAGAGAGAGAAGGAAAGAGAAAGAGATAGATAGAGAGATACAACTCCTAGGGGAGGTGGGTGGGTTGTGAAGACTAAATTCCTGCTGTTCCCGGAGATCACCTGTTACAGGTGAGTAACTATGCTATCTCCAGGAACAAGCAGGAATGTAGTCTTCACATATGGGGACTCCCTAGCTTTAGATGCCAGGGAGAGACCCCAGAAGTTGTGCCCCTGTGAAGGGCTCCACTTCCCCCCATGGATCTCTGGCATCCAACCAGGGATGGCGGGTAGGAGTTGATTAGGTATGGAACAGGTGTTGAAGAACAGCCTGACCAAACAAGGCATCCCGGCGGGAGTCCTTGTCCAAGCAGTAATGGGCTGTGAAGGTATGAACTGAGGCCCAAGTGGCTGCTCGACAGATGTCGTCGATAGACACAGAGTGTAGATGAGCCATTGAAGCTGCCATGGCTCGCACATTGTGAGCTGTGACATGGCCCTCCAGAGGAAGGTTCTTACGCTGATACACAAAGGAACTACACTGTGCAATCCAGTTGGACCGTGTTCTCTTGGAGACTGGAAGTCCCAAATAAGAAGGACCAAAAGCAACAAAGAGTTGAGAGGACTTTCTATGTTGCTGTGTTCTTTGCAAGTAAAAGGCTAAAGCTCTTTTACAGTCTAAAGTATGAAGATTCCTTTCTGCATTAGATGCATGAGGCCTTGGAAAAAACACAGGCAGGTAAACCGCTAGGTTTAAATGGAAAGGCGAGATCACCTTCGGCATGAAGTGTGGATGAGTCCTAAGGACTACCTTGTCATGATTGAACCTTGTATAAGGTGGATCAGCTACAAGTGCTTGCAACTCACTGATGCGGCGTGCTGATGTGATTGCAATGAGAAAGATAACTTTCCAAGAAAGGAATTTCAATGATGTAGTAGCCAAAGGTTCAAAAGGCGGCTTCATGAGCTGACCAAGAACCAGGTTTAAGTCCCATGCCACTGGAGGTGGCCTAATGGGAGGCTTAGTTAGAAGAAGGCTTCTCATAAATCTTGCTACAAGAGGATGGGAGGAAATAGGTTGTCCATTCAGAGGCTTGAAAGAAGCTGCAATGGCACTCAAATGGACTCTTACTGAGTTAGTCTTAAGTCCTGCATTGGAGAAATGAAGGAGATACTCCAGTAATGATTCCAGAGGTATCACACGGGGGTTAAGACCCTTCTGCGAACACCATATGGTAAACCTTTTCCACTTGAAAGCATAAGAGCGTCTTGTGGAAGGTTTCCTGGAAGCATAAAGGATATCCTTTACTGGCTGAGGAAGGTTAAGATCATGAAGATCTAGGCCTTCAGCAACCAAGCCCTGAGATGCAGGGATTGGAGATTGGGATGCCATAACATTCCGTCCTCTAGAGACAGGAGATCTGGAGCAGACTCTAACTCCAGGGAGGGAGCTTGAGAGAGTTGTAGAAGCAGAGGGAACCACACTTGTTGTGGCCAATGTGGTGCTATGAGAATCATATGGCCTCTGTCTCTCTGAAGCTTGAATAGGGTTTTGGGAATCAGGGGAATGGGCGGAAAGGCATAAAGGAAGTTCTGACCCCAGTGAAGGAGGAAGGCATCCCTGGCCTGAGAGCCCTGAGCCGGAATTCTGGAACAGAACCAGGGAAGTTTGGCATTCAATGGACTTGCAAAGAGGTCTATGTCCGGGGTTCCCCAAATTTGAAAAATCTTGGCCACCTGGTCTGCATGTACAGACCATTCATGTGGAAGTAGAACTCAACTGAGTCTGTCTGCCCAAGAGTTTTGTATGCCTGGAAGATACACTGCCAGGAGATGAATCTGATGCTCTCTGGCGAGGGCCCATAGTCGCAAAGCTTCGTTGCAAAGCGACAGAGAGCCTGTCGTCCCCCCCCCCCCCTGCTTGTTCACATAGAACAAGGCTACTTGATTGTCCGTATGAATGAGGACTGTCTTGTAGCTGAGCAGGGTGTGGAACACTGGAAGAGCAAGGAAGATTGCTCTGAGCTCTAAGAGATTGATATGTAGATGAGTCTCCTGTGGAGTCCAGGTGCCTTGGGTGGAGAGGTCTTGTAGATGAGCTCCCCAACCCATTGGTGAAGCATCTGTTGTGAGAGTTGCCTGAGGTAAGGGTTGTTGAAAAGGGGACCCCAGCAACAGGTTTTGAGAGGACTGCCACCATTGGAGGGAAAAAATAAGACAATTTGTGTTTGCTATTTTGTCTGACAGGCATCCTGATGCCTGAGTCCATTGGGTGGATAAAGTCCACTGGGCTGCTCTCATGTGGAGGCGAGCATAAGGAACCACATGCACTGTGGATGCCATGTGGCCTAGTAGTTGTAGCATTTCTCGGGCAGTGAGGGAAGGTTTTAGCACTGCTTGAGAAGCCAACTGCACCATGCGAAGGCAAAGGGCCTGGGGGAGATAGGCCCTTGCCCTTTTGGTATCCAGCAAAGCTCCTATGAACTCTAGAGACTGAGTGGGAGTTAGACTGGATTTTGGGATGTTTATGACCAGACCCAAATACTGAAGGATACGCATTGTGCAAGATAGGGAAGTCCTGGCATCTGACTCTGATGGGGCTCGAATGAGCCAGTCGTCTAAGTAGGGGAAGACGAATATGCCTAGAGTGTGGAGAAATGCTGCTACCACAGCCATGCATTTCGTGAACACTCTTGGAGCTGAGGCCAGACCAAAAGGAAGCACCCTGTATTGGTAGTGCTTTCCCTGGTAAAGGAACCAAAGGAACTTTCTGTGAGTTGGATGGATGAGAACATGGGTGTACTCATCCTTGAGATCTAGAGAACAAAGCCAATCCTGATTCTGAAGGTATGGCAGCAGAGTTCCTAGAGAAATCATTTTGAATTTCTCTTTGAACAGAAATTTGTTCAATTCTCTGAGGTCAAAGATAGGTCTGTATCCCCCTGTTTTCTTTGGGATAAGGAAATAGGGGGAGTAAAACTCTGTACCCTGCTGATGAATGGGTACTTCTTCTATTGCCCCTTGGGCAAGAAGTGTAGAGACCTCTTGATCTAACAGGTTGATGAGAGAGGTTTGAGAATTGAACTGTCTTACCATTGTGGGATGGGGCATGCACAGAAAGTGCAATTTGTACCCCTCTCTGATAATGGAGAGTGTCCAATGCTCTGCTGTTATCTGCTCCCACCTGGGGGCTAAATGGCATAACCTTCCTGGAATGGTGGAAGGCTCTGGTCCATTGAGGGCCAGGAAGGCTATGTTCTCTAGATGAAAGTCAAAGACCTTGTGGAGGCTGAGACTGCTGAGATGGTTGAGGCTTAGCAGTCTTTGCCTTCCTTTGTTTGGGTGGTAGCAGACTTTTCCGGACAGGTTGACATGCAGAACGTGCCTGCTGAGAATAAGGAGGATACAATTTTTTCTTTTTAGAAAAGAATGGTTTCTTAAAAGATTTCTTTCTTGCAGGATCAGCTGTAGACTTGAACAATCTGTCCAAGGTGGAGTTTTCAGCATCCATCTCATTGACTTTCTCCTGCCAATCTTTACCAAACAGGTTCTCACCAGTACAAGGAATATTTCCGAGTTTGTCTTGTACCCAGAGCTCCAGATCAGATGCCTGGAGCCAAGCAATTCTACGTGCACCTATGGCAATGGCAGAGGTTCTGCTTATGCACTCAAAACAGTCGAAAGCTGCAAGGTTGACAAATTTTGAAACATCCTGGGCATGTTTGACCAATGTGAGAAAATCCTGTCTTCTATCCTCAGGAAGAAGAGGGCCTAGAGCCTCTAAATCTCCTGTGACTTCTTTCAGGAACATTCCCATATACAGACTACAGGAACTGATCCTGGCAGAAAGCATGGAAGCTTGGAAGACACAACGTCCAAAAGCATCCAAAGTTCTGCACTCACGTCCTGGAGGATTAGAGGCATGCCTCTTTGCACTCTTGATCCTTCTCATAGCTGATTCCACTACAATAGAGTGGTGAGGAAGCTGAGTTTTCTGGAAACCAGGACAAGGAAGGACTCGATACAGAGTATCCAGTCTACGAGAATGAGGAGAGGTGGTAAGAGGTGTCTCCCACATTCTTAACATGAGATCATGCAAGATCTCATGGATGGGCAAGGTAGCTGCCTCCTTAGGAGTTTTAGGATATTGTAAAATTTCCAACTCCTTTGCTCTGGGCTCTGTTTCAGGTGCCACAATAATGGACAGACCTCGAGCCTCCTCCCTGATGAAATCCTGAAAGGAAATGTCTTCTGGAGGAGACATCCTATGTTTAGGGGAGGAAGACTCCTCTAGGAGAAGTATTCCCGCATCGATAGAATTGTCAGAATCCTCAGACTCCTCTGAGGACTCGAAGTATCTTCTGTCAGGATGCTCTTGAAGAGCCCGATACCCGTACCGACCGAAGTAAGTACCGGGAGTAATCAGTACCGGAGTATCGGTACCGGAGGGCATCGGATGACTGGGTGCTGGCAATGCGGACACCGATGTCGATGCTATCGGTGCCGGTACCGGTTGAAAAGTTTGCCGTGGTTCCGAAGGCGTCGACGCCGCAAGGAGAGCCGCCAGACTGCACTCAATAGTCAGGACTCTCTGGTCTATCGACGCTGCCGATGCCTGGATGTCGGTACCAGAGAAGACTGCCGGTACCCCAGAGCATGGCACCAGTAGTTCTGCCGAGGTCGAGGCCTCGAGAACATCCTGGAGCCCCGATAATGCTTTGGAAGCCGAAGCCTCCCGCCGGGGCAATTTTGCCGGTGCAGAATCCTCAAGGGCAACGCCAGAGGCATCTCGATGCTTAGAAGGAGATCTACCCTTTGAGGACCGGCTAGACTTATTTTTAGTTACCTGAGATCCACGGGAGGAAGACGAAGCCCTGGAAGACGTCGATGCCACCGAAGCTGCATCAGAGGGAAACAGGGTACTGAGCTTGGCGGCTCGGTTCTGTCGACCTCTCTTGGACATCATGGCACAGGCCATACACTCCGAGATGGAATGATCAGGACCTAAACATTTCAGACACCACTCATGGGTGTCGGTGACGGAGATGGTACCGCCACACTTGGTGCACTTTTTAAAACCCGAGGAGGGTTTTTCCATTATGGAAAAAGTCTTGGGCCTAAGGCCCAAAATGGCGCATGCACCTGGAAAAAATGGGAAAGTACTAAGGATTTTTTTTTTTTTAAAGAAAAGAAATACAGAAATAAAGAAAAAACGTCGGTACCGGTAAAGCGTCGAGGAAGGCAGACGTGACCACAAAAAAGAAGGAAAA
The DNA here is from genome assembly GCA_033557465.1 of Ichthyophis bannanicus. NCBI lineage: Eukaryota > Metazoa > Chordata > Amphibia > Gymnophiona > Ichthyophiidae > Ichthyophis > Ichthyophis bannanicus. The sequence continues at coordinate 40,596,812 of CM066046.1, forward strand.
TTTTCTGCGGTGACAGGAACACGACCTGCTAGCTCCGCGGAAAACGAAGAACTGGAGAGAGGCAGTTGGGAAAGGTGGGAAGGCAGCACGCAGGCGCTGTGGGATGCTCCCAAAAGCTTCCTAATTGGACGCTGGGGAGCGTTCCCATGCACGCTCCGTCGGTACCGATGTACCCATATGTGAAGACTACATTCCTGCTTGTTCCTGGAGATTACAGCTGGTCTGGGCTTCCAAGATAGTATGGTTAAACAACACCCAAGCTTGATGTAAATCTTTAACCCTTTGCAACTGTTCCTTTTAGTTTTTTCTTAACTATTTTCCTCATTTTATCATACTCTCCCTTTTGAAAGTTAAAAGGTAGCACTGTGGATTTCCTTGCCGTCCTTCAGCAAATTTATTAAATCAAAAGCGATCATGCTATGATCACTATTGAGAAGTGGCCACAACACCCTTACCTCTTGACCAGATCTCGTGTTCCACTAAGGACTAGGGTCCTGGTCGGTTCATGAACCAGCTGTATCTTGGATCTCCCCTATTGGACTTAATAGTTCTGATTCATTTGTATTAGGTCTTTCAATCATTCAATAAAAAATATTCTTAAAACATAAAAATTTCACAGAACCCTTTGTAATCCAGGAATAAGTAAATTCAGTGAAATTTGGCATGCTGTGTCTGGCAAACCTTTGGATTCCTCCGGCATTCCATGTAGCCCTGTTAAAGCCTAATAGACAAAAGTCCTTTTCAGGTCTGCAGCCCCCATTTCTACAGCCAGTAACTATCAAGAGCCACCAAGAATGCATTGTGTAAAATATACTTTATTCTAAGTTCATCCAGAGCTGTCTACATTATTTTTTGGCCTGAAGGGATATGGCCCAGAATACCACAGCTAGGAAGCAGCCACTAATGTTTAAACTAAGACCTTGCTAACAAAGTTCCATAGGGAATATACAGACAAATCAGGTTCTAAAACCACAGGAGGAGCGGAGGGTATTATGTTAGGTCAGCTGAGAACTGAACACATGGCCTTGAAGATCATAGCCATAGATTAGTGGCTTCAGCCATGAGCCACATTCAACCTGAAACTAAGTTCTAAAGGATATATCCTAGAGGCGGAAAAACAAGGCCACCCCTGAAAGAGTCCACTGGACCGGCAAGAGGTGTCTCCTATTATTTATTTATTTATTTAACCAGTTTTGTATACCACCTTATCCTTCAATCAAAGTGGTTGACAAGACAACAAAGGCTTACATATTGAGGGTATGGGAAAACAAAAATGATACATTACAATATAAATACAAAACAAAACAGCATGTTATAATACTATATCATAGTGAAATTAAATATACATAATGGTTAATTTAAGTTATTTCACCAAATGATTCTATAAATAAGTAAGTCTTTAAAGATTTGCGAAAGTGACTTCCGGTGACGTCACCCACCCGAATGGCGGCGTAGCGTGGGAGCTCCGCCACCAGCAAGCAATTAAATGCTCAATTAGCCCCTACGGGCATCGGAGGGGCATACCGGAGTGTGGCCGCAAGCGCAGGGAGCACCACCGAACCCCAACGGAGGTCAAATGTAAGTGGGGAGGTGAAGCGGCGAGGCGAGAGCCAACCGAGAGTGGCAGCCCAGGCAAGCACGGGCTTCTAAGCCGGAGGCGGCGAGGAGCGGGTAGCGCGAGAGAGGTGCCTCCAGGGCTAAATACGGCCGGTCTGGGAGCGGGCGCAGAGAGCACACAAGCGGCAGGATCCTGACCAGCCAAGCTTCAAAATATTGCGCAGTGGAATGCGGTGGGGACACGCTGCATGCGGTGCTCAGGAGAAGCGGAGGCTGTGAAGGCCTAACACGTGGTTGATGAACAACTGTGGCAGACATGCTAGCAACCAGCACCTGCAATAACGAGAGAGATCAGTGAAAGAGCAGAAACCAGCGGTGAGTCTCCATAGCACTAACACAATTAAGAGCTGGGACTGAGACAGAGTGAATTTGTGTGTGAGGCTTGACCACTGCAACGGCCGCAGAGAGGAGAGCGGGCGGCGAACCCGAAACACGGGCCGTGGAGACAGCAGAGGGAGAGGTGTATCAGCCCAAACAATGGATAAAGCCAGTAAAAAAGAGACTTTGATGAAAAAAAAAACTGGCGGAGTTCCGCTCCTCGTACGCAACCTCCAAAGGAGGGGGGGAAGGAGGGGGAGAAAGCAGGAAAACCTGCGGCAGAGGCCCCGCAGAGTCCGGGGGGGAGCGATGGTGGAGAAGAGTGCCTATCAGCTGCGGAGCAGATTAAACAATAGCTCCTTGAGTTGAAGGAGGAATTGAAGGTGGAGATGTGCGGGGTGAAGAATGAGATCAAGGAAGTAGTGCAGACTATGCGCCAAGATCTGTTGGAGCTGGGAGAACGAATGGAGGAGGCGGAGACCAAGCTGGAGAGTCAAGAGGAGACTCTAACACAGGTCCAGAGAAGCTGGGAAGAGCTACAGTTGGCGCAGGAGACCCCTAAAGCCAAAACTGAGGACCTGGAGGACCGCTCACGCAGAGGCAACCTTCGGGTGCGGGGCGTACCAGAAGAGCCTCAGTATAAGAACTGTGAGGCAGTGGTCCAGCGGATCTTCCGGGATCTCCTAGTGGCAGCCGGACAAGAGGGGGTCGCAGAAGATACTCGCCCCGGCATAGAAAGGGCGCACAGAGGTTTGGGGCCCATTCGCGACAATAGGCCGAGAGACATAGTAGTCTGCCTGCGATCCTTTAAGAGTAAGGAACTCCTGCTGGGAGCCAACCGCAAATTGAAAAGCTTCCACTGGGAGGGACATAAGGTGGAGTTGTATCAAGACCTGTCCCAGGGAACGCTGCAGCGAAGGAGAGAGATCAGAGATGTCACAGCGTATCTCAGACAAGCCGAACTGAGATACAAGTGGCTTTTCCCATTTGGATTACTTATCATGGTAAAAGGGCGCTCGAGGACGGTGAGATCCAGTGCGGAGGCTTGGAGGGCTTTGCGGGAGCTAGGAGCAGAGCGACTACCAGAGACGGCCGACAGCCCGGCTACTCCACCGAGAAAGGGCTCCAGGCCCGGCGGAGCGGAGAACATGAAATGGCAGAGGGCGAGTGGACGGAGATTGGCCAGAACAACCAAAGACACCCCCGAGAGTCGGCAATCAGAACCAGAGACTGGCTGAGCTGAAGCAACTTCTTAAAGGATTGGTATTCTTGAATGCGTTTTGCTAGTGGGTGGGGGGAAGGAGCTGGGCTGGATAGTAGGCTAAGAGGGGAGAGGGGGGGAGGCGGGGATAGGGCTGAGAGGAAGGAGGTATAATGAGGGTGAAGAGAGGTGGGCATAGGGGGTGTAGGGGGTAGTGGAAGGATTGGGCTAGGTGGGAGAGGGGGGGCTGAAGGGCTGCTGGGGTAGGTAGGTGGGGAGGTGGAGAAGGTCACTGAAATGGAAGTTGATTCTCCGCAGCGGAGAGTTATGAGGGGGGGAGGGGGGGAGAAGGAGGAGGGGGGGGAGGAGGGAGGGGGGAAGGGGGGAGAAGGAGGAGGGGGGGGAGGGGGGAGGAGGGAGGAGGGAGGGGGGAAGGGGGGAAGGGGGGGCCAGGGCGGGAGGAGGGGGCGGATGGGTTTAGGGATGCGAGGAGGGGGAACGGAGGAAGGAAGGGCGTTGAAAATTCTAACGATGAATGTGAAAGGCTTAAACTCACCAATGAAAAGACAGAAATTGTACAAGGAATTGGCAAGGCATAAAGCGGATATAGTAATGTTGCAGGAGACACATCTACAGAGAAAGCATGAGGCACTGGTGCAACCCCAGGGGTACAAGCATCGTGTGTTCGCATCCAATCTTACAGAGAAAAAGAAAGGAGGAGTGGGGGTCTTCATTAACGGGGAAGCCCCAGCAGAGGTTCAGGTGATATCTCGGGATAAGGGGGGGCGATACCTCTTGCTGAGGGTAAAGCTAGGGGAGGAGTGGTTTTGTGTGGTAAATGTGTATGCACCTACGAGTACGAGGTGGCGGCAATGGGTGAGGGGGTCCTGATTTGTGGAGGGGATTTTAATGTGGCCTGGGAGGTTGGGAGGGACACGACAGGACGGAGGGAGGGGAGAGGTAAAGACAGGAAGCGTTATCACAGATTCGTGCAGGAGAATGACCTGATAGATGCGTGGCGGATATTAAATCCGGGAAGGAGGCAATTTTCCTTCTACTCCACGGCACATGGCACCTACTCCCGCTTAGACGCTATATGGGTGGGGAAAGAGCTAACAGGGAGGCTTCTGGGGGGCGAGATAGAACCCATCACATGGTCAGACCATGCCCCGGTGGTGGTGCGGGTGCGGGTGCGTGTGGCAGGAGAGGATAAAGGCCGACAATTTTGGAAATTGAATGAAGGTCTCTTAGAAGATGCGAGGGTGGCGAGCGAGATTGAAAGTTTAATCCCGGTGTATTTTGAGCAAAATGGAGGGGGGGAGGTAACGGACGGAGTAGTCTGGGATGCCTTTAAGGCTGTCGTAAGGGGAGTACTCATTAAGTGGGGTGCCCGTATAAAGCGGGAACGGGCGGAGGAGCAGATGCGCTGGAAACTGCGGGAGATGGAGGAAAGGGATGGGCTGGACGGTAGTGGACAGCTGCGGGGAGCGGTTCTGGAACTACAGGCCCAAGTGAATGCACTTGAGGCGGAGAAGATACAATTTCGTCTGCAGCTGTTGAAACAGAGGTTCTTTGAAGGGGGTAACAAAGCCGGGAAATTCCTCGCGAGACAACTGAAAAAGCGGAGGGAGTGGAATAGGATTTTACAGATTAAGAGTAAGGGAGTGGTGGTGCGAGAGGTTCAGCGCATTAGGGAGGAATTTGTGGCCTTCTATAGCAACTTGTATGCAGCACGAGAGGCGAGGTCGGAAGAGGACATTGGTGAATATGTGAGGGAAGCAAGGCTCCCGGTTCTGACGGGGGATGACCAGGAGGGGCTGGATAGGGAAATACGAACTGAAGAGGTCTTCCAGGCCATTAAGGCTTTGAAGAATGGCAAAGCCCCAGGGCTCGATGGCTTAACGGCAAGGTTTTATAAACGATTTGGGAGTCTTCTGCTGAACCCGCTGACCAGGGTATTTAACGGACCGAGAAGGGGGGAGGCCTTGCCAGAGACAATGGGTTGGGCAGGTATCACTCTTATCCACAAAGAAGGGAAAGACCCTCAAGATTGTGCGTCCTATCGCCCAATCTCGTTGTTAAATATTGATGCGAAATTATTGGCGAAAGTGTTAGCGACGAGACGTAATGGATTGTTAGGAAAATTGGTGCATGAAGACCAAGCTGGGTTTGTGCCGGGCCGGCAAGTGGCGGACCACATCCGAAAAGTGTTAAATGTGATGTGGTCGGCGCAAAAGCGGGGGACGGAGGCCTTGTTAGTATCATTGGATGCTGAGAAAGCCTTTGACCAGGTGTCCTGGAAATTCCTGTACTCGGTACTGGAGGTCCAGGGCTTCGGGACGGGTTTTGTGCAGTGGATAAGGGCTCTTTATGCTAAGCCGACAGCATGTGTTCGAGTGATAGGGGGATACTCGGAGTTTTTCCCGCTAGAACGAGGGACTAGGCAGGGATGCCCCCTGTCCCCTTTATTATTTGCGCTCTCCCTCGAACCTTTAGCGGCACGGTTGAGGAGCAATTCAGCTATCACGGGAGTCAAGGTGGGCCGCCAGGAATGTAAAGCATCCCTCTTTGCGGACGACATACTTTTGACACTCACGAACCCTAGAGAATCATTGTTGGCAGTGATGAAGGAGATCCAAGAATATGGTGAGAGGGCGGGTTTTCGGGTTAACTGGGGGAAATCCGAGATTTTGAGTATAGTGGGGGAGAAGGAGGAGCAACGGGACTGGCAACAGAGTTTTCCCTTTAAATGGGCAAAGACATCGATCCGATACCTAGGGGTTCAACTAGGGAGAACTTTGGAGGATTTGTATGCTTTGAATTATACAAAATTGGTGGGGCAGGTGGAAGGACGCTTACAGGGCTGGAGCAGGGGGTACTACTCGTGGTTCGGGCGAATGGCGACGGTGAAAATGATGCTTCTGACTTCCGGTGACGTCACCTACTGGAATGGCGGCGTAGCGGAGGTGCTCCGCCACCAACCCGCAATAATTAATGCATTTTTAGCCCCCACGGGCAATGGAGCAGCGGTCCGAGGAGCGGCGGTGTGAGCGGAGTGTGCCTGCAAGCCGCGGCGGCGGCGAAACAAGCAGGTGCGGGGGTGCAGCGAATCTGGCGGGAGCCGAACGGGAGAGATAGCCTGACCATCAGGGGGCTTCTTGGCCGGTGGCTGCGCCGAGTAGGCCCTGCTGGGAGAGTGTCCACAGGGACAAAAGAGGCTGGCCGGTGAACAGAGGCAGTGAGCGTTCCAGCGGGAGGACACCGCGCCGCCGATTCTCACAGACCACGAGGCTGCAGAAGAGGGTGGCCAGCAGAAAGGTGCATCCGGAGGCAGAGGGGGCCGGGAAGGCCTAGCACGTGGCTGGGAGAAGTTGGAGGCAGGGACCTATGCCAAGTTGCAGCCCACAAGGAGCAGAGTGCAGAAGCAGCCAGCAGTGGTGAGTTTCACACCCCCCCAACTGCACTAAAAAGGGGAGCAGAGGCAGAGAACTGCCAGACACGAGAATTGTACCCAGCAGAGGCTGTAGAGCAGTGAGTGGCCGCCCTACCTGATCCACTAGCCGGGGAGACCGGGGAGAAAGGGGCTAATCAGCCCAAAATGGAAAAAAATAATAAAAAAGAGACTCTGGCAAAAAAAAAGCTGGCCGAGTTCTGATCCCCATATGCAACTACCAAAGGAGGGAAGGAGGCGGAAAAAAGCAGGGAAACCTGTGACAGAGACCCCACAGAGCCCGGAGGGGAGTGAAGGAGGAGAGGAGGGCCTGTCGGCAGCGGAACAGATTAAACAATGGCTCCTTGAGTTAAAGGAGGAATTGAAGATGGAGATGTGTGGGGTTAAAAATGAAATCAAAGAAGTAATGCAGACCATGCGCCAAGATCTGCTGGAGCTGGGGGGACGTATGGAGGAGGTGGAGACCAAGTTGGAGAGTCAAGAGGAGACCCTGACGCAGGTCCAGAGCAGCTGGGAAGAGCTCCAGAGGGCGCAGGAGACCCTGAAAGCTAAAACAGAAGACTTGGAGGACCGTTCGCGCAGATGTAACCTCCGGGTGAGAGGGGTGCCGGAGGAACCACAATATAAGAACTGTGAGGAAGTAGTCCAGCGGATCTTCCGAGACCTACTAGTAGCAGCTGGCCCAGGAAGACCTGCAGAGGAGACCCGCCTCGAAATAGAAAGGGCGCACAGGGGTCTGGGGCCCATCCGGGACAATAGGCCAAGAGACATTGTGGTATGCCTGCACTCCTTTAAGAGTAAGGAACTCCTGCTGGGTGCTAGCCGCAAACTGAAAAATTTCTGCTGGGAGGGGCATACGGTGGAGCTGTACCAAGACCTATCCCAAGGTACGCTACAAAGACGGAGGGAGATAAGAGAAGTTACCGCATATCTCAGACATGCCGACCTGCGATACAAGTGGCTCTTCCCCTTCGGTCTCTTTATTACGGTGAAAGGACGTTCGAGGACGGTGAGATCCAGTGTGGAGGCGTGGAGAGCGTTGCGGGAGCTCGGTGCCGAGCATCTACCGGAGCAGGCCGGGGGCTCCTCCACTTCGCCGAGAACGGAATCCAGGACCGGAGGAGCAGCACAGATGAAATGGCAGAGGGCAAGCGGACGGAGATTGGCAAGAGAACCACCAAGGACCCGCACCAGAGCCGGACCATAGAACAAGAGACTGGTTGAGCTGAAGCACCTCTCTAAAGGACTGGTATTTCTGAATAAGTTGGGCTGTGGGCGGGGGGGGGGGGAGAAGGAGAGAGGGGTAGTGGGCCAAGGGGAGAGGGAGGGGGGAGGAGGTGGGGACCAGGCTGAGAGGGAGAGAGCCCAGGGCGGGTGGAGAGAGAAGGGGGTTGTAGAGGGGGGAGAGATGGAAGCGGGGGGGGGGTTAGGCAGGGGAGTGGGGGGGGGGCTGGGGGACGGTTGAGGTGGGTAGGTGGGGAGGGAGATAAGGTCACCGAGTTTGAAGTCGCATCTCCGCAGAGGAGAGTTACGAGGGGGGGAGAGGGAGGAGGGGAGGGAGCAGCAAGGGGGGGAGAGGGAGGCAGGGAGAGAGCAGCGGGAGGGGGAGTGGGGGGAGGAGGGGGTGGGTGGGAGGAGGGGGTGGGTAGGGGGGGGAAGAGGGGGTCAAAGTGGGAGGTGGGGGCGGAGGGACTTAGGGGGGCGGGGTAGGGACCTGGGGGAAGGAAAGGAGTTAAAAATTCTCACTTTAAATGTGAAAGGTCTAAATTCACCAATGAAAAGACAGAAATTATATAAGGAGTTAACAAGACATAAAGCGGACATAGTGCTGTTGCAGGAGACACATCTATTGAGACAACATGAGGCATTGGTGCAACCCCGGGGGTATAAGCACCGTATGTTCGCCTCTAATCTTAATGAGAAGAAGAAAGGCGGGGTGGGGGTGTTCATCAGAGAGACAGGCCCCATGGAGGTCCAGGTAGTGTCCCGGGACAGGGGGGGGAGGTATCTCCTGCTGAGGGTGAAGATAGGTGAGGAGTGGTTCTGCGTGGTAAATGTGTATGCCCCTACGGGCCCGCAAACTGAATTTTGGGACGCATTGAGTGAGCAAGTGGCGGCAATGGGGGATGGGGTCCTAATCTGTGGTGGGGATTTCAATGTGGCATGGGAGGTGGGGAGAGACACGACCGGGCGCAGGGAGGGGAGAGGTACGGATAGGAAACACTACCATAGTTTTGTGAGGGAGAACGGCCTGATAGATGTATGGCGGACCCTAAACCCGGGGCGGAGGCAATTTTCCTTTTACTCTGCAGCACATGGCACTTACTCCCGGTTGGATGCCATATGGGTAGGGAAGGAGATAACAGGACGGCTCCTAGGGGGTGAGATGGAACCCATTACCTGGTCCGACCATGCCCCGGTGGTGGTACGGGTGCGGGTGGAAGGGGAAGATAGGCGCCGTCAGTTCTGGAAGTTGAATGAGGGGCTCCTTGAGGACGAGAGGGTGGTGCGGGAGATCGAAAGGCTCATCCCGGAGTACTTTGACCAAAATGGAGGTGGGGAAGTGAGGGATGGCACAGTCTGGGATGCCTTCAAGGCTGTAATTAGGGGGTTCTCATTAAGTGGGGAGCCCGTCTAAAGCGAGAGAGGGCGGAGAGGGAGGACCGGTTACGCCGGCAATTGCGGGAGATGGAGGAAAGAGATGGTCAGGACAGAACTGGCCAGGTACGGGGAGAGGTGCTGGCACTACGGGCCCAGGTGAATGCTCTTGAAGCGGAAAAGATACAATTTCGCCTACAGCTGTTAAAACAGAGGTTCTTTGAAGGGGGGAACAAAGCGGGGAAATTTCTCGCGAGACAACTGAAGAAGCGGAGGGAGTGGAATAGGATTACACAGATTAGGAGTACAGGGGGGGGGTGTAGTGCGAGAGGCCCCACGAATAAGGGAGGAATTTGTGGCCTTTTATAGTAACTTGTATGCAGCCCGAGCTGCAAGGTCGGGAGAGGATATTCGGGAATATGTGAGGGAAGCAGGGCTCCCGACTCTGACGGGAGATGAACAAGAGGGGCTCGACAGGGAAATACAAGCTGACGAAGTCAGCCAGGCCATCAGGGGATTAAAAATGGCAAGGCCCCAGGGCTTGATGGTCTGACGGCAAAGTTTTATAAGCGCTTTGGGAGCCTTTTGCTGAAACCCGTTGACCAGGGTATTTAATGGACCGGGGCGGGGGGAGGCCCTGCCTGAATCAATGGGTTGGGCAGGTATTACGCTTATCCACAAAGAGGGGAAAGACCCGCAGGAGTGTGCGTCCTACCGTCCGATCTCGCTGCTGAACTTAGATGCGAAACTGCTGGCGAAAGTACTAGCGGTGCGCCTCAATGGAGTGTTAGGTAAATTGGTGCATGAGGACCAGGCTGGATTTGTACCAGGCCGGCAAGTGGCGGATCACATCCGCAAAGTGTTAAATGTGATGTGGTCGACACAGCGGCAGGGGCCTTGTTGGTATCACTGGATGCAGAGAAGGCCTTTGATCAGGTGTCCTGGGATTTTCTGTACGCGGTGTTGGAGGCCCAGGGGTTTGGACCTGGGTTCACACAGTGGATAAGGGCTCTTTATGCTAGGCCGAAGGCATGTGTTCGCGTGAATGGGGGGTACTCTGGGTTCTTCCCCTTAGAAAGGGGGACGCGGCAGGGATGTCCATTGTCCCCCCTACTTTTTGTGCTATCCTTAGAGCCGTTGGCAGCAGCCCCGATATCACGGGGGTTAGGGTGGGACGTCAGGAATGCAGAACGTCCCTCTTTGCAGACGATATACTCCTGACACTTACGAATCCCAGCGAATCTCTGAGGGCTGTGATGAGAGAGATTCAAGATTATGGTGAAAGGGCGGGCTTCCGGATTAATTGGGGGAAATCGGAGATTTTGAGTGTAGGGGGGGAGGGGGAGGAACAGCGTGACTGCAGCAGAATTTCCCATTCAAATGGGCAAAGACATCGATCCGGTACCTCGGGGTTCACCTCGGTAGAACCTTGGAGGAGTTGTATGATTTAAATTACAAAAAATTGGTGGGGCAGGTAGAGGCGCGGTTACAAGGCTGGAGCAGGGGTATTACTCGTGGTTTGGACGAATAGCGACGGTTAAGATGATGCTTCTCCCCCAGTTCCTCTTTCTGTTTCAAGCTTTGCCGGTCCCGATCCCCCCGAAAGTGCTGAGGAAGATCCAACAACAGGTCGAGCGGTTTATCTGGGGGTTGAGGCGTCCACGGGTGGCGGCAAGGACGTTGCAAGTATCGGTACGGGAAGGAGGGATGGGGGTTCCCAATTTCCGACTATATTATGCGGCAGCACAATTGAGAGCAGTCTACGCGTGGCTGCGGGAACCCCAGAAGCAGTGGGTTCAGCTGGAAATGGCCGAATTCAGGCCGGGTGCACTTGAACGGATAGTATGGGAGGGGAAAGGAGAGAAGGGGAGGAATCCCATTGTGGGGCATACTTTGCAAGTGTGGCAGCAGTACAGGAAGCGGCTGGTGGGCGACAAACGATGGTCGGCCACCATGTCACTACAAGCATGCTGTGCGGAGAGCGGGGGACCGGGAGCCACAGTGCTCCGTAAATGGGCGGCGCTAGGATTGTCCCAGGTGTCCCAGATTGTGGTAGGAAGACACTGTAGAGGCTTTGAGGGGGTCCGGGACCTTTATCGTTTGGGGGAGGTAGATAGATTCGCGTATAGGCAGCTATGCTCGGTAGTGAGTACAAAGGGAAGGGAGCAAGGGGGATGGGGGGGAGGTGAATGGTTTGAGGGTGCCTGCCTGGGATCCCTGGGACGTCAGGGGATGCTCTCCAGGATTTATAGAGGGTTGACAGCGAGGGGGGAAGGCAAGTTGAAATACATGGAAGCGTGGGAGAAGGATTTAGGGGTAAGCTGGGGGGTGGAGGAGTGGGAGACAGTGGCACTAGGAATAGCACGATTCTCCATTGCCACGACACTGCGAGAGAATGGGTTTAAGGTGCTGAGTCGCTGGTATCTCACACCGGAGCGGTTGTGTAAAGCGGGGGTGTTGCAAACGGATGACTGCTGGCGAAAGTGTGGGGAGCGCGGCTCCTGGCTGCATATGTGGTGGACGTGCCCGGTAGTGAGAGAGTACTGGCACCGTATAGGGAAACCATCAACAAAATGATGGGGGCGAACCTCTAGCTTGGCCCTGAGATGTGTCTCCTGCATAGACCCGATGGAAAATGCGAGGGGGATTGGAAAATTATTTGGTATTGTGTCACAGCGGCCCGTTGCAAAATTGCATGGTATTGGAATAGACCAGCTCTACCCTCCATGGCGAGCTATGCACGCAGGGTGTCGCATCTTTATGCCATGTATAAATTGACCGGGGAGCGGGGAGGGAGAGGGGAGCAAATGGAGAAGAAGCGGTGGGCAGGGGTTTGGAGGTGGTTGAGGGAAGAGGGGTGGAAATAGAGAGGGGGTGGGGGGATGGCAGATAGGAGGAGAAATGATCAGTGAAAGCTGACTATTGAGAGGGCCGCATAGGCGGTACGCTGTTGGGCCCCCTCAGTTGGTCGCTACATAGCTTGAGCTAGAGCATTGGGGGAGGGGGGAGATTGGGTTGGGTGGGGGGGGTCAGGGATGGGATTCAGGTAATAGGGACTGTGTGTTAGTTGAAGGGTTGTCTCTTATGTTGTTGTTTGCTGAATCCTTGATGCCTTGGAGCTGTTGAGTACATGCTAATGTAACTGTTACAAAAGTTAATAAAAATTTAAATAATAAAAAAAAAAAAAGAAAATGATGCTTCTCCCCCAGTTCCTGTTCCTTTTTCAAGCCTTACCAGTCCCGATACCCCGGAGAGTGCTGAGGAAGATACAACAGCAGGTAGAGCGATTCATTTGGGGGGGGAGGCGACCATGGGTCGCGGCAAAAACGATGCAAGTGTCGGTAGGGGAGTGGGGGATGGGGGTGCCAAACTTCCGCTTATATTACACGGCAGCGCAGCTGCGTGCAGTCTACGCGTGGCTGAGGGAGCCCCAGAAGCAGTGGGTACAGATGGAGATGGACGAGTATAGGCCGGGAGAACTAGAACGGATAGTATGGGAGGGGAGAGGAGAGAAGGGGAGGAATCCCATCATGGGGCATACATTGCAGGTATGGCAACAATACAGGAAGCGGTTGGTGGGAGATAAAAGGTGGTCGGCTACCATGTCACTACAAGCCTGCTGTGCGGAGAGTACGGGGCCAGATGTCACAGTGCTGCGTAAATGGGCGGAGTTAGGTTTGACTCAGGTGTCCCAGATTGTGGTAGGAACGCAATGTCGAGGCTTTGAAGGGGTGCGAGACCTCTATCGATTGGGGGAGGCGGATAGGTTTGCATACAAGCAGCTATGCTCGGTAGTGCGTAAAAAGGGAAGGGAGCAAGGGGGGAGGGGAGTGGTTTGAAGGAGCATGTCTGGGCTCCTTGGGGCGGCAGGGGATGCTCTCTCGGATCTATCGAGGTTTGACAGCGCGGGGGGAAGGCAAGTTGAAGTATATGGAAGCGTGGAAAAGGGATTTAGGGGTAACGTGGGGGGTGGAAGAGTGGGAGACCGTTGCAATGGGCATAGCTAGCTTCTCCATTGCCACACATCATTGCGAGAGAATGGTTTTAAGGTGCTGAGTCGCTGGTATCTCACACCAGAGCAATTGTGTAAAGCGGGAGTGTTGCAAACGGATGAATGCTGGCGAAAGTGTGGGGAAAGAGGCTCCTGGATGCACATGTGGTGGACGTGTCCGGTAGTGGGGGAGTATTGGTGCAAAATAGGGGAGCACATAAACAAAATTGTAGGTGCGAACATTACGCTTGGACCTGAGATGTGTCTCCTGCATAGACCAGATGGGAGATGGGACGGGGATTGGAGAATTATTTGGTATTGTGTAACAGCGGCACGGTGCAAAATCGCCTGGTATTGGAATAGGCCGATTTTACCTTCCTTAGCGAGCTTCGCATGTAGAGTGTCGCATCTTTATGCTATGTATAAACTGACAGGGGAGAGGGGGGGAGAAGGGAGCAAATGGAGAAGCGGTGGGCGGGGGTGTGGAAGTGGTTGCGTGAAGAGTGGTGGAAGTAAGGGAGAGGGGGAGGGGGGAGGGGGGGTTTCATATCGGGGGAGAATGCCTTGTTCAGGTTAATTATTGATACTGTATTGTGGGATATGGGGGGTACGCTATAATGCATTCCCAGTTTGACTTTCTCTGTTATACTGCTGGAGCATGAGGGCAGGGGAGGGGAGAGGAGGGGGGACTGGGCGGAGGGGGTGCTCCAGGTGGGTTTTGAATAGCTGGTAGTATGTGTAAGATGTTTGTTCTCTCTTGAGTTGATTGGGGAAAATTTGATGTATTGACGCTGTTGTTCAGATGGCAATGTAACTGTTACAGATGCTAATAAAAAGATTTAAACAAAAAAAACAAAAAAAAAAACGATTTGCGAAAGTCCTTAAGGTCTTCCTGAGTTCTTAAGTCTTCAGGAGTAGAATTCCATAACTCTGGTGCCATAAAGGAAAACGCTCTTTTAGAAGTCATTTGTTCTGATTTGTTGAAGTTCAAAGGAGTATTAAGTTTATTGATATTTTGAGATTGTCTTGGTCTTATGCTCTTGTCTTTTGAAATAATAGATTGTAGAATATCCGCTGAGGATTGGTGAAAAATTTTGAAAATAGTCATTAGGTTTTTATATTTTGCCCTTGCAATAACCGGAAGGAAATGTAACTGTTTGAGGACAGGAGTTATGTGTTCAAATTTTGTAGAGCCAGTTATAACACGCGCAGTGGTGTTCTTAACTAATTGGAGAGGATGGATAGAGTGTTTAGGAAGACCTTGATACAAGATGTTTCCAAAATCAAGTAGAGGTGTTATGACTGCCTGACATACCGTACGAAAGTAATTTGTATTTAGTATTGGTTTTAGTCTTCTTATAATCTTTAAACGATGGTATGCTTTTGACGCAATTTTGTTTATATGAGATTTAAAATTTAAATATTTATCTAATGTTACACCTAAATATCTTACTTAATCTTTAATTTTTATTTCTCTATTTAATAAATTAATTTCAATTGGTAGTTTTAAGGACTGGCATTTAGATATGAACATTGCTTCTGTTTTGTCAGAATTTATTTTTAAGTTGTTGTTATTAAGCCAATCATTCATATCAGAGAAACAGTTATTGATTTTTGTTGTATCAAAGGTATTTTGGTCAATTATAGTATAAACCATAATGTCATCAGCATATAGATGATAATTAATTTCATGAAGATTAATAATTTGACATATGGGTTGAATATAAATATTAAAGAGAATAGATGATAAAGCTGAACCTTGAGGTATGCCTTGTCCAATCGAAAATTGAGAGGATTTTTTGTCACCATATTTTACTAACTGCGTAAGATTAGTTAGATAAAAGGCAAACCATTTTAATGTATTGTTGCATAAGCCAATATCTTGTAGATGTTGTAACATTTTTTTGTGAGACACAGTATTAAAAGCTGCTGAGACATCAATGAAGATTAACAGAAATAGTTTATTTTTTCAAAACCTGTTATAAGATTATCAGAGAGAAATAAGTAGAGTTTCCACATTATGATTAGGTTTAAATCCATGCTGATGTATATCCAAAGGGGCATACGAGTCAATGTGATCTTGCAGCTGATTTTGCACTACTTTTTCTATAATATTTGAGATAAAATAGAAATTACACTTACCTGGTAATTGTCGTTCCTTGAGTGACGACAGTTTAGTCCTCTACTTCTGGGTTGTGCACCTCTTCCTGCAGCTAGGAGACTGGGCATGTCAAAGTTGTGACATCACTGGATATAGCCTGCTGGTATCTCCCATCAGCCTCCAGTGTACTACTGACAAAGCAAACTCAAAGGAACAAATAAGTAACTATACCATAACTTTAAATAACTCCCCATTCTTCAACCGGAGGAGCCTTTTAAACCGTATCCGTCTTATATTTCGTTTCTCTCTTTTTTTTTTTTTTTTTTTTTTAACTTTACATTCATGTCCCCCCTATGCAACCACGTATCCTATACATCACCTCGTTTAAATAAGAGAAAAGAAAGAAAGAAAGAACAGAGAGGGATACTCACTGCGATCTAGAAACTGAAAGGATCTGTCTACTCCTTGAGATTGATGCTCCACTCCGCCTGAAAATAAACTCTGAAGAAATCACACTCCTGGGCGGGAATGAGGACTAAACTGTCGTCACTCAAGGAACGACAATTACCAGGTAAGTGTAATTTCTATTTCCTTATCGTTCCTCCAGTTTAGTCATCTACTTCTGGGATGTAACAGAGCAGTAATCATTGGGAGGGATCTATCAAGCCAACTCACCACACTGATGACCCGGAACAGGCCTCCTTTACTGCCAAAACATTTAGGCAGTAGTGGTTACTGAGGAAATGGAGACTACCTGGAAGCTGCTCTACCAATCCCTCCTGGTGGAATGACACGGTGATTCACCCATGAAGCCGCTTGTGCCCTGGTAGCAAGAGTCAGAAAGCCCCCCGGAATCATACAACCTCGCCAGCAGAAAGCTGAGGCAACCACCGCCTTAACCCAGTGCGAAATGGCCGCCTTCGCTGCTGCTTCCCCTTTGTGGGGACCTCCAACCAGCACACAAAAACAAAGAAACGAACATCGCACCCTGCATGGAATGTTTCCTATCGGCGTAAGCTATGAATAAAAACCTCCCCTTCCAGAAAAACCGAGAACTGGAAGAGAAACCAATAGGCTCAGGAGAAAAAAACCAGAAAACCATCTATTGGAAGGACAACAGGACTGCTCGCAAACACCACCCTCTATCCAGAAAGGGTGAAAATGGCTCATTAGATGACAACGCCTGAAACTCCGAAACTCGTCGCACCGAACAACGAGCTATCAAAGCCACTGTCTATAACAGCAAATCCTTTACCGACGCCTGGAGTAAAGAATCAAAGGACTCTTTAGCTAACGCCTCTAAGGCCCAATCGGGATCCCCCGGCGGCACCCGAACTCTCCTTGAGTAGCGCAGTCGGATCCCAACTTAAGGAAACGCTACACATCGATCCGAACACCTAGCGCTATTCCCTTCACAGACTCCTACAGCCGGAAACAGTCGCCCGCTGGATCCTCTAAGGAACTGGCCGCTAGTTCCTTCAGACACTGTCCTGCAGAGAACTCAGACCAAGGATACAGACACCTTTGTCGCCCGGACTTGCCGCCGTGAACAGCAGCCTTCCAAAAGGCGCTCAGCATGGACCTACGTAGCAGAAGCAGCCTGCCTCCTTGCTCTCAACAAGGCGGCGAAGACTGCCGCAGAATATCCCTTCTACTTGAGCCCCGCCCATACAAAGGCCAAACCGTAGGCGGGCACTGATCCACCGGAGACATTCGTCACGGACCTAGCCGCAGCAGAACGTCCGCTACCGACAACTTCTAGGAAAAGCCTGTCGAGTAGACGAATGAGAAAAGCCTAGTATGGCCGTCTCGCCCAACCGGGCGCTACCAAGAGCACCTTTCTCCGAAAGCCTCGATACGCCAACTAGTTGCCCTATGAGAGCCCACGGGGAAAGGACAAGACAAAGACATAATGGGAGCTTACTGACCCTCGACTTGGACGAACCATCAGCTGCCCCATTCCTCCACCAGAGGGACCTCTGGGTGAACCCCAAGGAAGCCAATAATATTAGCTAGCGCTTGAGTTAATCCATACTGCACATTTGCGCCATAAAGCAAATCAGGCTCTAGTCGATTCAACTCCCTGATCCTTTCCTGTTCCAGGCAAGTAGACTGCCGTAAACACTGCGACCAGCGGAAGCATGCTCTCGCCTCCCCAGGCTTCAAAAATGGGAGCTTGTAAGGCCAGAGCATTGCCCCCAACGATCGCTTCAGTGAACCATCTACTTTCCCATCTTGCGATAAAGAAGACTGCTAGGGCTCTGTTCCATACAGTGATTCCGCACCCCCTGGAAGTGCAAGGTGTGCACCCACCCATGTAGTACACAGGCGTGCCCCTGCTTAGCCTCAAAATGTCAATCAAGAACAGGCGAATTCAGGACAGCTGAATACTTTCTTTATTTTCCTTCCTTCCTTCTTTCTTTCTATAGATATATATATATATATATATATATATATATATATATATATATATATTTTTATTATCATTTATTTATTTATTTTTTACAAAGACACCTCTAAACCAAAAATGCCTTCAGCATATGTTAAGAGACGCTCTTTCCGTGCCAACAATATGAAGTAGAAAGAACTCCCAAACACAGGCATACTAATCCACGGCCATCCTGCTAGAGTAACGCCCCATTCCGTCTGACTGCACAAAGATGGACTTTTATATTTTAAGTTCAACTAGCACCTGGTGATATGAAATACAGCTCTCATTCCGCAGTGGCAATTGAGTCAGCAATAAAGAAGCTGAGAAACAGCAGACAAGTTCCCATTATACCACCTGGTAAAGACTCCATTTTTAGACCACTGAAGCAAAAAAAAACAAACCATGCGAGCGTGCCTTGTGTCCTGCCAGCAGCTGATCGAATTGAAGGGATTCAGTGTATGCAGAGCATTTTCCAGAGAACGCAAGGCCCCTCATCCAGGCTGACTCCACATTCACAGTCTAAACTGGCAGTCACCTTGGCTGATGCCGATCAGCGCGGAAGCCATCTTGAAAGCCCAGCATATGAAGTATGCCTACTAGAGTCTGACCTGCTGCCATTGCTGCTAGAGAACTAGCCTGACTGCGTGCTTCTGGCCCCCCATTAAGGCATTCGCTGAACACTAGCAGAGACTCTCCGTACTGGAGAACCGCTGATAAATGGAATGGGAGCATAGATAGCTTCAAAGGCCAGAGTTCTATTTTGCAACCCCTCTCCGCTGAGCTGCCTATTCCATATGTAAAATTAAACCACATATAGCCCAAATAAAGACATTACAAATCTACCATAAAATCTTATAATTTGGGCAAAGCCAAACTAAACGGGAACATTTTCCATTAAGAAACCACACAACTATAAAATCCTTCCCATGACATAAAGCTTATGGCAGAGCATTCCACATCTGTGGACTGGCCATGGCACTCACCCAAGCACCTGTTACAACTGTCCAAGAGAGTTATCACCATAATTCCTTTTGACCTGAATATGTTTACAGCGGAACATAGCGCTATATCACAGCAGCTAAGCCAAAATATTATCCTGCCATGTAAACCGACTTTAACGCTTTATAGGACCCTCTATGGATAGCGGAAGGAGAATCTTTTTTTTTTTTTTTTTTTTAAAGTAGAGGACTCCAAAAACCAAGTTTCCGCCAACTCCAATGAAATCAAAGCAGATCAGCTAAAATTACCTGAACTGCTACTATAGCTTTGCAAGAAGCTACCAGCCCCCGCTGTGCCCAGTTGTCCTTCCCCCCCTTATCCAGGGGGATTCTGCATTGCAGGAGGCGTTGCCCACCCCCTGCCAGCCTACTGCATCTGCCAGGGAGCTGAAGAGCAAAATAGAAAGTAGAACCCCTGGAAGCAAACAGTGTCCTGTCCCTGGGATTCAGGCGCAAAAGGTAAAAATCAAAAGTAAAAGCAACAGTGTTAGCTAAAAATGAACAAGGCTATCTCTCACTAAAGCGAGTTTCTCTTTCTTTTTGAAATCCCACCGAAGTCCGTGGGACCCAAGCTTTCGAACACAGCCCCTAACGCTGTGCATTAACCACAACCAGAGAAATGAAATGAAATGAAACCCTGCTCTAGTAATAGATGAGAATTTCCTGGGAAGGGCCTGCTAAGTGTTGCTATGAAACCCACAAGCACCTCACCAGGCCTTCCTGAAGTCAGAGAAATAGCAGTGGAATACACCGACCACCTTGAAAATGGAGGTCTGAGAGGTTGTTGCCTGTGTGAACCTGATGAGTAATATGATTTTGTATTGTACCACTCACCCCCCAGGGATGGGGGCACTGAATACTTTATGTGATTCATGAGCAGCGCTGTCATTCGGTGGTCTTTAGGGCAGCAGAGCCCGACCAATGATACAGAAATTAAGAGCTTTAAATCTTGGTCATATAAACTGGATTCTCAGACCTTAGATCACAGCACCGAGGCTCTGTGGTGATTTCTATCCTGACCTGCAGATAATGGCTGCATGCACAGTCATAGAAAGGCACTATTGAGTGTACCAGCTGCCCTCTGGTGGCCATAGACCGTAGCACAGGCACTTCCCGGTTGACAGTTTAACTGCCAGTTTATTCTTGTACATCCTAAGGTTTCCTAAACCTGTCCCTGTGAATTTTGGGCAACTGTCACTATAGAATATATAAAGGCACACTTCTAGGCTTTCCCTCCTGCAAACTACAAGTTAGGGCTCTGCCCTTGAACCTAAAAGCTGGCAATTTGCCTAATATCCTGGGCCTGAACAGATGCTCCTCAGAGACATGATTAGGAGGGAAAGAACATGTGATATCAGGGATCAATGCCAAAACTGCTGTCCTGTTTTTAAGTTTATTCTTATTTATTCTATAAAGAGGATTGACAACAGTCCCCCTTAATGCTGAGGAACCCCCTGGCCTCAAAAAAAAACTACAAACAAAAGAAAGAAACAAATACTAGGCCCAAAGATTTAGCTATTCTGCCTGTTTTCCTCACGCAGGCAGTTCACTGCAACGCTCGCCATGCGGTCCAAATACCTAGAGAGGAAATGGCCACCCCTTCGCCAATGAATTTTGGCGCCAAGAACAGCCGCCGCTGCAAAAATGAGGCCTCAACAGACCGACAGAGCCCGAAAGCCTTACCTGCAGGGCCGAAAGCCACACAGCCTGCTCCTACCTCCTTGAATTCCTCCGATCCTCAAACTGCGCTGATGCGCCTGGCAGCCGCAGCGAGGATCGCTCAGCCGGTTCCACAGAATAAAATTAAAATCCCGCAGCAACGGAGAGGCTCCGTCTCACACAGCTTCAGTGTGGCTGTACGGGTCCCGGAGCTCTCTCCCGTACAGTCCAGGGAGAGAGATCCGCACCGGCAAATGCCTGCAGCAAGTGAAAATCACTGACAAGGAGGGAAGGCGAGAGCTGCTACTAATTTAAAGAACCAGGCTCAAATTTAAAATTACTGTAAAGAAGGAAATTTGCTCCTAACTAAAGGGAACTAATCCCCGATTGTCAATTAACCAAAGGTAACTGAATTAAAAGTAAAATTAAAAATAAATTAAAGGTAAAAATCAAAAGTAAAATCAGAATTTGTCACACTAAATGCTCCTATCTGTTCCCAAGTGAGCCCAGAAGCTAGGCTCACTATGTCCTCCTGCTACAAGGAGACTGGACACACTGGAGGCTGATGGGAGATACCAGCAGGCTATATCCAGTGATGTCACAACTTTGACATGCCCAGTCTCCTAGCTGCAGGAAGAGGTGCACAACCCAGAAGTAGAGGACTAAACTGGAGGAACGATAAGGAATGGTAGATTAAGCAAGGGAATGCCTTAGATGTGATCAGGCAAAGAGCTGCTTGATGATACTTAAATCAGCTGTGCAGGACAAACAGGCAGTCTGACCATATATAAAGAGAATGTGAAAGAAAACCAAACAATGGAGAGTGACCATGGCTAAGACGCTCAATTTTTCTTTTAGAGGTACTTTATTCAGGCCCAACTTGGCCAAGTTTAGGCAAATCGTGCCTGCATCAGGGGTCTAACCTAAATCTGTATCAGGTATATAAATAGGAGGAAGCAAAGCAGGTTTTTGAATTATGTTTTGATACAACACGTGTTTGCATACTTGTACACCTGATACAGATTTCGGTTGAGACTTCTGATGCAGGAATGATTTGCCGAAACTCAGCAGATACAGGTCCTGAATAAGGTACTTCTAAAAGAAAAATCATGAGTCTTCGTTCTGGTCACTCTCCGTTATTTGGTTTTCTTTAACATTCTGCATTGTTTGGCTACGGAGTGACCCTTTGCTTTATTTTTCTTCGTATATAAGGAGAGCCAGGAAGACACACCTTTGCTGGTTCAACAGATTTTGGTAGGCCTGTCCTGCATCAACTGTCAATCCAGCTCTCTTCACCTCTCAAACATGAATGTTAGATATCTGTAGCCTCTAAGCAGGCAGGCAGCAGCTTGCTCTAGACATTCTATACTAATTTCTGTGAGATTTGCAGTAGGTAGGTCCTAACAGCCTTAAAAACCCAGTCTTTTTCCCACCCTCCCCAACTCCCAACCACATTCCTTCATTTATAGTTTATTATCCCAATTAAGAGAGAGTGAAATTTGACATCACACTGTATTTTCATCAATCAATGAATGACCCTTAGCAGATTATTAGCAATTTGCCGGGAAACAACAACAAAAAAATAGCAATATTAAATATGCCAAATAATCCAAAAGGCCTTCATATTAGTTTAGGTATCCCTATTCCCTTAAACTCTAAACAACTAAACCCACAAATCCAAAAAGGCAAACAGCAGTCCAGCAGCGAGATGGGAGTTATCTAGTCTTTTGCACTGAGTACTATATGTATGATAATCTCCCAGTTGGTGACAGATTGTGTGTGCACTTGGTGCAAAGAACACTTGGCTCTCAGAGAATGAGCCCAATCTTTGGAGGCTAAAGCAGCTAACAGATGAGCTGAGTTAGAAAGAGGTATATAGAGAACAACTACAGAACATAGTAGAAAAGGCCCACCTCCACAGTCTGGCAACTTCAGTGCTGCTTTGGAGGGTAAACGTCACCTGGAAGAAGAGCATCACCTTGGTGGGACAGGATATCATCCTCAGCTAGGACCTGTCCTCCAGTGGATGCAATATCCTTGCACACTGAGGATGTGTCTCGAGGGGCTTCTGCCCAGGAAAGAAAACAAAGTTGCTTACCTGTAACAGGGGTTCTCCGTGGACAGCAAGGGAATGCAGCCACACTTGCTGGTGAAGCCTGCCGGTTGATCCACTGTGCACAGAGCTCTCTCTTAGCTTAGAATTTTTTTTTCATAGTGGGCATGTGCATGTGGCCTCGTACCTTCAGTCAATACCAAAGCTTAACAGCAACAAACAAACACAAAATGTATGTATATATGTATGTGTTTAAATATATTCACACAAACACACATATATACATAAATTCTACTATTGAAGGAGGATTGGAGGTGGGAAAAGTGTGGTTGCATTCCCCCTGCTGTCTACAGAGAACCCCTGCTATAGATAAGTAACTTCGCTTTCTTCATCAACAACCAGGGGATATGCACAAACTTGCTGGTGAATCCAAAGCTGAGGGTCACATAGAAAAAGGAAAGGACAATTGCCGGTGCATGGGCGACCCGGCATAGATCAAGGGGAGATGGAATAACTGATTATGAGCAAAAAGGCTGCACAAAATTAATTGTCCAAAGGTAGCATCAGCAGAAGAGAAATAGTCCAGGCAGTAATGATTTTTGAACATATGGATTGTAGACCATGTAGCAGTGTTACATATGTCTTGCATGGGGACAGAGCGCAGGTTAGCTATTGTGGAGGCCTTAGCCCTGAGGACATGAGGATTGACTTTATCATTAATGAAGGGTCCCTCCGATAAGCAAAAGTAATGCAGTCAGATATACAAGTGGACAGGGTTCTCTTGGAGGCTGGAAGCCCAGGGTTATTTCGATTCAAGTCACAAAACGTTGAGAGGTTTTGAGACAGTCTTTTGTAACATGAAGATAGTACAATAAGACTCTTGGATAATCTACAGAGTGAAGTGTCACTTCCACATCAGATGAATAACGTTTCGGGAACAAAAACAGGCAGGACTATTAACTGATTTACATGGAAAGCCAATATCACTTTAGTCAAAAATTTAGGACGGGCATGGACGACTACTTTGGGTGGTAGGAAGTGTGTGTAAGAAGAATAGTTAATGATGTTATTGCAATTTAAAAAACCCCTATTTTCCAGGAGAGATGTTTTAGAGTAGCTTGGTACAATGGTTCAAATGGAGGTTTGACCAGTGTTGATAAGACAATGTTAAGGTCCCACACAGGTACGGGCTGTCGAAGCAAGGGACTCAGATGTGTTAGGCCACGCATTAATCTGGTTACCCAGGGGAGATGTGAAAATGGCCTGTTATCAATCATTCTATTTATAAATGATACCCTCAAATGTGATCAGAAAGTTTAACTAAATAGGATCTCTATTACTTTTCCGTTGATTATATGCTGGAATAAATCTTATTGAGTATGTACATTTAATTCTTCATAACTTATTTCATCATACTTTATCACAAAAATATATTTTTTTATTTGTTTTTTCTTTTTTTCTTTTTCCTTCTCAATCACTATAGAAAGGATAAAGTGCGGGTCTCAGACTAACATTGGCAGCGTTTATTTGCTATTCGCAAAAAAACAGCATGTCTTCACGCATCAACGACCCTTAGTGCACTTACCCTGGTATTAAACCAAAATAGCAGCATTTTCCAACACTTCCTATTAAATGCTTTCTGTTGTCATGTTCAGCTTTTATTTACGTTGCTTAAAACATAAACATAAAGATTGTGCTTATCTTTGAAATCTTGAAGTCATTTGATCGCCCCGACGCTACCAAAAGGGTACCGCAAAACTGCGTTTCGTATCACTTCTTCAGGGGGGATAGCTTACTTCAAAGCACGATCTACAATATAGCAAGAAGATAGTGTATTTTACAGCAATCAGTCTACAGTTATTAATGTTCTTACTCTATGAGGAAAAAACAGACTTCCTACGGTAACACTTCAAAATATTTCTACCTCAGGATGAAGCGCGAAAATTCATTGTATGTGGCTTCTCAAACTTCTCTTCCTTTCATCTGAAAGTTCATTCATCAACTGCCACAAAACGCCGCACATGCGGGTTACCCTTGCACCTTTGATTTAAATAGTGATGTCATATCCATTCACCCACGGCAATAATTAGCAATCTTCTTTAATTGATGATACTCTTCTCATCTACCTAATGTACAGGGGAATCTCTCATCAGTGATCTGTGTATAACTCTTATATCCGCCTCTTGGAAGTGAGGTGGTGATATCATTCAAAGGAACCTTTAAAATATCAATTCTTAGATGTTGTCTGTAAACATAGTATGTCAAAAACCGGCACTAGCATTATATACAAGCTCTCCATTCCATTGAATTATTAAGGCCCATTGTGCCTGTAGTGGCTAATCGAAAGATCCATTGTTGTTCTCGAACCAGTGGAGATTGTGCTCGCAATTTCCCATTTATTCCAATTAAAACCTGGTCTATGACGAAGCACCGCAGTTCTTCAAAACGATGATATTTGTTCATACAATGCAAAACCATCGGAGCTTCTAATGTTTTACATTTGAGTTTACTGCGATGTTCAGCCATTCTGATCTTCAATTGGCGCTCTGTCTTCCCTATATATAATAGGGAGCACGGACATCTGACAGCATAGACCACATGGTCAGAGAGGCAAGAAGTACTAAATTTAAAAATGTACCTTTTCCCATTATGTATAAAGCTAGTACATTCTTCTGTTATTGCACAAATGGCCAATTTGTTCATGCAAAATTTTGAACGCCAATGGCTCACAAATGCTCAATACCAACAACATGTGATACTATGGCGAAGATTCATAGATGACATTTTCATGTTGTGGGGAGGATCGATAGATGAATTACATCATTTTGTAGAATGGTTAAATTTGAGAGATTCTAATATACAATTTACATCTTCATTTCATACTCATGAGATAGCATTTCTAGATGTACTAGTTCAAAAGAGTTCATCAGGTTGGCAGACAACTATATATAAGAAGGCAACAGATAGAAATACGATTCTACATTATACTAGCCATCATCCTAAACAGTTGCGTGATGGTTTGCCAATATCACAGTTTATTAGATATAGGAGGAATTGTTCTTCTATGGCTGACTATAAAATACAAGCTAAGTCCCTAATAAAAAATTTTCAAGATAGAGGCTATCCTTCTACTGTCATAAAAAAAGCCTATAAAAGAGCATTACATTGTAATAGAGCGCTACTATTACAACCTAAATCCCCCATTACAATGAGGGAAGATGACACTATACATTTTATAACAAAATTTTCTCCATTGAGTGGAGCTATAAAAAAGATCTTGCGCAAACATCAAAATGTCCTCACCAGTGCCAGCGCTACACAACAAATCCATTAGATGTGTCTGGAAGAGAAATCCCAATTTAAAAGATAAACTATGCCCTAGTCGCTTAAGAACATCAGTAGATCTAGCTTCAACAGAACCAACGGGACACAAAGCTTGTGGCAGATGCACAATTTGTGCAATAACAGAAGAATGTACTAGCTTTATACATAATGGGAAAAGGTACATTTTTAAATTTAGTACTTCTTGCCTCTCTGACCATGTGGTCTATGCTGTCAGATGTCCGTGCTCCCTATTATATAGGGAAGACAGAGCGCCAATTGAAAATCAGAATGGCTGAACATCGCAGTAAACTCAAATGTAAAACATTAGAAGCTCCGATGGTTTTGCATTGTATGAACAAATATCATCGTTTTGAAGAACTGCGGTGCTTCGTCATAGACCAGGTTTTAATTGGAATAAATGGGAAATCGCGAGAACAATCTCTACTGGTTCGAGAACAACAATGGATCTTTCGATTAGCCACTACAGGCACAATGGGCCTTAATAATTCAATCGAATGGAGAGCTTGTATATAATGCTAGTGCCGGTTTTTGACATACTATGTTTACAGACAACATCTAAGAATTGATATTTTAAAGGTTCCTTTGAATGATATCACCACCTCACTTCCAAGAGGCGGATATAAGAGTTATACACAGATCACTGATGAGAGATTCCCCTGTACATTAGGTAGATGAGAAGAGTATCATCAATTAAAGAAGATTGCTAATTATTGCCGTGGGTGAATGGATATGACATCACTATTTAAATCAAAGGTGCAAGGGTAACCCGCATGTGCGGCGTTTTGTGGCAGTTGATGAATGAACTTTCAGATGAAAGGAAGAGAAGTTTGAGAAGCCACATACAATGAATTTTCGCGCTTCATCCTGAGGTAGAAATATTTTGAAGTGTTACCGTAGGAAGTCTGTTTTTTCCTCATAGAGTAAGAACATTAATAACTGTAGACTGATTGCTGTAAAATACACTATCTTCTTGCTATATTGTAGATCGTGCTTTGAAGTAAGCTATCCCCCCTGAAGAAGTGATACGAAACGCAGTTTTGCGGTACCCTTTTGGTAGCGTCGGGGCGATCAAATGACTTCAAGATTTCAAAGATAAGCACAATCTTTATGTTTATGTTTTAAGCAACTGGAGAAAAATAAAAGCTGAACATGACAACAGAAAGCATTTAATAGGAAGTGTTGGAAAATGCTGCTATTTTGGTTTAATACCAGGGTAAGTGCACTAAGGGTCGTTGATGCGTGAAGACATGCTGTTTTTTTGCGAATAGCAAATAAACGCTGCCAATGTTAGTCTGAGACCCGCACTTTATCCTTTCTATAGTGATTGAGAAGGAAAAAGAAAAAAAGAAAAAACAAATAAAAAAATATATTTTTGTGATAAAGTATGATGAAATAAGTTATGAAGAATTAAATGTACATACTCAATAAGATTTATTCCAGCATATAATCAACGGAAAAGTAATAGAGATCCTATTTAGTTAAACTTTCTGATCACATTTGAGGGTATCATTTATAAATAGAATTATTAGCCCTTTGAAGAACTAGACCCATAACTGTTATCAATCATGTCATGAAAAGCAGAAATAGCAACAAGGTGCATGCGGACAGAAGATGTTTTCTGATAGGGACATAAGGTATGACAGGACTTCAGTAAGATGGCAAGAAAAAGGCTGAAGTCTATGCTGTGAACACCAGTGGGAAAAACAAGCCCACTTAAAAACATAGGACTTCTTAGTAGAATCCTTTCTAGATGCTAGAATCACCTGAGAATGGTATCCAAAACCGGTAGTCTACAAGCTAAGTGGCTTTCCACATACATACTGATAGTGAAAGACTAGAGATTCAGGAGAAAGAGCAAGCCTTTCTGTCATGCCAGCAAAGCTGAATGAGATCCCAGCAATAGAGGAGTGTCTATTTGCAAGGAGAGGACTAACGGGAACCAGGTATTTCTGGGACATCTGGGGGCAATAAGTATTACTGTTGCCTGATCATGAAGTATCTTCTGTAGTACTCTGGTAATGAGTAAGAAAGGGGAAAAAACCAGCAGACATTGCTGCCAAGAGATTGCAAAAGCATCCCGATGAAACAGTCAAGGTGTTAGTCTGACAGAGCAGAAGTGGGAGCACTTGGCATTGTCCTCTGAAACAAAAAGATCTATCGCTGGAAAACCCCAAGTATGAAAAATGCTTTTCACAACAAGGGTGTTTAGAGACCACTCATGGGTTGTAACTGTCTGCTTAAAGAGTCTGTCAATCGGTTGCAGTCTCCCAGGAGGCAAGTGGCCTGCACAGAACAGTTGAGAGTCACTGTAAGAGAACATATGTGGAGACCTTCTCCTCAGAATGAGCTCCATCTACCTGTATCCTTTGTCACCTCCCACTCAACCAATCTCTAACACAAGCAGTAACTTTAGGGTCCATCCCTAGGGTGCTCAGTGTGTTTATAAGTCGCCTGTGCAGAATGGTGTCAAACACTTTACTGAAATATAAATACATCACATTTAGGACTCTCTCTTGGTCCAAATCCCTGGTCACCCAGTCAAAGAAATCAATCAGATTTGTCTGACAGAACACAGACTTCTGAAAATTGTTCAAGATGCCCCTCGCTTCTGTTCCTGTTTGTGGGTGTTTTCTGAGGACCTGTTACTGGTTCTTCATCTGTGAACACAGAACAGAAATATTTGTTAAGCAATTCCGCTTTATCCTCATCAGCTTCTACATATTCCTCCCCTTCACCCTTGAGTCTGACAATACCACTTTTGCCCTTCCTCTTCTCACTAACATATCTGAAAAAAGTCTTATCCCTCCATTTTATTGCATTGGCTATTTCCTCATCTTTTTGAATCTTTGCTTTTCTGACTACTTTGCTAGCTTCTCTAAGTTTTTCCAAATATAGATGCCTGCCTTCCTCTAGCTGTGATCTCTTGTATTTCATGAAAGCCTCCCTCTTTTTCTTCACCTTTTCAGCTACTTCTTTCGAAAGCCATAGCGATCTCCTTTTCCTTTTATTTACCATTTTAACAAAAAGGTTGGTTGCCCTTAAAATATCCTCTTTCAGTTTTGCCCACTGTTTTTCTACATCCCCCAGATGTTCCCATCCCGCTAACGACTTCCTGAGATATTGGCCCATCTTGCAAAGTTAGTTTCTCCTAAAGTCTAAGACCCTTGTTATTGAATGGATTTTATCAGCCCTAGTCCTAATACTGAACCACACCATCTGGTGATCACTGAATGCAAAATGATCTCCCACTATAACATCAGAAATACTTTTACCGTTGGTAAGCACCAAGTCCAGTATGGCTCCTTCACGTGTGGGATCTGTTACCAATTGTCTGAATACCTCTCCCTGTAGAGAATCCAGGATCTCTTTACTTCTAGATAATATTGCAGCAGGAATGTGCTAATCAACATCTGGCATATTGAAATCCCCTATCAGTAGCACTTCCCCTTTCCTAGCAATGCTGCGTATGTCTTCAATTAACTCTCTGTCCACCTCTTCCCCTTGTGAGGGATGTCTATATATCACCACAATGCAAATAGATTTCTCTTTCCCGCTTTCTAGTTTATCGCACAATGCCTCCTCTCTCCCTTTTAAGTTCTGTAATTCCAAAGCTTTAATATTATTTTTACATTTAGTGCCACTCCTCCTCCCATTCTTCCTACCCTGTCTTTTCTGAATAAAGTATAGCCTGGTATAGTTATATCCCAGTCATGGTTTTCTGTGAACCATTTTTTTGTAACTGTCACTGAATCCAAGTCGGCCCACTCCCACCAAAGCTTTAACATCAGGGATCTTATTTCCCATGCTACGGGCATTTATACACAATGCTTTCCATATATTGCCCCTTTTACCCATTTCCATAAAGGTATTTAATGTTTCACTTACCTGGGGACTTTCTTAATCCATCCCCAATAAATCTAGTTTAAAGCCCTCTTCAGTAGATTAGCCAGTCTACTACTGAAGACGCGTTGACCTTTCTTACATAGAAACATAGAAATATGATGACAGAAAAAGACCACATGGCCTATCTAGTCTGTCCTTCCATATCAAAAACTACAACAGTCCCGTTTTTACCTCTAGAGATCCTTTGTGTTTGTCCCATGCTTTTTTGAATTCAGTTACTGTCCTCATCTCTACCACCTCCACTGGGAGACTATTCCGCGGATCCACTACTCTTTCCGTAAAGAAATATTTCCGCATATCACTCCTGAATCTATCTCCCTTCACCCTCATCCCATGTCCCCTCGTAGCAGAACTTGCTTTCAATTGAAAGAGGCTCTCTCCCTGAACATTTATGCCACGGAGGTATTTAAACATCTCAATCATATCACCTCTCTCCCGCCTTTACTCTAAGGTGTACATATTAAGATCCAAAGTCTGTTCTCATATACTTTATAATGAAGACCACTAATCATTTTAGTAGCCACCCTCTGCACCGACTCCATCCTGTTCACATCCTTTTGAAGGTGCGGTCTCCAGAATTGCACACTATACTCCAAATGAGGTCGCACCAAAGACTTATACAGAGGCATTATCACCTCCTTTTTTCTGCTAGCCATTCCTCTCTGTATGCACCCAAGCATCCTTTTAGCTTTTGCCGTCACCTTTTCTACCTGTTTAGCTATTTTAAGATCATCAGATAAAACCACGCCTAGGTCCCGCTCTTCTTTAGTGCAGAAAAGTACTTCACCCCCTATACTATATTGCTCCCTTGGATTGCTGCAGCCAAAATGCATGACCTTACATTTTTTAACATTAAATCCCAGCTGCCAAATTCTAGACAATTCTTCAACCTTAGCTAGATCCCTCCACATGTTATCTACACCTTCCTGGGTGTCTACTCTATTGCAGATTTTGGTATCATCTGCAAAGAGGCAAACCTTACCCGACAGTCCTTCCGCTATATCACTAACAAAGATGTTAAAAAGAATCAGACCAAGGACAGATCCCTGGGGCACACCACTGGTAACATCCTTCTCCTCACAGTGAGCTCCATTTACTTGTACTCTTTGTCGCCTCCCACCCGACCAATTCCTAACCCAAGCAGTAACTTTAGGGTCCTTCCCTAGGGTGCTCAGTTTGTTTATAAGTTGCCTGTGAGGAACAGTGTCAAAGGCTTTACTGAAATCTAAATACACCACATCTAGGGCTCTCCCTCGGTCCAACTCCCTGGTCACCCAGTCAAAGAAATCAATCAGATTTGTCTGACAAGACCTGGCTCTGGTGAATCCATGCTGCCTCGGATCCTGTAATCCGCTGGACTCCAGAAACCTCACTATTTTCTCTTTCAGCAGCGTTTCCAATAATTTACTCACCACTGAAGTTAAACTAACTGGCTTGTAGTTTTCAACCACATCCTTACTTCCGCTTTTGTGTAAAGGCACCACATGAGCCTCTCTCAAGTCCTTTGGCACCACTCCCGACTCCAACGAGGCATTGAAAAGGTCAGTCAGTGGAGCTGCTAGAACGTCCCCAAGTTCCTTCAGTATTCTAGGGTGTATCCCATCCGGTCCCATCGCTTTGTCTACTTCAAGTTGACCTAGTTTCTAATGAACACAGTCTTCTGAAAAATGTTCAAGATGTCCCTCGCTTCTGTTCCTATTTGTGGGTGTTTTCTGAGGTCCTGCTCCTGGTTCTTCATCTGTGAACACAGAACAAAAATATTTGTTAAGCAATTCCGCTTTATCCTTATCAGCTTCTACATATCCTCCCCTGCACCCTTGAGTCTGACAATACCACTTTTGCCCTTCCTCTTCTCACTAATATATCTGAAAAATGTCTTATCAACCCCATTTTATTGTATTGGCTATTTCCTCCTCCTTTTGAATCTTTACCTTCTTGACTACTTTGCTAGCTTCTCTAAGTTTTTCGAAATACAGATGCCTGTCTTTCTCTCTCTGTGATCTCTTGTATTTCATGAAGGCCTCCCTCTTTTTCTTCACTTTTTCAGCTACTTCTTTCGAAAACCATAGCGTCTCCTTTTCCTTTTATTTAACATTTTAACAAAAAGGTTGGTTGCCCTTAAAATATCCCCTTTCAGTTTTGCCCACTGTTTTTCTACATCCCCCAGCTGTTCCCATCCCACTAACGACTCCCTGAGGTATTGGCCCATCTTGGCAAAGTTAGTCTTCCTAAAGTCTAAGATCCTCACCTTTGAATGGATTCTAACAGCCCTAGTCCTAATACTGAACCACACCATCTGGTGATCACTGGATGCAAAATGATCTCCCACTACAACATCAGAAACACTTTCACCATTGGTAAGCACCAAGTCCAGTATGGCCCCTTCACGTGTGGGGTCTGTTACCAATTGCCTGAATAGTTCTCCCTGTAGAGAATCCAGGATCTCCTTACTTCTAGATGATACTGCAGCAGGAATGTGCCAATCAACATCTCGCATATTGAAATCTGCTTTTATCAGTAGCACTTCCCCTTTCCTAGCAATGCTGCGTATGCCTTCAATTAACTCTCTGTCCACCTCTTCCTCTTGTGAGGGAGGTCTGTATATCACACCAATGCAAATAGATTTCTCTTTAACTCTTTCTAGTTTAACCCACAATGCCTCCTCTCTCCCTTTTAAGCTCTGTAATTCCAAAGCTTTAATAGTAGGTTTTACATATAGTGCCACTCCTCCTCCCCTTCTTCCTACCCTGTCCTTTCTGAATAAAGTATAGCCAGGTATAGTTACATCCCAATCATGGTTTTCTGTGAACCATGTTTCTGTAACTGCCACTAAATCCAAGTCAGCCACTCCCACCAAAGCTTCAACATCAGGGATCTTATTTCCCATGCTACGGGCATTTATACATACTGCTCTCCATATGTTACCCTTGTTACCCATTTCCATAAAGGTATTTAATGTATCATCTACCTGGGGGCTTTCACCTACCTGGGGGCTTTCTTCACCCATCCCCAACAAATCTAGTTTAAAGCCCTCCTCAGTAGATTAGCCAGTCTACTACCGAAGACGCGTTGACCTTTCTTGGACAGATGGATGCCATCTCTGCTCTGCAACCCTTGGAACAGCATCCCATGATCTAGGAAACCAAAACGCTCTCGATGACACCATCCACGCAGCCATGCATTCATCTCCAGGATACGAGCCTCTCTGCCTTGGCCTTTACCCTCAACAGGGAGGATTGAAGAGAACACCACCTGTGCACCCTAACTACTTCACCCTCTGTCCCAGAGCCATGAAGTCACTTTTGATACGTTCTGAGGTATACCTGGTAGTATCATTTGTTCCAACATGGATTAGCAACATTGGGTAATAGTCAGTGGGTTTGATGAATCTCGGCAAACTCTCCGTAACATCTTTGATTTTGGCACCAGGCAGACAGCATACCTCTCTGGACATCAAGTCTGGTCGGCAGATGGATGCCTCAGTACCCCTCAGAAGAGAGTCTCCAACCACCACTACCCTTCATTTCCTTCTGGTCACTGATTCTTGGACAGATGGACGCCATCTCTGCTCTGCAACCCTTGGAACAGCCTCCCATGGTCCAGGAAACCAAAACGCTCTCGATGACACCATCCACGCAGCCATGCATTCATCTCCAGGATGTGAGCCTCTCTGATTTGGCCTTTACCCTCAATAGGGAGGATTGAAGAGAACACCACCTGTGCACCTATCTGCTTCACCCTCTGTCCCAGAGCCAAGTAGTCACCTTTGATATGCTCAGAGGAAAACATGGCAGTATCATTTGCTCCGACATGGATTAGCAACATTGGGTAATAGTCAGTGGGCTTGATGAGTCTCGGCAAACTCTCCGTAACATCTTGGATTTTGGCAGCAGACAGGCAGCATATCTCTCTGGACATCAAGTCTGGTCGGCAGATGGACGCCTCAGTACCCCTCAGAAGAGAGTCACCAACCACCACTACCCTTCGCTTCCTTGTGGTCACGGATTCTGCAACTTTGGGGTAATTGAGCTCTGGTTCTTCCCTTTCCAGGGATGCTTTCACCTCCTCCACTTCCAGGGCTGCATAATGGTTCTTCAATTCAAGGGCTGGAGAAGTTGGATTGGCGATTCTGCAGGCCCAGTTGACTTGTGTCCAACCTTCATCGTTCTGTAGGCACCCATCTTCTCCTCTGCTGGAGAGCTTGGTTGCTGCAAGAAGCATCTTATCAATGTACTTCTTACAGTCTTGAATGCTCCTCAGCCTCGCCACCTCCTCTCCGAGTTCCTCCACTTGTTTCTTGAGAGCTTCAGCATGCAGGCACCCTGCACATGGAACCGGTCCTTCAACTGAAATTGGGACCTCTCTCTGGACAGAGGCAGAAGCTGTAATGGGAGCAACAGCTTTAGCAATATGATTTTTCCCAGCCATTGTTCTGTTCGTGGAGCTTAGGTATCTGTTAAAGCAAAAGAGAGAAATCTACCAAAGTACCTGCCGGTTTCCCAGCTGTCCTTTCAGAGAAAAAACAGTTAAATCTCTTTAATTATATTCAAAATGTGCTGTTCCAAGTCCCTGTGTTTTGTTCATTGGGAAGGTGCTCTATAAAGCAAGACTGCTCACTAGGGGTGGGTGGGAGTTGGGGGGGGTAGGGAGGGGGTAGGGAAGGAACTAACTCCTGATTGTCAGTAGCTCCCAAGAGCTGAAAAAGTTACTAAAGCATAGTTTTAAACCTACCCCACTAAAGTAAATATTTCTCCTTTTAAACTAAAGCAACAAAAAGAATGTAACTTTGTTTTAAAAATGTACCAAAACCCTTTAAGAGCTCCCAGTCAGAGAGCTAGCAATTTAAGAAACCACAAATTCTTACCTTTGCTTGAAATGTATAGCCCTGTTAGGAATGCCTCAACAGTGCAGGGCTCTGAAGCCTTTTATGCAGGCCTCAGCTGCTCTCAGTT
Organism: Ichthyophis bannanicus; assembly: GCA_033557465.1. Lineage (NCBI taxonomy): Eukaryota > Metazoa > Chordata > Amphibia > Gymnophiona > Ichthyophiidae > Ichthyophis > Ichthyophis bannanicus. Next base: position 40,631,430 of record CM066046.1, read on the forward strand.
CTTTCACAGGCTATTCAGGCCTTTCTTTGAAATGTATAGCCCCTGTTAGAAATGCACCTTGGACTCCATGTGTCCCAGCAGATGTAGCATGTGTCAGACAAATGCCAAATCGCAGTGCTGGGTGCCTTCTGCGAGCGCCTGGAGGTGCAGGACTCTGTTACTTGGAAGAAACGACTTGGCCTGGACTGTGTACAGCTGTGCACCTATAAACTCCAGGTTTTGAGTTGGCTGGAGATGAATGTTTGGGTAGTTGACTACAAACCCCAAGTGCTCCAAGACAAGGATTGTGAAGCCCGTTGCCTACTGCACTTCAACAGCAGTGCTGCCCTTTACCAATCAGTCATCCAGACAGGGGAGGATGAAGACCCTCTGGAGCCTGAGGTGGGCCGTGATACCACCAAGCACTTGGTGAATACCCGTGGGGCAGCAGTCAGCCCAAAGGAGAGCATTCTGTATAAGTAATGACTTCAGCTCACCATTAAGTGAAGGTACTGCCTGTGGAGGGGGTGGATAAGAATGTGTGTATACTGTGATAAGGAAGCTTATCATAGCTCAGGAAGGAGCTATAGGAAAGGTGAAGTGACTCTGAACAAGCAACCTGTCAGTTCTGGTAGAAATAAGAAAACAGAATTTTGCCATAAAAGACTACCAGTCCCAGAATGCACCAGGTTTCCAACAGCCATTACAGGAGCTGAAGTGGGGAAACGTGTGTTCAATCAGGAGGGCTATGAGGTAATCCCTAAGCACTCATCTCAAAGGGCAGGGCCTGATTCAGCACAGCTGCGCTGTGTTAGGGAGGAGCACTCATCTAGGCAGTATAAGAGTAGAGTTTATTCTACAGATGATCATCTTCATGATCACCTTGGATATCCAGAGAAGGATCATCAGTTTCATCTGAAGGATCATCAGAAGCAGAAGCCAAACCGGACGGACAGAGAGGGAAAGAGAGCCTTTGGAAGAAGGAAGAGAAAAGCCTTTGAGAGGTCTAGAAGAGTCCAAAGCAGTACGTATACTGGGAGGTATTCCAAGGGCCAGCATACACCATTGGACTGGGGAAAGCCAGAGGAATGGTGCTGCAGAGCTAGGAATCACCAGAGGCTACCTCTGAGGGAGACGGCTGCACGTGGAAGGGACCTTAAGACCTGTGCCAGAAGGTATGTGAAGAGAGATCCAGTATCCAGGGATCTGGATTGGAAGGCTGGACATAAGAACTGGACTACATACTGGCCAGGCTATATAGAGAGGAACTCTAGCAGCAATGGAAGCTCAGGTATGAACACTGATCTATGCCCTAGCTATAACCTTGAAAGACAGCAGGGAAACAAGTATTCTCCTGAAAATGCTCCATTGAGAGATTCATCTGTGCCAATCCATGATATTGAACCCATGCTTGTTGAACAAGGGGGAATAATAGCAGATGAGGATCCTGTTTATATGGACTGCTCTCTATCTAAACTCCGTTGGTAACTTTCTGTTATAAAGTACAACAACCATCACAAAGAAATACAAATTTGTTCTTTAATCTACTCAGAAAAGCTCCTGAAGCAGGATTTGACCCACACAGTGGAAGGCAAGCCAGCTAAGGGGTTTCAGCTGGTGACTGCTAGCAATTAAGCCTTACCTAATTGCTTGTGAGCTAGGAGAGAATCATTTCTGAATTTATGTGGGAAGTAATCAGAAGTTAACCTGAAAAGAACCGTTTGTTTCTTGCTTTGTAGCTTTTCATTTGTTGTTTTCCTGATTTTGACTTTGTTTTTCCAAGTTAACACTGAAAGCAAGTAACCTAATTTATGTGCTACCAAGCATATCTGTGTTGGGAGAAATAACCCCATAAATAAATATCTTATTGGCTTTACCCAAGAGCACAACTAAATTATTGTCAGCAGCTGTGTCTGGTGTGAATGAACTACATTGCCCACAATACCTTGCAAATCATATAGATATATGCACTTGACAAGACTGTGAAGATTCTCACCCAGGCAGCCGTCTGACAATACACATCCTTTAAGTCCAAGGAGCATAGCCAGTCTCCCTGCTGGAGGTATGGCAGCAATGTTGCAAGAGAGAGCATCTTGAACTTCTCCCTCACCAGGAACCTGTTGAGGTCCCACAGGTCTAGGATGGGACAAAACCCTCCTGTCCTTTAGGGGACCAGGAAATAGCGGGAGTAGAACCTCCTGCCCCTGAGGTGGGCCGGGACGGGTTCCACTGCCTTGCTTGCTAGAAAGGCCTGCGAGTTTCTGCTGGAGCAGTGCTCAGTGAAGAGGATTCCTGGGGGGGCTCTCCTGGGAAGAATGGTGGGGGCACCTGTAGGAGGTGGAGGAGGTAACCCTCCCTGACCACCTGGAGGCCCCACACGGTGGTGGTGATGGCCGGCAACCTGTGGGCATACTGCACCAGATGACCCCCCGTGCGCTGCAGGGCTGTGCCTCATGAGGGAAGAGAGGCTATGTCCAAGGAGACAAAACCCCCCACCAGGTTGTACCAGGGGCATGGCCTGGGGCTTATGCGGAACATGCCCCTGTCCCTTGGTCTGTTGGCTCTGTTGGGGAGCTGGGAAGAACTTTCTACCTGAAGCCTTCTTTCGGGAAGAGTCAGCGGTCTTCTTGGAGCGCCTGGTCCTTGTCAGGTACTCGGACTCCAACTTGGCGGTCTTGTGTGTCATGGGCTTGCCAAAGAGGTTTTCTCCCTGGCATGGGACATTGACCAGCTTGTTCTGCACCCACTGCTCCAGGTTGGACGACTGTAACTAGGCATGGCGTCGAGCAGTATGACAGTAGCAGCCATTCTAGCCGCTGACTCACAGCCATCATAAGCTGCCCAAGTAATAAACTTGGAGCATTCTCTGACTGCCGAGGACAGAATCCGGAATTGCTGGAGGGATTCCTCCGAGAGCCCAGCCAAGAACCTGGCGAGTTCCTATATGCTCGTAGGCCTGGATCCGGCTGACAAGCATTGAGCCCTGGAGGCACTTCCTGCCTATAGCATCCATTGCATGGGCCTCCCTACCCTGGAGCACAGAGAAGTGTGTCTTCTGACTCTTGAGTTGATGCATGGCCGACTCCACTACCATGCAGTTAAGATGCAGTTGGGCTCCGGCAGACCTGGTACACTGCGTCCAGCCTTCACCATATTTCTCACAAAGTCAAGGAAGGCTATGTCCTCAAGAGGTTATGGTGCCACATCTCCGGGGGAGGCAGGTCCGCGGCTACATCCTGGTGGTGGCGGGTGTTTGGGAGAACAAGGACGAGGAGTCCCCGATCTGACTCGGAGGCGATGGAGTCGTCGAGGGTTCCCCGGGTTACATCTCAGCAGCAAAGGCTCCGGTCCCCCAGCTGCCTGCCGCTTGGAGCCGAGGGCACTGAGCGGGGAAGATTGTGGCCCCAAGGAATGGGACCAGGAATGTGACTGATGCTGAGGAATCTCTCAGGGCTGGTGCCACTCAAGGATCAGCTTGACCTCCGGGGAGTCGCTCGACATAGAAGACCCTGTGGTTGGAAGTAATGACCCGGAGGAACCGAGCATCAGAGCCTGTTGCTGGGCCAAGAAGGCAAACAAACTGTGCTCCAGGGCCCCCATCCTGGCCTTGAGACCAGATGGCTCCGTAGCCTTTGGTGTGGGCACCAAGGACTTTGGGCCTGGCGCCAGCTCCATCGAAGGCGGAGTCCTCGACGAGGATGGTCTTGAGGATCCTAGGCCAATCCCTCAATGTCGGTTAACTTGGAAGGCCTATCCTGGCCATTGCCCTCAGTCTCACATTGAGGGCTACATGTCCTGGGCCCATGGGATCTCCCCAATTTCCATGACTCATCACCCGACACGGTCTTCAAGGGTTTCCAGCCCTTCTGTTTGTCCTCGTCAGTGGAGCTCCAGCTGGAGGCTCTGTGGCTGCTCGGTCCCCGTTAGGATCCAAGGTCCAGAGATGGTCTTGAAGCGAGGTCTCACAAATGACTCTGGGGCCGTCAACTTTATGGAAGATGGACTTACACTGCTGCTGATGGCTCTTCAGGGCCTTGGGAGTCATCTGCTTACAGGGATCATGATCCGGCCCAAGGCATGAAAGGCAGCAGTTGTGCAGGTTCGTGTGCGACATGTTGTGTGCAGGAGTCACATGGCTTGAAGTCACTGACCGAGGACATGGTAGGGAAGATGGCCCTCCCAAGGTCAAACTCAGCTGGCCCGGCCAGGAATTGGCATGAACCTGCGCCAAAGAAAAATCAGAAAAAAGAAAGAAAAGAACCTGAGAAAACACGACACCAAGGCAAACAGACTTGGGGGCAAGAAGGGACCCGTATGTGACCAGAGAAAAGCAAATATGAAGACAAAAACTATAAACTTTTTCCAAGGGGAACAGATACACGTCCGATGTGTTCTGTGGAAAAAAAGGAGAATGAGGCAAGATAGCACTCTTAGGCGGGAAGGGGACCACACATGCATGGTGTATTTCCCAACGGCTTTCTTTGAAAGTTAGGGAAAGATTACTGCGCAGGCTCTTTCTGCCCCAAAGTCACTCATATGTGAGGGCTAACTTCCTGCTTGTTCCCGGAGAAAAAGCAGCTAGCCTCCACCGCTGAACTCTAAACCCAGATATTCAATGCTGGTGCTAGATCAGGCCACCTGCATTTAATATCTAGGTCAGCTGGATGGCGGCAAAGCTATCAGGCAGCGGTGATATTTAACCACTGTCTGGTTAGCTTCAGTGACTAAAGTTAGGAGAGTCTTTCAAGGTGCCGAACGTTCACCATTGAAGGCTAACTGGCTAGTGGCTGAATATCGCCACTAGTCGTTTATCCCCGGATGGCACCTCCGATCCACCCCCAGAATGCCCCGACACTAGCCTTCTAGCATCAGGGAATTCAGTGGCGGCTCTTGGAGATATTCAGATGTACTAAGTGTTAGTGCTGCTGAATATCCCACTCGCAGCAATTAACTTGATCAGCAGGTTTGATAACCGATTTAATTGCTTTGAAAATGCCCTCAAATTACTGAGCATATAGATGGTCAAGGTTTAATGGGACAAAGCTAAAATGGATTTAGCCAAGGGAAGTCTTGCCCGCTCAATATGCAACATTTTTTGAAGATGTATATAAACAAGTAGATAAAGGAGAGTCAGTTGATATGATATATCCAGATTTCAAAAAGCCTTTAACAAGGTTCCTTATGACAGACTCTTGAGTAAAATTAAAAAGTCAAAGGATGGGAGACAGTATCTTATTGTGGATTGGGAAGTGGTTTAAAGACAGAAAACAGAGTAGAGCTGAATGGTCAATTTCCTCAGTGGAGAGAACTGAATTGTGGAGTGCCCCAGAGATCTGTACTGGGCACACTGCTTTTTAACATACAGTATTTATAAATTACATAGAAATAGAAATGGAAAAAATAAGTGAGGTAATCAAATTAGCAGATGACACAAAATGATTCAAAGTTGTTTAATTGCAAGAGAACTTGGAGAAACTGGGAGACTGGACACCCAAATGCAGTTGAAATTTAATGTGGACGCGTACAAAGTTATGCATTCAGTGAAGGTTTCATATTAGGCGTCATCAGCCACAAAAAGAGTCTAGGCGTCATTTTGAATAACACTTTCAGGCCGATGCAGAAAGCTAGTGCGGGCTTTACGAGCCCATAACACCATGTTTAAGCACAGTTTTACAATCCTTTCCATGCAGGAAATAGACGTTAATGCTGGCGGAAAAACTAGCGCCCAATTAATGCCACGCGTATTTAAATGAATACTAATTATTTAAATGTATTTTAATCTGCTGGGCTGGTATGCAAATCATGGCTATGCCTGATGCAAAGACAGGCGTAGATGATTTCGCAACCAGCCATAGTGCCAAAAGTTTTACTGTAGGGTCTGAGTAGAAGTAAACCTCTAACGCTGTCCCCGACAGTATTTTGATGGCACCGGGTGCTTTCCCCGATGCCTAGATCATCTTCTCCCCATATGATTAGACAATGGGCAAAGCCCCCGATGCCATCAAAACACTATCGGGGCCGTGCCGACAAAAAAGAATCCCTGGCGCACCATCCCCTCTGATAGTCTTCTGTAGCTCTGGAAACCAGCTAACTGGAGAAAATATTTTTTTCACTCAACAAGCTCTGGAATTTGTTGCCAGCTCTGAAATTTGTTGCCAGAGGATGTAGTAAAGGCTGTTAGTGTAGCTTCCTTTATAAAAGATTTGGACAAATTCCTAAAGGAAAAGTCCATAACTCAAAGGGAAATCTGTCTCTCTTTTGGGATCTTGTCAGATTCTTGTGACCTGGACTGGTCACTACTGGAAACAGGATACTATACTTCATGGAGGATTTATATGATTCAGTGTGGCTGTTCTTATTTATTTAACAGGAGATTTTTTTTTTTTTAAATACCGCTTTATCATTTCAGTCAAAGCGGTTTACATTGTAACTTAAACTTGCTAATGCACATTAAACAGGGACATTGACTTGAAATTTTCTGAGGCAACGGAGGGTTAAATGACTTGCCGAAGGCCACAGAAGCGAGCGGAGAGCACTAGTGGACATCTCAGGGCAGGTACTGGCCCTCTCTGCTGCCTACACGTGGCTCTTAGATCCGCCCCCTAAGCCCTTGTCACAACTGTGTGCCTCCCAGCAAGAAGTTAAAAACAAACACACTTCAGGCATGCCCGCACCTAAGGGACTTACCAAAGGGCCCTTAGGCGTGGCCTTTGGCATGAACTTAATGTCTTTGAAGCCAGACCTACTATACTCTCATCTCCCAAATATAAAATCTCCTCACAACAGTAAGGATCTAGCTATCAAGCATTATCTGACATTGTCGGCACACATTATTCGAACAACACACAATGGAATTAAAACAATACCTAATTATCTGCTGCATGTTAGCTATCATACTCCTTGCATCACAAGTTTGGACGTTCTCATCACACTCGCAACAGATACCAATCATACACAATCAAAATCGTAATAGAGCAATGGCAACACAATATAAAGTAAACAACAGAAATGCATATAACACTGATAGAATAATTCATTTTATCGCTAGAAACTCACCAACATACCCCAAGCATATGAAACTTCAAACCCAGCTGAACTAAAATGTAGTTTAATCAATGCTCGATCAGTACAAAACAAGATTCTAATTATAACAGACTACATAAAGATCAGCAAAACAGACATTATGTTCATCACCGAATCCTGGATATCAAATACTGATACAGTCCTACTCAACCAACTTAAATTACCAAGCTATAACAACTTTCATCGTCCAAGAGAAAACAAACGCGGAGGAGGAGTTCTAAAAATAACAAAAGATGAGCTAAAACCTTCATTCACATCATCTGAAAGTAATGAAGGTCTTGACATCCTAAAGGTAGAAAACAAGCAATTCATGTTTTGTCTTCTATATAGATCACCCACATCTGATGCTAATGACCACACAACAATTTTAGATTTGACATGTGCTGATAAATCAATTAACAAATGGATAATCATACTGGGGGATTTCAACTTTGCCTCAACACTCCCTGGTCATGTCCAATCATTCCTTAATGCAATGGACGCTACTGGGTTTCATCGAATAGTCAGAAAACTCACGCATAGTAAGGGAAATATGCTAGACCTTATATTCATACCTAATGACCATGACTTCACGAACAATTCATTACACCCTACAATTCTAATACATCCTTTACCATGATCTGATCATTATCTAATTAAATTCACTATTACATATTACCCATCTAAGAAGCAGATAAACAATTTATCTTCACTATGCTGATTCAAACAATTCAACAAAGATGAATTTCTAAATGACACTTTATCATATCTTAACCCAGACTTAACAAACATAGATAACACAGGTACACTGCCAAAAAACTGCCTCCAGTTTTGCAACTGATTCCTATAGATTTTGGGGTGCTGAATCCAGGAAAAATAGCCAAAATGTTCCATCACGTCACGTTTTCTTGCAAAATTAGATTTCTTACCCATATAAGGAATGTTCACATAATTTCTTTTTAGCCGACTGCAGTTTATTTTCTTGGCCCAAAATAGAGGTTGTAATGGTTAACTAACTAGAAACACTCCCTCATGATATTTTAGAGTGTTTTGTATTCATTTTATACATTAACAGGACAATTGGGAGGGGGGGGGGCTAAATCCAGTACTCGCGCTGGCGCATGTTCTTTCCTGTTCGCCTCGCCTCTTTCGCTCGCTCGCTCAAACACGGTGGTTGCGACATGAACGTTCCTGTCAAATTTCAGTTTCTTGCAAGTTCATTATTACCTTTTGTTTGCTCAGTCGTAATCCAGCTTTATTCCGAAGTGGTTCACTACAGTTGTAGTTTGCAGTGCTGTGTATTTGTGATGGCTCACAGAGCCAGAGGTTGCGTCAACTCTCCGGACAGTTTTTGTTTTATTTGTGGGGAATATACCGTGAAAAAGCGGCAGAGGAACATTTCTGCATTTATTAAAAAAGTATATTTCGCCTATTTCGGTTTGAAGTTAGGCGATCAAGACAAACCGTGGGCTCCTCACAAAGTGTGCAAGACATGTGAGGAAGATCTACGCTTATGGATGAAAGGTAAAAAACAAGCATTTCGTTTCGGAATACCTATGATGTGGCGTGAACAAAGAGACCACAGCAGTGACTGCTATTTTTGCTCTTGCATTGTGAAGGTATACAACTTAAAAAATAAGAACGTAATAAGTTACCCCAACCTTCCCTCAGCAATTAGGCCTATGCCTCATAGCAACGAAGTACCTGTGCCTGAACCACCAAAATCTTTGGATCATATTTCTGTGGACGGTTCTGATCATGATGAGACTCATCAGATAGCTTTTCCCGATGAGTCCAGTACTTCAGAGTTTGAAACTGAACCAGATCCGAAACCTGAACTTTTCTCTCAAGCTGAATTGAATGATTTAGTCCAGGATTTAGGACTCCCAAAAGATGCTGCCCAACTGCTAGGTTCTCGGCTTAAACAGAAAAATCTATTGTCACCAGGAACAACTTTTTATTGGTACCGCAACCGCGAGACACAATTTTTGAAGTATTTCAGCAAAGAGGAAGATTTGGTATTTTGCAACGATATATACGGAGTGATGGAAAAGTTTAAACTCAAGTATGATCCTGCTGAATGGCGGCTGTTCATTGATTCGTCAAAAGACAGCATAAAAGGTGTTCTTCTTCATAATGGCAACACATTCGCTTCAGTTCCTATTGCTCACTCTGTTATTCTCCAAGAAAAATACGAGAATTTGGCCCTGATTCTTCAGAAGATTCGTTATGATGAGCATAAGTGGATGATTTGTGGAGACTTTAAAATTCTATCCATGCTATTAGGGCAGCAATCCAGTTTCACCAAATATCCCTGCTTCCTTTGCTTGTGGGATAGCCGGGCCCGCGACCTACACTGGGGGAAAAAAGACTGGCCAATTCGGGAGTATTTGAGACCCGGTGAGAAAAATGTTCTTCATGAGAGCTTGGTACCTCGTGATAAAATTCTATTACCACCTCTCCACATTAAGTTGGGTCTCATTAAGCAATTCATCAAGTCCCTTCCAAAAGATGGCGAGTGCTTTCGGTACCTTTACTCAAAGTTCCCCCGACTTTCTGAAGCAAAGCTAAAGGAAGGAGTGTTTGTTGGCCCTGATATAAGGAAACTCATTTCAGATGGAGCATTCGCTGAAACGATGTCTGAGAAGGAAAAAGAAGCCTGGGATTCCTTCAAGGATGTTGTTCTCAAATTCTTGGGGAACAGGCGGGATGAGAACTATAAGGATATTGTTGCCAGGATGCTCAATGCCTTCAAAGAACAAGGCTGTAACATGAGCCTGAAAGTCCATTTCTTGCACTCCCATGTGAACTACTTTCCCGAAAACTTGGGGGCGTACAGTGAAGACCAAGGTGAAAGGTTTCACCAGGACATCAAGGACGCAGAGAGAAGGTACCAAGGAAGATGGAACACCACTATGATGGCTGATTTCTGCTGGTTGCTGCTGCGGGAAACCCCAGATGAAAAATACGCCAAGCAGCGCACCAAGAGAAGCATTCGGGGGAAGAAGAAACGGGCCCACCAGGAGATTGATTGACCCAAGAATGACTTTAAAATCTAAACTGTGTTGACAAATATCGTGTTTTTACTAAACTTTGAAATAAAAATTTGCTAGTTATTACCACAGTGTCGGATCTCATTTATTAGAATTTTATTTTCACACCATCGGGTGTTTGTCTTCATGTATTGCAATGGTGCGGTTTGCGTTTTCTATTCTTACATACATACCTGTACAACATTTTTTGCACATTTCTTTGCTTTGCTTTGTGTCTAACCTCGCTCTTATATGCTCAATGTTTGTGCACATGTATGTGGCTGTTTTTAGTGCAGACAATTTTGCTACCATCACAGTGTGTTTTGTTGACATTATTCTTATGTGCTGCCTTGTTACAATTTTCTTTATTCTTATTTGAATAACTACTAAACAATTAGTATAAAGAATTCATCCAAGAAACTTTTATCTCGATCGCACTCAATCTGAAACATTCACCTCAAACTGATAACCCAATGTAGCAAAAAATCTGTACGTGACGGAGCAAATTGGTTACCAGATTTGGATTCAGCGCACCAAAAAACGTAAAAATCAATCGAAACATTAGAGGCAGTTTAAAAAAAAATTTTTTTAGTGTACCTGTGTAATATACTAGATAATTGGAATATAGTTATAACCAGAGCTGCAGCAGTACCTTGAACGACACCCCACAAGATGAAGAAGTGATCTGAAATCTGGCATACATCTAAGATACATAAGAAGACTTTTACGTAGACTAGAGCGCAAGTGAAGAATCACAAAATTTCCCCAAGACCATCAACACTACATGGCTACTCTACAAACGTATCGTGAAAAAACCCCCAACAAAAATAAGAGAGTTTACCATACAAAAATTAGTATGAAATCTTTAAATCGTCCAAGAGAACTCTTTGTAATTGCAAAATCTTTAGTTCGGGCTCCCAATAAAGATGATAATTCTATCACTATTAGCCCTCAGGTATTAGCTGACCATTACAAGAATAAACAATACACCAGTACCAATCTCCAAAATGCTAGCTCCAGTCTGCAATAACAAACCTCACGTATGGCAATTGTTCACACTAATCAATATAGAACACCTGGAACAAATTATTACCAATAGCAATACTACAACTTCTTCACTTGATCCATGCCCTGGTTATCTGGGTTAAATTAAAAAGATCAGAAATAGCACCTACCATATTTAAAATATCTAGCCTATCATTGAGCCAATTTCCCTTGTCCCCGAAGGGCTCACAATATTTTTTGTACCTGAGGCAATGGAGAGTTAAGTGGCTTGCCCAAGGCCACAAGGAGTGGCTGTGGGACTAGAAACACCAGTCTCTCCCGCACAAGGTTGCTGTCCTCCAGCAGGATTTGAACCCCTGTCTCTCTGGCCTGAGGCAACTTGCCCCGCCCACTAAGCCAAAACAAGCCTTTATGCTAATATTCTTAGATATCGCGTCAGCATTTGACGCCATCTGTCACAACATACTCATAACTAGACTCCAAAAAATTGTAATTGATGGAGCTATTCTACACTGGTTTAGATCATATTTAACTGACTACACTCAACAAGTCAAAAGAGGTCAAGCATTATCAAAACCTTACAGCCAGCAATAAGGAATCCCTCAAGGCTCAGCACTGTGTGTTACTATTTAACATATACCTACAGCAGATATGTAGTATATTTCAAAAGCATAATGTAAATTATCATATTTATGCAGACAACATAATGTTATACCTCCCATACAATATTTCCGACATAGAAATGGAACACAGGGTTGTTAAGGATGCCACCATGACCCCAATGCTGTGCGCCACGACCTGGCACTCCAGTGAGAGCCCTGCCTGTTCATAGTCGATGGCAATACAGTCTGTCACCCAAGTGGACAGAGTAAGCTTAGTCACTGCTGTCCCTAGCCGACTGGGGTCATAGGAGACGAACAGCTGTGAGGCTTTCATGTGGTCCTTAGTATGTTGGAGGTATAAGGACAAGGCCCTCTTACAGTCCAGAGTATGAAGGATGGTCTCCACCCTGATAACGTGAGACTGCAGAAAGAAGGTGAGGAGCACCACCTCCTGATTGAAGTGTAAAGGGGACACCACTTGGGAAGAAACTTGGGGTGCATGCGAAGCACAACTTTGTTCTTATAGAACATCATGTAAGGTGGATCTGCCACCAATGCCTAGAGCTTGCTGACCTTGCGAGCTGATGTGAGTGCCACATCATAGGTGGCAGGTAGCCAGGGGCTCAAACGATGGGCCAGTGAGCTGCGACAGCACCACGTTGAAGTCCCACTCCACCGCCAGCAGGCGGATAGGAGGCTTGGACAACAAGAGACCCTGCAGGAAGCGGGTCACAAGGGGTTGGATGGCGAGGGACTTGCCCTCAATAAGGTGGTGGTGCGCTGCAAGTGCACTCAGGTGGACCCTGACAGAGTTGGACTTCAGTCCTGCCTGAGACAGATGAAGCAAATATTGCAGCACAAGCTGCACAGAGCATAAGAACGAGTTGACCAGTCACTCCATGCACCACACTGAGAATTTGCGCCATATGAAGGAGTAAGCCCATCTTATGGAGGTCCTATGAGAGGCCAGGAGGACTTCCTCCACCTCTCCTGAAAGGCTGAAAGGGACAAAGGCTACCATTCAGCAGCCAGCCTGTTAGCATCAGAGACCCCAAATTGGGGTGTAGGAGGGAGCCCTCCTCTTGCGACAGCAGCCCCAGGGCATTCCCCAGGGAGACCGAGGGTGCTGCAGATAACTGAAGGAGCAGTGGGAACCACGGTTGCCTGGGCCACTGAGGGGCTACTAGTATCAGTGATGCCCTGTCATGTTGAACCTTGAACAACTTATGACAATCAGCAGCATGGGCGGAAAGGCGTAGAAAAGCCCTCCATCCATGGGATGAGGAATGCATCCACTGCCACCCGAGATGGGTGTGGCTGCATGCAGCAGAAGCAGGGCAGCTGGATGTTGATTGGAATGGCAAAAAGATCCATCCATGGAGACCCCCAGAGCTGGAAGAGCCAATAGGCCACTGTGGGATCTAGCTGCCACTCGTGCAGCTGGAGGACCCTACTTAGCCTGTCTGCCAGGGCGCTTTCCTGGCCCGGCAGATACACCGCCCACAGGAGCATCCTGTGGTGGCTGGCATATGAGCAGAGCACTACTGCCTCTTGGCAGAGGGTGTACGATCCCGTGCCCCCCTGCTTGTTGACGTAGAACATTGCCACTTGATTGTCCATCTGGACCAGCACTGATTGGTGTTGCAGGTAGGGACGGAAGGCTCAGAGGGCCAGGAATATGGCCAGAAGCTCCAAGAGATTGATCTGCTGCAGACAGTCTGTCTGTGACTAACTGTCCTGAGTGCAGAGGTTGTTGAAATGGGCTCCCTAGCCTAAGAGGGAGGCGTCCGTGGTGAAGACCCTCTGGTGGGCAGGGGCCTGGAAGGGCATCTTGGCTTGAAGGTGCTGGGGGGCTTGGGTGAGGGAGCCGGCCAGATGGCAGGTCACCAGCACCCTGTCCCACAGCCAGCTTGTGCTCTGGATCCACTGGGAGCAGAGGCCACATTGGGTTGCCCTCATGTGACGGTGGGCATCCAGGGTAATGTAAATCGTGGACACCATGTGACCCAACAGGCAGAGCAGGAGGAGAGCAGACAGTGTCAGTGCTGCACGGAAGCGGCCAGTGCCCCGAGGCAATCGGCCCTGACCTGAAGGAGGAAGGCTCTGGCCTGAACGGTGTCCAGCCTTGCTCCTATAAACTCCAGACACTGTGTCGGGAGAAGATGGGACTTTGGGTGGTTTATCATGAGCACCAAGTGCTGCAGGATGAGGATAGTGTGTGCTGTTGTGTGTTGCATCTCGGCGGCTGTGTGGCCTCTTATGAGTAGGTCATCCAGGTAGGGGAAAACAAAGGCCCCCTGGAGACAAAGGTAGGCCATGACTACTGTCAGGCACTTGGTGAATGCCCTCGGTGTGGAGGCCAGTCCGAAGGGTAGCACCCTGTACTGGTAGTGGCTGCCTCCCACCACAAACCTGATGTATTGCCTGTAGTTGGGATGGATGAGGATGTGTAGGTACACATTCTTTAGGCCCAAAAAGATTAGCCAATCTCCTGGCTGGAAGTATGGCAGCAGTGTTCCAAGGGAGAGCACTTTGAACTTTTCCTTCACCAGGACCCTGCTTAGAACCCACAGGTCCAGAATGGGCTGGAAGCCTCTGGTCCTCTTAGGTATGAGGAAGTATCAGGTGTAGAACCCTTTGCCCCTGAGATATGCGGGCACTGGTTCCACTGCCCTGTCCTCGAGAAGTCCTGCGAGCCCCTGCAAAAGTGAGGTCTGGTGGAGGGTAGTTCTGAAGGACTCTCCCAGAAAGAATGCAGGGGGTACCTGTGCCAGGTAGAGGATGGAACCCTCCACCACTTTCAGTGCCCAGGAATCGGTAGTGATGGATGGCCACCAATGGGCATAGAGAACTAGATGCCTCCTGTAGGCTGCTGGACTAGGCCTCCTGGAGGAAGAGAGGCTATGCCCAAGGAGTCAAAAACTCCCGCCAGGCTGGGTTACAGCCAGTACCTGGGATTTGGGAGCCTTAGGCTTATGAGGGCCATGCCCTTGTACCTTGGCCTGCTGCCTCTGTTGGGGATCTGGGAAGGCCTGATACTGAGGACAGTTTCCATAAGCCTTCCTCTTCATCAGGGAGAAGGACTTTTTACTCAAAGACTTCCATCGGGAAGGGTCAGCAGTCTTCTTTGAGAGCCTGGTCCTCATCAAGAACTCGGACACCAACCCTGCAGCCTTATCAGTTCGAGTTCTTGATGAGGACCAGGCTCTCCAAGAAGACTGCTGACCCTTCCCGACTGAAACTGCCCTCAGGTACCCCCTGCATTCTTTCTGGGAGAGCCCTCCTGAACTACCCTCCACCAGACCTCGCTACTGCAGGGGCTCGCAGGTCTTCTTGAAGACAGGGTGGTGGAACCGGTGCCCACACACCTCAAGGGCAAAGGGTTCTACTCCCGATACTTCCTCATACCTAAGAGGACTGGAGGCTTAAAAATTCTCTCCCTTAAAGATTCTCTCCCTTAAGCCTACAGGGGGCATCTGGTTCTCTATGCCCACTGGTGGCCATCCATCACCACCGACTCCTGGGCACTGCAAGTGGTGAGGGAGGGTTCCATCATCTACCTGGCACAGGTACCCCCTGTATTCTATCTTTCTGAGAGAGCCCTCCAGAACTACCCTCCACCAGACCTCGCTACTGCAGGGGCTTGCAGGCCTTCTCGAGGACAGGGCGGTGGAACTGGTGCCTGCACACCTCAGGGGCAAAGGGTTCTACTCCCGATACTTCCTCATACCTAAGAGGACTGGAGGCTTAAAGATGCTCTCACTGACAAGCGACATCAACCAGTTTGTCCTGAACCCATTGCTTCAGCTTGGAGTACTGTAACCAATCCTGGTGTTGGGCACCAATGCCTACCATAGCACCTGTAGGTGTCTACTCGAAGCCATCATAGGCTACCAGAGTCATAAACTTGGCGCGCACTCTGACACCCGAGGCCAGGATCTGGAACTACTGGAGGGGTTCCTCAGAGAGACCAGCTGAGAACTCAGCGAGTTCCTTTGCCAGATTCCTCAGGTACATGCCATTGTACAGCTAGTATTCCTGGATTCAACAATGAGAATTGAGCCCTAGTAGCACTTCTTACCCAGGGCATCCAAGGTGCGGACTCCCTACCACAAGGCACCGAGGAGTGCATCTTTTGGCTCTTGAGCCAATGCTTGGCTGACTCCAACACCATGGAGTTGTGTGTGGCAGCTATGCTTTTTGGAAGACAGGTCTCCGGTGGACCGGGTAGATCGAGCCCAGCCATCTGCTCTCTATGGACACAGACATGGGGGTCTCCCACATGCATAGGAGCAGCCATTCCAGGATCGGGGGAATGCACACTGTGAGTGCCTCCTTCGGAGGGCCTCATACTGGAGGATCTCGAGTCCTCCATCTGAGGGTCCTCCTCCGACTTTGTGTCAAAGGCTAGTGCCTTGGCCATGTTCTGCATGAAGTCGAGGAAAGCCGTATCCGCAGGCGGGGACCAGCACCAGGTCTCTGGGGCACATCCTGGTGACGGCGGGTGTCTGAGAATTCCTCGTCCTCGGTATCCCAGTCCGATTCATAGCCAATGGAGGGTCGAGGGCAGTCCAGGCTCCAGGGTTAGGCCCCGAGCCTGATGGCACCTGCCTCCCAGAGACCCTGCAGTCAGAATCGTGGACACTCATCAGAAATGACCTTGCTCCTGATGACTGGGACTAGGATTGGGACCAATGTTGAGGAACACCTCGAGGCTGGTGGCGCTTGAGGATCAGCTTGACGTCTGGGGAAGTCCTGGAGGTCCAGGGCCCAGTAGTTGGGAGTGATGACCTGGAAGAACTGGGCAGCGTTTGCTTCTGGGCCATGAAGGCAGACAAACTGCATTCCAAAGCTGACATCTTGGTAACGAGGCCAGATGGCTCCGCAGCCTTTGGCACAGGCACTGAGGGAGTCAGGCCCGGCATTGGCTCTATCGAGGGGGAAGTCCTCGACCAAGATGGCCTAAGGGAGTTCAAGGCTGGTCACCAGATGCCAACAATTCCTGTCGGGGTATTTTGGTTGGCCGCTCCTGCTCCTTCCCCTCAGATTTGCAATGGGAATGCAGATTTGATGGCACCACTTTCCCAAACTTGTCAGATGACATGGTCTTTGAGGGTTTCAGACTCTTCTTGGGCTCTTCATCTGGAGTGTTCGACGTGGAGGACTTGCATCCTCAGGGATCCAAGGCAGCATGGTCTCCCCGGGGTTCCAGAGGGGGCCCTGGAGCGTGGTGTCGCCAGAGACTCCAATGCAGATTCCATCTTTTCAAAGAAGGACTCCCGCTGCTGCTGACGGCTCTTTATGGCTTTGGTGGTTATCTTCTTGCAGAGACCACAGTCCAAAGAGTCATGGTCTGGCCCGAGGCAGCAGTCATGTGGATCAGTGCGCAACATGGTATGGGCACATCGGTCAGTGTTTAAAACCACTGGAAGAGGCCATAGTGGGGAACATGGCCCCTGCAAAGTCGAAAGCCTCAGGCCCAGCCGGGAAAAACGGTGCAAAATTGGTTGAGAAAAATTAAAAGAACAAAAATGGACCAGAGACGTGATACTGAGGCAAGGGAGCTCGGGGGGAGGGTGAGGTGGGGAAAGGGAACCGGTACACAACCAAAGAAAAAGAAAAATTCAAGAGAAAAAAACAAACACTTTTTCCCAGGAAAACAGACACATGTCTGGTGGGTTCCGCAGAAAAAAGGAGATTGAGACAAGATGGCACCCTTGGGCAGGATGCATTTCCCAAAGGCTTTCTTCGATAGCTGGGGAGAAGCTACCATGCAGGCTCCATCGGCGCTGATGTCACACACAGGTGAGGACTGACATCCTGCCTGTTCCCGGAGAAACTAACAAATCTATAAGCAGCAGAGCATTCACATTCTACGCTCGTTATCTGGAACTCCCTCTCAGATACATTAAGAAATGCACCTGAACTCTTGACATTTCGAAAACAACTTAAGACTCACTTATTTCCAGAACATTTTGAAACTCAGCTATCCTCCCGGAATATTAACCCAACATAAATTACAAATAGTCAACTAGCATTACATCCCAAAAATTGGATTATCCTATAACAATTGTTAACCCTCAATGATGAAAAATACTCTACATTCATCATCATCAGTCTCTTCCCAACAATAGCCTGATATACTGAGTCATTTCTAGTTGTGTTAATTAATTTATTACATATCTGGTCTGAGTCATTTCTAGTTTTGTTACCTTAATTGTTTACATCTCTGGTCTAAAATCACCTTAGATATCTACATATCGATCCTATTTTGATTGATTACAATTCTTGATTCTCAACTTATTATTTATTTGCCTTACTAATGTTATATTATGTTACATGAAACATGTTTTTCTCCTCTATAAACCACCTGATTTATTGATAAGGTGATATAAAAAAAATTCAAATAAATAAATAAGGAGTGCTAGCGAGGATCAAACCCTGGTTTCTTGGTTCCCAAGCCAGTGCTCCAACTATTAGGCTATTGTTATCTTATGACACATCACACTTCCAGGTTTGATGGTAAGGGATCTTTTACATCTTCTATGTATTTACTTTTCAGGCATCACTTATATACCTTTGTTCTCTTAGGGGCTTGTTTACAAAGCCGCGGTAGCGGCTTCCGCCCGATATCGGAGCCACGGCCCATGGACTGTTGTAGTTGTTGTTATGGAAGGACAGACTAGATAGGCCATGTGGTCTTTTTCTGTCATCATATTTCTATGTTTCTATGTTTCTATCATTTAGCATTTTAGTTTATCTTTGTGTGAACTATTCTTAAATGAGAACTACACTACAAATCATGGTGAAAGGAGCTTAGTTATAAATCTTATCAGTTCTAGTAACAAGCTGAATAATGAGATCTAAGACAGAACCACCAAAATTAGTGAATTGGCGTGATTGTCTTGTATAATTGCTCTTTTATAAATGTAAACATCTATTTTATTGAAAACCACATCTTGCTGGTTTGTTCCTTGCCTTTCCTTCAGAACCAACCAATCTCCTGAAATGTGCAGACTATACTTTTAATCGCTGAAAAAAATCATGTACTGAACAAAACAGTGTAATTATTCACCTGTAACCGGTGTTCTCCGGGGACAGCAGTAATCAGTTCTCACATATGGATGATGTCGACACTGACGGAGTCTGCGCGGATTCACTCCCCAGCTTTGAAAGAAAGCCTTTGGGAGTTAGACCGCACATTCGCGGTCACCTTCCAGCCCAAGGGTGCCATCTTAAGTCCATATGACGATATAGCTTAATTAAGTATAAAAAAGAAAAACTCCTCCACGGGGAGGAGGGAGGGTTAGAAGGACCGATTCCTGCTATCCCCGGAGAACACCTGTTTCAGATGAGTAACTACGCTTTATCTAGGAACAAGCAGGAAGTCAGTCCTCACATATGGGACTCCCAAGCTACAGGCTACCGAAAAAAAACCTGTAGGAGCCATGGGCAACACAAAAAAGCAAACAGTGCAGGGCAGCAAGGAACGCTGAGAGGCTTGAAGTCCAGAGATGCAGCCCCAACATGGACTATGGAATCACCTCACTGGTAGCCTGAACACAATGGGCTGGAGGGAAGCAGTTGCACTATTCCCCAAACAGGTGACAAAGTACTGCCTGGCCAAGAGGGAAACCAAACACTGAGCGCTTTATCTCAAAACAGCAAAGAATTGACATTTGCACTTCTTAAGGCGGCATGGAATGGAGGTAAACTGCCTAGAGCGGCATTTATAATCCTAAACAAAATCATGGGGGGGGGGGTATGTTGCACAGAGCTGGAGTGGCCATTACAACTCTAACCCTATTAAGCAAACTGGATGAGAGATTTCAGTCTTTATCTGTCGCTAACTACCATGTCACTAGATAAATTTCACTAGTGCTCCACTGTTTCTTATTGCAGTTCTGAACCAAGTAACACACTTGTGCTTTGCCAATCACTTTTTGATATTTTTCATAATCATATGAACAATAATAATCATTTATTCATCACTAAAATTTAATCCATCTAAACACACATCCATAATACTATCACATAAAGTATTCTAAATTGTACCCCAAGCCATATATTTCCATTTCTGTTCCCATTCTAGTTCTGACAATATATCAGATTCTCTCAAGGGATAGTGGTAACTAATCTACCAATTGACCCATACTGCAAGGTATTTGTCTGCTCCTTCTAAGGACAGATGTCTAAGAATTCCATCTCTATCGTTTTTAATATTCAAACTGGCATCAATCAGGCCCATTCTAAAAAGCTGACAAGACAGACATCAAATCCTATTGACCAGTCTCCAGCTTACCTTTCATGGCCAAAACAATACAGAATACAATTCAGTTACAACTACAGATCACATCAACTCCCATGCACCCTTGGACCTACATCAACAAGGATTCAGGCAACACCATGGGGTCGAAATCCTACCAACGGCTCTTTTTGACAAAATCATCAGAGAAATTGACAATATAAAAAAAGGGTATTACTCTATTATTTCTTGACATATTAGCTGCCTTCCACTGTCACACTCCATACTTCCAAAATACCTACAAGAAATTGGTCTATACAACAACACTATGAAATGGTTCTAATCATACCTACAGGATAGACAACAGTACGTCAGATGTGGGAGAAATACATCCTCTCCATTCACTCTAACACAAGAAGTTCCCCAGGGGTCAGCATTATCTTCTATACTTTTTAACATACACATTCAGCCACTTTGTTAAGTCATATGGAAACATAACATTCACTACAAAATATATGCTAATGACATCATGATATACATGCCATTTTATTTATTTATTTATTTCAACTTCTTATATACCGCACTCTTTGACATCAGCGCGGTTTACAAATAACAGAAAGAAACCAGAACAACAGGCTGTTTGGTATTACATATAACAGGAGTATCAACTTGGATAACATGGGATAACTATTTACATGGAGTATATAATCTATTAGCTAGATAACATGCTCAAACTATTTACATAGAATTAGTAGGGGTGCTTGGGACAAGAGGGATATTGTGGAATGTGCTAGGGTGAGGTTGTTATGTTACGGTTCATGTGGGGTAGTATTTGATGAAAAGGTGCAATTAGATAAATATAACAGAATGCCTCAAAGAAATCTACAGTTGGCTAAACTCCCATAATCTCACCCTAAATTATAGCAAAATGAGAAGCACTCACAGTAACAAGGAACAAGACCTTCAACCATCCCCTAAAATTACTACAAAGAACAGATACATCGCTGTCAAAAGTGAAGTTAAATTCCTAGGAGGTCATCTACGATCAGAACTTAAACTTACAAGCCCATATCAACAGAACAGTACAGAGCGCTTACCACAAAACGAAAATCATTTGGAGACTAAAGTCCCCGCTAAGTTACAATGACTTTAGAACAGTACTACAGGCCATAATCACACCAGTACTGGACTATTGTAACTCATTTTACCAAGGCCTGCCAGCAACAACAATCCATTCAATACAGATGGTACAGAACACCGCTGCTCACATTCTAATAGGAACAGACAAATGTAAGCACATAACATCAATCTTCACACAACTTCATTGGCTCCCAGTAAGGACTCATACAAGATTCAAGGCTATCGCTACTATATTCAAAATACTCCAGAATGAATCAGCTGAATCTCTCCAAAACCTAATAAAAATATACCCCGAAAATCAACCATCAAGAACAAACAATAAAACCACATTAATCACACCAAAGGAATTTTTCAAGGCTAAGCAATGCACCTCAAATAGAGCTTTTTCACCATATGCGTCAAATCTATGGAACTTTCTACCGAACAATATCAGATGCATAAATGACGCTAAAGACTTCAGGAAAATGCTAAAGACGTTCCTATTCAGTGAACATTTTGGCAACATCACACCAGACCTGGACAATGACTGCTGAACAATGATCATGATCTCAAAACATCTCAAACTGTAAATAGTTACTGTTGTAAAAGTTAGTGAAATACACTGTTACGACACAATGTTACATCACATTTATGTCTCCAAGATACAGAGTTGTAAAACACCTTGTTACAATGTAATTACTTGAGTTCAATGATGGAGTTTTAATGTAATCAACCTTGTTAATCTGGGCACAGTTTCACAATGTAAAAATAGAGTATTAATGTAAACCACCTTGATTTAAGGAAAAGGTGCTATATAAATACTGTTAAATAAATAAAATAAATAGAGATACAAATGATGTGAACGTTTCTTGCTCTCTGAATAAACAAACTAGTTTGCAATCCTGTTATAAAGAGCTAAAAGCACAGTTACTTACCTGTAACAAGTGATCTCTGGGAACAGCAGGAATAAGTCTTCACATATGGGTACTGTGGGGGCCCCAAGCCCAGGCCATGGCCTATAGGCATAGGGGTGCCACTATTTAGTCTTTGAATAAAGAATAATTTGTCCTCGGTCCAGAGCTTGGGCTGCTGGGACTTGTAGTTGTGCTACCACTTAAAAAAACAGTAGTATTGAGAACCGAGGGTTTTTCAAAAGACACACAGGAATTTATTTCCTTCTTTTCAAAAAGCATACAGCTCAAACAAAACAAAAGGATTCTTCTCCAAAATAAAATGATCCTCAGGAAAATCACACAAAAAACCCAACAGTGAAATTGCTTTAGCTGGCTTTCACAACATACGTAGCTGTTTCCCAAACATACAGCAATAAAGCATAGTTACTCACCTGTAACAGGTGATCTCCGGGAACATCAGGAATTTAGTCCTCACATATAGTATCGTCGGTACCGACGGAGCCTGCGCGGGAACGCTCCCCAGCGTCCACTCAGAAAGCTTTTGGGAGCATCCCACAGCGCCTGCGTGCTGCCTTCCCGCCTTTCCCAACTGCCTCTCTCCAGTTGAGTTTTAAAGCTGAGACAAAGAGAGAGAGAGAGAGAGGGGGAAAGGAAAGAGATAGATAGAGAGATACAACTCCTGGGGAGGTGGGTGGGTTGTGAGGACTAAATTCCTGCTGTTCCCGGAGATCATCTGTTACAGGTGAGTAACTATGCTATCTCCAGGAACAAGCAGGAATCTAGTCACCACATATGGGGACGCCCTAGCTTTAGGTGCCAGGGAGAGACCCCAGAAGTTGTGTGTCCCTGAGAAGGGCTCCACTTCCCCCCATGGATCTCTGGCATCCTATCAGGGATGGTGGGTAGGAGTTGATTAGGTATGGAACAGGTGTTTGAGAAGAGCCTGACCAAACAAGGCATCCCGGCGGGAGTCCTTGTCCAAGCAGTAATGGGCTGTGAAGGTATAAACAGAGGCCCAAGTGGCTGCTCGACAGATGTCGTCAATAGACACAGAGTTCAGATGAGCCATTGAGGCTGCCATGGCTCTCACATTGTGAGCTGTGACATGGCCCTCCAGAGAAAGGTTCTTACTCTGATAGGCGAAAGAAATACACTGAGCAATCCAGTTAGATAGTGTTCTCTTGGAGACTGGACGTCCCAAATGAGAAGGGTCAAAAGCAACAAAGAGTTGAGAGGACTTTCTATGTTGCTGTGTCCTTTGTAAGTAAAAAGCTAGAGCACTTTTACAGTCCAGGGTATGAAGATTCCTCTCTGCATTTGATGCATGAGGTCCTGGAAAAAAGACAGGTAGGTAGACCTCCTGGTTGAGATGAAAAGGTGAGACCACCTTAGGCATAAAGTGTGGATGAGTCCTAAGGACTACCTTGTCATGATGGAACCTTGTATAAGGTGGATTAGCTACTAGGGCTTGCAATTCACTAATGCGGCATGCTGATGTGATTGCAATGAGAAAGATAACCTTCCAAGAAAGAAAATTCAAGGAGGTGGTAGCTAAGGGTAGGAAAGGTGGCTTCATGAGCTGTCCAAGAACCAGGTTCAAGTCCCATGCCACCGGAGGTGGTCTAATGGGAGGCTTAGTTAGAAGGAGGCCTCTCATGAATCTTGCTATAAGAGGATGAGAGGAAATAGGTTGTCCATTTAGAGGCTTAAGGGAAGCTGCAATACCACTCAAATGGACTCTTACTGAATTTGTTTTAAGGCCTGTATTAGACAAATGGAGGAGATACTCCAGCAAAGATTCCAGAGGTATGGCACGGGGGTTAAGACCCTTTTCTGAACACCAAATAGTAAACCTTTTCCACTTGAAAGCATAAGAACGTCTAGTGGAAGGTTTTCTGGAAGCATAAAGAACATCTTTCACTTGCTGAGAAAGATGAAGATATTGGAGATCTAGGCCTTCAGCAACCAAGCCCTGAGATGCAGAGACTGGGGATTGGGATGCCATAACATTCCGTCCTCCTGAGATAGGAGATCTGGAGCAGACCATAACTCCAGGGAGGGAGCTTGAGAGAGATGTAGAAGCAGAGGGTACCACATTTGCCGTGGCCAATGTGGAGCTATGAGAATCATGTGGCCTCTGTCTCTCTGAAGCTTGAACAGGGTTTTGGGAATTAGGGGAATGGGTGGAAAGGCATACAGGAAGTCTTGACTCCAGTGAAGGAGGAAAGCATCCTTTGCCTGTGCTCCCTGAGTCGGAGTTCTGGAACAGAACCGGGGAAGTTTGGCATTCCACGGACTTGCAAAGAGGTCTATGTCCGGGGTTCCCCAAAATTGAAAAATCCTGGCTACCTGATCTGCATGCAGAGACCACTTGTGTGGAAGGAGAACTCGACTGAGTCTGTCTGCCCAAGAGTTTTGAACGCCTGGAAGATACACTGCCAGAAGATGAATCTGATGCTCTCTGGCGAGGGCCCACAGTCGCAAAGCTTCGTTGCAAAGCGACAGAGAGCCTGTTCCCCCCTGCTTGTTCACGTAGAACATGGCTACCTGATTGTCCGTATGAATAAGGACTGTCTTGTAGCTGAGCAGTGTGTGGAACACTCACAGAGCAAGGAAGATTGCTCTGAGCTCCAAGAGATTGATATGTAGACAACTCTCTTGTGGAGTCCAGGTGCCTGGGGTGGAGAGGTCTTGCAGATGAGCTCCCCAACCCATTGGAGAAGCATCTGTTGTAAGAGTTGCTTGGGGCAGGGGTTGCTGAAAGGGGGACCCCAGCAACAGGTTTTGAGTGGACTTCCACCACTGGGGAGACAAAATGAGGCGACTTGTGTTTGCTATTTTGTCTGACAGGCAACCTGATGCCTGGGTCCATTGGGTGGATAAACTCCACTGAGCTGCCCTCATGTGAAGGCGAGCATATGGTACCACATGCACAGTGGATGCCATGTAGCCTAGTAACTGTAACATTTCTCGAGCAGTTAAAAAGGGCTTTAGGACTGCTTGAGAAGCTAATTGCACCAAGCGAAGGCAACGGGCTTGGGGAAGATAGGCCCTTGCCTTTGTGGTATCCAGCAAGGCTCCTATGAACTCTACAGACTGAGTAGGAGTTAGACTGGATTTTGGGATGTTTATTACCAGCCCTAAATACTGAAGGATACGCATTGTGCAGGATAGAGAAGTCTTGGCCTCTGACTGTGTTGGAGCTCGAATGAGACAGTTGTCCAAATAAGGGAAGACGAATATTCCCAGAGTGCGTAGAAATGCTGCTACCACAGCCATGCATTTCGTGAACACCCTTGGTGCAGAGGCCAGACCAAAAGGAAGCACCCTGTATTGGTAGTGCTTTCCTTGAAACAGGAACCAAAGGAACCTTCTGTGGGTTGGATGGATGAGAACATGGGTGTACGCATCCTTGAGATCTAGAGAACAAAGCCAATCCTGACTCTGAAGGTATGGAAGCAGAGCTCCGAGAGAAATCATTTTGAATTTCTCCTTGACAAGGAATTTGTTCAATTCTCTGAGATCTAAGATAGGTCTGTATCCCCCTGTTTTCTTTGGGATAAGAAAATAAGGGGAATAGAACCCTGTGCCCTGTTGATGAAGAGGCACTTCTTCTATTGCCCCTTGGGCAAGAAGGATGGTAACCTCCTGACCTAACAGGTCGATGAGAGAGGTCGGAGAATTGAACTGCTTCACTATTGTGGGAGGGGGCATGCTTGAAAAATGAAGTTTGTACCCCTCCTTTATGATGGAGAGTGTCCAATGCTCTGCTGTTATTTGCCCCCATCTGGGAGCAAAATGGCATAACCTTCCTGGAATGGTGGACGGTTCTGGTCCTTCTAGAGCCAGAAAGGGTAAGTTCTCTAGCTGAAAATCAAAGGTCCTGAGAGGCTGAGGCTGCTGGGCCGGTTGAGGCCTAGCAGCCTTTGCTTTCTTCTGTTTGGGTGGTTGATGACGTTTGGTTGAAAACTGACCTGCAGAAGATGCCTGCTGACCATAAGCAGGATAAAATCTTTTCTTTTTAGAAAAAGGTGTTTTCTTGAACAACTTTTTCCTAACAGGATGAGCAGTAGACTTGGACAGTCTATCCAAAGTGGAATTTTCAGCATCCATTTCATTGGCTTTTTCTTGCCAATCTTTACCAAACAGGTTCTCACCAGTACAAGGGATATTTCCCAATTTATCTTGAACCCAGAGCTCTAAATCAGATGCTTGGAGCCAAGCAATTCTACGTGCACCTATGGCAATAGCCGAGGTTCTGCTTATACATTCAAAGCAGTCGAAGGCTGCACGGTTGGAGAATTTAGAGACATCTTGGGCATGTTTGAGCCAAGTGAGAAACTCCTGCCTTTTATCCTCAGAGATGAAAGGACTTAAAGTCTGTAGATGATCAGTAACTTCCTTTAGGAACTTTCCCATGTAGAGACTATAGGAACTGATTCTTGCAGCAAGCATGGAAGCTTGAAAGACTCTACGTCCAAAAGCATCCAGAGTTCTGCATTCACGTCCTGGAGGATTAGAGGCATGTCTTTTTGCACTTCTAATCCTTCTTATAGCAGATTCCACCACAATAGAATGGTGAGGAAGCTGAGTTTTATGGAAGCCAAGACAAGGAGGGAAACGATACATAGTATCTAAGCTACGAGAATGAGGAGAGGTGGTAAGAGGTGTTTCCCACATCCTCAACATGAGGTCATATAGAATCTCATGAATGGGCAGGGTAGCTGCCTCCTTAGGAGTTTTGAGATATTGTAAAATATCCAACTCCTTGGCCCTTGGCTCTGTCTCAGGGGCCACAGTGATGGACAGGCCCCGAGCCACCTCTCGGATGAAGTCTTGGAAAGACATGTCCTCTGGAGGAGACATCCTGCGTTTAGGGGAGGACGACTCCTGTGGAAGAAGCATCGCTGCATCGACAGAACTTTCAGAGTCCTCAGATTCTTCTGAGGAATCTAAGTATCGTCTGTCCGGATGCTCCTGCAGAGCCCGATACCCGTACCGAGCAAAATCGGTATCGAGAATACCTGGTACCGGGGAATCGGTACCGGCGGGCATTGGAGGACAGGGTACCATCATAGCAGACACCGATGCCGATGTCGATGCTATCAGTACCGGTTGCGATGCCGATGTCAGTGCCAGTACCGGTGGAGTTGTCTGTCGCGGTACCAAGGGCGTCGATGCCACAAGGAAATCCGCTAGACTGCGTTCTATGGACAGAATTCTCTGGTCCATAGACGCTGCCAATGCCTGGAAGTCGGTACCGGTGGGAACCGCTGGTACCCCAGAGCATGGCACCAGGAGATCTGTCGAGGCCGAGCAATCAAGAACATCCTGGAACCCCAATGATGGTGCTTTGGAAGCCGAAGCCTCCCGCCGGGGTTAGAACATAAGAACATAAGATATGCCATACTGGGTCAGACCGAGTCCATCAAGCCCAGTATCCTGTTTCCAACAGTGGCCAATCTAGGTCATACGTACCTAGCAGTATCCCCAAAAGACACAGGTTCCACAATGCTTGTACTGGGTCAAGCATTTTGATTATCCTGGGTCCCTTTTTAATAATGGTTTATGGACCTTTCCTCCAGGAACTTGTCTAAACCTTTTTTAAACCCAGCTACACTAACAGCTCTTACTACATCCTCCGGTAATTTTGCCGGTGCAGAATCCTCGAGGGTAACGCCAGAGGCATCTCGATGCTTAGAAGGAGATCTACCCTTCGAGAACCGGCTGGATTTATGTTTAGTTACCTGAGATCCACGGGAAGAAGAAGCAGCCCTGGAAGACGTCGATGCCACCGAAGCCGCATCAGAAGGAAACAGGGTACTGAGCTTAGCAGCTCGGTTCTGTCGACCTCTTTTAGACATCATAGCACAGGACACACAATCTGTGATGGAGTGGTCAGGACCTAAACATTTTAAACACCATTCATGGGTGTCGGTGACGGAAATGGTACCGCCACATTTTGTGCACTTTTTAAAACCTGAGGCAGGTTTTTGCATGTTAAGGAAAGTTTTTGGGCCTAAGGCCCAAAAAGGCGGGTGCACCTGAAGAAAAGGAAAAACAGATAATTTTTTTTTTTTTAAATAGAAAAGAAAGACCAGCGGTAACCGGTAGAGCGTCGGGGAAGGCAGACGCGACCACAAAAAGAAATAAAGAAATAAGGAAATTCTTCTGCGGTGACAGGAACACGGCCTGCTGGCTCCGCGGAAAAAGAAGAACTGGAGAGAGGCAGTTGGGAAAGGCAGGAAGGCAGCAGGCAGGCGCTGTGGGATGCTCCCAAAAGCTTTCTGATTGGACGCTGGGGAGCGTTCCCGCGTAGGCTCTGTCGGTACCGACGATACCATATGTGATGACTAGATTCCTGCTTGTTCCTGGAGATACACAGTTTCTTTTCTTCAAATCAAAGTAATTGTCTTTTCTTCCTTCAACAGGGTACTTAGCAATTCAGGCTAGAATCATTCTCCCTGTCTTACTCACTGCTTTTGGTGGTTTTCAAGTTACAGACTTTTTCCTTTATCCAGCAGCTTCTATTCTGCCTTTTTACACCATGAACAGTCCATTAATAAATCCTCTGAGTCAGAATCAGGTTCAACAGATTCTACCTGCATTTCCTCCGGGTTTTCAACCGGTATGGCTGGCTCTAAACCTTCATGCAATGCTTCTTGCTTGAAACTCTCCAAGAGCTCCTGAATTCTCCTCCACTGGGGCTTCTTACTAGGAAAAGGGTTTTCACCTGGAGTGAGCAATTTATTTTCCTGAGTCAAATGCCAGAGTGCCTCTAACTGGCTTAGGTCACTCTTAGGTATATTTTTATCCACCCACCTTCTGGGAACTGGAATCTTTTTAGCTGGTCCACGTACTGGAGGAACTGCACCTTGCCCCTTGTCTGTAATTCTTTCAGCTACAGCTCTACTGGCTTCAGAACCAATTGCAGTTTCCCTGCAAGCCTGGCTCTCTTTCTGGGTGCTGCTTTCACCTCTGAAATTCCCCTGGAAATCTCCACCTTTCTCCTCTTTGGTGAGTTCTCTGGGTCTTTCCCTGGTGCTTCTCCCTCCACGGAAGTCTGCAGTGCTCGCTCTATTCAGCTCCCTCGTGTGCTGCTCTCTCCCAGAGTACTGCTCTCTTATGGAATCCTCTCTCCAGCCGGTGCTACTCTCATGTGTTTCTCTGGGTTTATAAAGCTGCCTTTTGCCTAACCTGCACTGTCCCTTACCCAGGTGTCTCTCATTATCCTCCAAGCCTGCCCTTAGATCAGCAGAGCTTGGGTGTGGCTTAGCTTCAGCAAGTGCGTGTTTTTTTTCCTTTGTCTGCACCCTGAAAGCTACAGATATCCTGCCTGTCTCCTTCCTTAAAGGTAGATCTATAACTTTCCTTTGTTTGCATGGGCTCAGCCATGCTCTCCTCATCACAGTACGTCGGTACTGACGGAGCCTGCACAGGAACACTCCCCAGTGTCCAAAAAGAAAGCTTTTGGGAGCATCCCACACGCATGCGCGCTGCCTTCCCGCCCATTCACTTCCCTCTCATCAGTTTGGTTTGTAGCTGAGACCGAAGGAGGGAAGTTGACAAATTAGAGAGAGAGAGAGAGAGAGAAACAACTCCTAGGGGAGATGGGTGGGTTGTGAAGACATTCCTGCTGTTCCCAGAGATCACCTGTTACAGGTAAGTAACTGTGCTATCTCCAGGAACAAGCAGGAATGAGTCTTCACATATAGGGACTCCCAAGCTAGAGATGTCTTTAGGAGGTCCCAGCATGTTGCAAATCTATTCGATGGGCCATGCTATTTCCCAGAATTTCAGGCATCCAAGGGATGGAGGGTAGGAGTTGAACTAAAAAGGGTGTGCTGTGGAACAGCTTGACTAAACAAGGCGTCTAGAGGGGAGTCCTTGTGTAGATCATAAATGTTAGTAAATATTGGATTCCAATTTTCTAATGTGGACCTTAGTCAAAAGTATTGCAAAAGTATTTGTTGAGGCTAATATGGGTCTGGTGCTAAGAGCCAGTACATTATCCTCAAAGAAAATACCTTGCTGTGAAGTAGAGGAAATAAAATTTGCAATACAGGCAGAGGTCAGAAGCCTAAATGGCTAGAACTAATCCCAGAAGAAAAAACTGGGGGAGTTTAATGGGGTTGGACTTTGGATGAGAAGCTAAAGCTTCTGTAGACCAAAGTTTGAAGCTCTTTGTCCTTGGAGCAGAAAAAGGCTTTAGGAAAGAGTGGAGATAAATCTTAATGGTTTGCAGAAAAAGGATGGGTCTTTAAGACCCCTCTATCCAAATGAAAGAAAAAAACATTTGTAGTAGGCGGTGTAGCCTCCAATTTCTTGAAGATCAGTAATGACTTCCCTAAGTGATTTCACTTAGGATGATGACTTTACATGGAGAGCTTCAGATGTAACGTAACCGGAGAGGTTACAGTAAAAGAAGGTAGTTTGTAATTACCATAGAAATTGGTTGTCCATTTAAAACCCTATGGCATGCTGGAACAGCATTAATATGGACAGTAACAAATCTTTCAGAGTGAGATATGTGTATTTATACAAACAGATATATATATATATATATATATATATATATATATATATATAGAGAGAGAGAGAGAGAGAGAGAGAGAGAGAGAGAGAGAGACTCAATAACAAGAAGGGGTAAGACCTGCTTGAGAATATGGATAGAGAACCCCTTACTGGTTACACGTGGAAGAACCATGAAGAAGGTTACATGGAAACCAGTGGAATGTTCCTAGTCAGAAGGATAGGTCTAGATTTCTTTAAAATTCTAGACTTTGAATAACCAGAAATGGAGATCTAAGTGAAGGGGTGCAGAGAAATCCTTAGTCTTAAGACAACAAGTCTGGATCCTTCTATAACTTCAGTGTGGAGAAAAAGATGCAATAAAAGGGAATACCATATTTGCCCGTCTATGAGGGCAATATGAGTATAATGTGTTCTTTGTTCAGCATAAGCTCCAATGAAGTACTGGGAATTAGAAGGAATGCACTAGACAAGGACTGACTGCAGTGAAAAGAAATGCATCCCTGTTGGAAGAGTTCCACTGGAAATGTGGAACAACTCAGGGAAATTAAGCAATTCTTTATGCTTTCACGTGATCTAAGCCCTGGTTCATTTTCCCTAAAAGGAAATTTTAAGGAAGATGGTAAGAGTAGGAAAAAAACGGTTATGTGGGAGCATGACTGGGAAAGCCTTTTAACCATTGGAAGTTACCCACCAGGAATGGCTATGACGCTGTCTGGCAAAGGCCCATAGTTGCAGAGCTTTTTGTAGAATTGCAGAGAGCATGTTGTAGGTTGCTTAGGTGAGATCTGGCTGTTTAATTACCAGTGTGCAACCTAATCTATTCTGTGGGAGCCAAAGAATTGAAGATGGCTAAGAATAGTAGACAGGCTGGTTGCCTGCAACGATAAATTGTCCAAGTAGGTTTTGGAATCTCTCTTGGAATTATCTGTTATTAAGGCAGCAGAAGAGGTTAGGTCCTATAGATTGGAAAAGGACAGACAGACATAATTAGAAGTGATAAAACTCAATTATGGTCTGATAAGCTGTCTTAAAAGAAATATTTGAAAAGATTGCAGAGGGGAGAAACTCTGTATGGAAATCACTTACTGGAGTAGGTATTGAAGACAATCCTATGGCTTAAAAGGTAAGCCCTCCAGTCAAATAGTATCACTCAGAGTGAAAGTCTCGACTAAGAGGGATAGAAATGCCGATCTCTGGGGCTCTCTCCCTCTCTGAAACAGTCCTTTTATCTTACCACCTTGTTATCCTGGGAGATTTTAATGTCCACCTCGGCTCCCAGTTGAGACAACATGATAAAGTGCTTTCCTCCCTTTTCAGTGATCTTTCCCTTGTTCAGCACGTGACCTGTCCCACCCACACTTCAGGCCACACTCTCGATCTGATTCTCACTCCAGATTCCTCCCCATTTTTGCCAGTGAACATCACATCACTATCCCTTCCATGATCTGACCACAGTTGTGTTTTCTTCTCCTTACTTCTTCCCCCCTCTCAGCCTCCTATTCTCCTGAATTCAACTCTCCCCCCCTCAGACCTTGAAGCGCCATATTACTCCAGCAACTCTACAGCATTTTCCCCCAAGACTCTTTTCCCCCCGACTTTTCCTCCCTTTCGGTAAATCAACAGGTTAATGTTTGGACCTCCACCCTCTCATCTGCCCTCGACTCTATTGCCCCTCTCCGTCCCACCTCTGTTCCTTTGTCATCACGCCACCCTTGGTATCACCCGGGGCTCTATCTACAGCGTACCTACCTTCGTCGCGCTCTACGGCTATGGCGCAAGCATCCTTCTGATGCCTCTCTAGCTGCTTTCCATCACGCACAAAAGATCTACCGCTCTATGATTACCACTGCCAAACAATCCCATTACTCTAAACTTATTGCATCCTCCTCTAATTCCTCCCGTCAGCTCTACCAGGTTCTGAACCGCCTTTCTCCATCCCCTGCCTCTCTCTCATCACCATCCTCCTCTCCAGCTCCAAGTCCCACAACTCTTGCCGCCTTTTTTTCAACCAAGATCCTCACCCTTCGTTCTTCATTCACCTCTTGCCCACCTCCCCTTTCCCCCCCTCCCTCCCCCGTTCTGGTCCCTATTTGCTCCCCTCCTCTCACTCACACTCTTTCCCACACATGGTCTAAGTTTCGGCTCATTACCTCCTCTGAGCTCTCCAAAGCAATTTCATCCTCCCACAAGACCACCTGTCCACTAGATCCGCTGCCTTCTTCCTGGCTCACTGATCCCTCACTTACCCTCATCCCCTTTGCTCTCACTATTCTTAACTCCAGTCTCTCCTCCGGCTGCTTCCCCTCCGCTTGGAAACATGCAATCGTCCGCCCACTTCTCAAGAAACCCACCCTTGATTCCACTATACCCTCCAATTGGCGTCCTGTTTCTAACCTTTCTTTTCTCTCAAAAATTCTCGAAAAGCTTGTTTTCCACCAACTCACTGCACATCTTGACTCATAGAAACATAGAAACATGATGACAGAAAAAGACCACAAGGCCCATCTAGTCTGTCCTTCCATAACAACAACTACAACAGTCCACTTTTTACCTTTAGAGATCCTCTGTGTTGGTCCCATGCTTTTTTGAATTCTCTACCATTTCCCTACATCCTCGGCAATCAGGATTTAGACACGGGCACAGCACTGAAACTATTCTTGTGGCACTTCTTAATGAATTGCATCGTTCTCACGACAAAGGTGATTTCTCAATAGCTGTATCTTTGGACCTTTCTGCTGCTTTCGATGTCGTTGACCACCGTTCACTCCTCACCCCTCTATCAGATCTCAGCATTCATGGCACTGTTCACCAGTGGTTCCGGTCCTTTCTTTCCTCCCGAACCTTTGCAGTTCATTCCGGTTCCACTTCCTCTATCTCCTTTCCTCTGCATTGTGGTGTCCCCCCGGGGTTCCATTCTTGTTCCTCTTCTCTTTAATATCTTTCTTGCCCCCCTTGCCCTTCCTATACAACAGTATGGTATATCCGCCTATTTTTTCGCAGACGACATCCTCCTAATTCACCATACATCCTCTTCAGTCCCTGACCTATCTCTCCTCAATACCTGCCTGGCTGCCGTCTCTGAGTGGTTTCTTAGCAATTTCCTTATCGTTAATCCCTCCAAGTCAGCTGCCATCTGGTTCACCTTTGGTGCTCCCTCCCCCACCCTGTCACCACATATGTCTAACCTGCCCATCCCTCTGGTACCAACTCTTCGTTATCTCGGTGTTACTCTTGATCCATCTCTCTCATTCCATCAGCACATTTCCGGTGTGGTGCATAGTTCTCTTTTCCACCTCCGTAGGATTAGGGCTGTTCGTTCTTTGCTTTCAGTTACGTCCCTCACCACTCTTGTTCTCTCCTTAGTAATTACTCGACTATTGCAATTTACTCCTCGCAGGTCTTCCGCAATACCAACTTCGGAGATTACAACTCATCCAAAATACCGCTGCCCGTCTTCTCACTTTCTCCTCCCCCCGAGACCATATCACTCCCTGTCTTCTTTCTCTCCATTGGCTCCCTGTCAAGGCCTGCTATCTTTTTAAACTTCTCATTCTTACCCATAAAGCCCTTCATACCAGCACACCCCAATACTTAGCAGACCTTATTTACCTCCAGCCTACCCCCCCCCCCCCGTCTTCTCCGTTCCGCCTACGGCAACTGTCTCTTTCTACCATCCCCCACTCAGGCACACCTAGAGTCAACCCGCCACACTGCCTTCTTCTTTGCTAGTCCTGTCCTATGGAATTCTCTCCCACACTCCCTTCGCACTGAATTGTCTTTCCCTCGGTTCAAGGCCCTTCCTAAGACCTATCTTTTTTGTCAGGCTTTTGATCTTCCTGTCCCCCCCCAACCACTCACAAACCACTAATTACGCCCCCCGCTAATATTCTCTACCCTCCGCCCCCCCTAATTTTTTAAAGATTACTGAGCATTCCTTGTACCAAACACTCATGCTAAGTTCTAACCTCCCCTTACCCCCTCCCACCCTACTCCATTCATGTGTTCTTTATGTATTACACGCTTGTTGTTTGTGTTGAAATCTGTCCTATTCTATCCTTCTTCCCTTTTCCTTAGCCACTTTCCTATCAATTTATTGGCGTTCCTTTCCTTCTGTATTTTCTGGCAGCCCCAATTTTTATTGTACACCGCCCTACACTTCGGTAATGGGCGGTCTATCAAATGTCACAAATAAAGATAAAGAAAAGATAAAGATAAATACAGAGTTGGGAAGACTTACAATTTGGTAAGTCTCTGAAAAAGGTAAAGCTCCCCTGCAGTCAAAAGTATGAGATATCCTCGTACAGGACAACTGTCAAGGTGAAGGGCATAGCATAACTTGTAATTAGTTGTAACTCCTCTATTTACTTTAAAAGGAGAGGAGAAACCTGTTACCTGTAGGGCATGATTATCCTTAATAGCTCTAAGAGCTAAAAGAATGGATTGCTCTTGGCAAGAGATTCATGCCTAAAGTGGAGGATTGAGCCAGTGTATCACTGACCTCTCAGTAAGGATGAGAAGAACTGTAAATGCTTCTGTTGTTAAGAAGTAGCGGTTCTGAAGCTCAACAGGAAAAAGAGATTTAATGAATAAAATATCAGAAACCCTGCGACTGCTGAGTTTGCTGAGCCTGTTGAGGCTTTGGTTTTCTTAGCCTGGTATGATGTTGCCCTTTTTGGAAACATCTGCATGATGGGTAGAAGATGAATAAAACATTTTCCCCTTAGGGGGATAAAGTTTGTTAGGAGATTTTTTACTAGCTGGGATAGAGGAAAGTTTTGACAATCCTCTGAATGCAACAATATCAGTGTTTAACTGATTAGCTTGGAATAAAGCATCCTTGTTAAAGAGATTTTCACCAGTAGAAGGAGTATTTCCCAGCCTTTCTTGTACCCATTTGTCCAAGTCTGAAGCTTGGAGCCAGGCCATGCATCATGCTCCTATGGCTATAGCAGAAGTTCTGCTAATAGACTCAAAACAGTCCAGGGAAGCACGATTAAGGAATTTGGAGACATTTTGAGCATGACTGACTAATATGAAAAAGTCTGCTCTTTTATGTTCTTGAAGAAAAGGGTTCAAAAGCTTTAAGTTCTTTGTTACCTCTTCAA
Organism: Ichthyophis bannanicus; assembly: GCA_033557465.1. NCBI lineage: Eukaryota > Metazoa > Chordata > Amphibia > Gymnophiona > Ichthyophiidae > Ichthyophis > Ichthyophis bannanicus. Next base: position 40,667,028 of record CM066046.1, read on the forward strand.
GAGATAATCTCATATAGAAAATATATGAGATAATTCTTGCTGAAAGCATGGATGCCTGGAAGCATCGACGTCCAAAGGCATCTAAAGTCCTAGACTCACGACCTGGCGGATAAGAAGAGTGCTTCTTTGCACTCTTAATATGCCTCATTGCTGATTCTGCAACAATAGAATGATGAGGAAGTTGAGTCTTTTGAAAACCTGGAGAAGGTGGCACCTTGTACATAGTGTCAAGTGTCTTAGAATGTGGGGATACCGTTAAAGGAGTTTTCCACATTCTTAATAGTAGATCTTGTAAGATCTGATGCAAAGGAAGCATGATCACCTTCTTTGGAATCCAGGGGAATTGCAGGGTCTTTGAATCCCCTGGTAGGGATTCTTTACCAGGTATAGAAATGGCAAGTAACTTTGCCATATCAAGCAGAAAAGCTTGAAAAGAAATCTCCCCTGAGGAGGACCCTCTAAAATGAGGGGTAAAGGCTAGACTTGTTGAAAATTCAGCTTTGGTACCTATGGATTCATCCCAGTCATCGGGATCAGAAGACTTGAAAGGATGAAGCATTGGATTTTCCTTAAAGCGATGTCTTCGGTACCACCCGAGGTCGGTACCAAATCTTCCATGCTAGAGATCGATTTCAGGCTCGGCATTGAAGGAAGCGATTCTGTCGAAGCAAGCATGGACGGTACCGACACCGATGCCGATACCGGTACCGAAGCCGATACCGATACTCGAGGAACGGTCTGCAGCAACTCTAGCGGTACCGAAGTAGCCGAGAGTGCTAGACTGCGTTCATCGGTGAGGAGTGTTTCATCCATCACCATAGCTGATACCAGGGTATCGGTACCGCTCAAAGCGGCCACAACCACCGAGCATGGCCCATGTATGTTCATCGAGGTAAGAACCCCGGGAACAACCTGAAGCCCCGTTAATGCTTTGGAGCCCAAAGACTCACGCCGGGGTTTTCTTGCCAAAATGTCCTTGAGGGCAAGGCTAGAGCCATCTCGATACTGAGATCTACCACTCGAGGACTGGCTAGTCTTTACAGACTTTTGTTTGGTTACCTGATCCTGTGAAGAAGAAGATATTCTAGCTGGTGACATCGAGTGCGATGTGAACCAGGTATCGAGTTGTGCTCGATCCTGAAGACTTCTTCTGTTTGAGCTCCAGCAGGAAAGACACTCCAGTGGGCAATGGTCAGGATCTAAACATTTTAGACACCAAGTATGAGTGTCTGAAAATATATCTGTACTGCCACACTTTGAGCATTTCTTAAGGATAGTGGCTGGCTTTTCCATAATGGAAAGATAGAGGCCTAGTGGCCTAGAAACCATCAGGCACTAAACAGGAAAAATTTCTAAAGAAAAGAAGAAATTCTTTAGTAACAAGAAAGAAAAGCACCGGCGGTACCGGTGGCGTCGAGGGAAGGCAGACGTGACCACAAAAAACTAAGGATAAAAAGAAGAATAATAGAATACGTCCTGCTGGCTCTGCGGAAAACAGAAAACTGATGAGAGGGAAATGAATGGGCGGGAAGGCAGCACGCATGCGTGTGGGATGCTCCCAAAAGCTTTCTTTTTGGATGCTGGGGAGCGTTCCCGTGCAGGCTCCGTCGGTACCGACGTACCCATATGTGAAGACTCATTCCTGCTTGTTCCTGGAGATACAAGATTACAGCAATAAATAAGAGAACAAGAAAGCACTTAACTCAAATGGCCAATCCATGTCTTACAGTATTAAAGCTACAGAGCAAGTTAAGACATATTCAAGTACATATGCTGCCCGATACAGGCATGACTGCCTAGCTCCATGGTCATCCATGAAATCTTGCTAACCTGAGTAAAGATGAGAGTATCTGAGCTCCTACTGTCCAAGCTGAGCACAAAGCGGATAGACTGGAAAAGGTCCTGGATGCTACAGTGGAACTGTTCCTCCTCCATTCCACAGGTAGCTCTGGAGTACAGGATGCGGGATTGGACAATGAACTTGAACAGGTATTCAAGGGCCTAGAGGAAGAGGTGAAGGGGTGACAACAGTAGAGAAAAAGAGAGAAGAAAAGTTGTGAACTTTTAAGTACACTAGAAAAGATGACACATACACACATTTGTATATATGTGAGTTTGTGAATCTATGTATCACACGACTTTGCCCATTATGTTTCCTATTTCTTTCATTTGCTTCAGTGATCTTTTATTATTTTTTGTACTGCTTGCATTTATTTACATTTGGTTACAACTCCCTTGGGGTGTTTGTAATAAGGCAAATGAAAATATATATATTCTCTCTCTCTTATATATATATATATATATACACACACACACACACACACTGGTGATAATAAAGTATATGCTATGGATGCAGATTTATTAGTGGAGTGGAGGAGTAGCCTAATGGTTAGAGCACTGGCTTGGGAACCAAGAGACCAGGGTTTGATTCCCACTAGCACTCACTATGCTGAGTTATCAATGTCCCTGTTTAATGTACAATATAAACCGCTTTGATTGAAAAGATAAAGTGGTATAAAAAACCTGTTAAATAAATTTAAAAAATAGTCACTGAAAAGGTTTAATAATAAAAGGCACATCTTCTAACTACTCAGTAGGAAGTTACAAAAACAAGGCTTTCACTTTGCTTTTGGATACTGATGCTTCTCATTTTCTTGTCCACTACTTATATGTAACTTACCATATTCTAGTCTATGGGGTCTGTTCACTAAACGGCGGTAGCGGACTCCGTGCGATATCGGCGCCGTGGCTCCGATATCGCACGGAGTCCGCTACCGCCATTTAGTAAACAGACACCTATGTCTTACATCTATATGTACAGCGCTGCGTATTTCTTGTAGCACTATACAAATAATAATTATTAGTAGTAGTTAATGCCCATGATACTTAAACCTTCAGCATTAGTAAGTTCTCCTGAAATAAGAGTCCTCCTTCTCTACAATACCTGTCACCTCAGCCTGTCCAATAATGCTCAGAGCTTTCAGATTAAAGCTAAGCTCTTGGAGATTTAAAGTCATGTAATTGACTGGGAGAAGATCAGGCGGGATTCAGTAGTATAACACACTCTGCCACTTTGTGCATTATTCTAGTGCTGAGACACGAGACTGAAACATGTGCTGTCTGAATCGTGGTGCTGTATCCTATGGAGCCCTGTGTGTTTTAACCACACAGCCTGTGCAGTTCAAACTGAAAATGTATGAACTCTGGAAGGTCCCAAAGGTACAAAGCTCCACAGTTCAGATGCCATGATTCAATCATGCAGCCTGGCACTAACAGCAATGGGAGGAAGGCAGAAAGCCTGTGCCTGGATAGAACAACAGTCTTAGCCACGGCCTCACTAGCTTATAGGTATACTGCTGGGCCAAGGAAAAGAGACTGGGGGAGAAGGGCGAGATGGCTTAAAGGTGAAGTCAGAGAGCCTGTTATAGCTAGCCAAATGACAAAAACAGGAAACAATATAAATACTGGCAAATTAAATACAGGGCATTGATAAGGCAGGCAAAGAGAAAATTGGAAAGAAGTTTGCCATGGAAGCAAAAGCAAATAATAAAAAACTTTATCAAGTAAAAATGTAGGCTTCACATATGGGACTCCCTAGCTCCCAGATGCAAGATGAAGTGACCTCAGAACCGGTAGAGGTTCGCCTCGGAGTAGGCATGATAAGGTAGAAACAGGTAATCCCGGGGAGCATACTTCCTGGCAGTGGAGATCCTGTTGCTGGCGTTGCAGGAGCCGGTGCTGGTGCTAGAGAGAGGCTTCTTGGACGGGGCAGAGCTGTTGTGACATCATTCGTGGGCGCTCTATGACACTTGAAAAGACCACGCAGCTTTTTGCAGCCACGGTCGCGTGTCGAAGGGGCACGCCCCTTCTGTGCCACTTTGGGGCCTGAGGGCCCTTGAGCTTTTGACGTAGGAATGGAGGGGGTAAGCTAAGCCATTGCAGAAGAAACTTGGTGGAACTGTATCGTCAACACCCAATGCTATTTCTGGGTCTTTGGACTCGCATGTAATTGTGCTTTCAGAACCCCCAGCTTCGGCTGGAGTTCCCTTGAGTCCCCTTCAATGTCATCTGGGGCTTCTTTAAGTGCTATAGTTTGGACACCTCCCCCTAATCCTTGCTCAGCCCAGGCATTATTGGATGGGAACCTTGTGGCTCCCTTAATGAACCTTAGTGTGGCTGAAAAACAGGCCTTCTTGGGTCCACCGCAGGCTTTGCTTGGGGGTTCCTTAGAGAATTTAAAAACGCTTAGTTGCCCAGTGCTCCCCAGTTTGGTTCCAGATGGTGCAGTAGTGGATGTTACTTTGGTGGACATCTGGAGGGAAGTTTCTAAAACTATTTTCCTATTACAAGGTTTCATGGAACAGACTATAATTTTTTTTGAGCACGTTGTAGCTAAATCTCAGGTTGTGGACCAGCAATTGCTTCTTACCACCCAGCGACTAGATAGGTTGGAGGGGCAAATTGCATCCCTTCAGTCTGCTGGTTCACTGGGTATTAAAGATTCTTATGTAATGTATCAGCATTTAGAATTACCGGTACTTGAGAATATTATGAGAGTAAAAAATATTAGGTTGTTAAATTTTCCACAGTGTCGGTTGTTATCTCCACTTATTTTATTTCATAAATATTGTAAAGAAGTTCTTTTGTTTACTGAACCAGAGAAATTTGTGGTGGATTGATTGTATTATTTGTCTTCCCGATCTGTGACAGGGGCTGGCAGGGTGACTCAGGGGATGCATCTGATATTGACTTGACTAATTTCCTGAAAGTTTCTGATGATATTTATTTATGTATTTTTATATACCGCGCTATTAAAGATCAGTGCGGTTTACATGAGACACAAGAATGCGTGTTACAAATAACACTTACAGATAACATAGTGATTACCACATAATTACTAGATAACATAGTGTTTATGTGGTTTACATGGTTTACATCTAACAAGGTTTACATCTAGGGAAAGCATAGTTACTCACCTGTAACAGGTGATCTCCGGGAACAGCAGGAATTTAGTCTTCACATATGGGTATCATCGGTACCAACGGAGCCTGCGCGGGAACACTCCCCAGAGTCCAATTAGAAAGCTTTTGGGAGCATCCCACAGCACTTGCGTGCTGCCATCCCGCCTTTCCCAACTGCCTCTCTCCAGTTGAGTTTAAAGCTGAGACAAAGAGAGAGAGAGAGGGAAAGAGAAAGAGATAGACAGAGAGATAGAACTCCTAGGGGAGGTGGGTGGGTTGTGAAGACTAAATTCCTGCTGTTCCCGGAGATCACCTGTTACAAGTGAGTAACTATGCTATCTCCAGGAACAAGCAGGAATATAGTCTTCACATATGGGGACTCCCTAGCTTTAGATGCCAGGGAGAGACCCCAAAAGTTGTGTGTCCCTGTGAAAGGGCTCCACTTCCCCCCATGGATCTCTGGCATCCAACCAGGGATGGCGGGTAGGAGTTGATTAGGTATGGAACAGGTGTTGGAGAACAGCCTGACCAAACAAGGCATCCCGGTGGTAGTCCTTGTCCAAGCAGTAATGGGCTGTGAAGGTATGAACCGAGGCCCAAGTGGCTGCTCGACAGATTTCGTTGATAGACACAGAGTGCGGGTGAGCCATTGAAGCTGCCATGGCTCTCACATTGTTAGCTGAGACATGGCCCTCCAGAGGAAGATTCTTACTCTGATAGGCAAAGGAAATACACTGTGCAATCCAGTTGGACAGTGTTCTCTTGGAGACTGGACGTCCCAAATGAGAAGGATCAAAAGCAACAAAGAGTTGAGAGGACTTTCTATGTTGCTGTGTTCTTTGCAAGTAAAAGGCTCAAGTTCTTTTACAATCCAAAGTATGAAGGTTCCTTTCTGCATTTGATGCATAAGGCCTTGGAAAAAACACAGGCAGGTAGACCGCTTGGTTAAGATGAAAAGGCGAGACCACCTTTGGCATACAGTGTGGATGAGTCCTAAGGACTACCTTGTCATGATGGAACCTTGTATAAGGTGGATCCGCCACTAGTGCCTGCAACTCACTGATGCGACATGCTGATGTGATTGCAATGAGAAAGATAACCTTCCAGGAAAGGAATTTCAATGAAGTAGTAGCTAAGGGTTCGAAAGGTGGCTTCATGAGCTGGCCAAGAACCAGGTTTAAGTCCCATGCCACCGGTGGTGACTTAATGGGAGGCTTAGTTAGAAGAAGGCCTCTCATAAATCTTGCTATAAGAGGATGGGAGGAAATAGGTTGTCCATTTAAAGGCTTGAAAGAAGCTGCAATAGCACTCAAATGGACTCTTACTGAGTTAGTTTTAAGTCCTGCATTGGATAAATGAAGGAGATACTCCAGTAATGATTCCAGAGGTATTGCAAGGGGGCTAAGACCCTTCTGCGAGCACCATATGGTAAACCTTTTCCACTTGAAAGCATAAGAGCATCTTGTGGAAGGTTTTCTGGAAGCATAAAGGATATCCTTTACTTGCTGAGAAAGGATAAGATCATGAAGATCTAGGCCCTCAGCAACCAAGCCCTGAGATGCAGAGATTGGGGATTGGGATGCCATAACATTTCGTCCTCCTGAGACATGAGATCTGGAGCAGACCCTAACTCCAGAGAGGGAGCTTGAGAGATGTAGAAGCAGAGGGTACCACACTTGCCGTGGCCAATGTGGAGCTATGAGGATCATACAACCTCTGTCTCTTCGAAGCTTGAACAGGGTTTTGGGAATTAGGGGAATGGGCGGAAAGGCATAAAGGAAGTCTTGACCCCAATGAAGGAGGAAAGCATCCCTGGCCTGAGAGTCCTGAGCCGGAATTCTGGAACAGAACCGGGAAAGTTTGACATTCAATGGACTTGCAAAGAGGTCTATGTCCGGGGTTCCCCAAATTTGAAAAATCGTGGCCACCTGGTCTGCATGTAGAGACCATTCGTGTGGAAGCAGAACTCGACTGAGTCTGTCTGCCCAAGAGTTTTGGCTGCCTGGAAGATACACTGCCAGGAGATGAATCTGATGCTCTCTGGCGAGGGCCCATAGTCGCAAAGCTTCGTTGCAAAGTGACAGAGAGTCTGTTCCTCCCTGCTTGTTCACGTAGAACATGGTTACTTGATTGTCCATATGAATGAGGACTGTCTTGTAGCTGAGCAGGGTATGGAACACTCGAAGAGCAAGGAAGATTGCTCTGAGTTCTAGGAGATTGATATGTAAGTGGGTCTTCTGTGGAGTCCAGGTGCCTTGGGTGGAGAGGTCTTGCAGATGAGCTCCCCAACCCACTGGTGAAGCACCTGTTGTGAGAGTTGCCTGGGGTAAAGGTTGTTGAAATGGGGACCCCAGCAACAGGTTTTGAGTGGACTGCCACCATTGGAGGGACAAAATAAGGCGATTTGCGTTTGCTATTTTGTCTGACAGGCACCCCGATGCCTGGGTCCACTGAGTGGATAAAGTCCACTGGGCTGCTCTCATATGGAGGCGAGCATAAGGGACCACATGCACGGTAGATGCCATGTGGCCTAGTAGTTGTAACATTTCTCGAGCAGTGAGATGAGGCTTTAGCACTGCTTGAGAAGCTAACTGCACCATGCGCAGGCAACGGGTCTGGGGAAGATAGGCCCTTGCTTTCCTTGTATCCAACAAAGCTCCTATGAACTCTAGAGATTGAGTGGGAGTTAGGCTGGATTTTGGGATGTTTATGACCAGACCCAAATACTGAAGGATACGCATTTTTTTATTTTTTAGTTTATTTTATTTATTTAGCTGAATTTATATCCCGCTTTTCACCGGGTCAAAGCGGTCAATTGGGGGATACATTTAACATGAGGGGATATGAGACACATACACTAATACTTACAGGGAACATGGGCAATGGAGGGTTAAGTGGCTTGCCCAAGACCACAAGGAATGCCTATAGGACTAGAAATCCCAGTCCCTCCGGCCTGAGATTGCTGTCCCCAGGTGGGACTTGAACCCCCGGCCCTCCGGCCTGAAGTACCTTGTCCTAACCACTAGACCACTCCTCCCTCAAGATAGAGAAATAGAGAAATCCTGGCCTCTGACTCTGATGGGGCTCGAATGAGCAAGTAGTCTAAGTAGGGGAAGACGAATATCCCTAGAGTGTGAAGAAATGTTGCCACGACAGCCATGCATTTCGTAAACACCCTTGGTGCTGAGGCCAGGCCAAAAGGAAGCACCCTGTATTGGTAGTGCTTTCCTTGAAAAAGGAACCGAAGGAACTTTCTGTGAGTTGAATGGAGGAGAACATGAGTGTACGCATCCTTGAGATCTAGAGAACAAAGCCAATCCTGAGTCTGAAGGTATGGCAGCAGGGTTCCCAGAGAAATCATCTTGGATTTCTCTTTGAACAGGAATGTGTTCAATTCTCTGAGATCCACAATAGGCCTGTGTCCCCCTGTTTTCTTTGGGATAAGGAAATAGGGGGAGTAAAACCCTGTACCCTGTTGAGGAATGGGTACCTCTTCTATTACCCCTTGGGCAAGAAGCATAGTGATCTCTTGAGCTAACAGGTTGATGAGAGAGGTCTGAGAATTGAACTGTCTTACCATTGTGGGAGGGGGCATGCGGAGAAAGTGAAGCTTGTACCCCTCTTTTATAATGGAGAGAATCCAATGTTCTGCTGTTATCTGCCCCCATCTGGGGGCAAAGTGACACAACCTTCCTGGAATGGTGGAAGGTTCTGGTCCGTTGAGGGCCAGGAAGGCTAGGTTCTCTAGATAGAAGTCAAAGGCCTTGTGGAGGCTGAGACCGCTGAGACAGTTGAGACTTAGCAGTCTTTGCTTTTCTCTGTTTAAGTGGTTGCTGACTCTTCTGGACAGGCTGACCTGCAGAACGTGTCTGCTGATAAGAGGGGTAAAACCTCTTCTTTTTGGAGAAGAATGGTTTCTTGAAAGATTTTTTCCTTGCAGGATCAGCCGTGGCTTTGGATACTCTATCCAAAGTGGAGTTATCAGCATCCAACTCATTGGCCTTTTCTTGCCAATTTTTGCCGAATAGATTCTCACCTGTACAAGGAATATTGCCCAGTTTGTCCTGCACCCAGAGCTCCAAATCAGATGCCTGGAGCCAGGCAATTCTAAGTGCACCTATGGCAATGGCAGAGGTTCTGCTTATGCACTCAAAACAGTCAAAGGCTGCACGATTGACAAATTTAGAAACATCCTGGGCATGTTTAACCAGTGTGAGAAAATCCTGCCTCTTATCTTCAGGAAGAAGAGGGCTCAAAACCTCTAAATCTCCTACGACTTCCTTAAGGAACATTCCCATATATAAAATATAGGAACTGATCCTGGCAGAAAGCATGGAAGCCTGGAAAGTACAACGTCCAAAGGCATCCAAAGTTCTACACTCACGTCCTGGAGGATTAGAGGCATGCCTCTTTGCACTCTTGATCCTTCTCATAGCTGACTCCACTACAATAGAGTGGTGAGGAAGCTGAGTCTTTTGGAAGCCAGGACACGGAGGTACTCGATACATGGTATCCAGTCTACGAGAGTGAGAAGAGGTGGTAAGGGGTGTTTCCCACATTCTTAACATCAGATCATGTAAGATCTCATGAAAAGGCAAAGAAGCTGCCTCCTTAGGAGCTTTGGGATATTGTAGAATCTCCAACTCCTTTGCCCTGGGCTCTGTTTCAGGAGCCACAGTAATGGACAGACCTCGAGCCACCTCCCTGATAAAATCCTGAAAGGAGATATCTTCTGGAAGAGACATCCTACTTTTGGGAGAGGAAGGCTCCTCGGGGAAAAGTACTCCGGTACCGACAGAAATGTCAGAATCCTCAAAGTACCTTCTGTCCGAATGCTCTTGTAGAGCACGATACCCGTACCGAGCGAAGTCGGTGCCAGGGGGGATCGGTACCGGTGTATCGGTACTGGAAGGCATGGCTTGACTGGGTGCCGGCAATGCAGACACCGATGTCGATGCCGATGGTACCGGTACCGATACCGGTGCCGGCACCGGTTGAACTGTCTGACGCGGTTCTGAGGGTGTCGATGCCGCAAGGAGAGCCGCCAGACTGCGTTCAATAGCTAGGAACCTCTGGTCTATCGACGCTGCCGATGCCTGGGTATCGGTACCGGAGAAAGCAGCCGGTACCCCAGAGCATGGCACCAGTAGTTCTGCCGAGGTTGAGGCCTCGAGAACATCCTGGAGCCCCGATAAAGCTTTGGAAGCCGAAGCCTCCCGCTGGGTCAATTTTGCCGGTACAGAACCCTCAAGGGCAACGCCAGAGGCATCTCGATGCTTGGAAGGAGATCTACCCTTTGAGGACCAGCCAGACTTATGTTTAGTTACCTGAGATCCATGGGAGGAAGACAAAGCCCTGGAAGACGTCGATGCCACAGAGGCTGCATCGGAGGGAAAAAGGGTGCGGAGCTTAGCAGCTCGGTTTTGTAGACCCTTCTTGGACATCATGGCACAGGCCATACACTCCGAGATGGAGTAGTCAGGACCTAAACATTTAAGACACCACTCATGGGTGTTAGTGATGGAGATGGTACCACCACACTTGGTGCACTTCTTGAAACCCGAAGCGGGTTTTTCCATAGTGGAGGAAATTTTGGGCCTAAGACCTAAAATGGCACGTGCACCTGAGGAAGAAAAATTTGGAAAAAAATACAATTTTTTTTTTTTTTTGAAAAGAAAGAAAGAAGAACCAGCAGTACCGGTATAGCGTCGAGGAAGGCAGATGCGACCACAAAAAAGAAGGAGAAGAAGAAAAATTTTCTGCGGTGACAGGAACGACGACCTGCTGGCTCCACAGAAAATGAAGAACTGGAGAGAGGCAGTTGGTAAAGGCGGGAAGGCAGCACGCAGGCGCTGTGAGATGCTCCCAAAAGCTTTCTAATTGGACGCTGGGGAGCATTCCCACGCAGGCTCCGTTGGTACCGATACCCATATGTGAAGACTACATTCCTGCTTGTTCCTGGAGATAACTGGTGACCTATTTACATTACATATTTACATTTAAAGGAGCATATTCGCAGTCTATTTACATACATCGCAGGAGCATTTTCACAGTGCTGGGTTGTCTGCTGATCCACACATTTCACTGCTGGCACACATTTAAAGTAGTGTGCCGTCGGCTGTTTCCGTTTGTGTGGCTGGTCTAGGGTGGGTGGTTGTACGTTAGTTGGAAAAGATGGGTCTTCAATGCTTTCCTAAAAGTTGTAAAATCCAGGATAGCACGAATCGTTGAGAGTAGGCAATTACATTGGGCTGGCGCAAATAGGGAAAAGGCGCGGTTCTTGGTTGACTGGGTACAGGTCCTTACTATTGAAGGGGTCATGAGAGAGTTTATCATACATGTTCTCCCGATCCTAGTCTCCGGCGTTCTTTGTATCAGTTCTGAGAGCGAAGTTGACAACATTGTGTGCAGGGCCTTAAAAGTGAGTAGCATTGCTTTGTAGGTCAGGCAACTTGCTATGGGGAACCAATAAAGCTGAATTAGAATGGGAGTGATGTGGTCGTATCTGCATACAGATAGGATTGTGCGGGCAGCTGTGTTCATGGCGAGTTGTAGTGGCTGGAGGGTATGCTTCGACATACCAGCAAGGATGATGTTGGAATAGTCTAGATGAGGGAGGATGAGAGCTTGAGCCACTGAGCGGAAGTCCGAGGTTTCTAGGAGAGGACGTAGGTGCCGGAGGGTTCATACATAAGAACATAAGATATGCCATACTGGGTCAGATCAAGGTCCATCAAGCCCAGTATCCTGTTTCCAACAGTGGCCAATCTAGGTCATACGTACCTAGCGGTTTCCCCAAAAGGCATAGGTTCTGCAATGCTTGTACTAGGTCAAGCATTGATATCCTGGGTCCCTTCTTAATAATGGTTTATGGACCTTTCCTCCAGGAACTTGTCCAAACCTTTTTTAAACCCAGCTACACTAACAGCCTTTACTACATCCTCCGGTAAGAAATTCCAGAGTTTGATTACACGTTGAGTGAAAAAATATTTTCTTTTATTAGTCTTAAATAGTTTACCCTGTAGCTTCATTGCATGTCCCCTAGTCTTTCTATATTCTGATAACGCAAACAGTCGATCTACGTTTACCCGTTCCACTCCGTTCATTAATTTATAGACTTCTATCATATCTCCCCTCAGCCATCTCTTTTCCAGGTTAAAGAGCACTAAACTTTTTAGCCTTTCTTCATAGGAGTATCCTTCCATCCCCTTTACCATTTTGGTGGCTCTTCTCGGAACCTTTTCTAATAATGCTATATCCTTTTTAAGATACGGCGACCAGAATTGCACACAATATTCAAGGTGTGGTCTCACCATGGAATGGTATAGAGGCATTATAATATCTTTTATTTTCCATTCCTTTCCTTATGATACCTAGCATTCTATTTGCTCTCTTGGCTGCCGCTGCACACTGGGCCGAGGGTTTTAACATGTTATCCACAATGATGCCTAAATCTTCTTCCTTGGTGGTGGTTCCTAATATGGAACCTTGCATCGTGTAACCATAGTTTGGGTTGTTCTTCCCTAGGTGCATAACTTTGCACTTGTCCACATTAAATTTCATCTGCCATTTTGATGCCCAGTCTTCCAATTTATCAAGATCCTCTTGCAATTTTCCACAATCCTCTTGGGTTTTTAACAACTTTAATTAGTTTTGTGTCATCTGCAAATTTGATAACCTCACTCGTTATTCCACTTTCCAGGTCATTTATGAGTATGTCAAAAAGCAGCTGACCCAGCACAGATCCCTGGGGTACACCACTATTCACCTTTCTCCATTGGGAAAATTGGCCATTTAGCCCAACACTCTGCTTTCTATCTTTTAACCAGTTCCTGATCCACAGTAGTACACTGCCTCCTTTCCCATGACTCTTTAGTTTTGCCAAAAGTCTCCGATGAGGGACCTTGTCAAAGGCTTTCTGAAAGTCCAGATACACTATATCAACCGACTCACCTTTGTCCACCTGTTTATTCACACTTTCAAAAAACATAACAGATTAGTAAGACAAGATCTTCCTTGTCTAAAGCCATGTTGGCTGTCTCCCATTAGGCCATGACTATCTACATGCTGAGTAATTTTATTCTTTATGATGGTTTCTACCATTTTTCCAGGTACTGACGTGAGGCTCACAGGTCTATAGTTTCCCGGATCACCCCTCGAACCCTTTTTAAAAATTGGTGTTACATTGGCGATCCGCCAATCTTCAGGTATTAGAGATGATTTTAATGATAGTTCACAGATTATAGGGTAGTTGAGTTGATATAACGCATTGGGATCTGAACAAATCTTAACTCCCAAATATACCAGCAATTTCTCCACTCAGCGAAAAGGAAACATCCCCCTAAGCCTCTATACGTCCTCGGCTGCCAAAGAGATATTCAGCACTTCTGTCTTAGTGTAATTCACCCAGAATCCCGAGATCTGATCGTAGCGCACTGCCTCCTCCAAGAAGGCCCATAGTGACTGCTGTGGGTCCCTAAGTATCAGTAAAAGATCGTCCACAAAGAGTGATATCTTATGATGGTCATCTCCTATCTGAAGGCCCACCATATCCTCCCTATCCCACAAATGATCCACAAAGGGCTCTATCGAGAGGGCGAAGAGCAATGGGGATAGTGGGCAACCCTGCCTCGTACCCTTTTCCAGTTTGAAGAACCCCAAATACCCACCATTAATTTTCACTGCGGCATAAAGGTGTGCATATAGTGCCTGTATCCACTTGATAAACTGTTTCCCAAGTCCAAATTTCTGTAGGACTGCCCACAAGAACTCCTACTCAACACGGTCAAACACCTTCTCCGCTTCAACTGCGAGCACCATAGCTCCCACCTTTTTGTACCGAGCGGCCCAGATAAAATTTATCACTCTTTTAATATCATTGGCAACTTGGCACCCCTGAATGAATCCCATTTGGTCTGCATCAACCAGCTGCAGCATGTATCCACTAAGCCTATTTGCCAACACCTTTGCGAGGATCTTAGCATCCAGGTTGAGCAGAGAAATTGGGTGGTATGAAGCACAACTCTTAGCAACTTTCCTGGAATTCAGTATAACACTAATGCCCGCCTGCCCCATAGTGGGAGGCAAGTCTCCCCCCTCCTGTACACTATTTAGAACCTCCGCTAATGTGGGGCCCAATTGATCCCGAAATTTTTTATACACCACAGTGGGCAACCCATCCAATCCCAGGGCTTTATCGCTCACCAATCCTTGTATTACCTCCTGCACTGGAGCTACTGTGATGGGGTGGGTTTAGCCTCTCTCAATCTTCACGAGGCAGTTCGGGCAGAGTCACTGTCTCTAGATAATCTTGCATCTCCTCTAATTTAGCACGTTTTTCTTTCTGACGCCATGCACCCCACATTAAAAACTGGCCCCTTAGATATGCTTTAAATGTGTCCCACATTATTGGGATTGCAGATAAAGAATTCCTCTTTTCAATAGAAGCAACTACCCCCAGGACTCGCAATAGGCTTTCATTCAGACACCAAAAACGGCAGCACGATTGGCGCCCTCTCCCCTCCAGCTTTATCCAGACAGGGCCGTGATCCGACCACATTATAGGCTCATTTACCCATTGTCAGGTCGCTACCACTACGTCTCTACTTGTTAGCATCATATCTATGCGGAAGTACAAGTGGTGTCAGGGGAATATACTCGACTCCTCGGGTGCGCCTCTCCCTCCACCTATCAATCAGCTACCACAACTGCATCAGCCACCTCAAACTTTGCCTGTGAGCATCCTCTCCCTCACCCCCTCCCTTGTCGATCCCATTGTGGTTGAAGCACCACGTTGAAGTCCCCCTGCCACCACCTGTGATCCCTCTAGAAAACGCGAAGGTTCCAACCCCAGCCTCTCAAAAAAACTCCCTTGTCCTTGATTAAGTGCATATATACATACTATAGTGAGTATCTTAGTCTGTATGGACCCTTTAATCGCCACATATCTCCCTTCGGTATCATACATCTCACCAGTCCGCTCAAACTGTAGATTATTTCATAACATGATCACTAATCCCCCCCAATTTACCCCACCTCTCTTGGAAACTGCATATATTTGCTGATATTGGCAAGCCCTCATTAAATTGTGGTGCCAAATCCAAAGGTGTGTCTCTTGGATGCACACCACATCCCAAATGAGGCATAGTGCTTCTTTAACCAACAGCTGCCTCTTTCTTGGAAGATTCAGACCTTTAGAATTAAAAGATGTTATTCATATCTTAGCCATTAGATCCCCATCCCCTGGACTCCATATCGCATTCCTGTACACCGCCTCCCCCCATCCTCCCCCCTCTCCTCTTCCCTTTCATACTGCTCAATTCCAACCATCCCCTTACTCTCCTCCTCTCCCCCCAACATGCCCTCCGCATCCCGCTGCCTTTCCCTCCTGGCAGCCACCTTCTGAGGTAGTGATCATCGCCCCCCATCTGCTCTTCCCCCTCATTAATGGGCCTCATTAATGTGCTCTTGAACAGCCCCGCCCCTACAACCTATTTGCTCTCACTCCTCCTTAGGATACCCCCATTTCCATCTACTCCTTCCCCCTCTTTTCTATGCCACCCTTATGTCACTGCTTCCCAGTTATTCTTGCATCTCCCCCATTCGGTCATGAATACAATGACTCTTTCAGTCATTAAGTCCATGGATTTCGCCGGGCTCCTGTCATCCGATTGTTTCCTCAAGCAGCGGTTCCGCCCACCCTCTGCCATTTAGTGTCTGACTGCTTGGGCCATCCCAGGAGTTTTGTCTCTACTGTCATCTTCTGCAAATCTGTAGTGTCCATGACCCTCAAGTCTTGTAGGCCTTTTAGCATTTCTGCTCTGTTCTTGGCCCTTATTGTCTGGCCCTCTGCCATTATAGCTATAGCAAAAGGGAATATCCATCTACATTGGATTCCTTTGGCATGCAAATATCCTGTAATACCCTTTAATTCGCGCCTACAGCACAAAGTTGTGGGGGCTAAGTCCTCGAACATTTCCACCTCTTTAGAGTCCCAAAGTCTACGTCCTTTCATTCGGGCTTTAGCCAATATTTGCGTTTTAGTAGAATAGGAGTGAAAGCAGAGCACCACATCTTGGGGCAGGTTTCTTCTCAAAGGGCCCTATGCCCTATGCGCCTGATCTAGCGTGATGGGTGGGCAGTCCCCTGCTTCTTCCCATAGGGTCGGCTCGAGTTGTTGTATTAAGGCTGTACAATCCGCATAACGAGTTTCCTCTGGAATACCCCAAAACTGCAAATTACATTCCGGCTGCAATTCTCATTGTCTGCAAGTTCACTACACTGCTGATGTTTCCATGGCTGCATGGATGGTGTCATCGAGAGCGTTTTGGTTTCCTGGACCATGGGATGCTGTTCTAAGGGTTGCAGAGCAGAGATGGCATCCATCTGTCCAAGAAAGGTTGACGTGTCTTCAGTAGCAGACTGGCTAATCTATTGAAGAGGGCTTTAAACTAGATTTGTTGGGGATGGGTGAAGAAAGACCCCAGGTAAGTGAAAGCACCCAGGTAAGTGAAACATTAAATACCTTTATGGAAATGGGTAAAAGGGACAACATATGGAAAGTGGTATGTATAAATGCCTGTAGCATGGGAAATAAGATCCCTTATGTTGAAGCTTTGGTGGGAGTGGCTGACTTGGATTTAGTGGCAATTACAGAAACATGGTTCACAGAAAACCATGACTGGGATGTAACTATACCAGGCTATACTTTATTCAGAAAGGACAGGGTAGAAAGAAGGGTAGGGGGAGTGTCACTATATGTAAAAAATACCATTAAAGCTTTGGAATTACAGAGCTTTAAAGGAAGAAAGGAGGCACTCTGGGTTAAACTAGAAAGAGGGAAAGAGAAATCTATTTGCATTGGTGTGATATACAGACCTCCCTCACAAGAGAAAGAGGTGGATGGAGAGTTAATTGAAGACATACGCAGCATTGTTAGGAAAGGGGACGTGCTACTGATAGGGGATTTCAATATGCCAGATGTTGACTGGCACATTCCTGCTGCAGTATCATCTAGAGCAGGGGTCTCAAACACGCGGCCCGCGGGCCGCATGCGGCCCGCGAGACAACTTTGTGCGGCCCGCGACGGAGGAAAACAAAAAAAACCCCAAAACCCTGGCTTCTGCTGCTGCCGTTGCAGCGGCAGAATCAATTGTCAAATTCAAAAAAAAAAACTGACTTCTGCTGCTCAAGCAGCTGTCCTGCGGCCCCTTCCCCTCTGCCCGGAGATCCGACTCTGCTCTATCAGCGGCGTGCTTTTCAAGCCGCAAAGAGAGTATTCCCCTCTCGCGCGGCTTGAAAAGTGAATAGGCTTAAACCGCGCGAGAGGGGAATACTCTCGTCGCGGCTTGAAAAGCACGCCGCTGATAGAGCAGAGTCGGATCTCCGGGCAGAGTGGAAGGGGCCGCAGGACAGCTGATTTTGCTGCTTGAGCAGCAGAAGTCAGTTTTTTTTAAATTTAACAATTGATTCTGCCGCTGCCACGGCGGCAACGGCAGCAGCAGAAGCCAGGGTTTTGGGGTTTTTTTTGTTTCCCTCCTTCGCTGGCCGGTAATGAGCTATGGAGGGGCTGACTGAAATGGGGTAATGGGGGTTAGGACTGGAAGTGGGCTATTGGCAGGGGGGGGTTATGACTGGTAATGGGCTGGGGGGGGTTATAACTGGTAATGGGCTATGGTGGGGGCTAGGACTGGAAATGGGCAGATGGGGGTTAGGACTGGAAGTGGGCTATTGGCAGGGGGGGGGGTTATTACTGAAAATGGGGTGATGGGGGTTAGGACTGGAGGTGGGCAGATGGGGGTTAGGACTGGAAGTGGGCTATTGGCAGGGGGGGGGTTATGACTGGTAATGGGCTATGGTGGGGGCTAGGACTGGAAATGGGCAGAGGGGGGTTAGGACTGGAGGTGGGCTGATTGGGGGGTTAGGACTGGTAATGGCCTATGAGGGGAGGTAAGTCTGAAAATGGGGTGATGGGGGTTAGGACTGGAGGTGGGGAGATGGGGGTTTGGACTGGAAGTGGGCTATTGGCTGGGGGTGGGTTATGACTGGTATTGGGCTATGGTGGGGGCTAGGACTGGAAATGGGCAGATGGGGGTTAGGACTGGAGGTGGGCTGATTGGGGGGTTATGACTGGTAATGGCCTATGAGGGGAGGTAAGACTGAAAATGGGGTGATGGGGTAAGACTGGAAGTGCGCTATGGGGAGGTTAGGACTGGTAATGGGCTATGGGGGGTCTAGGACTGGTAATGGGCTATGGGGGGTCTAGGACTGGTAATGGGCTGGGGGGGTTGCTAGGACTGGAAATGGGCTGAGTGGAAGGGGGGCTTGAACTGCAAATGGCTGATGGGGAGGGGGGCTTGGAATGGAAATGGTCTGTGAGGGGAGGGAGCTAGGATTGGAAATGGGCTGATGGGGGGCTAGGATTGGAAATGGGCTGATGGTGAGGCTAGGATAGGACTGGAAATGGACTGATGCAGGGACTAGAAAGGAGCAGATGCTGGGTGGGGCTGGAACTAGAAGGGAGCTGATGTTGGGGGAGGATTAGAATGGGATGGAGCTGGGAAAGTGAAATGGAGAGGGGAAAAATATTTTGTCTGGCAGAGAAGACAAATCTACAATTGGCCAGGTATTGGGAGAGTAAGTGGGGATTGAGGATGGAGGGGTAAAATTTGAGTGGATGAAATAGGAATGAGGAAAGAGCAAAAGGAGAAAGATTAGTATGTTAAAGCAGATGTAGAGAGAGAGAATGGAAAAAAACTAGAAGAGAGAAGAAAGGACAAATGGACAGCAGACGATGGAGATAGCAGAAGACACGAAGAAACCAGAAGTGGCTGGAGCAATTGCAACTGAAAAAAAATGCACAAAAGGTAGAAAAATATCTCTTTATTTTGAATTTATTAACTGGAATATGTCAGCTCTGGGAAATGTGCATCATTAATGTCTGTGCTTTAGTACAAGAAATTAATTTATAGTTTTATTTCTACAGTGCTGAGGTATTCTGTGTAATTCCTATTTGACATTGCTACTTGTTCTCTTTTCCCAGTAGGTCATGTATTGTTCTCTGAAATGTATTGATTTAATATTTGCAGTGTTGCCTTTTGATAGGTAGGGTCTGGTGCTTTGTGAGTCCTGGTAGTGCTGTTATGATACGGGGGGTTTGCTATGGGTTCCAAATGGGCAGTGTTAGTAGTAGTTCCTAATGTGCCTGGCGGTTGGCACTGGATTATAGTAATATAGAAATTTTCTAGTCTTTCTTTATCCATGCACTCATTATGCAACATTATGCAAATATTTATGCAAATGAGGCCCCGTGTCTTATGCGGCCCCCGGGTTACTTTACAAGTCCTCATTCGGCCCTCAAAGCAATTTGAGTTTGAGACCCCTGATCTAGAAGGAGATCCTGGATTCTCTATAGGGAGAACTATTCAGGCAATTGGTAACACACCCCACACGTGAAGGGGCCATACTGGACTTTGTGCTTACCAATGGTGAAAATGTTTCTGATGTTATAGTGGGAGATCATTTTGCATCCAGTGATCACCAGATGGTGTAGTTCAGTATCAGCACTAGGGCTGATAGAATCCATTCAAAAGCGAGGGTCTTAGACTTGAGGAAAACTAACTTTGCCAAGATGGGCCAATATCTCAGGGAGTCGTTAGCGGGATGGGAACAGCTGGGGGATGTGGGCAAAACTGAAAGGGGATATTTTAAGGGCAGCCAACCTTTTTATTAAAATGGTAAATAAAGGTAAAAGGAAAAGGAGACCGCTATGGTTTTAGAAAGAAGTAGCTGAAAAGGTGAAGAAAAAGAGGGAGGCCTTCATGAAATACAAGAGATCACAGAGAGAGGAAGACAGGAATGGGATGGGATACACCCTAGAATACTGAGGGAACGTGGGGATGTTCTAGCAGCTCCACTGACTGACCTTTACAATGCCTCGTTGGAGTCTGTCGTGGTGCCAAAGGACTGGAGAAAGGCTCATGTGGTCCATTTACACAAAAGCGGAAGTAAGGCTGTGGTTGAAAACTACAGGCCGGTTAATTTAACTTCAGTGGTGAGTAAATTATTGGAAACGCTGCTGAAAGAGAAAAAAGTGAGGTTTCTGGAGTCCAGTGGCTTACAGGATCCGAGGCAGCATGGATTCACCAGAGCCAGGTCTTGTCAGACAAATCTGATTGATTTCTTTGACTGGGTGACCAGGGAGGGACCGAGGGAGAGCTCTAGATGTGGTGTATTTAGATTTCACTAAAGCCTTTGACACTGTTCCTCACAGGCAACTTATAAACAAACTGAACACCCTATGGATGGACCCTAAAGTTACCTCTTGGGTTAGAAATTGGTTGAGTGGGAGGCAACAAAGGGTACAGGTAAATTTATTTATTTATTTATTTATTTAGTATACATTTGTATACCGCTACTTCCAGCGATCAGCAGCGGTTTGATTACAGATTGGAAATTGTCAAATCATGACAGGAAATTTTTTTGAGGTATAAACACATTGATTAGACAGGAAAGCACAGCACACAGAGAACTATTTTACAGGGAACATGGGCTATGGAGGGTTAAGTGGCTTGCCCAAGACCACAAGGAGCACCTGTGGGACTAGAAACCCCAGTCCTTCCGGCCCAAGGTTGCTGTCCTCTAGTGGGATTTGAACCCCCGACCTTCCGGCCCGAAGTACCTTGCCCCAACCACTAGGCCACTCCTCCACTGTACCTTGCCCCAACCACTAGGCCACTCCTCCACTAAATGGAGCTCCTCCACTAAATGGAGCTCACTCTGAGGAGAAGGAAGTTACCAGTGGTGTGCCCCAGGGATCTGTTCTTGGTCCGATTCTTTTTTTTTTTTTTTTTGTAAAATCTGTTTATTAAACAACATATTCAACAAACAAAGAGAAAGAAAAACAATCTGCATAACAAGGATGTTTAGAGCTCTTTTCCCTATTCATGCTGTCATGCTTAACTGCACCCGCTTCCAGCCTCCCAGGCAGGACTGTGTCTTGTCCACCACCCCGGAGCTGTCACCACCACACAAGAGGAAGAGGGAAAAGAGAGAATCAGAACCAAAACAGAACAGACCTATCCACTGAATATACTAGGTCTCTCCTCAGCCCTTACACTACCCCCCTACCCCCCGCCCTCACCTAATACCCCTACCCCTTCCCCAACATACCCTCCCACCTCCCAGCCAGAGCCAAACACAAAGCGCAGAGCATCCATCTACCATTGCCCACCTCACTGCATATGCCCATCCCCAATCCAATGGCCCCAACAGGTCAAAACTAACCCTAAGCCAATACCACACTCCGAACCTTGGGCCCCAAACTCTGGATATAAGGCAACCAAACTAACAGAAAGGAAGCCCATCGTTGAGGATTTCCCCTTGCAACCCTACGTTCCATCAACATCAATTGGTGAAAACTGTTTCGCCACTCCCAAAAGGTAGGGGCCGCTGACTCCCTCCACCTATGAAGGATGGGACCTTTTCCCACCAAACAAGCTTTACGCACCAAAAGTCGTCCCCAGCGCCCTTTCAATTGCAAAGCACCCAAACAATCCAAAACTACCAGGGGACCGGACCACCTAAAACGCTGATTCAACAGGGTACTCAGATACGTCTCAATGCGAGTCCAATAAGACCACACCTGCCCGCAACCCCACCACATATACCCCAAATCTGCCAATGGTACAGCACACCTGGGACAGCCCCCATCCTTGGTAAGGCAGCTTCTCAATGCCCGCCTCGGGGAGAAGTGAGCCCTCGTGATACATTTAAATTGAATCTCCCACCACCTATTCCCTTCCACCAACCACGCAATCCGCTTTAAGGCTTTCCCAATAAAACCGGGAAGGACCGCGCACCCTATTTCCCGCGCCCAAGCATTCTCTTCCGACGAATAATCCGGAGGAATACGATATTGGCCCAGCCTGCTCTTTAGCTCAGCTACCCTCGGCGGAAAATCCTTCCCTAAAGCAAAGAATTCTATGACCCGTGCAGAGTGTGTCTCCTGCAACCCCCGTTGCTGCAAGGAATCCACGTAGTGCCGAAGTTGAATAAACGCGTAAAGAGAATTACCACAAAACAACTCATATTCATCACATAACACCTCAAAAGCTTTACACCGTCCTTCTAACGTAACGACATGCCCAAGACACTGCATCCCCTGTCTCTGCCACTCCCGAAAAACAACCAAATCCGTTCCCGGAGTGAAACTTGCGTTCCCCTGTAATGGCAACCAGCTAGACACCTCTGGTGGACTGCCCCAAATATTACTGAGCCTCCTCCAGGTACGTCGAAGTGGATCTACCAAAACACTATACCGTATACAATTCGGCAAGAGAGATCCCTCAAGATGCACCACCGCAACCAACGCGTGAGGCGCCAAAAAAGCCTCCTCAAAAGATCTCGGCGTATAGCATTCGGTGACTCCCAACCAATCCCCCAGATGCCGTGCTTGACACGCCAAAGCATATTGAGACAGATTAGGGAGTCCCATCCCGCCCACCTTCCAACTACCTTCCAACCCGACGTAAGGGGATCCGGGCCCTCGCTCCCCCCATAGAAATCTCCGGACTTCCCTCTCTATCCTTTGCACGTCTCTACGCAACAACCATACCGGCAGAATTTGCATCCAGTACAACAATCTGGGAAAAATGATCATCCCTATAGCTGCCAACCTACCTGACAATGATAGCGGGAGAGGAGCCCAGGCTTGCAGTTGAGCCTGTATCTTCGAGAAGAACCTATCGAAATTCAATTTAAAGAGCACCTTAGGATCCCTAGGCAACAAAATGCCTAAATATATAAAGGACTCCCCCGCCCATCGAAAAGGAAATACCCCCCGCCATTCCCCCAACAATGAGCCCGCCACATCTAACGCCTCGGACTTATCCATATTAATTTGCAATCCCGCAAAACTCCCATAAAGAGCGAACTCCCTAAGCAGATGAGGAAGCGATTGTTGGGGGGAGGCCACATGCACTAACATGTCGTCAGCGAAGGCCGCCATTTTAAACACTTGAGTCCCAATCCGTATGCCTTCTATTGCCGCTGAGGCCTCCACTCTTCGGACCAACGGGTCCAATGTCAACACGAAAAGCAGGGGGGAAAGAGGACAACCCTGTCGCGTGCCCCTTTCCAACCGAAAGGCCTCCAAAAGCACACCGTTACACAGAATTGCAGCTGTTGGGCCCGCATAAAGAAGGTCCACCACTTTACAAAACATCGGCCCGATACCATACTGGGGGAGGAGAAATCGCAGGTAATCCCAATTAACCTGATCGAAAGCTTTCTCTGCATCAAAACTAATTAACAATGATTGCATGTCCCTCTCTCTAACCCATTCAAGCGATGCCAAGATTTTACGCAAATTACAAACGGCATATCACCCCTTTACAAAGCCCACCTGCGACTCATGTACTAATTCACCCAACACTACAGCCAACCTCTCCGCCAAAATTTTTGCCAACACTTTCGAATCAAAATTCAATAGAGATATTGGCCAATAGGAAGCAGCTCGGGTGAGGTCTTTCCCCAACTTGGGTATTAAAGTGATATGGGCATGATTTGCTCCCCAGGTATACACGCCTTGGTCAATTCGTCTCTAGTACATTTCCACCAGGGCAGGCGACACCTGCTCCCCTAACAATTTATAAAACTCTGCCCCCATCCCATCAGGACCTGGAGCACGATAACAACTGGCCCCCTGTATAACCTTAAACACCTCCTCCACTGTTACCGGTGAGTCAAGGTATCTCTCGAAAATAGTTGTCTATCTCATCCAGGGCCCCCTCCCTTTTGGCATAAAACTTCTGAAAATATTTGCAAAACACTTGTGCTATCTCTCTGCCCTCCTTTTGTAATTGACCCTGCTCATCTCGGACCGCCACTATCGAGCGAGTCCCCCTGGCTCCCTTAAGGCATCGCGCCAGAGGTTTCCCAGGTTTATCACCAAACTGATACAATTGATACCTATAATACATATACGATTTTTTAGCACGTTGGTGTATTAACTCATTAAGAGAAACCTGAATTTCCCATAGCCGTTTCTTATTTGCCGGAGTGGGGTGACACGCACACCTCTGCCTCTCTTTCACAAACTGCTTTTCCAACTGAATAATCCGAGAAGCCAACATCTTCCGCCTCTGAGCTACATAAGCCATAATATCTCCACGCAATACCACTTTTGCGGTTTCCCAAAGTAACTCCGGATCCACTACCTGCTGTGCATGGTTCTCCCGGAACTCCACCCAACGTTGTTTCAGATATCCTTGGAAAGCCGGATCCCCATATAATTCAACAGGAAAGCGCCAAATCCGAGGTTGTGGAGCCCCATTCCCCCAGGATAACATCACCCATACGGGAGCATGATCAGAAATTTCCATCGGTCCAATTTGCGCCTCTCCTACCTGTGCAAAAAGCCGCTCTGAAAGTAACCTATAATCTATCCGAGCACTGGAGCCGTGGGCTCTGGATTGATGTGTAAAATTCCGCTCCGTCGGGTGCAACAAACGCCACGGATCCACCAAGCCCAATCTACGACATAGGGCCTGCAACGCCTTCGTAGTCAGTAATCAAAATCTCTCCCCCCCTCCCCCCGCCACCGCATCCAATCCAATATCCAGGACCCCATTCAAATTGCCCGACAACACCAGAGGAGCATCTGGCCACTGTTAATCTTAGAAGCCAGGCGTGCATAAAGCGCCTATCCAATGCATTCGGGCCATATAGAGTCCCCAAAATCACAGGTTTTCTGGCTATCCTGCCGAATCGCAAGAAGTACCGACCACCCGGATCCGCAAACTCCCGCTCCACTTCCAGACGGAGTCGCTTGTGAACTAGAATAACCACTTCTCCTTTTTTTCCCAGAGACGGCGCGCCCCAAACCTGCCCCACCCAATCACGTTGCAGTTTGTTATATTCTACCCCAGTCTGGTGAGTTTCTTGTAACATAGCTACGTCACATTGTAGACGCGCCAAGGCCCACAGGACTTTATATCTCTTAACAGGGGTACCCAACAAACACACATTCCACAAAACAATCTTCAAAACGAACACCACAATGGTGCTTCTATCCATATGTACGTTCCCAACAGAGAGAGGACAGCCGTCCCAGCCTGCAGCCATCCCCCTAAGAACCAAAAGACCCTAAACTCTACTTGCCCTTGTGCTTTGCATTTGCTCTCCAGCCCCACCCCCCCACATCATCCCCTCTCCCACTTCCCATCACCCTACCCCACATCCCACTATTAACTACCCCTCCCGCCCCTATCCTACCTCCTTGCCCCTCCTCTACCCCCAACCTCCTAACCCTGCCAGCACCACCCAGCCTAATCTAGGCCGGTCGACTTCCTGTGGCAGTCAGGCACACCCCCCATAAAAGCCCTACGCAATCCCCAAAAGCTCCGTTACCCCTGACCACCCCCCATGTTCCCGGGATACTCTCCCATATTTGGATATCACTTATACACCCTCGCCCTCTCCTGCAGCCCCCCCAAACAGATATGAACCCATGAGGCCCGTAACCACAGCCACCTATCAGCAATTAGTTCAAGGCATTCACCCGAAATTGGATCCTTCCCATGATACAAGACAGAGACCCCCTCTCTACCCCAGATCGCCCAAATAATCAACCCCCAACGACCCTTCCATAGACCCAACACGCAAACGCCTATAACCCCTCCCCAGGCCCAAAACCCGACACCCCCCCCCCCAGTCTAGTGTAAATGCAGCATTACAAAATTCACCAAGTCCTAAGACGCAACGAACACTAAGGGGCCCCCCAGGAATACAATTTGCAGTCGCTATGTTGCATACTAGAAAGGGAAGTAAGGAAAAGGATGAGAAAAGAGAAGGAGAAAACATAGACAAAGACAAGTAAAGGAAGCAAGCCTCCCTCCCATCACACTCCCCCCACCCTAAAATACATGCTCAGCAGCGAAGGTAAATTACCCCCAACAAGACACTTCCTCCCCTCCCCCACCAGGCTGCCACCTTAACCACAAAGTAAACCAATTACCAGGGCCAGAACAGTCTTTCTCCCCCCCCGGGGCAGCTCGCGCCAATCACCCGGGACAGGTAGCGGCGGAAAGCAGGCAGCCTCACGGAACTACCTCGAGGCCCAGCGTGTCCCGCTGTATGCGAGGTGCGCGCTAAAGTCTCCCGCCCCACATTCTCCCTACCTCTCAGAACCACCCCCACTAACCCCTATACCAGGATCCCACGGGCTCATAAGAAGTCCACCCCCATAACAAGTAGCGCCATCTCAAGACGCTTCGAACATAATAGAGATCGGGGGGATACAGACTGCGCCCCATTTTAAATACCTCCTCATAGACAACCCCAGGAGCGCCATAAGGCTAGCCATGTGCATCATTGTCCCAATAACAGTGCATTCCATAATGTCCACACTCAAACCCCGGGGCCGCCGCACTCACTGCTCCGCTATTCCCCCGAGGCAAAGGGTCACTCCGAGGTGGTCGCAGATCATACAGTTCACGCCTCTGTCCTCACGAAACAGCCGCCGATGACTCAGTCAGTTGCTCCAACCAGGTTAAGGCCTCCTCCGGGGTCCCCAGATATCGCACCTGCCCTTGATGTTCCACGCGGAGCTTAGCAGGGTACAGCAATGAAAAACGGATCCCCTTATTCGCCAATTGTGCACAGATGCCAGAGAAAGCTCGTCTTTGCTGGCTCACCAGCAGGGAATAGTCTCGAAAGACCAAAATGTGCTCCGACGCTCCTTCTTGGCTCCGATGGGTGCGGACCGCTCGCAGCACTGCCTCCTTCTGCCGGTAATCAAGAAAGCATGCGATCACCGCACATGGCCGCCGAGCCTGATCCCGCCGCGGGCCCAGCCTGTGCACCCGTTCCAATATGATAGGATTCTCCACTCCATTGTTTAGGATTTGTTCCATCCAGGCTAGTAGGTAACTGGAGAGAGCATTATCTGCTACAGTCTCTTGGATCCCAATAAACTGAAGGTTTTTCCTGCGTCCCCTATTCTCCAAATCTTCCAATTTGTCGCCTTGCTGCTTTACTACAGTCTCCAGGGCTTGCACTCGAGCAATCAGGGAGTGCTGGGTGTCCTCCAAGCCCGATATCCTTGTTTCTGCTTGTTCCATCCGCCCCGTAAAATCTGCAATATTCTGGGCAACAGAGTGCAATTGGTCCCCTAGCTCACAAAAACGTTCATCTAAGGCCCGCACCACCGCGGCACTCACATCGGCCACCATGCTACGATCGCTGTCCGACCCGTGACTCTTAGGCGCTCCATCCGCCACCTTTAAGTCAGGGCCTCGTGCCTTCTCCCTCCTGTTCAATTTTGCTGCCATCGGGTGTCCCCCGGTACGCGGGGCAGGCGCTGCCGTGATCCCAACGCTCTTTCTGCCACCCTTCGATGCAGCCAGGGACATGCAGCCGCTATCGAGCTGAAATTGTTGCCGCTTTGCGGGGTAGGTGCCTGGAGCTGATCCGCACACATCTGATCAGCTCATTGCCACACCGGAAGTCCCACAAAATGCCGGTCCGATTCTTTTTAACATCTTTGTTAGTGATATAACGGAAGGGCTGTTGGATAAGGTTTGTCTCTTTGCGAATGATTCCAAAATCTGCAAAAGAGTAGACACCCAGGAAGGTGTAGATAACATGAGGAGGGATCTTGCTAAGCTTGAAGAATGGTCTAGAATTTGGCATCTGGGATTTAATGTTAAAAAAGCAAGCTATGCGAGGCGCTTGGGAGAATTGTATCAAATGCATTATTTAACAGGACTACAGAAAGGGAAGGTTGAGCAACAGTGGATGGGGGTGTGGGAATGGATTCACAAGGGGTAGGGTAGACAGGGATAGGGGGCGAGAGGGTGTAAGTGCAGTGGATGGAAGGGGGGAAATATAAGGTACTCATATGGTTTCAAATGTGTTAATGGTTTCATGTCTATAAGATCAGGGGATTAAAGTGTAAGGGGGAAGCAAGGGAGGGGGAGAGGGGGTGAAGACAGTGTAATAAGGTTGGGCTATGTATAAGAAGTTGGAGGAGGGACAGTCAGTGCCTTAGAAGTTAACGATGGCATATTGTGAGGGAAGAGATATATTCTGCCTGTGATGATAAAGGAATGTAACGATTATACTCTGTTTAGGTTGTTATGTTAATACCAAATAAAAATTCAAGTTTAAAAAAAAAAAGCAAGGCCATGCATTCGGGCTGCAGCAATCCAAGGGAGCAATATAGTATAGGGGCTGAAGTACTTTTGTCCACTAAAGAAGAGCGGGACCTAGGCGTGGTGGTGTCTGATGATCATTTGGAGTATTGTGTGCAATTCTGGAGGCCGCACCTTCAAAAGGATATAAACAGGATGGAGTCCGTACAGAGGGTGGCTACTAAAATGGTTAGTGGTCTTCATTATAAAGCATATGAGGACAGACTTAAGGATCTTAATATGCACACCTTAGAGGAAAGGCGGAATAGAAGTGATATGATTGAGATGTTTAAATTCCTCCATGGCATAAATGCACAGAGGAAGAGCCTCTTTCAATTGAAAGCAAGTTCTGCTATGAGGGGACTTGGGATGAGGGTGAAAGGGGATAGATTCAGGAGTGATATGCGGAAATATTTCTTTACGGAAAAAGTGGTGGATCTGTGGAATAGTCTCCCAGTGGAGGTGGTAGAGATGAGGACGGTATCTGAATTCAAAAAAGCATGGGACAAACACAGAAGATCTGTAGAAGAAAAAAGGGGACTGTTAATATGGAAGGACAGACTAGATAGGCCATGTGATCTTTTTCTGTCGTCATTTTTCTCTGTTTCTATGTAACCCCTGTATTTCTTTTTCGAGCTGCTCATCTGCCTCTGTGTGGGTTTCCATTTGCGTTTCAATGTTTTCCACTGGCACCCCTATTTCATGCAACTCACTCCGGAGGTCTGCTGTGATGGTTGCAAAGACCCCCCCCTCAAGAAGCTCAGTTCCTGCTTTATCTCCCTGAACTAACCTCGCAGCTCTGCAGATCTTACATTCTTCTCTATCTCTGATTCTGTTTTCAATTCAGAGCTGGGGTGTGCTGATAGCGCGATGACGCTGGAGGTCAGGGGTGGCCATTTTGGTGGCTGTTTCACTTGCCCGGAGATATGGTCAAATGCAAATGCCTGCATATCGGGTGTTTTTTGCTGGCTGCCATTCACCTTTTGTCTGCTCCTCAAGTGATGCATATCTTCCACTTGCAGAATGCTGGTCTCAGTGGGGCTGATCAGCAATTCTTTGCCTGTAAGGTAGAAGAGCTCTAGCACCCTGCCACCATCACGGTTGGTGACATCACTTCCTCCCTGGATAGAGATTTTCTATATGGATGAAGAAGTACTCTCAGCTTCAGAGGCTTGTGAGGAGGCTAGGCTGATGTTATCCGCCTGTTCCGGGAGTAGTCTACGGCTTTCTTTTCTGATGTCCTGCATGACCTGGTACATCTAGCGGCCAAGGATTGGGCTCTGTCAGTGGTGATATGGCATTGGCTTGGCTTTGACATGGGGCAGTGGACTCCTCTTCAAAAGCCTGGTTGCCCTTCTGGTTTTAGAGGGGCCCTTCTGTTGGGTCCAATTGAGAGAAGCAAGTAAAGGACTTGGGTGAGAAAATCTTCCATCTTCTGCAGGACAGGTCCAAGGATCCTGTGTAACAAACAGGAGCTCTTTTTCCATCAACCTCTACCCGCTCCACGCAGGAGCGCTGGTCAGAATTCCGGGGTCTCGGGAAATCTATTGCTACCGGCCTGCAGAGCCCTTATTTTCCTTATGGACTTTGGGCTTGTTCTTATTCCTTCCGTGGAGCACATGGACCCAGAGACTTGGTCCCATCCAGAGGAGGCCCCTCTCGAGATGTGCAGTGAAAGATGGGGGTCCATTCCCTGGTCCCTCTGATTGGAAGCAGGTTTTGCTTTTTCTTTCAGGAATGGGTCTGTTTTTCTATGTCCTGGAATTTAAAGAGCCGATTCGGAATGCTTTCGTCATCTCCCCTTGTGGGTCTGCGATTAAAAGTGTCACCTTGGCAAGTTGCTCTGCCTAAAGGAGGTGGTGTCCAAAAAAAAAAAAAATGGATGGTTCCTTCCAGCCCATTCTGGACCTCAAGGGGGCCAAAGAGCACTTGTGCGTCCTGCGCTTCTGGATGGAAACCTTATGCTCCTTGATTAAAACAGTCTGCTGAGGGGAATTCTTGGCTTCTCTGGATCTAGCCGAGGTATATTTTCATATCCCATTCTGAGATGATCATCAAAGGTATCTGCATTTTACCATGCTTGGCTCTCACTATCAGTTCACTGCCCCCCCCCCCCCCCCTTTTCGGGTTGTTGACCACCCCAAGGAGGTTCTCCAAGGTTATGATGGTGGTGGCTGCAGCATTGCAGTGCTGAGGGATCTGTGTCCATCCATATCTAGATGGCTGGCTCCTCTGGGCCTCTTGCCTTTCAGAGGCATCCCTTTTGGAAAGTGTCAGCATTGTGATCAATCAGGGAGAGAGCCAGATGTTGCCTTCCCAGTCCCTGGAGTTCTTGGGAGCATGTTTCAACACTTGAGTGGGCACTTTTTCCTGCCAGAGGAGAAAGTCAAGAGACTATTGGTTTGGTTGGCGCTGTTCTATGCACAGCAGGCTCCCAGTCTCTGGGATTATCTTCAGCTCCTTGGATTGATGGTGGCGACCATAGAGATGGTGCCACTGGTGCATGCTCCTTGTTGACTCGCTGGTCCCTGGGTTCTCTGGAGTGCAAGTGCATGCTCCCACTCACGATGAAGGTGAAGACCAGCCTGCGGTGGTGACAGTAGCCCTGTCATCTGAGGAAGAGCATGCCACTGGACAATTTCTTCTGGATCCTGCTGTGACGGATGCCAGTCTCTCAGGCTGGGGAGCCCATTGCCAAGACCATATGGCCCAGGGCTATTGGAACCCCAGGAAAGTGGTATGGTCCATCAGCTGCCTCGAGGCAAGGGCCTTCAGGTTGACTCTTCTGCATTTCCGGCCCCTGGTGAAGTGCCTGGCAGTTCGAGTGTTTTTGGGCAATGCCATAGTGGTGGCTTATGTCAGTCAGCAAGGTGGCATGAGGAGTACTGGGGTAGCTCTGGTGATGGCTCTCCTGTTTGCCTGGGTGGAGAAGAACCTTCTAGACTTGTTAGCTCAGCACCTAGCCAGGTTGGACACTGTGGAAGCGGACTTCCTCAGTTGTCACTCTCTGGATCCTGGAGAATGGGAGTTGAATCAGGAAGTTGTTTGACTTGATTCTGTGCCGCTGGGGTTGCCCCGGAATGGATCCGATGGTGACCCATTCCAAATTTTGACGCTTCTTCAGTCGCCACACAGAGGCAGGGTCTGAAGACGTCGATGCCCTGACCCAGCCTTGGTCATGTCAGCATCTACTGTATGTATTTCCTCCGTGGCCCCTAATGGGGCATGTGATTCAGCGTATAGAAAGCCAGCCAGGCAGGATTCTTCTGGTGGTGTCGGATTGCCCAAGGAGAGAAGGCACCGCCTCTTTGGTTGCCTCCGTCTCGGGGCCTATTGTGACAGAGACCAATCGTCATGGAGGACCCGATTCCCTTGTCACTTACAGCTTAGCTTTTGGAAAGAGATGGCTAGCACGTAAGGGCTACTCTTCAGCGGTGGTCTCCATTCTGCTCGGAGCCTGGAGATCTATCAAGCAAGCATATATGCATATCTCGTGCCTCTTTGATTAGTGGTCTGGCGCTTGGCAGTTGGCAGCCATTCTGTTGGCCTTTCTACAGGATGGACTGGAGAAGGGCCTTTCTCTTAGCTCCCTGAAGGTTCAGGTAGCAGCTTTGGCCTGTTTCCGAGGTCTGCTGACTGGTGAGTTTTGTAGCCTTGCAGCTGGATGTCTCACGCTTTCTCTAGGGGATTTGGTGTCTGTGTCCTCTCCTCTGGTCTGTGATCCCTTCCTGGGATCCGTCTCTAGTGCTCGGGACCCTAATAGTGGCATCCTTTCAGCCATTGAAGCACACTGCTTTGAAGGATTTGATGCTCAAGATGGTGGTCTTGGTTGCTATTTGTTCTACAAGGCGGATTTCTGAGCTGCAGGCTCTGTCTTGCCAAGATCCTTATCAGTACTTTTCAAAGGAGGCTGTTTCCATTCAGCCTGTGCCTTCCTTCTTCCCTAAGGTGCTTTCTCCCTTTCAGGTAAACCAGGTGGTCTGCCTGTCCTCCTCCTCTAAGGAGCAGTGTCGGAGGAAGGATAAGGATCTTTGCCTTGTGGATGTCCAGAGGGTGCTTCTCCGGTACTTGGAGGCTACAAAGTCTTCCCCTGCCTTCCAGCACCCCACCTCTCACTATTCCTCAGGTTCCTCGCTCTGTCACACTGGGTCCTCCTTTCGTCCTGTCTTCTCGGCAAAATTGTCCAAACTACTCATCTCCTCGCACAAAATGACATGCCCTTCTGATCCTGTTCCATTCCATTAGCTGTCTGAAACCTCTTTGGCCCTTCTTCCCCCAATATTGACTATCTTCAACACAAGCTTCTCCTCTGGTACATTCCTCTCCCACTGGAAACAGATCCTAATTCATCCCATTCTCAAGAAGCCCTCACTAGACCCATCTGGGTCCACACGCTACAGGCCAGTCTCAAAACTCCCATTCCTGTCTAAGATACTTGAAAAAATAGTTTTCGCCCAGCTTTCTGCCCATCTTGATTCCATCAACGTTCTTCACTCTCATCAATCTCACCTATGCCTTTGATTTTGTGGGACCACTTGACCCTCTTATCACAACTTTCTGACTTTGGGGTTTGTGGTTCTGTTCTTCACTGGTTCTGTACTTTTCTCTCCTCCAGGTCCTTTTCAGTTCTTGCTGGTATCTCTTCCTCACTTTCCATGCCTCTCCCCTGTGGTGTCCCTCGGGGATCGGTGCTAGCTCCTCTTCTCTTTACCATCTTTCCTGGTCCCCCTCACACTCTTGGTTCAACAGCATGGTCTATTGGTGTATTATTACGCCGATGACATCATCCTTGTACACCATACTATCCCTTCTGCCCCTGATCTTTCCCCTCTTAACACCTGCCTTACACACATTTCCTCATGGATGTCTACCAAAGCTTTACATCTTAATTCTGCCAAAATGGTGCAATCTGGTTCTCCCTTAGTCTTCCTTCCACCTCTCTTTTCCCCACGTTTCATGGTTAACCAATACTTTGTCTCCTCCCTTCAGTATTTAGGTATCATCTCACTCTCCTTCCATGACCATCTCTCTCACCTTTTTTGGCGTGCTTTTTATTCTCTTCGGCAAATTTGTTCTGTTCATCCATGCTTGTCCCCATCATCTCTGACCACCCTTCTTCTCTGGTGATTTCTAGGATCAACTACTATAATGTAGTTCTTGCAGGCCTTCCCCCGTACCAACAAAACCATTTTCAACTTTTACAGAACACTGCTGCTTGGATGATTATTCACACTTCCTGCACTGACCACAACACCCTCATGCTTATACAACTCCACTGGCTTCCGCTCAAGGCTTGTATTCAATACAAACTACTCATACTAGTTTATAAGGCCCTATAAAACTCACTCAAACAACCACTCTAAGAGCATTCTCATCCTTCGCCCCTAGATGCTGGAACATGCTACCACCTAGTATTAGATCACAAAAAGACCTGTCCCAATTCAGAAAATCCCTAAAAACTCATCTCTTCCTACAACACTTCTCACAATGTGCTGACCCCCCACCCCCTCCCCCTCCCACACAAACCATCGATCACGGCTAGTCAAATAAGCTCCCGAAACCTTATCACTTGTTCTAGACAAAACCTCACAAACCCTACCGTTAGAGATCGAGCATTTAAGAATCTATTGTAAATAGTTGAGAATATCTGTTATTTATTAAACCCTGTTATCCATGTTTTATCTCCTGTTCCTTGTAAACTTAACATTTGTTCTATGTTTAAGTACAAAATTGTTAAAATGTAAACCGCGCCGATATCAAAAGTGCGGTATATAAAAGCTATTAAATAAATAAATAAATAAATAAATAAATATACACCGGTACCCCCATTTGCATCTCAGATCTGCTCCACTTTCACTCCCCGCACCGTACATCTCCTTTCACCCTCTCAGGCATATTTATAATCAACCTGACACTCTGCCTTTTTCCTTGGCCCCGCCCTCTAAAGCACCCTTCCCACTGACCTCAGACTTGAGTTTTTTTTCCAAAAATTCGAATCCCTGCTAAAAACACACCTATTTCATGGTACCTGTGATCTCCCACCCTCCCCCAATACATAATTTTGCCTGATGCCTGCCCCCCCTTTATTCTCTCTCTGTTTTCTTGCCCACGCAAGGGTGGCACCGTAGCTAAGTTGACTTTGAAACACTGGTTAGGTGAGCCTTTGCCTCGGCATATCTGTTATGGAACCAGCTAGTTCTGGAGGGTTTGTGTGCCCATTCTACTGAGCGCAGGCATCCTTGTGGGTGGGGCAGAGCTTGGTAGCCCCTGCAGATATTGTCGGACAGCAACGTAGCTATCCCTTTCCACTTTTGTCAAGCATTACTGCTTGGATGTCCATGCTAGGGTGGACACGACCTTTGACTCAGGGGTTTTACGAGCTGCTGTGTCTTCTTCCTGCCCAATGGAGTTGCAACTTTTGTACATCCCATTTGTCTGGCCTAGTCTAGCAGGACGATATGGAAGATGACATTTTCCTTTGCAGTTAATGTCCTTTGCTGAAATCCTGCTAGACCAGTCTAGGGCCTGCGTCTGGAACTTTGTTGCTCTGTTCATCTGCTGCGGTACCATTGGGTTCACTATGATTTTTCTACTTGACTCTGCAAGTTCGTATTTAGTGCAGAGGGTGGCTACTAAAATGGTTAGTAGTCTTCGTTATAAAGCATATGAGGACAGACTTAAAGATCTTAATATGTATACTTTAGAGGAAAGACGGGATAGAGATGTTTAAATATCTCCGTGGCATAAATGCACAGGAGAAGAGTCTCTTTCATTTGAAAGCAAGCTCTGCTATGAGGGGACATAGAATGAGGGTGAAAGGGGATAGACTCAGAAGCAATATGCGGAAACATTTCTTTATGGAAAGAATGGTATATGCGTGGAATAGTCTCCCAGTGAAGGTGGTAGAGATGAGAACAGTATCTGAATTCAAAAAAAGCATGAGACAAACACAGAGTATCTCTAAAGGTAAAAAGGGGATTATTGTAGTTGATATGGAAGGGAAGACTAACTAGACCATGTGGTCTTTTTCTGTCATATTGCTATGTTACTGACAGACTTATGTTTATGCTTTCCTGTACATAGTTCTCTAATGTTGATCACTCATTGTTGTCTACGGTTGAGGTTGTGCGAGACTTGCCATGTTTCTCCGATATGCTTTTTGACGAATACTGAAGGGACCTCTGGTGGCTGAGGTGAATAGAGGCGTGGGAGTGATGACATTGAAACCTGGGCTATTCATTGGTTCTTTGTCTCCACCAATCTTCTTACTTTCCAGTTAATGTCCTTTCCTTCAGTCCTTCTAGACTAGTCCAGACAAGTTGGTTGTATTCCCATATCAGAAGATTGATGGTGACAAAGAACCAGTGAAAAGCCCAGGTTTCAATGACATCATTCCCACACCTCTATTCATCTCAGCCACCAGAGGTCCCTTCAGTATTCATCCCAAAATATTTCGGAGAATTAAGGAAGTGGCTGCAGACCTAGAGAATTGGGGGAGGTTTTCAACATCTTGGCTAGGACGCATAGCTTGCCTGAAAATTGTGGTTTTGCCACAACTGCTATACTTCTTCCAGATGCTACCTGTGAGCATCCCCCGAAGGGAATTGAAGAGAATACAGCGGAAGGTGTTTTCGTATATATGGAAAAAGTGCCCACCAAGAGAAGCATGAGCAGTGTTATATAGACCTTGAGCTCAGGGAGGATTGGCCATGCCCTAATTTTATTGGTATTATGTGGCAGCACAGCTGGCCAATATAGTATACTGGCATGAGGAAGAACCACATAAATGGGTCCAAATAGAGAAGCACTATGTTAGGGGTCTCCCATTGTGGTATTTAATATGGAATGGAGGGCGAGGGGGGGGGGGAGTGCTCCAGCCCTTTGTAGCTCGGATAGAATCTCTTTGGCGGCAGGCTGGGTGCTGCAAAATGTTTATGTCAGCCTACTCCCTGCTGCAATCTATTCAAAATAACATGGCCTTTGGGCCAGGGCAATGTTCCCTCTAATTTTCTGTAGGCTGTGTGCACATAAAATATCAGCTGTACAGCTTTTGAAGGAAGGTTAAATTTTTGTGCGCCACATAACCACACTCGGAGTTATATACTTTAAAATTTGACTACACGTCAGAATACAGTATGTACACCACATTGATTGCACTAGAAAATATTGTAGAACTTGTGAAAACCGTAAATACACAACAACTTTTAAATTTTAAGACGTCTGTGTTGTTTTCTATCAGAATCAGAACTGTAATTTTTGTGCGCTCTGTTATAAAGTATGTGCGCTCGCTCGGCGAGGTGTGTGCGCGCGCACACGCGCACAGCTTAGAGGGAACAGTGGGCCAGGGCTTCTGGACCAAACTCTGGGAAAAGGCAGGACTCAAGACTATCTTGCAACTATGTCCAGAGGGCAAGTTTGAGACATTTGAGGACCTACAGCAGCAGTATGGTCTAAGTCCCAGAGACAGATATGTGTATCTATAGCTCCAATACTGGCTAAGGGGGAAGCAGTGGGAGGAAGTGATATTACAAGGGGCCACTGATTTTGAGTGCTTGTGTTGCTACCCGGTGGTTAGGAGGAAGGTGATTTTGTGAATTTATAAATTGCTGAATAAACCAAGGTGGGAGGAGGGAGTCTGTTTTCAAACACAATGGGAGACCGATATGGGCCAGAATTGGGAGGAGCGCCAATGGGAGGGGGTGGGGTGTTTAAACGTCTGGGTAAAGGAGTAGTGTTGCCTAACTACATTGAAAATTGTTATAAAGCACTCTATATATGGTATCTAACCCCCTGTGACTTACTAAAATGATACCGGGATACCCAGGGAACTGTTGGCGGAGCTGTGCACAAGTGGGCACGTACTGCCACATGTGGTGGGATTGTCCAAGCATAAAGAGGTATTGGCAGACAATCCAGAAGGAAGTACAGGAGATGGTGGGGAATAGCGTAGATTGGGAGATAGGGAATGGCCTTCTAGGGATGGGAGGAGATGGGCGGGCTGGGTAGAAAGGCAAATTTGTGAGAGCCTATGCTTTAGCACTGAGGGGTGAAATTGCTCTGTTTTGGAAGGCAGTGTCTGTACCAACAGCTATCTTTTGGAAAGCTTGTCTGCATAATATGTATATTATGGAAAGGCTAACAGCCTTGGGCTCCATATATTCAGAAGTATGTGCAGTAAAAGGGGGGGGGGGTGACGTTTTCTGTTGTTATGATGTGATGGAAAAAAATTATACCTGTAAAAGTTGTTTACTAAAAATAATGTTTAAAAACAAAATTCAATACAAGTCAGTCCAAATCTCAGACAGATCCCAGTTGATCATCATCTCCAGGAGGCACCTTTTGCCAGGGACGCTTGGCCATCAATTTAACAGGGCTTCCACTCTCAGCCTGCCCCTCACAAGACTGTGCTTGGGGGAAACCAGAGGCCCCAGGGTCTGAATTTCCATGGCAGAATGATCTGGTTGGACTCTGGAAGCTCTCCTCATGGAAATGACCCCCTACAATAGGGAGCATAGTTGCAGTTGATCCCCTAGAGGACAGGAGAGGCGAACAGCATGGTTGCTGGAGCTTCTGGCTACCTGAATATCCTTACCCATAGCGCCATCTGCCATCTCCTGCGCGGACTATAAAAACTGGTCTCCTTACTTGAGTGATGATACTAACAATGAAGACGCATTCACTCAAAACATAACAAAGGGTGTTGAAGCCCTACCAATATTCAATCACTTGTACTATTCAAGGAAGAAAGGTCTCAGACTCATAGCACTTAGCCGACAAATTTCCAGCTATTGTGCTGTATTTGCATCAATGACCTTCTTTCTTAACTCCAAAGCAAGTTTTTAGTAGTAGGTTTTGGAGTTAAGAAAGAAGGTCATTAATGCAAATACAGCACAATAGCTGGAAATTTGTCGGCTAAGTGCTATGAGTCTGAGACCTTTCTTTCTTGAATAGTACAAGTGATTGAATATTGGTAGGGCTTGTCAGACGGCTGCCTGGGTGAGAATCTTCACACTCTTGGCAAGTGCATATTTCTATATGATTTGCAAGGTATTGTGGGCAATGTAGTTCATTCACACCAGACACAGCTGCTGACAATAATTTAGTTGTGCTCTTGGGTAAAGCCAATAAGATATTTATTTATGGGGTTATTTCTCCCAACACAGATATGCTTGGTAGCACATAAATTAGGTTACTTGCTTTCAGTGTTAACTTGGAAAAACAAAGTCAAAATCAGGAAAACAACAAATGAAAAGCCACAAAGCAAGAAACAAACTGTTATTTTCAGGTTAACTTCTGATTACTTCCCACATAGATACAGAAGTGATTCTCTCCTAGCTCACAAGCAATTAGGTAAGGCTTAATTGCTAGCAGTCACCAGCTGAAACCCCTTAGCTGGCTTGCCTTCCACTGTGTGGGTCAAATCCTGCTTCAGGAGCTTTTCTGAGTAGATTAAAGAACAAATTTGTATTTCTTTGTGATGGTTGCTGTACTTTATAACAGAAAGTTACCAACGGAGTTTAGATAGAGAGCAGTCCATATAAACAGGATCCTCATCTGCTATTATTCCCCCTTGTTCAACAAGCATGGGTTCAATATCATGGATTGACACAGATGAATCTCTCAATGGAGCATTTTCAAGAGAATACTTGTTTCCCTGCTGTCTTTCAAGGTTATAGCTAGGGCATAGATCAGTGTTCATACCTGAGCTTCCATTGCTGCTAGAGTTCCTCTCTATATAGCCTGGCCAGTATGTAGTCCAGTTCTTATGTCCAGCCTTCCAATCCAGATCTCTGGACACTGGATCTCTCTTCACATACCTTCTGGCACAGGTCTTAGGGTCCCTTCCACGTGCAGCCGTCTCCCTCACAGGTAGCCTCTGGTGATTCCTAGCTCTGCAGCACCATTCCTCTGGCTTTCCCCAGTCCAATGGTGTATGCTGGCCCTTGGAATACCTCCCAGTATACGTACTGCTTTGGACTCTTCTAGACCTCTCAAAGGCTTTTCTCTTCCTTCTTCCAAAGGGTCTCTTTCCCTCTCTGTCCGTCCGGTTTGGCTTCTGCTTCTGATGATCCTTCAGATGAAACTGAGGATAATTCTCTGGATATCCAAGATGATCATGAAGATGGTCATCTGTAGAATAAACTCTACTCTTATTCTGCTTAGATGAGTGATCCTCCCTAACACAGCGCAGCTGTGCTGAATCAGGCCCTGCCCTTTGAGATGAGTGCTTAGGGATTACCTCATAGCCCTCCTGATTGAACACACGTTTCCCCACTTCAGCTCCTCTAATGGCTGTTGGAAACCTGGTGCATTCTGGGACTGGTAGTCTTTTATGGGAAAATTCTGTTTTCTTATTTCTACCAGAACTGACAGGTTGCTTGTTCAGAGTCACTTCACCTTTTCTATAGCTCCTTCCTGAGCTATGATAAGCTTCCTTATCACAGGCTTCAACACCCTTTGTTATATCTCCTGCGCTGAGGCAGGCAAGGTTGGACCAACAGCATCCCCTGGCTGAAAGAGGGGGAAATAGGCCCTCCAAGGATAACTGAGAAGCAGCCATGCAAAAAAGACAGACAGCAGAAGACGAAGATGAGGCATCTCACTTGCCACAGGTCAAACATTTCCTGGAAGAAGACATAGAGAGCTAAGCTAAGTATCACATCAGCAGGCGCTAAGGCCATGGCAGTGCGAAAGGCACGCATTAACAGCACTTTTATTGCAATGCACGTTGGAGCCGCTCTGGCGTAATGCACGCAAGGACCGTGCGACCACCAGGGGCAAATACTAAAAACACTATTAGCCTGGGCAGGAAACGGCAGGGAACCCCCACACAATGCCAGCAGTCCATCTTGAATTGTATCCCAAACAGACTGAATCAGGAGCCCCCAAAAAGGACAATGACAAAGTCAAGCCTTGGTACTCACCCTCTGAGAGCCCCAGGTAGAAAATCCGTGCCGAGCTCAGCTCTACTCCCATAAAACAGTTTCTCTGGCTTGGCAGAACTGCGTTTAAGGTGGCTGGCAGGCAGATTCTTCTGAGAACCTTCTGCAATTTTCGGAAGAGAGCAGGGGAGAGGGGGCATCGAGGTTGTGTGAGGCTGCTGAATTCTTCCCTCCTTCCAGATCCTTACAATTTTCTGGCTGCTCAACAGTCTCTTATCCAGCATAAGAGCATAGAGCTGAACCAATTTTCCCTCTACCTATGGCTTCCGAAAAGACGGCAGTGTAGTGGAGCCTCCCACGTCACACTCAAGTAAGCGTGTCACCCTCAAAGTGATCTGTCACAAGTGTTTTTTATCATTCTTTTCCTCTCAATTCTTCATATTTTCTTCAGAGAGGAGAAAATCTATCCACCATAAGCTGGAGTCAAAGAAATACTGAAGAAACCTCTGGTGGCTGAAATGAATAGAGGCATGGGAGTGATGTCACTGAAACCTGGGCTTTTCATTGGTTCTTTGTCTCCACCAATCTGCTGATAGGGGAACACAACCCACTTGTCTGGACTGGTCTAGCAGGATGATAGGAGAGACAGAGAAGGATGCAACTCAAGTAGGGTAGGGGAGACAGAACAGAAGGAAATGACTGGGGGCACTGGGGACAAAGAATGGGAGTAGGAGGATTGGGAAGAGGGCAGGAGGAGGAAAGAACAGGACCAGAAAAGAGCAGGTATCACAAAACACCGTGGTAATCTTAAAAATAACTTTATTGGAGTGTCCATTGAGGTCCGTCCCAAAGACATTTTCCAAGACAAAAATACAAGGTTCTGCAGGCCCTAAAAAATCCTCAATCCAGACCTCAATAGACACTCCAATAAAGTTATTTTTAAGATTACCACAGTGTTTTGTGATACCTGCTCTTTTCTGGTCCTACCATTCTACAGATTGATGTGCTCTTTGTGGCTGTTTGGGAGGAAAGAACAGGGACATGGTGACTGAATGGGAGAGAGTCGGGGGGGG
Source organism: Ichthyophis bannanicus (assembly GCA_033557465.1). Lineage (NCBI taxonomy): Eukaryota > Metazoa > Chordata > Amphibia > Gymnophiona > Ichthyophiidae > Ichthyophis > Ichthyophis bannanicus. The sequence continues at coordinate 40,708,136 of CM066046.1, forward strand.
GGCATAGCAGGGAATTGTATATGGGATAGACTGAATGGAAATTTGGAGGGGACAGTGATGACATGGCAATTGGTAGATGAGTGGAGGGGGAGTATGTTAGATGGATTGGGACTATGAGCAAGGGTGTGAGATGGGGTAAGAAAAAGGGGGTAAAATTGTGACGAGAGACTGAGATATGTGAATAACCTGGTAGATTGAAGAGAGGATGAGAGGTACTAAAATAAAATGGAGGTAACTGCGGAGGGGTAGGAGAGAAAAGGATGAGTCTCTGAAGGGGTGAGTAAGGGTAGAAATGGAGATGAAAGGATGATGGACAATATAAGGTTGGGTAGAGGGTAAGAGACAGACAAATGGGCCTAATATAAGGGAAGAAAGAAGAAATTAGGTCCTACCTGCTAATTGATGTTCCTTGAGAAACTCCAGTCCAGTCCTGGTACCAGTGGGTTGTTTCACTCCTCCTGCAGCTTGGAGACTGAGCATGTCACATTTCGTTAACATCAGAATGGATAAGAAGCTATCACTCCCCTCCTGCCTCCAGTATCCTAATGAGAAATCAGACTCACAGGAGCAACAAGTAAGAACCTACTAAAATTAAAACCACCACTCTCTAACTTTAAACTAGAATGTCCCCCAATTGAACCAGGTGCTCACCGGTCTGTATGGGACTGCAACATGCCACTCCGGCCTCTTGGCTTATAAGCGAGGCTGCCAAAACAATGTGTCCATTATCTTAACTCTTATATCAACATATTTATTTACTTTTTTTTTTTTTGCTGAAGGAGTCCTGATACTCTGCCTTTTGCGCTCCGTTGACTGCGAACCATATTACACTACTGGACTGGAGTTCCTCAAGGAACAGCAATTAGAAGGTAGGACCTCATTTCTTCCTCCAGTCCCAGTACCTGTGGGATGTACCATAGCAGTTCTGGGAGGGTCCCACGAGCCCAGCCTGAAGCACCGCCAAATCAAAACGGGCATCCCCTGCTGCCTGCATATCCAGGTGATAATGCTTCAGAAAGGAATGCAATGATGACCACTTTGCTGCCTTGCAAATGTCCACAGGAGGTACCAAACTGGCCTTCACCCAGGACAAAGCTTGCGCTCTAGTTGAATGAGCTCACAATCCTTGCGGAACGCATCTACACTTCAACAAGTAAGCGGAAGCTATGGTCTCCCTTATCCAACGTACAATGGATCCCTTCGACGACGCCTCCCCCCACCGAGAACCTCCAAATAATGCAAACAGATAGTCCGATTTGTGCCAAGGACTTGTCCTCTTAAGATAGTGCCATAACATGTGATGAACGCCAAGACATCGCAAGACCGGATCCCGCACTCTCTCTCCTGATTCTGAGAAACCGGGAGCGACACCAACTGATTCAAATGAAACTCCAACACCACCTTAGGCAGAAAGGAGGACACTGACCTCAAAATCACACTTTCTTTAGCTATGATGAAAAAGGGAGCCCAACACGATAAGGCTTGAAGCTCAGAAATCCTCCTTGCTGAGGATATAGCTACAAGAAAAATAGTCTTTAAAGTGAGATCCTTCAGGGAACAAGCCGCCAGTGGCTCAAAGGGAGCCTCAGTCAGCACAGACAGCACGAGGTTCAAGTCCCATGGAGGAATGACAGGACGCACCAGAGGTCGAACCTGTTTATTGCCCTCAGAAAACATTGGTTATCTGGGTGTGCTCCCAAGGAGACACCCTGAAGCCTACCCCTGTAACAAGAGATCTCTACCACCTGCACCCACAGAGAACTACATGCTAAATCCTTGTCAAATCCTTCTTGCAAAAGGCGAGTACTTCCGGCAACGCTGACTGCAACGGGCGACAGCCTGCCTATTCGCACCAGTTCTCAAAAGCTCTCCAAACACGGACAGACGCCAACGAGGTCGATCGTCTGAATGACTGAAACAAGGTAGCAATAACTGCTTCCGAGTAGCCCCTTTGCATTAACCTAGTCCTCTCAAGAGCCATGCCATAAGCGAGAACCTCTCCACTTGAGGCATCCCTATCGGGCCCTGCATTAGCAGATCCTCTTGAACTGGCAGCCACAAGGCGGGAGCAACCTTCAACCGCACCAGATCAGTATACCAAGTCTTCTCGGCCAATCTGGAGCAATCAGCACAACGAGACCCTGATGCGCCTTGATCCTCTGCATCACCTGTCCTAATGAGTGCACAGGGCGGAAACACATAAAGCAGGCCCTGCGTGGGCCACTGTTGCAGCAGCACATCAAGTCCTTCCGACATGAGCTCCCGTCTTCTGCTGAAAAACCGAGATGCTTTTGCCGACTCAAAAGTTGCCATGAGATCCATGATCGGCTGGTCCCCAATGATGGGCTAACTGCGCGAACACCACTACGTTGAGTCCCCACTCTCCGGGATCGATCCGCACTCTGCTGAGGTAGTCAGCTGCTATATTTTCCTTGCCGGCCTTGTGTATCGCTAAGATCACTACCAAATGATGCTCCGCCCAATCCTACAGGAACTGCACCTCTTCCTCCAGCTGAGTGCTGCTGGTGCTTCCTTGCCGATTGATGTAGGCAACCGCCGTGGCATTGTTTGAGAACACTCTCACTGTCTTCCCTTCCAGGTAAGTCTGAAACCTCTCGAGAGCACAGAACAATTCTAGGCGGTTGATGGGCCATCCCCATCTACCGGGGACCACAGCCCCTGTGCAATGTTGGCTTCACAATGTGCCCTCCAACCTGCAAGGCTGACATCCGTGGTGACCAGAATCCACCAAGATGTCTCCAACCGTATACCTGCTGTCAGTTTTCCGGGCCTCAGCAACCACCTAAGAGCCTTCCAGACCTCTGCTGAACATCACAGCAGTAGTGTGAGCAGCTGACTGAGCTGTCCAACCCATTAGCAATGCTCTTTGCAATGGTCACATGTGTGCTCAAGCCCATGGTACTATCTCTATCATGGCTGCAATGGAGCCCAAGAGCTGGAGATAATGCCACGCCGTCGGAGTTTGCATGCTGAGGAAGCACCTGACCTGTTCTTGCAATTTTTGTACCTTGTCTAACGGTAATGACATCTGACTGAGGTTGGTCTGGAAGTGGGCCCCCAGGTACTCTAAGTCTTGTGATGGCTGGAGGTGGCTCTTCACCATATTGACTAACTAGCCTAGTTCCTGCAAGCAGGAGATTACTCTCTCCGTTGCACCTATGCTTTCCGCTCTGGACTTTGCCCAGATCAGCCAACCATCCAAGTATGGATGCACCAAAGTTTTTTCTTGTCAGAGTGCCACGGTTACCACCACCATGACCTTGGTAAAGGTCCACGGCACAGTTACTAGGCCAAATATCAGCATCCGAAACTGGAAATGCCTGTCAGCATCGCAAATTGCAGGAACTGCTGGCATCCCTCTTGACTTGGAATACGCAAATAAGCCTCTGTGAGATCGAGAGATGTCAAGTACTCTCCTGCCCGCACCGCTACTATCACTGAGCGCAAAGTTTCCATGTGGAAGCGTGGAACTCGTAAACAGCAATTTACTTCTTTGAGGTCTAAAATTGGATTGATGAAATAAATGGAGTATCGACCGCATCTGCATTGGTCTGGTGGAACTTCCACCACCGTGTGCAGCTCTAAAAGCCACAACAGCATCTGTCTTACAGCCTGGCATTTCTTTGGAGCCTTGCACAGGGAGGCAACGAAAGCTTCTTGCAGAGGTCTTGTGAACTCCAGGGAGTAACCCTCCTTGATGATGCACAGAACCCATTGGTCAGAAGTGAGCCTGGTCCAGGCATCGTAAAAGTCCCATAGCCAACCTCCCATGGGACTCACTGCTGCTTGGACCTGCCTTGCCTCATTGGGCTTTCTTGGGCCCCGAGGAAGCAAAAACCCCTACCTGCTTTTCTGAAGCCATGAAAAGTCTGACCCCTGGCCTGAAAATGGCCTCTCTGTTAAGGAGCTGTTTGGGCCGCATGAAAATGCCTGAAATCTCTAAATTCAGAGGCCTGGAGCAGAAGGGCTTTTGCTTATCTTATGGCAACCTGCCCCCCTTTTGTCTCCCCAAGGTCCTTTACCAATCTTTCCAGCTCCTCCCCAAAGAGCAGCATACCCCTAAAGGGGAGCTTACTGAGATGCGACTTGGAGGAAACATCTGCTGCCCAATTGTGCAGCCACAGGTAGTGGCATGTGGTGACCACAGAGGCTATACCCTTTAACAAACAGCAGATCAGGTCATAGAAAGTGTCCACTATGTACGCTGCCACCGACTCCAGCTTAGCTATCTCTGGCAGTTGGTGCATAGAGCTCCCCGAGCTCTCCAGGAAACTCGGCGTCCAACGCAGGCAGGTCCGTGCCACAAAGACACTACAGATGGCCACCATAGGGACAAGGCATTAATCTCGAAAGCCTGCTTGAGGAGCGTCTCTAGCTTCCTATCCTGCATGTCTTTGAGTGTCGAACCGCCTTCCACAGGAATGGTAGTCTTTTTCGTGACCGCTGAAACAACTGCATCCACCTTGGGTGTGCTCAAAATGCCCTTATTCTTTTCCTGTAAAGGGTAAAGGCAGGACATCATCCTTGTGCCCTTCAGTGTGGCCTCAGGAAGATCCCATTCATCCTGCATCATCTGCTGGACTACTCTGTGCAGAGGGAACACAGTCTGCATAGTTCTAATTGCTTGAAGGAGCGGATATTCCAATGGCTCCTCCTCACCAGGACCATCTGTTCTCAGATTAAGAGCTTTGGCTGCATGTGCGATAAGCGCTGCTAATTCTTCTTTCTGAAAGACCCGCACAATCCTGGGCTCTTCTCCTTGCGGGATCTCTCCGTCCTCCAAATCCAATTCTGTTGGCCACTCTTCTGCTGGTTCCTTGAGATCCTCTGAGTGCAATGACCCCGGCTCTTCCCTCATTTACTTGGTCCTGGTTCTCCTTCCTGCTGCGCCTGTGGGGAGAGCTCTGAAAAGGGCCTTTTCCTCGCCTTGCCCCTAGGCTTCTCTGAACCAACGTCCCCCCTACAGCCACATAGAAAAAGCCCTATGCATGAGGAGGACAAATTCCGGTGTAAAGCCGTGTGGCGCCAAGATCTCGTGTCCCTCCTTAACCACAGTGGTCTTAGGTGCCCTCCTTGCCTTTGCCTTTCCAGCTTTTACACCCGGCATGTCTTTGCCAGCTGCTCCTCCGCCTGTTGAAGGAGTCTGTGGTCCCAAGGATCCTCCCGCTCCAGAGGTCTGAGGTGAAATGTCCCCAGTCACCCACACTTCCAGTGCTCTCTGTCCCCTTACCTTCTGCCTCCAGAAAGGTGGACTCTGCCCTGCAGCCACGGCAGCAGCCTTCTGCCATGACAGGCTTGCGGGAACCACATGTGCTAGAGGTGGGGTTGGAAGGCATGCTGTTCTTTATGGCTATGCCGTTCTCTATTTTTTCCTATTGGAAGCCCCCCCCCCCCCTATCTATAGGAAGGCCTCCTACCTTGAGAAAATAAGAAAGCACTTTTAAATTAACTCTCTCTGCACTGAAATTTCTGATCAGGGCAGCCATTGTTTAAAAACAAAAAAAAAATCACATCTTTGCCAAAATGGCCGTGGTTCCACATTTTGCAGGAGAACGTCCTCGGCACCATGTGGATTAGGCCAGACCTCTCTCAAGCAAGGCCTGCTCGATCCCGACTGAGCACAGCATTCCTTCACCAAATAAGGACCAGCAGAGCCTCCTAATGTCTTCCGAAGCTCAGCCTGCACCTCGTGGGTGCAGCCCTGGGATCCCGAATGATAGGCTGCCTTTCCCCATGAATGGGCTGCTCAGTTGCTGACAGTTCCTTACCACAGTGATCTTCAGAGCCGCTGCTTAAGCCTCTGGAGGACCAGGAAGCCTTTTCATGGTTAGGCCAGGCTCTCCCGGTACTGCAGTGCCAATTCTGTTCTTTTTTTTTTTTTTTTGAAATAGCTGAATTAAGCTGTAATCTCTTTTTTAAACCCCTTTGTACCTAACTGAATGCTCTAATGGCTCATTCCTAATTGTTCCTTCAGTGAGTCTCAGTGAATCTCACCCTCCAGCTGCTTGGAGACTGAGATACTGGAGGCAGGAGGGGAGTGACAGCTGCTTATCCAGTGCGATGTCATCGAAATATGATATGCTGTGTCTCCAAGCTGCTGGAGAGGTGAGACAACCCACAGGTACTAGGACTGAACTGAAGGGACAATAAGGAGTAAATGGTAGATATGAGACTGGGATCATGAGGGGATGAGGCTGTGGTGGGTAGTTAAGGGCGGAGAGGATAGGTACATAGTGTGGAAATGTGCAAAAGATAGAGGGCATTTTGGAGACTGGGGAAGAAAAGCGAAAAGGAGTGTTGAGAGTATTGGAGAGGTAGATGAAAGTATAAAATAGGAGACTAAGGACAAGAGAGACAGAAATGGAGAATGAGGGGTAAAATCTGATGTGAATGTGTACAGAGGCAAAGAAAAATGAGAAAAAAAAAACATATAAAAAGAAGGAGACAAACCTTACCAGACTGCTCTTCCACACTATCACTTATAAAAATGTTAAACAGAATTGGGCCCAGGACAGATTCTTGTCTCACACCATTGGTAACGTCCTCCTCCGAGTCAGCTCCATTTACCTGTACCCTTTGTTGCCTTCAACTCAACCAGTTTCTAACCCAGTCAGTCACCTTGGGGTCCACCCCTAGAGCACTCAATTTATTTATAAAGTCACCTGTGTGGAACAGTGTCAAAGGTTTTACTGAAATTTAAGTACACCACATCTAGCATTCTCCCTCAGTCCAATTCTCTGGTCACACAAAGAAGTTAATCAGATTTGATCTGCCATTAGTAAAACCATGCTGCCTTAGATCCTGCAATTCACTGGATTCCAGAAACCTCACCATCCTTTATTTTAGCAGTGCTTCCATTAATTTAAGAACATAAGAACATAAGACATGCCATACTGGGTCAGACCGAGGTCCATCAAGCCCAGTATCCTGTTTCCAACAGTGGCCAATCTAGGTCCTACGTACCTAGCAATATCCCCAAAAGACACAGGTTCCATAATGCTTGTACTGGGTCAAGCATTGATATCCTGGGTCCCTTTTTAATAGTGGTTTATGGACCTTTCCTCCAGGAACTTGTCCAAACCTTTTTTAAACCCAGCTATACTAACAGCCCTTACTACATCCTCCGGTAACAGATTCCAGAGTTTGATTACACGTTGAGTGAAAAAATATTTTCTCTTATTTGTCTTAAATAGCTTACCCTGTAGCTTCATTACATGTCCCCTAGTCTTTCTATATTCTGATAGCGTAAACAATTGATCCACGTTTATCCGTTCCACTCCATTCATTAATTTATAGACCTCTATCATATCTCCCCTCAGCCGTCTCTTTTCCAGGTTAAAGAGCCCTAACCTTTTTAGCCTCTCTTCATAGGAGTAGCCTTCCATCCCCTTCACCAATTTGGTGGCTCTTCTCTGTACTTTTTCTAATAACGCTATGTCCTTTTTAAGATACGGCGACCAGAATTGCACACAATATTCAAGGTGCGGTCGTACCATGGAGCGATACAGAGGCATTATAATATCCTTTGTTTTATTCTCCATCCCTTTCTTTATGATACCTAGCATTCTATTTGCTTTCTTGGCCGCCGCTGCACACTGGGCGGAGGGTTTTAACATGTTATCCACGATGACTCCTAAGTCCTTTTCCTGGGTGGTGGTTTCTAATGTGGAGCCTTGCATCGTGTAACTATAGTGTGGGTTGTTCTTTCCTAGGTGCATAACTTTGCATTTGTCCACATTAAATTTCATCTGCCATTTGGATGCCCAGTCTTCCAATTTATCCAGATCCTCCTGCAGTTTTCCACAATCCTCTTGGGTTTTAACAACTTTAAACAGTTTTGTGTCATCTGCAAATTTGATAACCTGACTAGTTATTCCCTTTTCCAGGTCATTTATGAATATGTCAAAAAGTAGCGGACCCAGTACAGATCCCTGGGGTACTCCACTATTCACTTTTTTCCATTGGGAATATTGGCCATTTAGCCCTACCCTCTACTTTCTATCTTTTAACCAGTTCCCGATCCACAATAGTACACTGCCTCCTATCCCATGACTTTTTAGCTTTGCCAAAAGTCTCTGATGGGGGACCTTGTCAAAAGCTTTCTGGAAGTCCAGATACACTATATCAACCGACTCACCTTTGTCTACCTGTTTATGCACACCTTCAAAGAAACATATCAGATTAGTAAGACAAGATCTTCCTTGTCTAAAGCCATGTTGGCTGTCTCCCATTAGGCCATGACTATCTACATGTTGTGTAATTTTGTTCTTTATGATGGTTTCTACCATTTTCCCTGGTACTGACGTCAGGCTCACTGGTCTGTAATTTCCCGGGTCACCCCTGGAACCTTTTTTAAAAATTGGTGTTACGTTGGCGACCCTCCAATCTTCAGGTATTACAGATGATTTTAATGAAAGTTCACAGATTACCAATAGCAGGTCTGCAATCTCATATTTCAGTTCTTTCAACACTCTGGGATGTATACCATCCGGTCCAGGTGATTTGCTACTATTCAGTTTATCAAATAGTTGTAATATATCTTCCCGGTGTAGTGATATTTCTCTCAATTCCTCTGCAGTATCACCTTTAAATACCACTTCAGTCATGGGTAACATCCCTACATCTTCCTCAGTAAAGACCGAAGCAAAGAATTCATTCAGTCTCTCTGCTATAGCCTTGTCTCCTCTTACTGCCCCTTTTAACCCTCTATCATCTAACGGTCCAATTGACTCTCTCACAGGCCTTTTGCTAAGAATGTACTTGAAAAAGTCTTTATTTCGTGTTTTTGCTTCCGTAGCAAGTTTCTTCTCAAATTCCCGCTTTGCCTGCCTTATCAATGCTTTGCATTTAACTTGCCAGTACTTGTGTTGTTTCCAGTTTTCATCATTTGGCTCTTTTTTCCATTTCCTGAAGGTTGCTTTTTTGGCAGCAACAGCCTCTCTGACCTCACCTTTAAACCATGCTGGCAGTTTTTTGGACTTTCTTCCACTCTTCTTAATGCGTGGAATACAGCTGGTCTGGGCTTCGAGGATAGTATTTTTAAATAACACCCAAGCTTGCTGTAAGTCTTTAACCTTTGGAACCGCTCCTTTTAGTTTTTTCCTAACTATATTCCTCATTCTATCATAGTCTCCCTTTTGAAAGTTAAAAGGTAATACTGTGGATTCCTTTACTATCTGTCCTCCACTAATTAAATGAAACATGATCATACTATGATCACTATTGCCAAGTGGTCCCAACACCCTTATTTCTTGCACCAGATCTGGCGTTCCACTAAGGATTAGGTCCAGTATGGCTTCCCCTCTGGTCGGTTCATGAACCAGTTGCTCCAAGAAGCAGTCATTTATTCCATCTAGAAACTTTCTCTCTTTAGCTTGTCCTGCCGTGACACTGACCCAGTCGATACCGGGGTAATTGAAATCACCCATTATTACTACTCTGTTGTGACTTTTGTTAGCTTCCTTGATTTCTTTGAGCATTTCATCATCCATTTGTTCATTCTGGCCAGGCGGTCGATAGTATACTCCCACTGCCATCGCCTTCCCCTTCATAAATGGGATTTCAATCCATAGAGATTCTACAGCAAATTTTGTTCCCTGCAAAACTTTAATCCTTTCTGACTCAATGCCCTCTCTAACATAGAGCGCAACCCCTCCACCAATTTGATCAGCTCTATCATTACGATATAGTTTGTATCCAGGTATCACAGTGTCCCACTGGTTATCCTCCTTCCACCATGTCTCTGAGAGTGCAATCATATCTAACCTCTCATTTAGTGCTATATATTCTAACTCTCCCATCTTATTGTTTAGACTTCTAGCATTGGCATACAAGCATTTTAGAGACTGTATTTTATTCATATTAATCTGGCTATTGGTAGGCAGGGGTAATTTGGAATCTTTATGCTCTGTCTGCTCCTTACTCAAGGGCATTTGGGCTACTATACCCCCTTTTGGAACCTCACTGCTTTTGGTAGTATCCTTCAAGGATACCTTTGTCCGAAACATGCGCTCCTGGGTGACTGTCGGCTTTAGTCACCACAGAGCTCAGATTAACTGGCCTGTAGTTCCCAATCTCATCCACTTTTGTGTACAGGGACCACATGCACCCTTCTCCAGTACTCTGGGGCCACTCCCAACTCCAAAGCAGCATTGAAAAGGTCAGAGAGTGAAGCTTCCAAAACGTCACTAACTTCCTTTAATTCAGATGTATCCCATCTTGCTCCACTGCTTTGTCTGCCTTTCGTTTAACTAGCTCCTCACAAACACAGTCTTCTGAAAATTGTTCAAGATCCACCTCATTTCTGTTACTATTTTTGAGCGTTTTCTGAGGTCCTTTTCCCAGCCCATCATTGGAAATGTTAAAAAGTGCTTATTCTTGAAGCTCACAGTGCACTGTATATATCCACAGATGCTTTAAACAAAAACATATAAATGAATGAAGGATAACTGGCATAAAGCTAGTGAAAATACTGATCAATGTAAAGAAATCACATCTTCATGAAAATGTTTAGGTCAATATAAAAAAGCTCAAGTAATAGCAAAAATATTTTAAAGAATACTTCCAATTGTGCCCACAGTTGCACTCAAAGGGTGCACCCCTATGAAGTACCACTTCGTCATGACACCAGAAGCATGTCATCTCCAGCTGGAGTCTGATTTCTTCACCCAGTAATGTCACTGGGTGGGTAACGCCAACACAGTTTGATGGCAGAGTAGCAACATACTAATTAATTAATTATATATTAAAAAAATATTCTATTCTGCGATATGCCCAAAGGCATTTAAGGCAGCATGCAATATAAAAAGGCACAAGACCCTAACATAACAAATAGTAAAAACCCTTTACCCTCTCCCCTCCCTTGCTGCCCAGAAGAGTCCACACATTCAGGATGTTAAACTTGTTCACAATGTGGTTCATTATGTTGCAGGTTTTGATGATAATTCCAAGGTAAGCCAAAAGTCCCACATCATTGCACTGAAAATCTGTCTTGAATTTGTCGGTACGCAGCACAGGAAGACAGTGACAAAGGGCACAGGCTTCCCACAGGATCTCATGGTTAAATGGAACATTACCTTCTTCAGAGGCTCTCACGTACTCCAATATGGGATCACCCACTCCAGCTGTTTAAAGATTAAGCTTACTAGAGCTGACAGTACAGTTGCCTAAGTACTCTGATGTCATCAACAGAGGTTGGGACTGGACTGGAGGGCCGATAAGGAATATGAGCTTGACATGGCTGTGCAGCATCTTAATGGCACTGTGCCTAGCGATGAGATGTTCTGCCACTGCCAGTTGTAGTGATCCATGACACATGATCCACACTGAGCTGCTCTGCCTTTTCTGTGGTCAGTGTGTAAGTCAGCTCTGCAAGATGAACTCACAGATCTGCTTGTGCACATGGATGTCAGAAAGGTCTGGGGGGCCACCTGTGGTGTACCATCCCAAGAACTCCACATCCTCAAAGACCTGCTTAAACTGTTCTTCCTTGGTGTAATAATACTCTTTGTTAATTACAATCTTCTCCACTGTGTGCAAGAGCAGCTCAAATGAATTAATCACTTCAATATTATGACCCTCCTGCTTTCCAATTAGCACCCCAATTACTTGAACGTGGCACCCCTCCTGGGAACTCATGTGAATTCAGTGGTCTGAAATATTTAGAATGACCAGAGAATGCAGTGCCACGGAGATGCTCTCTGTAACCCCTGAAGCCGTGACACTGGACGCACTGTCGCGTCGACCTCCATGTCACCGCAGCCCCCATTATTTGCCACGGCCACCACCATCTTAGACAGAACTTTCAACAGAACAAATCCCTTTTGTTAAAATGAAACATACTTGACTCTATACGAGAATGTGTGGTTTGGGTGTTCGAGTGAGAAAGCACGAGAGCATGAGTGTATGAGAGAGAATGTGTTAAAGAAAGCGCAACCCCCTTTCTTGGTCTTATTCTCCTCAGTGACTACAGTCCTTTTATGTTTATTTTTATGGATCTTTTATACTGCATCCCTGTAAAAACATTCATTGGGTTTTACAATATTAAAACAAATACAGACAAATTTTGCAGTCACCTGCCCCGCCATGCTACACATTCCTAAATGGAAGGCCTAACCTATCAAGCTGGTAATAAGACAGCCAACATGGCTTTAGACAAGGAAGATCTTGTCTTTTTAAGCTGTTATGTTTTTTGAAGGTGTGAATAAACAGGTAGACAAACATGAGTCGGTTGATATAGTGTATCTGGACTTTCAGAAAGCCTTTGACAAGGTCCCTCATCAGATACTTTTGGCAAAACTAAAAAGTCATGGGATAGGAGGTGATATACTATTTTACATCAGGAACTGGTTACAAGATAGAAAGCAGAGGGTAGGGCTAAATGGCCAAATTTCCAAATGGAAAAAGGTGAATAGTGAAGTACCCCAGGGATTTGTGCTGGGTCCGCTGCTTTTTAACATAGTCATAAATGACCTGGAAAAGGGAATAACGAGTGAGGTTATCAAATTTGCAAATGACAAAAAACTATTTAAAGTTGTTAAAACCCAAGAGGATTGTGGAAAATTGCAAGAGGATCTTGATAAACTGGAAGACTGGGCATCCAAATGGCAGATGAAATTTAATGTGGACAAGTGCAAAGTTATGCACTTAGGAAAGAACAACCCAAACTATGGTTACATGATGCAAGGTTCCACATTGGGAACCACCACCCAGGAAAAAGATTTAGGCGTCATCGTGGATAACATGTTAAAACCCTACGCCCAGTGTGCAGCGGCAGCCAAGAGAGCAAATAGAATGCTAGATATCATAAGGAAAGGAATGGAAAATAAAACAAAAGATATTATAATGCCTCTGTATCGTTCCATGATGCGACCGGACCTTGAATATTATGTGAATTCTGGTCGCCGTATCTTAAAAAAGATATAGCGTTATTAGAAAAAGTACAAAGAAGAGCCACCAAAATGGTAAAGGGGATGGAAGGATACTTCTATGAAGAGAGGCTAAAAAGGTTAGGGCTCTTCAACCTGGAAAAGAGAGACGGCTGTGGGGAGATATGATCGAGGTCTATAAATTAATAAATGGAGTGGAAAGGGTAAACGTAGATCGATTGTTTACATCATCAGAATATAAATAGACTAGGGGACATGCAATGAAGGTACAGGGTAACCTATTTAAGACAAATAAGAGAAAATATTTTTTCACTCAACGTGTAATCAAACTCTGGAATTTGTTACCGGAGGATGTAGTAAAAGCTGTTAGTGTAGCTGGGTTTAAAAATGGTTTGGACAAGTTCTTGGAGGAAAGGTCCATAAACCATTATTAAAAGGGACACCGAATATCACTGGTTGACCCAATACAATCATTGAGGAACCTGTGTCTTTTGGGGAAACTGCTAGGTACGTATGACCTAGATTGGCCACTGTTGCAAACAGGATACTGGGCTTGATGCACCTTGGTCTGACACAGTATGGCATATCTTATGTTCAGTTTCTTAAGGAATGCCAAAATATGTATTTATTTATAGAGGGAGGAGTGGCTCAGTGGTTGGGACAGGTTACCTCAGGCCGGAAGGCCAGAGGTTCAATTCCCGCATGGGGACAAGCAACTTCAGGCTGGAGGGACTGGGGTCTCTAGTCCCATGGCTACTCCTTGTGGCCTTGGGCAAGCCACTTAACCCTCCACTGCCTCAGGTACACTTAGATTGTGAGCCCTTCAGGGACAAGGGAATAAAAAGTACCTGTTAGTATACATGTAAACTGCACTGATTCTAAAGAGCGTGGTATAAAAAATAAATAAATAAATAAATAAAATTATTTTATTTAACAGGTTTTTTTATACTGCTTTATCATTTCAGTCAAAGTAGTTTACATTGTAACAAACTAAGCAATGTATATTATTTATTTCTTTAACATTTCTTATATACCGCCTTTCATGATATCAAGGCGGTTTACATTGAACAAACTGAAATTACATTGAACAGGGCATTATAACTTGGAGATAATTTTACAGGGAACATGGGCTATGGAGGGTTAAGTGGCTTGCCCAAGACCACAAGGAGCACCTGTTAGACTAGAAACCCCAGTCCTTCCGGCCCAAGGTTGCTGTCCTCTAGTGGGATTTGAACCCCTGATCTTCTGGCCTGAAGTACCTTGCCCCAACCACTAGGCCACTCCTCCACTCCATTAAACAGGGACATTGATAACTTGGATTTTTCTGAGGCAATGGAGGGATAAGTGATTCGCCCAAGGCCACAAGGAGTGCTAGTGGGAATTGAACCTTGGTCTCTTAGTTCCCAAGCAAGTGCTCTAACCATTAGACTATTCCTCAGTGCACTAAAGTTTTAGTCTCACTCCTCAGAGCAAATGGGAATCTATGACAGCCAACATTCCCAAGTGACTTGTGAACTCTTCTAGGAGCATCCACCAATCTGCCATGGATAGATCTTAACGGTCTGGCAGGTTCATACTATCACACCCTTTCCCTGAGACATAATGGTTTACCAGTATGGACACATTAAAAAAGAAATCACCTCCAACTGCACTTCTTCCCTAATGCATAACTGAGGTCTTGAGAAATTGGAATCCCAGAATATGAAATATTTTTATAATTTGTCTAGAGCCCAAAGAACAGTGATGATGGAACTGGCTGAAAATGATAACACAATTAGACGTGCTGATAAAGGGGGTATGATAGTAGTACAATCTTCAGAACAATATCACCTAGAGAATTACAAGCAACCAGAGGATCAAGTGTATTATAAAATATAACCCGAAGATCCCACATGGATTTTGTAAAAAGAGATCAAGGGGGTACGAGGGGAGACTGATAAGTCTCTGGTCTTGTAACAAAAAAGAAAGCTACGGGCACACTTCATTTCTGGAGGTCCGAATGATCTCTCTGCAAAACTGCAGAGAGATCATTCAGACCTCCAAAACTGAAGTGTGCCCGTAGCTTTTTGTTTCGTTACAAGGTCAGAGACTTATCAGCCCCCACCCTCGTAGTGGAAGATGCTTGGAAAATCTGGTTATATCACAAATAAAGAGAAGGAATTCTTTGTTCAGTGAAATCCACAGATTCCTGTATTTTATTTTTTGCATAAGATTCATAAATCAATGACCAACCCTCTAGGCAGGCACCTTATCTGGCCCTTTTCAAATCCAAGCTGAAAACTCACCTCTTCACTGCCGCTTTCAGATCTTGACTCATCTAATTTCCTTTGTGTTTCCTTACCTTTCCCCTAGATGTATTCCTGTCTACACCTACTGTGTTGTCTGTCTTGACTAGATTGTAAGCTCTGATGAGCAGGGACTGTCTCTTACATGTCTGTGCAGCGCTGCGTACGTCTTGTAGCGCTATACAAATGCTTAGTGGTAGTAGTAGTAGTAGCAGTAGTAGAAGATGATCGGTGCTGGAGCCTTTATCAGTGTTTTTAGATAAAACTTGGAGCCCGATTGCCAAAGAAAGTAGATCCTATGTAAAAGATACTACTAACATTGGAGGAATTTATTGGATAGTTAAATATTCAGAAACCACATTTAAGTTTCAAAATGGTGAAGCATCAGAAGTCATTGACTTTCTACGCATTTGGATTACTAAAGTGACAGAGAGAATTAAGACCAGTTTCTATAGAAAAACTGCAGAAAGAAGTAATTTATTGAGATATAATAGCCATCATCCCATGAAGCTGAAGGATAACCTCCCAGTAGGACAATTCTTATGAATTAGAAGATTATGTAGTAACATGAAAGATTTAAAAGATGTGCCACTGAATTACAAGCACAGCTGGAGGATAGGGGATATCCCCAAGCTATTAGTCAAGAGAGCATATAAATGGCGTTTATATGCCCTACATTCTGCATTATCATATCAACAGAATTATTAAAAACAAGCAGAACATTTACAATCAAGATTAAAACCCCATAATAGACTGGCCCCCTATGTTAAAGCACAGCGAGAAAGCTGGACATACCTTTAATATGCTGCACTGGAGGGTGATCAATCATGTGCCACTTTGGTGGAAGAAGGTAATCACATGGAAAGACTTAATTACTTAGAACATCACTGGATTTTCTAACTACAATCAACATATCTGAGAGACATGAATGTGGAGCTTAACTGCCCTTCATTGATGTAACAGAGCTGTAGCATAAGTGTAATGGGATTTGTCCCCTTTAAAAATTAAGCAAAAATAGTAAACAGCAATTGCAAGCAATGACAGAGTAGATGCCAAGAATATGGGCTGCAGAGATGCTATGGAAAGCAAACATTAAGATAATCTGAACTTCATCTTCACTTTGAGATAAGTTTTGAAAAATCCCCTGAAGCAGGACTTGTAGTTTGTATTAAATGGTCCGAAACCGGGCTGCATCGGGGAATGAAAAGCATAAGGAATGCTATAATTCAAATGACTTTTAAGATAATTTAATTGAAAGTAAAATAAAATATAATAAAAGAACTAAAAAAAAATAAGGGACTGCTTGTATAGCAGTGCTAGTGTCTGACAAAAAAAGTTTTTTTGAATTGCTGTTTATATGCTACTTAGGATTCCTGGTATATCTTGTACTAAAGTTTGATCCCTAATCTGTTACCCACTATCTTAAGTATTATCCTACTGTGCACAAGACCAGTCGAGTCATGACAGGTTTTTAACTGTCATTTAAATACAAATTAAACCCTGCATGTGGATGTGGGGAGGACAATTTTCAGTCACCCTGTGGAGACTACAGGCCTATGAATATTTTGTCCTCATAAGCTAGGAATTTCATTTACAAAAGGAAAACATCTTACAGAGCTTCCATTTGAATATTTATTGCCCAGAGAGAGCTACATGTATTTAAGTATTCAGTGAACTTGCAGGTGTAAACTCACCACTGTGAGTTCAAATAAACACTTTGAATGTACTTTGCACAATGGCCTTGGCCCTATTCCCTCTTCCCACAGCTCAACAGGAGGTTCACTTTAGCAGGTGTTCTTTGTGGACAGCAATATAAGTTCCGATGTATGAGTGACATCTCTGATGAAGCACCACATGGGAACTTCTTCAGTTACTTCTAGAAGCTTTCAGGTAGTGTACAGAATGCATGCCTTTTCCTACATGCCATTGCTGCACTTGAGGACTTCAGTCATGTGAAAAGCTTAGCTGAACAACTCTAATGGGGAGGTAGGCAGGTTGTGAGGACTTATCCTACGGCACATGGAAAATACCTGCTATAAGTAAGTAGCTTTCTGTTCTCCGTGGACAAGCAGGATAGGTTCTCACTTATGGAAACCTAGCTAGAAAGGCTGAGTCTTGAAGGACTAGAAAAAGGGACTGTTACTTCTGGAGAGAGATCTGCAATTGTGAGTATATACGTCTGGGAATTTTCTGAAAGGAATTCTTCTATTAAAGCTATTTAATCTGTGAACCCACTATTTTTTGTTAAATCAGTCAGAGCCTAGAAGCAGCTGTTTAAGTTTAAATTTAAAACGCAGAAGAGAACTTTCTGGTTACATTTCATACCCAGCAGAGAGCTTGTAGTTTAAATTTCATAATAAGTTAGAGCCTAGCAGCAGCAAAGAGCTATAATTTAAATCAAATAAGAATATAGCTTACCTCAGCAGCACAGGACAGGGTACTGTGAAGCAGCCCTCTTTTAATAAGTGTTATCTAGAGGCTAGAGTAGCAGACTTGGAAAACATAAGAAAGACAGAGAGGTACATAGACGAGACCTACAGGGATATAGTCCTGAAGTCCCACCTCCAGTCTGGCAGCATCCCTGTTGCCATGGAGGAGAGAGGTCACGTGACAGGAGAGCATCACCCTGGTGTGGCAGGAAGTGATCCTGTAACTAGGACCTGTCCTCCAGGTGATGTAAAACCCTCTCGCACCGAGGATGTTTCTCCAGGGCCATGTGCCCATGAGGGAAGGGTTAGGACAGCCGTTATAGTTGGTGATTCGATCATTAGGCATGTAGATAGCTGGGTGGCTGGTGGACGTGAGGATCACCTGGTAACATGCCTGCCTGGTGCGAAGGTAGCGGACCTCACGCGCCACCTAGATAAGGTCTTAGATAGTGCTGGGGAGGAGTCTGCTGTCTTGGTACATGTCGGTACCAATGACATAGGAAAATGTGGTAGGGAGGTTCTGGAGGCTAAATTTAGGCTTTTAGGTAGGACGTTGAAATCCAGAACTTCCAGGATAGCGTTCTCCGAAATGCTTCCCGTTCCACGTGCAGGATCTAAAAGGCAGGCAGAGCTCCGGAATCTCAATGCATGGATAAGACAATGGTGCAGAGATGAGGGGTTTGGATTTGTTAGGAACTGGGGAACATTCTGGGGAAAGGAGGGGCTCTTCCGAAGGGATGGGCTTCACCTTAACCGGGATGGAACCAGGCTGCTGGCATTAACCTTTAAAAAGGAGATAGAGCAGCTTTTAAACTAGATAATAAGGGACAGCCGACAGTCGCCCAAGAGCAGATGGTTCGGAAGAATGTATCCTTGAAGGATACTACCAAAAACAGAGAGGTTCCAAAAAAGAGTAAAGTAGCCCAAATGCCCTCTAGTATGGAGCAGAAAGAGCTTAAAGATCCCAAATTACCCATGTCTACCAATAGCCAAATTAATATGAATAAAATACAGTCTCTAAAATGCTTGTATGCAAATGATAGAAGTCTAAAAAATAAGATGGGAGAGTTAGAATATACAGCACTAAATGAGAGGTTAGATGTGATTGGAATATCAGAGACATGGTGGAAGGAGGACAACCAGTGGGACACTGTGATACCTGGGTACAAACTATATCGTAATGATAGAGCTGATCAAATTGGTGGAGGGGTTGCGCTCTATGTTAGAGAGGGCATTGAGTCAGAAAGGATTAAAGTTTTGCAGGAAACAAAATTTGCTGTAGAATCTCTATGGATTGAAATTCCATGTAAAAAGGGGAAGGCGATGGCGGTGGGGGTGTACTATCGACCGCCTGGCCAGAATGAACAAATGGATGATGAAATGCTCAAAGAAATCAAGGAAGCTAACAAAAGTTACAGCGCGGTAATAATAATGGGAGATTTCAATTACCCCAGTATCGACTGGGTCAGTGTCACGGCAGTACATGCTAGGGAGATAAAGTTCCTAGATGAAATAAATCACCCTGGTGTACCCTGGTCTCCCTGGTGTACCCCAGGGATCTGTGCTGGGTCCGCTGCTTTTTGACATATTCATAAATGACCTGGAAAGTGGAATAACGAGTGAGGTTATCAAATTTGCAGATGACACAAAACTATTTAAAGTTGTTAAAACCCAAGAGGATTGTGGAAAATTGCAAGAGGATCTTGATAAATTGGAAGACTGGGCATCAAAATGGCAGATGAAATTTAATGTGGACAAGTGCAAGGTTATGCACCTAGGGAAGAACAACCCAAACTATGGTTACACGATGCAAGGTTCCACATTAGGAACCACCACCCAGGAAAAAGATTTAGGCGTCATTGTGGATACCATGTTAAAACCCTCGGCCCAGTGTGCAGCGGCGGCCAAGAGAGCAAATAGAATGCTAGGTATGATAAGGAAAGGAATGGAAAATAAAACAAAGGATATTATAATGCCTCTATATCGTTCCATGGCGAGACCGCACCTTGAATATTGTGTGCAATTCTGGTCGCCGTATCTTAAAAAGGATATAGAGTTATTAGAAAAGGTTCAGAGAAGAGCCACCAAAATGGTAAAGGGGATGGAAGGATACTCCTATGAAGAAAGGCTAAAAAGGTTAGGGCTCTTTAACCTGGAAAAGAGACGGCTGAGGGGAGATATGATAGAAGTCTATAAATTAATGAGCGGAGTGGAACGGGTAAACGTAGATCGATTGTTTACCTTATCAGAATATAGAAAGACTAGGGGACATGCAATGAAGCTACAGGGTAAACTATTTAAGACTAATAAAAGAAAATATTTTTTTCACTCAACGTGTAATCAAACTCTGGAATTTGTTACCGGAGGATGTAGTAAAGGCTGTTAGTGTAGCTGGGTTTAAAAAAGGTTTGGACAAGTTCCTGGAGGAAAGGTCCATAAGCCATTATTAAGAAGGGACCCAGGATATCAATGCTTGAACCAATACAAGCATTGTGGAACCTGTGTCCCTTGGGGAAACTGCTAGGTACATATGACCTAGATTGGCCACTGTTGGAAACAGAATACTGGGCTTGATGGACCTTGGTCTGACCCAGTATGGCATATCTTATGTTTTTATGTTATGTTCTTAAATGACTGCTTCTTGGAGCAGCTGGTCCATGAACCGACAAGAGGGGAAGCCATATTAGACCTAGTCCTTAGTGGAACACCAGATCTAGTGCAAGAGATAAGGGTGTTGGGGCCACTTGGCAATAGTGATCATAGCATGATCGCCTTTGATTTAATTAGTGGAGGAGGGATAGTAAGGAAATCCACAGTACTACCTTTTAATTTTCAAAAGGGATACTATGATAAAATGCGGAAAATAGTTAAGAAAAAACTAAAAGGAGCAGTTGCAAAGGTTAAAGACTTACATCAAGCTTGGGTGTTGTTGAAAAATACTATCTTGGAAGCCCAGACCAGTTGTATTCCACGCTTTAAGAAAAGTGGAAGGAAGTCCAAAAATCTGCCAGCGTGGTTTAAAGGTGAGGTCAGAGAGGCTGTTGTTGCCAAGAAAGCATCTTTCAGGAAATGGAAAAAAGAGCCAAACGATGAAACCTGGAAACAGTACAAGCACTGGCAGGTCAAATGCAAGGCATTGATAAAGAAGGCAAAGAGAGAATTTGAGAAGAAGCTTGCTGCGGAAGCGAAAACGAGAAATAAATTTTTTTTCAAGTACATTCGTAGCAAAAAACCTGTGAGAGAGTCAGTTGTACCATTAGATGATAGAGGAGTTAAAGGGGCACTAAGAGGCGACAAGGCGATAGCGGAGAGACTGAATGAATTCTTTGCTTCGGTCTTTACTGAGGAAGATGTAGGGATGTTACCCATGACTGAAGTGGTATTTAAAGGTGCGGAAGAATTGAAGGAAATGTCGATACATCGGGAAGATGTATTACAACTATTAGATAAACTGAAGAGTAGCAAATCACCTGGGCCGGATGGTATACATCCAAGAGTGTTGAAAGAACTGAAATATGAAATTGCAGACCTGCTATTAGTAATCTGTGAACTATCATTAAAATCATCTCTAATACCTGAAGATTGGCGGATCGCCAATGTAACACCAATTTTTAAAAAGGGTTCGAGGGGTGATCCGGGAAACTACAGACCGGTGAGCCTCACGTCAGTACCGGGAAAAATGGTAGAAACCATCATAAAGAATAAAATTACTCAGCATGTAGATAGTCATGGCCTAATGGGAGACAGCCAACATGGCTTTAGACAAGGAAGATCTTGTCTTACTAATCTGTTATGGTTTTTTGAAAGTGTGAATAAACAGGTGGACTAAGGTGAGTCGGTTGATATAGTGTATCTGGACTTTCAGAAAGCCTTTGACAAGGTCCCTCTTCAGAGACTTTTGGCAAAACTAAAGAGTCATGGGATAGGAGGCAGTGTACTACTGTGGATCAGGAACTGGTTAAAAGATAGAAAGCAGAGGGTTGGGCTAAATGGCCAATTTTCCCAATGGAGAAAGGTGAATAGTGGTGTACCCCAGGGATCTGTGCTGGGTCAGCTGCTTTTTGACATATTCATAAATGACCTGGAAATTAGAATAACGAGTGAGGTTATCAAATTTGCAGATGACACAAAACTATTTAAAGTTGTTAAAACCCAAGAGGATTGTGGAAAATTGCAAGACGATCTTGATAAATTGGAAGACTGGGCATCAAAATGGCAGATGAAATTTAATGTGGACAAGTGCAAAGTTATGCACCTACGGAAGAACAACCCAAACTATGGTTACACGATGCAAGGTTCCACATTAGGAACCACCACCCAGGAAAAAGATTTAGGCGTCATTGTGGATAACATGTTAAAACCCTCGTCCCAGTGTGCAGCGGCAGCCAAGAGGGCAAATAGAATGCTAGGTATCATAAGGAAAGGAATGGAAAATAAAACAAAAGATATTATAATGCCTCTATACCGTTCCATGGTGAGACCGCACCTTGAATATTGTGTGCAATTCTGGTCGCCGTATCTTAAAAAGGATATAGCATTATTAGAAAAGGTTCAGAGAAGAGCCACCAAAATGTTAAAGGGGGTGGAAGGATACTCCTATGAAGAAAGGCTAAAAAGGTTACGGCTCTTTAACCTGGAAAAGAGACAGCTGAAGGGAGATATGATAGAAGTCTATAAATTAATGAACAGAATGGAACGGTTAAACGTAGATCGACTGTTTACGTTATCAGAATATAGGAAGACTAGGGGACATGCAATGAAGCTACAGGGTAAACTATTTAAGACTAATAAAGGAAAATATTTTTTCACTCAACGTGTAATCAAACTCTGGAATTTGTTACCGGAGGATGTAGTAAAGGCTGTTAGTGTAGCTGGGTTTAAAAAAGGTTTGGACAAGTTCCTGGAGGAAAGGTCCATAAACCATTATTAAGAAGGGACCCAGGATATCAATGCTTGGCCTAGTACAAGCATTGCAGAACCTGTGTCTTTTGGGGATACTGCTAGGTACGTTTGACCCATTCTAATGGGGTCAAAAGAAATAAAAAGCTGGGTGGACTTTCTATGGGCTTTAGTCCGCTCCAGATAGAAGGCCAAGGCTCTCTTGTAGTCCAATACATGCAGCATACTTTCCCCTTTGTGAGTATGTGATCTTGGAAAAAATGCAGGCAGGATGACTGACTGGTTAAGGTAACATAGAAACATATAGTAACATAGTATATGACGGCAGATAAAGACCAGCATGGTCCATCTAGTCTGCCCAGCAAGGCGGCAAGAGTAGGTGCTGGAAGGACTGGGGTTTCTAGTCCCACAGGTACTCCTTGTGGTCTTGGGCAAGCCACTTAACCCTCCATAGCCCATGTTCTGTGTAAAATAGTTATCTCCTAGTTATAATGCCCTGTTCAATGTAATTTCAGTTTTTCAATGTAAACTACCTTGATATCATGAAAGGCGGTATATAAGAAATGTTAAATAAATAAATAAATAGGTGCACCTGCCGCTCCGAGCAGATCACCCCTCCCCATGCCTTTGTTTAGGAGTGTACCCACTTCTCCGTGTAGGTCATCCCTTTTTGTTGACATATAAGAGATAGTTATGCTTGTTTTGATTTTATCCATGCCATTTTGAATTCTGTCACTCTATTTACCTAAACCACTTCCACGGGAGGGCATTCCAAGCATCCTTTCAGTGAAAAAGTATTTCCTGACATGGCCTTTCAGTTTACCCTCTTGCAGCTTCATGTTATGCCCTCTAGTTTTACACCTCTCCCATCTTGGGAAGAGGTTTGTTTGTTCATTAATAATCTAAGTATTTAAAAATCTGAATCATATCTCCCCTGTCCCTCCTCTCCTCCAGAGTGTACATATTTAGGTCTTCAAGTCTCTTCTCATAAGTCTTCTGACGCAGGCTCCAAATCATTTTGGACACCTTTCTCTGAATCGTTTCCAGTCTTTTTATATCCTTTGCGAGATATGGTCTCCAAAACTGAGCACAATATTCCAAGTGAGGCCTCACCAGCGACTTGTACAGTGGCATTAGTACCTCTTCCTGTCTGCTAGTAATTCTTCTTTGTATGCAACCCAGCATCCTTCTGGCTTTTGCCACCACCTTGTCACACTGTTTCGCTACCTTGAGATCCTCAGAAACAATCACTCCAAGGTCCTTCTAGTCCATGCACACCAACCTCGCGCCCCCATCACATACAATTCCCTTGGATTTCTGCTTCCCAAGTGTACTAAACTGCACTTCTTCACATTAAATCTTAACTGCTAAGCATTAGCCCATTCTCCAGCTTTTGTAGATCTTTCCTCATGTTATCCACTCCCTGAGAGGAGTCCACTCTGTTGCAAATATTTGTGTCACCTGCAAAAAGACAGACTTTCCATTCAGTCCTTCAGCAATATCACTCACAAATACATTGAACAGTACCGGTTCCAGGACCGAACCCTGAGGCACACCGCTAATGACATCATAAACCACCACCCTATTGTGAAAAAAATTAGAATAGGGTGAATCTGCTACTAGAGCCTGGGGTTTGCTAACTGCATGCTGAAGTACCAAAACTAGAACTTTCCAGGTCAGAAACTTCAGTCCACAGACATGTAGCAGTTCAAAAGGAACCATACTGAGATTCAAAGATACTGCAAGAGACTTTAGGGGAAGATTCAATAGAAATAAGCTCAGCATGAAGCAAACAACTAAAGGCTGTAGAGCAATAGGTTTACCTTCTACAAGGTGGTGGTAAGCACTACTTGAGATTAGACCACGAGAGGTGCAGAAGGTATTAAAAGAAATTTTTGCATGCAACACGAGAAAGGATCTAGAGCATGTCCCTCACACCTGATGACAAACCTCTGCACTGAAATCCACAAGCCACCTAGTGGAATCTCTCCTGGAAGCCCAGAGGAAATCAGCTACTCTACGTGGCAGGTTCAAAAAGAGTTGAATTTTAGTCCCTCAACATACAAGCTGTGAGGGCTAGGAACTTGATACTGGGATGCAAAAGCCTTCCCTTATTTATGTAACAGGTATTTTATACCACTTTATCATTTCAGTCAAAGCGGTTTACATTGTAACTTAAACTTGATGATGTACATTAAACAGGGACATTGATAACTTGGATTTTTCTGGGCAATGGAGAGTTAAGTAACTTGTCCAAGGCTACAAGGAGTACTTGTGGGAAATGAACCCGTGTCTCTTGGTTCCCAAACCGGTGTTCTAACCATTAGTCAACTCCTTCACTCCTGTGAAATCAAAGTTGGAAAGCCATCCAGATGCATGGGCTTCTGGATGGACAAATCTTGAAGAGGAAACCAAGGCTATCTGGGCCAAGAAGGCACAAAGAAAATCACAGTGCCTTTCTTGCGTTGGAGTTTCAGAAGAGTTCTTGCTATCAGAGGAATACATGAATATGTGTACAGAAACCTTTCCCCCAATGGAGGAGGAAAGCATTTGAGGCTAGTTTGCCATGCAACCTTACTCTGAAACTAGAACGTTTGTTCTGGGGAGTGGCAAAGAGATCTATCATTGGGCTGTCCCACTCTCAAAAGATACCCAATGCTATCTCCCTGTCCAGAGTCCACTTCTGAAGTCAAAGGACTCAACTCAACCTGTCTGCCAGTATGTTATTCTCCCGTCGTCAGATATGTGTCTCTGAATGTCATCCCATGAGAGACTGCAAAGTTTCATAGCCTGGCGGACTCCCAACACAGGAGGTATGAGCCTGTCCCTCCCTGCTTGTTGATGTAGAATACTGCAACTTGTTTGTCTATTTAGATCATGATAATTTTGTTGGCCAACCACCTCTGACAGCCTTTAGGGCATTCAAAATTGCTTTCAGCTCCAGAAAATTGATTTCAAGGAGACTCTCCTGGATGGACCATAACCCCTGGGTGTGAAACTCATCTAGATGAACTCCCCAGCCCAGTAGTATTTGATAAGGTGGTTCCTGAAAAGCCAGATTGGAGAGAAGCATCCACCAGGAGAGACACAACCAGAGGGACTTAGTGAAAAATAATAACACAGAGCCTATGTGCGGAGTATGCTCACTGCGTATTCGAGGTCCACTAAGATGGTCTCGAATGGAGATGTGACATGGGAGTATCATGGACAGTGGATGCCAAATGGTCCAACATCTTCAACACGGTTCTTGCCATTACCTTCTGAATCTTCTCCATCAATCTTGCGGAAGAAAGGTTTTTGCCAGAGTTGTGTCTAGCCAGGCCCAATGAACTCCAATTGGCAGGACATGCTTAAACCGGACTTGGGATAGTAGATGATAAATAGATTCTTGAACTCCTTCCTGAGTGGTGCTCTTGACGAACCAAATGTCCAAGTAGGAAAACACATGCACTCTCAAATCTGCCTAGACATGTTACGATGGCAGCGGCGAGGCATTTGGGAAAAATTTGTGGAATAGACATGAGGTCAAAGGTCAGAATGCAATACTGGAAGTGGTGTTTCCCTACAACAAATCCAAAATACTTCCTATGACTGGTATGTAAATGGATGTGGGTATAGGAATCCGTAGGTCCAGAGATCATAGCCTATATCCTTTTGTAGAAAGGGTAGCATAATACTGAGGAAAAGCATTCTGAATCTTTCCTGCATGAGTAAAACACCTGTCCTTCCTGCTCCAGTGGCATCAGCTCGATGACATTTACAATGCGAAGGGTGAAGATTTTTTATAGTAGTTGTTCCTGGTGTTGACAGACAAACATGTTTTGAATTGGGAAACAATTTGGAAGGAGCACAAATAAAGCTAATCTGTATCTGAAGCAGAAAAGTTTTAGTACTCAACTATCAACGGTTAAGAGGGACCAACTGTCTGTAGGTTGTCCGATTCCGGTAGAGGTAGATCAGCTATGCTCTCGAGGAACCAGTCAAACCCCCATCCCTGGTTTTGGCTGAGGAACTGGTTAGGCTTTTCCAAGGCCTCTGTTGCCTGGGAAAGGAGCAGGGGGTATGTTTGGAATGGGAGGAGCATGTAGGAGGCGGTCTACACTTGTGTGAGTAACAGGACCTCCGTTCAGGAACCTCCTCCTGGAAGATGAAGCCAGGTTGGTAGTGGGCTTGGAGAGAGTTTGCAAGGTATTATTACGCTGCTTGATTATTGTATCAGCCACCTGAACCTTTTCTCCAAATAAATTCTCTCCACTGCACCTCAGCAAATTGCTCCTGCATACTCAGCTATAAGTTTGAGGCCCAAAGCTATGAGAGTCTTCGGGCATCCATGCTCATTGCAGAGTCTTTGGATGCTGCATCAAAAATATCATAGGTAGCTCAGACTATATGTTTTCTGCACTCTTTCTCTTGTCCCACGAGGGAATAGAATTGAGACACTCTCTCTGGAAGGAGAAAATCTGCAACTTCTCTAGGCAGCATATGGTGATCCGCAACTGCATGCCCATGAATAGTGGTAGGACACTTCACGGGATGTAAGCATGGCATTCTGATAGAACCTCCTCCCAAAAGAATCCAGGGTCATAGCCTCCCATCCTGGGGATGCCGATGCTTCCTGGAGCTTCTGGCTCTTTTGAAAGCAGATTTTATGACCATAGAGTAGCGCGGAAGTTGTAGCTTCTCAAATCCAGGAGCTTTTTGGACATTATACATAGAGTCAAACTTCTTGCTTTTAAAGGAGCACAGAGAGGAGAGTCTCCCACATTCTGATCTACAGCTTCTAAAAGATGTGATGCATGAGCACTGTCACAGCTTCCTTAGAGGGATTCGGATACTAGATGATCTCCATTTCCTCGATCCTGGGCTTCTCCTCCATCTCCAACTAAAATGGAATGGTCTCAGCCATTACCCGAACAAACTCATGAAAATGTGCTCAGGAGGATACTTGCATCACCGAAGAGAAAGGTCCAAGAGAAGCTATGGCGATCTCTTTTCCTTGAAGTATTCCAAGTTGTAGTCAGGAGTGCTCAGATTCAGAGAGGTACACAAAGGACGTCTCAGTCTCTGCCAAGGTTGACTTTTTTATTTATTTATTTATTTACATTCTCTTATATACCGCGCTATTCTGCATCAGTGCGGTTTACATTGAACAAACTGAAATTACATTGAACAGGGCATTATAACTTGGAGATAACTATCTTACAGGGAACATGGGCTATGGAGGGTTAAGTGGCTTGCCCAAGACCACAAGGAGCACCTGTGGGACTAGAAACCCCAGTCCTTCCGGCCCAAGGTTGCTGTCCTCTAGTGGGATTTGAACCCCCGACCTTCCGGCCTGAAGTACCTTGCCCCAACCACTAGGCCACTCCTCCACTCCTTTTTCTGCATGGATGTCAGATCTCCTCCAAGAATGTAGACACACCAATGGCCTTTGATGCTTTGGGGATCAATCCACCCCGATGCACTCAATATCAATATTAGCTGTGCTCCGTGTTCTGCCAGCTCCACAAGAGAAATCATCATCATAAGCTTCTCCCTCCAGTGTCTTAATCAAGTGCTCCTTGAGGGCTACCATAAATGAAGGCATCTGAGTCTCAGCAGTTGTGGTCAATGTCCTTGGAATCAGTCAAGCAGAATTAGCTGGCTGATCACGAACCTTTGGAGTCTGGCACAACACTTCCAATGGCAAAGAAGATGAGTTGTCCTCACATCAGGTTTGCTTTGGGGGTCATACATTGGTCGATTCCCTGGTGCTCCTGGCTTCATGCTTCAGTGAACCTTAATGCTAATAGAATGGGAGCCTCCGTCCAGTGTTTGGTATTGAGGTTCATCAATGCCATCAGAGACAAGAACATATCCTTCCTCTTCCTCAGTGTGGAATCACAACTGGTATCTGGTTCTGAGCGGGCTGAAGAGCTCTTTGAGCTCTTTGATGCTGGTGCGCTGCCAGTGTCTCTGCAGCTCCGGAATCCATTGTGACTTATGCTGCTGAGCCAGTCCTCAGAACACCAAAACATTTACTGCACTTGTCCTCTTAAGTTGATCTTATTTTGTCATCTGTAAACACAAATGGCATTAAGAAGAGTTATGGATGGCTCCCAAACACTGCAGGCACCATTTGCAGGAACACCCAAGAAGATGTAGATAACATGAGGAGGGATCTAGTTAAGCTTGAAGAATGGTCTAG
Source organism: Ichthyophis bannanicus (assembly GCA_033557465.1). NCBI lineage: Eukaryota > Metazoa > Chordata > Amphibia > Gymnophiona > Ichthyophiidae > Ichthyophis > Ichthyophis bannanicus. The sequence continues at coordinate 40,736,844 of CM066046.1, forward strand.
AATCTGGCAGCTGGGATTTAATGTTAAAAAATGTAAGGCCATGCATTTGGGCTGCAGCAATCCAAGGGAGCAATATAGTATAGGGGGTGAAATACTTTTGTCCACTAAAGAAGAGCGGGACCTGGGCATGGTTGTGTCTGATGATCTTAAAGCAGCTAAACAGGTAGAAAAGGCAACGGCAAAAGCTAGAAGGATGCTTGGGTGCATACGGAGAGGAATGGCTAGCAGAAAAAAGGAGGTGATAGTGCCTCTGTATAAGTCTTTGGTGCGACCTCATTTGGAGTATAGTGTGCAATTCTGGAGACCGCACCTTCAAAAGGATGTGAACAGGATGGAGTCGGTGCAGAGGTTGGCTACTAAAATGGTTAGTGGTCTTCACTATAAAGCATATGAGGACAGACGTAAGGATATTAGAGGAAAGGCAGGATAGAGGTGATGTGATTGAGATGTTTAAATACCTCTGTGGCATAAATGTTCAGGGGGAGATCCTCTTTCAATTGAAAGCAAGTTCTGCTACGAGGGGACATGGGATGAGGGTGAAGGGGGATAGATTCAGGAGTGATTTGCGGAAATATTTCTTTATGGAAAGAGTGATGGATCCGTGGAATAGTCTCCCAGTGGAGGTGGTGGAGATGAGGACAGTGATTGAATTCAAAAAAGCATGGGACAAACACAGAGGATCTCTAAAGGAAAAAAGGGGACTGTTGTAGTTGTTGATATGGATGGACAGACTAGACAGGCCATGTGGTCTTTTTCTATCATCATATTTCTATCTTTCTATGTTTCTAATTCACATACAAAATTCTTAAACAAATTACTGTAAAAGCAGCAAAGAGTGGGGTGAAAATGAGGTGCAAACAAAAACAATGTCCATATGGCTCCACAGAAAAATACAGACTGAGGTGGGCTTCCTAAAAGTTTCTAGAAGTAGCTGAAGAAATTCCCATGCAGGATTCCTCCTTTGGAGATATCACCCATATGTGAGGACTTATTCTGCTTGCCCATAGAGAATCAGCCATGGGCTCATGGAAAATCCCTTTGAAAACTGTCCTTTTAATGTTTATAAAACACCAACTATACATTAGGCCAAAGATTTAATAATGGTTTCCATTATTTCACAAGTCTTGCTCTGTGTTCCTCATATAGCGCATACCCTCATAGCTTCTTGGATATGTTCCTGTCGTACAAGCTCAGCTGAACGGTCCATGTACCACTTCAAACATCTGATCAGTTCCCTGAGGAAGAGCAAAAATAAAACCAATAGCTGTAGTTGAAAGTAGTAAAGATCACATCTTTCAGGCATGTGACAGGAGCTAGGAAAAGGACAAAATTAACTAACTGAAAGGTAAGGGTGCTAACAGACAGCAAATGTTAGTATTATATACTTTAACTGTAAGCTAAGCAACTAATGCTATTAGAAAAAGAAGCTAATAAATAATAAACTACCTTAGGAAGCTGACCTTCTTAATTACTTTTTGATCTTATTTATTGAGATTTAATTTCTACTAATATGAACATTTATAAAAGATACCATACTAACCACATTGCAGACATAATAAAAAAAAGGTTCCCAATCTTCGGAGGGGGGGCGGGGGGGAGACAGTACGCTTCTTCTTGCTCCTTTGGGCTTCTAGCTCAATCAAAACTGACATTATGAGACTTCATTTGCAACCACCTATGGATTTTTATCCTAGTTTATTAGCCGACTTTCCAAAAGAAAGGTGGCCTACAAAATTGCTGTGTATGTGTCTCTCTAATACATTTTCTGTTTGGTGTTCTCTCCACACACATTTTCAAGACATGCACAACATGTCAGAACATGTCACAACATGTCAGAAAGGGACAGATCCATGCATAACTGCAGATTTTGGACACATGTCTGGGTGCCCTACAGAGCAGGCTCCATTAGTTCTGGTTAGAAATTCTTGTATAGCCTTCAGACTCACTCAGTCCGGTTGCTGCAGCAATAATCTTCAGCCAGATATCATGCATCAGGTCTCCTTCTGAAACCCTGTAATTATGGCTCCAACCACTAGCCGTTGTGTGATAAACTGGGACTTCCTCCTTTAGAGGCTGTCTCTACAGCATCTTCAAGCCTTGGCCAGCTTGGGTATTAGAGGATCTGACATGGGAATCAAATGCCGGTCCCCCGCAAGGCCGTATGGAGGCAATTTTATAAGGAGCCATGTAAAGTTAGGTGCTATCAACGCACACAAGTCATATTCTTTCAATGACTTATGAGTGTGGATGGCCTTTGTGCAAGTATTTTAACTGGGTTGCAATTATTTATTTATTATTTTTTAAGTATGCACATCAGGCCAATGGTGCACTTTCAGTGTGGGGTGGAACTTGGGCAGAACACAGATCTACATGTTTAAGTTATAAAATACTATAACTTACATATACTCCTTAACGATCTAGGTGCAGGCAAATGCTCAGTAGTAGTAGTAATATTCTAGCTTTGGTGTAACAGATCATGCCCAGATTTTTCACTCATGTTGTTGTTGCTAAGTGTCGTCGAGTCCGTGTCGACTCATGGCGACCCTCTGGATTAGTTGTCCTGAACTGTGTTCGGTCTTCAGTCAGGCGGCTCATTGTTGACAGACTGGCACTCATAGCTGCTTTTATTGTATCGACCCATCTCATTGCTGGTCTTCCTCTTTTGTGTTGACCTTCTACCTTTCCAAGCATGACGTCTTTCTCTAACAATCTCTCTCTTCGCATGATATGTCCAAAATATGAAAGTCGAAGTCTTGTCATCTGAGCTTCTAAAGAAAGCTTAGGTTTGAAATCCTCTAGTACTGACTGGTTTGTTCTTCGTCAGTCCATGGTATACACTGTATTTGTCACCAGTACCATAATTCAAAGGCATCAATTTTCTTCCTGTCTATCTTTTTCACTGTCCAACTTTTGCATCCATATGACACTATTGAACATACCATGGCCTGGCCAAATCAAATCTTTGTATGAAGAGAGACATCTCTACTCTCGAGATTCTTATCTAGGTCCTTCATAGCCATTCTGCCAAGGGCAATGCATCGCCTGCTTTCTGACTGCTTGTTGATTCTTTATTGATAGTTGATCCCAGTAGGTTAAAGTTGTCCACTATTTCAATTTCTTCTCCATCAATAAGGAACTTATTGATTTTGCCAGTTGTCAGGATCTTTGTCTTCTTTACATTAAGGTCCATTTCAAGATTGTTCCTTGATCTTGAGAAGCAAATGTTTTAGATCGTCTTCACTTTCAGCCAGTAATATGGTATCAACAGCATAGCGAAGGCTATTGATGAGTCTCCACCAATCTTCACACCTCCGTTGTCTTCATACAGTCCTGCTTCTCTAATGATTTGTTCTGCATATAAATTAAATAGGTAGGGGGACTGAAGCTTGAAAAGCGTCTTGGGAATAAGGGGTATGGGAGGGAACGCATAAAGCAGACACTGACCCCAACACAAAAGGACGGCATCCACCTGTTGGTTGGTGGATGTCGGAGTCCTTGTGCAGAAACAAGGAAGCTTGGTATTCTGCGGACTCATGAACAGATCTATGTCTGGAAGATGTAGGACACTGTGTCCGGATGCAGAAACCATTTGTGGGGAAGAAGAATGTGACTCAGTCTGTCTGCCAAGACATTGAATTCCCCAGGGAGGTACACCGCTTGGAGGTGTATTCGATGAGCAATGGCAAAGGATAAGAGGTGTCTCACCTCCTCGCAGAGGGCCCAAGAGCCTCTTCCCCCCTGTTTGTTCACATAGAACATGGCAACCTGATTGTCTGTCCTAACAGGTTGCGCTGTGAGGCGGTGTTGGAACACCAGGAGGGCATTGAAGATAGCCCGAAATTCAAGGAGATTGATCTGGAGTTGTGACTCCTGCACTGTCCAGAGTCTCTGTGTAGTCAGGCTGCCCAGATGGGCTCCCCAACCCAGTTTGGAGGCATCTGTCAGGGTGCATTGATGTGGAGGCATCTGAAAAGGTGACCCTACGAGCAGGCTTTCTGGAGAACAGCACCACTTAAGGGATGTGGTCAGATGGGCAGGGATTTGGATACTGTCCCAGAGATGGCCCAAGGCCTGCTTCCACTGGGAGGCCAGAATCCACTGGGCTATGCGCATATGTAGTCAGGCATGTGGAATGACATTTACTGTAGAAACCATGTGCCCAAGGAGTTGCCGTTTCTCTCGGGTTGTCAGATGGTCTCTTAGGAGCATCTGGGACGCTAGTTCTACTAGACGGGCACAACGGAGCTGAAGCATAAATGCCCTAGACTGCTGGGTGTCTAGCAGTGCTCAGATGAACTCTAGTCTTTGAGATGGCGTGATATGGGATTTTAGGAAGTTTATGGGCAGGAACATGGGGAAAGTTGAGATGGGAGGTAGAGGTGGCGCACAAGGTGGTGCAAGAGCTACAGTTGAAGGCTATAAATGTACAATTCCAGTGTGTACATCAGCAGTTTTACGAACATGGGAATAAACTCAGGCATATACTCGCCCACAGTTTAAAGGCCATACAGGCACAATATGAGGTGATAAAGATCAGGACGGCAGAGGGAGGATGGGCAATGGGGGATGGAGATACTAGGGTAGCCTTCAAGGCATTTTATCATCAATTGTATAGCAGGTAAGGGGATGTATTAGAGAGAGAAACAGAGAATTATTTAGCAGAAAGGACTCTGCCTTCACTAACAGAGGAGGAATGAGAGACCTATCCAAATGGAGTAAAGCAACCACAACGCTGGCAAATAATAAGTCACCGGGCTTGGACGGCTTAACCGCACGAGCTTACAAATAATTCTTGGATGCACTGGTACTAGACTTGGTGAAGGTATACCATCAGGTCCAGGAGTGGGGAGACCTGCCTGAATCTTTTGGACAGGCGGGGATCAGTGTCTTCCTCAAACCTGGGAATGATCCATCTAAGTGTGCATCATATAGACCTATTTCCTTTCTGAACCTCGACACAAAAGTCCTGGCAAAGATATTGGCAGTGAGACTGGGGGTATTAATATCTAAATTGATAGATGGAGATCAAACAGGATTGCCCAGGGACACCTTGCGGCTGATAATGTTAAGAGAGTAGTCTCCCTGTGTGGGATAGTGGGCTGGAAAGAAATTCCCGCTCTGATATTAGCAATTGATGCCGAAAAGGCATTTGATAGGGTGAATTGGGCTTTCCTATGGGCAAGCATGAGGAAAGTGGGGATAGGGGAGAACTGCATAAAGTGGATGTAAGCACTGTATGTGAAACCTCTTGCAGCAGTAAAAGTGAATGGGGGTTATTCTAGCTTTTTCTCCTAGCAAAGGGGAATGTACCAGGACTGCCCGCTTTCTCCTCTGCTATTTTCTCTATCGGTGGAACCATTCACAGAGAGGATTAAGGAGGCGGGAAGATATTAGGGGTATTAAGGTCCAGGATAAGGAGTATAAAATTTTGCTATTTATGGATAACATCCTGATGACGCTGACAGACGTTGATGGATCCTTCCCAGGAGTGATAGATGAATTAAAGCAATTTCAGCAGGTGGCAGGATTCAAGGCCAACTTGGACAAAAATGGAGTTGATGAATGTTTCTCTAACAGGGGAGGAGGTCAAGCACCTAGAGGGTCGATATCCATTTAGATGGACCAGGGGACCTTATGGTACATAGGGATTCATTTATGTGCAGATGAATCCCAGTTCTACAGAGTGAACTATGAGCCGCATTGGAGGAAAGTTATTACAAATCTTGAGCAGTGGAATAGGCATCCAATGTCTTGGTTGGGCTGGGTGGCAAGTGTCAAGATGGTTGTTTTGCCTAGAATACTATACTATTTTCAGACTCTATCCACCTCGGTGCCCCGACATGCTATAACAGAGGTACAACGCAAACTATTCAGGTACATTTGGAGCCATTGTCCCCCCCCCCCCCCAAAAAAAAAAAAATCCAGGGGGTATTATACAGGGATAGGAGTGCCGGGGGATTGGCGGTTACAAACTTGCTTTGGTATTACCAGGTCGTGCAGCTTATTAATATAGTATATTGGCAGGAGAGCAAAGAGCGGAAATGGGTCGCAATTGTGCAGGCAGTCACTCCAGGAGTGCATCTGCAGTTTTTACCATTGTTGGAGAAAATTTCGGGAACATTAGGGAGTTCACTGGTACAGGACGTGGAGGCAGCGTGGCGGGGGAAGAGATTGCGCACTTGGATGGTCAGGAGCAAATCCTTACTACAGCCCTTATGGTATAATGAAAACATTATACAAGGATTACAAGACCCATTGTTGCAAAGATGGGAAAGGCAGGGTTTGCACTCTGTGTACCTGATCTGTCCCAAGGGTCAGGTGCTTTTGTTTGAGAACCTCCAGATGAAATTTGGTTGATATGGAAGGGCAGACTAGATAGACCTTATGGTCTTTTTCTGCCATCATGTTTCTCTGTTTCTTGTCTCATAGGGATTTTTATGGGTATCTGCAAGTAAGGCACTGGATACAAGGGGGGGAAGGAGTTGGGCAAAGCGGTCTGCCAAGGGATATCTGATTTTAAAAGAAGGTGCTGGCAGCCCTTGGCACGCCGCAGATGTCTTTCGAAAATATACTGTGTGAAAAGGTTGCAGCAAGTGTTGAGAAACTGTCCTGTCAACGGAGATGGGAAGAAGAACTGGGCATAAACTGACTGAAGAGGAATGGGGAAAAGTAATGAGGGGAAGGGGCCATGTATCAGTAAGCCACAAAGAGAATGGCTATAAAATATTCTATCACTGGTATATGACCCTGATCCGCATGCATAAGCAAATAGGCAGTATACCAGAGACTTGTGACAAGAAGGGTACATACCAGCAAAAAAGCTTTTGAGAGTGAGTACACAACCGAGTGGAGGATACGGAGGAGAGATTGGTGGAATGGGGGATGGAGAATGTACTACTGGGATGGGCAGGGGATGGTTGGGAAGGGGTGTGGGGCAAGCTGGTAGAAATGTGTGCGGTCACAGCAAGATGTGTGATTGTGGCCCACTGGAGATCTTGCGACCAGCCCACAATTCATATGTGGGAAGCACGTTTCCAAGAGATGTATCTGTTGGAAAGGCTGACCGCAATACAAAGAAACAAGTTGGAGGGGTTTGAGAAAGTGTGGGGACTGTTTAAGGGGAGAAGATAAGAGGGAGTATGTTAAGCGCCTGCCTGAGGACAAGGGGGGGGGGTATGTTGGAGGGTCATAAGGCCAATACTTAGAAGTGATCTGGTTAGTGGCAGCGGTTAAGTGTGAACTAATCATGATGTTAAATGAGATTCTGTACTTAAGCTCTGTATGCAGGAGAGGCTCCGGGGGAGGCAGGGGAGGAGTAAGGTTATAGAGGAAGTGATGAACTGTTGAATTCTAAGAATGTGAGATTGTTATGGTTATAAAAGTTAATAAAAAAATAAAAACAAAACAAAACACATGGCTTAATGGGGAAAAGCCAGCATGGATTTAGCAAAGGGAAACTGTAACTTACTACTTTATTGGAAGTCTTTCAGGGTACAAATATACATGTGGTAAAGAATCAGCTCCTTGAGTCAGAGGGCAATTTTCAGTCATTCCATGCAGGTAAAACACTTTTTTACCCATGAAAATAGGATATTTGAAAACTACCTACTTTGCAAGAAGAAATATGTGCTTAGTTCCAGAATGCACCTACTTTTATATGCATTTAGCAGCTGTGTTCCCAGAAACAGATCTCGGGCAAAGATTGTATCACTCCACATACTTTTATATTTTGTTTTTTTATTTCCCATTTCATAACACTTTGCTTTTTTTCAGAATTTTCTGTGTGCCTTACCAGAGTTGTTTGATGGATCCCAGTTCAGATATTTCTCTTTGGGCATGCACTGGGTCTTGTTCTTCTAATAAAGCACCATACTTTAAAATTACATGCTGAAGACGACATTTTAAAGTAGATATAATCTGGATGAGAAGGATTAATCCTTATTTTCTCCTTAAGCGTATCTTCAGCTATAGATAGCTGGAGGATTCCTTCTAAATTCTGATTTTGCCATGCTCTTCCTTCTTTAGGTGGGGGAAGCAACTGGTCATTAGCTCAAATGCACTGCTTTGATAATACCTCCAGATTCAAAGGGCAAAAAATGAACACCTACTTGTATGCCAGTGCTCCTGCAAAGTGCTTCTGAATGTAGGTGTCCATCACTGGGCGGAAGTGGAAATACTTGCTGTCCCTCAAAAGATTAATTATAAACACCTGTAAGAGGAAAACGATGACATTTTACTTACCAGATAATGTCCTTCCCTTGAGTCCTGCTAGACCAGTCCAGACAAGTGGGTTGTGTTTCCCTACCAGCAGATTGGTGGAGACAGATAGCCAATGAAATGCCCAGGTTTCAAGGACATCACCGCATGCCTCTATCAGACTGAGCCACTAGAGGGCACCTCATCCCAGAGCATATGGGAAAGCATGGCAAACCTCACACAACCTCAACATGAGCAACAATGAAGAGTCAAACAGTAGAGAAAGTATGTACAGGAGAGAACTTCAGGCTGTCAGAGGGATATGTACGTGCAGAAGCAAGCACAGAAATCATAGTGGACCAAGGTACCACCGCAAAATAACAGACCGAACACAGTTCCAGGGATGGGTCCTGAACTGGTCTAGCAGGACTCAAGGAAAGAGTAGTTACTCACCTGTAACAGGTGTTCTCCAGGAGCAGCAGGAATCAGTCCTCACATATGGGTGACATCGATGTCGATGAAGCCCTTGCAGAGCATTTCCCCAGCTTTCCATGAAAGCCTTTGGGAATGCAGGCACGCATGCGCGGTTCTCTTCCCGCCTAAAGGTGCCATCTTACCTCAGTCAAATGACATAGCTAAGACTAGCACACAAAAACGTAAAACAAACTATGTACAACTGCAACTCCCAGGGGAGGAGGGAGGGTTGTGAGAACTGATTCCTGCTGCTCCTGGAGAACACCTGTTACAGGTGAGTAACTACTCTTTCTCCAGGACCAAGCACGAAGTCAGTCCTCACATATGGGTGACTCCCTAGCTCTGGGCTACCAAGGAACCCAGGCTGAACAAGAGAACTCCCTCTAGTCCCAGCATCAAAGAAAGGCTTTTCACTGACAGAACCTCCACCGGTAGCCCAACAGAGGGCAGGAGGGCAGGAGTTGCCTAAACCTCAAAGAGATTCCGGAGTACTGCCTGGCCAAAAGCACTGTCCCTACGGGACTCCCTCTCCAGGCAGTAGTGGGCTGCAAAAGTCTGGCTTGAAGACCAAGTAGCAGCCCTGCAGATGTCTACCAATGGTACAGAGCGGAGATGAGCTGAGGCAGCCATTGCCCTGACACGATGGGCCGTGACCCGACCCTGCAAAGGAAGGTCAGCCGCCTTGTAAGCCCAGGTGATATAGTCAGCCACCCAGATGGACAAGGTACGCTTGGACACAGCTAACCCCAAATTATTAGGGTCAAAAGATATGAAGAGCTGAGTAGCTCTTCTGTGCCCTTGCGTACGGTCAAGGTAGAAGGATAAGGCCATCCTACAGTCCAGGGTATGCAGAACTGCTTCAGCCTGGCTTGCATGAGGCCTAGGGAAGAATGTTGGAAGAACCACCTCCTGGTTGAGGTGGAAAGAGGAGACAACTTTAGGGAGGAACTTAGGATGAGTCCTGAGGACTACCCTGTTCCTATAGATTCTGGTGTAAGGCCTGTCACAGACCAGGGCCTGAAGCTCACTCACTCGCCTGGCCGAGGTTAGGGCTATCAGGAAGAGAGTCTTCCAGGACAGGAAGCGGAGAGGACAAGTAGCCATTGGCTCAAAAGGTAGGCGAGTCAATTGTTGCAAGACCACATTCAACTCCCACTCAGAAGCAGGAGGACGGATTGGAGGCTTGAGCAAGAGCAAGCCTCTGAGAAAGCGGGACACCAAAGGGTGAACCAACAGAGAATGTCCTTCCAGCAGTGAGTGGTGAGCTGCTAGAGCTAAGAGGTGGACCCGAACAGAATTGGACTTAAGTCCCTGATTTGATAAGTGCAATAAGTACTGAAGCACTACTGATACAGTACAGGAGAAGGGATCCCCTGTACGTAGCTGACACCACACAGAAAACCTTTCCACTTGAGAGCATAGGTTTTTCTAGTGGACTGTTTCCTAGAGGCTAGGAGAACCTCTTCAACTTCCTGAGATAGGCCCCAGGGAGCCAAAACTACCCTTGCAGCCTCCATGCCATCAAATTGAGAGCTTTGAGGTTGGGGTGCAGCAGAGAACCCTGATCCTGAGAGAGAAGGTCGGGTTGGAACCCTAGAGGCAGTGGGGGATCTACTGCAAGCTGTAGCAAAAGTAGAAACCAAGGCTGTCTCGGCCACCTGGGAGCCACCAGCAGAACCGAGGCCTTGTCCTCGAGAATCTTGAACAGAGTTCGAGCCACCAGAGGCGTGGAAGGAAACGCATACAGGAGGCCCTGAGGCCAGGGAATCAGAACAGCATCTGCTGCTATCCGCAGAGGATGCGGTTGCCTGGAGCAGAACTGGAGAGAAGTGAAGCTGCATGGAGGAGTAAGGTATTTCCATTTGATCTTCTATGATATGGCAGATATTTCCTTACTAGATTAATAAATATTTTAAACATTTAATGCGTGGCATGCAATAGGGTAATTGTAACCATTTTGTTGACAGTGCTGCAATCTAGATTCCATCATATTAATGGCGCAATAAATTTAAGAAGATATTGGATTGAGTGCTTGCGAGATTCTAATCCCCCTGAAGAAACCTAAATTTGTGAAACGCACGGACCCGAAAGGTGGCGTTGGGGCACTTTTCATTGTCAAAGATAAGCACAATATATTTTCTATCTTATTTGAAAGAAAGTACAACATTTCAATATGGAATTGTTTAAGACCATAATACTCTGAAGAACAAAATATCAAATGATAAGATTGTACACACCGATATACCATTCGGCAGAGGTCGTTGATGCAAATTAGGGCTGAGGCTAAGGACTATGTCTGATATAGCCAGCGCCTGGTACAGTCTGAGACCTCAAGAAATTAATTCAGTTTTGAAAGAGCAATATAATAAGTGCATAGCCTAGGTAATTTACTGGAGGGATATTCACATTGTTTTATGGAGCAGAACTTTGGCAGCTGTTTGTTCAGAGGACTGGCAAACAGGTCTATGGATGGAAGTCCCCATTGCATGAAAATCTTTTGAACTACCATGGGATGGAGCTGCCACTCGTGGGGTTGCAGAATCCTGCTCAACCTGTCCGCCAGGTAGTTCTCCTGGCCAGGTAGATAGACTGCTTTGAGGAGCATGTTGTGCTTGAGAGCAAACAAGCAAAGGTCCTGTGCCTCCCGACAGAGAAGCCTGGACCCAGTTCCGCCCTGCTTGTTCACATAGAACATGGCCACCTGGTTGTCTGTCTGAACCAGGACAGACTGATGAGCCAGGGTTCGAGAAAAAGTCTTGAGGGCTAACCGAATAGCTCTGAGTTCCAGGAGATTGATTTGCTGTGCAGCTTCCCAGGGAGACCACAGACCCTGGGGTGCACTTGCCTACACAGTGAGCTCCCCAGCCTTGCAGGGAGGCATCTGTGGTCAAGACCACTGTGAACGCAGGACTCTGAAAAGGTATTCCTCTTAGCAGATTGGGTGGGTATAGCCACCATCTGAGGGAGTGCAGCAAGTGTCTGGACACCCTTATCCTGTCTGTGAGGTTGCCTGTGGCCTGTGACCACTGAGTCCGAAGGCACCACACTGTGCAGGCCTCATATGGAGTTTGGCATTGGGAGTCACATGTACTGTCGAAGCCACGAGCCAAGAAGTCTCAGGCAGAGTCTGGCGGAGACCAGTGACCTGCTGAGAAACTTGTTTGCTAAGTTTATCAGTCTTTGGGCCCTGTCTTCTGGTAAGAACGCCTTTGCCAGCAGAGAGTCCAACCTTGCTCCTATGAACTCCAAGTTCTGGGAGGGGAGCAAAGTGGACTTTGCGAAGTTTATGACAAACCCCAGGCTTTGAAGAAGAGTAATGGTTCTGAGGGTGGCTTGTCTGGCCTCCTGGTATGTCTGACCTCTGATGAGCCAGTCATCCAGATAGGGGAAGACAAAGATTCCCTGATTCCTCAGGTAGGCTGCCACCACTGCTAGGCATTTGGTAAAGACTCTGGAAGCGGAAGTGAGGCCAAAAGGCAATGCTCGGTACTGATAATGGTTTCCTCCCACAACGAACCTGAGGTACTTTCTGTGGTCTGGATGGATATGGATGAGGATGTGGGTATACGCATCCTTTAGATCTAAGGAGCATAGCCAATCTCCCTGCTGGAGGTAGGGCAGAAGTGTTCCAAGATAAAGCATCTTGAACTCTTCCTTCTCCAGGAACCTGTTGAGGTTTCTGAGATCCAGGATAGGTCGAAGACCACCGGTTCTTCTGGGCACCAGTAAATATCTGGAGTAGAACCCTCGGCCTTGCAAGTGGGGAGGCACAGGCTCCACCGCCCTATCAACAGACCTTGTAGCTCCTGAAGGAGAAGATCTGTGTGCAGGGGAGGCCTTGGAGGTTCCCCTGGGAAGTATGGCGGAGGCAGCTGGAGGAAGGGCAGGGCATAGCCCTTTTGGACTATGCTTAGCACCCAACTGTCTCTGGTGATGAGTGGCCACTGGTGGGCAAACAGGGCTAGGCGACCTCCTGTGCAGGGTTGGGAGAGCAGGGAGAGAGAGGCTATGCCGAAGAAGTCAAAATCCCCCACCCTGATGTGTAGGAGCAGAGGCCGGAGGCTTGGGGGTCCTCTGCCTACGGGGCCCATTACCCTGCCCCTTGGCTTTCTGACCCTGAGGGACAGCTTGGGCAGCCTGATATTGCGGGTACTGTTTGTAGGCAGTGCCCTTCCTCGGGAATAAGGACTTTTTCCCCGAGCCCTTCTTCTTGTGAGAAGGGGCAGAAGTCTTCCTAGACAGCCTTGTCCGGGTGAGGTGCTCGGTCTCGAGCTGGGCGGCCTTCTCGGTCATTGGTTTGCCAAAAAGGTTTTCACCTCGGCAAGGGACATCGACCAACTTGTCCTGAACCCATGGCTCGAGGTCCGATGACTGTGGTCATGCCTGGCGTTGAGCCGCGATGCCGGCTGCCGCAACACGGGCCGAAGCCTCGAAGCCATTGTAGGCAGCGCGGGACATGAATTTAGAGCATTCCCGGATCCCCGAGGACAAGGACTAGAACCTCTGCAAGGGTTCCCCGGAGAGACCAGAAGAGAACCCGGCCAGCTCCTTGGCCAGGTCCCATAAGTACATGCCCATGTACAGCTGGTAAGACTGGACACGGCAAGCAAGCATCGAGCCCTGGAAGCACTTTCTACCAAAACCATCGAGGTTCCGGGCCTCCCTGCCAGGGGGCACCACGGAGTGCATCTTCTGACTTTTCAGGCGATGCATGGCCGATTACACCACCATGGAATGGTGTGGTAGCTGCGCCTTCTGAAAACCAGGACTCTTCCAGAGTCGATAGATCGAATCGACCCGCCTGCTTAAAACCGGCGCCGAGGCCGGTGCCTCCCACATGCGGAAGAGGAGCCGTTCCAGCATCAGAGGAACCGAGACAGTAAAGGCCTCCTTCGGAGGAGAGTCGTACTACAGGACCTCGAGCTCTTCGGCTCGAGGCTCCTCCTTGGGGTCCGTAGGGATAGCCAAGGCAGTGGCCATATCCCGAACGAGCTCCGAAAACCTGGTATCCTCCGGAGGGGATCTACTCCGGGGCTCAGACTGTGGTGAGTCCGATGGGACGCACCGAGTCTTAAAGGTGTCGGGAGACTCCTCATCCTCTGTCTCCCATGCGGACTCGTCCGGAGAGGAATCGAGGTCCGACCTCGCGGGGCCTGCGAGCACCCGCCCCGATGCCAATGGCACTGGCGTCGATGCCCTCGGTCCCAAACGGGAGGTCGAGGGAGACCGCGACCAAGGTCGACCTCGAGCCTTCATGGCCTCGAGTATCAGCTCGGTCTCCGGGGGCGACTTCGAGGTCGATGTCCCGGTGGTCGGGGCAGATGCGCCAGACAGGCTGGCCATCAGTGCCTGCTGCTGGTCCATGAAGGCAGACAATCTGCTCTCCAAGGCTGTCACAACCTGAGACTCAGCTCAGGAGACTCAGCAGCTCCCGACTCGGGCCCCGGCGGCACCGGGCCTGACGTCGGCTCCCTGGGAGGAGAGTCCACGAGGACTACAGGACTTACGTGTCCAGCAGACTCCGGCTCCAGTCAAGAAAGTTTGGACGGCTTCTCCTGTTCCACAGGCCCGGGGCGACGGTCGAGGGTCTGAGACCGAGTTCTCGAGGATCCCGGGACCTCTTCCGACGACGCCCTCACGAGCCGTTTCTTCCTCTTGCGTTCCCGGTCGGGGGACCCCCGTTCCGAGGAGCCACGACGGTGCTCGGGATCTGACTCCCGAGATGTCGAGGCCTCAGATGATGTCCGGGCCTGGCCGGAGGCCGAGTCAGAAAAGAGCCTTTCTTTCTGGTGCTGTCGACTGCGCAGTGCCTTGGAAGACATCTTTCCACATGGTCTACATGTTTTAGAGTCGTGATCAGGACCGAGGCACTGGAGGCAGCAGTCGTGTGTGTCGGTGAGAGACATCAGTTTCTTACACCGATCACACTTCTTAAAACCACTGGAAGCCATCGGGGAAAAAAGAGTCCCCGCGAGGTCGAAGGACCGGCCTTCCAGGGAGAAGAAAAAAAGGGTGCGAATGCCAGCCACGAAGGGCAAAAAACGAAAAAAGAGATCGGGCTTGATACCGGTGTACCGAACCCGGCGGGAGGGGAACTGGCGTCGAACCGAAGATGAAAAAAACAGCAAATCGCCAAAAAAGTCAATTTTCCGGGATGATGAGGACTCACGTCCGGCAGGCTTCACGGAAAACGAGAGACTGAGGTAAGATGACACCTTTATGCGGGAAGGGAACCGCGAATGCGTGCCTGCATTCCCAAAGGCTTTCATGGAAAGCTGGGGAAATGCTCCACAAGGGCTTCATCGACGTCGATGTCACCCATATGTGAGGACTGACTTCCTGCTTGGTCCTGGAGAAAGGACATTATCTGGTAAGTAAAATGTCACCTTCCATATCATCCTGCTAGACCAGTCCAGACAAGTGGGATGTACCAAAGCTACGCCTCCACTAGGCGGGAAGAATAAACAACAGCTTCCAAACTTTGAGCCAAAGGCCATGTCTGCTTGAGTGTGGACATCCAAGTGGAAATGCTTGACAAAAAAGTAGAAAATGATGCCCACATTGCCGCCCAATAACGTCTGAAGGGGCTACAAAGCTACACTCCACCCAAGAAGACGCTGGCACCCGAGTAGCATGGGAGTGAAAATCCTTTGGAACCGTCTGGTTCCGTCAAAGATGCGCCAAGGCAATTGCCTCCTTGATCCAGTGCACCAAGGTACACTTGGCTGCCGTGACACCTTTGCATGGACCAGAAAACAGTACAAACGATGATCCAGTTTACAAAAGGAATTTGTAACCTCCAAGTACCAGAGAAGCATTCTCCATAAGGTGAAGATCCTTATCTTTCCCTCTACACTGCTCCATAGTAAAGGAAGGCAAGGAAATCACCTGCTTCACAGGAAAAGCTGTATCACCTTGAGCAAAAAAGGAAGGCAGAGGTCAAATAGAAACATCCTTCTCTGAAAAGGTAAAATAAGGATCCTGACAAGACAGAGCCTGCAGCTTGGAACTCCGCCTTGCCAAACAAAGCGTGACCAAGGAAACAGTTTTGAGAGTCAAGTCCTCTAGAATAGTATACTTCAGAGGCTCATAAGGCTCCAACACCAGGCCTCTGAGCACCACAAAATGATCTCAGGAAGGGACAAATGACCAGAGGGGAGGATTCAGATGCTGAACCCCTTGCAACTGGCCACGAAATGGGGCAAATGAAGAGGAGGAACCTTCAAGAACTGCATCAGGTCCCTAAACCATGTTCTCCTTGTCCATTCCAGCATCACCAGAACAATCCAGCTCAGATGGCACTCCATGCACCGAAGCACATGCCCCAACAGCAGCCATGGAGGAAGCACATACAACAGGCATTGCCGTGGCCAGGACTGAACAAGGGCAACAATGCCTTTGGACCCAGTTCCCATGTGGTGAATAAACTAATGGCTGACTTTGTCATTGGAGTGAGATGCCACCAATTCCATCTCAGGGCGACCACAATGGTGGAAAAGCATCTCAAATGCCTCCTGACTCAACTCCCACTCTCCGGGATTGAGAGTGATGACAGAAGAAGACCGCTTCCATGTTGACCATCCCAGCTATGTGCAGAGTCAACAGAGCTAGAGGCTCATTTCCACCCAGGTGAAACAGAAAGCCATCCCCAGGACCACTCCTGTGCACCTCGTGCCGCTTTGGTGATTGACATATGCCACTTTCATGGTATTGCCCAAGAACACTTGCACTATCCTGCCCTTAACCAAGGGTGGGAAAATGCAAAAGGGCCAGCTAGATAGTCCTTGCTTTGAGATGGTTGATGGACCACACCACCTGCTTGTGGCTCCAACAGCCCTGGGCTGTTCAGTCTTGACAAGGGCTTCCCCACCCATGAGACTGGTGTCCGTCACCAGAAAGATCCATAAGTGATCCTCCAGTGGCATGCCCCTCTTCAAGTAATGTGAGCTTAGCTGCCATCTCAAGCTGTCTCTCATTCCCAGCTGGAGTGGAACCTAAGCTCAAACTCTGGTCAGGGGGCCTCAAATGAGTACACCCATGGCACCATCTTGATTGCGGCAGCCATCAAGCCGAGAAGCTGGAGATAATCCCAAACTCCAGGAGTTTGTTGAGAAAAGAACACTTCAAGCCATTTCAACAATCTCTGCACTTTCTCCAGCAGAAAGACTTTGCCTACTCGAGCACTGAACCATGCTCCCAGTTATTCCAGGGATTGGGAAGACTCCAACGGACACCTTCCCCAATTGACTACCCAGCTGAGGCCTTCCAGAAGGCCATCACTTGGATCGAAATCCAAAAGGCCACCGACAGAGAATGGGCTCAGGTGAGCCAGTAGTCCAGAAATGGATGTACACATAGTCCTTAGCACCATAGCACAGCAACCACCACCACCACCACCATAACCCCGGAGAACATTTTCAGGGCAGTGGATAGATCAAAGGGAAGGCAGCAAACAATGTGTGAGCAATACACAGACATCTCTGCTGATCTGCCCGGATCAGGATATGAAAACAAGCTTTGGCCAAAACCAGAGATGCTAGGAACTCCTTGCGGAGTATCGCCAAAATCACAGATCTCAGTTTCCATTTGGAAGCGCAACACATGCAAAAGAGTATTGACTGCCTTGAGGCCATTGCCAGAAGGAGCCATCCTTCTTTGGCATCCCGAGAGAAAGAGAATGTCTGCCCTTGCCCTGCTTGGCCAGGGGCAATTGCACTACCACCTTTAGGTACAGTAACTTGTCCAATGTGACCCATGTGGTGGCTCTTATGTCTGCCAAACCACGTGGAAATATGGAAAATGCCTCTGGGATCTCCTGCTTGCAGTACAGAACATTGTTGTTTTGAATAGTGTCTAGCGCCCTTCTATCCTTGGTGACATTTGGGAATGGGCCTCTGCAGTGGACTGAGTATCTGGGCCCACAAGCCCCGTCAAAAGGACTAATTACAGGTCCAAAATCCAGAAGCAGAGAAGAAGGGCTTTCCAGCATGAAACACCAGGAGTCCCAAGACCTCTGGAAGTCAGCCCAGCGCCACAATGGATGGGCAGAGGCCAAAGAGGGAAAGGACCCTGCCTGCTTTCCAGGACCTTTTGTTCTATCCTCTGGAAGGCGATAAGACTCTGCCTCAGCCAAGTCCTTCATCAACTTTCCAATCAGCCCTACAAGGGAGCCTTCCCTTAAGCTTTGGAGAACATATCCGCTGTCCAGTGGTAAAGCCATAACCAACGCCGCATCACTGATGACCGGACAATAAGAGTAGTTACTCACCTGTAACAGGTGTTCTCCAGGAGCAGTAGGAATCAGTCCTCACATATGGGTGACATCGACTTCGATGGAGACCCTGCGGAGCATTTCCCCAGCTTTCCATGAAAGCCTTTGGGAATGCAGGCACGCATGCGCGGTTCCCTTCCCGCCTAAAGGTGCCATCTTGCCTCAGTCAAATGACATAGCTAAGAACAGCACACAAAAAATGTAAAACAAACTATATACAACTGCAACTCCAAGGGGAGGAGGGAGGGTTGTGAGGACTGATTCCTGCTGCTCCTGGAGAACACCTGTTACAGGTGAGTAACTACTCTTTCTCCAGGACCAAGCAGGAAGTCAGTCCTCACATATGGGTGACTCCCTCTAGTCCCAGCATCAAAGAAAGGCTTTCACTGACAAAACCTCCACCGGTAGCCCAACAGAGGGCAGGAGTTGCCTAAACCTCAAAGAGATTCCGGAGTACTGCCTGGCCAAAAGCACTGTCCCTTCGGGACTCCCTCTCCAGACAGTAATGGCCGCAAAAGTCTGGCTTGAAGACCAAGTTGCAGCCCTGCAGATGTCTACCAACGGTACAGAGCGGAGATGAGCCACTGAGGCAGCCATTGCCCTGACACGATGGGCCATGACCCGACCCTGCAAAGGAAGGTCAGCCGCCTTGTAAGCCCAGGTGATACAGTCAGCCACCCAGGTGGACAAGGTACGCTTGGACATAGCTAACCCCAAATTATTAGGGTCAAAAGATATGAAGAGCTGAGTAGCCCTCCGGTGCCCTTGCGTACAGTCAAGGTAGAAGGATAAGGCCCTCCTACAGTCCAGCGTATGCAGAACTGCTTCAGCCTGGTTTGCATGAGGCTTAGGGAAGAATGTTGGAAGAACCACCTCCTGGTTGAGGTGGAAAGAGGAGACAACTTTAGGGAGGAACTTCGGATGAGTCCTAAGGACTACCCTGTTCCCATAGAAGTGAGTGTAAGGCCTGTCACAGACTAGGGCCTGAAGCTCACTCACTCGCCTGGCCAAGGTAAGGGCTACCAAGAAGATTGTCTTCCAGGACAGGAAGCGTAGAGGGCAAGTAGCCATCTGCTCAAAAGGTGGGCGAGTTAATTGTTGCAAGACCACATTCAACTCCCACTCAGGAGCAGGAGGACGGATCAGAGGCTTGAGTAAGAGCAAGCCTCTGAGAAAGCGGGACACCAAAGGGTGAACCGACAGAGAACGCCCTTCCATAGTAAGTGGTGAGCTGCTAGAGCTGAGAGGTGGACCCGAACAGAATTTGACAAGTCCCTGATTGGATAAGTGCAACAGGTGCTGAAGGACTACAGGTACCGTACAGGAGAAGGGATCCTCTGTACGTAGCTGACACCACACAGAAAACCTTTTCCATTTGAGAGCATATGTTTTCCTAGTGAATTGTTTCCTAGAGGCTAGGACAACCTCCTCAACTTCCTGAGGTAGGCCCCAGGGAGCCAAAACTACCCTTGCAGCCTCCATGCCATCAAACTGAGAGCTTTGAGATTGGGGTGCAGAAGGGAACCCTGATCCTGAGAGAGAAGGTCGTGTTGCAACCCCTGAGGTAGTGGGGGATCCACTGCCAGCTGAAGCAGAAGTGGAAACCAAGGCTGTCTCGGCCACCTGGGAGCCACCAGCAGGACCAAGGCCTTGTCCTGAAGAATCTTGAACAGAGTTCAGGCCACCAGAGGCGTGGGAGGAAACGCATACAGGAGGTCCTGAGACCAGGGAATCATAAAAGCATCTGCTGCTACCCGCAGAGGATGTGGTTGCCTGGAGCAGAACCTGGGCAGCTGTTTGTTCAGAGCACTGGCAAACAGATCTATGGATGGAAGTCCCCACTTCAGGAAAATCTTTTGAACTACCAAGGGATGGAGCTGCCACTCGTGGGGCTGCAGAATCCTGCTCAACCTGTCCGCCAGGTAGTTCTCCTGGCCAGGTAGATACACTGCCTTGAAGAGCATGTTGTGTCTGAGAGCAAACAAGCAAAGATCCTGTGCTTCCTGACAAAGGAGCCTGGACCCAGTTCCGCCCTGCTTGTTCACCTAAAACATGGCTACCTGGTTGTCTGTTTGAACTAGGACAGACTGATGAGCCAGGGTTTGAGAAAAAGTCTTGAGGGCTAACCGAATAGCCCTGAGTTCCAGGAGATTGATCTGCTGTGCGGCTTCCCAGGGAGACCACAGACCCTGGGTGCACTTGCCTAGACAATGAGCCCCCCAGCCTTGCAGGGAGGCATCCGTGGTCAACACCACTGTGAACGCAGGACTCTGAAAAGGTACCCCTTGTAGCAGATTGGGAGGGTGCAGCCATCAGCTGAGGGAGTTCAGAAAATGTCTGGACACCCTTATCCTGTCTCTGAGGATGCCTGTGGCCTGTGACCACTGAGTATGAAGGCGCCACTGTGCAGGCCTCATATGAAGCCTGGCATTGTGGGTCACATGCACTGTCGAAGCCATTTGGCCTAGAAGCCTCAGGCAGAGTCTGGCGGAGACCAGTGACCTGCTGAGAAACTGGTTTTCTTTTGTTTTTCCTTCTTTTTTTTTTTTTTTTTTTTAATAAAAAAAAAAAAAGAAACTGGTTTTCTAAGTTGATCAGTCTTTGGGCTCTGTCTTCTGGCAAGAATGCTTTTGCAAGCAGAGAGTCCAACCTCGCCCCTATGAACTCCAAGTTCTGGGAAGGGAGCAAAGTTGACTTTGCAAAGTTTTATGATGAACTCCAAGCTCTGAAGAAGAGCAATAGTTCTGAGAGTAGCTTGTCGGGCCTCCTGGCATGTCTGACCTCTTATGAGCCAGTCGTCCAGATATGGAAAGACAAAGACTCCCTGATTTTGCAGGTAGGCCGCCACCACCGCCAGGCACTTGGTAAATACCCTGGGAGTGGAGGTGAGGCCAAAAGGCAGGACTCTGTACTGATAATGGTTTCCTCCCACAACGAACCTGAGGTACTTTCTGTGGTCTGGATGAATGAGGATGTGAGTATACGCATCCTTTAGATCTAAGGAGCATAGCCAATCTCCCTGCTGGAGGTAGGGCAGAAGTGTTCCAAGAGTAAGCATCTTGAACTTTTCCTTCTCCAGGAATTTGTTGAGGTTTCGGAGATCTAGAATAGGTCGAAGGCCACCGGTTCTTTTGGGTACCAGGAAATACCTGGAGTAGAACCCTCGACCATGCAATTGGGGAGGCACAGGCTCCACTGCCTTGTCCACCAAGAGACCTTGGAGCTTCTGAAGGAAAAGATCTGTATGCAGGGGAGGCCTTGGAGGCTCCCCTGGGAAGTATGGAGGAGGCAGCTGTTGGAAGTGTAGTGCATAGCCCCTGTGGACTATGCTTAACACCCAACTGTCTCCCGTGATGAGTGGCCACTGGTGGGCAAACAGGGCGAAGCGACCTCCTGTGCAGGGTTGGGAGAGCAGGGACGGAGAGGCTATGCCTAAGGAGTCAAAAACCCCCACCCTGCTGAGTGGGAGCAGGGGCTGGAGGCTTGGGGGTCCTCTGCCTACGGGGCCCATTACCCTGCCCCTTGGCTTGCTGTCCCTGAGGGGCAGCTTGGGCAGCCTGGTATTGTGGGTACTGTTTGTAGGCAGTGCCCTTCCTCGGGTAAAAGGGCTTTTTACCCAAGCCCTTCTTTTTGTGAGAAGGGGCAGAAGTCTTCCTAGACAGCCTTGTCCTCATGAGGTGCTCAGTCTCGAGCTGTGCGGCCTTCTCAGTCATGGGCTTGCCAAAAAGGTTCTCACCTCGGCAAGGGACATCGACCCACTTGTCCTGAACCCATGGATCGAGGTCCGATGACTGCAGCCATGCCTGGCATCGAGCCGCGATGCCGGCTGCCGCAACACGGGTCGAAGCCTCGAAGGCATCGTAGGCAGCGTGGGACATAAACTTGGAGCATTCCCGGATCCCCGAGGACAAGGACTTGAACCTCTGCAAGGGCTCCCCGGAGAGACCAGCTGAGAACCCGGCCAGCTCCTTGGCCAGGTCTCGCAAGTACATGCCCATGTACAGCTGGTAAGACTGGACACGGCAAGCAAGCATCGAGCCCTGGAAGCACTTTCTACCAAAACCATCGAGATTTTGGGCCTCCCTGCCAGGGGCACGGCGGAGTGCATCTTCTGACTTTTCAGGCGATGCATGGCCGATTCCACCACCATGGAATGGTGTGGTAGCTGCGCCTTTTGAAAGCCAGGACTCTTCCGGAGTCGATAGATCGAATCGACCCGCTTGCTTAAAACCGGCGCCATGGTTGGTGCCTCCCACATCCGGAAGAGGAGCCGTTCCAGCATCGGAGGAACCGGGACAGTAAAGGCCTCCTTCGTAGGAGAGTCGTACTGCAGGGCCTCGAGCTCCTCGGCTCGAGGAGCCTCCTTGGGGTCTGCAGGGATAGCCAACGCGGTGGCCATATCCTGGACGAACTCCGAGAACTGGGTATCCTCCGGAGGGGATCTACTTCGTGGTTCAGACTGCAGTGAGTACGATGGGACGCACCGAGTCCTGAAGGTGTCGGGGGACTCCTCATCCTCCGTCTCCCAAGTGGACTCGTCCGATGAGGAATCGGGGTCCGACCTCGCGGGGCCTGTGAGCACCCGCCCCGATGCCGAAGGCACTGGCGTCAATGCCCTCAGTCCCGAACAGGAGGTTGAGGTAGACTGCGACCGAGGTCGACCTCGAGCCTTCATGGTCTTGAGTATTGGCTCGGTCTCCGGGGTCGACTTCGATGTCGATGTCCCGGTGGTCGGGGCAGATGCGCCAGACAGGCAGGCCATCAGTGCCCGCTGCTGTTCCATGAAGGCAGACAGTCTGCACTCCAATGCTGTCAACCTGAGACCCAGCTCAGGAGACTCAGCAGCCCCCGACTCGGAGTATTGGCTCGGTCTCCGGGGTTGACTTCGATGTCGATGTCCCGGTGGTCGGGGCAGATGCGCCAGACAGGCTGGCCATCAGTGCCCGCTGCTGTTCCATGAAGGCAGACAGTCTGCACTCCAATGCTGTCAACCTGAGACCCAGCTCAGGAGACTCAGCAGCCCCCGACTCGGGCCCTGGCAGCGCCGGGCCCGACGTCGGCTCTCTGGGAGGAGAGTCCACAAGGACTACAGGACTTACGTGTCCAGCAGACTCCAGCTCCACTCGAGGAACTTTGGACGGCTTCTCCTGTTCCACGGGCACGGGGCGACGGTCGGGGGTCTGAGACCTAGCCCTCGAGGAGCCAGGGACCTCTTCCGACGATGTCCTCGCGAGCCTCTTCTTCCTCTTGCGTTCCCGGTCGGGGGACCCCCTGTCCGAGGAGCCACGACGGTGCTCGGGATCCGATTCCCGAGATGTTGAGGCCTTAGACGAGGTCCGGGCCCGGTCGGAGGACAAGTCAGAAAAAAGCCTTTCCTTTTGGTGCTGACGACTTCGCAGTGCCTTGGAAGACATTTTCCCACATGGTCCACACGTCTTAAGGTCGTGATCAGGACTGAGGCACCGAAGGCAGCAGTCGTGTGTGTCGGTGAGAGACATCAGCTTCTTGCACTGATCACACTTTTTAAAGCCACTGGAAGCCATCGGGGAAAAAAGAGACCCTGCGAGGTCAAAGGACCGGCCTTCCAGGGAAAAAGAAAAAAAGGGCGCGAACGCCAGCCACAAAGGGCAAAAAACGAAAAAAGAAGATCGGGCTCGATACCGGTGTACCGAACCCGGCGGGAGGGGAACCGGCGTCGAACCGGAGAATAAAAATAGCGAAGGATCACCAAAAAATCAAACTATTTTCCGGGATGACTAGGACACACGTCCGGTGGGCTTCACGGAAAAAGAGAGACTGAGGCAAGATGGCACCTTTAGGCGGGAAGGGAACCGCGCATGCGTGCCTGCATTCCCAAAGGCTTTCATGGAAAGCTAGGGAAATGCTCCGCAGGGGCTCCAACGACGTCGATGTCACCCATATGTGAGGACTGACTTCCTGCTTGGTCCTGGAGAATCCCTAGCTGTCAAGCAGGCTAGAACACACATGGCATCAGAAGGAAGGCAGTAACCGACTCCAAAGGAGAGGTAGCATCATCCCACAGGAGCAGAGCTTGACGCATCAGGCCTGCACACACTGCCAATAGGAGAATAGCAGCTGCCACTGTGAAATGGCTCTTCAGCAGAATCCATCTTTCTATCCATAGTGCCCTTCAAGGCCAAACCAACTTCCATGGGAGTGGAGGCCCACTTTGTGATGGCCGTGACTTCTGCCTACATTTTAGGCAGGCCGGATTATGTGACACAGTCCTCTAGGAGAGCTCAAATCCCTTTACATGCCTTTATCTCCCTAGGTGGGAAATCGGTAAGGACGCATTCCAATCAGAACAGGTTCTGGAATATTTCCGGAAATGGGAAGACTGCCGTGAATATCGGCACCACCTGTAGAAGGAGGGAACTTGCAACTCTTGCTCCGTTGCCGGAGCATCATCCACATACCAGGTGAAGGAAACTCGAGCAATCTCCCTTCCAGGACAGGAGGAAAATGCCAGCCTCCACATGAACCTCTGATAGAGAAAACACTTTTTTTTGCATCAGACTCCTCAACCAAGACATCAGAACCAGTCCTCAAGTCACATCTCTAGAAGGCAACCTCTGTCTGGGTCACTTAGGATGCAGCACTCAAGCTGGGCTACTACACTCTGCCCATCCCTCAAGTGACTGAGCTCGAGGGAATCCAAAGGCTTCAGAGTCTGAGTTCCCACACCAAAAACCAGGCTTGCCGAAGAAGGAAAAGAATTCTGAGGAGGACAACCCGGATTCCAGGAGCTCACCTCCCTGAGAATGATCTCCAACACAAAGGGCACAGCTGGAGCAGAGTCCTCTGAAGAAGAGGAGCGGTCAGAAGCATGGTCACCGGAATTTACGGCCAGGCTATTATTCTTACCTACAGCACCATCAGTCGCCTCCTACCATGAGGCGGAAAATGCCAGGCCAACCGAATCCCTTCATTGGAAGAAGGGAGATGGGCCCACCAGCGAAACATCAGAGGCTGCCTTGCAGGATGAATCCAATGAGGAGGCTCTTCGCTTGCCACAGTTCAAAGAACGCTTCCTGGAAGAAGACAGAAAAAGTTATGGCAAGGCAAACATTTATGTGCGCTAAGGCTGCATAGGCACAAAGGCATGCACTAATGGAGTACGTACATTAGCATGTGCTACGTGTGTTTGGGCAGAACTCGCACTGCAACCACTTGGTCGCAAGGCTCGCAAAGGCAGAAAACATTAATAGTGCTTGGAAAAATGGAGAGACGTGCTGACACCGAGCTAACGGTTGCTCATGGTCCACCCCAACCTACACTCCAAAACAGACAAGTGCAGGAGTTCCCACAAGGACAATGACAAAGTCAAGCCTTGGTACTCACCCCCTGGGAATCTCAGGCCGGGCAAACTATGTCAGGCTCAGTGCTACTTCCCAGTCACTGTTTCTTTCTTATGTTTTCTTAACAGGCTTACAGCCAGAGACCTCTGAGGTGTCTTCAGTCTTCGGGGAGAGCGGGGGGGGGGGGGGGGGGCAGAGGAGGAGGGAGGGAGCGTTGAAGTTATGTAAGGCTGCTGATCTCTTCCAAATTCTTCCAATTGTCAGGCTGTTCAACAGGCCCTTATCATGATAAGAGCATGGAGCTGAACCAATTTTCCCTCCTCCTTTGGCTACCAAAACGACCTTAGTCTAGTGGAGCCTACCAAGTCATGCTCAAGTGAGAGAGTCATCCTCAAGATGTTTATTCATGAGCAAAATAAATCTTTTTGCTCTCAATTGTTCAGATTTTCTTCAGAGTTGAGAAAATCCAACCACCATCTGCGGGAGACAGAAAATACTGAAGTGCCCTCTAGTGGCTCAAGCTGAGAGGGGCATGGGAGTGATGTCATTGAAACTTGGGCATTTCATTGGCTGTCTGTCTCCACCCATCTGTTGGTAGGGAACACAATCCACTTGTCTGGACTGGTCTAGCAGGACAATATGGAAGTATAAGTTATTAGAAATAGGGAGGAGGAAGCATTCTACATAATATAGCTATACTTTTTTTTGTTCTGGCAGTTTTCTCTTGCTCCTTTATATTTCCAGCTTAATTACAACCAAGGCTATGATTTGATATCTTAAGCCTTGGTTGCAACAATCCAAGAATATTTAATAGTGTTCCCCCACCAACATACCTAGTCTGGTTATTGAAGGTCCTTGTGTAGTAGCCATGCAACACGGTTCCTTCTTCAACACAACAATCAAAAACCTTCAATGCAACAATTAGGTGTCACTCTTAAGTAATTATCATGATTCCCTCATCTCTCAGCATTCCTAGTCCCAGTACTTGCCATATGGGCCAGTGAACCAGCTCAAATCCTCTCAAATAATTTTCAAAGTAATTTACGTGTGTAAAATGGCATGACTTAAATTTACACTCTATGGCCCAGCTAAAAGTATTTACTGTATTCCATAGATGCAGTCTTTTAGCTTGGATAAAAAAGGCATTTATGTGGGGATTTAGATTAGAGGAATACAATTGTGCACATACATTTAATTTTCAAATGTATCTCAGCTATTTTGCCTCCATTTGGCTGTCTGCACCAATAATACATGCAAAGTATACAGAATACTTTGGCATGCATACTTTGAGACTGCTAATTTTCAAAGGGATACTATGAATGCAGTTTCTCTATGAAAAATGACTTAAATGTATGGGGCTAGAAGTTTTCAAATACATTGCAAAGAATGCGGGCTATTCAAATTGTCTCCCTTTTAAAATTAAGTTATAATTGAAAGTTATTCAGTATTTGGTTTAATTTTGAGGATTTTTGGAGCATAAAGATTCAATTATAATATGTAATACTGCAGATTTAGGCCACTGAATTAATGTAGCTAAAGTACAAAGGCTCTATTGTTTATTTCCTTTGCCCAAGGCATTAGCCAGGATAATCCTCAGATTCCCAAAAGTAGGTGAATCAGAAACCAACCAGGACAAAGAACAAGGCAGCTCTCACTTTACCCACAAATGGTTAATCAGAATCATGACAGAACATTTTTCTGCTCCTTCCTCTTCCCTGTCCTGGAAGGCATACCAAACTCCAGCCTTGACTCACCTTCCTGAATTTGTTTACTATGTTCTTGTGCCCAATCTACTATGCACTTCTGGCTAAAATCTAGTACCAATTCTAAATGCACGCATTTCAAAGTCATGCTTGACCTTTCATTCTGCTATTGTTCTAGTCAAGCAAAGCTATTATATGTCCACATGACAAACTCCTTTGCTGCCAACCCTCGCCATATCTTTGCCACCTTCTGCTCACCTCTCGACTACATGATGGTTGACTACTTCCATGATAATGTTCAAAAGCTTCATTTTAGGTTCCCTACCAAATTATCTCCACTCCCTCCCTCCCACTTCTCTTCTTCTGCCTTCATTTAACCCTGCCAACCTCCTGCAACTCACTTCTTTTCCGAAATTTCAGAAGCAGCAGTTGTCCTATGCTCTCTCTTTCTCCAAACGTATTACTTGTTCCTCTGACCTGATTCCCAACTACCACCTCAGTTATTTTTCTCCTACAATCACTCCATCTGTCACTTCCTCAATCTATCATATTCCACAGTAACTGTTCCCAATGCCATCAAACATGTTGTGACCACATCATTCTTCAAAAATGTTCCCCATGTTCTCCCTGCCCTGTTAACATCCCTTGTGAATCCTAACTACTAGAGCATTCTCTTCATCTACATTACTTGACTTTCATTCACCTCAGGCATTCTTGATCTACTCCAAGCTGGCTCTCTGTTTTAAAAAGAAACCACCCTTGCCAAAATCTCCAGTAACCTGTTTATGGATAAAGTTAACATCCTTTACATGATCCTCATTATCCATGACCAATCCACAGCTTTTAACACTGTTGATCCAAATCTACTCTTGGACACACTATTTTCACTTGCATCTTGGGACTCTGGTCTGTCTTGGTTAAAGTCACACAGTAAATGAGGTCTACTGGCCAGGGTCACTTACCTTTCCACCCACCCTACCCCTCACTCTACCCGCCCCAGTTTTGCATTGCCTATATAGTCACCATATACATTGATATCTGTCCTTTAATTAGGTGTTACACCCACTTTTTCACCTTCTCCTAGGACAGCTTTATAACAGTCTTAATTAGCATGTTGTGTATTCAATGCAATAACACTTACCCTACCCCTGATTGTTTGCTGTGGAAACCACCTTGATTGAATGATAAGGCGGTATATAAATACCATTAAATAAATAAATAAACTGTGGTGCTTTTCATTCTAAGAAGAATCATTTAGTAACATAGTAAATGACGGCAGATAAAGACCAGCATGGTCCATCTAGTCTTCCCAGCACGATGGCAAGCGTAGGTGCACCTGCTGCTCCGTGCAGGCCACCCCTCCCCATGTCCTTGTTTAGGGGTGAACCGACCATTCCATGCAGGACACCATTATTTGTTGAGAAATTAGATGGTTCAGTTTACTTTGATTTTATCCTGTTGCTGTAAAGGGATCCACTGTGTCTGTCCCATGCCATGTTGAACTCCGTCAATGTGTTTGCCCCCACCACTTCCATCGGGAGGGCATTCCAAGCATCCACCACCCTTTCTGTGAAAAAGTATTTCCTGACATTGCCTTTCAATTTACCACCTTGCAGCTTCCTGTTATGCTCTCTAGTTTTACAGCTTCCCCGTCTTTGGAAGAGATTTGTTTGTTCATAATTTCTCTTTAAGTATTTAAAGGTCTGAATCATATCTCCCCTGTCCCTCCTCTCCTCCAAAGTGAACATGTTTAGGTCTTCAAGTCTCTTCTCATAAGGCTTCTGACTAAGGCTCCAAATCATTTTGGTCGCCTTCCTCTGAACAGTTTCCAGTCTTTTTACATCCTTTGCAAGATACGGTCTCCAAAACTGAACACAGTACTCCAAGTGAGGCCTCACCAGTGACTTGTACAGTACCACTTCCTTTCTGCTGGTGATTCCTCTTTGTATGCAGCCCAACATCCTCCTGGCTTTTGCCACCGCCTTGTCGCACTGTTTTGCCACCTTGAGATCTTCAGAAATAATCACACCAAGGTCTTTCTCCTCATCCGTGCACACCAACCTCTCGCCCCCTATCGTGTACATTTCCCTTGGATTTCTGCTACCCAAGTGCATGATTCTGCACTTCTTTGCATTAAAACTTAATTGCCAAGCATTAGACCATTCTTCCAGCTTTTGTACATCTTTCCTCATGTTAACCACTCCCTCGGGGGAGTCCACTCTGTTGCAAATTTTCGTGTCATCTGCAAAAAGACAGACTTTTCCATTCAGTCCTTCAGCAATATCACTCACAAATAAATTGAACACTGCCGGGCCCAGGACCGACCCCGGGGGCACCCCGCTAATCACCTTCCCTTCATCCGAGTGAGCTCCATTTACCATCACCCTCTGTCGTCTGTCAGTCAACCAATTTCTGATCCAATTTACTATATTTGGAACCTAAGAGCTTGCCCTATATGCCTCAAGTTAGCTACTAAGCATAAAGAATTGACTCTACTAAGGGAACAATTAGCTGTAATTAAACACACCTCTTCTAGGGTACAAACTGAACAAGATCCACCAGTACTCCCACAAAGAATCAAACAACCCAGGAACAAATGGATCACAGCGGGCTCTGGTAGATAGCAACCTGTAACATGGAGACACCCTCTATTATCAAGAGATATCCCTGCATAATGCCTTCTCTGCCTTGGATAATGAGGGTGCCCAATCTGTGGAAACTGAAGTGCCCTTAAATGAGAGAGTCAATGCCCAATCTACTGATAATGCACCAAATATGAAGAGAAAGAATCACAAAACAGAAAACTACTACTACTTGGAGATTCCATCATCAGAGGCACCGACTTGGAAACACAGTTCAAAGGAGAGAAGATGGTCAAATGTCACCCAGGCTCTTCAGCCAGCAGGAATACAAACAAAATTGTTAGTATAGTTAGTGCAGAAAGTGAGCACTCCAAAATTGATGTTGTCATCCACTTGGGTACAAATGACCTAGATAGAAACAGTGCCACTGCAGTTCAAAGGGTCTTCCAGACTCTGGGAGAGAAACTCAAGCCCATTGTTAACATTATAGCATTCTCAGAAGTTCTACCTGTTCTTGGTAAGGGAGCAGAAAGGCTGCTAAGCATTAACAAATTTAATACATGGCTCCAAACCTGGTGCAAACAAGAAGGATTTAGATATATAGGCAACTGGGGAAACAGATGGATCAACAAGAGAATATACTGTGCTGATGAACTACATCTCTCTATCACAGGGAAAGGAATCCTAAGTGAAAAATTCAAGAAGTATGTGGACAGGCATTTAAACTAGAGAAAGGGGGTGATGGATGGAGGAGGACAAGTTCAGGATGTCACTCCCAGCAAAAACAAATTAACATTGGAAACAATCACACTTTTAAATCACACATCAATGGCAAGTGGGAAGAGGCGTGTAGAACAAAAGCCATGCAAAATACAGGCAAGCCAGTCAATAAATGCTGGAAAGCAATGAGCACAAATGCTCAAAGCCTAGCTAACAAAGTTCCTGACCTGGAAACCCTATTGGTGGAAATGGACTAGGACATTGTTGCCATTACAGAAACATGGTTTAATAAGTCACATGAATGGGATACAGCTATAGCTGACTATAATTTTTTTAGGAGAGACAGGGAAGACAGAAAAGGATGAGAAGAAGCCCTATATGTCAAAAGCAATATTAAAGTTACTAAATGCAGGGGACATGGGGAAAAGAAGCAGCACTGTAGACTGTGTTGGAAAAAGGAAATGGCACTATCATCCATGCTGGTGTAATCTATAGGCCTCCAACTCAAACTGAAGAAATAGATATAGACTTGATTATTGATATTGCAAAGGTAGCCATGAAGGGGGGAGAGATGATATTGGGTGACTTTAATCTACCTGATGTAGATTGGAGTATTCCTTCTGCAAATCTGGAAAGAAGTAAAAAAAATTGTGGATGTCTTCCGAAGATGCACTGCTTTGACAAATGGTGATGGAACCAACTGGGGAAAGTTCAAGGCTGGATTTAGTACTCACCAACAGAGAGCAACAGTAATCATCACACTGTATGGTTTGAGTTAAAAGCCAAGGCAGAGTCCCCTCATAGCAAGCTCAAAGTCCTAGACTTAAAAAACACTGACTTCAGGAAGATGACCAAGTGCCTGAAGGAGGAGTTGGCAGGGTGGAAGAAGGTAAGGAAAGTGGAATTGCAGTGGACTAAAGAAGACAATAAAAGGGGCAAAAGATACATGTGTAAGAAAAGTAAATAAAAGCAAGAGGAAAAGGAAACCTATTTGGGTTTCTAAAGGAGTGGCTGCACAAATAAAGGCAAAAAACAAAGCTTTCACAAAATTTGGAAGTTCGCAAACAAAGGAACACCAAAACGAATACAGGAAAAAGCTAAAAGAGACAAAAAGAGAAATAAGGATAGCAAAACCAAAGGCAGAAGAAAAGATGGCTAAAGATCTAAAATGTGGTGATAAAGCACAGTTACTTACCTGTAACAGGTGATCTCTGGGAACAGCAGGAATTAGTCCTCACATATGGGTACGTCAGTACCGACGGAGCCTGCGCGGGAACGCTCCCCAGCTTCCCAAGAAGGAAAGCTTTTGGGAGCATCCCACAGCGCCTGCGCGCTGCCTTCCCGCCTTTCCTAACCAACTCTCCTCAGTTCAAGTTTAAAGCTGAGACATTAGAGAGAGAGAGGAAAGGAAAGATAGAGCGAGATACAACTCCTAGGGGAGGAGGGAGGGTTGTGAGGACTAATTCCTGCTGTTCCCAGAGATCACCTGTTACAGGTAAGTAACTGTGCTATCTCCAGGAACAAGCAGGAATGAGTCCTCACATATGGGGACTCCCTAGCTAAGATGCCTGGGAGATCCCCAAGGGTAGGAGACCCTGAAGGGTTCCTCGTCTTCCTATGGATCTCAGGCATCCATTCAGGGAAGGAGTTGTTCAAGAATGGAACAGGTGTCTGAGGACAGCCTGACCAAACAAGGCATCCCGGCGGGAGTCCTTGTACAAACAGTAATGGGCTGTGAAGGTATGAACCGAGGCCCAGGTGGCTGCTCGACAGATCTGGTCGATGGACACAGAATGAAGATGAGCCATAGAGGTGGCCATGGCCCTCACATTGTGAGCTGTGACATGGCCCTCCAGAGAAAGGTTCTTACTCTGGTAAGCAAAAGAAATACACTGAGCAATCCAATTGGACAGTGTTCTTTTAGAGACTGGAAGTCCTAAATGAGAAGGATCAAAAGCAACAAAAAGCTGGGAAGACTTTCTATGTTGCTGTGTCCTGTGTAAGTAAAAAGCAAGAGCTCTTTTACAATCTAGAATATGAAGGTTCCTCTCTGCACTGGATGCATGAGGAGCTGGAAAAAAGACAGGTAAATATACCTCTTGATTAAGATGAAAAGGTGAGACCACTTTAGGCATAAAGTGAGGATTTGTCCTAAGGACTACCTTATCATGATGGAACCTTGTATAAGGTGGATTAGCCACTAAGGCCTGCAGTTCACTGATGCGGTGAGCAGAAGTGATTGCAATAAGGAAAATAACCTTCCAGGAAAGAAATTTCAAGGAGGTAGTGGCTAAGGGTTCAAAAGGTGGCTTCATAAGCTGACCAAGAACCAAGTTTAAGTCCCATGCCATCGGAGGAGGTCGAATGGGAGGTTTAGTTAAAGTTAGGCCTTTCATGAATCTTGCAATAAGAGGATGAGAGGAAATAGGTTGTCCATTGAGAGGCTTAAGGGATGCTGCAATAGCACTCAAATGGACCCTTACTGAATTCGTTTTAAGGCCTGCATTGGAGAGATGCAGGAGATATTCCAATAGAGAATTCACAGGAAGTGCCAGAGGGTCAAGACCCTTTTGAGCACACCAAATGGAAAATCTTTTCCACTTAAAAGCATAGGAACGCCTAGTGGAAGGTTTTCTGGAAGCATGGAGGATATCCTTCACTTGCTGAGAAAGATTGAAGTCTTGAAGGTCTAGGCCTTCAGTAACCAAGCTCTGAGGTGAAGGGACTTGGGGTTTGGATGCCACAAAGTCCCTTCCTCCTGGGACAGAAGGTCTGGCGCAGCTCCCAAGTCCAGGGAGGGGGCTTGGGAGAGATGCAGAAGTAGAGGGTACCACACTTGGTGTGGCCAGCGTGGAGCTATGAGGATCATAGATCCTTGATCCCTCTGGAGTTTGAACAGAGTCTTGGGAATCAAAGGAATGGGTGGAAAGGCATACAGGAAGCCCTGACCCCAATGAAGGAGGAAGGCATCCTTGGCCTGAACTCCCTGACACGGAATTCTGGAACAGAACAGGGGAAGTTTGGCATTCCACGGACTTGCAAAGAGGTCTATGTCCGGGGTTCCCCATTCTTGGAAGATTCTGAGTACCTGATCCATGTGCAGGGACCATTCGTGTGGAAGCATAACTCGACTGAGTCTGTCTGCCCAAGAGTTTTGGATTCCTGGGAGGTATACTGCCAGGAGATGGATTTGATGCTCTCTGGCGAAGGCCCATAATCTTAGAACTTCGTTGCAAAGCGACAGAGAGCCAGTTCCTCCTTGCTTGTTTATGTAAAACATGGCTTCTTGATTGTCCGTATGAATGAGGACTGTCTTGTAGCTGAGGAGGGTATGAAAGACCTTGAGAGCTAGGAACACTGCTCGAAGTTCCAAGTGGTTGATATGAAGAGAGGTCTCCTGTGGGGACCAAGTGCCTTAGGTGGAAAGGTCTTGTAGATGAGCTCCCCAACCTGTTTGGGAGGCATCTGTTGTGAGGGTTGCTTGGGGTAACAAAGGTTGGAAGGGGGACCCCAGCAACAGATTTTGAGTGGACATCCACCATTGGAGAGACCAAAAGAGACGTTTGGAGGTTGCTATTTGGTCTGAGAGAGCTCCTGAAGCTTGAGTCCACTGGGTGGATAAAGTCCACTGAGCTGCTCTCATGTGTAGGCGAGCATAGGGTACCACATGTACTGTGGAAGCCATATGGCCTAGCAGCTGTAGCATCTCCCTGGCAGTTAAGTGGCTCTTTGACTGAATCTGGGAGGCTAACTGCACTAGACATTGACAACGGGCCTGAGGAAGGTAGGCCCTTGCAGAGGTGGTGTCCAACCAGGCCCCTATGAATTCCAGGGACTGAGTAGGGGTGAGCTGGGACTTTGGGAGGTTTACCACAAGTTCCAGGTATTGCAGAATGCGCCTGGTGTGGTTCAGGGAGATCTGAGCCTCTGACTGGGTTGGAGCTCGGATGAGCCAGTCGTCCAGGTATGGGAAGACAAATATTCCCAGAGTGCATAGAAATGCAGCAACTATTTGGTGAACACTCTTGGAGCAGAGGCTAGACCGAAAGGAAGCACTCTGTATTGGTAATGTTTTCCCTGGAACAGAAAACGTAGGAATTTTCTGTGAG
This sequence comes from Ichthyophis bannanicus, assembly GCA_033557465.1. Lineage (NCBI taxonomy): Eukaryota > Metazoa > Chordata > Amphibia > Gymnophiona > Ichthyophiidae > Ichthyophis > Ichthyophis bannanicus. Next base: position 40,771,218 of record CM066046.1, read on the forward strand.
ATGGATGGATGAGGACATGAGTGTACGCATCCTTGAGATCTAGAGAACAAAGCCAATCCTGACTCTGCAGGTATGGAAGGAGAGTGCCTAGAGAAAGCATCTTGAACTTCTCCTTGCATAGGAATTTGTTCAATTCTCTGAGATCTAGAATGGGTCTGCATCCCCCTGTTTTCTTTGGAATGAGAAAATAGGGGGAGTAAAACCCTGACCCCTGTTGAAGAAGAGGAACTTCTTCTATGGCCCCCAGGGCCAGAAGGGTAGTCACCTCCTGATCCAAAAGGTCGAGGAGAGATGTGGGAGAATTGAAGTGTCTCACCATGGTGTAGGGAGGAAGGTCTGAGAAATGAAGTTTGTAGCCCTCTCTTATGATGGAGAGGGTCCACTGCTCTGATGTGATTTGCTCCCATCTGGGAGCAAAATGAGCTAACCTTCCTGGAATGGTGAGAGGTTCTGGCTGTTGTAGAGCCAGAAAGGTTAAGTTCTCTAGTATCAAGTCAAAAACCCTGAGGGGGTTGGGACTGCTGGGTTGTAGCAGTCCCTGCAGGTTTAGGCCTGGCCTGTTTAGGTTGCTGACGCTTAGTAGCAAAGTGACCTGTAGACGATTGTTGGCCAGAAGTGGAAGGAAATCTGCTCCTTTTGTAAAAAGGCTTTTTGAAAGTTTTTTTCTTGGCTGGAATGGAGGTTGACTTGGAAAGTCTATCCAGAGCAGAATTCTCTGCATCCATTTGAGTGGCTTTTATTTGCCACTCTTTGCCAAAGAGATTTTCACCCGTACAGGGCAGATTTCCTAAGCCATCCTGAACCCAGGGCTCTAGATCAGAAGCCTGGAGCCAAGCAATTCTGCGAGCAGCTATGGCAATGCCTGAGGCTCTGCTGGCACCTTCAAAGGAGTCAAAGGCTGCCCTGTTGGAAAACTTTGAAATGTCTTGAGTATGCTTAAGCCAAAGGAGGAACTCATCCCTTTATCCTCTGGAAGAAAAGGGAGAAGGTTGTGCAGCTTTTGTGCAACTTCCTTTACAAACATACCCATATAAAGGCTATATGAGTTGATTCTGGCAATAAGCATGCTGGCTTGGAAGATTTTCCTACCAAAAGCATCCAAGGTCCTGCATTCTCTTCCTGGAGGAGCAGAAGAGTGTCTTTTGGTACTCTTTATCCTTTTCATAGCTGACTGCACCACAATGGAGTGGTGAGGAAGCTGAGTTTTCTGAAATCCAGGACAAGGAGGGACACGGTACATAGTGTCCAATCTGCGAGAATGAGGAGAAAGGGTGAGAGGAGTCTCCCATAAGTCAATCATATGTTCATGAAGAATTTCATGAATTGGCAAGGTGACTGCCTCTCTGGGAGCCTTAGAGTATCCTAAAATATCTAATTTTTTTGCTCTAAGCTCTGTTTCAGAGGTTACTGAAATAGAGAGTCCTTTAGCCACTTCTATTATGAAGTCTTGAAAGGACAAATCCTCTGGAGGAGGCATTCTCCTTTTTGGAGAAGTAGGTTCCTCAGGAAGGGTAATGGATACTTCAGGAGACTCATCTGATGAATCAGAATCATCAGAGGAATCGAAGTATCGTCTGTCCGCTTCCAACGATCGATACGCGTATCGATCAGTATCGACATCGGGCATCCCCGGTACCGGATCGGTACCGAGAAATAGCCCTGGACAAGGAACCGGAGTCGGTATCCTGGCCGATGTCGATGCAGTCGGTACCGGCGCCGGTACCGACAACGGAACTCGTTGCGGTACCGTTGGTGTCGCAGCTTTAATAAAAGCCATTATAGCCTGCTGCATGGATTGAACAGTGTGATCCATGGACGCCACGACTGCCTGGATGTCGGTACCAGGAGAAAGTGCCGGTACCCCAGAGCAGTCTAACAGGTGATCGGTCGAGGCCGTGCCATCGATGTCAACCTGTAACCCCATAGGAGGAGCTTTGGAAGCCGGAGCTTCCCGCCGGGGTTGTTTGGCTGGGGCAGGATCCTCGAGGGCAAGCCCGGAGGCATCTCGATGCTTAGAGGGAGATTTGCCCTTCAAGGACCTGCTAGGTTTATGTTTGGTTACCTGAGACCCATCAGGAGAGGAAGACCTGGAAGATGTCGATGCCACCGCCGGTGCATCCGTGGGAAACAGCACATGGAGCTGGGCTGCTCGGTTCTGTAACCCTCGTTTAGACATTAGAGATCAGGACTGGCAATCCGGAATGGAGTGTTCAGGACCCAAACATTTAAGACACCATTCATGGGTATCTGTTACAGAAATTGTACCGCTACACTTAGTGCATTTTTTGAACCCGGAGGCTGGTTTTTCCATGAGGGAAAATTTTCTTGTGGGCCTGGAGGCCTAAGAAGAAAAATACACCAAGTGAGGAAAAAATATATATATTTTCTTTTTTTTAGAAAGAAAAGAAAAGAAAAGACCGGCGGTACTGGTCCGGCGTCGGGGAAGGCAGACATGCGACCAAAGAAATAAATTTAAATAAAGAACTTCTTCAGCGGTGACAGAAACACGACCTGCTGGCTCCGCGGAAAAGAAGAACTGAGGAGAGTTGGTTAGGAAAGGCGGGAAGGCAGCGCGCAGGCGCTGTGGGATGCTCCCAAAAGCTTTCCTTCTTGGGAAGCTGGGGAGCGTTCCCGCACAGGCTCCGTCGGTACCGACGTACCCATATGTGAGGACTCATTCCTGCTTGTTCCTGGAGATAGCCTTTTTCAGGTATATTCAGGAGAAGAGGAAGATCAGAGGTGAAAGTGCAATACTCAAAAGTGCTGAGAACGGATTCGTGGAAAGTGATGTTGAAAATGTGAAAATGCTAAGCAAACACTTCTGTTCTGTTTTTACTAAAGAAAATCCTGGAAAAGGACCACTTGTGATTGACAAATATACAAATGGAAATGGAGTAGATACTACACCATTCACAGAAGATGATGTGTTTGAACAGCTTGCAAAACATTAAGTGGACAAAGCCATGGGACATCCCAGGATACTGAAAGAGCTCAGAGAGGTTCTTGCAGGGCCTTTAAAGGATGTTTTTAATAGATCCTTGGAGACAGAAGTTCTGCAGAACTGGAAAAGGGCCAATGTGGTACTTCTTCACAAAAGTGGTAAAAGTGGTAATAGTGAAGAAGTGGCAAACTACAGTCGCTCCTGAAAGAGAGAATAATGGACTTTCTCGAAACCAATAGGTTGCATGATTCGAGGCAACATGGTTTTACCAAAGGACGATAATGCCAAACAAATCTGATTGAGTTCTTTGACTGGGTGACCAGAGAACTAGATCAAGGACATGCGATGGATGTGATCTACCTAGATTTCAGCAAAGCCTTTGATACTGTTCCTCATAGGAGGCTTATCAATAAACTGACCAGCCTGGGGATGAATCCCAAGGTGGTGAACTGGATCAGAAATAGGTTGACTGTCAGACGACAGAAGGTGATGGTAAATGGAACTCACTTGGATGAAAAGAAGATGATTAATGGCATGCCCCAGGGATCGGTCCTGGGGTCGGTACTGTTCAATGTATTTGTGAGTGATATTGCTGAAGGACTGAATGAAAAAGACTGTCTTTTTGCAGATGACACAAACATTTGCAACAGTGTGGACTCCCCTGAGGGAGTGGATAACATGAGGAAAGATCTGCAAAAGCTGGAAGAATGGTCTAATGCTTGGCAGTTAAAACTGAATGTGAAGAAGTGCAGTGTCATGCACTTGGGAAGCAGAAATCCAAGGGAATAGTATGAGATAGGGGGCAATAGGTTAGTGTGCATGGACCAGAAGAAGGACCTTGGAGTGACTGTTTCTGAGGATCTCAAAGTTGCAAAACAGTGTGACAAGCCAGTGACCAAAGCCAGAAGGATGCTTGGTTGCATACAAAGAGGAATTACTAGCAGAAAGGAGGCAATACTAATGCCACTGTACAAGTCACTGGTGAAGCCTCACTTGGAATATTGTGTTCAGTTTTGGAGACCATATCTCCCAAAGGATATAAAAAGACTGAAAACGGTTCAGAGGAAGGCGATCAAAATGATTTGTAGCCTGTGCCAGAAGACGTATGAAAAGAGACTCTAAAACTTAAATATGTATACTCTAGAGGAGAAGAGGGACAGAGAAGATATGATACAGACCTTTAAATACTTAAAGAGTATTAATGAACAAATAAACCTTTTTTTTCAAAAACAGGGAAGCTATAATACTAGACGGCATAACATGAAGATGTAAGGGGGTAAACAAAGGCAATGTCAGGATATACTTTTTCATTGAAAAGGTGGTGGATGCTTGGAATACCCTCTTGATGGACGTGGTGGGGCAAATACAGTGACAGAATTCAAAATGGCATGGGACAGACACAGTGGATCCCTTTCTAGAAATAAGATAAAATCAAAATAAACATAACTGTCTCTGATATCTTAACAAATCAAGGTGATCTGCATGGACCGGTGGGTACACCTCTAAACAAAGGCATGGGGAGGGGTGACCTGCACGGAGCAGTGGGCACACCTACTCTTGCCACCTTGCTGGGCAGACTAGATGGACCATGCTGGTCTTTATCTGCCGCCATATACTATGTTACTATGACAGAAAAAGATGATGTGGTTTATCTAGACTGTCCAATTATCCCATCCACACAGCTAACGATACATTCCAGCTGCCAACCAGAGACAATGCTGTCCTACAAGATTTCTCCTTATTGAGAAGAGCCCTTTTCTGTCTTCCTCCTGTGTGTTTTATCATCCTTAGTAGAAGGACATAACATATGCCTGCCCAGTTTCTTAAAGCAACCACTTTTTCCATATCTAACCACAAAAATCTGAAATACTAATCCAAATAAAGCGTAGGTACTCACCTGTAACAGGTGTTCTCCAGGGACAGCAGGAATCAGTCCTCACATATGGGTGACGTCAGCACTGACGGAGCCCACGTGGTAGCTTCTCCACAGTTTTCAAAGAAAGCCTTTGGGAGATGCACAATGCATGTGTGGTCCCCTTCTCATCCAAAGGTGCCATCTTGCTTCATTATGACAACATAGCTCAAAGGCAAAAATGACACAAAAAGCAACTCCAGAGGGAGGAGCAAGCGTTGTGAGGACTGATTCCTTTTGTCCCCAGAGAACATCTGTTACAGATGAGTAACTACACTTTCTCCAGGAACAAGCATGAAGTCAGTTCTCACATATGGGATTCCCCAGCTACAGGAGTGGAGGAGTAGCCTAGTGGTTGGGGCAAGGTACTTCAGGCCGGAAGGTCGGGGGTTCAAATCCCACTAGAGGACAGCAACAGCAACCTTGGGCCGGAAGGACTGGGGTTTCTAGTCCCAAAGGTGCTCCTTGTGGTCTTGGGCAAGCCACTTAACCCTCCATAGCCCATGTTCCCTATAAAATAGTTATCTCCAAGTTATAATACCCTGTTCAATGTAATTTCAGTTTGTTCAATGTAAATTGCACTGATGCAGAATAGCGCGGTATATAAGAGAATGTAAATAAATAAATAAATAAAAAATACTGAAAGACCTGCAAAGGCCATGGGTGACTAGAAAAGGGTGAGCCATGAGCAGCAGCAATGAGTCCTGGGAACACAGACTCCCTAGTGGCTCAAGTGTCCAGCGAGAAACCAGTACTCTGATAGCCTGAACACACAAAGGGCCAGAATTGCCTACACCCCGAATAGATGATGGAGTACTGCCTGGCCAAAGGCACTGTCCCTACGGGACTCCCTCTCTAGACAATAATTTTTTATTTATTTATTTACATTCTCTTTTATACCGTTCTATTCATCATCAGTGCAGTTTACATGAAACAGAAAAGTACACAGTGCAGCAAGCTGTACTGCGTTTACACTGAACAGGTACTAGAAACTTGGATAACATTGGGGTAACTATTTACATACAGGCATCACAGTCAGGACATGTTAATCGGTAATCTTGTGTCTCGAGTAGCTTGCTGGGAATGTTGCTGTGGTTGTACTCGCTGGGGGGTGGCTGCTTGACATACTGTCATCCGGGTAGTATTTGAGGAAGAGGTGATGCTTAATTGCCTTCCTAAACTGGGTTAGCTCAGGGATAGCCCGGATACTAGGAGGGAGGGGATTCCAGCATCTCGGTGCACAGAATCTGAAAGCCCTATTTGCTGTTGCCTGGGTACATTGGGTTAAAGCCTTCGGGATTACTAGGGTATTGACTGCTGCAGATCTTCTGGATCTATTAGGGGAAATGGTGTGGATAAGCTCTGTGAGTGAGGCGGAGGAGAGCCCATTGATGGCCTTGAAAGTCAGCAGTAGGGTTTTGAAAGATAGTCTGGCTTGTATAGGGAGCCAGTGCAGGTGTTTGAGGATGGGTGTCACATGGTCGCTCCTTGAGGCCCCGTGTAGAACTCTCGCCGCGGGATTCATCGCAAACTGGAGCGGGTTCAGGGTGGATTGTGGGAGCCCTTGTAGGATTGCATTTGCATAATCAAAGTGCGGTATTATCAATGCTTGATAAATTGTCCGGAAGTCATCTGGTTCTAGCAGGGAGCGTAGATGTATGAGTGTTCGAATCTTGTGGTAGACCGCCCTTACCGTGTTGCTTATGTGCTCCTTCATATCCAGGTGTTGGTCTAAAGTGACACCAAGGTATAGGATTGAGGGTTTGGTTTGTAGCTCTGCTTTCTTAACTTTTAAATGAGGAGGTGGGGTGAAGTTTTGGTTCCTCGTAATGAAGAGGACCTCAGTTTTCTTGTGTTGAATCCAGAGGTTTTGGGTTTGGAGCCAGTCGGATACTGCGTTGAAACAGTCTGTCAGTGGGGAGAGGTCCAGTTGTTCCGTTGAGAACGGCATGTAGAGCAGCACATCATTAGCATATATCAAGCAGTCGACATTGAAAGATCAGATGAGATTACAAATGGGCTGCATGTATATGTTGAACATCAGGTTTGGAGAGGGAGGATCCTTGCGGCACGCCCTGACTCTGGTGGAATGGTTCTGATTTTGAGGCCCCAACTCATACGTGCTGCCACCTGGTAGACAGATATGATTTGCACCATTCTAGTGCTGTGTCACAAATGCCCTTCTCTTTTAATTGCGTAAGGAGAAGTTCGTGGCATACTGAGTCGAAAGCAGCGGCAATGTCCATGAAGATGAGAACAAACCTTTGATGGATGTTGTCAATTCCGGCAATTATGTTATTGAAGAGGGTGGTAAGGAGTTTCAACACCGTGGGGCTCCCTGAAACCGTGTTGGGAAGGGTCCAGTGGGGCGGTGGTTTCGATGTGGCCTTGTATTTGTCTTTGGACTTCTTTTTCAATTATCTTGGCCAGTAGTGGTATACTAGCTATAGGTCTATATGAGTCCACCTTCTGGGGGTCGAGCTTGCTGTTTTTCAGCAGGGGTCTGATGGATGTGTGTTTGAGGGATTGGGGGAACGAGCCTGTTGTGAAGGATAGATTCATAAGCCTGGCTATGAACGGGCTAAGATCACAGCGTAGTTCTTTTATCCAGAAGGCCGGGCAGGGGTCGGTTTGTGCCGTGGTGGTATTGATTGCAGCAATAGTGTCTTCTATGTGCTTCTTGGATGGGGTGGTGAAGATGGTCAGGGGTGTTGGCTTGGTTGATTCACGTGTAATGTCAAGTGCTGTGGACTTATCTGTCTGGCATAGTTTTGATTGTAAGAAGTCAGCGAAATCCTGTGGGTGGATCCTGTCTTGGTGGTCGGGGGCTGGTTCCTTTGTAAGGTTCTTGACTAGATTGAACAAATCATGTAGTTTGTTTAGTGAACGTTTTAGGGTGTCTGCATGGAATTGTCTCATTTTCTCTGTTATTGCCTCGCGGTGGTTTGCTAGGTGTAGGTTGTATGCCCTTTGGTCTTCCGTGGAGTGTGATTGTCGGCATCGTCTTTCCAGCTTCCTTAAGTGGGTGAGTGAGGACCGTAGCTCCGTGGAGTACCAGGGTGTGGTCGCTCGTCTCCTCGGAGGTTTGTTAGATGGTGGGCATTCTGCAATGGCGCCGAGGCTAATATTCCAGCTTGAAATCAAGTTGTCGAGGTTGGGTGCAGTCGCGGCGCAGAGCAGGTGGGTTTTTGTTAGTATAATTTCTCTGTTGAATGGTCAGAAACTTCGTGCTGGTGTTCTGGTGGTGCTTCCCAAATTTTGGGGTTCCGTCTGTCGTTGTGCACGGGTATTTGGAAGCCGATCAGTTTGTGGTCTCACCATGGAACCGCTGTGATGGATAGCACTGGGTCCTGGGCTGCGTCGAAGGCTGATTGTGGGGCGAATAACCAGGTCCAGTATATTTCCTTTCGCATGGATAGGATCGTTGACTAGCTGTTTGTATCCTAGTTCCTTGAGGGCTTCGAGAAAGGCTGATGCTTGATTGTCTTGCAGGGATGGTAGGTTGAAATCACCAAGTATCCAGTTTGGTGTGTTTGGGTTATGTATTTTGGATGCTAGGTCAATTATTGCTGAGAGGTCATCCGGGGAGGCTGATGGGGCTCTGTACAGTAGGTTGATGGAGCAGTGCTTATTTGCTATAGTGATCGTGTCGAGTTAGTTTATGCTACTAGCATCGATCAGATGAAAGTGGAGGTCCGTTTTGGTGAGGATGAGTACTCCTCCCCCTCTTCTATTGTCTCTATGGCATGTATGTATTGAGAAGTTGGTAGGCAAGAGTTGGTTGAGGAGGACATTGTCGCCACTGGATAGTCATGTCTCTGTGATCAGGAGTATGTCGAGCTCATGGCGGGATATTATATCCGAGATCACTGGCCATTTCTTGCTGATTGAGCGTGCGTTGATGAGGGCACATTTTGGGCTTTGGGGGTGGGAGCTTTCTTCTTGTTTGGCTTTCCTGGAATGGTAGAGTGCAATGTGTAGCAGGTGGGGGTGGAGCTCACAGGTATCCTCCTTTGCCCTGTGGTGAGGAGCACTTGACCATCTCCTTCCATGGCTCTGTAGAATTGGAATGTGATTGGGGGTTGGGGATAAGGCCAGAGAACTACTGAGCCATCCAAAGAGGAGGTAACAGCCAATTATGGTAAGGAGGGGGGAGGCCATTCTTTGTATCCCCAATTGTATATGGCCGAGGCAAGTGGGCTGGCCGGTGAGAGAGTAAGTAAGGTGAGCTATCCTAGGTAGGTACACAGATGTGCAGTAATATCAGTCAGGTAGGAAGGGTATGTAGCTATATCAAACATGCGGCAGATAGCATAGGCATGCAGTTTTAACAGTTAGGCATGGGTAAGACAGAGAAGCAGTTATAACAGGCAGATAGGCAGTTATCATAGATATGAAGCTATAACATTCAGGCCGACAAGTAACAACGGTATGCAATCTAATTCAAGTAGGCAGCTACAACAGACAACTTATGTACTCTCAGGGTAAGGCCATGCCGGTATGTGACTGCAACAGACAGTACTACTTAGCTGAAAGAAGTTGTGTTCAGGTGCGGATCAGTTTGCTTCGCAAGAGTGTTATTGGCGGTGTTACTGGACAGCAAGCTCAACCCTGGGGGGAGCTCATGTTTTAGTCTTGCTGGGCAGTTGTGGTTCTCTCTCTTTTAGAATCAAGTCGAGCTCTAGGTGTTTTAGGCAGGCTTATTTGGGCGTGGTGGGCCACGAGTCATGGGCCACCGCCAAAGGGCCCTCTGGCGAGGCCCTCAGGTGCGGGCCCGCCAGGCGCGGGTGTGCCTTCTGGCGCTCCTTTTATTGCTCCGGAGCTGCCCCGATTGGGCAGCAGGAGCAGGCTGGAGGCAGCGCTGGGGACATCGGCAGTTCTCACCCTCCTGGGAGCGTTGCTGGGCCGAAGAGGCTGGCGGTGGGAAAGGCGCTCCTTTTATTGCTCCTGGGTAATGAGTAATGAGCTGCGAAGGTATGGACTGAGGACCAGTTTGTGGCATGGTTTATTTCTGACAGAGGAACAGAACGCAGGTTTGCCACGGATGCCGCCATGGCCCTGACACTGTGCGCAGTGACCTGGCGCTCCAGCAAGAGCCCAGACTGTTCATAGGTGGGGGCAATGCAGTCTGCCACCCAGCCGACTGGGGTCATAGGAGAAGAAAAGCTGTGAGGATTTGTGATGGCCCTGGGTATGTTGGAGGTAGAAGGACAGGGCCCTCTTACAGTGTGAGGCCGCGGAAATAAGGTGGGGAGCAAAGCCTCCTGATTGAGGTGGAAAAGGGACACCACCTTGGGAAGAAACTTCTGGTGTGTGTGGCGCATGACGCTGTTCTTATAGAACCTCGTGTAAGGTGGATCCGCCACGAATGCCTGGAGATCGCTGACCCTGCGAGCCAATATGAGTGCCATTAAGAAGACAGCCTTCCAGGAAAGGAACTGTAGGTGGCAGGTAGCCAGGGACTCAAACGGTGGGCCAGTGAGCTAAGACAGCACCACGATGAGTTCCCACTCTGCTGCTGGCAGGCGGACAGGAGGCTTGGACAACAAGAGGCACCACCGGAAGCAGATCACGAGGGGTTGGACAGAAAGGGACTTGCCCTTGATAAAGTGGTGGTGCACCGCAAGTGCACTCCAGGTGGACACTGACAGAGTTGGACTTCAGTCCTGCCTGAGACAGGTGAAGCAAATATTGCAGCACAAGCTGCACAAAGCACGAGAATGGGTTGACTTGTTGATCCACGCACCACACTGAGAATCTGAGTCATTTGAAGGCGTAATCGTGTCTTGTGGAGGTCCTATGGGAGGCCAGGAGGACCCTCCTCCACTTCCCCTGAGAGGTTGAAAGGGGCCAAGGCTACCCTTTCAGCAGCCAGGCTGTTAGCATCAGAGACCACAAGTTGGGGTGTAGAAGGGAGCTCTCCAACTGTGACAGCAGCCCCTGGGCATTCCACAGGGGGACTGGGGGCACCATGGATAAGCAATGGAGCAGTGGGAACCACGGTTGTCTTGGCCACTGAGGGGCTACAAGTATCAGCGATGACCTGTCATGTTGAACCTTGAAGGTAGTTTTGGCAATCAGCAGCATGGGCAGGAAGATGTAGAGAAGGCCCTCCGTTCACAGGATGAGGGATGCATTCACCACCAGGGTGTGGCTGGCTGAAGCAGAAGCAGGGAAGCTGGTTGTTGAGCGGACTGGCAAAAAGGTCCATCATGGAGTCCACCAGAGCTGGAAGAGCTGATAGACCAGACTGGGTCTAGCAGTCACTCATACGGCTGCAGGACCCTGTTTAGCCTGTCCACCAGGGCATTGTCCTGGCCTGGCAGATGCATTACCCGCAGGAGCATCTCATGGCAGTTCGCATACGAGCAGAGAGCTACTGCCTCTTGGGAGAGTGTGTATGAACCTGTGCCCCCTGCTTGTTGACGCAGAACATCGCCACTTGATTGTCCATCTGGACCAGCACCGATTGGTGCTGCAGGTGGTGACAGAAAGCTCGGAGGGCCAGGAATATAGCCTGAAGCGCCAAGAGATTGATCAGCTGCAGACTGTCCATCTACGACCAACTGTCCTGAGTGCAGAGGTCATCGTAATGGGTTCCCCAGCCTAACAGGGAGACGTCCGTGGTGAGGACCCTCTGGGGGATGGGGGCCTGGAATGGCATCCTGACCTGAAGGTGCTGGGGGGCTTGCCACCAGGCAAGGGAGTTGGCGGGTTGTCAGCCAGCCTGTGGCCTGGGTCCACTGGAAGAAGAGGCCCCATTGGGCTGCTCTCATGTGAAGGTGGATGTCCAGGGTAACATGAACCATGGACGCCATGTTACCCAACAGGCAGAGCAGAAGGCGGGCAGACAGTGTCGGCGCTGCATGGCAGCGGCCAGCACCCTGAGGTGATCAGCACTATCCCGAGAGAGGAAGGCTCTGTCCTGAATGGTGTCCAGCCTTGCCCTTATAAACTCCAGACACTAAGTCAGGAGGAGATGGAACTTTGGGTGGTTTATCACGAACCCCAAGTGCTGCAGGAAGGTTGGTGCGCACCATTGCGTGTTGCACCTCGGCAGCTGTGCACCCTCTTATGAGCCATTTGTCTAGGTAGGGGAAAATGAGGGCCCTCTGGAGGTGAAGGTAGGCCGCGATTACTATCAGGCACTTGGTGAATACCCTCGGTGCGGAGGCCAGTCCGAAGAGTAGCTCCCTGTACTGGTAGTGGCTGCCTCCCACCACAAACCTGAGGGTATTGCCTGTGGCTGGGATAGATGAGGATATGTGTGTATGGGTCCAAGAAGCATAGCTAGTCTTCCTGCTGGAGGTATGGCACAGTATTCGAAGAGAGACCATTGTGAACTTCTCCTTCTCCAGGAACCTTTTTAGATCCCACAGTCCAGAATGGGCCAGAAGCCTCCGGTCCTCTTGTGTATGAGGAAGTACCGGGAGTAGAACCCCTTTGCCCCTGAGGTGTGTGGGCACCAGTTCCACCACCCTGTTTTTGAAAAGGCCTGCGAGCTCCTGCTGTAGCAAGGTCTGGTGGAGCATCCTGGAGGGCTCTCCTGGAAAGAATGGAGGGGGAGTCTGTGCCAGGTGGAGGAGGTAACCCTCCCTCATTACCTGCAGTTCCCAGGAGTCAGTGTTGATGAATTGCTGCCAGTGGACATAGAGAACCAGACGTCCATTATGGGCTGCCAGGCTGGGCCTCCTGGGGGAAGAGAGGCTATTCCCAAGGAGTCAAAAGCTCCTGCCAGGCTGGGCAGGAGCTGGTGCCTGGGGTTTGGAAGCCTTAGGCTTATGAGGGCCATTCCCTTGTTCCTTGGCCTGCTGCCCCTGTTGGGGAAATAGGAAGATCTGGTACTGAGTGTAGTTTCTGTAAGCCTTCCTATTCTTTGGGTAGAAGGACTTTTTACCCGAAAGCTTCTGTTGGGAAGGGTCAGCGGTCTTCTTGGAGAGCCTGGTCTTCAACAGGAACTCGGACTCCAACTCTGCAGCCTTATCAGCCATGGGTATGCTTTAGAGATTCTCTCCCCAGCAAGGGATATCAACCAACTTGTCCTGAACCCATTACTCCAGGTTGGAGGACTCTACCCAAGCCTGGTGTTGGGCCCCAATGCCCGCTGCAGCTACTTTAGCCCCTGACTCAAAGCCATCATAGGCTGCCCAAGTTATAAATATGGAGCACTCTCTGACACCCATGGCCAGAGTCCAGAAATGCTGGAGGGGTTCCTTGGAGAGAACAGCTGAGAGCCCAAGTTCCTTTGCCACATCCCTCAGGTAGATGTCCATAAAGAGCTGGTATGCCTAGATTTGGCCAATGAGCATCGAGCCCTGGTAGCACTTCCTGCCCAGGGCATCCAAGGCATGGGCCTCCCTACCTGAAGGCACCGAGGAGTGTGCCTTTTGACTCTTGAGCAGACACATGTCCGACTCCACCACCATGGAGTTGTGTGTGACAACTGTGCTTTTTTGAAGCCAGGGCTCCGGAGGACACAGTACATCGAGTCCAGCTGTCTGATCACTATGGGCACGGATGCGGGAGTCTCCCACCTGAGGAGGTGCAGCCCATTTCAGGATCAGGGGAACGGGCACTGTGAAGGGCCTCGTACTGGAGGATCTCCTCAGTCCGAGAGTCCTCCTCCGACTCGATGTCAAAAGCTCGAACCTTGGCCATATCCCCTACAAAGTCGAGGAAAGCTGTATCCTCAGGAGGGGACTGGCGCCAGGTCTTGGGGGGAGACAGGTCAGAAGGCACATCCTGGTGACGACAGATGTCTGGGGATTCCTCGTCCTTGGTCTCCCAGTCTGACTCATAGTCGGTGGAGGTGTTGAGGGTGATCCGGGCACCAGGGTCAGGCCCCAAGCCCAATGGCCCCTACCCCCTGCAGTTGGAACTGTGGGCATTCATGGGGAGGAATCCAGCCCTAAGGACCAGGATTGGGACAGATGTCAAGGAACATCTCGAGGCCGGAGGTGCTGGAGGATTGGCTCGATGTCTGGGGAAGTACTTGAGGTTGAGGGCCCAGAAGAACTCGGCATCAGAGCCCACTGCTGGACCATAAAGGTAGACAAACTTCACTCCAAAGCTGCTATCCTGGTCTTGAGGCCAGATAGCTCCACAGTCTTCGGTACGGGCACCAAGCTGGATCCAATGAGGGAGAGTCCTCGACCAGCATGGCCCTAGGGTTCCGGTGGCTGGTCACCAGATGCCAATGACTCCCATCGGGGCACTTTGGTCGGCCGCTCCCGCTCCATCCCCTCGGACTTGTGATGGGGGCTGCGGATCCGGGGCCCGTGGGACTTGCCCACTTTTCCAGACTCATTAGCTGGAGTCATGGTCTGGCCCACTGCAGCAGTCATATGGATTAGTGCATGACATGGTATGAGTGCACCGGTCACAGTGTTTAAAACCACTGGCAGAGGCCATAGTGGGGAAGATGGCCCCTGCAAGGTTGAAAGCCTCAGGCCTAGCCAAGGAAAAAGACACAAAGCTGTGCCAGTTGAGAAAAACTCAAAAAAGGAGAAAGCTAACCAGAGATGAGATGCCGAGGCAAGCGAGTTCATGGGCGGGAAAGGGAACCGGTACGTGACCAGAGAAAAAGAAAAATTCAAGAGAAAAAACAAACACTTTCCAGGGAAAACAGACACCCATCTGATAAGCTCCGTGGAAAAAAAGAGACTGCAACAAGATGGCACCCTTGAGTGGGAAGGGGATCACTCATGCGTGGTGCATCTCCCAAAGGCTTTTTTTGAAAGCTGGGGAGAAGCTACCATGCGGGCTCTATCGGCGCCGACGTCATCCATATGTGAGGACTGACTTCCTGCTTGTTCTCGGAGAACTAGCATGTGGCTGCTATACAAACTTCCAGCATCCTGGGTCTGTAAACCATGTAAACTGCTTTGGAATATTGGACCTCTAGTTCTTACAGACAACCTTGCCATGTAACAAAATCTACTGCTGAATTAGACAAATATGATGCTGTGAATGCTCAAACACATATCAATAAGTTGACATTTTACTTACCAGATAATGTCCTTTCCTGGAATTCTGTTAGATCAGTCCAAACAAATGCGTTGTCTCACCCTGACAGCAGAGGTGGAAACAGCAAAACATTAGAATCTTCCAGTGACATCATCACTGCTACTTGAGCTGATGCAGTTAGAGGCATACTTCAGTATTCCTACCCATGCAAATGGTCAAGAATCTGACCACACACAACTTCACTGAGTGTTGTACATACGTCTGTCTTGTCACCATGTACAAAACTGCCATCACACAGAACAACTGTCAGAAGTCTAAAGCCTGGAAGGCTAAACTGTGGCAGTAACAGAGCACAAGGGGCAGGTCCTGGACTGCTCTAGCAGGATTCCAGGAAAGAACATTATCTGGTATATAAAATGTCACCTTCCAGATCATCCTGTTAGACCAGTCCAGAAAAATGGCAAAGCTACTACTCCAGTACGCGGGAAGAAGACATGACTGCCTTCAAAATGTCTGCATCAAAAGCCATATCCGCCCTGGCTTGGACATCCATGCAGTAATGCCTGACAAAGGTCGAGAGGAATGATCAAGTTGCCACCCTATACAGGACCTCAGAAAACACCCACAAATAGGAACAGAAGCAAAGGGGATTTTGAACGATTTTCAGAAGACTGTGTTCGTGAGGAACTAGCTAAACTAAAAGTAGACAAAGTGATGGGTCCAGATGGGATACATCCAAGAATACTGAAAGAACTCGGGGATGTTCTAGTGACTCTACTGACTGACCTTTTCAATGCTTCTTTAGAGTCGAGAGTGGTCCCAGAGGAGTAGAGAAAGGCACATGTGGTCCCTTTACACAAAGGTGGAAGTAAGGATGAGGGTTGAGAACTAGAGGCCGGTTAGTCTAACCTCTGTGGTGAATAAATTATTGGAAACACTGTTAAAACAGAGGATAGTGAGGTTTCTGGAGTTTCATGGATTGCAGGATCCGAGGCAGCATGGGTTTACCAGAGGCGGGTTTTGTCAGACAAATCTGATTGATTTCTTTGACTGAGTGACCAGGGAGTTGGACCAAGGGAGAGCCCTAGATGTAGTGTACTTAAATTTCAGGAAAGCTTTTGACACTGTTCCGCACAGGCGACTTATAAACAAACTAAGCACCCCAGAGATGGACCCTAAAGAAACTGACTGGGTTAGAAATTGATTGAGTGGGAGGAGATAAAGGGTATGGATAAATGGAGCACATTCTGAGGAGATGGATGTTACTAGTGGTGTGCCGCAGGGATATGTCCTTGGTCCGATTCTTTTAACACCTTTGTTAGTGAGAATTGCGGAAGGGCTCTTGGATAAAGTTTGCCTTTTTGCAGATGATACCAAAATAGAGTAGACATTCAGGAAGGAGTAGATAACATGAGGAGGGATCTAGCTAAGCTTGAAGAATGGTCAAGGATTTGGCAGCTGAGATTTAATGCTAAAAAATGCAGGGTCATATATTTGGGCTGCAAAAATCCAAGGGAGCGGTACAGTGTAGGGGGCGAAGTACTTCTATCAATGAAAGAAGAGGGGGACCTGATGATCTTAAAATGGCTAAACAGGTAGAAAAGTCAATGGTGAAATCCAGAAGGATGCTTAGGTGCATCGGGAGAGGAATGGCCATCAGAAAAAAGGAGGTTATAGTGTGTCTGCATCAGCCTCTAGTACAACCTCATTTGGAGTATTGTGTGCAATTTTGGAGACCACACTTCAAAAAGATATAAACAGGATGGAGTCGGTGCAGAGGGTGGCTACTAAAATGCTTAGTGGTCTTGGTTATAAAGAATACAGGGACAGACTTAAAAATCTTAATATATATACTTTAGAGGAAAGGCAAGATAGAGGAAATACAAGATATGATAGAGACGTTTAAATACCTCTATGGCATAAATGCACAAGAAGAGAGCCTCTTTCGATTGAAAGCAAGCTCTACTATGAGGGGACATAAGATGAGGGTGAAAGGGGATAGATCAGGAGTAATATTTGGCAATATTTCTTTACAGAAAGAATGGTAGATGTGTGGAATAGTCTCCCAGTGGCGATAGTAGAAACGAGGACAGTATCTGAATTCAAGAAAGCATGGGACAAACAGAGAAGATCTCTAAAGGAAAAAAGCAGACGATTGTAGTTGATATGGAAGAGCAGACTAGTTAGGCCATATGGTCTTTTTCTGCCGTCATGTTTCTATAAGAAGGGAGCCGGATCATCCAACAGTATGGGCCCCTGGTACAATAGACCCTGGACCTGCATAAGGCAGAGAGGCGGTCCTTCCAGGAGTTTTATCAGATTTGCAAGCCAAGGCTTCCGCGGCCAATCCAGCACCACCAGAATCACAAGTCCTGGGTTGTGCTCTATCTGGCGAGTCACTCGCCTACAAGAGCCATGTCGTAAACATGTACCGATGAAATTTCTGAAGCCAAGGCTGGACCTGGGCATCGACACTTCTGGAGCCAGATTCCTTGCAATGGCTGAAGAATCTCTCGACTGTTCCAGGATTACCTGGAACATGGACAGCGCTAGTACACACTCCCCAGCATTGAGGGAGCGGTGACTGAGAACGTCCACCTCTACACTGTCTGTGCTGTACATTGTCCGCACTAACATTTTCTATTTCTTTCAATGAACACGCACGTTTTCATTGGTTGGTTCTTCCTAGATGGTAAAGACACGTTCGCTATCAGATCATACAATGCATTTGACATGCATGTACTAACCTAGTATGTTGTTTTTTTAAAATATTTATTTATAGGATTAATGCTGTCAGCATAGGAACATGTTTATTGAGGTTAAAGTGTAATCTCAATCAGGTAATTTATTTATTTTATAATTTTAGATTATTTATGATTACATTCTTAGTTCTAACAATTATAGATAAGGGTTTTATGCTGTTTATGTTTATAAGCCCTGGGAGTTGCGTTCCCCATAAGATAGCTGCCACATGTAGTCATCAGGTTTCATGCTCTCGTCCTCATCCCTCAGTGTTTTGTCCTTTTGCTTTTTGTTTCTTTGTTCTTTAATGATAATGTTATTATTTATATTTTTAATATCTTAGGCTCTTTTATGGTATTAAGATAGGAGCCATTTCAATAGTAACAGCACACAAATACAGGTACGGTTCTCTTTATGTTCGTTACTAGTCACATCCTTGATGAGCACTTCTTATTCATTGTATATGTAGTTGGTAAGCTATGTTCTTTATATATTTATTATAAATGTTGGTTTAGTTTATTCGAGTTCTGTGCAATTTGATAAGTAATTGGAATTTATTTTAATTATCTATTTATCTATTTATTTATTTATTTATATGTTCATTTATGATTTTATTGTTTTAAAACCATTGTTTTACATTGTTTGATATTTAAGTATCTGTTTTATTGGCATCAAACTTTTTTTATTTATTTAAGTTCATTGCATTATTATTTAAACTTTTCAGCTCTGTATATTGGTTGTACTTATATTGGTTTCATATTTTATATTTGTTTAAAATGGATTATCCATTTATATGTCTTGGTTCATTCTCCATGTTAGTTTTTAATATTTAGTTTATATTTATAGTCATGATTTTAAATGTTTTTTATGTATATTATATATTGTTTTTTAGCCATTAATGCCCCTGAGGAAGGTTTTTACGAAACACGGCCAGTGTTGGGCCAGTGGCTGAAGTGGATTAATTCAATAAAAGTTTTCAATCTTTACACGTCCCTTCGTTGCAGTCCACGTTTTTTACTGGGTTGTTCTTTGCACGTGGACTCGTGCTTGGATTGTTGGACCCAAGGGAACAAGAGGGCCATTTCCTGGGCCACTTCCACACATTTGGTACTAATCTGGTTGATGACATATGCCACTGCATTGTTTGAGAAGACCTGGACTGCTAGACCCTTCACCAGGTGGTGCAAGTGCCAAAGAGCAAAGCGTATGGCACACGCTTCAAGATGATTGATGGATCAAGCTAATTTATGACTGGGTCCAGCATCCCTGAGCCAACTGGCTCTCACAATGAGCTCCCCAGCTGAACAGACTGGTATCAGACATCAAGATGAGCCATGGAAGATCATCCAAGAACATATCCTTGTTCAAATTGGCTGGCAGAACACACCAAACTAGGACAGACACTACCAATGGCAGAGGGGGAAGCCTAATTGTGAACTCTTCCAAGTGAGGCAACCAATGTAACAAGAGAGCCCTTGGGAGCGGTCTCATGTGAGCTCTTGCCAAGACACTAACTTTTGGGTGGCCACTATCGAGCCCAGGAGCTGAAAATAGTCACAAACCTTGGTTGATCGCTGACTCTGGAAGGTTACCAACTGTGCCAAAACCCTGGAAATTCTCTTGGCAGTGAAGACGACTGCTGGCACAGCTATTAAACAGGGCTCCAAGATACTTCAATGACTAAGAGAGCTCCAGGTGACTCTTGCTCCGATTCACCACCAAGCTGAGGCTTTCCAGAAAATGGATCATTTGTGCTGTCAATTGAACTGCTTCTAACTGTGACCTGGTGCAAATAAACCAGTTGTCAAGTTAAGGTTGCATACAGATGCCCTTGTGCTGCAACTGTGACTGCGACTACCATGCTCTTGAAGAAAGTCCTCAGGGCCATGGAATGGCCAAGGGGTAGAGCATAGAGCTGAAAGTGCTCATACAGAATGACAAAGCATAGAAACCTTTGCTGGTCCTCCGGAATGGGAATATGGAAGTATGCCTTCATCAGATCCAGAGAGGAGAGCTATTTCTTGCTGCAAATCACTTGAATGACTGCCCGGAGTACCTCAAGGAGGAACTGACCCCTTTTCAGGTTGAGTTTCAGCCAGAAGGAATGGTCCTTCTTAAGCATTAAGTATATGGAGTACCTTCCACAGCTCCTTTGGGTGGGGGGGGGGGGGGAATGGGTACAACAGCATGGAAGCACACCAGCTTCTCAAGGGTAGCCCAAACAGCCTCCCTTCTTGGTTTCAGAACCACAGGGAGAGATCATGAAGGCATCAAAAATAGGCTCTCCGCACTCCAGGACATAAACGTGCTGAAAAATGTTTGAGGACCTCACAATCAGGGACAACCCAGGCTCATTCCTGGTGAAAAAGAAGGAGACAGTTACTCAGTGGAGGCTCCTCAAAATGAGACCTCTGCCTATCATTATGCTGAATGGGAGGGATAGGTCCTCAAAGAGGAGAGTCATAAGGACATAAGATATGCCATACTGGGTAAGACCAAGGTCCATCGAGCCCGGTATCCTGTTTCCAACAGTGGCCATTCTAGGTCACAAGTACCTAGCAGTTTCCCCAAAAGACAGGTTCCACAATGCTTTTATTGGGGCAAGCAGTGGATTTCCTGGGTCCCCTTTAATGGTGGTTTATGGACTTTCCTCTAGGAACTTGTCCAAACCTTTTTTAAACCCAGCTACACTAACAGCTTTTACTATATCAGGATGAGCCACTGGGCCTGCAGGCTCCATGAAAGGGCTGAGTCCTTGCTTGCGAACTAGAGATACTTAGGACCGACTTCCAAGTCTGGTACTACCAACAATCCTGGGAGTCCCTGAAATGAAAGTTAGGCAAACGTGCAGAGGAGAAAGAAGATCAAGGTGGTGCATGCCTCCAGGAGCTGTGCCAAACCCAACAACAAACCATGCATATGGAAGGTCAGGCTGCCTCCCACAGCTGTGGCTGACAAATACAAGCACAAAGGACAAGTCAATGATAGCGCTTACTCCTGTGCAGCCCAGAACTGAAGACAGTGATGGGCTTAGGCTGCTTTCAGGTGCTCTGTTCTCTCCTTCTGAGGGCTGCTCTGGGGGACCAAGGATGGGAGGTTGAAGGCTATGTGAAGACAGGATCTTGATCCAGTTGTATTTTGGGCTTTCAACCAGTCAGGAATACCAACTGAGAAGATATCCCTTTTTCACCCTCCACACAGTAAATCAACTTAGATATGCTCTGGAGATGTCCGCTGCCAAGATCTACTGGATCCATGGATCCCCTTAGGATGACTACCCAGGAACTAATCCACTTCCAAAGCCGAGCTGCACAAGTCCTGCATCCACCATATGCTGGAGACAGAGAAATACTGACGTATACCCTAGCTGTAGCAGTTCAAGCAGCAGTGATGTCACTGGAAGCTTCTAGTTTTTTCTTTGTCTCTACTTCTGCTGGCAGGGGGACACAACCCTCTTTTCTGGACTAGTCTAGCAGGACGATCTGAAAGTTGTGCTGACTGATTCTGCCACTCTTAGCAACAAGATTCTTTTACCTCTCTGTTGCACTTTTAGTTACCCTCTGGTGGATCCACTATTTTACTATCATTTGGCATGCCTTAGTGCTTTGCCCTGGGTTCTTTTCTTTAATCTCTATACTTGTTCCCTTGGTGCTCTGATCTTCCACATTGGCTTTTAGTCCCATCTTTATACTGATGACTCTCAGATCTACACATCTACACCTGAAATTTAATCAGGAATCATGTCCCAAATCTCAGGTTGCTTGTCTGACATTGCTGCCTAGATATCCTACCAATATCTTAAACATAATAAGGCCAAAAAAGAATCTCTTATCTTTCTTTGATTATTCTTAAATGTGCTACATTGTAGCTTCATTTCATGTCCCCCAGTTTTTCTACTTTTTGAAGGAGTAAACAACTGATCTGCGTTTACCAATTCTACTACACTCTTTCTGTGATAGACGTCTATCATATCTCCCCTCAGCTGTCTCTTTTCAAAGCTGAAGAGCTCTAACCTTTTAAGCCTTTCCTCATAGAGGTATCCTTCCATCCCCTATATTATTTTGGTCACTCTTGTCTGTATCTTTTCTAATTCCAATATATCCATTTTTAGATATGGCGACCAGAACTGCACACATTATTCAAAATGTGGTCACACCATGAAGCAATAATATCCTTGGTTTTATTCTCCATTCCTCCTTCCTTTCCTTATGATTCCTAGCATTCTATTTGCTTTCTTGACTGCTGCTGAACACTGAGCAGAGGGTTTCAACACACTATCCACAATGATGCCTAGAACCTTTTCCTGGGTGGTGATTCTAAATGTGGAACCTTGCATTGTATAGATATAATTAAGGTTATTCTTCCCTAAGTTAATAATTTTGCACTTGTTCACATTAAATTTCATCTGCCATTTGGACGCCCAGTCTCCCAATTTCTCATGGTCCTCTTGTGATTTCTCATAATCCTATTGAGATTTAACAATTTTGAATAATGTTGTGTTGTTCCCATGTCCAGGTCATTTATAAATATGTTGAAAAGCAGTGGGTCCAGCACAGATCCCTGGAATACTCCACTATTAAACTTTCTCCACTAAGAAAACTGGCCATTTAGCCCTACTCTCTGTTTTTTTTAATCAGTTCCCAAACCACAATAGTATGCTGCCTCCTATCCTTGCAGTCATCTTTGACTCCTCTCTTTCCTTTTCTACATATATCCAAAACACAGCTAAAATATATTGTTTCTTATATAAAATCCATCCCTTCCTTTCTGAACATACTATGCAAACCCTTATCTACAATCATCACCTCTCCTTAGTATAGTCAACATGCCCTCACTGATATGCCAATAAACCATGTCTCTACACTATAATCTATTTACAATTCAGCTGTGCAACTTATCTTTTACCAGCTCCATTACATCATAAAATCTCTCTTCTTAAGTCACTCTGTAGGTTCTCTATCCACTTCCACATACGTTTAAAGCTTATCTTATAGGTGAGTAAGTGCATTCATTCTAGACTTTATCAGTACCTCTTCTCTCTCATTTCTCTCTACACCTCTCCTCGTTAATTCTGTTCATCAGCCAGGTTTGTTTGTTTTTTTTTAAATATCGGTGCCCTTCTCCACTGCCAGCTACTGACTCACTTTCCAGCTTGCTGCGCCTTAATCTTGAAAGAGACTCCCTTGCTAGTCTTATTTAAATCTGGTCTAAAAACCTATCTTTAAGCCACTTTTAAACCTTAATCCTGTTTTTCCTTATCACAGCATTGCTGGTTTTAATCATTTTCTTAATAAATTAAATTCCCAAAATCTTTTTGCCCTGTATATTTGCCTTGACTAGAGTGTAAGCTCTATGAAGGAACTTAATTTAAATTTAACTTAAATTGCTATTAATAGTCTGTTTTTTTGCTAGATATCTGATTCAAGAGACTGTCTCTTATAAGTACTTTTACAGTGCTATGTACATCTAGCAGTTCTACACAGATGACAAGTAGTAGTAATAGCAGTTATTTGACATCTTTCTCTAGTCATTGATATAGGACATCTAGGTCAGAAAGAAAAGGGGCTCTCCCGTGGGTGACTAAAGACCCTAAGAAGAGTATATCCGAAAGGTGCATCATTACCGCTACATTGACAGCCACATAGGATCCCCACTAGGAATATCATGGAAAAACACATTAAGGAATGCATACCAGAGACTGGAAGACAAGGAGTCCATATTTCTCAGTATTATCATCCAGAATCACAAACAATGTATCTAAGATATCCTGCAGAAACTGAAACAGCAAACAGAATTACTCTGATGTTGGGATGGAACAATGTTACAGACACAGGTGAAGATGCATCAAAACAGCAGATTAGGAACTGTTACTTAGATAGCATTTAAAAGAAGGCTTTAACCTAATATGTGACATGAAGAACAAAAGGCTCGTACCGACACAATCATGGGTACCAGGGCAAAGAGGTTTTTATTTTTTAAGAAATAGGAACAGATCTATTTTAAAAAGCCACAGGATATTATCCTGAAAATGGGAGGCTGATTATGTCCAGTAATATTCTAAGGGGGGCAAAGAGGTTCAAAATTTATAGACATTCAAGGGTTTATAAATCCCCTGGCTTCTTGACACTAACCTTAACAATTTCCTCACCACTGATGTGGCGCAGCCTTCCAAGGATGTCCATTATTCTATCTGGGTAAGCTTTCCATTTGAGAAGGGCTAGCAAATCCACTGAAATTCATAAAAAGAAAAAGAGGATGTGATTACAACATAAAACTTGATTACACAAGCAATGCAGGGCAGGTCAGCAGAAGCACCAGCAGAAATTTTAAAAAAGGACTTTATTGAACACAACATATATAAAATAGGGAAGGGAATGGGTTAGAAATGAAGATAGGAGGAAGTGACATTACCCTGTTAAATGGCTATTTAAGTCTGAGGGTCCGAGGCTTCTTTGTCCAAATGGGCTTCTTTTTGCATGGCTCCTGGGTGATGATGACAAAATAAGCCCTTGAACGGTTAAAAAAAAATTGGCTTCAAGATATTAAAACCTAGCCTACCATGATATGGCAAGAAATTGCAGCTCTGGTGTGGATTTACAAGTGGATCTAGAGGCGCAGGATTATATAGTGGGGGATACTGAACAGCATGCAAATGAGCACACAGACGCATTGGATGTCTATGAGGCAGCAGTGGGAAGAATTGCATTGTGCACAGGCTGTCCTAGCTAATAAAACTGAAGATATGGAGAACAGCAGCTGTAGATGCAACTTTTGGTTCCATGGGGTGCCCAAGAGCTTTGAATATGCAGACTGTGTATAGATAGTCCAGCGCATTAGTGTGGCTTTCACAGCAGAAGTTGACACAGAGTGATCTCCAGAGACAGAGCAGATAGAGGTGGGACGGCTCACAGGGCGCTCGGAAGTTCTGTCCAATATGCCTACTAAAGATATAGTGGCATAGTAACATAGTAAATGACGGCAGATAAAGACCAGCATGGTCCATCCAGTCTGCCCAGCAATATGGCAAGAGTAGGTGCACCTGACGCTCTGTGCAGGTCACCCCTCCCCATGTCTTTGTTTAGGGGTGGACCCATCACTCCATGTAGGACAAGCAAAGGTCCTGTGCCTCCTGACAGAGGAGCCTGGACCCAGTTCCGCCCTGCTTGTTTACATAGAACATGGCTACCTGGTTGTCTGTCTGAACTAGGACAGACTGATGAGCCAGGGTTTGAGAAAAGTCTTGAGGGCTAACCGAATAGCTCTGAGTTCCAGGAGATTGATGTGCTGTGCAGCTTCCCAGGAAGACCACAGACCCTGGGTGGACTTGCCTAGACAGTCAGCTCCCCAGCCTTGCAGGGAGGCATCTGTGGTCAAGACCACTCTGAACGCAGGTCTCCGAAAAGGTACTCCTCTTAGCAGATTGGGTGGGTGTAGCCACCATCTGAGGGAGTGCAGCAAGTGTCTGGACACCCTTATCCTGTCGGTGAGGCTGCCTGTGGCCTGTGACCACCGAGTCCGCAGGCACCTCTGTGCAGGCCTCATATGGAGTCTGGCATTGGGGGTCACATGTACTGTCGAAGCCATGTGGCCAAGAAGTCTCAGGCAGAGTCTGGCGGAGACCAGTGACCTGCTGAGAAACTTGTTTGCTAAGTTTATAAGTCTCTGGGCCCTGTCTTCTGGTAAGAAGACCTTTGCCAGCAGAGTCCAACCTTGCTCCTATGAACTCTAAGTTCTGGGAGGGGAGCAAAGAGGACTTTGCGAAGTTTATGACAAACCCCAGGCTTTGAAGAAGAGTAATGGTTCTGAGGGTGGCTTGCCTGGCCTCCTGGTATGTCTGACCTCTTATGAGCCAGTCGTCCAGATAGGGGAAGACAAAGATTCCCTGATTCCTCAGGTAGGCTGCCACCACTGCTAGGCATTTGGTAAAGACTCTGGGAGTGGAAGTGAGGCCAAAAGGCAATACTCTGTACTGATAATGGTTTCCTCCCACAACGAACCTGAGGTACTTTCTGTGGTCTGGATGGATGAGGATGTGGGTATACGCATCCTTTAGATCTAAGGAGCATAGCCAATCTCCCTGCTGGAGGTAGGGCAGAAGTGTTCCAAGAGTAAGCATCTTGAACTTTTCCTTCTCCAGGAACTTGTTGAGGTTTCTGAGAACCAGGATAGGTCGAAGAATACCGGTTCTTTTAGGCACCAGGAAATATCTGGAGTAGAACCCTCGGCCTTGCAAGTGGGGAGGCACAGGCTCCACTGCCCTGTCTATCAACAGACCTTGTAGCTCCTGAAGGAGAAGATCTGTGTGCAGGGGAGGCCTTGGAGGTTCCCCTGGGAAGTATGGCGGAGGCAGCTGGAGGAAGTGCAGGGCATAGCCCTTTTGGACTATGCTTAGCACCCAATTGTCTCCGGTGATGAGTGGCCACTGGTGGGCAAACAGGGCTAGGCGACCTCCTGTGCAGGGTTGGGAGAGCAGGGACAGAGAGGCTATGCCGAAGGATTCAAAATCCCCCACCCTGCTGTGTAGGAGCAGGGGCCGGAGGCTAGGGGGTCCTTTGCCTACGGGGCCCATTACCCTGCCCCTTGGCTTGCTGACCCTGAGGGGCAGCTTGGGCAGCCTGATATTGCGGGTACTGTTTATAGGCAGTGCCCTTCCTCGGGTAAAAGGACTTTTTCCCCGAGCCCTTCTTCTTGTGAGAAGGGGCAGAAGTCTTCCTAGACAGCCTTGTCCGGGTGAGGTGCTCGGTCTCGAGCTGGGCGGCCTTCTCGGTCATGGGTTTGCCAAAAAGGTTTTCACCTCGGCAAGGGACATCGACCAACTTATCCTGAACCCATGGCTCGAGGTCCGATGACTGCAGCCATGCCTGGCGTCGAGCCGCGATGCCGGCTGCCGCAACACGGGCCGAAGCCATCGTAGGCAGCGCAGGACATAAATTTAGAGCATTCCCGGATCACCGAGGACAATGACTTGAACCTCTGCAAGGGTTCCCCGGAGAGACCAGCAGAGAACCCGGCCAGTTCCTTGGCCAGGTCCCTTAAGTACATGCCCATGTACAGCTGGTAAGACTGGACACGGCAAGCAAGCATCGAGCTCTGGAAGCACTTTCTACCAAAACCATCGAGGTTCTGGGCCTCCCTGCCAGGGTACACCGCGGAGTGCATCTTCTGACTTTTCAGGAGATGCATGGCCGATTCCACCACAATGGAATGGTGTGGTAGCTGCGCCTTCTGAAAGCCAGAACTCTTCCGGAGTCGATAGATCGAATCAACCCGCTTGCTTAAAACCGGCGCCGAGGCCGATGCCTCCCACATGCGGAAGAGGAGCCGTTCCAGCATCGGAGGAACCGGGACAGTAAAGGCCTCCTTCGGAGGAGAGTCGTACTGCAGGGCCTCGAGCTCTTCGGCTCGAGGCTCCTCCTCGGGGTCCGTAGGGATAGCCAAGGCAGTGGCCATATCCTGAACGAACTCCGAGAACCTGGTATCCTCCAGAGGGGATCTACTCCGGGGCTCAGACTGCGGTGAATCCGATGGGACGTACCGAGTCTTAAAGGTGTCGGGAGACTCCTCGTCCTCCGTCTCCCATGCGAACCCGTCCGAAGAGGAATCGAGGTCCGACCTCGTGGGGCCTGCGAGCACCCGCCCTGACGCCGATGGCACCGGCGTCGACGCCCTCGGTCCCGAACGGGAGGTCGAGGGAGACCGCGACCGAGGTCGACCTCGAGCCTTCATGGTCTCGAGTATCGGCTCGGTCTCTGGGGTCGACTTCGAGGTCGATGTCCCGGTGGTCGGGGCAGATGCGCCAGACAGGCTGGCCATCAGTGCCCGCTGCTGGTCCATGAAGGCAGACAATCTTCTCTCCAAGGCTGTCAACCTGAGACTCAGCAGCTCCCGACTCGGGCCCCGGCTGCGCCGGGCCCGACGTCGGCTCCCTGGGAGGAGAGTCCACGAGGACTACAGGACTTACGTGTTCAGCAGACTCCGGTTCCAGTCGAGGAAGTTTGGACGGCTTCTCCTGTTCCACAGGCCCGGGGCGACGGTCGGGGGTCTGAGACCGAGTTATCGAGGATCCCGGGACCTCTTCTGACGACGCCCTAGCGAGCCGTTTCTTCCTCTTGCGTTCCCGGTCGGGGGACCCCCGTTCTGAGGAGCCACGACGGTGCTCAGGATCCGACTCCCGAGATGTCGAGGCCTCAGATGAGGTCCGGGCCCGGCCAGAGGCCGAGTCAGAAAAGAGCCTTACTTTCTGGTGCTGTCGACTGCGCAGTGCCTTGGAAGACATCTTCCCACATGGTGCACACGTTTTAGAGTCGTGATCAGGACAGAGGCACCGGAGGCAGCAGTTGTGTGTGTCGGTGAGAGACATCAATTTCTTACACCGATCACACATCTTAAAACCACTGGAAGCCATCGGGGAAAAAGAGTCCCCGCGAGGTCGAAGGACTGGCCTTCCAGGGAAAAAGAAAAATAGGGCGCGAACACCAGCCACAAAGGGCAAAAACAAAAGAGATCGGGCTCGATACTGGTGTACCGAACCCTGCAGGAGGGGAACAGGCGTCGAACCAGAGATGAAAAAACAGTGAATCGCCGAAAAAGTCAAACAATTTTCCGGGATGACGAGGACTCACGTTTGGCAGGCTTCACGGAAAACGAGAGAATGAGGTAAGATGGCACCTTTAGGCGGGAAGGGAATCGTGTATGCATGCCTGCATTCCCAAAGGCTTTCATAGAAAGCTGGGGAAATGCTCCGCAAGGGCTTCATCGACGTCGATGTCACCCATATGTGAGGACTGACTTCCTGCTTGGTCCTGGAGAAATATCGATACATCCGGAAGATGTATTACAACTATTAGATAAACTGAAGAGTAGCAAATCACCTGGGCCGGATGGTATATATCCAAGGGTGTTGAAAGAACTGAAATATGAGATTGCAGAGCTGCTATTAGAAATCCGTGAACTTTCATTAAAGTCATCTGTAATACCTGAAGATTGGAGGATTGCCAATGTAACGCCAATTTTTAAAAAGGGTTCCTGGGGTGATCTGGGAAACTACAGACCGGTGAGTCTGACTTCAGTACCGGGAAAAATGGTAGAAACTATCATAAATAACAAAATTATTCAGCATGTAGATAGTCATGGCCTAATGGGAGACAGCCAGCATGGCTTTAGACAAGGAAGATCTTGTCTTACTAATCTGTTTTGTTTTTTTGAAGGTGTGAATAAACAGGTAGACAAAGGTGAGTCGGTTGATATAGTGTATCTGGACTTTCAGAAAGCCTTTGACAAGGTGCCTCATCAGAGAGGTTTGGCAAAACTAAAGAGTCATGGGATAGGAGGCAGTGCACTATTGTGGATCAGGAACTGGTTAAAAGATAGAAAGCAGAGGGTAGGGCTAAATGGCCAATTTTCCCAATGGAGAAAGGTGAATAGTGGTGTACCCCGGGGATCTGTGCTGGGTCCGCTGCTTTCTGACATATTCATAAATGTCCTGGAAAAGGGAATAACGAGTGAGGTTATCAAATTTGCAGATGAGACAAAACTATTTAAAGTTGTTAAAACCCAAGAGGATTGTGGAAAATTGCAAGAGGATCTTGATAAATTGGAAGACTGGGCATCAAAATGGCAGATGAAATTTAATGTGAACAAGTGGCAAAGTTATGCAGCTAGGGAAGAACTACCCAAACTATGGTTACACAATGCAAGGTTCCACATTAGGAACCACCACCCAGTAAAAAGATTTAGGTGTCATTGTGGATAACATGTTAAAACCCTCGGCCCAGGGTGCAGCGGCGGCCAAGAGAGCAAATAGAATGCTAGGTATCATTAGGAAAGGAATGGAAAATAAAACAAAAGATATTATAATGCCTCTATATCGTTCCATGGTGAGATCGCACCTTGAATATTGTGTGCAATCTGGTCGCCGTATCTTAAAAAGGATATAGCGTTATTAGAAAAGGTCCAGAGAAGAGCCACCAAAATGGTAAAGGGGATGGAAGGATACTCCTATGAAGAAAGGCTAAAAAGGTTCTGGGCTCTTTAACCTGGAAAAGAGACGGCTGAGGGGAGATATGATAGAAGTCTATAAATTAATGAATGGAGTGGAACAGGTAAACGTAGATCGATTGTTTACGTTATCAGAATATAGAAAGACTAGGGGACATGCAATGAAGCTACAGGGTAAACTATTTAAGACTAATAAAAGAAAATATTTTTTCACTCAACGTATAATCAAACTCTGGAATTTGTTACCAGAGGATATAGTAAAAGCTGTTAGTGTAGTTGGGTTTAAAAAAGTTTTGGACAAGTTCCTGGAGGACAGGTCCATAAGCATTATTAAGAAGAGACCCAGGATATCAATGCTTGACCCAGTACAAGCATTGTGGATCCTGTGTCTTTTGGGCAAACTGCTAGGTACGTATGACCTAGATTGGCCACTGTTGGAAACAGGATACTGGACTTAATGGACCTTCGTCTGACCCAGTATGGCATATCTTATGTTCTTATTAGCAGGAGTCTGAGCTGTGTAATGAGATAAAGCTTCAGAAACATTTTGAAGAAATTTGGGTATGAGAGTTCTTCTTTGGTATCTTGAAATGAAGCTTCTTCAGCTTGTGAAGGGTGCTGGTCTGAGCTGGATGTGTTTATCTCCTTCAGACCAGAAATGAGAGCATGGAATTTTCTGGGGTGACAGACAGGTCTCATCATAGACTGGGCAAGGATTGACCTCTCGAGATCAAAGCTCAGAGGAATGCTCAGAAGACTTTGGTGAGTACGGATGTGACAGAGTGAAGAAGCTCTGAAGAGAGCTGGACCAGCAATGCTTGAGGGGCAGGAGGCACAGATATTGAAGTAGGATGACACTGGAGGCTACCTGCCGTGTTCCACAAAATATGATCAGCAGCTGCAGCAGAGCTGTATGGGAGGTAAGTATCATATCTATACCGATGACATCATGCTGTACCTCCCTATAAATAGCCTAAACACAGCTCAGCAGGTAATAGCAACTTGGCTTACTGAAGCCCAAGCCTGGCTGGCCTCAAACAACTTATATATCAACTTTAACAAAACTGAAGTACTATATATGTCAAGGAACTTAAACATCCCCCCCCCCAACACTTAAAATAAATAATGCAAATCTCTCAGTTAAAAGTGAAGTAAGATATCTTGGCATCGTGCTAGATCAATCTCTCACTCTGTGAACTCATATAAAACACGTGACTAGATCAGTATACTTCAAACTAAGAACCTTACAGCACCTCCACCCCCTACTTGATATGCAAGATTTTAGATCAGTGGTACAAGCCTTAGTCACCCCACACTTTGATTTTTGCAATAACCTCCTACATGGATTACCCACAAAGAACCTGAAACAACTCCAAATTGCACAGAATGTAACTGCCAGAATCATACGCAAAGCCCGCCTTACAGACCACATAACACTCCTGCTACATAACCTACACTGGTTGCCAATAGCAAGCAGAATCAAGTATAAAATATTAATGACCACTTTCAAAACTGTCAACATCGCCCCATCATACCTTTCAACACTAATAAAATGTTCAACTACGACACGATCGAGAAGGGAACACACACAGAACACACTACTAGTGCCCCTACCTTCAGTAAAACAAAACAAGCCACAAGTAACTAAGCCTACTCCCTGGTTGCACCCATACTATGGAATGGCCTTCCAGACTCATTACGGGCCATTAAAGACCTACAAAAATTCAGGAAAGATCTGAAAACCCTCCTGTTTCCTCAACACTATGGAGAAAATAATATAATCAACACCCCAAAATAACTGTCACACCTCCCCCACCTCATTTCTACATTCTCCTTCATAACATCCAAGATTGTGCTGTATCTTACATGTAAATAGTTACCTGCATATAGGTAGTTGTTAACCTGTTAATTATTAACATTTAAACTGTAACCCTTTTCAATGTAATGTAGTTGTTCATTGTAAACTGTCCCTGATCTCAGGAAGGGGCAGTATAGAAGTAAGCAAAATAAAAAAAAAAAATAAAGTAGAGATGACTGCTCTGAGAGTGCTTGAGGCAAGGTGATAACCTTGGCACATCTTGATTATAGGAGGCAGGAGAAAGGTTGCTTGGCTGTTTTATTACTATCCAAGCACTTTGTAGTTTGCTGAGGCATAATCTCTTTAGGGCAGTGAGGAGAGGACTAAAGATCTTTTATTTTGTGTTTTACCTTGAGGGAAGTTGAACTGATGTCGGCATGAGGCAGGGATGATTCTTCCTGAGGTAGTTTAGCTTTATGCTTCTGTATAGTCACTGGCCTGCCTTAAATCTAGGCTTTTTAGTCGCTGCCGTTGCTTCTGCTTTTGTTGACCGTGGTGGCGATGAGGGAGTAGAGCCATGGTCCCAGTGCTGGAGGCCATGCTGTCTCTCTAATACTGCTACTGTAATCATGGTTGTAGTGTTAATGTTACAGATTTCTCCTTCCAGTGCCAATTCAGAAATGACCAGGGTGTCTTTGCCAGGGGAGCAGGCATAGCGCAGTGGTGCAAGCTAGCAGTGGATATAAAATTATTTAATTTTTGGCACAGCTGGAGAAACTGTTACTCTTTTAACAAGCTTCTCTTTCTCACTCGCTGAAGCAAAAGGCGCAAGGGGGACTCAACCACACCTAGTGGCACACACAAAGAGACTGACTGAAGCACTTCACAACTGGAATGTGGAAACACCTCATGAAGGTGCAGAGAAGTCAAAAAGACTTCTCATTGCTAGGGGAAGGCTCCAGGCAAATGGCTCCATCAGTGACATTACCAGAAAGTGCAGCTATACTCCCCTGCTTGTCCGTGGAGAAAGATGTGAATTTCTGCTATCTGTCCCTTTCCTTTTGTGTGTTTTCTGTTCTTGAATTTCAATTGTAACTCTTACTCACATATGTTCCTGTCCTGTCTGTTGATTCAGTCTTGTCTTAGTTTTCTTTGTTTTGATGAGGTATTTTTATTTTGATATTTTCTTCTCCTCTTTTTAGTGTGAACTACCTAGGTTTTCACCAAATATGCAGTTTATTAAATAAACATTGAATATGACTATGACTGTGGTCTCCAGCCTCTTCCTCTCCATCATCCACTTCCTCCTCCCATAAATTATCCAAAGCATGAAGCCAACAGCAACAGAGCAGTAGTGATGGTGGTGACAACAGTAGCAGCAGTCGACAAAGGGCCCTGTGTTATATTGCATCACAGACCGCAGTACTCTACATGGGTTTCCCATCTAAGAGGAAGCCCACACAGGAGGAAAAGACAGAGGATGTTATCATTCCCTGACTCGCAGGTTCCATGCTGACTGCTTCTATTGGGCATAAATGACACTGGAAGTCAAAAGGTAAGGAAGCAGCTCTCTTTGTGTAATCCCATTTTGCTAGAGAATTTTTTTTTTATAAAGAGGCCTTCCCGTTAGGAAGCAAGAAAACTGTGAAATTGTTTAAATTCTTATCTTTGTCCACAGGGTGATCCACTCAGGTACCCCCCTGTATCTTGCCAGCCAGGTTCACCTTCACACCCCTCACCGTTCTCTCCGCTCTATTCATGCCAACCGTATGTTCCTACCCTCCCCCTCCCAAGCACACCTAGAATCCACCCGGTCTTCCGCTTTCTTTTTTCTTGGTCCAAGGCTCTGGAACTCCCTTCCCCCCTTTCTACGTCTCGAAACCTCCTACCCATCCTTCAAAGCCACCCTCAAAACCCATCTTTTTTGTTCTGCCATTAACCTTCCTTTCCCGACCCCATCCTCCTCCCCTCACTAGGCCTTTGACAGCAAACCCCTGCCCCTGTCTTACATTTTTCTCTATGTTGTTGTTGTCTACCCTTTGCTACCCGTCTTTACCCCCACTCTGTATCTCTGTTTCTATCCCTTTTCTTTGATTTTATGGCGTTCTTTTTCTGGCTCTCTTTCGCAGCTCTCTCTCTCTTTTAGCAATTTTAATTGTTTTTATGTATTGTGAACCGCCCAGATGCTAATTGTATTGGGCGGTATATAAAGTTTTAATAAACATAAACATAAGTGTTAAAGCCAAGTGACAGATCAAAGGGACAACTTGGAAGTTTCCCTCTATCAAACCAAGGGCAGTATGAATCCCCAACACAATTGTTAAAAGAGACTGTTACAAGCACAAACATAAGTAGGTCAACCAGATAAAAGTAGGTCAGTGATTTTCAGTCTTGAAGGACTTCTGAAAGAGGAACTGCTTCTGCTGGGGAGGAATCTGCTCTTATAAATATTTACCTACTGGGAAATTCTCATATTCATGGGGAAAAGGGAATTATTTGTGTTTAAGATGATAAAATCTGTGTCTATTTTGAAACTGTGTTTTATTAAGTCTGTTGGGGCAAAGTAAAACAAGCAAACTTTCAGTTAAATTAAAGTCAGTTAAGGCATAGAGTAACAGGCAAATTTTCAGTTAGTATTTATTTCCCTCACCCACCACAAGCATAATCTTTGATTTACCGGATCTTAAACCACTTAAAGAGGGTGGAGGTGTAGCCTAATGGTTAGAGCACTGGCTTGGAAACCAAGCGACCAGGGTTTGATTCACACTAGCACCTCTTGTGGCCTTGTGAAAGTCACTTAACCCTCCACTGTCTCGGAAGAAAGGCCTGGCAATCTACTTCTGGTCACACTATCACAAAAATCCAGGAGTTGCTAGGTCATCAGGAGTCAGCATTGACTCAAAGGCACACATTGCATTTTGCAAACCACTTAAGGGGAAAGGAAGGATCAATTTCACTTTCAGATTTAAATGGTTATCTTCATCTGAAAGTTATCAGGAATAGATTAATTAGGTCCTTGAAGTTCATTTGAGGTGAACAATAAACAAAGTCACTTAAATTTATTAGGTATATTTGTATTGGTTCAAGTATCCCTAGTCCCTTAGCAACTTTAAATAAATACACTTCTTTAAATTACTAAACAAATATTTAAATCTAAGATGCAGGCAGCAGTCTAGCAGCAAGACGGGGGCTATCCAGTCTTTTGCACAGAGTGTGGCATTTATGATTATCTCTCAGTTAGTGAGTGGTCTTATGTGTATACTAGGTGCAAAGAACTCCTTGCTCTCAGAAAACAAGTCCAACCTCTGGACCATCACCTTGGTGTGGCAATAAGTGATCCTGTCACTAGGACCTGTTCTCTAAATGACCTAATACTCTCTTGTACCAAGCAGGTATCTTCCAAGGCCATGTGCCCATGAGGGAAGGGATGGCAGGTATAGTTGGACATCTGATCATTGGGCATGTAGATAGCTGGATGGTTGGTGAACATGAGGATTGCCCAGTAACTTGCCTACCTGGTATGAAAGTGGAAGATCTCATGTGCCAACTAGATAAGGTTTTAAATAGTGTGGTAGAGGAGCCTAGGAAAGTGTAGGGACCGATGTTATGGAAGAAAAATATAGGCTTTTAGATAAAAAGTTGGCATCCAGAACTTCCAGGGTAGCATTCTCATAAATGCTTCCCATTCCACGCGCAAGACCCAAGAACCAGGCAGAGCTCCAGAGACTCAAATGTGTGGATGAAATGATAATGCAGGGAAGAGGGTTTTGGATTTTTTAGGAACTGGGCAACATTCTGGAAAGGGGGGGGGGGGATTTTCTTAAAGGATGTGCTCTATCTTTACTAGGGTGGAAACCAGGCTGGTGGCATTAATCTTTAAAAATGAGATAGGGCAGCTTTTAAACTAGATAATGGGGGAAAGCCGACAGTTGCCCATGAGCGCATGGTTCAGAATGATGTATCTTTGAAGGATACTAGCAAAACGGAAGTTGATAGAGAGGCTCCAATGAAGGTAAAAGAAACTCAGGTGCCTTTAAGTAAAGGAGCAGTCAGAGTTGAAAGATTCCAAATTACCCTTGACAACTGATAACCAGATTGTTAATATGAACAAAACAGAAATTTGAAATGCCCATTTGCAAATGCTAGAATCTATAAAATAAGATGGGATAATTAAAATATATAGCACTGAATGAAGGGCTAGATATAATTGGCATTTCAGAGACATGATAGGATGATGACAAGCAGTGGGACACTGTGATACCTGGGTGGAAATTATAAATTATATTGCAATGATAGGATAGACAAAATTGGTGAAGAGGTGGTTCTATATGTTAAAGAGGGCACTGTGTCAAACAGGATAAATCTTTTGCAGGAACAAAATACACTGTAGAATCTCAATGGATAGAAATTATATGGGAAAAGGGGAATACAATGGCAGTAGGGTTGTACTACCGTCCACTTGGTCAGAATGAACACAGATGATGAAATGCTAAAAGAAATTAAAGAAACTAACAAAAATTACAACACACAGTAATAGTGGATGATTTCAATTACTCTAGTATTGACTGTATTAGTGTCACATCAGGACATGCTAGGGAGATAAAGTCTCTAGATAAAATAAATGACTGTTTCATGGAGCAGCTAGTTCAGGAACCAACACAAGGGAAAGCTATTTTAGTCCTTAGTGGAAAGCAGGATTGAGTTTGAGAGAGAGTAGTGTTGGAGCCACTTGATTATAGTGATCACATTTGATTTAATAAATTGAGGGAGGCCAGCAAAGAAATCCATGGTGCTAGGAAGAATACAGTAAAAGGAGCAACTGCAAAGGTTAAAGTTTGACATCAAGCCTGGAAGTTATTTAAAAATACTATCATGGAAGCCCAAACCAGATGAATCTCATGCTTTAAGAAAGGTGAAAGGAAGGCCAAACAACTATCAGCATGGTATAAAGGTGAAGTTAGAAAGGCTGTTATAGCCAAAAAAGCAATTTTCAAAAAAAAAAAAAAAAAAAGAGTCAAATGACAAAAACGGGAAACATAAGCACTGGCAAGTTAGATGCAAGACATTGATAAGGCAGGCAAAGAGAAAATCTGAAAAGAATCTTTCTAAGGAAGGGAAAACTCATAATAATATCTTTTTCAAATACATTCATAGTAAAAAGCCTGAGAGAGCGAGTCAATTGGATCATGAGGTAGAATTTGGCAGAAATGAAACAAGACAGAATTTGGCAGAATTGAAATAAATCTCAATAAACCTAGAAGATATAATCCATCAATTTGATAAATTACTGAGTAGCAAATCACCTAGACCAGATGGCAGATCTACTATTTTCAATATGTGAACTATCATTAAAATCATCCATAGTATCTGAAAATTGGAGAGTAGCCAGTGTAACATCAATTTTTAAAAAGTGTTCCAGGAGTGATCCAGAAAACTACAGATTGGTAAGCCTGACGCCAGTGCCAAGAATACCCCAGGGATCTGTGCTAGGCCCGCTGCTTTTTACATATTCATAAATGACCTGGAAATGGGAATGAATGAGGTGATCAGATTTGCAGATACCACAAAATTATTCAAAGTTGTTAAAACACCAGAGAATTGAGAAAAATTCCAAGAGGACCTTGAGAATTTGAAAGACGGAATCTAAATGAAACATGAAATTTAGTGTGGACAAATGCAAAGTTATGCATTTAGGGATGAATAACCCAAACTATGATTACACGATGCAAGGTTCCATATTAGGTATCGCCAATCAGGAAAAGGATCTAGGCATCATCGTGGATAGTATGTTGAAACCCTCTGCCCAATGTGCAGCAATGGCCAAGAAAGCAAACAATGCTAGGAATCATAAGGAAAGGAATGGAGAATAAAACCAAGGATATTATAATGCCTCTGTATCACTCAATGGTATGACTGCAACTTGAATACAATGTGTAGTTCTGGTCACCATATCTTAAAAAGGATATAGCTGAATTAGAAAAGGTACAGAGAAGAGTGACCAAAATGAAAAAGGGGATAGGAGGATATCCCTGAGGGGCAAAGCTTAAATGTTAGGGCTCTTCAATGGAAAAAAGATGGCTGAGGGGAGATTTGAGAGAAGTGTATAAATTAAAGAGTGGAGTGGAATGGATAAACACAGACTGGTTGTTTATTC
Source organism: Ichthyophis bannanicus (assembly GCA_033557465.1). Lineage (NCBI taxonomy): Eukaryota > Metazoa > Chordata > Amphibia > Gymnophiona > Ichthyophiidae > Ichthyophis > Ichthyophis bannanicus. Next base: position 40,808,728 of record CM066046.1, read on the forward strand.
CTTCAAGAAGTAGAAAGACTAGGGAACAAGCAATGAAGCTACAATGTAGCACATTCACAACTAATTGGAGAAAAAAAGACATTCCACTCAGTGCATGTCAAACTCTTGTAATTCCTTGCCAGAGGATGCAGTAAAGAGTAGTTACTCACCTGTAACAGGTGTTCTCCAGGAGCAGCAGAAATCAGTCCTCACATATGGGTGACGTCGGCACCGACGGAGCCCTCGCAGAGCAATTTCCCCAGCTTTCAAAGAAAGCCTTTGGGAATTGCAGCGCGCATGCGCGGTCCCCTTCCCGCCCAAGGGTGCCATCTTGCTCAGTCTGATGACATAGCTAAAAGACAGCAAAAAAATGTAGCAAAAACGAAATGAGAGGACTGCAACTCCGAGGGGAGGAGGGAGGGTTGTGAGGACTGATTCCTGCTGCTCCTGGAGAACACCTGTTACAGGTGAGTAACTACTCTTTCTCCAGGACCAAGCAGGAAGTCAGTCCTCACATATGGGACTCCCTAGCTTAAGGCTACCGGAGACCTCAAGCGGAAAAACGAGCTCCCTCTAGCTCAGTAGCACAGAAGGAAGGAATCTTCTCTGAAAACGTCCCCGACCGGTAGCCCAACATCAGGGCCGGAGGGTAGGAGTTGCCTAAACCTCAAAGAGATTATGGAGGACTGCCTGACTGAAAGCACTGTCCCTGCGGGACTCCCTCTCCAGGGAGTAATGGGCCGCAAAAGTCTGGCTTGAAGACCAAGTAGCAGCCCGGCAGATGTCTGCCAACGGAACAGAGCGGAGAGAGCCACTAACGCAGCCTTCGTCCTAACACGATGAGCCGTGACACGACCCTCCAACGAGAGGTCGGCTGCTCCATAAGCCCAAGCGATACAGTCAGCAACCCATAAGGACAAAGTACGCTTGGAGACAGGTAGCCCCAACTTATTGGGGTCAAAGGAGACGAAGAGCTGAACAGCCCTCCTATGCTCCCGCGTACGGTCAAGGTAGAAGGACAAGGCCCTCCTACAGTCCAGGGTATGCAGGACCATCTCAGCCCGGCTGGAGTGCGACCTGGGAAAGAAGGTTGGAAGAACCACCTCCTGGTTGAGATGAAAAGGAGAAACCACTTTAGGAAGAAACTTAGGCTGAGTCCGTAAGACTACCCTATTCCTGTAGAACCTAGTGTAAGGAGGATCAGACACTAGGGCCTGCAGTTCACTAACGCGCCTAGCAGAGGTAAGGGCTACCAAAAACAAGGTTTTCCAGGAAAGAAAACGAAGAGGGCAGGTAGCCATAGGTTCAAAGGGCGGACAGGTAATACGCTGCAAGACCACATTCAAATCCCATTCAGGGGCTGGTGGGCGCAAAGGAGGCTTAAGGAGAAGGCGGCCTCGGAGAAAATGAGCCACCAAAGGGTGGTTGGAAAGAGGTCTGCCATCTACCGGTGCGTGATGAGCAGAGAGAGCACTGAGGTGGACTCTGACAGAGTTGAACATAAGGCCCAGATTGGAGAGGTAAAGCAAATATTGCAAGACCACTGCCACCAAGCAGGAGAAGGGATTCTCAGATTGCTGAGCACACCACACGGAGAACCGACGCCACTTAAGAGCGTAGGACTTTCGGGTGGAGGGCCGCCTGGAGGCCAAGACGACCTCTTCCACCTCACGAGGCAGCAGGAGGGGAGCAAGAACTACCCTTTCAGCAGCCAGGCCATCAGATGAAGGGACCGGAGGTTGGGGTGCAAGAGTGTCCCCTGATCCTGTGACAGGAGATCGGGTTGAAACCCCAGGGGAAGAGGAGTGTCCACCGCCAGCTGCATCAGAAGCGTGAACCAGGGTTGTCTTGGCCACCGGGGAGCTACTAGGATCATCAAGGCTCTGTCTCTGAGAACTTTGAAGAGCGTCCGAGACACCAGTGGCATGGGATGAAAGGCATACAAGAGGCCTGTGGACCATGGAATCAGGAAAGCATCCGCCGCCACTCTGAGAGGATGCGGTTGTCGAGAGCAGAATTTGGGAAGCTGTCGGTTCAGGGGACTGGCAAATAGATCCATGGTGGGGAGGCCCCACTTGAGAAAGATCTGCTGAACCACCAACGGATCCAATCTCCACTCGTGAGGTTGGAGGATCCTGCTCAGCCTGTCTGCCAGGTAATTTTCTTGACCTGGGAGATAGACATCTTTGAGCAGGATGCCGTGAAGGACGGCCCAAGAGCACAGTCTCCGTGCCTCCTGACAGAGAAGGAAGGAGCCTGTACCTCCCTGTTTGTTCACGTAGAACATTGCAACTTGATTGTCCGTCTGGACCAGTACAGACTGGTGAGAAGTGAGGTGGGAGAAGGCTCTCAGAGCTAGGCGGATGGCTCTGAGCTCTAGGAAGTTTATCTGCTGAGCAGACTCCCAAGGAGTCCAGAGGCCTTGAGTACATGTCCCTTGGCAATGTGCTCCCCAACCTAGGAGAGAAGCATCGGTCGTCAGCACCTGAGAAGGCGGAGGAGATTGAAAATCCACTCCCAGCACCAGGTTTGGTAGATGAAGCCACCACCGCAGAGAATAGACCAGCAGGTTGGATACCTGGACTGAGTCCACCAGGCTCCCCGTGGCCTGATGCCATTGAGTGCGAAGGCAGCATTGAGAAGGTCGCATGTTCAGGCGGGCATTGGGGGTTACATGGACCGTGGAAGCCATATGGCCGAGCAGTCTCAGAAATTGCCTGGCAGAGACCAGGGAATTGCTGCGAAAGTGGCTGGCTAGATCCATGAGCCTGTGTGCCCTGTCTAGAGGCAGGAAGGCCCGCGCCTGAAGTGTGTTCAATCTTGCGCCGATGAATTCTAGATTTTGAGAGGGGAGCAAAGTGGACTTTGCGAAGTTTATGACAAATCCCAAGTGCTGGAGCAGAGTCACAGTGCGATGAGTGGACTGAGTGGCCTCTTGAGAAGACTGGGCCCTGATGAGCCAGTCGTCCAGGTATGGAAATACAAAGAGGCCTTGAAGTCTTAGATAGGCTGCCACCACTGCTAGGCATTTGGTGAATACCCTGGGGGCGGAGGATAGGCCAAAGGGCAGTACCCTGTACTGGTAATGATTTCCTCCCACAACAAATCTGAGATATTGTCTGTGGTCTGGATGAATAAGGATGTGAGTATAGGCATCCTTTAGATCTAAAGAGCATAGCCAGTCTCCCTGCTGGAGGTAGGGCAGCAGGATTCCAAGGGTAAGCATCTTGAACTTTTCCCTGGCCAGGAACTTGTTGAGGTTTCGCAAGTCCAGGATGGGTCTGAGGCCTCCTGTTCATTTTGGTATCAGAAAGTACCTGGAATAAAAGCCTTGACCTCTCAGGTGGTGGGGCACCGGTTCCACAGCCTGTTCCTGAAGAAGACTTGCCAACTCCTGAAGCAGTAAGTCCTTGTGCAGAGGGAGTCTTGGAGGCTCCCCTGGAAAGTAGGAGGGAGGTACCTGGTGAAAGTGAAGAAGATAGCGTTTTTGAACTATATGAAGCACCCAGGTATCTGATGTGATGGCTGACCACCTGTGGGCAAAGTGGACCAGCCGGCCTCCTGTGCTGAGAGAAATCAGCGGAGGGGAAGAGGCTATGCTGACGGAGTCAAAAACCCCCACCCTGCTGAGCAGGGGCCGGTGTTGTGGACTTGGGGGCCTGCTGCCTACGGGACCCATTACCCCGTCCCTTGGTCTGCTGACCCTGTTGGGGAGCTGCTGAGGCCTGATAATGAGGGTAGTGTTTATAGGCAGCCGCCTTCCTCGGGTAAAAGGGCTTTTTCCCCGAGCCCTTCTTCTTCTGAGAAGGGGCAGAGGTTTTTCTGGACAGCCGAGTCCTGGTCAGAATCTCGGTCTGTGCAGCCTTTTCAGCCATGGGCTTGCCAAAGAGGTTCTCACCTCTGCAGGGGACATCGACCAACTTGTCCTGTACCCATGGCTCGAGGTCGGATGACTGAAGCCAAGCCTGTCGGCGGGCACCGATGCCGGCTCCGGCTACTCGAGCCGATGCTTCGAAGCCATCGTAGGCTGCTCGAGAGATAAACTTTGAGCACTCTCGAATGCCAGTGGACAAGGCCTGGAACCTCTGCAAAGGTTCCTCGGAGAGACCAGCAGAGAACCCGGCAATTTCTTTTGCCAGGTCTCGGAGATACATGCCCATATAGAGCTGGTAGGTCTGGACTCGACAAGCAAGCATAGAGCCCTGGAAGCACTTTCTACCGAGGGCATCCAGGTTCTGGGCCTCCCGGCCGGGAGGCACCAAGGAGTGCATCTTCTGACTCTTGAGTCGATGCATGGCCGATTCCACCACCATGGAATGGTGCGGTAGTTGTGCCTTTTGGAACCCGGGGCTCTTGCGGACTCGATAAATGGAATCAACCCGCTTGCTTAACACTGGTGCCGACGCCGGGCTCTCCCACATGCGGAAGAGAAGTCGCTCCAGCATCGGAGAAACCGGTACAGTAAAGGCCTCCTTCGGGAGAGAGTCATACTGGAGGGCATCGAGCTCTTCGGCTCGAGGCTCCTCCTCGGGATCCGCGGGGAATGCCAAGGCCTTGGCCATATCCCGCACGAAGTCCGAGAACCGGGTGTCCTCTGGGGGGGACCGTCTCTGAGGTTCGGACTCGGGCGAGTCCGATGGGACGCACTGAGTCCGAAAAGTACCAGGGGACTCTTCATCCTCTGTTTCCCAGGCTGACTCCTCGGAGGAGGAATCGAGTGGCTCCAGTCAGGCGGGCACCGATGCCCTCCGCCCCGACGCCGAGGGTGTCGGTGTCGACGACATCGGTCCCGAACGGGAGGCCGAGGGAGACCGCGACCGAGGATCGACTCGAGCTCGTATGGACTCGAGGATCGGCTCGGTCTCCGGGGTCGACTTGGACGTCGACGTCCCGGTGGCCGGGGCAGATGCACCGGCGAGGCCAGCGATCAATGCTCGCTGCTGGTCCATGAAGGCAGCCAAACTGCTCTCCAAGGCCGTCAACCTGAGTCTGAGCTCAGGAGACCCAGCAGCCCCCGACTTGGGCCCCGATGGCATTGGGCCCGACGTCGGCTCCTTCGGAGGTGAGTCCACGAGGACTACAGTACTCACGTGTCTAGGAGACTCCATCTCGAGACGAGGATGTTTCGAAGGCCTCTCCGACTCAGAGGACCCGGGACGGCTATCGGGGCTATGCGACCTGGCCCTCGAGGAACCAGGAGCGTCCACCGACGACGCCCTCGCGGGTTTCTTCTTCCGATGATGTTCCCGGGCAGGAGACCCCCGCTCAGAGGAACTCCGACGATGCTCAGGACCAGAGTCCCGGGACGTCGAAGCCTCTGACGAGGTCCGGGCCCGGCCGGACGCGAAGATTCTTTCTTTTTGTTGCTGCCGACTCCTCAACGCTTTAGAGGACATCTTGCCACACGGACCACAGATCATCGGGTCATGATCGGGTCCAAGGCAGCAGAGGCAGCAGTCGTGTGTGTCGGTAAGAGACATAAGTTTCTTACACCGATCACACTTTTTAAACCCGCTGGCAGCCATCTGGGGAAAAAGGGCCCCTGCGAGGTCAAAAGACAGGGCTGCCAGTGAAAAAAGAAAAAATGGCGCGAACGCTAGCTCACGAAGGACAAAAACCGAAAAAAATACGAACGGACTCGATACCGGTGTATCGGGTCCGGGCGGGAAAAGGATCCGGCGTCGAACCGAGAAAAGAAAAACAAATAAAATCAACTTTTTCAGCGGCGATCACAAACAGCATCTGTAGGGCTCCGCGGAAAAAAGAAGACTGAGCAAGATGGCACCCTTGGGCGGGAAGGGGACCGCGCATGCGCGCTGCAATTCCCAAAGGCTTTCTTTGAAAGCTGGGGAAATTGCTCCGCGAGGGCTCCGTCGGCGCCACGTCACCCATATGTGAGGACTGACTTCCTGCTTGGTCCTGGAGAAAATCTGTTAGTGTATCTGAGTTTAAAATAAGTTTGAATAAGTTCCTGGAGGAAAAGTCCATAAACCATTTTATAAGTAGACTGAGGAAATCCACCACTTACCCCTGGAATAAGCTGAATGGAATCTGTGCACCTTTTTGGGAACCTGACAGGTATTTGTGGCCTAGGTTGGTTACTGTTGAAAACAGGATACTGGGCTTGATAGACCTCTGGACAAAGCCAGTATGGCATATCCTTATGCTCTTATGATCTGAGGAAGGATGTTTTAACCTCTGAAAACTAGTCAAAAAATGTACTGAGTTAGTGCAATATAAAGGTATCATCATGTTTAATTTCTATTTATTAACCCTACATTCCTGGGAACAACTGTGATAAAGGCACAAATTAACTCTCATGAAAAGAAAAGGGAACTGATTGTTTAATACAGAGTATTTGCTGACAGGCGTAAACAATAAGGAATGATCAGCTATAGAGAAAAAGATTTGTGATTCTCTTGCTAACACACATACTTGGAGGATCCTAGAGCTGCAGGGAAATTATGGAGCAGTTACTATAGAATTTTAAAAAATAATCTCTTAACAGTAAAGTTATACAGCTATGTATCACTTAATGTCCACAATACATTCTGTGAAATAGGACGTTATGTGAATCGGACGTTGTGCGAACACCATATTTCGTACACATTTTAAATATGTATGTAAACCACTTTATTAGGCTACATCACACACAATTTAAGTAAGTGGTGCAGGATCATACACATTACTGCCCTCAGCTTCCTCATAGTGTCCCGTGGAAGATACTCAGATTGAATAATTTCCATTCATGAACTGTCACCAACAATGACAGGACCTGGAGGACCTAGTTGAGGCTCTTCTTGGGGGAGTGCTGGCTTCTTCAGAAATATGTCTAGTGTGTTTGCCTAGTTTGTTTTTTCTTCTCTTCATATATGCTACAAACGCTGCATGAGCAATGAAAACCATTCACTGTTTGGGTCCATCTCTTCAGCATGCTGTTATGGTCTGCAAAGAATTTTGCTAACCCCTTAACATTGAACCCCTTCCTGCACCTGTTGCTCTTCTCCTTCTGCAGTTTCCTTTTCCCTTGCTTCTTCTTCAGCTATTCTCTCTTGTTCCAACTCCAGCAACTCTTCATTGGTCAGTTCCTCAGGTAGCACCTCGGAGTTCTTCAATGTCCTCACTGTGTATGTCAAGGTTCATGCTGTTTGACACGTTGACACCATTTCTATTAATCCTTGAAACTTTCTCATCCTTTTCAAAAACTTTATAATTGTGTACATACCGTTTCAGCATATTTTTCCATATACCATTCATGCATTGTTGGGTCACATCATCCCATGTCCAGGCAAAGTTCTTTATGCAGTGGTATATGCTATATACTCCTTCTAGTGTCGTCTGTAGCATCAATAGCCTGTGCAAAGGTCCTCCTCAGGTAGTAGGCCTTGAAAGCTGCCTTGGTCCACTGGTTGGATTAATGAGGTGGTGTCTGATGGGAGGAACACAATTTTGATGTTGCTGTGGAAGTCACCAATGAAAGGGGGAGGGGTCCTGGAGCATTGTTGATAATCAGTAAAATCTTAAAAGGTACACCTTGTTCCAAGCAGTACTTCTCCATTTCCGTGGCCTAGTAATCGAGAGTACCACCACGAAAAGGCAAATAATCACGTGAAGCAACAGACCCAGTACAGAGCGTGATTATAAAAACAGATTTTATTAATTTATTCTTACTGCCAACCCGACACAGGCCGTGTTTCGCACACTTCGTCAGGGGTTGATCTGGCAAATAAGAGCTAAAAACACAAACATATAAATCGTTTAGCAAAAAATAAGTAAAAATTATATCAGATACATAAAAGAACAGATATCATAAACATAAAAAGAAAGGCATAAAAATATTAATGTATAATAGTAAACGCATTAAACATAAATAAAAAACTAAAGAAACAAGAAGTGTGGATAAAATTAACTAAAACTATAATACACAACATATTTCTAAACATTAAAAAATCACATAACTCTTATATACGTTAATATCAGAACATAGAGGGGAAGAGCTTTGGAGCGTGACAAACAATAATTATTAATTACCTCTGCGTAAAACGAAAGAACTACTTCATCAATGTCCTTACTACTGTGAGCATCCAGCTGAAAGTCAAAATTGATACAAACACACCATTCATTCAACATACTAAATACCATATAAATAACTTTATACATGTACTTTCATAAATAAATAAAACAATAAAAAGGCAATAAGAAAGCAATAAAAAAAGACAGAAGAGGTACAAAAACATGACCATGAAAAAGGAGGAAGGCAGGAGCGTCTGGTGAAAAAAGGGGGGCTGAAGCATGTGGCGAAAAAATGGTGGTCTCTATTTGTAAACCGCCGTGTGTTAGAGGGGTTTAATCAAAGTAATCATGCATACTGTGTCAAACTTCAAATCGAATCGCTAAAAAATGTGACTACTGACTTTACATCAAAGTGTAAACCCATCAAGGTAAACAACATTACAGGAACACCATACCCTTATCCAATCTTGCCGTAGCTCAAGAGTTTTCTCGCTGACTTGAAGCCGGCGTTAACACATCACAAGACTGAAAAACAGACCACACAAAGCTTTCTATGTAAGAGAGGGGATTCCAGAACGTTTTTACTTTCATGTTTGTCACATTCAGGAGCTTAAAAAACGTACGTAAAGCAAAATCGGACTCCGAACTGCTTTCATTAAACTCACTGTAATGGCGCCACGGGCTGCTGAAGAAATCACTCCGTTTATCGCTAAGGAGCTAAAACCAATTGTAATGAAACACTTTTACTTGTTAAAGCTGGACTGCGAAGGTTGATCCGCATCTTCACAAGCAATGTAGAAGAATATCAAAAAACGCCCGCGCAGGCGCTCTGATTATGTATCCAAGAGGCTAAAAAGGGGGGGCGGAGTCAGAGGAAGCCAAGAAGGAGACCTGACAAACCCGACTGTAGTGGCATAAACCTTAAAAAAGAAATCCTATCTGAAACTCAATTGATCGAAACATTACACTTGCGTCTTGTATATGGTTAAGAAAATTGTGAAATAACTTTATAAACCTAGTCAAATACGACCCTACTAAATGGAACATGAATGCCACATAGCAAATTATCAATCCTACCGCTAGCTAAACAACCATGGCACATACATCTATCTACCTATATTAACCTCATATTACTTAAAAAATAAATAAATAAATAATTAACGAATCATAAATCTTTTAAATAACTGGCTAATCCTATTTGGGAGAAGATAACCCATATGTGTCAACCTTCTAAACTAAAAACCACAGGGGCATAAAGTTGCTGACTAAAACACTCCGGGAATTAAAACTATCTACTTCATTTGAACTTGTATAGCTCAAACTAATAAAGAATAAAAAATAAAAATAATAATTAATACTTAAAATGGGCAAAGGCTATAAAAAAGGTTATAAAAAATGCTAAAACAACCATTGGGTTACCATCCTGTGGCAAGAGAAAGACGACCCATATGTGCCACATCTTCTAACTTATAAATTCAATGAGACTTGAAAAAAGGTGATACGTGACACATATCTATTTATGAATAATCAAAATCAGCCCAAATCTTGAACCAAAATAAATGAAAAATGATGATGATTAATGATCTCATGATTATAAAAAGACTGAAAGATCGCTGTCCAAATTCAGACCATTAGGGTCCAAGGACTTCAGTGCATATTTGAACCTCTGTTCTAATCTTAGCATGGTCTTATTAAGGTCTCCTCCTCTCCAATTGATCTTAACTTTTTTAATCACAAAAAATTTTAAATCCATAATGCTATGCTGCTTTAACTGCCAATGGGCTACTAGGGGCTTATCGGGTAGACCCCTTCTAATACAACTTTTATGCTCTACGATTCTAGTTCTAATCTGGCGACTGGTCTTCCCAACATACAGCTTACTACAGGGACATTGTATAACGTAAATGACGTTCTGAGTGTCACAATTAGAATAATCTTTAATATCAAATTTCTGATTGTGTCACGTATCACCTTTTTTCAAGTCTCATTGAATTTATAAGTTAGAAGATGTGGCACACATGGGTCGTCTTTCTCTTGCCACAGGATGGTAACCCAATGGTTGTTTTAGCATTTTTTATAACCTTTTTTATAACCTTTGCCCATTTTAAGTATTAATTATTATTTTTATTTTTTATTCTTTATTAGTTTGAGCTATACGAGTTCAAATGAAGTAGATAGTTTTAATTCCCGGAGTGTTTTAGTCAGCAACTTTATGCACTTGTGGTTTTAGTTTAGAAGGTTGACATATATGGGTTGTCTTCTCCCAAATAGGATTAGCCAGTTATTTAAAAGATTTATGATTCTTTAATTCTTTATTTATTTTATTTTTTAAGTAATATGAGGTTAATATAGGTAGATAGATGTATGTGCCATGGTTGTTTAGCTAGCGGTAGGATTGATAATTTGCTATGTGGCATTCATGTTCCATTTAGTAGGGTCGTATTTGACTAGGTTTATAAAGTTATTTCACAATTTTCTTAACCATATACAAGACGCAAGTGTAATGTTTCGATCAATTGAGTTTCAGATAGGATTTCTTTTTTAAGGTTTATGCCACTACAGTCGGGTTTGTCAGGTCTCCTTCTTGGCTTTCTCTGACTCCGCCCCCCCCTTTTTAGCCTCTTGGATACATAATCAGAGCGCCTGCGCGGGCGTTTTTTGATATTCTTCTACATTGCTTGTGAAGATGCGGATCAACCTTCGCAGTCCAGCTTTAACAAGTAAAAGTGTTTCATTACAATTGGTTTTAGCTCCTTAGTGATAAACGGAGTGATTTCTTCAGCAGCCCGCGGCGCCATTACAGTGAGTTTAATGAAAGCAGTTCGGAGTCCGATTTTGCTTTACGTACGTTTTTTAAGCTCCTGAATGTGACAAACATGAAAGTAAAAACGTTCTGGAATCCCCTCTCTTACATAGAAAGCTTTGTGTGGTCTGTTTTTCAGTCTTGTGATGTGTTAACGCCGGCTTCAAGTCAGCGAGAAAACTCTTGAGCTACGGCAAGATTGGATAAGGGTATGGTGTTTCTGTAATGTTGTTTACCTTGATGGGTTTACACTTTGATGTAAAGTCAGTAGTCACATTTTTTAGCGATTCGATTTGAAGTATGACACAGTATGCATGATTACTTTGATTAAACCCCTCCAACACACGGCGGTTTACAAATAGAGACCACCATTTTTTCACCACATGCTTCAGCCCCCTTTTTTCACCAGACGCTCCTGCCTTCCTCCTTTTTCATGGTCATGTTTTTGTACTGTCTTTTTTTATTGCTTTCTTATTGCCTTTTTATTGTTTTATTTATTTATGAAAGTACATGTATAAAGTTATTTATATGGTTTTTAGTATGTTGAATGAATGGTGTGTTTGTATCAATTTTGACTTTCAGCTGGATGCTCACAGTAATAAGGACATTGATGAAGTAGTTCTTTCGTTTTACGCAGAGGTAATTAATAATTATTGTTTGTCACGCTCCAAAGCTCTTCCCCTCTAAGTTCTGATATTAACCTATATAAGAGTTATGTGATTTTTTAATGTTTAGAAATATAAGTTGTGCATTATAGTTTTAGTTAATTTTATCCACACTTCTTGTTTCTATAGTTTTTTTTATTTATGTTTAATGCGTTTACTATTATCCATTAATATTTTTATGCCTTTCTTTTTATGTTTATATCATCTGTTCTTTTATGTATTTGATATAATTTTTACTTATTTATTGCTAAACGATTTATATGTTTGTGTTTATAGCTCTTATCTGCCAGATCAACCCCTGACGAAGTGTGCGAAACACGGCCTGTGTCGGGTTGGCAGTAAGAATAAATTAATAAAATCTGTTTTTATAATCACGCTCTGTACTGGGTCTAGTAATCGAGGGTATCCAGGGAAAACACTTGTGTCATCCAGGACTTCCTATCTGACCTGTAATAAACAGAAAAGGTATTTTTATTAATGTTCTTGAAAGCCCTGGGAGTTTCACTATGCCAAATAGCAAAAGGCTTTAATTTGTAGCCAGCAACATTTCCTCCTAACAGCACTGCCACCCTGTCTTTATAAGCCTTAAAGCCTGGCATTGACTTGGCCTCCTTATGGATGAAGGTCCTTTCAGGCATTCGTTTCCAGAATAAGGCGGTTTCATCCACATTAAAAATCTGTTGAGACAAATAACCTCCCTCTACAATTCGCTTATCTAGGGTTTGGACAAAATCATCTGCTGCCTTAGCATCAGCACTCGCAAACTCACCACTCACTTTCACAATATGCAGCGAAAAACATTGTTTGAAGAGCTTGAACCACCCAGAACTAGCACTGAACTCAATACTGTAGTCTGGTCCTGCTCTTTCCTTGAGCATTCTGAACAAGCTTTGTGCCTTTGCAGTGATGGTCAATGTGCTGAGAGGAATTTGCTTCTGTGTTTGGTCCTCAATCCAGGTCATTAGCAATTATTCCATATCTGATATAGGTCCCTCTTGCATTTTCATTAGCCTTACAGCTTTCAGTAAAGCCGATCCTTTAACTGCTTGAAGAATCTTTTCTTTGTTCTTAAGGACAGTTGTTATTGTCGAGTGCGACATGCCCATATCATGAGCTATACGTTCATTGGTTTTCTACAGTCATGCTGTTTAATAACTTTTTCTTTAACTTCCAAATCACTTCCTTTGCCTCTTGCTGTTGTTATAACTGGTTTTGCATTTGGGAGCCATGTTGCATGAATTTTAAACAGAGAGGCAAGAGTCACGTGATATGCTGAGAGGGCACAGATGTGTAGTGTGCTCTCTCTGGGATCCTCAACCACTACAAGGGCCCTTGCTGCAAAATAAACCTTAAACGTCCTCCCAAAAAAACACAGTAGAGTGGAAGACCGCCTTGAAAGTAGGGGAAGCAGAAAAATCACTGCACAGAGAAATGAAAACCGCCAGACACGAGCGGGAGAAAATCCCAGCGCCACCAACCAAAATGGCCAACCCACTGGCATTGCAGAGTTCCCCAGGGCAAGCTGCACTAGTGTAGAATGTAACCTCTGCAGTGGTTGGAGCACTTGTGGGGCGTTTTGACGAAATCATGGGCCGACTAGACACGATGGCAAGGCCCTTGGAGGTCCTGGGCACCAGACTGCAGGATGCGGAGAAACAACTATCCCAGACGAAGGACAGACAAAATAGCATGGAGGAGGATACCCAGCAACTCAAAGAACTGGCAGGAACACAGGCCACAAAGATCGATGACCGGGAGAACCAGAGGAGAAGGAATAATATCCGTTTAATATGTGTAAATTCTTTGTTCATTGTAAACCGCGCTGATGCTGAATAATGCGGTATAGAAGAGACTATAAATAAATAAATATACCGAAATCAGTTAAAGACAGTGAGCTTTGCAGCTATCTGGAAATCCTCCTGCCTCAATCCCTAGAGTTGAATGAGCATTGTAAGCCATTGATAATGGAAAGGGTTCACCTGGTGGGGCAACTGCGGGCCTCGGACACGCAACCATGGGTGGTGATAGCCTGGTTCTTTAATTTCTTGCAAAAAGAAAACATTCTTCAAGAGATATGCAGCCATGGCCCCGTTGTGTGTGGAAATACAAAAAATGTGTCATATCAAGACTATTTAGTAGAACTGAGTGCGAAACAGAGAGCCTATGCAGTGGTGTGCCAAAGACTGGTGGAGGCCAAACATAAATTTGCTGTACTGTACCCCACTAAAATAAGGATTTTCATCAATGGGGTCTCATGGATCTTTGAAAGCCACGCAGCAGTGCAGCAGTACTTGGACTCGGTGCCTACTATGAAATCAAACAATCAGCAAAGGGATGAAAGGGGCAGAGAGTAGAATGCCAGGGCCACCAGGAACGGACAGCAAACAGCAAATACATGCTCTGTGGCATATATGAGGAAACCAGACCAGAGGACTCTGCAACTAAATTGGACAGACACAAGGAACTGATTCTCCTATGCAGTAATGGGACCTAAGCGGGTAAAGTGTAGTTACTCACCTGTAACAGGTGATCTCTGGGAACAGCATGAATTTAGTCCTCACATATGGGTATCATCGGTACCGACAGAGCCTGCGCGGGAACGCTCCCCAGCGTCCAATAGGAACGCTTTTGGGAGTATCCCTCAGCACATGCGTGCTGCCTTCCCGCCTTTCCAACTGTCCCTCTTCAGTTAAGTTTGTAGCTGAGTGAAAGGATAGAGGGAGAGAGGAAAGAGACAAAGAGAGAGAGAGAGAAAAACTCCTCCTAGGGGAGGTGGGTGGGTTGTGAGGACTAAATTACTGCTGTTCCTGGAGATCACCTGTTACAGGTGAGTAACTACGCTATCTCCAGGAACAAGCAGGAATGTAGTCCTCACATATGGGGACTCCCTAGCTGAAGATACCAGGGAGATAACCCCAGGAAGGTGCCACCGTCGAAGGTGAGAATCCTTCCTCCCATGGATCTCTGGCATCCCACCAGGGTTGGTGGGTAGGAGTTGGTTTAGGTTTGAAAAAGATTTTGAAGAACAGCTTGGCCAAAGAAGGCATCCCGACGAGAGGCTTTATCTAGGCAGTAGTGGGCTCTGAAGGTGTGTACCAAAGCCCAGGTGGCTGCTTGACAAATGTCATCAATAGACACAGAGTGGAGATTAGCCATAGAAGCTGCCATGGCTCTCACATTGTGAGCTGTGACATGGTCCTGAAGAGGAAGACCCTTACTCTCATAAGTAAAGGATATGCATTGGGCAATCCATTTAGATAAAGTTCTTTTGGAGACTGGAAGTCCCAAATGACTAGGGTCAAAAGCTACAAAAAGTTGCGAGGACTTTCTATGTTGCTGTGTTCTTTGAATGTAAAAGGCTAAGGCCCTTTTACAATCCAAAGTATGAAGGTTTCTTTCTGCATTAGAGGCGTGAGGCCTCGGAAAAAATACAGGAAGATAAATTGATTGGTTTAAATGAAAAGGCAAAACCACCTTTTGCATAAAGTGTGGGTGAGTTCGAAGAACAACCTTATCATGATGAACTCTAGTATAAGGAGGATCAGCCACTAAAGCTTGCAATTCACTAATGCGACGGGCAGAGGTGATTGGAAAGCAATGAGCACAAATGCTCGAAGCTTAGCCAACAAAATTCCAGACCTGGAAGCCCTAACGGCAGAAACAGACTTGGACATTGTGGCCATTACAGAAACATGGTTTAATGAATCACATGATTGGGATATAGCCATAGCTGGCTATAATCTATTCAGGAGGGACCGAGAAAATGGAAAAGGAGGAGGAGTAGCCTTGTATGTCAAAAGCAATATTAAAGCTACTGAAATGCAGGGGACATGGGGAAAAGAAGAAGCGCTCTGGATTGCGTTGGAGAGAGGAGATGGCACTGTCATCCATATTGCTGTAGTCTATAGACCTCCGACTCAAATTGAAGAGAGAGACAATGAATTGATTAGAGATATTGCCAAGATAGCATCAAAGGGGGAAGCAATCATATTGGGTGACTTTAATCTACCTGATGTGGATTGGATTACTCCTTCTGCACATCTGGAAAGAAGCAAAAGAATTGTGGATGCTCTCCAAGATGCATTATTTAGACAAATGGTGATGGAACCAACCAGGGAAAGCTCAACGCTGGATGTAGTGCTCACCAACGGTGATAGTGTGTCAAATGTCTGCGTGAGTGCCCCTGTGAGCAACAGCGACCATCACACGGTGTGGTTTGAAATAAAAGCCATGGCACAGGCCAATCATAGCAAGCTCAGAGTCCTAAACTTCAAATACACTAACTTCAATCAAATGGCAGAGTATGTAAAGGAGGAGATGACGGGGTGGGAAGAGATAAAGGAAGTGGAATTGCAATGGGCTAAACTAAAGGAGGCATTGAAAGGAGCAACAGATAAATATGTAAGAAAAGTAAATAAAAGCAAGAGGAGAAGGAAACCTATTTGGTTTTCCAAAGAGGTGGCTGCTCATATAAAGGCAAAAAACACAACTTTTGCAAAATTCAAAAGCTTGCAGACCGAAGAACACAGAAATGAATACAGGATCAAACTCAAAGAGACAAAACGAGAAATAAGGATAGCAAAATCAAAGGCAGAGGAAAAGATGGCTAAAGATGTTAAGGGTGGCAACAAAAATTTCTTCAGGTATATTCGGGAAAGGAAAAAGATCAGAGTTGGAATTGCAGGACTCAGAAGTGCTGGGAAAGGACTCGTGGAAAGTGACACTGAAAAAGCAAAATTGCTAAACAATTACTTCTGCTCTGTGTTTACTAAAGAAGATCCTGGGGATGGACCAGCTGTGACTCCCAAATATAAAAATAGGAATGAAGTAGATACCACACCATTCACAGCAGAAGAGGTGTTAGAACAACTTGCTAAACTGAAAGTGGACAAAGCCATGGGACCGGATGGGATACATCCCAGGATACTGAAAGAGCTCAGAGAGGTTCTTGCAGGACCGTTAAAGGATGTCTTCAACAGATCCTTGGAAACAGGAGAGGTTCCTCAGGACTGGAGAATGGCTGATGTCGTACCTCTACACAAAAGTGGTGACAGGGAAGAAGTGTCAAACTACAGACCCGTGAGCCTTACCTCGGTGGCGGGAAAAAGTAATGGAGGCGCTCCTGAAAGAGCGAATAGTGAACTTTCTGAAAACCAACAGCTTGCAAGACCCGAGGCAACATGGTTTTACCGAAGGACGATCTTGCCAGACAAATCTGATCGAGTTCTTTGACTGCGTGACGAGGGAACTAGATCAGGGGCATGCAATGGATGTCATCTACCTGGATTTCAGCAAAGCCTTTGATACTGTTCCTCATAGGAGGCTTATCAACAAACTCAGTAGCTTGGGGATGGGTCCCAAGATGGTAAACTGGATTAGAAATTGGCTGACTGACAGACGACAGAAGGTGATTGTACATGGAGCTCACTCGGATGAGAGGAAGGTGATTAGAGGGGTGCCCCAGGGTTCGGTCCTGGGCCCGGCACTGTTCAATGTATTTGTGAGTGATATTGCTGAAGGACTGAATGGAAAAGTCTGTCTTTTTGCAGACGACACAAAAATTTGCAACAGAGTGGACTCCCCTGAGGGAGTGGTTAACATGAAGAAAGATCTACAAAAGCTGGAAGACTGGTCTAAAGCTTGGCAACTACGATTTAATGCAAAAAAGTGCAGTGTCATGCACTTGGGTAGCAGAAATCCAAGAGAAATGTACAAGATAGGGGGAGAAAGGTTGGTATGCACAGTTCAGGAAAAAGACCTTGGTGTGATTATCTCTGCTGATCTCAAGGTGGCAAAACAGTGCGACAAGGCGGTGGCAAAAGCCAGGAGGATGTTGGGCTGCATACAAAGAGGGATTACCAGCAGAAAAGAAGAGGTACTTATGCCACTGTATAGGTCACTGGTGAGGCCTCACTTGGAATACTGCGTTCAGTTTTGGAGACCATATCTTGCAAAGGATGTAAAAAGACTGGAGACTGTTCAGAGGAAGGCGACCAAAATGATTTGGAGCCTGCGTCAGAAGCCTTATGAGAAGAGACTTGAAGACCTAAATATGTATACCTTGGAGGAAAGGAGGCACAGGGGAGATATGATTCAGACCTTTAAATACTTAAAGAGAAATGATGAACAAACAAACCTCTTCCAAAGACGGGGAACCTGTAAAACTAGAGGGCATAACATGAAACTGCAAGGGGGTAAATTGAAAGGCAATGTCAGGAAATATTTTTTCACTGAAAGGGTGGTGGATGCTTGGAATGCCCTCCCAATGGAAGTGGTAGGGGCGAACACGGTGACGGAATTCAAAAAGGCATGGGACAAACACAGAGGATCCCTTTACAGAAATAGGAAAAAAAACAAAATAAACGGTACCATCTAACTTCCGAAGCATCTAACTTCCGAACCATATAACGTCTCAACAAATAGGGGTGTCCTATATGGAGTGGTGGGTTTACCCCTGAACAAGGATATGGAGAGGGGTGGCCTGCGCGGAGCGACAGGTGCACCTACTCTTGCCATCTCGCTGGGCAGACTGGATGGACCATGCTGGTCTTTATCTGCCGTCAACTACTATGTTACTATGTTACTATGATTGCAATCAGGAAGATGACCTTCCAAGTCAAAAACCTAAGGGCTGTAGTGGCTAAAGGTTCAAAAGGAAGCTTCATGAGCTGCCCGAGAACTAGATTTAGATCCCATGCTACCGGTGGTGGCTTGATGGGAGGTTTAGTTAATAAAAGGCCTCTCATAAATCTTGATAGGAGTGGATGAGAGGAAATTGGTTGTCCATTTAGAGGCTTATAAGAAGCTGCAATTGCACTAAGATGGACTCTTACCGAATTGGTCTTTAACCCAGAATTCGATAAGTGAAGAAGATACTCTAGTATCGATTCTAAGGGTATGACCAGAGGGTTTAATCCCTTCTTGGAGCACCATATAGTAAAACATTTCCACTTGAAGGCATAAGATCTTCTTGTGGAAAGTTTCCTAGAAGCCTGAAGGATATCTTTTACCTGCTGGGACAGGTTGAAATCCTGGAGAGGAAGCATTCGGGGGAAAGATAAGAAGCTCAGTTTTGGCTATGTTCAGTTTTAAGCGGCGGTGGGACATCCAGGCAGCAATGTCAGAGAGGCAGAGTGAGATCTTAGACTGGATATCAGGAGAGATAACAGGTGCAGAAAGATAGATTTGAGAGTCGTCGGCAGAGAGATGATAGTGAAAGCAATGGGAAGAGATAAGGGTGCCAAGGGATTGGGTATAGAGAGAGAAGAGGAGTGGACCTAAGACGGAACCCTGAGGAACTCCTACAGGTAGTGGGGTTGAACAGGAGGAGGAGCCATCAAAGCACACACTGAAAGAGCGATGGGATTGATAGAAAGAGAACCAAGATAGTACAGAGTCTTTGAATCCAAGTGAGGATAGGGTGATAAGAAGGTGGTTATGGTCAACAGTGTCGAAGGCAGCAGAGAGATCAAGAAGAATGAGGACAGAGTAAGCGCCTTTGGACTTTGCCAAGAACAAATCATTTGAGACCTTAGTAAGAGCAGTTTCAGTGGAGTGTAGGGGACGGAAGCCAGATTGTAAAGGATCCAAGAAGGTATGAGAGGAGAGGAAATCAAGACAACGGTGATAGACTGCACGCTCAAGTAGTTTAGAAACGAAAGGAAGGAGAGAGATGGGATGATAGTTAGAAGGACAAGTGGGATCAAGTGAAGGTTTTTTGAGGAGGGGTGTAACCACAGCATGCTTGAAAACAGAAGGGAAGGTTGCAGTGGAGAGAGAGAGGTTAAAAATATGAGAAATAGAAGGGACGAGAGATGAAAAGATGGAGCTAAGTAGGTTTGGAGGAAGAGAAAAGGAGCGACGTTTTCTCGTCAGAGACCATAGGGAAGGAAGAAAGGGTGGCAGAAATTTGGGGAGGGGAGAAATGAGAAATAGGGGGAGGGGAAGAAGGGGAGGGAGGGGAACTGGAAGGGGATTGTGTGGATTTTGTCATGGAAGTAGTTAGCCAAGGTATGGGCAGAAAGGGAGGGAGGAATCAGGGGTGGAGGCACACTGAGGAGAGAATTGAGTGTGCTAAAGAGACGACGAGGATTAGAGGTAAGAGAGTTAGTCATAAGGGATAAGAAGGGCGTTTTGCACAAGGACACTAAGGGAATTGGAGATGTTTTTGAGAAGTTCTCTTGTGCTCTCTATGGGAAGGAAGAAGCATCATCATCAGCGCAAATTCAGGCTTATTTGAAAAGGGTGGCGCTCCCCTATCTCACCGGGAGCGCTATGGAGCCCCAGTCTTGGCTGACGAGGTGCACAGGGCCATAAATAGGGCAGCTCTATGCAGGACCCCAGGGCCAGATGGATATAGAGTCGAGTATTACAAAATTTTATCAACTGAGCTAGTAGGCTCAATGGCAGATACGTTTAATAGCTGGCTAGCGTCTGGAAAGTTAACTTACGATGTCAACACAGCACGCATAGTAGTATTGCCAAAGCCAAGCAAGGATCCGCATCTGGCAGAGTCCTATCGCCCAATTTCCTTATTAAATATCGGCCTAAAATTATTTGCCAAGGTTTTGGCAGAACGCCTGGCCATGTGCCTCCCCGAGTTGGTACACCCATGTCAGACAAGGTTTGTTTGGGGATGATACAGCGTAGTTACTCACCTGTAAAAGGTGTTCTCCAGGGAGAGCAGGAACCAGTCCTCACTTATAGGTGACGTTGGCACTGACGGAGCCCGCGCGGAGCAATTCCCCAGCTTTTCCTCTTCCCGCCCAAAGGTGCCATCTTGCTCAGTCAGGTCTCAGAGCTAGAGCCCTACGAAGCAGATGGCAAGGGAAGGACGAAAAATTAGCAACTCTTCAAGGGAGGTGGGAGGGTAATGAGGACTGATTCTTGCTGTCTCTGGAGAACACCTGTTACAGGTGAGTAACCATACTTTCTCCAGGAACAAGCAGGAAGTCAGTCCTCACTTATGGGACTCCCCAGCAACAGGCTACCAAACCTCTAAGCCAAAAACGCTTCCGTGAGGCCGTGAGCAGAAGCCGATGTCTGAAGAAAGCTCATCCTCAGGCCTTCGGGGCAAGCTCTCGGTAGCCGCAGAAGAAGGGTCGGAGGGCAGGAGTTGTTTATACCCGAACAAACTACTGAGTACAGCCTGGGCAAAGGCGCTGTCCCGGCAGGACTCCCTCTCCAGGCAGTAGTGAGAAGCAAAGGTATTCGCTGAAGACCAGGTCACAACCCGGTAGATGTCCGTCAGAGGTACTGAGCGCAGCGATGCCACCGAAGCCGCCTTGGTGCGGATGCCGTGCGTAGTGACCCAACGATCCAGTGGGGTGCCCAACTTTGCCTGGGCAAAGGTGATGCAGTCCACCACCCAGATGGAGAGGGTGCACTTGGTGACTGCCAGCCCCAGGCAGTTGGGATCGTAGGCGATGAAGAGCCGGTTGGACCTGTGATGACCTTGGGTGCGCTCCAGGTAGAAGGTGAGAGCCCTTTTGCAGTCGAGTGCATGCAGGACTCCGATGCCCAGTCGGCGTGAGGTCTCAGGAAGAAAGTCGGCAGGACCACCTCCTGACTGAGGTGTAAATCCGAGACAGCCTTCAGTGGGAACTTGGGGTGGGTGCGAAGGACCACCCTGCTCCTGTAAAACATGGTGTAGGGGGCCTCGGCCATGAGGGCTTGAAATTCACCGACTCACCGCGCTGAGGTCAGTACCACCAGGAAAATCACCTTCCAGGAGAGGTGCCGGAGCAAGCACGTCACCATCGGCTCGAAAGTCGACCACATCAGCTGCATGAGCATGATGTTCAGGTCCCATTCCGCCGGGGGAGGCCATATGGGAGGTTTGGACAGCGGGAGACCAGAGGCTGACCTGAGGGGGGGTTTGCCCTCAACAGGCAAGTGGTTGGCAGAGATGGCGCTCAGGTGAACCATGACCGAGATGGATATCAGTCCCACCTGCAAAAGGTGGAGAAGGTACTGGAGAACCCAATGGGTGGAGCAGAAGAACGCATCGATCTGGACCTCGGAGCACCAGATCGAGAACCGCCACCACTTCAGGGCGCAGGCCCGCCTCATTGAGTCCTTCATTGATGCGAGGAGGATGTCCTCGATCTCCACTGGGAGGTACAGCGAGGCTAAAGAGACCAGTTCTGCCACTAGGCTATCAGGGATAACGAGACCAAGTTCGGGTGAAGCACCTGTCCCTCCTCCTGTGTCAGCAGACCGGGGGCACTGCCCAGGGGAACTGGAGGCTCCGACGAGAGCCGGAGTAGAAGCGGAAACCAAGGTTGTCAAGGCCATGAAGGAGCCACTAGAATTACCGAGGTTCAGTCACGGTGGATCTTGTGGAGAGTCCTCGCCAGGAGAGCAGTGGGAGGGAATGCATACAAAAGTCCAGAGGTCCAGTTTAGGTGGAATGCATCTGGGGCCACCCTGCTCATGTGTGTATTGGCCCGCAGAATCGGGGGAGCTGTGCGTTTGCCAGGCTGGTGAACAGGTCCATGGATGGAGTCCCCCAGCAGAGGAACAGGTGGAGAACCACCTCTGGACTCAGGCACGCCACTCGTGTGGGCAGAGAAGCCTGCTGAGCCTGTCCGCGAGTAAATTTCTTGGCCTGGGATGTAGACAGCTCTTAGGGTCATGCCCCGGTGAACTGTGAAGGAGCACAGGAGGACTGCCTCCTGACAGAGGAGGCGGGAGCCCGTGCCCCCCTCCTTGTTTATGTAGAATATCGTGACTCTGTTGTCGGTCTGCACGAGCACCAACCTGCTCTTCAGGTGCTACTCAAAGACCTTCAAGGCCAACCAGACCACTCGAAGCTCGAGCAGGTTGATCTGCTGTTGAAATTCCTCAGGTGACCATCGCCCCTGGGTGTAGAGGTGGCCGCAATGGGCTCCCCAGCCCAACAGTGAGGATTCCGTCATCAAGATGAGTTCGTGCGGACGAGTCTGGAAAGGCATGCCCCAAAGGAGGCTCTAGGGGTCCTGCCACCAGGCTAGGGACTCAACCAGGCTGAGAGACACCCAGACAGGTTCCTGGAAGTGGCCCAAGGCCTGGGTCCATTGCCCGCACCGAGGCACCATTGGGCCACTCGCATGTGCATGCGAGCATGGGGCACGTGTACAGTCGAGGCCATGTGCCCAGAAGGCACAGCATGGCCCGTGCCGAGACTCTGGGCTGGCCTTGGAACTTGGCAGCCAGAGCATGGAGCCAATCCGCGCATGGTCAAGGGAGAAAGGCAGTCGCATGTTCTGTGTCGAGAAGAGTGCCAATGAACTCCAGGGTCTGCACTGGTGTGAGGTGGGATTTGGAGTAGTTGATCAGGAAACCGAGGCACTCGAGGAGGAGGACCATGTACGACGCAGAGAGATGAGTATCCTCTGCTGAGGTGCCCGAATGAGCCAATCATCTAGGTAAGGGTAGACGGATATGCCCTGAAGCCAGAGGTGGGCCGCGGCCACCGACAGGCATTTGGTGAAGACTCAAGGAGCAGACGTGAGCCTGAAGGGGATCACTCTGTACTGGAAGTGCTCTCCCTGCACTCTGAAACGCAGATACTTCCTGTGCTTGGGGTGGACAGGAATGTGAGCGTAAGCGTCTCTGAGATCCAAAGCGCATAGTCAATCGCCCTGCCAGAGGTAGAGCAGCAGGATGCCAAGGAAAAGCATTTTGAACTTTTAAGTTTCCTGATGTCGAGGATGGGACGCAGGCCTCCCATCCTTTTCGGAATGAGAAAGTACCGGGAATAAAATCCCTGACTCCAAAAGTGCAGTGGAACTCTTTCGACTGCCTGTTGACCAAGGAGATTGTTCAGCTCTTGCTGCAAAGCAAACCTGGTGCGAGGGAAGCCGAGTAGGCTCCACCAGGGAGAAGGGAGGAGGAAGTCTGTCTAGACGAAGACGATACCCATCCCGGATACCCTGCAAGACCCAGGTGTCTGATGTAATAGCTGCCCATTCGGGGGCAAAAAGAGACAGGTGTCCTCCCACAGGTGGAAACGTTCCCGGGGGGGGGGGGCGAAAGGCTATCCTTTCGGCGTAAAAACCTTGGGGCTGGCTGGCTCTTGGGCCCCTTAGGTTTCGGTGACCCTGAACACCCCCTTTGCCCTGAGCACTGGTCATCAGTGCAGGAATAGAATGGGTATGATGGGTATCCCCAGTAGGGGAGCTCTTTCCTCTGGACCTAGAGTCTGGAATGCCCTCCCCATATATATCCGAAACATCACCGACCTAACCCATTTCAGAAAGGCATTAAAGCATCATCTGTTTACTAGATACTACCCCGAAACCAGCCTTAGTAAACAAGCATGGAGCACCTTAGCCAATCACCCAACGCACTCGGTTAATCAGACCCAGCATGAAAAAGGATAATCAGCTCGGTCTCCCTAATGGTACACCCTGAAATAGAATTTAGACATCCAGCGTAAATAAGATGTAGATAGATCCCGTCCGAAAGTAGGTACCAGTGTAAATATGATGTAGAAAGTTTCCCCCAGTTATATCCAAGTTAATCACCCCGTTCATTATATCTCTGTAGCTGATACTTAAGGCTCCCGATCTTGATGACACTTTCTAATGATCCCGGCGCTCTCCCCCAACGCCTCCATAGCGTTTCTCCTAATAGGGTTCCTTCAGGGGATCAGTTTAAACCTCCTGTATTCAGACAATACAAAGCGAATGGTCATTCCCAAACTATACAACCTTCTCTCTAATCATTCTTGAAACTCTAAAAGTATACAGAACCACAGTCAGGAATTACTCACATAGATGCCGCCCACGTCCTCAGCTGGATATCTCATCCATTTTCAAACTAACTGCTATTCAAATCTCGAAAGCAAAAAGACGCCGCGCATGCGGTGTAAGTGCTTCAGGTTCGGCTTTAAAGTCTAAACGCACCATGATGTAATAAACACCGCCCCCTTTGAATGTTCAAACGCAAAGATCTCATCACTGTGCTTGACCTTCCCGCATATTTAGAGCTTTTAGAATGATTAGAGAGAAGGTTGTATAGTTTGGGAATGACCATTCGCTTTGTATTGTCTGAATACAGGAGGTTTAAACTGATCCCCTGAAGAACCCTATTAGGAGAAAAGCTACGGAGGCACTGGGGGAGAGCGTCGGGATCATTAGAAAGTGTCATCAAGATCGGGAGCCTTAAGTATCAGCTACAGAGATATAAGTATTGTTTATTTAACATTAATATAGAGAAAGTCACATGTTAAGCGACAACAACTATACTTATGTGCTCCAGTGTATAGTGTCTACGTGGAGGTCATCGATGCAATTGGGCACAGAATTTTCTATAGACGAATAGTCTAATGAATTAGTGCCATCATAAGTCTGAGACCTCCCGCCCAAAGTTGAGAAGACTGACACATTGTTAAAGAAGAAGAAAATTAACTAGCGGGGAGATTCCCTTATGTTTCATTGAACGTACCAGAGTTGTTGGTGAAATAAGAACTTTTGACCTATTATGTTTATTAAATTGGAAACACCATCTCCTGATTAGACAATGTGAAGAGATACTTTGTTATATGTAAGGAATTTGCAATACCATGTTGACAATATTATAAATAGGAGACTGGAAGTATATGGTGTATGCGATTGGTTTGTGATGCCAAGACATGCAGTAATGTTAACCTGATGAGAGTTGGGGGGGAGGGGATGGAGGGGTATGAAAATGGAAAACAAAAAAGCTTGGATGTTATTTTCAACTGGTGGGTGTAAAATTCACCACCCACTGGTGATGCTGTATAATTTGTTTGTTAATAAAGAAAGTTAACTTAAACAGAGAGGCAAACTTTTTATTGGTAAGTGAGTAAGTACGCCCAGCTTTGCAATCGCTTCTGGTTATGCCCGCTACATCCTGCTCTCTGTTCGCGGATGCATATGCAGTTGGACGTTAGACGAATGGATGTTATACAGCGAATATCTGTAATTGTTACAGGATGGAAATTTGTACTTGCTGTACATTTTTTCAAATATTACTGAGTACATAGAATACATAGCTTTTTTATGTGCCAGAGTAAATAACTGTCAGATAACATAACCCAGATATCATCAAGCATGGCTATGTCTTACTAGAGAGGTCACCTTTTTTTCTTTTTTTTACAGAGATTAATTTAAAAAAAACAGTTTGTGAACTAATTAGGATGCATCTATCAGCAACTGCCATTAGTACATTGAACAGCTATGAATGTAAAGCAAAAACATATAAGGCTGAAGGCCTTCTAGTTTTGTGGGAAGTAATTTTATAAGAGGGTGTGTGTAGCTTTAAGTGCCAAGTACGCATCTAACTGGAGGTTATTTTAGTCATTAATGTATGTACGTGACCATATACATAAATTCATGACTTCTTAAAAAATATCAACTAGGGTAAAATACATGTCTTCCTTAATGGCTCATACTTCGCCAGTTGACATGCGCATACACGGAGTTTGGGTAGAGAGGGCAGAGCGTACAAGTATATATGCAGACTATAAAATACTATCATTTACACGTATTCCCATTAAAATCTAGGCACAAACATTTACTACAGCTCTAGGACTGGAGTAAATGTCCGCAACTTAAGGGTGACCTCTACCACTCAATCTAGAATTTTATTAAGACAAGTGAATGCCTACTTGTTTTTATAAAACAGGCTTAACAGAGGCAATTTTAAAAGGGATTTAACTAGTCACTCCCTTTAAAATTATCCTCCACATGTCTTAATGGTGAAGAGGTAATGGTGGAAAAATATTTAGAAAACCTGGGTGCAGTCTAAAGATTTTTAGAAGCCAAGTGAAACTATTATTTTTCGCAATTATTTACCCTTTAGAAACCCTTTTTGGCTCTATTTGTCTTTAGTCTGTTTTTTTTTAAATTTTTTGTTTGTCTTGTTGTTGCTAAGTGCCGTTGAGTCGGTGTTGACTCATGCTGACCTTCTGGATAGCTGTCCTAAACTACGTTCAGTCTTCATCAGGCGGCTC
This sequence comes from Ichthyophis bannanicus, assembly GCA_033557465.1. NCBI lineage: Eukaryota > Metazoa > Chordata > Amphibia > Gymnophiona > Ichthyophiidae > Ichthyophis > Ichthyophis bannanicus. The sequence goes on from CM066046.1 coordinate 40,835,150, forward strand.
ATTGCTGATAGAATAACAGCAGCTATGGGTGTCACTCTATCATAAGAACATAAGATATGCCATACTGGGTCAGACCAAGGTCCATCAAGCCCAGTATTCTGTTTCCAACAGTGGCCAATCTAGGTCATACGTACCTAGCAGTTTCCCCAAGGGACACAGATTCCACAATGCTTGTATTGGTTCAAGCATTGATATCCTGGGTCCCTTCTTAATAATGGTTTATGGACCTTTCCTCCAGGAACTTGTCCAAACCTTTTTTAAACCCAGCTACACTAACAGCCTTTACTACATCCTCTGGTAACAAATTCCAGAGTTTGATTACACGTTGAGTGAAAAAATATTTTCTTTTATTAGTCTTAAATAGTTTACCCTGTAGCTTCATTGCATGTCCCCTAGTCTTTCTATATGCTGATAAGGTAAACAATCGATCTACGTTTACCCGTTCCACTCCGTTCATTAATTTATAGACTTCTATCATATCTCCCCTAAGCAGTCTCTTTTCCAGGTTAAAGAGCCCCAACCTTTTTAGCCTTTCTTCATAGGAGTATCCTTCCATCCCCTTTACCATTTTGGTGGCTCACCTCTGAACCTTTTCTAAAATCGCTATATCCTTTTCAAGATACGGCGACCAGAATTGCACACAATATTCAAGGTGCGGTCTCACCATGGAACGATATAGAGGCATTATAATATCTTTTGTTTTATTTTCCATTCCTTTCCTTATCATACCTAGCATTCTATTTGCTCTCTTGGCCGCTGCTGCACACTGTGATGAGGGTTTTAACATGGTATCCACAATGACGCCTAAATCTTTTTCCTGGGTGGTGGTTCCTAATGTGGAACCTTGCATCGTGTAACCATAGTTTGGGTTGTTCTTCCCTAGGTGCATAACCTTGCACTTGTCCACATTAAATTTCATCTGCCATTTTGATGCCCAGTCTTCCAATTTATCAAGATCCTCTTGCAATTTTCCACAATTCTCTTAAATAGTTTTGTGTCATCTGCAAATCTGATAACCTCACTCGTTATTCCACTTTCCAGGTCATTTATGAATATGTCAAAAAGCAGCGGACCCAGCACAGATCCCTGGGGTACACCACTATTCACCTTTCTCCATTGGGAAAATTGGCCATTTAGCCCAACCCTCTGCTTTCTATCTTTTAACCAGTTCCTGATCCACAATAGTACACTGCCTCCTATCCCATGACTCTTTAGTTTTGCCAAAAGTCTCTGATGAGGGACCTTGTCAAAGGCTTTCTGAAAGTCCAGATACACAATATCAACCGACTCACCTTTGTCCACCTGATTATTCACTCCTTCAAAAAAACATAACAGATTAGTAAGACAAGATCTTCCTTGTCTAAAGCCATGTTGGCTGTCTCCCATTAGGTCATGACTATTTACATGCTGAGTAATTTTATTCTTTATGATGGTTTCTACCATTTTTCCCCGGTACTGATGTCAGGCTCACCGGTCTGTAGTTTCCCAGATCACCCCTGGAACCCTTTTTAAAAATTGGTGTTACATTGGCGATCCTCCAATCTTCAGGTATTAGAGATGATTTTAATGATAGTTCACAGATTACTAATAGCAGGTCTGCAATCTCGTATTTCAGTTCTTTCAACACCCTTGGATGTATACCATCCGGCCCAGGTGATTTGCTACTCTTCAGTTTATCTAATAGTTGTAATACATCTTCCCGATGTATCGATATTTCCTTCAATTCTTCCGCACCTTTAAATACCACTTCAGTCATGGGTAACATCCCTACATCTTCCTCAGTAAAGACTGAAGCAAAGAATTCATTCAATCTCTCCGCTATCGCCTTGTCGCCTCTTAGTGCTCCTTTAACCCCTTTATCATCTAATGGACCAACTGACTCTCTCACAGGTTTTTTGCTACGAATGTATCGATCCATCTCATTGCTGGCATTCCTCTTATGCGTTGATCTTCTACCTTGCCAAGCACGATATCTTTCTCTAATGATCTCTCTCTTCACATGATGTGTCCAAAGTATAAAAATCGAAGTCTTGTCATCTGAGCTTCTAAAGAAAGCTAAGGTTTGATCTCCTCTAGTACTAACTGGTTCGTTCTTGGGGCAGTCCATGGTAAGCACAGTTACTCACCTGTAACAGGTGTTCTCCGGGGACAACAGGAATCAGTCTTCACATATGGATGACGTCGGCACTGACGGAGCCCTCGTGAAAGCATCCATCCAGCTTTCAAAGAAAGCCTTTGGGAGATGCCACCACTCATTCATGGTCCCCTTCCCGCCCAAGAGTGCCATTTTGCTCAGTCAGATGACATAGCTAAAAGACAGCAAAAATAAAAGATGGTAAAAGAGTAAAATCAAGGGGAGGAAGGAGGGTTGTGAGGACTGAATCCTGCTGTACCCAGAGAACACCTGTTATAGATGAGTAACTAAGCTTTCTCTGGGAACAAGCAGGAAGTCGGTCCTCACATATGGGACTCCCCAGCTACAAGCTACTGAAAGCCCATAGGAAAAAACACGGACTCCCTCACGGGGAGCCGCGAGCAGCAACAATTAAGTCCATGTCCACAGTAGGACCCCTGTGTCCAATGAAAACCAGCGGTAGCCTGAACACAGAAGGGTCGGAGGGCAGGAGTTGCCTAAACCCTGAAAAGGTTACAGAGCACAGCCTGGCCGAAGTCGCTGTCTTGTCGGAACTCTCTTTCCAGGCAGAAATGGGCTGCAAAGGTATGGACTGAAGATCAGGTGGCAGTCCGGCAGATGTCTACCATTGGGACAGAGCGCAAGTTTGTCACCGAGGCCGCCATGGCCCTGACATGGTGTGCTGTGACACGGCCTTCTAGCAGGAGCCCTGCCTGCTCGAGGGCGATACAGTCCGTCACCCAGGTGGACAGTGTACGCTTGGTTACCGCCTCCCCCGGACTACTAGGGTCGTAGGAGACAAAAAGCTGAGTAGCCTTGTGGTGGCCCTGAGAGCGTTGGATATACGGCAAAGCCCTCTAACAGTCCAAGGTGAGAAAGACTGTCTCCGCCCTACTGGAGTGAGGTCTCGGAAAGAAGGTAGGGAGTATTACTTCTTGGTTGAAATTTAAGGATGATACTACCTTTGGAAAAAAATTAGGGTGCGTGCGGAGCACCACTCTGTTCTTGTAGAACCTGGAATAAGGCACCTCTGCCACTAAGGCCTGAAGCTCGCTAACTCTGCGAGCAGAGGTGAGTGCAACCAGGAACGCCATCTTCCAAGAGAGGTAGTGTAGGTGGCAAGTAGCCAGAGGCTCAAAGAGTGGGCAAGTGAACAGCCCCAATACCACATTGAGGTCTCATTCGGTTGCTGGAAGACGAACCAGGGGTTTCGATAAGAGCAGACCCCAAAGAAAGCGGGTCACCAATGGCTGGACAAAGAGGTGCTTGCCATCCACTGGGTGGTGGTGTGCCGCCAGGGCACTAAGGTGCACCCAGACGGAGTTAGACTTGAGCCCAGATTGTGAGAGGTGGAGAAGGTACTGTAACGCCAAACCCACTGGGCAGAATGGGTCAGCCCCATGCACCAGGCCAAAAACCTGCGCCATTTGAGGGCATAAGCTTTTCTAGTAGAGGTCTTGCGAGAGGCCAACAGGATCTCTTCTACCTCTCCTGAGAGGTTGAAAAGTGCTAGGGTCACCCTTTCAGCAGCCACGCTGTCAGTGACAGGGACCCCAGGTTGGCGTGCAGAAGAGAGCCTCCTTCCTGAGACAGGAGTCCTGGAGAGGTCCACAACAGGATGGGGGTCTCCACCGTTCAACGGAGGAGCAGCAGGAACCACGGTTGCCTGGGCCAGCAAGGGGCTATCAGGATGAGCAAGGCCCTGTCGCAGAGGGTCTGGAACAAGGTTTTGGCAATCAGCAGTATGTAAGGGAAGGCATACATGAGGCAATCCGACCATGAGACGAGGAACGCGTCCACTACCACCCTGGAGGGGTGGGCCTGCAGGGAACAGAAGAGGTGGCAACTGGAATTTGTCCAGGCTGGTGAACATGTCAATCATGGGTTTCCCCTAGATCTGAAAGAGCCGGTTGGCTACCCTGGGGTCCAGCTGCCATGCATGCAGCTGGAGGACCCTGCTCAGCCTATCAGCAGGTTGTTCTGGCCTAGTAGGTTTACTGCCCGCAGGAGAATACCCTGTTGGACTGAGTACGAGCAGAGAACCACTGCCTCCTGACAGAGGGTATGAAACCCCATGCCCCCTTGTTTGTTCACATTGAACATCGCCACCTGGTTGTCCGTCTGGACCAGCACCAGCTGGTGATGCAGGTGGTGGCAAAACGCTCGCAGGGTTAAGTATATTGCCCGCAGCTCCAGGAGGTTGATCTGCTAGGTGCTCATGCTTGGGGCGCAGCTGCTGTGGGTGTGGAGCTCCTCACAGTGGGGCGTCCGTGGTGAGGACCCTGGAGGGGCTCAGGGCCTGAAAAGGCATGCCCGCCTCGAGATACTTGAGAAACAGACACCAGACCAGAGAGTCGGACAGTTGGAGGGTTACAGAGACTCTGTATCGGAGGTGCCCCATGGCTTGAGTCCACTGGCCTCGGAGACATCACTGTGCCGCTCTCATGTGGAGGCGTCTGGGGTGACGTGGACCATGGAGACCATGTGCCTGAGAAGGCGCAGAAGAAGCTGAGTGGGCATAGAGGGATGGTACTGTATGTCCCATGCCAGAGTTCTGAGACGGTCAGCTCGGTCCCTGGGCAAGAAGGCCTTTGACTGGAGAGTGTCCAGCTTTCCTGATGAACTTCAGACACTGTCAAGAGGAGGTGATACAGGGTAGTTTATGACAAAACCAAAGTGCTGCAGAACCTGAATGGTGCATGCAATGGCCTGCTGCACCTCTGAGGCCGTGCCTCCCTTTATGAGCCAGTCGTCCAGGTAGGAGAAGGTAAAAACCTCCTGGAAACGGAGGAAGGCGGCCTTGACTGCCAGGCATTTTGTGAAGACCCTTGGGGCAGAAGCAAAGTTGAAAGGGAGCACCCTGCCCTAATAGTGCCTGCCCGCCACTATGAACCGCAAGTACTGCCTGTGGTCGGGGTGAATGAGGATGTGGTTATAAGCATCCTTGAGATCTAAGGCGCATAGCCAATCTCCCTGCTGGAGGTAGGGCAGCAATGTTCCAAGGAAGAGCACTGTGAACTTTTCCCTCACCAGAAATTTGTTGAAGTTGTGCAGGTCGAGGATGGGTCTTTATGCCCCCTGTTCTTTATGGCATGAGGAAGTACCTGTAGTAAAACCCCTTTCCCTTGAGATGGTGGGGCACCGGTTCCACTGCTCAGTCCTTGAGAAGACCTGCCAACTCCTTCAGAAGAAGGCCGCGGTGGAGGGGAGACCTGAGGGGCTCTCCCGGAAAATAAGGGGGAGGTGTCCGAGTCAGGTGGAGGAGGTAACTCTCCCTGACCACTTGAAGTGCCCAGTAGTTAGTGGTGATGGTCAACCATCTCTTGGAATAGTGGGCCAGACGTCCCCTTGTGGGCTGCTGATCTCCTTGGGGTAGAGGCACCATGTTCAATGAGTCAAAAACACCCCCCCTGGCTGGGCCGGAGATGGTGCCTGGGGATTTGGAGCCTTCTGCTTACGAGGGCCATGCCTATAACCCTTGGCCTGATGACCCTGTTGGGGAGGCCTAAAAATGTGGGTAGTTTATGTAAGCAGCCCCTTTCCTCGGGTAGAAGGACTTTTTACCCGAGCCCTTCTGTCGGGGAGGTGCAGTGGTCTTTTTTGAGAGCCTGGTTCTCTTCATGAACTCGGTCTCCAGCTCGGCAGCCTTGTCAGTGATGGGTTTGCCAAAGAGGTTCTCTCCTTGGCATGGGACATTGACCAATTTGTCCTGAACCCACTGCTCGAGGTCAGATGACTGTAGCCAAGCTTGGTATTGTTCACCGATGCCTGCTGCCACTACTCAAGCTGCTGACTCGAACCCATCATAGGCCGCCCTAGACATGAACTTGGAGCACTCATGGACTGCCTTGGCAGGTTCCTGAACCACTGCAGAGATACCTCGGAGAGAGCAGCTGAGAACCCAGTGAGTTCATTCGCCAGGGTTCTCAGGTACATGCCCATGTAAAGCTGATAGGCCTGGATGCGGTCGATGAACATCGAGCCCTGGTAACAGTTTCTACCTAAAGCATCAAAGGTGTGGGACTCTGCCGGTGTGCACCAAGGAGTGCGTCTTCTGGCTTTGAAGCCGACACATGGCCGACTTCACCACCAAGGAGTTATGCGGCAGCTGTGATTTCTGGAAGCCCAAGCTCCTTCGCACTTGATACACTGAGTCGAGTGGTTTGATCACCACCAGCACCGATGCCAGTGTCTCCCACATATGGAGCATCAGCTGTTCCAGGATAGGAGGGATGGGCACCGTGAGCAATTTCCTTGGAAGAGCTTAGTACTGGAGGATTTTCAACTCATCCGCCCGAGGGTCCACCTCCGACTCCATAGGGAATGCCAATGCCTTAGACATATCCTTAAATAAGTAAAAGTGGGTTTTCTTCGTGAATGACTTATATAAATAGATGAATACCTCATTCAACTCTTAAACAGTGCTACTAGAATCAATAATCCTAAAAGTTAGTCACAACACAGCCTCAGAAACAACCTTGGACACTTAATTTATTCTGGGTTAAACGTATTGTACTCCCAGACTCGTGCCGGTGTTTACATCAATGGCTGAATGTCCTTATTAGTAGAGCATGTCATCAATTCTTATATTTGAGCGATAATATCAAAAATGACAAAAAAATACTTAGCTCATCTGAAGCCATAAGACTGTGCTGGATATTTTACTCATTATTTATAAAACTTTTCTCTTCTTTTTGTTTCATTTGTCTGTCGTTTTTTATTTTTTATGTGACTTTCTTCCACAAATAATTGCTGATGTAAACCACGTCCCAACGCCAATTAATAAAGGCGCCCATGCGTTTCGCCAAATGGGTTTTTCAAGGGACTTGTAACATAACGTGGAATATTTCTGTGAAGGAAAACATTGAAAATGATTGATCTGTGCAAAAAACAATTCAATCTAGGCATAACAAAGAGTATTGCTTTTAAATACATTTCAATGAAAGATTCTAAGATTCAAAAACCTTGTAGAAGTGAGCGGCTCTGTAACTCAAAAGTTCGGTCTCCTCCCGATGAACCTGGAAGACTCAATGAACGCCGCGCATGCGGATTAGCAGCTGTAACGTCACAGTTTAAATGTCCCAATGTGAAACTTGCCATTGGTTGATCAAGAGGTACACGCCGCCCAATCAATGCTCTGATTCAAACCAGTGGGTTGTACTGTAGCTAATGTATAGATCCATTTCTGTTCTCTATATAAAAGTCGCTGGTCAAGGGTTTTACCTGAAGCAGGTCCGGCCAACATTTCGATGCACCAGCAACGAAGCTGTGAAAAAGTATGATGATGGGATAGGCAATGTTGTACTAAAGGAGCTTCCCTTCGGGCGCATCGAAGCCGACTGGCGTGTTCTTGTATACGAACCCGAAAGCAACGAATAGTCTTGCCAATGTATAACAGAGCACACGGGCATCGTATGGCGTACACTATCCCAGTGGAGTCACAAGTAGTAGCTTGTCGTAATTTATAAATGACTCCATTGTGGGTAAAACTCTGACATTCGTGTGTAATCTCACAAATCGCACAACTCCCGCATGCGAATGTCAGAGTTTTACCCACAATGGAGTCATTTATAAATTACGACAAGCTACTACTTGTGACTCCACTGGGGTAGTGTACGCCATACGATGCCCGTGTGCTCTGTTATACATTGGCAAGACTATTCGTTGCTTTCGGGTTCGTATACAAGAACACGCCAGTCGGCTTCGATGCGCCCGAAGGGAAGCTCCTTTAGTACAACATTGCCTATCCCATCATCATACTTTTTCACAGCTTCGTTGCTGGTGCATCGAAATGTTGGCCGGACCTGCTTCAGGTAAAACCCTTGACCAGCGACTTTTATATAGAGAACAGAAATGGATCTATACATTAGCTACAGTACAACCCACTGGTTTGAATCAGAGCATTGATTGGGCGGCGTGTACCTCTTGATCAACCAATGGCAAGTTTCACATTGGGACATTTAAACTGTGACGTTACAGCTGCTAATCCGCATGCGCGGCGTTCATTGAGTCTTCCAGGTTCATCGGGAGGAGACCGAACTTTTGAGTTACAGAGCCGCTCACTTCTACAAGGTTTTTGAATCTTAGAATCTTTCATTGAAATGTATTTAAAAGCAATACTCTTTGTTATGCCTAGATTGAATTGTTTTTTGCACAGATCAATCATTTTCAATGTTTTCCTTCACAGAAATATTCCACGTTATGTTACAAGTCCCTTGAAAAACCCATTTGGCGAAACGCATGGGCGCCTTTATTAATTGGCGTTGGGACGTGGTTTACATCAGCAATTATTTGTGGAAGAAAGTCACATAAAAAATAAAAAACGACAGACAAATGAAACAAAAAGAAGAGAAAAGTTTTATAAATAATGAGTAAAATATCCAGCACAGTCTTATGGCTTCAGATGAGCTAAGTATTTTTTTGTCATTTTTGATATTATCGCTCAAATATAAGAATTGATGACATGCTCTACTAATAAGGACATTCAGCCATTGATGTAAACACCGGCACGAGTCTGTGAGTACAATACGTTTAACCCAGAATAAATTAAGTGTCCAAGGTTGTTTCTGAGGCTGTGCTGTGACTAACTTTTAGGATTATTGATTCTAGTAGCACTGTTTAAGAGTTGAATGAGGTATTCATCTATTTAGACATATCCTTGACAAAATCAAGGAAGCCAATATCCTCTGGCTCCGAGATGGGAGAGTTTGATGGGACGTCGCGATGGTGATGGGTATCGTGGAACTCCTCATCCTCCATCTCCCACTCTGAGTAGTCCATTGAGGACTCGTAGGAGAGTTGCTCTGCGGGTTTCGGGGCTCCCAATGCTCTATGGCTGGTGCCTGGCACTCTTGCTGGGGATGATCGCGGTCCCATCGAGCAGGAACCTGATCAAGACCTTGGCCGAGGAGGCTGAAGGATCTCGAGGATTGGTTCAGCCTCCAGGGATGTCTTCAACGTCGAGGGCACAGTGGTCGAAGCGGATGAACCGATCATAGCGGACAACAGCGCCTGCTGCTGGTCCATGAAGGCAGATAAACTGAACTCCAGGGCTGATATTCTGGACTCCAGGCCAGAAGGCTCCGCAGCTTTGGGTGCAGGCACCGAGGGACTTGGGCACGTCGTCGGCTACCCCGAAGGGAAATCCTCGACGAGGATGGTGTCTGGGGACCGAGGCCAATCCGAGGTCGAATATTTCCAGGGGTCCTTCGCAGGCCGCTCCTCCTCCGATGCCTCGAATGAGCTTCTTGGACTGCAGAACCTGGCCCGAGGTGCACCCAGTCAGTCGGATCCATCCAAGGACGCTGCCTTCGAGGGCTTCTTCTTCTTCCAGGGTTCCCTTGAGGGAGACCACCCCTTTCTGAAGGCCCACGACGGGGCTCGGACTCGGAAGGGTACATCCAAGGTGTTGGGATTCAGACGAGGCCCTGGCCTTCAGAGGCACTGGGGATGCAGGAAAAACGTATCGTGCTGCTGCTGGCAGCTCTTGAGGGCCTTGCTGGACATCCTCTTGCAAAGACCGCATGCTGCCGGGTCGTGGTCTGGCCCGAGGCAGCAGAGACAGCAGTCGTGTGTGTCGGTCAAAGACATAATTTTTGAGCACCGATCACACTTCTTAAAGCCACTGGTAGCCATGGGGGGAAAAAAGTACCCCTGAAAGGTCGAAGACTCGCTGAGCTGCCAGTTGGGAAAAAAAGGCGTGAAAACGCCAGAAAATTTAAAAACTACAAAAATAGACCCAAACCCGACACTGAGGCAGCGAGGTCGCACGATGGGAAGAGTACCAGTGTGATACCGGAGGAGAGTATGAAACTTGGAAAGAAAAAAATCACATTTTTCCAGGGACAAGCCAGACAAATGTCTGAAAGGCTATGTGGAAAAAAGGAGATTGAGCAAGATGGCACCCTTGGCTGGAAGAGGACCATGAATGCATGGTTGCATCTCCCAAGGCTTTCTTTGAAAGCTGGGGGGATGCTTCCACGAGGGCTCCGTCGGTGCTGACATCACCCATATGTGAGAACTGACTTCCTGCTTTTTCACAGATAATACACAGTATTCGTCGCCAGCACCATAATTCAAAGGCATAGATTTTCTTCCTGTCTATCTTTTTCACTTTCCAACTTTAACATCCATATGATGTTATTGAAAATATCATTGCTTTAACTAGTCAAATCTTTGTATGGAGAGAGACATCTCTGCTCTTGAGAATCTTGTCTAGGACCTTCATGTTTTTACTTCATGCTTTACAGATCCCCAGGGGCCTGCCGATGCCTTGCAATCCTAAGCGTGATAGCTTTCGCAATCGCTTTGCACCTCTCCTTACCAGCAGGAGTGCCAGCGGAGGACTCAGCGCAGATTAGCGGGAACATTGGTTGCAGACCCAGGCCAATCTAGGTCAATTCAGTTTCCTTGGCTTAAAGGAAACCATAAAGGTAGCTCCTTACCTATACCCCAGGCCATCATAATGGCAGCTCCTTACACTAGACCCCAGGCCAGCAGTATCTCTCAGATTTCGGGCAGCCCCAGCCAGGACTTTTTTACCCAGATATACAGGTATATGTACAGTACCTTGCGAAAGTATTCATCCCCTTGGTTTTTGTCCTGTTTTGTCGCATTATGTACAACGCAGAATGAAAAAGGAGGTTCATTTGGATGTTAGGTAACAGACCTAACAATACAGTCCAAATTGGTGAAATGAAATGACAATAAAATACCTTGTATATATAAAAAAAATAAAAACTGAAAAGTTGTGAGTGCATATGTATTCATCACTTTTGCTACGAAACCCCTAAATAAGATCTGGTCCAACCAATTAACCTCAGAAGTCACAGAATTAGTTGATTAGGGTCCACCTGTGTGCAATCAGTGTCACATGATCTGTCACATAATGCCTGTATAAATATACCTGTTCTGAAAGGTCCCTGACTCTGCTGCACCATTAAGCAGGCAACATGACAACCAAGGAGCACTCCAAACAGGTTAGAGGCAAACTATCCCAAATTCTGAATATCCCACAGAGCATCATTAAATCCATAATAACAAAATAGAAAGATTATGGCACCATTACAAACCTGACAAGAGAAGGCCACCCTCCAAAACTCATAGACCGGGCAAGGAGAGGAGGGCATTAATCAGAGATGCTACAAAGACACCAAGAATAACACTGAAGGAGCTGCAAAGATTCACAGCGGAGATGGGAGTATCTATCCATAGGACCACTTTAAGCCATACACTCCAAAGAGTGGGGCTTTATGGGTCAGAAAAAAGTCAATGCTTAAAGAAAGAAATAAGAAAACATGTATATTTTTAAAGCAAGGTTACTTTCTTTTTGGTGCTTTAGTGGAACTTTCCTTGAGCACGGTAGGTTGCTGAAATCTAGTAACCTCCTCAGTTTTGGAAACTGCTAACACCTAATCAGGAGTTAGTGAGCCTGATTACCTGAGAGCAGCTGAGGCCTGCATAAAAGGCTCCAGTGCCCTGCCCTGTTGAGGCTTTCCTAACAAGAGCTCTACAGATCAACCAACAGTAAGGATTTGAGGGTTTATTTTATTATATTAAATTGCTAGCTCTCTGACTGGGAGCTCTTAAAAGGGCTTTTTGTATATTTTTAAAGCAAGGTTACTTTCTTTTTGGTGCTTTAGTGGAACTTTCCTTGAGCACAGTAGGTTGCTGAACTCTAGTAACCTCCTCAGTTTTGGAAACTGCTAACACCTAATCAGGTGTTAGTTCCCTCCCTACCCACCCCAACTCCCACCCACCCCTAGTGAGCAGTCTTGCTTTATAGGGCACCTCCCCATTTAACAAAGTACAGAGACATGGACCAGCACATTTTGAATATAATTAAAGAGATTTAATTGCTTTTTCACTGAAAGGACAGCTGGGAAACCAGCTGGTACTTGGTAGATCTCTCTCTTTGGCTTTAACAGATACCTAAGCTCCACAAACAGAACAATGGCTGGGAAAAATCGTATCGCTAAAGCTGTTGCCCCCATTACAGCCTCTGCCTCGGTCCAGACAGAGGTCCTAATGCCAGTTGAAGGACCGGTTCCATGTGCAGGGTGCCTGCATGCTGAATCTCTGAAGAAACAAGTGGAGGAACTCAGAGAGGAGATGGCAAGGCTGAGGAGCATTCAAGACAGTGAGAAGTACATTGATGAGATGCTTCTTGCAGCAACCAAGCTCTCCAGCACAGGAAAAGATGGGTGCCAACAGAATGTCTATGGTTGGACACAAGTCACCAGGGCCTGCAGAATCACCAATCCAACTTCTCCAGCCCTTGAATTGAAGAACCATTATGCAGCCCTGGAAGTGGAGGAGGTGAAAGCATCCCTGGAAAGGGAAGAACCAGAGCTCAAGTACCCCAAAGTTGCAGAATCAGTGACCAGAAGAAAACGAAGGGTAGTGGTGGTTGGAGACTCTCTTCTGAGGGGTACTGAGGCGTCCATCTGCCGACCAGACTTGATGTCCAGAGAGGTATGCTGTCTGCCTGGTGCCAAAATCCAAGATGTTATGGAGAGTTTGCCGAGACTCATCAAGCCCACTGACTTTTACCCAATGTTGCTAATCCATGTTGGAACAAATGATACTGCCAGGAATACCTCAGAACGTATCAAAAGTGACTTCATGGCTCTGGGACAGAGGGTGAAGCAGTTAGGTGCACAGGTGGTGTTCTCTTCAATCCTCCCTGTTGAGGGTAAAGGCCAAGGCAGAGAGGCTCGCATCCTGGAGGTGAATGCATGGCTGCGTGGATGGTGTCATTGAAAGCGTTTTTGGTTTCCTAGACCTTGGGATGCTGTTTCAAGGGTTGCAGAGCAGAGATTGCATCCATCTGTCCAAGAAAGGTCAACGCGTCTTCGGTAGTAGACTGGCTAATCTACTGAAGAGGGCTTTAAAGTAGATTCGTTGGGGATGGGTGAAGAAAGCTCCCAGGTAGGTGATACATTAAATACCTTTATGGAAATGGGTAACAGGGGTAACATATGGAAAGCAGTGTGTATAAATGCCCGTAGCATGGGAAATAAAATCCCTGATGTTGAAGCTTTGGTGGGAGTGGCTGACTTGGATTTAGTGGCAGTTACAGAAACATGGTTCACAGAAAACCATGATTGGGAGGTAACTATACCTGGCTATACTTTATTCAGAAAGGACAGGGGAGGAAGAAGGGGAGGAGGAGTGGCACTATATGTAAAAACTACTATTAAAGTTTTGGAATTACAGAGCTTAAAAGGGAGAGAGGAGGCATTGTGGGTTAAACTGGAAAGAGGGAAAGAGAAATCTATTTGCATTGGTGTGATATACAGACCTCCCTCACAAGAGGAAGAGGTGGACAGAGAGTTAATTGAAGACATACGCAGCATTGCGAGGAAAGGGGAAGTGCTACTGATAGGAGATTTCAATATGCCAGATGTTGACTGGCACATTCCTGCTGCAGTATCATCTAGAAGTAAGGAGATCCTGGATTCTATACAGGGAGAACTATTCAGGCAATTGGTAACATACCCCACACGTGAAGGGGCCATACTGGACTTGGTGCTTACCAATGGTGAAAGTGTTTCTGATGTTGTAGTGGGAGATCATTTTGCATCCATTGATCACCAAATGGTGTGGTTCAGTATTAGGACTAGGGCTGTTAGAATCCATTCAAAGGTGAGGATCTTAGACTTTAGGAAGACTAACTTTGCGAAGATGGGCCAATACCTCAGGGAGTCGTTAGTGGGATGGGAACAGCTGGGGGATGTAGAAAAACAGTGGGCAAAACTGAAAGGGGATATTTTAAGGGCAACCAACCTTTTTGTTAAAATGGTAAATAAAGGTAAAAGGAAAAGGAGACCGCTATGGTTTTCGAAAGAAGTAGCTGAAAAAGTGAAGAAAAAGAGGGAGGCCTTCATGAAATACAAGAGATCACAGAGAGAGGAAGACAGGCATCTGTATTTGGAAAAACGTAGAGAAGCTAGCAAAGTAGTCAAGAAGGCAAAGATTCAGAAGGAGGGGGAAATAGCCACTGCAATAAAATGGGGGGATAAGACATTTTTCAGATATATTAGTGAGAAGAGGAAGGGCAAAAGTGGTATTGTCAGACTCAAGGGTGCAGGGGAGGAATATGTAGAAGCTGATAAGGATAAAGCGGAATTGCTTAACAAATATTTTTGTTCTGTGTTCACAGATGAAGAACCAGGAGCAGGACCTCAGAAAACACCCACAAATAGGAACAGAAGCAAGGGACATCTTGAACAATTTTCAGAAGACTGTGTTCATGAGAAACTAGCTCAACTTAAAGAAGACAAAGCGATGGGACCGGATGGGATACACCCTAGAATACTGAGGGAACTTGGGGACGTTCTAGCAGCTCCACTGACTGACCTTTTCAATGCCTCATTGGAGTCGGGAGTGGTGCCAAAGGACTGGAGAGAGGCTCATGTGGTGCCTTTACACAAAAGCGGAAGTAAGGATGTGGTTGAAAACTACAGGCCGGTTAGTTTAACTTCGGTGGTGAGTAAATTATTGGAAACGCTGCTGAAAGAGAAAATAGTGAGGTTTCTGGAGTCCAGCGAATTACAGGATCCGAGGCAGCATGGATACACCAGAGGCAGGTCTTGTCAGACAAATCTGATTGATTTCTTTGACTGGGTGACCAGGGAGTTGGACCGAGGGAGAGCCCTAGATGTGGTGTATTTGGATTTCAGTAAAGCCTTTGACACTGTTCCTCACAGGCGACTTATAAACAAACTGAGCATCCTAGGGATGGACCCTAAAGTTACTGCTTGGGTTAGAAATTGGTTGGGTGGGAGGCGACAAAGAGTACAAGTAAATGGAGCTCACTATGAGGAGAAGGATGTTACCAGTGGTGTGCCCCTGGGATCTGTCCTTGGTCCGATTCTTTTTAACATCTTTGTTAGTGATATAGCAGAAGGGCTGTCGGGTAAGGTTTGCCTCTTTGCGGATGACACCAAAATCTGCAATAGAGTAGACACTCAGGAAGGTGTAGATAACATGAGGAATCTAGCTAAGCTTGAAGAATGGTCCAGAATTTGGCAGCTGGGATTTAATGTTAAAAAATGTAAGGTCATGCATTTGGGCTGCAGCAATCCAAGGGAGCAATATAGTATAGGGAGTGAAGTACTTTTGTCCACTAAAGAAGAGCGGGACCTAGGCGTGGTTGTGTCTGATGATCTTAAAGTAGCTAAACAGGTAGAAAAGGCGACGGCAAAAGCGAGAAGGATGCTTGGGTGCATACAGAGAGGAATGGCTAGCAGAAAAAAGGAGGTAATAATGCCTCTGTATAAGTCTTTGGTGCGACCTCATTTGGAGTATAGTGTGCAATTCTGGAGACCGCACCTTCAAAAGGATGTGAACAGTATGGAGTCGGTGCAGAGGGTGGCTTCTAAAATGATTAGTGGTCTTCATTATAAAGCATATGAGGACAGACTGAAGGATCTTAATATGTACACCTTAGAGGAAAGGCGGGATAGAGGTGATATGAATGAGATGTTTAAATACCTCCATGGCATAAATGTTCAGGGAGAGAGCCTCTTTCAATTGAAAGCAAGTTCTGCTACGAGGGGACATGGGATGAGGGTGAAGGGAGATAGATTTAGGAGTGATATGCAGAAATATTTCTTTACGGAAAGAGTAGTGGATCCGTGGAATAGTCTCCCAGTGGAGGTGGTTGAGATGAGGACAGTAACTGAATTCAAAAAAGCATGGGACAAACACAGAGGATCTCTAAAGGTAAAAAGGGGACTGTTGTAGTTGTTGATATGGAAGGACAGACTAGATAGGCCATGTGGTCTTTTTCTGTCATCATATTTCTATGTTTCTCTGTTTGGAGTTTGCACAACAGCATGTGGCGGACCCCCCAAACACATGGAAGAAGGTTCTCTTGTCAGATGAGATGAAAATTTAACTTTTTGGCCATCATGGATAACGCCATGTATGGCGCAAACTCAACACTTTTTATCATCCTGAGAACACCATTCCACAGTGAAACATGGTGGTGGCAGCATCAGGCTTTGGGGATGTTTTTCATTGGCAGGGACAGGAAAACTGGTCAGGACTGAAGGAACGATGGATGGCACTAAATATAGGGCAATTCTTGAGGAAAACCTGTTTTAGTCTGCCAGAGATTTGAGACTGGGGCGAAGGTTCACCTTCCAGCAGAACAATGACCATAAACATACTGCTAAAGCTGGTTTAAAGAGAAAAATTTAAATGTCTTGGAATGACCTAGTCAACCTTAATCCAATTGAGAATCTGTGACATTACTTGAAGATTGCTGTACACCAACGCAACCCATCTAACTTGAAGGAGTTGGAGCAATTTTGCCTTAAGGAATGGGTGAAAATCCCAGTGGCTAAATGTGCTAAGCTAATAGAGACATACCCCAAGAGACTTGCAGATGTAATTGCAGCAAAAGGTGGCTCTACAACGTATGGACTTGTGGGGGGGGGGGAATACATATGCACACTCCTGCTTTCAGGTTTTTGTTTTGTCTTCATTATTGTTTGTGTCACAATAAAGGATATTTTGCACCTTCAAAGTCGTAGGCATGTTGTGTATATCACATGGTGCTAACCCCCAAAATTCCATCTTAATTCCAGGTTGTAATGCGACAAAACGGTACAAACACAGAGGGTGTGAACACTTTTGCAATGCACTGTAGGTGCTATGAAGTGATGTATACTGTACCATTCTGGGTGAGTTTGGTAGAGGAGAGCTGAGTGGAGATCCAGAAGGCCTCTCTGATGCTGCGCTGAAAGATCAGGCTGGAAGGAATGTTGGGACAGCCGTTGAAATCCTCTCTGCAGCAGGGTAAGCCCAGGTAGAGAGCGTGGTTATTGAAGGTACTGTTCTCATCACACTGTAGAAATAAGCAAGGACATTATTTATCTTCTTTATGTGTGTATGATTGCTTTTTCACTAGAATAGACTCCTCTTTTTTTGTTCTCTGTCGTTTCAAAAGACAAACAAGAGGCATAGCCCTGGAAAATATGGCATCATTTATATGTATGTAGATAGTACATGTAAATAGTTCCCCTACGTTATCCAAGTTTGTACACCTGTTCTCTGTAAAAACAGAACAGCTTGTTGTTCTGGTCTTTTTGTTTCTTGTAAACCGCGCTGATGTCGAATAGTGTGGTATATAAGAGATTGTAATAAAATAAAATGCCAGGAAATATGGCTTGCATCACAGAATTAAGCCAGAGCACATGAAACAAGGTACTCTGTCCATCTTCCAATACAAGTTTATTTATGTAGGCTTAATCACAGAATAAAAACCTGGCAATCTATTTCTGGTCGCACCTTGCCAAGAAAACCCTGGGGATGGGTACAAACCTAGGGGAGTTGGCATCAACCAATGCACGCAACAACAAAAAATTCGGGATAGGCTTTCTAAAACAAAACAGTAAGGTTTATTTAAAATGTGTTTGTTAACATTTCAAATAAATGCTAGCGATATCAGCAATAACATGTCTAGGCAAATAATTACCCAAAGAAATACATCAATATATTCCCATCCTATCCCAGATAAACTGAGGAAATATAAAATAAAATGGGAGAGAGCCAAAAACAAATAAAATACATACAAAACTACAGAATATCCCATTATCAAATCATGGTCATCACATTTATAACCCACTCATATCCTCCTCAGCATCAAGGTGTGTTGCTAGTCTCTGAGCCCCAGATCTCCTGTCCCAGGAGGAGCGTGCTCTCCTGCACCCCAATCAGGGGTTGCTAACGCTAACATATGGGTGAAATTGGCACTGATGGAGCCTTTGCAAAGCACTTCCCTAGCTTTCATAGAAAGCCTTTGGGACATGCTACCACGAATGTGTGGTCCTCTTCTCGCTCAAAGTTGCTCAGATGACATAGCTAGGACGGCAGTAAAAACTAAAACGAGGTAGGGAGGCACACCCAGGATAGGAAGGAGGGTTGTGAGTACTGATTCCTGCTGTCCCTGGAGAATAACTGTTACAGGTGAGTAACTACACTCTCTCCAGGAACAAGCAGGAAGTCAGTCCTCACATAAGGAATTTCCTAGCTCCAGGCTGCCAAGAACAGAACCAAGACAGCACAAACAGCGACCAATCGGGTAGCTGTGAGTTGCAGAAGGTGAGTCCCCACTGAGAGAATCTGTGTGACCCTAGCGTCCAGCAATACTATCACTGGTAGCCTGAACACAGCAGAAGGGTTGGAGGGCAGGAGTTGCCCATACACTGAGAATATTATGGAGTACTGCCTGGCCAAAGGCACTGTCCCTGCAGAATTTGCTCTCCAGGCAGTAGTGAGCTGCCAGTGTATGAACTGAAGGCCATAGGCGGCCTTGCAGATCTCTGTCACTGGCACTGAGTGGAGGTTGGCCAGTGACGTGGCCATCACCCTCACGCGATGTGCTGTGATCCAGTGCTCAAGGGAGAAGCCAGCTCACTCAAAGGGAAGGATAATACAGTCCACAACCCAAGTGGACAGAATTTGCTTAGTCAAGAGGAGCCTCAGTCTACTGGGGTCATATGATACGAAAAGCTGAGGAGCTCTGCGATGGGCCTCAGCCCACTGTAAGTAGAAGGACAGGGCCCATTTGCAATCCAGTGTATGAAGCACTAGTTCCTCCCTGCCAGTGTGAGGCTGTGGGAAGAAGGTGGGGAGGACCACCTCTTGGTTGAGGTGAAAAGGAGATACCACCATCGGGATGAATTATTGGTGCATGCGGAGCACTACCCTGTTCTTGTAGAACCTTGTATATGATGGATCTGCCTACCAGTGGACGTGAGGGCCACCAGAAAAAGCACTTTCCATGACAGGTACTGAAGGTGACAAGTGGCGCCGACAGAGCCCCCGTGCGGAGCATTTCCCCAGCTTTCAAAGAAAGCCTTTGGGAATGCAGCGCGCATGCGCGGTCCCCTTCCCGCCCAAGGGTGCCATCTTGCTCAGTCTGATGACATAGCTAAAAGACAGCAAAAAAATCAAAATAAAGTATAGGACTGCAACTCCAGGGGAGGAGGGAGGGTCGTGAGGACTGATTCCTGCTGCTCCTGGAGAACACCTGTTACAGGTGAGTAACTACTCTTTCTCCAGGACCAAGCAGGAAGTCAGTCCTCACATATGGGACTCCCCAGCTCTAGGCTACCGGGAACCCTAAGCTGAAAAAATGGCTCCCTCTCAAGAGCCTCAGCATCCGTGATAAGAATATCCTCTGAGAACGCCCCCGTACGGTAGCCCAACACAAGGGCCGGAGGGTAGGAGTTGCCTAAACCTCAAAAAGATTACGAAGTACCGCCTGTCCGAAAGCACTGTCCCTTCGGGACTCTCTCTTGAGGCAGTAATGGGCTGCAAAAGTCTGGCTTGAAGACCAAGTAGCGGCCTGACAGATGTCTGCCAACAGAACAGAGCGTAGATGAGCTACTGACGCGGCTTTCGCCCTGACACGGTGGGCCGTGACTCGACTCTGCAAGGGGAGGTCGGCTGCCTTGTATGCCCAAGCGATATAATCTGCTACCCAAGTGGACAACATACGCTTGGAAAAAACAGCTCAAAAGAACACAAAAAGCGAGCAGAATTGAAGGTCACATGCGCTTTATTGAAATTGAGAACCCCAACGCGTTTCGGCGGATGCCTTCATCAGGGGGCTGGAGGACTGCAAACAAATAATATAATTACAACAAACTATATAAAAAAACATAATGAAATATTAAAAACACGGGCTAGCATGGGAATGGTGCAAGTCATACCTGGAAGATCGATTGCAACAAGTTAGGACAGTTGCAGGCACCTCTGAACCTTTCCATCTAAAACAAGGAGTACCTCAGGGCTCATCTCTATCAGCGCTGCTATTTAATATTTACATGCAGCCTCTATGCGATATCACTCGCTCCTTTGGCATATCCTCGCTAATCTATGCGGATGATGTGCTAATATTCACACCAATCAATGTCACGCTCCCAGATTACACAACACTAGTTGACTGCTTTAACGCTATAGCAGACTGGCTCCTCTCCCAGAATATGCGGATAAACTATAAAAAAACAGAGGTACTGATAGTCACGAAGAACAGAGAATTCTCACCCTCTGAGACCCTAAAAGTATGAGACGCGGACCTCCCAATCAAGCCCTCCATAAGATACCTTGGGGTAGTACTGGACCATCGACTGGACTTTAAAGAACATGTCAACCATACGGTAAAAACCATTTATTTCAAGATAAGGACCCTGCGTCATCTGAAAAATATGCTTGACTCAGACAGCTTCAGGACCATATTCCAAGCAATAGTCACTCCCCATTTCGACTATGCGAACATAATACTCCATGGTCTCCCAAAAAACACCCTAAATACACTACAACTAGCCATGAATGCTGCAGCCCGGGTTCTATACGGAGCCTCAAAGAGCGACCATATTACCCCCATCCTAATGGAACTACACTGGCTTCCCATAAGCTGCAGAATTGCCTATAAGGCCCTTCTCATGACCTTTAAAGCGCTCAACACTATAGCCCCTTCATCAATCTCAAACCTCCTCAATCACACTCCCAACATCAGATCCAGGAGATCAGTAGCTGCAAATACCCTGGCTACACCACCTGAGGCCACAAAATGCACACGTTCAACAACAGACAGGGCATTCGCATACTACGCACCCAGAAGCTGGAATAACCTACCTCCTACCATCAGAGCAATTACGGACCTCAAGCAATTCAGAAAAGCCATAAAGCACCACCTCTTCCTTTTACACTTCTCCCAATCCCAAGGCACATCAACAACCCTCTAACGCATTCCAAGCCCTCATAGTAAAAATTGTAAAATTGTAAATACCTTATTCACTCAAGATGTTAATAATAAATGCCATTTGTTGTATATAGGTTCATAACGAATATGTACAAAGTTTCCCAAAGTTATAATCCCAGTTGAATTCTCCTGTTATATGTAAACTCACAACAGCCTGTTGCTTGTAATGAGTATTCTTGTTTAATGTGAACTGCGCTGATGAAAAAGAGTGCGGTATAGAAGAACTGTAAATAAATAAAATAAATAAATAAAGTATTAAAAACAAAACAAAAAATGATCATAGGAACATGAATACATATAAATGACCATGCATAATATGAAAAAGGACAAACACAAACAGATATTCTGTAAAGAAAAGTCATGGTGTACTTACAAATTGTATATGTCAATACACTAGATGAAGCGCTTAGAGGAGTATAAATTTATGGCACAGAACCAATCGTTGATAATGCTAAAAGACGAATGATAACATTAATAACTTGGAAAATAAAATTAAAAACATTAATCCTTAAACATAAATATGAAGATTTTTTAATATAAAAATGGGAAACCCAGACCCAAAAACGAAACCAGTCATAGTAAACATGAATGTCATAACTATACCTAACGATGTGCAGCAGTGGATGATGTAGGGAAGGAAGGGGGGGTGGGAACCTTTTAAGAATGTCCCTTTAAAATTTAACATTATTAAGATTGTGTATACACAGTGCATTCAAAAAAGAAGAATCTGGACATGGGCCAAGGGGCAGGGACATGGGCACCGTAGGCAGAAGACCCCCAAGCTGCCAGCTCCGGCTCCTGCACAGCAGGGAGCGGGGTTTTGACTCCCACAGCATAGCCTCTTCTCCACAGCTGGCTCCACTCAGCACAGGAGGTCGGCTGACCCTGTACGCCTACAGGTGGCCAGCCATCACAGGGGATACCTGGGTCCTCAGCATAATCCAGAAGGGCTACATGCTCCACTTCCATCAGCTACCCCCCTCCTATTTTCCAGGGGAGCCTCCAAGACTCCCTCTGCACAGAAACCTCCTCCTTCATGAGTTGGCAAGTCTTCTAAAGGAACAGGGGGTGGCATCCAGGTTCTGGGCCTCCCGGCCGGGTGGCACCAAGGAGTGCATCTTCTGACTCTTCAGGCGGTGCATGGCCGATTCCACAACCATGGAGTTGTGCGGTAGCTGCGCCTTTTGGAACCCAGGGCTCTTACGGACTTGATAAATGGAATCGACCCGTTTGCTAAGAACCGGTGCCGAGGCCGGTGCCTCCCACATACAGAAGAGCAGCCGTTCCAGCATCGGAGGAACCGGTACAGTAAAGGCTTCTTTAGGAGGAAAGTCATACTGAAGGGCACCAAGCTCTTCGGCTCCTCCTCGGCGTCCGCAGGAAAGGACAAGGCTTTGGCCATGTTCCTCACGAAGTCCGAGAACCGGGTATCCTCTGGGGGAGACCGTCTACAAGGCTCGGACTGCAGTGAGTCCGAAGGGATGCACTGGGTCCGGAAGGTGTTCGGGGACTCCTCGTCCTCCGTCTCCCACGCCGACTCCTCCAAAGAGGAATCGAGCGGCTCCAGCCATGAGGGCCTCGGTGCCACCCACCCCGACGCCAAGGGTATTGGCGTCGACGACCTCAGCCCCGCATGGGAGGTCGAGGGGGACCTTGACCGAGGATCGACTTGAGACTTCATTGACTCAAGGATCGGCTCAGTCTCCGGGGTCGACTTGGATGTCGAGGTCCCGGTGGTCGGGGCAGATGCACCGGTCAGACTGGCAATCAGCACCCGCTGCTGTTCCATGAAGGCAGCCAAGCTGCTCTCCAAGGCCGTCAAACTGCGTCCAAGCTCAGGAGACTCAGCAGCCCCCGACTCGGGCCCCGACGTCAGCTCCCCTGGAGGAGAGTCCACGAGGACAACTGCACTTACGTGACTTGGGGACTCCGGCTCCACACGAGGTAACTTGAACGGCCTCTCCGACTCTGACAGCCCAGGACAGCGGTCAGGGCTAGGCGACCTGGCCCTCGAGGATCCAGAAGCCTCCACCGACACCGCCCTTGAGAGCTGCTTCTTCTTTCTGTGCTCCCGGGTGGGAGACTCCCTTCTCAGAGGAACCCCGACGGCGCTCGGGGTCAGACTCCCGAGATGTCGAGGCCTCTGACGAAGTTCAGGCCCGGCCAGACGCGGAGTCAGAGAAAATTCTCTCACGTTGATGCTGACGGCTCCAAAGCGCCTTTGACGACATTTTGCCGCACGGGGCCACAGGCCAGCGGGTCATGGTCGGGCCCGAGGCAACGGAGCCAGCAGTCATGTGTGTAGGTGAGAGACATAAGTTTCTTGCACCGATCACACTTTTTGAACCCGCTGGCAGCCATCGGGGGAAAAAGGGCCTCTGCAAGGTCAAAATACCAGGCTGCCAGTGAAAACACAAAAAGAGCGTGAACGCTACTCAAGAAGGACAAAAACTGAAAATCAGAACTCCGGACTCGATACCGGTGTACCAAGCCCAGGCGGGAAAGGGAATCGGCGTCGAACCAGAACAGAAAAAGCCAAAATAGCTGAAAAAAATCTACTTTTCCCGGGTGACATGAACTCACGTCTGTTGGGCTCCGCGGAAAAAGAAACACTCAGCAAGATGGCACCCTTGGGCGGGAAGGGAACTGCGCATGCGCGCTGCATTCCCAAAGGTTTTCTTTGAAAGCTGGGGAAATGCTCCGCACGGGGGCTCCGTCGGCACCGACGTCACCCATATGCGAGGACCGACTTCCTGCTTGGTCCTGGAGAACACTTGTTACAGGTGAGTAACTATGCTTTCTTTGGGAACAAGCAGGAAGTCAGTCCTCAGATATGGGAATCCCCAGCTATAAGCTACTGAAAGTCTACAGCAAAACAGGGCTCCCTCATGGGGAGCCGCAAACAGGAGCAATTGAGTCTGTGCCCAATGAAGCCAGCACTCCGGTAGCCTAAACACAGAAGGGTGGGAGGGTAGGAATTGCCTAAACCCCAAAAGGGACTCTCTTTCCAGGCAGTTATGGGTTGCAAAGGTATGGACTGAAGACTAAGTAGTGGCCCGGCAGATGTCCACTATCAAGACAGAGCACAAGTTTGCCATTGAGGTTGCCATGGCCCTGACACGGTGCACCGTGATGCGGCATTCCAGCGGGAGCCTTGCCTGCTCATAAGCGAGGTGATACAGTCTGCCACAAATGTAGACAGCGTACACTTGGTCACCACCTCCCCCAGCCTACTGGGTCATAGGAGATGAAAAGCTGAGCAACTTTGTGGTGGCCCTGAGTGCTTTGGATATAGAAGGACAAAGCCTTCTTGCAGTCCAAGGTGTGAAGGACCGTCTCCGCCCGACTGGAGTGGAGTCTTGGAAATAAGGTAGAGAGCACCACTTCCTGGTTGAGATGGAAGGGCGATAATACCTTCAGCAGGAATTTGGGGTGCTTGTGAAGCACCACTCTGTTCTTGTAGAACCTGGTATAGGGCGACTCTGCCATAAGGGCCTGAAGCTCGCTAACAAAGGGCAGGTGAGTGAGCCGCCCCAACACCACGTTGAGGTCCCATTCGGTTACAAGAGGGATAACCAGGGGCTTCGATAAGAGCAGTCCCTGAAGAAAATGGGTCACCAACGGCTGGACCGAGAGAGGTTTACCATCCACTGGATGGTGGTGCGCCGCCAAGGCACTGAGGTGCAGCCGGACGGAGTTAGATTTGAGTCCAGACTTAAAGAGGTGGAGAAGGTACTATAACACCAGAGCCACCGGACAGGAGAAAGGGTCAGCCCCGTGATCGGCGCACCAAAAAGAGAACCTGTGCCATATGAGGGTATAAGCCTTACTAGTAGAGGCCTTGAGAAAGGCCAGCAGGATGTCCTCCACTTCAACCGAAAGGTTGAAGGGGGCCAGAGTCACCCTCTCAGCAGCCATGTTGTCAGCGACAGGGACCCCCAGTTTGGGGTGCAGGAGAGAGCCCCCCTCCTGAGATAGGAGTCCCAGGGCGGTCCCAAAGGGGATGGGGCTGTTTACCGTCAACTGTAGAAGCAGTGGAAACCACGGATGCCTGGGCCATTGAGGAGCTATCAAGATGAGAGAGGCCCTGTCGCGGAGGGTCCTGAACAAGGTCTTGGCGATCAGTGGGGTAGGAGGGAAGGCATACATGAGGCCTCCTGACCATGAGACCAGGAAAGCGTCCGCTGCCACCTTGGAGGGGTGGGCCTGCTGGGAGCAGACGCGGGGCAACTGAAAGTTGTCCCAGCTAGCGAACAGGTCCAAAGGTTCTCCCCAGAGCCAGAAAAGCCAACTGGCTATCCTGGGGTCCAGCTGAACACTCATGCAGTTGGAGAACTCTGCTGAGCCTGTCAGCCAGTTGACTGTCCTGATCAAGCAGGTACACTGCCAGCAGGATGATACCGTCGGGTTGCGTACGAGCAGAGAGCTAGAGCCTCCTGACAAAGGGTACAAGACCCCGTGCCCCCTTGTTTGTTCACGTAGAACATCGCCACCTGGTTGTCCGTCTGGACCAGAACCGGCTGGTGATGCAGGTGGTGACAAAAGACCCTCAGGGCTAGGTGTATGGCCTGGAGCTCCAGGAGATTGATCTGCTGTGTGCTCTCGTCCGGTGACCAGTTTCCCTGAGTGCAGAGATCTCTGCATTGGGCTCCCCAGCCGAGCAGGGAGGCATCAGTGGATTTGTCCCTGGAGGGGCATGAGGCCTGAAAAGACATGCCCACCTCGAGATGCTGGGGAGACTGCCACCAAACCAGAGAATCCGCCAATTGATGGGTCATGGAAACCCTGTCCCGTAGGGGGCCGATGGCCTGAGACTACTGGTCCTGGACACACCCACTGCACTGCCCTCATGTGGAGGGGAGCATCTGGGGTGATGTGGACCGTGAAGGCCATGTGCCTGAGGAGGCGCAGGAGAAGCCGAACGGGCACCAAGAGATGGTACCGCATGTCCTGAGCCAGAGCTCCGAGACGATCAGCTCGGTTTCTGGGGAAGAAAGCCTTCACCTGGAGAGTGTTGATCTTTGCCCCAATGAACTCCAGACACTGTGTCAGAAGGAGGTGAGACTTGGGATAGTTTATGACAAAACCCAAGTGCTGTAGGAGCTGGATAGCGCGTGCAGTGGCCTGCTGCATCTCTGAGGCTGTGTCTCCCTTTATGAGCCAGTTGTCCAGGTAGGGAAAGACGAAGATCCCCTGGAGTCGGAGGAAGGTGGCTACGACCGCCAGGCATTTTGTGAAAACTCTTGGGCAGAGGCTAGGCTGAAGGGGAGCACCCTGTACTGAAAATGCCTGTCCCCCACTATGAACTGCAGGTACTGCTTGTGGCTGGGGTGGATAAGGATGTGGGTATAGGCAACCTTGAGGTCAAAGGAGCATAGCCAGTCTCCCTGCTGGAGGTATGGCAGCAATGTTCCAAGGGAGAGCATCTCAAACTTTTCTCTCACCAGGAATTTGTTTAAGTTGTGCAGGTCGAGGATGGGCCTTAGGCCCCCTGTCCTTTTTGGCATGAGGAAATACCTGGAGTAGAACCCCTTACCCTTGAGATGATGGGCACCGGTTCCACCGCCTTGTCCTTGAGAAGACCTGCCAACTACTTCAGAAGGTGGTCCGGGTGGAGGGGAGACCTGAGGGGCTCTCCCGGGAAATAAGGAGGAGGTGTCTGAGTCAGATGGAGGAGGTAGCCTTCCTTGACCACCCGAAGTGCCCAGGAATCGGTGGTGATGGACATTCACCTCTGCGAATAGAGGGCCAGACGTCCCCCTGTGGACTGCTGATCTCCTTGAGGTACAGAGGCTATGTTCAAGGAGTCAAAAGCTCCCCCTGGCTGGGCTGGGGCCAGTGCCTTGGGTTTTGGGGCCTTCTGCTTACGCGAGTCATGCACATGTCCCTTGGCCTGCTGACCCTGTTGGGGAGCCGGGGAGGGTAGTGGGTAGTTTTGGTAAGCAGCTTCCTCCCTCAGGTAAAAGGACTTTTTAACCAAGCCCTTCCGTCAGGGAGGGGCAACGGTCTTTTTAGAGAGCCTGGTCCTCATCATGAACTCAGTCTCCAGCTCGGCAGCCTTCTCGGTCATGGGTTTACCAAAGAGGTTCTCTCCTTGGCAGGGGACATCGACCAATTTGTCCTGAACCCACTGCTCAAGGTCAGATGACTGTAGTCAAGCTTGACGGCATGCACCGATGCCTGCTACGGCTACTCTGGCCGCCGACTCGAACCCATCACAGACCACTTGAGACATGAATTTGGAGCACTCACAGACTGCCTTGGCCAGGTTCTTGAACTGCTGCAAGGGTTCCTCGGAGAGACCAGCTGAGAACCTGGCGAGTTCCTACAGCTGGTAGGCCTGGATGCGGCAGATGAGCATTGAGCCCTGGTAACACTTTCTGCCAAGAGTGTTCAAGGTGCGGGCCTCC
Organism: Ichthyophis bannanicus; assembly: GCA_033557465.1. Taxonomy (NCBI): domain Eukaryota; kingdom Metazoa; phylum Chordata; class Amphibia; order Gymnophiona; family Ichthyophiidae; genus Ichthyophis; species Ichthyophis bannanicus. The sequence goes on from CM066046.1 coordinate 40,862,475, forward strand.
CTGCCAGGGGGCACAGAGGAGTGCGTCTTTTATCTTTACAGCTGATGCATGGCCAACTCCACCACCATGGAGTTATGCGGCAGCTGTGACCTCTGGAAGCCCGGGCTCTGGCAGACTCAATACATCGAGTCAAGCCGTTTACTCACCAGTGGCACCGAAGCTGGTGTCTCCCAACATTCTGAGCATCAGCCATTCCAGGATGGGAAGGATGGGCACCGTGAGCGATTTCCACGGAGAGGCCTCGTACTGGAGGATTTCCAACTCATCTGCCTGAGAGTCCTCTTCCAAATCGGTTGGGAATGCCAGGGCCTTAGACATGTCCTTGACAAAGTCTAGGAAGCCCATGTCCTCGGGCAGACACCGCCACCGAGGCTCCAAGATGGTAGAGTCAGAAGGGACATCGTGGTGGCGATGGGTATCGGGGGACTCCTCGTCCTCTGTCTCCCATTCCATCAAAGACTTGTAGGAGGGCTGCTCCCCAGGCCTTGGGGCCCCTGATGCCCTGCGGCCGGTGCTCAGCAAACTTGCTGGGGATGACAGTGGTCCCGTCAAAAGGGACTCAGAGCATGACCTCGGTCGAAGATCGGTTTGGCCTCCGGGGACATCTTGGACGTCAAGGGCCTGGTTGTTGGGGCAGATGACAACAGTGCCCGCTGCCTCCAGGGCCACCATTCTGACCTCAAGGGGAATCCTCGGGCCTAATGCCGGCTCCCTCAAGGGGAATCCTCGACGAGGATGGTGTCTAGGGACCAAGGCCGGTCTGCGGTCGGATCCTTTCTGTGGACCTTCACAGGACGTTCCTTCCCTGATGCCTCGGACGAACGCCTCGGACTGTGGGACCAGACCCAGGGAGCCTATGGCCAGTCAGAACCATCCAAGGATGACACCGCCCTCGAGGGTTTCTTCTTCTTCCTGGGTTCCATCAAGGGAGACCCCCTTTCCAAGGACCCACGACGAGGCATGAGATGTCGGGGCCTCCGATGAGGCCCTGGCCTTCAGAGGCATTGGGGACTCGGGGGAAAACTTATCATGCTGCTGCTGGCAGCTCTTGAGGGCCTTGCTGGACATTCTCTTGCAGAGATCGCAAGCTGCTGGGTCGTGGTCTGGCCCAAGGCAGCAGAGACAGCAGTCATGTGTGTCGGTCAAAGACATAATTTTAGAGCACCGATCACATTATTTAAAGCCACTGGTAGCCATGGGGGGGAAAAGTACTCCTGCGAGGTTGCAGACTCTCCGGGCTGCCAGTGAGTGAAAAAAGGTGCAAAGACACTAGAAAAGGAAAAGAACGAAAGACTAAAAAAAATAAATAAACTGAACCAGACGCTGAGGCACAGAGGTCGGTAGGCGGGAAGAGTACCGGGGCAATACCTGAGGTGAGTGTGAAACTCGGAGAGAGAAAAATCAACTTTTTCCAGGGACAAGCTAGATAACGTCTTAAGGGCTCTGTGTAAAAAAGGAGACCGAGCAAGATGGCACCCTTGAGCGGGAAGTGAACCACGCATGCATGGTGGCATCTCCCAAAGACTTTCTTTGAAAGCTAGGAGGATGCTTCTGCAAGGGCTCCATTGGTACCGACGTCACCCATATGTGAGGACTGACTTCCTTCTTGTTCCCGGAGAATGAGCCAATCATCCAGATAAGGGTAGACCTAAAGGTGCAGTCTGTGCAGATGTGCTGCGTATTTCGTGAAGACCCTTGAGGCTGAAGAGAGCCCGAAGGGAAGGACTTTGTGTTGGTAGTGGTGTGCCTTGAATCAAAAACGGAGGTATTTCCATGCCAAGGATGAATGGGGATATGAGTGTAGGCATCCTTGAGATCCAGGGAGGCAAGCCATTCGGCATGCTTCAAGAGAGGAAGAATGGTTGCTTGGGAAGCCATGTTGAACCTTTCTCTCTTGATTTACAGGTTGAGCTCCCGAAGGTCAAGAATAGGACGGAGACCTACTGTCCTCTTGGGAATAAGGAAGAAATGGGAGTAAAACCCCTGGTTGCATTCTTATTCTGGTACATGCTCGACTGCACAGTTGTGAAGGAGTGTGGTAATCTCTTCTTCCAAGATAGGGAGATGAAGGGGAGGAATCTTGCTGGGTAGGAGTGAACCGGGGGAGGGAGGGTTTGATGTGAAATTGAGCTTGTACCCTGATGCAATGATGCTGAAGACCCAGTGATCAGTCGTGATGGACTGCCAGGCCTTCTGAATACACTGGACCTGGCCTCCTACTGGCAGATAGTCAAAAACTAGGGGTTGCCTTGGGCTGGAGTAGACGTAGGCAGTTTCCTGTCTCGATGCCTGGGATGTTGATTGTAAGAAGGAGTCAGGTGGCATTGTGAAAGAGGCCGAGAATTGTTGGAAATATTGGTAATGGTAAGGTCTGCGGTATTGCAGGTAGTGAGACTGTTGAGTTGTGCCTTGAGGCTGAACAGAAAGTTCATGTTCTCTAGAAGAATAGTCCTTGAATTCTGAGACAGCTTCCTGGACCTTAGGTCCAAACAGGCTATCTCCCTGGCAGGAAGCATCTGTCAAATGGTCATGCAGGTCTTCTCGCAGACCAGAAAGCTTCTGCTTTAGAATCCATTTTGCCACAGTTGTCATTGACCAAGCGCCGCTCTTTGAATATTTTGGGCATCAAGGGGCCCCGGGACAAAGAGGTAAACCTTCCCACCAATACTGAAGTAGCTCAGCCGAGCCATAACTGTGCGGCTGAGCTGTTCCTGTTTTAGCGGGAAGATTTACTTCTTTGTCCCAGGGACCCGCAATGCCCGAAATACTAAAAGAGAGCAGTGCTTGGTCAGCAACCACTGCGGTAAAACAGACTTTAAAGAAGAAGGCATTTGGACATGATCGGTCTCACAGTTTTCTCGCGTTCAGAGACATTGGTCAGATTTACCTGGCAGGTCATGCTGGTACAGATAAAAGGGAGGAAAAAAGGGCCCATGTGGGTCCTAGCTGGACATTTGCTGCTGCTGTTCTTCGCAATATAAGTTATGTGAAGGACCATCTTTAGTTTACTTTAGTTCACACACAGCACTATATGCTTGACATACAGTGCTCACTGTGGAGAGACTTTATGATCGCACTGTCGAAGGAAGCCTAGTCAGATACATTCTTGCTGGTTTAACAATTTTCAGTAGGTCTGTCCTGCATCTACAGCTATCCAGCTCCACTTCATTGTTTAGTGGAGTGCTTCCTCTGCTCCATCTAACTAGTAGTCTGAAGCAGCTTTACATGTGTGTGGCATTTTACATGCAAATGATATTTAAAAACTTGTCGCTCCTTCTAAAATGACCTCCATTATGAACCATTTTCTGAAGTTTTTTTTTTAACTCAGTTTCAGCCAACCTGTCCTCTCAACTTGTTTGACACCTGTCTGACTCATCAGTCACTATGACTCTCAAGCCAATTCATGATAACCAGTGAGTGGAGGAGTGGCCTAGTGGTTGGGGCAAGGTACTTCAGGCTGGAAGGTCGGGGGTTCAAATCCCACTAGAGGACAGCAACCTTGGGCTGGAAGGACTGGGGTTTCTAGTCCCACAGGTGCTCCTTGTGGTCTTGGGCAAGCCACTTAACCCTCCATAGCCCATGTTCCCTGTAAAATAGTTATCTCCAAGTTATAATGCCCAGTTCAATGTAATTTCAGTTTGTTCAATGTAAACCGCACTGATGCAGAATAGCGCGGTATATAAGAGAATGTAAATAAAAATAAATAAATAACCAAACAGAAGAGCAAACTGCTACCTCCTTTCAATTGACTCTTGAAGAGAGGGATTCTGAAGTGGCATTCTTAGGGGTACAGTGCTTTGAAGGCATTCTCACCTTAAGATTCCAGCCTCTTACCGAAACTTAGCAATAACTCAAAATCCTATAGCCAAAAAGGAAACAGCCAGGCTCCTTCAGGGCTGTCTCAATACCACTATTTAGATGGCCTACAAATGGATACAGCCTTTGTAGTGATGACCCCCCCCCCCCCCCGTAGCTTCAGTTGGCCAAATCTGTGATTTTTCTCAGATGGTTTCAATTTAATTATTTGCTGCTTATAAGAACAAACTCACCTCCAGGTAGATGGGCTCTCACATAATAAACCTCAGCCATAACCAGTTTTGTCCTCAAAATAACCCTCTGTATAGTATTTGCTATAACTGTCATAATCTGTTTCATAACAAATAAACTGCCTTGCAGCTTGTCAATATGAAGAAGAAATACTGTGTTTGGTGTTCCAGAGTACTACTTTAGGGTTTCTTATAGGCATATAAGAGGAACTGCTCTATAATAATCTGAGCGAAACTTCATATTTTATATATATCTTTTCTTCGTCCTACCAATGTGCTGTTTGCACTGGAATCTGGTATACAGTAGTATTCTTTTCTGCTTGCTACAGTACATAATATGTGGAACTGTACCTTATAGACATACAACTCATGGATATCATCTGAGAGCGTAGTGCCGTCATCTCTCATCAGTGGGGTGAATGCAAAGCCAAATAACTTCTTTTCCCCTTTGTCCTTTGCTGCAGAAAAATCAGAAATACATGAATACACAGGATATACAAAGGATAGATCCAACATCGTAAGTTATGGCCACATTGTGAGCACTAATGACAACTGATGTGTTATTAGTAAACAAGTTCCATCTTATAGAATGGGACTTGAGGTAAATAATGTGTTAATGCATTTTAGGATACACAAAGGTCCTTTATGAATAAACGTTTGCTAATCATCCACACTCACCTCGTCTCTTGCTCCTTTGTGTATCCTGGATGGTGCTGCAAGAGCGCTGCTCCTAGATGTTTTTTTCCTTTTTTAATGCACTTTAGCGCATGGTAAAGCGTAGTTACTCACTTGTAACAGGTGTTCTCGGGGGACAGCAGAATCAGTCCTCACATATGGGTGACGATGGAGCCCTCATGGAAGCATCCCCCCAGCTTTCCTTTGGGAGATGCCACCATGCATGCATGGTGCCCTTCCTGCCCAAGGGTGCCATCTTGCTCAGTCAGATGACATAGCTAAAAGACAGCAAAAATAAAAGATGGGAGGAAGGAGGGTTGTGAGGACTGATTCCCGCTGTCCTCGGAGAACACCTGTTACAGGTGAGTAACTATGCTTTCTCCAGGAACAAGCAGGAAGTCAGTCCCCGCACATATGGGACTCCTTAGCTACAGGGTACCGAAAGCCCATAGAAAAAAAAATCCACGATCACCCTCAAGGGGAGCCGTGAGCAGCAGCAATTGAATCCGCAGATACAGACTGCAGTAAGACCCATGTATCCAATGGAAAGCAACGCTCTGCTAGCCTGAACACAGAATCGCTGGAGGGCAGGAGTTGCCTAGACCCCGAAAAAATTATGGAGCACGGCTTGTCCGAAGGCACTGTCCCATTAGGACTCCCTCTGAAGGCAGTAATGAGCTGCGAAGGTATGGACTGAAGACCAGGTGGCAGCCCAGCAGATGTCCACCATCGAGACGGACCCCAGGTTTTCCACAGAGGCCACCATGGCCCTGACACAGTGCACCGTTACCCTGCCTTCCAGCGGGAGCCCCGCTTGATCACAGGAGAGGGTTATAGAGTCCGCCATCCAGGCAGACAGTGTGTGTTTGATCACCGCCTCCCCCAGCCTACTGGGGTCATATGAAATGAAAAGCTGAGAAGCTTTATGGTGGTCTTGGGTATGCTGAATGTAGAAGGACAGGGCCCTCTTACAGTCCAAAGTGTGCAGGACAGTCTCCGCCCCTACTGGCATGAGGCCTTGGGAAGAAGGTGGGCAGCACCACCTCCTGGTTGAGGTGGAAGGGAGATACCACCTTCGGAAGGAATTTGGGGTGTGCACGGAGTACTATCCTGTTCTTGTAGAACCTGGTATACGTCACGCCTGCCACTAAGGCTTGGAGCTCGCTGACCCTGCGAGCGGAGGTGAGCGCAACCAGGAACACCACCAGCTTCCACGAGAGGTATCACAGTTGGCAGGTAGCCAGAGGCTGAAATGGCGGGCGAATAAACTGCACCAATACTACGTTGAGGTCCCACTCAGTTGCCATGGAGGAGGACAAGGGGTTTTGGTAACAGAAGTCCACCGGATGATGATGTGCCACCAGGGCACTGAAGAGCACTCTGATGGAATTTGATTTGAGCCTGGATTGCAAGAGATGGAGAAGGTACTGCAGCACCAGCTGCATCGAGTAGGAGAATGAGTTAACCCCTTGATCTGCGCACCAAACTGAAAATCTATGCCATTTGAAGACATATGCTTTCCTACTGGAAGTCTTATAGGAGAACAACAGGATCTCCTCCACTTCTCCCGAGAGGTTGAAAGGAGCCAAGGTCACCCTTTCAGCAGCCACGCTGTCACTGACAGGGGCCCAAAGTTGGGATGCAAGAGAGAGCCCCCCTCCTGAGATAGGAGCCATGGGGAGCCCTGGGGAGCTCCCCAATGGAATGGGTGTCTCCACTGCCAACTGAAGAAGTAGCAGGAACCACAGCTGCCTGGGCCATTGAAGGGCTTTCAGGATCAGGAAGGCCTTGTCGTGGAGGGTCCTGAATAATGTTTTGGCAATTAGTAGTGTGGGTGGGAAGGCGTACATGAGACCTTCTGACCACAAAATGAGAAATGCGTCTGCCGCCACCCGGGAGGGATGGGCTTGCCGAGAGCAGAAGCGGGGCAACTGGTAGTTGTCCGGGCTAGCAAACAGGTCTATCCATGGTTCCCCCCCCAGAGATGAAAAAGTCAGTTTGCCATTCTGAGGTTCAGCTGCCACTCGTTTGGCTGGAGGACCCTGTTCAATCTGTCCACCAGTGAGTTGTTCTTGCCTGGCAGATATACTGCCCGTAGGAGTATGCCCTGTTGAACTGCATAGGAGCAGAGGGCCATCACCTCGTGGCAGAGGGTGCGAGACCCCATGTCCCACTGCTTGTTCACAAAGAACACTGCCACCTGGTTGTCTGTTTGGATCAACACTGGCTGGTGCCGGAGGCGGTGGCAAAAAGCTCGGACTAAATATATTGCTCGCAGCTCCAGGAGGTTGATCTGCTGGTTGCTCTCGCAGTGGGATCCACATCCCAGCAGGAGTTCCTCGCAGTGGGATCCACAGCCCAGCAGGGAGGCATCCGTGGTTACAACCCTTAAGGGGCTCACGGTTTGAAAGGGCATCTCTGTCTCAAGGTACTGGGGGTTTTGCCACCAGATCAGAGATTCCGCCAACTGACGGGTCACTGAAACTCTGTCCTGGAGACGGTCTGTGGCCTGTGTCTAGTGGTCCTGAAGGCATCACTGTGCGGCCCTCGTGTGAAGGCAAGCATCTGGGGTGACATGGACGGTGGAGGCCACGTGCCCAAAAAGGCGCAGGAGGAGCCGAGCGGACTATGAGGGAAGGTGTTGTATGTCTAGGGCCAGTGTCCTGAGAGGGTCGGCTTGGTCCCCAGGAAGGAAGACCTTTGCCTGGAGGGTGTCTAGTCTTGACCATATGAACTCTAGACACTGGGTCGGGAGGAGGTGGGACTTGGGGTAGTTTATTACAAACCCAAGATGCTGCAGGACCTGGATGGTACTTGCAGTTGCCTGCTGCACGTCTGAAGCTGTGCCTCCCTTTCTGAGCCAATCGTCCAGGAAGGGGAAGACAAAAACCCCCTGGAGGTGGAGGAAGGTGGCCACAACTGCCAGGCACTTGGTGAAGACCATCACCCTGTACTGGTAGTGGCCGCCCCCCACCATGAACCGCAGATACTGCCTGTGATTGGGGTGAATGAGGATGTGTGTTTAAGCATCCTTCAGATCAAAGGAGCACAGCCAATCTCCCTGTTGGAGGTAAGACAGCAATGTTCCAAGGGAGAGCATCCTGAACTTTTCCCTCACCAGGAATTTGTTAAGATTGCACAGGTTGAAGATGGGCCTTAGGCCCCCTGTTCTTTTTGATATGAGGAAGTATCTGGAGTAGAACCCCTTGCCCCTGAGATGGTGGGGAACTGGTTCTACCGCTCTGTCTTCGAGAAGACCTGTGAGTTCCTTCAGAAGATGGTCCTGGTGAAGAGGAGACCTGTGGGGCTCTCCCAGAAAGAAAGGGGAAGGTGAATGAACCAGATGGAGGAGGTAGCCCTCCTTAATTACCTGGAGTGCCCAAGAATCAGTGGTGATGCCTGGTCACCTTTGGGCATAGTGAATGAGAAGTCCCTCTGTGGGCAGCCGACCTCCTTGGGGCAGAGAGACGATGCCCAAATAGTCAAAAGCTTCCCCCTGGCTGGGCCGGGGCCGATGCCTGGGGCTTGGGAGCCTTCTGCTTACGAGGGCCTTGCCCATGCCCTTTGGTGTATTTGTATTTTTATTATATATTTTTTATGCATTTACAGTGTGTTTGTTGCTAAAGGTTTTTTTAAAAACCACGCCATTAATTTAAGTAAGTATCTATCTTATTCTTTCGGTCTCTTTGTTTACCATAATTTATTACTTCACAAATTTTTTGATATATGAAGTTTTTATTATTATAACCCTCTATTGATGTTGTTATGTTTGCAGCTTAATGCTGTTTATGCACATAGCCCTAGCACAGCTGGGCCAAAGGTGAACGTCTGTCACATTTCAATATACAGACTATCTTTTCATGATCCGCATTAGTGAGTATCATCTGTTATTTGTCTTTTATTTGTTTCTATTTGTTTTCATTTTGGTTCTAATTGCCTTTCTGCCCTGCGTCTTTCTTAACTTGGAGTGTTTACACATATCATTTATGTATGAGTTGATAAATATAGTTTGATTACCATCTATGCATGACACAACCATTTATCTTAGTAACAAGCTTTCTGTGGTGATGTCTTAGTTTTATCCTTTATCCATGCCCGTGTTATTATTGTTAATCTTGTTCATTTTTACTTATATGTTTTTAATACGTTTTAATGTATAATTCTATTTATGTTATTTTTGTTAGTTTTGATACCCCCTGAGGAAGGCGTTCCGCCGAAACGCGTTGGGGAACTTTAATAAAACTTCTTGGATCAAGCATCTGTGTCATCACATCTCTCTCGCTCCTTGTGACTTCTGGGGCTTGGGAGCCTTCTGCTTACAAGGGCCTTGCCCATGCCCTTTGGTCTGCTGACCCTGCTGGGGAAAACGGTTAGGCCTGAAAAGGAGCGTAGTATCTGCGCATGAAATGAGAGTCAGAAGCTGTAAAGATGTCTTACACATTGGAACATGGAACGTACGAAGCATGAACCAAGGGAAGTTGGAGGTGGTCAAGAATGAAATGAAACGTGTACAACTTGATCTGTTGGGTGTCAGCGAACTGAAATGGACTGGCATCGGGCACTTTGCATCAGATGATCACATGGTCTACTATGCTGGAAATGAAAGACAAAGAAGAAATGGTGTTGCATTTATAATAAAGAAGAAACTTGCAAGAACTGTAATGAAATACAATGCAGTCAGCGAACTTTTAATCTCTATTCGTCTACGAGGATTGCCTATCAACACAACTATAATTCAAGTATATGCCACAACAACAGCTGCAGAAGAGAATGAAATTGAAGAGTTCTATGAACAAGTACAAGCTGAAATTGACAGAACATGCAAACAGGATATCCTGATAGTCATGGGTGACTGGAACGCAAAAGTTGGCAACAAAGAAGAAGGCAAAGTAGTTGGAAAATATGGACTTGGCAACAGAAATGAAGCTGGAGAAAGACTGATAGAATTCTGCAAGACCAATGATCTATTCATCTCAAACACCTTCTTCCAGCAACACAAGCGGCGACTGTACACATGGACTTCACCCAATGGATTGTATAAAAATCAAATTGACTACATCTGTGGAAGTCAACGATGGAAAAGCTCTGTAACATCAACAAAGACAAAACCTGGAGCTGACTGTGGTACAGATCATCAACTACTAGTATGCAAACTCAAGCTAAAGTTGAAAAAGAGCAAACCACTCATGAATGCAGCAAAATATGACCTTGAGAATATACCACTGGAATTTAAAGACTGCCTGCAAAATCGATTTGCTGCTTTAGATACAAATGACAGAGCTCCGGAAGAGTTATGGAATGACATCAAGAAGGTTGTGCTGGAAGAAAGCGAGAAGTCTATACAAAAGGTGAAAAAGCAAAAACGGCCAAAATGGATGACGGAAGAAACTCTGAAAATTGCCCAGAAACGCAGAGATGCTAAAGCCAGAGGAGAAAGAAATACAATCACAGAACTCAACAGAGATTTCCAACGTGCAGCAAGACAGGACAAGGAAAAGTACTACAATGGGTTTACCAAAGAAGTTCTTTCCTTGGCATGGGACGTCGAACAATATGTCCTGAACCTATTGCTCAAGGTCAGATGACTGTAGCCAAGCCTGGCGTTGGACACTGATGCCCACTCACCGGTACTCGAAGCCGTCATAAGCTTCCCGAAACATAAATTCACAGACGGCCTTGGCCAGGGGTACCTCGGAAAGACCAGCTGAGAATCTGGCAAGTTCATAAGAACATAAGAAATGCCATACTGGGTCATACCAAGGTCAATCAAGCCCAGTATCCTGTTTCCAACAGTGGCCAATCTAGGTCATACGTACCTAGCAGTTTCCCCAAAAGACACAGGTTCCACAATGCTTGTATTGGGTCAAGCATTGATATCCCGGGTCCCTTCTTAATAATGGTTTATGGACCTTTACTCCAGGAACTTGTCCAAACCTTTTTTAAACCCAGCTACACTAACAGCCTTTACTACATCCTCTGGTAACAAATTCCAGAGTTTGATTACACGTTGAGTGAAAAAATATTTTTTCTTATTAGTTTTAAATAGTTTACCGTGTAGCTTCATTGCATATCCCCTACTCTGATAACGTAAACAATCGATCTATGTTTACCTGTTCCACTCCGTTCATTAATTTATAGACTTCTATCATATCTCCCCTCAGCCGCCTCTTTTCCAGGTTAAAGAGCCCTAACCTTTTAAGCCTTTCTTCATAGGGGTATCCTTCCATCCCCTTTACCATTTTGATGGCTCTTCTCTGAACCTTTTCTAATAACGCTATATCCTTTTAAAGATACGGCGACCAGAATTGAACACAACATTCAAGGTGCGGTCGCACCATGGAACGATACAAAGGCATTATAATATCCTTTGTTCTATTTTTCATTCCTTTCCTTATGATACCTAGCATTCTATTTGCTCTCTTGGCCGCCGCTGCACACTGGGCGGAGGGATTTAACATTTTATCCACAATGGCGCTTAAATCTTTTTCCTGGGTGGTGGTTCCTAATGTGGAACCTTGCATCGTGTAACCAAAGTTTGGGTTGTTCTTCCCTAGGTGCATAACTTTGTACTTGTCCACATTAAATTTCATCTGCCATTTTGATGCCCAGTCTTCCAATTTATCAAGATCCTCTTGCAATTTTCCACAATCCTCATGGGTTTTAACAACTTTAAATAGTTTTGTCTCATCTGCAAATTTGATAACCTCACTTGTTATTCCCTTTTCCAGGTCATTTATGAATATGTCAAAAAGCAGTGGACCCAGCACAGATCCCTGGGGTACACCACTATTCACTTTTCTCCATTGGGAAAATTGGACATTTAGCCCTACCCTCTGCTTTCTATCTTTTAACCAGTTCCTGATCCACAATAGTACACACTGCCTCCTATCCCATGACTTTTTAGTTTTGCCAAAAGTCTCTGATGAGGGACCTTGTCAAAGGCTTTCTGAAAGTCCAAATACACTATATCAACTGTCTCACCTTTGTCTACCTGTTTATTCACACCTTCAAAATAACATAACAGATTAGTAAGACAAGCTCTTCCTTGTCTAAAGCCATGTTGGCTGTCTCCCATTAAGACATGACTATCTACATGTTCAGCAATTTTGTTCTTTATGATGGTTTCTCGGAAGAAAAGGCTGGCAATCTACTTCCAGTGACACACTGCTAAGAAAACCCAGAGGTAGCTGGGTCGCTATGAGTCAAAACTGACTTGATGGCACTAACTAATCAAACGTGATCATGCTATGACCACTATTGCCAAGTGGCCCCAACACCCTTAACTCTTGCACCAGATCTGGTGTTCCACTTAGGACTAGGCCCAAAATGGCTTCCCCTCTGGTCGGTCCATGAACCAGCTGCTCCAAGAAGCAGTCATTTATTTCATCTAGGAACTTTATCTCCCTAGCATATCCTGCCATGACACTGACACAGTCAATTGAAATCATCCATTATTATTACTGTGCTGTAACTTTTGTTAGCTTCCTTGATTTCTTTGAGCATTTCATTATCCATTTGTTCATTCTGGCTAGGCGGTCAATAGTACATCCCCACTGCCATCGCCTTCCCCTTTTTACATGGGATTTCAATCCATAGAGATTCTACAGCAAATTTTGTTTCCTCCAAAACTTTAATCCTTTCTGACTCAATGCCCTCTCTAACATAGAGCACAACCCCTCCACCAATTTGATCAGCTCTATCATTACGATTGTACCCAGGTATCACAGTGTCCCACTGGTTGTCCTCCTTCCACCATGTCTCTGAGATTCCAATCATATCTAACTTCTCATTTAGTGCTATATATTCCAACTCTCCCATCTTATTTTTAAGACTTCGAGCATTTGCATACAAGCATTTTAGAGATATTTAAGCTCTGTCTGCTCCATACTCAAGGGCATTTGGGCTACTTTACTCTTTTTTTGGAACCTCTCTGCTTTTGGTATTATCCTTCAAGGATACATTCTTCCAAACCATGCGCTCTTGGGCGACTGTCGGCTTTCCCCTATTATCTAGTTTAAAAGCTGTTCTATCTCGTTTTTAAAGGTTAATGCCAGCAGCCTGGTTCCATCCCAGTTAAGGTGAAGCCCATCACTTCGGAAGAGCCCCTCCTTTCCCCAGAATGTTCCTTAGTTCCTAGCAAATCCAAAACCCTCATCTTTGCACCACTGTCTCATCCACGCATTGAGACTCCGGAGCTCTGCCTGCCTTTTGGGTCTGCGCGTGGAATGGGAAGCATTTTGGAGAACGCTACCCTGGAAGTTCTGGATTTCAACTTCCTACCCAAAAGCCTAAATTTATCCTCCAGAACCTCCCTTCCACATTTTCCTATGTCACTGGTACCGACATGTACCAAGACAGCAGACTCCTCCCCAGCACTATCTAAGACCTTATCTAGGTGGCGCGTGAGGTTCGTTACCTTCACACCAGGCAGGCATGTTACTAGGCGATCCGCATGTCCACCAGCCACCCAGCTATCTACATGCCTAATGATCGAATCACCAACTATAACGGCTGTCCTAACCCTTCCCTCATGGGCACATGGCCTTGGAGAATCTTCCTCAGTGCGAGAGGGTTTAACATCACCTGGAGGAAACATCCTAGTTACAGGATCACTTCCTGCCAGACCAGGGTGATGCTCTCCTGTCACGTGACCTCTCTCCTCCATGGCAACATGGATGCTGCCAGACTGGAGGTGGGACTTCAGGACTTTATCCCTGTAGCTCTCGTCTATGTACCTCTGTCTTTCTTATGTCTTCCAAGTCTGCTACTCTAGCTTCTAGAGAACGGACTCGTTCCCTGAGAGCAAACAGCTCCTTGCACCTAGTGCACACGTAAGATCTCTCACCAACTGGGAGAAAATCATACATGTGACTCTCAATGCAAAAGACTGGAAAGCCCCCATCTTGCTGCTGGACTGCTGTCTGCATCTTAGTTTTAAGCTTGTGTTTAGATCTTTAAGTTCTTTACTTACTAAAAGTTGCTATGGATACTTATACTAATAAAAGTGTACCTAATACATTTAATATACCTTGTTAACCTGTAGCTTAATTAATCTCAGGTCCTTAGTGTATGACTGGATTTGGATAACGAGCTGCACCCGAGAGCACCTCCTTTACTTTAAGATGTGTAAGTACCTATATAAAGCTACGATTATCCCAGGGGTGGGGAGGGAGGGGAGGAAATAAGACTTATTAAAAGAGGGCTGCTACATAGTACCCTGTCCTGTGCTTCTAAGGTAAGCTGTGACCAACTTCCTGGGTGATTAAGACTCCTTGCTTAGATAGAAGAAGTCTTTCAAAATGGTCTTTTGACACGCCACCAGGCTTTAACATCTATTTAAAAAGTTTCACAGGTCTCTTGCCCCCTAGGCCTAGGTAGAAGTCCTCTTTGTAAAGGTCTCTAGAAAGCTTTATTTGTTGCTCAAAGAATACTGACCCTGTTTTGCCTTTTATGCTAAGTTATATTCTGATTTGATTTAAATTAAAGCTCTTTGCTGCTGCTAGGCTCTGACTTATTATGAAATTTAAACTAGAAGCTCTATGCTGGGTTCTAAATCTAACCAGAAAGCTTTCTTCTGTGTTTTAAATTTAAAATTAAACTGCTGCTACTAGGCCCTGACTGATTTAACAAATACACTGGGTTCACAGATTAATCAGCTTTAATCCAAAGAAGTCCATTCAGAAAACTTCCCAGAAGTATATACTCACAATTGCAGATCGCTCTCCAGAAGTAGCAGTCCCCTTTTCTAGTCCTTCAAGACTCTTTCGCCCATAAACATCTCCATCTCCACTGTAAGCAATTCCCTCGGGGGGGGGGGGGGCCTGTATTGGAGGATTTCTAGCTCCTCTATCCAAGGGTCCTGCTCCGATTCCATTGGGAACGCTAAAGGCTTGGACATGTCCCTGATGAAGTCGAGGAATGCCCTGTCCTTGGCCGAGGACTGATACCGGGGCTCTGAAAGAAGGGAGTTCTAGGGGATTTTGCAGTGACAATGGGTGTCTGGCAACTCCTCCTCCTCCATCTCCCACTCAGAATAGTCTGTTGAGGACTAGAGTTGAGGATGGCTCGTGGGCTCCGGGCCTGAGGCCCACCCGTGACCCTTGGAGGGGAAGATTGCAGCCCCATGGAGCGGGAACCAGATGAAGATCTTGGCCAAGGATCAACTCGAAGCTGAAGGGTCTCGAAGATTGGCTCAGCCTCCGGTGGGACATCTTTGACGTTGAGGGCCCAGTAGTCTGGGCAGAGGAACCGGTGGTACCGGGCAACAGTGTCTGCTGCTGGTCCATGAAGGCAGACAAGCTGTGCTCCAGGTCCGCCATTCTGGATTCGAGTCATCATAGAAACATAGAAAAATCATGACAGAAAAAGACCACATGGCCTATCTAGTCTGTTCTTCCATATCAACTACAACAGTCCCCTTTTTTTCTTTAGAGATCCTCTGTGTTTGTCCCATGCTTTTTTGAAATCATATACCATCCTTATCTCTACCACCTCCACTGGGAGACTATTCCACAGATCCACCACTCTTTCCATAAAGATATATTTCTGCATATCACTCCTGAATCTATCCCCTTTCACCCTCATCCCATGTCCCCTTGTAGCAGAACTTGCTTTCAATTGAAAGAGGCTCTCCCCCCCTGTGCATTTATGCCACGGAGGTATTTAAATGTCTCAATCATATCACCTCTATCCTGCCTTTCCTCTAAGGTGAACATATTAAGATCCTTAAGTCTGTTCTGACGTCGGTCCGAGGTTGAGTCCTTTCGGGGTACCTTCCAAGGCCGCTCTTTCTCCAATCCCTCAGATGAGCATCGAGGACTGTGTGACCTGACTCAGGACTTGCCTGGTCTTTCGGAGCCATGTAGGGACGCTCACTTCGAGGTTGTCATCTTCTTGAGTTCCTTCAATGGAGGCCCCCTTTCTGAAGATCCATGGGTTGATGGGGGTCCGTAAGGCTACCTCGCGATTCTGAGGCTTCAGAGGAGGCCCATGTCTTCGGAGGTACCGGGAACTCTGGGAAAAACCTATTGTGCTGCTGCTGGCGGCTCTTGAGGGCCTTAGTGGACATCTTTTTACAGAGGCCGTATGCCGTGGGGTCATGGTCCGGCCCCAGTCAGCGAAGGCAGCAGTCACGTGTGTCAGTCAGGGACATTATTTTGATACACCGATCACACTTCTTAAAGCCACTGGTAGCCTATGGGAAAAAAGTACCCCAGTGAGGTCGAAGACCCGCAATGCTGCCAGTTGGAAAAAAGGCGTGAAGGCGCTGAAGGAGAGAAAAAAAAACTAAGAACCCGAGACTTGATGCCAGGACAGCAAGTTTGGATGGCGGGAAGAGTACCGGTGCACTACCAGAGGAGAGTATGAAACTCAGTTTGAGAAAATCAACTTTTTCTGGGGAAAGACCAGACAGACGTCTAAAGAACTCCGCGGAAAAAAGGAGACTGAGCAAGATGGCACCCTTGGGCAGGAAGGGCACCATGCATGCGTGGTGGCATCTCCCAAAGGCTTTCTTGAAAGCTAGGGGATGCTTCCGTGAGGGCTCTGTTGGCGCCAACATCACCCATATGTGAGGACTGACTTCCTGCTTGTTCCTAGAGAATGCAGTAGTACCTTTTAGTAAATCTAGCCCTTAGTTGGAAGACCAGGCACAAATTTATGATGGGAATGTATGAACCACACATTTATGAAAGGCTAACAAAGAATTTCCTGTTAAACTAATGCATATTATACAGCTTTTCATTCGCGTATGCTTTTGTCTAATTTAATTTATGCACGTCATTGAAGAAAGTATATTTTCAATGAATATTTCACATGTACTGCCTCTTCCCCTTTCTCTCTCTATTAAAACCTAACTACAAGCAGATCAGAGAAAGTCTTTGCTGAAGCGTGATTCTTTTTAGCCTTTGCTTTTCTAGTACAAGTTATGAATTTAACGTATTACTGTCTGTCATTCTTCAAGAGTTGAAGGATATTGCCCTTCTGATAAACCTTAACAGGCAGAAGACCCAAAGTTGTGGACCAAACTGGTAAAAAATGAACTGCTACCCAATGAATTAGGTATTCTATATATTTTATTAACTCATGTTTACAGAATGAAATTATTGATGCAGTCTGTCCTTAAAAATAAAATACTTTGAATTTTTATTTAGGGGCCAATTTTATTTATTTATTTATTTATTTAACTGGTTTTATATACCATTTTTCTACAAGGCAAAACGGTTTACATATAACAGGACATGAATGTTTACATGTAACATTTGAAACTATTTACAAGTAAATTTTGATATAATATAATTAAACAATTCAACATGTTGCTTATATAGAAACAGAAAACTATTTACATGCAGCTTAGATACTGTGTGGTTAGGTGTTGTGTACAACTTCTGTCAGGAGGGGTTATTGAGTGGTGTAGGGGAGGAGGCAGTGAGATGGGATGGGGGTGAGGTGTTCGGTTAAGGGGGGTGGGTTGCAGGAGTGGTGAGGAGGAGCAGGGGGTCTTCTTGTGAGGGTTTTGTATCTGTGTTAAAGTGTTCATCAAAGAGAAAAGTCTTCAGGTGTTTCTTGAAGAGGGTGTGGGATTGGAGGCAGCGTATTGTGGGGGGTAGCTTGTTCCAGTTGGTGCGAGTGTAGAATTACAAAGCTCTTGTGCAGGTGCGCTGAGGTCTCTTAGTACTCTGTGCTGGTAGGAGAAGATTTGTTGCATTTTGACGCCGGAGTCTGCAGTTGTCAGTATGTTTAACTAGAGATTGTAGTTGCTCTGAAGTGGTGTTGAGGAGGGTTCTGTGGGTGATGATGAGAGTCTTGAAACTGATACATGATGCAAATGGGAGCCAGTGAAGGGATTTTAATATGGGAGTGATGTGGGAGTGTCTGGGCGCTCCTGCGATAAGTCGTGCAGCTGTGTTTTGGACAAGCTGCAGGGGGGCAAGGGTGGTCTTGGATAGCCCATGGAGGATGAAGTTACAATAATCAATGAGAAGAGTGATGGAGGCCTGGCAGACTGTGTGGAAGCTGTCATAGGGTAGTAGGGGGCGTAGGCTGCGGAGAGTTCAGATTTTGAAATAGATGTTTTGGCAGTATTCTTGATATGTGGTTGGAAGTTCAGGAAGCGGTCTAGAGTCACACCAAGGTACTTGAATTTAACTTGAATTTCAGTGTCGCCCAGTTTGATACTTTGTTGGGGGGAGGGTAAAACTGGGATCCCTGGAGATATGAAGGAGCTCAGTTTTGCTGAAATTGATTGTGAGACAGTGCTGTTGTAACCATATGATGATTTCTGTGAAGCAGGCTGTGAGGGTGGAGTAGTCAGGGGAGGTGGTATTGAAAAGGGATGAAGATTATTATATCATCTGCATAGAGTTGGTAGCCGACATTGAGGCCCAATTTTCTAACGTTTTAATCCAGATAACCATGGAGGTTACCCAAAAAAGAGCACTGAGTGAGATAGTCAGTGGCACTATCTGGATAGTGCCACCAAGTAGCTCCACAGACTGGCTCAGCACTATCTGGAGAGCACTGGGGCGATCAGTGGATGGTGTGGTGTGATGCCAGCCAATATCTTGATAATTGCCACACTTAACTGGTGATCTGGATTAGTTATCTGAATACCTTAGGCCAGCGTTTTTCAACCACTGTGCCGCGGCACACTAGTGTGCCGTGAGATATTGTCTGGTGTGCCGTGGGAAAAATTCCAATTTCATCCGTAACATGTGGCCTCGGCTCACAAATTAGGGTTGCCAACCGGCCGGTTTTCAGCCGGCCTGGCCGGTTTTTCCATGGCCAGGCCGGCTGCCAGCACAGTTGTAAAACCGGCCATTGAAAAGCCGGTTTTTTGCTCTGGCCGCAAGATCGGGAGCGGCCAGAGCAAAAAACCGGCTTTTGTGCCGAAGTCCGCGGCGCGAACGCAATCGCGATTCCCTATAGCAGTGCAGCCGCTGGTTCTGCTTTGTACAGAGCAGCGGCTGCACTACACTTACATTGAAAAGTAAAGAGAAACTGTGTCAGGAGCCCTCCGATCATGCAGAGCCCGAAGTGATGCCATGGGGGCGGGCTCCTCACAGGCTGTCTTTCCTTTTCAAATTAACTTTAGCTGCAATAAAGTTAATTTGAAAAGGAAAGACAGCCTGTGAGGAGCCCGCCCCCATGACATCACTTCCTCGGGCTCTGCGATGACCGGAGGGCTCCTGACACAGTTTCTCTTTACTTTTCAATGTAAGTGTAGTGCAGCCGCTGCTCTGTACAAAGCAGAAGCAGCGGCTTGGGCAGAGGGGGGGGTGTGTGTGTGTGTGAGTGAACCAGCAAGGGGGGGGGGAGTGTGAGTGAACCAGCAAGGGGGGGGGGAGTGTGAGTGAACCAGCAAGGGGGGGGAGTGTGAGTGAACCAGCAGTGGAGGGGGGGGGTGAGTGAACCAGCAAGGGGGGGGGGGCGATGGTGTGAGTGAACCAGCAGGGGAGGGGGGGGGTAAGTGAGTGAGTGACCCAGCAGGAGGGGTGAGTAAGTGACAGGGGGGTGGGTGGGTGAACCAGCAGTGGAGGGGGGGGGGTGGTGTGAGTGAACCAGCAGGGGAGGGGGGTTGGTGTGAACCAGCAGGGGAGGGGGGTTGGTGTGAGTGTTTGATTCCTATTCAAGAGAATTACTTTATATATAGTCAATATAGGCACAGAGGTAAATTTTTTTAACATTTTCTAATGGTGGTGTGCCTCGTGATTTTTTTCATGAAAAAAGTGTGCCTTTGCACAAAAAAGGTTGAAAAACACTGCCTTAGGCCACAAAAATAAATGGCCTAAATTGCAATCCAGATAACTCTGCTGGATAGCAACTGAAATTGCCACTTTCTAGATAGGCTGATTATCCAGATAGTGACGATTATCTGCATATTCAGCGGCAGCCACTACTGCCAGTGAATATCCAGAGGATATTTAAACACCATGGATACTTTATACATATTTTCAGGAACTCCATCTATTTGCAGCTTGATTCTTAGTGATGGTACCAGTTGGCCTCTAGCAATAGTCTTGTGGTAGTATTTTGAAGATGGCAAACAAAAGGACTGGAATGAATGGCAAGCACTCCTGCCCACTCACCAGGGAAAATCTCAAAAGGTAAAAAGGGCTTTTGTGGGATGGCGGGGCTTGGGTGGCATGGTCTCTATGGGGTGTTGGGGGTGGGGGAAGAGTGATTGTGGGCAACATTTCACATTGGCCCTGACTTAGGACCTGTTATCATTGCATCACTGCAGCACAATGTTCTTGACCGCAGAAACACAAATTTATAGTTATCACAGAAGCTACTAACTTTCAGTACTGAGATACCACAGATTAGTGACTTGCACAGTAAGCTAAGCTGCCTTAAAATGTGATATTTTACTGCTGCTGAAATATATACCTTTTTGGGCAGCTTGAAACACACTTAACCATGCCCTTGCTTTAAATGGATAAACTATGGTTATTTAGCTACTTAAATGGCCAACATTATGTGCATATATGGCCCAGATTTAAAATAAATACAACTATGAAGTCAGTGCTGCCAACTGCATGCGCTGTTGAATACTAGTCCCAAGATTTCTTAACTATTTCTCAAAGCTGTGTACAAATTTAAAAATACATATCATAGCTAAAATACAATGCATCAGAAACCATGCAAGAAATTTTTTAAGGAAATCTCACATGTATGTATGGGAGCTGCTGCTCCCACTGCAGATGAATAGCCAAAGCCAGCAGGACAAGTTCCCCCCAACCTTATCATCCCTCCCCCCCCCCCCCCGAATTTCATTCCCCCCATTCCCAGAGATCCCTCCTGACCTTGATCACCCCCCCTCCGATGACCACACAAGATCCCATTCCTAATCCCCCTACTATTACTACAACTGAGCAATGTATGAAAAAGATGGTCCCTGCTCATCAGAGCTTACAATCTAGTCAAGACAGACAACACAGTGCCTGTAGACACGGGATACATCTAGAGGGAATGGGTAAGGGAACACAAAGAAGATCAAGCGAGTCAAGATCCAAAAGTGGCAGCAAAGAGGTGAGTTTTCAGCCTGGATATGAAAAGGGCCAGAGATGAAGCCTGACATACAGACTCAAGTAGTTTCTTCCAGGCATAAGGAGTAGCAAGGTGAAAGGAGCAAAGTCTGGAGTTAGCAATAGAAGAGAAGGGCACAGATAGAAGCGATTTGCCAGAAGAGAGGAGTTCCAGAGGAGGGAGTGTAAGGAGAGATAAAGAGAGGAAAGGTAGTGAGGAGCTGCAGAGTGAATGCACTTATAGGTCAGCAGGAGAAGTTTGAACTGGATGCGGAAACGATTAGGGAGCCAATGAAGTGACTGTTTTCGCGGGATGTTGGTGATTGGCAAACTGTTGGGTTGGAATTGAGGCACGGGATTACTTAGGATGACTGGTGGTTTTATATCATAGTTTTTATGTTTTGTAGATAAAGATATTGGCAGCTGCAGACATATATTGATATGCAGTGTACACGGTGCGGTCCTTCTCCCTGAAGCAGCCTGGGGGCGAAACGCCTGGCGTCGGAGATGGGCTTGATGTTGATTGGATATTAGCACCATAAGTATTTTTGTTTTAATAGTCATCACTGCTGATAGTGTTTTTACTGCTGGTTATTACTGCTTATGTTGTCTCATACAGCGTAGCAGTATGATTGATACCATACGGCCTTGGGTGTCCACGAGTGGTGAGTTGTGACCGATGATAGTATGTTGCACAGCCCGTGTCATCTATGGTATGTCTAGCTACGTGGGCATAAAAGGGGCCACTGCATCGGCTTGTTGATAGCTGATTCTGAGGTCTTTCACCACTCGGATGGGGATTTTAAAAATTTTGGTAATTCTGTGCTTTGATGATTGTTTTTTGTATGCACTGTATTTTATTCATTTACACATGTAGGCCAACTTACACATATAAATACTGCTATTTAGATGTGGGAATACTTTTTAAAAAATTATTTAGATTTTTATTCGGTACTGCACAAATTGTTACATCATTTTTTCTCATCATTTACAATCATTGATATATCATACATCTGGCTGTCTTCATCAGCCCAACAAAAAAGCTTACATCCGTAATTGGCATACCTCTCCATTTCAAAACTATCTTCTGATTCGTATCTTCCAATTACTACCAATTATCATTTTTTCTCTTACATCACATTATATATTCCTCTCCATGTACCTATACATTTTTTAATATTCCTTTCTCCCCCCCCCCCTCCACTGGATCCTGTAAAACTTGATTAAACTCATCCCATTAATTTGTTGTTCTTTTGTAACCATTCCCTATATATTTCCCATCTTCTTTGAAAGACCTCTATCCTGTGTGTTTTATATGCAGTAATTTTGCTCATCCTATAGATGTAGGCCAATCTGCTTAATATTCTCTCAGGGGCTGGTTCTCTCTCTGACCTCATCCCTTCGTTATTTCCATCTGCACTCCAATCGCTAGCATCTTTAACATATTCACCAGTTAACTCTTCAAATCAACCCCCACCCCCCCCATTCATTCAATAACACTCCTGCTGGTGTAATAGGGCCAATCCAGCTCACCATATCTCGTGCCAAGTCAGACAACCATTGCCATGTTTTCTGTAGCACTGGGAACACCTCTCTCTCCACACCCCCTGCAACACATCAAATCATTATATTTCCCCATCTTACACAGACGCACTGGGGTTAAATACATTTGGTACAGCATCTTATAACAGTGTTCTTGAATTGCTGTTGAGACCACTGGTATATTTACCTCTTCATGATACTGAAGAGGAATTGAAAGAAATATCGCTACACCGGGAAGATGTATTATAACTATTTGATAAACTGCAGAGTAGCAAATCACCTGGACCGGATGGTATACATCCAAGGGTGTTGAAAGAACTGAAATATGAGATTGCAGACCTGCTATTAGTAATCTGTGAACTTTCATTAAAATAATCTGTAATACCTGAAGATTGGAGGATTGCCAATGTAATGCCAATTTTTAAAAAGGGTTCCAGGGGTGATCCGGGAAACTACAGACGTCAGCCTGATGTCAGTACTGAGAAAAATGGTAGAAACCATCATAAAGAACAAAATTACTCATCATGTAGATAGTCATGGCCTAATGGGAGACAGCCAACATGGCTTTTAGACAAGGAAGACCT
This sequence comes from Ichthyophis bannanicus, assembly GCA_033557465.1. Classification (NCBI taxonomy): domain Eukaryota; kingdom Metazoa; phylum Chordata; class Amphibia; order Gymnophiona; family Ichthyophiidae; genus Ichthyophis; species Ichthyophis bannanicus. The sequence goes on from CM066046.1 coordinate 40,885,347, forward strand.
TGTCTTACTAATCTGTTATGTTTTTTTGAAGGTGTGAATAAACAAGTAGACAAAGGTGAGTCGGTTGATATAGTGTATCTGGACTTTCAGAAAGCCTTTGACAAGGTCCCTCATGAGAGACCTTTGGCAAAACTAAAAAGTCATGGGATGGGAGGCAGTGTACTATTGTGTATCAGGAACTGGTTAAAAGATAGAAAGCAGAGGGTAGAGCTAAATGGACAAATTTCCCAATGAAAAAAGGTGAATAGTGGAATACCCCAGGGATCTGTGCTGGGTCCGCTGCTTTTTGACATATTCATAAATGACATGGAAAAGGGAATAATGAGTGAGGTTATCAAATTTGCAGATGACACAAAACTAAAGTTGTTAAAACCCAAGAGGAAGGTGGAAAATTGCAAGAGGATCTTGATAAATTGGAAGACTGGGCATCCAAATGGCAGATGAAATTTAATGTGGACAAGTGCAAAGTTAAGCACCTAGGAAAGAACAACCCAAACTATGGTTACACGATGCAAGGTTCCACATTGGGAACTGCCACCAAGGAAAAAGATTCAGGCGTCATCGTGGATAACATGTTAAAACCCTTCGCCCAGTGTGCAGCGGCAGCCAAGAGAGCAAATAGAATGCTAGGTATCATAAGGAAAGGAATGGAAAATAAAACAAAGGATATTATAATGCCTCTCTATCGTTTCATGGTGCAAACGGCACCTTGAATATTGTGTGCAATTCTGGTCGCCGTATCTTAAAAAGGATATAGAGTTATTAGAAAAGGTACAGAGAAGAGCCACCAAAATGATAAAGGGGATGGAAGGCTACTCCTATGAGGAGAGACTACAAAGGTTAGGGCTCTTCAACCTGGAAAAGAGATGGCTGAGGGGAGATACGATAGAGGTCTATAAATTAATGAATGGAGTGGAACGGGTAAACGTAGATCGACTGTTTACGTTATCAGAATATAGAAAGACTAGAGGACATGCAATGAAGCTACAGGGTAAACTATTTAAAACTAATAAGAGAAAATCTTTTTTCACTCAATGTGTAATCAAACTCTGGAATTTGTTACCGGAGGATGTAGTAAAGGCTGTTAGTGTAGCTGGGTTTAAAAAAGGTTTGGACAAGTTCCTGGAGGAAAGGTCCATAAACCATTATTAAAAAGGGACCCAGGATATCAATGCTTGACCCAATACAAGCATTGTCGAACCTGTGTCTTTTGGGGAAACTGTTAGGTACGTATGACCTAGATTGGCCACTGTTGGAAACAGGATACTGGGCTTGATGGACCTTGGTCTGACCCAGTATGGCATATCTTATGTTCTTATGCTCATATATTTTTTTTCCATCTCTATAGTCCCAGTGACCTCCCAAGTCCTCATCCCATGCCTGCATATTTGTTCCTTGGTCCATGGGCCCACTCAATGCTTTATACAATCTCGAGATTACGCCTCTGGATAAATCTCCCATTCTAAACATTTTAAAATTGTTTCTCCTTATTACCTAAGCATTCCTTTATTTGTTTTCCCCCCAGGAAATGTGCCAATTGGAAGTAACCATTACCAATCACTTATCTCTATTTTAAATTCTTGCTGAAGCTCCACAAATGGTTTTAATTGGCCCGCAGCTGTTAATACCTGTCCCATGTACTGTAACCCTTTCTCATACCAGAGACTCCTCCCACCTTAAATTCCTACCACTGTATAATCCGTTGTGCTCCAATGTCTCCCCCCCCCCCCCCATCTGCGTCAACATCTTATGCTTCCTATATTATATTCGGAGTGTGCACACCACATAACGGTTTCTATCCTGGCCCCTTCCTCTCCCTCCTCTTTTCTGCCACATCAAGTCAATAAGACAATTTGGTCTTACCATCTCCTGTTCTAGTGTACTCCATTGGTGCCCACCTCTCTCTTAACCTCCATCCCATTAACGCTCTCAACTGTGCCGCCTCATAGTACCTTGCTATCTCAGGCACTGCCAAACCCCCTTCCTTTTTCTCTCTATACGTACGTTATCTTCCTTTGCACCCTTGGAGGTCTGCGTCTCCAGATATAAGAGAAAATTCTTCTCTGCACCAAGTTTAAGATTGTGATGGGGATCTCTATGGGCAAAGACATAAATAGGAACAGTAATCAAGGTAGTATATTCATCTTCACTATGGCAATCCTTCCCATCCATGAGAAAATAGGTTTGTCCATCATACTAAATCCGTTAGCACTTTTTTTTTATTGTTGGGTCATAGTTCATCTTATATAACTCAGACCCTTCCGCACTAATCTGGATCCCCAGGTATCTCACACTTTTATTAGCCCACATAAACGGGAATGTGGTTCACAACTTACCTTCTTCCTGTGGGTCTAACTGAATTTTTAGAACTTCTGTTTTCCCCATATTCGTTTTGTACCCAGATACTTTACTATATTTCTTGATTTCTTGTACTAAGGTTGGTATAGATTCCATAGGCTGTCCTAATGTATACATGACATCATCCGCAAATAATGAGATTTTGTATTCAGTCGGTACTAGAGGAGATCAAACCTAAGCTTTCTTTAGAAGCTCAGATGACAAGACTTCGACTTTCATACTTTGGACACATCATGCGAAGAGAGAGATCATTAGAGAAAGACATCATGCTTGGCAAGATAGAAGGTCAACGCAAAAAAGGAAGGCCAGCAATGAGATAGATCGATACAATAACAGCAGCTACGGGTACCAGTCTGTCAACAATGAGCCGCCTGAGTGAAGACCGAACACAATTTAGGATAGCTATCCAGAGGGTCGCCATGAGTCGACTCCGACTCGACGGCACTTAACAACAACAACAACATTCCTCTTCACCTACCTTTATACCATGTATTTCCTTATTCCATCTAACACTTTCGGCCAGTGGTTCTATCACCATTGCAAACAGCAATGGGGAAAGCGGGCACCCCCGTCTTGTACCTCTTCCCAATTTAAATAACTCTGAATATATATATATTTATTTATTTAGCCAGTTTTGTATTCCATCTTATCCTTCAATCAAAGTGACCACAACACAATTGGGGGATACGAGACAAATACACTAATACTTACAGGGAACATGGGCAATGGAGGGTTAAGTGGCTTGCCCAAGACCACAAGGAGCACCTGTGGGACTAGAAACCCCAGTCCTTCCGGCCCAAGGTTGCTGTCCTCTAGTGGGATATGAACCCCCGACCTTCCGGCCTGAGGTAACTTGCCCCAACCAGTATGCCACTCCTCCCCATTTATGCCCCATTTATCCAAATATGTGCTTTAGGCTCTCTATAAAGAGCTTCTATCCATTTCTGGAAATTATCTCCCAGTCCCATCTTACGCATAACTGTAAACATAAAAGCCTATTCTACTCTGTCAAAAGCTTTCTCTGCATCCACCACCATCATTATGGACGATGTCTGATCCTTACGTACCTGCCATATTAAATTCAGCAACTTACGTACATTATTACTCGCTTGTTCACCCAGGATAAAGCACAGTTACTTACCTGTAACAGGTGATCTCTGGGAACAGCAGGAATAAGTCTTCACATACGGGTATCGTTGGCACCGACGGAGCCTGCGCGGGAACGCTCCCCAGCGTCCAGTAAGAAAGCATTTGGGAGCCTCCCACAGCGCCTGCGTGCTGCCTTCCCGCCTTTCCCAACCGCCTCTCTCCAGTTCGAGTTTTAAAGCTGAGACAAAGAGAAAGAGAGGGAAGGAAAGCTAGATAGAGAGATACAACTCCTAGGGGAGGTGGGTGGGTTGTGAAGACTTATTCCTGCTGTTCCCAGAGATCACCTGTTACAGGTAAGTAACTGTGCTATCTCCAGGAACAAGCAGGAATGAGTCTTCACATATGGGGGACTCCCTAGCTGCAGATGCCAGGGAGAGACCCCATGGTTGTGTGCCCTTGCAGTGGGCTCCACTTCCTCCCCATGGATCTCTGGCATCCAACCAGGGTAGGTGGGTAGGAGTTGATTAGGAATGGAACAGGTGTTTGAGGACAGCCTGACCAAACAAGGCATCCCGGCGGGAGTCCTTGTCCAAACAGTAATGGGCTGTGAAGGTGTGAACCGAGGCCCAGGTGGCCGCTCGACAGATCTGGTCGATGGACACCGAGTTTAGATGAGCCATTGAGGCTGCCATGGTTCTCACATTGTGAGCTGTGACATGGCCCTCCAGAGAAATGTTCTTACTCTGGTAGGCGAAAGAAATACACTGAGCAATCCAGCTGGACAGTGTTCTCTTAGAGACTGGAAGTCCTAAATGAGAAGGATCAAAAGCAACAAAAAGTTGAGAAGACTTTCTATGTTGCTGTGTTCTTTGTAAGTAGAAAGCGAGAGCTCTCTTACAATCCAAGGTATGAAGATTTCTCTCTGCATTTGATGCATGAGGTCCTGGAAAAAAGACAGGTAAATATACCTCCTGATTTAGATGAAAAGGCGAGACCACTTTAGGCATAAAGTGTGGATTGGTCCTGAGGACTACCTTATCATGATGGAACCTTGTATAAGGTGGATTAGCCACCAAAGCTTGCAGCTCACTGATGCGGCGTGCTGAGGTGACTGCAATGAGAAAAACAACTTTCCAAGAAAGAAATTTCAAGAAGGTGGTGGCTAAAGGTTCAAAGGGTGGGTTCATAAGCTGGCCAAGAACCAGGTTTAAGTCCCATGCCACTGGAGGTGGTCTAATGGGAGGTTTAGTTAAAAGAAGGCCTCTCATGATTCTTGCTATAAGAGGGTGAGAGGAGATAGGTTGTCCATTGAGAGGCTTGAGGGACGCTGCAATAGCACTCAAATAGACTCTTACTGAATTAGTTTTCAGGCCTGCATGGGATAGATGCAGAAGATACTCTAGTAGAGAATTCAGAGGTATTGCAAGAGGGTTTAGAGCCTTTTCTGAACACCAAATGGTGAATCTTTTCCATTTGAAAGCATAGGAACGTCGAGTAGAAGGCTTCCTAGAGGCATGAATAACATCTCTGACTTGTTGAGAGAGATGAAAATCTTGAAGGTCTAGGCCCCTCAGCAACCAAGCCCTGAGATGGAGCGACTAGGGGTTTGGGTGCCACAATGTTCCGTCTTCCTGGGACAGAAGGTCTGGTGCAGAGCCTAAGTCCAGGGAAGGAGCTTGAGAGAGATGCAGAAGTAGAGGGTACCACACTTGGCGTGGCCAATGTGGTGCTATGAGGATCATGGTCCCTCGATCTCTCTGAAGCTTGACTAGTGTTTTGGGAATTGGTGGAAAGGCATAAAGGAAGTCTTGACCCTAGTGAAGGAGGAAGGCATCCTTGGCCTGAACTCCCTGACACGGAATTCTGGAACAGAACCGGGGAAGTTTGGCATTCCACAGACTTGCAAAGAGGTCTATGTCCTGGGTTCCCCAAATTCAAAAAATCCTGGCTACCTGGTCCATGTGGAGGGACCACTCGTGTGGGAGCAGAACTCGACTGAGTCTGTCCGCCCAAGAGTTTTGAATACCTGGAAGATATACTGCCAGAAGATGGATGTGATGCTCTCTGGCGAAGGCCCACAGTCGCAAAGCTTTGTTGCAAAGCGACAGAGAGCCAGTCCCTCCCTGCTTGTTTACATAGAACATGGCTACTTGATTGTCTGTATGGATAAGGACTGTCCTGTAGCTGAGCAGGGAATGGAACACTCTGAGAGCTAAGAATATTGCTCTGAGTTCCAAGAGATTGATATGCAGAGAAGTCTCCTGTGGAGACCAGATGCCCTGGGTGGTTAGATCTTGCAGATGAGCTCCCCAACCCTTTGGAGAAGCATCTATTGTGAGAGTTGCTTGGGGTAACGGTTGCTGAAAAGGGGACCCCAGCAACAGGTTCTGAGAGGACTTCCACCACTGGAGAGACCAAAATAGACGACTGGAGTTTGCTATTTTGTCTGACAGGCAACCTGATGCCTGAGTCCATTGGGTGGTCAAAGTTCATTGAGCTGCCCTCATGTGAAGGCGAGCATATGGAACCACATGCACGGTGGATGCCATGTGGCCTAATAGTTGTAACATCTCTCGAGCAGTTAATTGGGACTTTAACTGAATCTGGGAGGCTAACTGCACCAGACGTAGGCAACGGGCCTGAGGAAGATAGGCCCTTGCAGTTGTGGTATCCAGCAAGGCCCCTATGAACTCCAGAGACTGAGTAGGGGTGAGATTGGATTTTGGGATGTTTATTACTAGTCCCAAATACTGAAGGATACGCATTGTGCAGGTTAGACAAGTCTGGGCCTCTGACTGGGATGAGGCTCGAATGGGTCAGTCGTCCAGATATGGGAATACGAATATTCCTAGAGTACGGAGAAATGCAGCTACTACTGCCATGCATTTCGTGAACACCCTTGGTGCAGAGGCCAGACCGAAAGGAAGCACCCTGTATTGGTAGTGATTTCCTTGAAAAAGGAACCGAAGGAACCTTCTGTGTATGGGATGGATGAGGACATGGGTGTACGCATCCTTGAGATCTAGAGAACAAAGCCAATCCTGACTCTGAAGGTATGGAAGCAGAGACCCTAGAGAAATCATTTTGAATTTCTCCTTGAATAGAAACTTGTTCAATTTTCTGAGATCTAATATGGGTCTGTAGCCCCCTGTTTTCTTTGGGATAAGAAAATAAGGGGAGTAGAACCCTGAGCCCTGTTGAAGAAGAGGTACTTCTTCTATTGCCCCTTGGGCAAGAAGGGTAGCAATCTCCTGACCTAGAAGGCTGAGGAGAGATGTTGGAGAATTGAACTGTTTCACCATGGTGTGAGGAGGAAGGTTTAAAAAGTGAAGCTTGTACCCTTCCTTTATGATGGAGAGGGTCCATTGCTCTGCTGTGATTTGCTCCCATCTGGGAGCAAAGTACGTCAACCTTCCTGGAATGGTGAGGGGCTCTGGGTTTCCCAGAGCTAGAAAGGCTAAGTTCTCTAGTTGCAAGTCAAAGGCCTTGAGGAGGCAGAGGCTGCTGGGCTGTGGTAGGCTTGGCAGCCTTTGACTTGGCCTGTTTAGGTGGTTGCTGACGCTTTGCAGCAAAACGACCTGCAGAAGATGCCTGCCCATGAGCAGGATAATATCTTCCCTTTTTAGAAAAAGATGTCTTTTTGAACAATCTTTTCTTAACAGGGGCAGAGGTAGACTTTGAAAGTCGATCCAAAGCAGAGTTCTCAGCATCCATCTGAGTGGCCTTTGCTTGCCAATCCCTGCCAAACAGGTTTTCACCTGTACAAGGAAGGTTTCCCAACTCATCTTGGACCCAGAGTTCCAAATCAGAGGCTTGTAACCAAGCAATTCTGCGTGCACCTATGGCAATAGCCGTGGCTCTGCTTACACACTCAAAAGAGTCAAAGGCTGCACGGTTGGAGAATTTGGAAACATCTTGGGCATGTTTGAGCCAAGTGAGAAATGCCTGCCTTTTATCTTCTGAAATAAAAGGAGCTAAAGTCTGCAGATGATCTGTGACTTCTTTTAGAAACATCCCCATATAGAGACTATAGGAGTTGATTCTGACAGCAAGCATATTGGCCTGGAAAATCATTCGGCAAAAAGCATCTAGAGTCCTACATTCACGTCCTGGAGTGTCTCTTTGCACTCTTTATTTTCTTCATAGCAGACTCAACCACAATAGTGTGGTGAGGAAGCTGAGTCTTATGAAAACCAGGACAGGGAGGGACACGGTACATGGTGTCTAACCTGCGAGAATGAGGAGAGGTGGTGAGAGGAGTCTCCCACATGCCCAACATGAGATCATAGAGAATCTCATGAATAGGTAGGGTAGCTGCTTCCTTAGGAGCCTTAGGATATTGCAAAATATCTAATTGCTTGGCTCTAGGCTCTGACTCAGAGGCCACTGTAATGGAGAGGCCTCTAGCCACTTCCCTAATGAAGTCTTGAAAAGACAAATCCTCTGGAGGAGACATTCTTCGTTTTGGAAAATCAGACTCCTGAGGAAGAAGCACCGGTGCATCGACAGAAGCCTCCGACTCATCTGAGTCTTCGGAGGAATCGAAGTATCGCCTGTCCGGATGCTCCTGTAAAGCCCGATACGCATACCGAGTGGGATCGACATCGGGAGTAAGTGGTACCGGTTCGGTACCGATGGGCATCGTAGGACAGGGTACCGTTACAGCCAACACCGAAGCCGATGTCGATGCAATCAGTACCGGCACCGGGAACGGTGCCGATGCTGGATTCGGTACCGGCAACGGAGATTGTTGCGGTACCGAAGGCGTCGAAGCCTGCATAAATGCCGTAAGGGTGCGCTGTATGGACAGAATTTTCTGATCCATCGACGTCACCAGAGTCTGTATGTCGGTACCAGTGGAGGCCACCGGTACCCCAGAACACGGCAACAGGTGATCGATCAAGGCCGCGCCATAGATGTCAACCTGTGACCCCATAGGTAATGCTTTGGAAGCCGGAACTTCCCGCCGGGGTAATTTTGCCGGAGCGGAATCCTCGAGGGCAAGCCCGGAGGCATCTCGATGCTTGGAGGGAGATTTGCCCTTCGAGGACCAGCTAGATTTATGTTTGGTTACCTGAGATCCATGGGAGGAAGAAGCAGCCCTGGAAGACGTCGATGCCACCGAGGCTGCATCAGAGGGAAACAGGGTACTGAGCTTGGCTGCTCGGTTCTGCCGACCTCTTTTAGACATCATGGTGCAGGACACACAATCCGTGATGGAATGGTCAGGACCCAAACATTTTAGACACCAATCATGGGTGTCGGTGACAGAAATAGTACCGCCATATTTTGTGCACTTTTTAAACCCGGAAGCGGGCTTCTCCATGAGGAGAAAATATTTAGGCCTAAGGCCCAAACTGAAAATGCACAGTTGAAGAAATAAAAGTTGTTTGTTTGGTTTTTTTTAAGAAAGAAAGAAAAGAAAAGACCGGCGGTACCGGTCTGACGTCGAAGGCAGACGCGACACAGAAAAATAAAGAAAAAAATAAAGAACTTCTTCTGCGGTGACAGGAACACGACCTGCTGGCTCCGTGGAAAAGAAGAACTGGAGAGAGGCGGTTGGGAAAGGCGGGAAGACAGCGCACAGGCGCTGTGGGATGCTCCTAAAAGCTTTCTTACTGGACTCTGGGGAGCGTTCCCGCGCAGGCTCCGTCGGTACCGATGATACCCATATGTGAAGACTCATTCCTGCTTGTTCCTGGAGATATCCTGCTTTATCAATTGTGGTATGTATTTCTGAAACCTGGTCGCTAATATTTTAGCTAGCATCTTAGCATCCGAATTGATGAGAGAAATGGGTTTATATGAATCACACTTCCCATGGTCCTTTCTGGGTTTGGGTATTACTACTACACCCGCCACCTCCATTGAGCTTGGTAACTTTTCCCCTTTTAATACTTCATTGAAAACATCTCTCATTATCGGGCTAACTTCCTCACAGAACGTTTTATAAAACCAGGCTGTAAAGCCATCCAATCCTGGCGCCTTGCCATCTTTTAAGCTTTTTATAGCCTCTACTACTTCTTTTCTGTCAATCTCTCTGTTCATCCACCGCTGTTGCTCTGAATCCAATTGCTTCAATGTGATCTCTGCCAGATACTCTTCTATATCCACTGCCTCTTCCTGTTGTTCCGATTCATAAAGTTTACAATAATATTCCCAAAATACTTTTTGTTCAGTATCATTAGCCCATCTACCCTGCTCATCTTTTATTCGCAGGATCTGTTGTTGCATCCTTCTTTCCCTAATTTTTCACACAAGATATCGGCCTGAATTATTTCCCTGTACATAAAATTCATGTCTGAATTGGTTCAACTTAAATGCTTCTTCCTCCTTATTTAATCTTCCTAATTCCTCCCATAAGTTTCTAATACATTGCAGCCTCCTCCTTCCACATTTCTGTTTGTGCATTGCCTCTTCTAGTCTCAACTTTGTTAATAACTCATGCTCCTTTTGTTCTTTTTCCCGCTTCCGTCTCGCCGCCAACACCATACAGTGCCCCCTTACCACCGCTTTCAATCCATCCCATACCCCAGCTGGCCGCACCTCTCCCCCATTATTATGCTGCATATAATCCCTTACAGTGCTCTGAATACGTCTTAGCCCCTCTTCCTCGTCTATAAGGGATTCATTCAACCTCCAGAACCGTAGACCTCCTCCCTCTCTTTGTAAACTCAATGAGACCTCCACCGGTGCATGATCTGTCCAACTTATGGGTCCTATATCCACTCGCTTTACCTGTTCTACTATCCTTCCATCCACCCATATTATGTCCAATCTACTGTAGCTTTTATGTGGGTGTGAGTAGTGCGTATATTCTCTCTTATTCCCACGCATGTATCACCAAGCATCTACTGCGCCCAATTTGTGTAGCAATTTTCCTAACTTCTTACTTACACCTTTAGTGCCTTGCTTATTACCCCCCGTGGTGTCTATTCTGGGGTTTAGACTTGCAATCCCCCCTAGTATCACTGGGTTTTGCATATGCGCTTCCACCACCTCATATAATTTCCCATAAAACCCCCTTGCTGTGTATTTGGTGCATATACACTCCCTACTACTAAGGACTTCCTGCTATTTTTTCCTTTCCACAGAATGAAACGCCCCTTCGGGTCCCTCTCTACATGTTCTTCTTCCAAGCTCAACCCTTTCGCAAAGAGAATTCCAACTCCCCCCCCCCTCAATTTGGTGAGTCCCGATTATGTGCCAAGTATCATAGTATCATAGTTTTTACTCATCAACCACCTTTCTTGTGTTTTTTTTTTAGATGTGTTTCTTGTATAAGCACTACATCAGCTCTTAATCTGTTACCCCTCTTTTATTTGGGCTTGTCTTTTATACCAGGAATTAAGGCCTCTAGCATTAATGGTTACTACCTTACATTCATCAAATTTCTTTTGCTTACTCCCCATGATTTCAGATCGCTATATCTCCTCTTTGTACATTCGCAGGATCCAGTTACCCCCCCTCTTCCCTCTCCCCTCTCAGCCCCGTCCCTCTCGACTTCCCCCTCCTCCTTATTACAACCATTTAGTAGCTTCCCCTTCCTCAGTGACATCATCCTCCCCCTCCCACTCATGACTCATATTTCTGAACATAATCTCTCTTATCTTAATCTCCCCCTTGCTCACTTTACTCTACCCTCCGCTCCCCTTTCATGTTATATACTCAGTCTTTCTTTGCAGCTTCTTTTTTCTTGCTGTTGCCTTCAGTTCTTTTTTCAATTCACAAACTGTGCTTCCTTCCCATCTTTCCTTCTTGACTCTGGGTTCCTTTTCATTTCCTTCCATCTCATCTCTGCTTATTTACTCAATCCCATGTCCTTTCTCTTTTGCATTACACGTTTACTTTTCCTCTCTTTGTTCTCCACTTTCTGCCATCTTGTTGTCTGTCCATTCCCCGGTTTCCTCATATTTCCCACCTCTGGTAAACGTGTTACTCCTGCTTCCTTCATTGCGGCCGCCAACTGTGTCGCTGTTATTGCCCGCCTTGTAATGCTGTTGCTGGTGAACACAATTCCTGCTGGGTACAGCCATTTACTACTACTACTACTACTAAGCATTTATAAAGCACTACCAGGTGCACGCAGCGCTGTATAATGAAAACACAAAAAGACAGTCCCTGCTCAAAAGAGCTTACAATCTAAAAAGACAAAGCAAGAAAAGCAGTAGAAAAAAGATAAGAACAAGGGCAAAGACACAAGAGCAGGAAAGACAGGACAAAGGAAAGAGGTAAGAACAAGTGTAAGAGGAAGAAAGAAAGGTGAAATAAAAGAGGGGAAGGAAGGAGAACAGCAAAATCAAGAGCCAAAGGCAGAGGCGAAAAAATATATATTTAATGTTCTATTCCTCTTCTCTCGAGACTTTGAGGGCGCTGCTCGGAGTCACCCAAATCCCATCGGGGGACCCTGCCAGGTTTGATCAGAGGCACCTCCTTCAGGACCTTCTTTTTGGGAGGAACCAGGGCTGCACCGGAGGAGTCATTGCCACGGGACTCCGAGGACGCCTGGATCTCTTGAAAAGGGCTGGATCCAGGGCTTGGCAATGGGGAAGCCGGGGCAGAGTCAGACCTTGGGAATAGCTTCCCCTGAAACTCAGACCGCCTCCTATTGGTTTTAGGGGTCATGGCCCGGCACCGGTCAAAAATGGAACTGTCGTGGTCCAAGCCCAGGCAGCGGATGCAGCAGTCGTATCAGTGACTGAGATTATCTGACTGCAGCAGTCACATTTCTTGAACCCACTGGGATTCATGGAGGGGGAGCACACCCGGCCGGGGTAGAGGACCCCCAGGCAAAAAAAGGCACGAAGACCGGTCGAGGTGTAACCTCGAGGAACACAAGAAAAAAGGGGGAGCTGAGATCAGCACCGGTGGTGCCTCCTCGAGGCGGGAAGAGAACTGGTACGTAAACCGGTCAAAAGAAGGAATTAAAAGACTTTTTCTGGAAGAGTCAAGGACCACGTCCGCTGGGCTCTGCGGAAAAAAGGAGACTGAGCAAGATGGCACCCTTGGGCGGGAAGGGGACCATTCATGCATGGTAGCATTCCCAAAGGCTTTCTTTGAAAGCTGGGGATATGCTCCGCGCAAGCTCCGTTAGTGCTGATGTCACCCATATGTGAGGACTGACTTTCTGCTTGTTCCTGAGAATAAAAAATTTGTATACCAGGAATGAGAACAAAAATCAGACAACTCAATGGGGAGGTGGATAGGTTGTGAAGACTGATTCCTGCTGTTCCCAGAGATCACCTGTTACAGGTGAGCAACTACGCTATCTCCAGGAACAAGCAGAAGTCTGTCTTCATATATAGGACTCCCTAGCCCAAGACAACCAAACAAGAAAAGTATCCTGGCACAGCTGGAGATTGCAGCAGGGATCTGACAGACTCAGCTCGTTCAGAACACTCCTCGCGAGGTATTCGGATGGGCAGCGGGCAAGCTGTCTAAATTTGAAAGAGGTTTTGCAGACCAGCTTGTCCGAATTGAGCATCGGTTCTGGAGTCTTTATCCAGGCAATAGTGTGCTACAAGGGTATGTAGAGAAGACCATGTTGCCGCATGGCAGATGTCGGAGATAGGGACAGAGTGAAGGTCAGTAGTTGCCATGGCTCTGACATTATGAGCTGTGACACAGTGTGGTAGAAGCAGCCCAACTTGTGAATAAGCAAAGGGAGTGCAATCTGCTAACCAATTTGAAATTGTTTTTCTGAAAACTGGTGTCCCCAAATGACTTTGGTCAAAGGAGACAAACAACTGAGAGGATTGGAGATGGTCCTTAGTGTGCTCTAGATAGAACACCAATGCTCTCTTGCAATCAAGAGTATGAAGTTTGGCTTCAGCGGAGAGCAGTGGGGTCTTGGAAAGAAAGTTGTAGCGAGATTGATTGATTAAAGTGGAAGGCGGTGATGACCTTCGACAAGGACTTAGGATGTGTGCGAACGGCCACCTTGTCATGATGAAAAGTGGTATAAGGCACATAGGTTACTAAAGCTTGCAGTTTATTTATTTGGTTTTATATCACACTATTCATAATCAGCATGGTTTACAATAGAACAACTTATTACATGGAACAGTATACACTGAACATGTGAATAAGATATAATACACAGGACCGAACCTAGCCCTGTGCGAGCAGTGCGGACGCACAGGGAGCAAAGGCTTAAGGGGCACATTTTGGCTGTCTGCTGTTGCCTGCCGCCGCCACTTTTTCTTTACTCAGTGGCAGCAGGCAACGGCAGACATCTGAAATGCGCCCCTTAAGCCGCCTCACGGCATGCTAAGCACATGACGTCAGAGAAGGGAGGGTCAGATCTGCTTAGCGTGCCGGCAACTTACATAGCAGGCGCGCTTCTTCTCTCCTGCCGTGGGGGGAGGGGGCATGCGTCCGTTGTGCAAGTCGCACAGGGCGTGATTCAACCTTGGTACGGCTCTGATAATACAATTAACAAATTTGCATTATTAAATCATACAACAGTAGCAAGTAAGAATGGTGAACTATTTACAGTATGACAGAATCTTATGGTATTGATAGACCAGGCTTTAAGTTACATGGTCCAAAGCAAGATGGAATAGGTGTGTTTTGATTGCTTTGCGAAAGGTGGCCAAATCTGAAATGAGACGAATAGGAGCAGGTAGGGAGTTTCATAGTAGAGGGGCGAAGAGGGAAAAGGCCCTGTTCTTGGCAAACTGGGAGCTTTTTTAGCTATGGGTGGGATGGTAAGAGTGTTTGCCATATTTGTTCTTCTTGCTCAGTTGTCAGGAGTCCAATGTAAGAGATCTTCCAGGGAGGATGCAGAGAGGTGATGAAGAATTTTAAAAGTTATCAGGAGAGTTTTGTACTTACGTCAACTACTTATTGGGAGCCAGTGTAGATGAATTAGGAGAGGAGTTACATGTTTGTATCTAGAAGCTCCATAAATAATTTGTGCCGCAGTATTCAATGCCAATTGCAAAGGATAGAGAGCATATCCAGGAAGACCATGTAGAATGATATTGGCATAGTCGAAGAGCGGAGTGATAAGGGCTTGGAAGACAGAACGGAAGTCAATAGGCTCCAGTAAGGGTCGGAGGTGACAGAGGGAATGTATTTTATGATAGACAACTTTTGTGATATTGCTTATATGGGACAATATTTAGGGACTGGTCCAGAGTGACGCCCAGATATCTAACCTCGTGATTAGATTTCAGATCAGCATTCTTAACCTGTAGGGTTGTTGGGGGTATGAATGTCGAGACCTCTGTGATAAAAAGGACTTCTGTCTTTTTATAGTTCACTTTCAGGTTGTGAGCAGCTAGCCAGTCGGAGACAGCATTGAAACAATCAATGATTCCGGTGAAGTTTGGGTTTTCAGTTGAAAAAAAGAGTGTAGAGAAGCACATCATCTTCATAGATGTGATAAAGAATGCCGAAGAATTGTATGTTCCCTGTAAAATAGTTATCTCCAAGTTATAATGCCCTGTTCAATGTAATTTCAGTTTGTTCAATGTAAACTGCACTGATGCAGAATAGCGCGGTATATAAGAGAATGTAAATAAATGATCGTACATATTGGTTGCATATACAGTATATGTTAAATAACAGGGCGGATAGGGAAGAGCCCTGTGGTTCTCCTTGGGTTTGCTGATACATATCTGATGTTTGATTGCCCATACAAACTTATTGTTGACGATCTGTTAGATATGAGCAACACCAGTTTAGTGCTGAGCTCTGAGTGCCCTTAAGCTTAAGCAGATTAATCAAACGGCTGTGACAGACTGTATCAAAGGCTGAAGCAATATCCATGAATATCAAGATAAAGCCCTGTTTCGGATTATTTAAGCCTAAGATCAGGTTATCAAACAGGGAAATGAGCAAAGTCTTGACACAATGATGTTATCGAAAACCATGCTGTTGTGAATCAAGTGGTGCATGGCAATCAATGTGATCTTGGAGTTGTTGCTGTACTATCTTCTCCATTAACTTAGCCAAGAAAGGAAGACTAGATATGGTATGATAGGAGTTTGAATCCTATGGGTCTAACTTGGCATTTTTTAGGAGAGGTTTGATTGTGGCATTTTTCAGTGATACTGGGACAAGACCCTTGTTGAAGGGGAGGTTGATAATCTTGGAGATGTGGGAACTTAATGCAGGGCAAGTAGACTTGATCCAATGACAAGGGCATGGATCAGAGGGCGAGGTGGTAGAATTAAGTTATTTTATACATTTTCAATTTGTTTGGGGGAATATGGCTAGAAATGACTTAGAGCAGGGAGATTGGTGCATTCAGGAATTGGAGCAGATGTCTTCCAAATTGTTAAGGGTTACTTTGGTTTTATTGTGAAAGTGAAAAGCAATGTCTTGAGGGTGGATTAAATTATTTGCTTGATGCAGTGATGATCCTTTGTAAGGGACTGAATTAATCTAAAGAGCTCACGGGGCTTGTTGAGAGAGCGCATAAGATGATTAGTATGGTATTCCTTCTTCCTTTGCATGATGGTAAGGCGGTGCTCTTGCAAGGTCTTCATGTATAATTCTCGGTCATGGGGGAGCCTGAAGTGGCACCATTTTCGTTCGAGCTTCCTGAGATTCTGTAAGGATTTGCGTAGAACAGCTGTAAACCAGATAACTGTATATGTCCTATTATTCGGGCGTTTGAGCTGGGTTAGTAGTGCAGCTTTTATCTTTATCTTTATTTAATACTTCTTGGGGTAGTGTTCCAAGAGTGTATTACTTCAACTAAATCAGAGGAGTCAGAGTCGGAGCTAAGGTTGGGTAGAGTTTCTGCAAGGAATAACTCTCTGTTGAATGGTTTAAAATGACGAGCAGGTGGTAATTTAGTATTAACAGGAACCTTCAAGTCTGGTATGTCGAATGGGATATGAAATAAGATAGTTTTATGGTCTGACCAAGGTACTGGGAAGACTTGTGGTTGTATCAAGTTGTTGGTACCATAAGCAAAGGGAGGTGCAAAGATAAGATCCAATGTGTTACCTTTAGTGTGGGTAGGGGCATGTATTAGTTGCTCATAATTTACAGCAGACATAGCATTCAGAAAAGCTGTGGAGTTCTTTGATAAAACAGGGAGATTGAAGTCTCCCAGAATCCAGAGTGGTTTAGCCTGTGACGAGTGGTTACAGATTAGATCTAGTGTTATAGGGAGGTCGTCAGTACAGGTTGAGGGGGCACGATAGAAAAGTGCTGTTGCTACTTGTTTATTTGCTATCATGATGACATTGAGGCTGTTAGAATTCTGAGAGGAGAGGCATTGGAACTGTAGGTTAAATCTAGCCATTATGAGTGTGCCTCCACCTCTTTTGTTAGTTCTTGGGCAGTTGAAGATATCATAGTTTGGAAGCTTGAGCTGATTAATAAGTACTGCATCAGTATGCCATGATTCTGTGATGAAGATTATGTCTAGCTTATGATTCTCCATATAATCGGCCATTTCTTCTGAACAGATCTTGCATTTATAAGCATGCATTCTAGTGCTTTTACATCTGTGGACTTCCGAGTGAGAGGTTTTCCTGAGGGCTGGCATACGATGTGGATAAGATGTTGCTGTCTTATCAGACATGGTTGTCTCATCGTGTGAAGACATCTTGTTTGTTTCAGCCAAAGCCATGTATAGTAGAAATTATGCCATGTTGGTGTGAATAAGATTCAACAGAAATGAAGGAAAGGGCAAGACCATATAGGCATAGAACGAAGGGCATATAGTCAGGCATTGTGATGGCAAGGCAAGCGGGATAGTAGTTAGCCAATTAACAGTAGGGGTAGATTCTTATAGATGAAGTAGGGAGTGGAAGATAGCTATAATGTTTTACAGGGAGGTCTGCAGTCAGAGTAGTTACTCACCTGTAACAGGTGTTCTCCAGGAGCAGCAGGAATCAGTCCTCACATATGGGTGACGTCGGTGTCGACGAAGCCCCCATGCAGAGCATTTCCCCAGCTTTCAAAGAAAGTCTTTAGGAATGCAGGCACGCATGCGCGGTCCCCTTCCTGCCCAAAGGTGCCATCTTGCTCAGTCAAATGACAGCTAAAAAACAGCACAAAAAAGAAAATGAACTATATACAACTGCAACTCCAAGGGGAGGAGGGAGGGTCATGAGGACTGATTCCTGATGCTCCTGGAGAACACCTGTTACAGGTGAGTAACTACTCTTTCTCCAGGACCAAGCAGGAAGTCAGTCCTCACATATGGGTGACTCCCTAGCTCTGGGCTACCAGGAACCCAGGCTGAAAAATAGAGCTCCCTCTAGAGCCCCAGCAACAGTGAGAGAATCTTCTCCGAGACCACACCTGAATGGTAGCCCAACACCAGGGCCAGAGGGTAGGAGTTGCCTAAACCTCAAAGAGATTACGGAGTACCGCTTGCCCGAAAGCACTGTCCCTACGGGATTCCCTCTCGAGGCAGTAGTGGTCTGCAAAAGTCTGGCTTGAAGACCAAGTAGCGGCCCGGCAGATGTCTGCCAATGGAACAGAGCGGAAGTGAGCTACTGATGCGGCCTTCACCCGAACTCGGTGGGCCATGACCCGACCCTCCAGGGAGAGGCCGGCTGACCTGTACGCCCAGGCGATACAGTCTGCCACCCAGATGGACAACGTATGCTTAGTGACAGGCAACCCCAATTTATTAGGGTCAAAGGAAATGAAGAGCTGAAAAGCCCTTCTATGCCCCTGCGTACGTTCAAGGTAAAAGGACAGCGCCCTTCTACAATCCAGGGTATGCAAGACAGTCTCTGCTCTACTGGCGTGAGGCCTGGGAAATGGTTGAGGTGGAAGGAGGACACCAACTTTGGAAGGAACTTAGGATGAGTCCGCAAGACTACCCTGTTCCTATAGAACCTGGTATACAGCCAATCCGAGACCAGGGCCTGAAGCTCACTCACCCGCCTAGCTGAGGTGAGTGCCACAAGGAACAATACCTTCCAGGAGAGGAAATGTAAATGGCAGGTTGCCATCGGCTCAAAAGATGGGCGAGTCAGTTGCTGCAAGACCACATTGAGATCCCACTCAGGAGCAGGTGGACGAATAGGAGGCTTAAGCAGAAGCAGGCCTCTTAGAAAGCGGGACACCAGAGGGTGGCCTGAGAGAGATTGTCCATCCACCTGCAAGTGGTGAGCTGAGAGGGCACTGAGGTGAACCCGGACAGAGTTGGACTGAAGTCCTAGGTTGGAAAGGTGGAGCAGGTATTGAAGCACCACCTGGACAGAGCAGGAGAAAGGGTCCTCTTGCTGTTGAGAACACCAAATAGAGAATCTACGCCACTTTAGAGCATAGGCCTTCCTGGTGGAATGTTTCCTGGAGGCCAACACCACCTCTTCAACCTCCCTAGATAGGAGCAAGGGAGCAAGGACTAGCCTTTCAGCAGCCACGCCATCAAATTGAGAGATTTGAGGTTGGGATGCAAGAGGGACCCCTGGTCCTGAGTCAGAAGGTTAGGTTGCAACCCCAGAGGAAGTGGGGTATCCACTGCCAATTGCAGAAGAGGGAACCACGGCTGCCTGGGCCACCTGAGGGCTATCAGGATCACTGTGGCTCGGTCCTGCTGTATTTTGAATAGAGTCCGGGCCACCAGAGGTGTGGGAGGAAAGGCATACAGCAGGCCCCCTGACCAAGGGATCTGGAATGCATCTGGCGCTGTTCTCAAGGGTAGTTGTCTGTTGAGCGGACTGGCAAAAAGATCCATGGTCGGAAGACCCCACTTCAGAAAGATCTTTTGCACTACCAGAGGATCCAACTGCCACTCGTGAGGCTGCAGGAGTCTGCTGAGTCTGTCCACCAGGTAGTTTTCCTGGCCTGGGAGGTAGACTGCCTTGAGGGTCATGCCCTGGGTGACAGCCCAGGAGCAGAGAGCTTGTGCTTCCAGGCACAGAAGTCTGGATCCTGTGCCTCCCTGCTTGTTGACGTAGAACATAGCCACCTGGTTGTCCGTCTGAACTAGGACAGACTGGTGAGACAGGAATCTGAGAGAAAGTCCGCAAGACCAGTCGAATGGCCCTCAATTCCAACAGGTTGATCTACTGGGCGGCCTCCCATGGAGACAACAGGCCTTGGGTGCAGGCTCCCTGGCAGTGAGCCCCCCAGCCCTGCAGGGATGCATCGGTTGTCAGTACCTGAGTGTGTGGGGAGGCCTGAAAAGGAACACCCCTGACCAGATTTGGGAGATGCCGCCACCAGCGTAAGGAGTCCACCAAGGGTTTGGACACCTTTATTCTGTCTGACAACTTCCCTGTGGCCTGAAGCCACTTCATCCTGAGGTGCCACTGAGCCGGCCTCATGTGTAGCCAGGCATGTGGGGTGACATGCACTGTGGAAGCCATGTGACCTAAGAGCCGGAGGAAGTTTCTGGCCGAGAACAGAGAGTCCGCCCGAAACTGACCGTTCAACTTTCTCAGCCTGTGAGCTCTGTCCACAGGCAAAAAGGCTTTTGCTTGGAGGGTATCCAACCTGGCCCCTATGAATTCCACGTCTTGTGAGGGGACCAAAGTGGACTTTGGGAAGTTTATAACGAACCCCAGGTGCTGAAGCAGGGATATGGTTCTGCAGGTGGCCTGCCTGGCCTCTTGTGGAGACTGGCCTCTGATTAGCCAGTCGTCCAGGTAAGGGAACACAAAGATCCCCTGGTTCCTGAGGTAGGCCGCAACCACCGCCAGGAATTTTGTAAAAGCCCTGGGGGCAGAAGTGAGGCCAAAAGGAAGCACCTGTACTGGAAGTGCTTTCCTCCCACCACAAATCTGAGGAATTGTCTGTGGCTTGGATGGATGAGGATGTGAGTATAAGCATCCTTCAGGTCTAAGGAGCATAGCCAATCTCCCTGCTGGAGGTAGGGCAGTAAGATTCCAAGGGTAAGCATCTTGAACTTTTCCCTCTCCAGAAACTTGTTCAGATTTCTCAGGTTGAGGATGGGTCTGAGGCCTCCTGTTCTTTTTGGTACCAGAAAGTACCTGGAGTAGAAGCCTTGCCCTTCCAGGTGGTGAGGCAACGGTTCCACCACCTGGTCCCTTAGTAGACCTTCCAACTCCTGAAGGAGTAAGTTTCTGTGCAGAGGGGGTCTTGGTGGCTCCCCTGGAAAATAGGAGGGGGGTATCTGGGTGAAGTGGAGCAGATAGCCCCTTTTGATGATACTTAACACCCAAGTATCCCCTGTGATGGCTGGCCACCTGTGTGGCCACCTCAGCCAACCTCCTGTGCCCTGGAGAGGAGGAGAGGCTATGCTGGCATAGTCAAAAGCCCCCTCCCTGCTGAGCAGGAGCCGGAGTAGGAGGCTTGGGGGCCTTCTGTCTACGGGGCCCATGACCTTGCCCCTTGGCCTGCTGGCCCTGTTGGGGAGCTGCAGAGGCCTGGTAGTGAGGGTAGGTTTTATAGGCAGTGGTCTTCCTCGGGTAAAAGGTCTTTTTCCCCGAGCCCTTTTTTTTCTGAGAAGGGGCAGAGGTCTTCCTAGACAGCCTTGTCTGGGTAAGAGTCTCGATCTCGAGCTCTGCAGCCTTTTCGGCCATGGGCTTGCCAAAGAGGTTTTCACCTCGGCAAGGGACATCAACTAACTTGTCCTGTACCCACGGCTCGAGGTCCGAGGATTGTAGCCAGGCCTGATGGCGTGCACCGATGTCGGCCCCTGCTATTCGGGCCGAAGCCTCAAATCCATAGTAGGCTGCTCGAGAGATAAACTTCGAGCACTCTCGAATACCAGAAGACAAGGCCTTGAACCTCTGCAAAGGTTCCTCGGACAGACCAGCAGAGAACCCGGCAATCTCCTTTGCCAGGTCTCGAAGGTACATGCCCATGTACAGCTGCTGGGTCTGGATGCAGCAAGCAAGCATAGAGCCCTGGAAGCACTTTCTACCGAGGGCATCCAGGTTCCAGGCTTCCCTGCCGGGAGGCACAGAGGAGTGCATCTTCTGACTCTTCAGGCGATGCATGGCCGATTCCACCAACATGGAATGGTGCGGTAGCTGTGCCTTCTGAAACCCGGGGCTCTTGCGGACTCGATAGATGGAATCGACCCGCTTGCTTAGAACCGGCATCGAGACCGGCGCCTCCCACATGCGGAAGAGCAACCGCTCCAGCATCGGAGGAACTGGGACAGTAAAGGTCTCCTTGGGAGGAGAGTCATACTGCAGAGCCTCAAGTTCCTCGGCTCGAGGCTCTTCCTCGGGATCCGCAGGGAATGTCAGTGCCTTGGCCATGTCCCGTACGAAATCCGAGAACCTAGTATCCTCCTGGTGGGACCTTGTCTGAGGCTCGGAGCCCGGTGAGTCCGAAGGGACGCACCGAGTCCGGAAGGTGTCAGGGGACTCCTCCTCCTCCGTCTCCCATGCCGATTCCTCCGAGGAGAAATCGAGCGGCTCCGAGTGGGTGGGCACCGACGCCATCCGCCCCGACACCGAGGGAACCGGCGTCGACGACCTCGGTCCCGAACGGGAGGCCGAAGGTGACCACGGCTGAGGATCGACCTGAGTTCGCATGGTCTCGAGGATTGGCTCGGCCTCCGGGGTCGACTTGGACGTCGATGTCCCGGTGGTCGGGGCAGATGCGCCGGTGAGACCGGCGATCAGCACCCGCTGCTGCTCCATGAAGGCAGACAATCTGCTCTCCAAGGCCATCAAACTGAGTCCGAGCTCAGGAGATCCAGCAGCCTCCGACTCGGGTCCCGATGGCGTCGGGCCTGACGTCGGCTCCCCCGGAGGAGAGTCCACGAGGACTACAGTACTCACGTGACTCGGGGCCTCCGACTCTACACGAGAATGCTTAGCAGGCCTCTCCGACTCCGAAGACCCGGTACGGCAATCGGAGCTATGCGACCTGGCCCTCGAGGAGCCAAGAGTATCCACCGATGCCGCCCTCACGGGTTTCTTCTTCCTTCGGTGCTCCCTCGAGGGGGACTCCCTTTCAGAGGAGCCCCGACAATGCTCGGGGTCAGACTCCCGAGACGTCGAGGCCTCTGACGAAGTCCAGACCCGTCCAGAGGCAGACTTGGAGAAGATCCTCTCACGCTGGTGCTGACGGCTCCGCAATGCCTTGGAAGACATTCTGCCACAGGGACTGCAGACCGTAGAATCGTGGTCTGGACCCAGGCACCGGAGGCAGCAGTCGTGTGTGTCGGTGAGAGACATCAGTTTCTTGCACCGATCACACTTCTTAAAGCCACTGGCAGCCATTGGGGGAAAAAGGGTCCCTGCAAGATCAAAAAATTGGGCTGCCAGGGAAAAGAAGAAAGGCGCGAACGCAGTCTCTAAGGACAAAAACCGAAAAAGAGAGATCTGGGCTCGGCACCGGTGTACCGAGTCCAGGCGGGAAAGGAACCAACGTCGAACCAATGAAAAACTCGACCCAACATAGGAAAAATCAACTTTTTCATGGGTGACAAGGACAGGCGTCCGTAGGGCTCCGTGGAAAAAAGCAGACTGAGCAAGATGGCACCTTTGGGCGGGAAGGGGACCGCGCATGCGTGCCTGCATTCCCAAAGGCTTTCTTTGAAAGCTGGGGAAATGCTCCGCATGGGGGCTCTGTCGACGCCGATGTCACCCATATGTGAGGACTGACTTCCTGCTTGGTCCTGGAGAATAAGATATTAGTCAGAGAAATAACATGTGGAGAACTATATAATCGAGGTTGAGGCAATTATGCTTAAGGTGGACACTATAAATAATTGTAAGAGGGGAATGTAGACGAGGAATAACTCTACTAGGCCCCAAATGTAAATTGGATATAATCAGTGAGGTAGAAGAAACAGCTGCAGATGAACAAACTTATACACCTATGACCTATTCAGGATATGCAGACTTAGAGCTGTCAGATTCAGAGACAGACAGCCGATCAGGATCAATAATATCTATTGGAATAGAACCAAAACCAGCTATACATGAAACTATACATGAGAGAGGATTATAGACCTAGGAAAAGACAGGTCTGAATTACATTTAAAACTATCTCTTTAAAAGACATTTCTGCTTTTAGTGAATTTAGCAACTGGAACTTGTGGCATTAGCAAATAGAGTTTGTGTAACAATAGATATTAGGTCAGATTGTAGTTCCTTAATTAAATAGAACAGAGGGTGAGGGTGCTCATCCTGCAAGCGGATAGGTTAAAACAGTTACTGGGTCAGGTTGCCCTGATCTTGTGAAATTTGCTTTAATTCACTTAGTAAATATAACGGATGTAGCTTAATAGAAGTCAGCAAATACAATAAGTAACTAATTAGCTTTTACTAATACAGTGAAATAACAGCGACACCTACTGAATTTAGTAATTATAGTCATGAGACATAACTTCTGCTTTTTATTAATAATGTTGTCTATGTTAGCAAAAATAATGTACACGTGGAATTTGGATAGTACCAGATGTAATTAAAGATTAACTGAATCAGCTGATATCTCCCAATAAAAGTCAGAGCCCTATCAGGCCATCTTTGAAGAGGCTAAGATATGTCAAATTAGACTCCATGTGTCTCTTCCCTATAGAGCTCAATAGAGATTGATTAATGAACTAATTAATGGTGTCGTGTCTTTTCTTCCTGTTGAGTGGTATAAGGGATACAAAGAACCCAGGTATTGTGTATGGGATTCCAGACCCCAGCAGGGTAAGAGTCAACAGATTATTGCCGTGACTCGGATTCCTTTACTTTCCAACAGGACACTTAAATACACAAGCTGTGAGTGAGTATATTAGTATTGACAGATATCTGTGTGAAGTGTAATTACCATGGGAAATAATACAGCTAAGACAGCTGAAAAGAAGCAGAGATCTCAGTTAGAGGATTGGGATGAGAAAGCTCGGGTGATAGCTTTAAAGAAAGGGAGTCCCAATTATGATATGAAGAAACAATTTGGGGATTCTTCGTTAGATTATGTATCTAAGTGGCATTCAGTAACTGCTGGTAATCCTAAATTGCAGTTCCCCCTGGGAGGAACGTTTCATGAGTCCAAATTGAAGTATTTACAATCTGTGTTAGCATTAAATGAGAATATTCCTGCCAATAGTCATGAATGGATTACCTATAACTTTTGGTGCTCCAGAGCTGCAGAGAAAAGTAAACACACTAATGATTCTACAATTCGGCAGGTCAGAGACCAGGTGTATCGCATGGAAGAGCAAATATGTGTATTAACTAAACAAAGAGAAACTGAAAGTGGTAGAATTGAAAAAGTACATAACTGTGAACCTTGCACTTTAGCGTCCGCGCCTCCAGCTTATGAAGAAGAGGTCACTGCACTGGCTATTTCCCTGTCTAGGACTGCTGTGCTGGCTGTAGCTGCCAGTCAAGATCAGGAGGCGCCCTCGATCTCACTGGATAGCAAGTCTGGTATCTTTACCCCTGTTAAAACTGACATGTCCAGTGTAGTTGTATCACCTTCTGATGTTTCTTTAAGGGGTGCAGTTGGGGGTGGTGAATTCTGTGCCTCTACCCCTATAGATTCTACCTATATGCCATGGACCACTAGAACTCAGCAATTGACTAAAGATATTATAAAGCTTGAGCAATTAATTGGCATTGAAGCAAGTCACCTTAAGGGCTTAAATACTGTGGAGAAGCTAACACAGTATCATGATTATCTTGTGAATAAAGCTCATACATTAATTGAACTAATTACAACTGTGTTTGAGGCATTAGATTTGCAGGTAAAACAGCATACTGTAAGATTGTTGCCTCACAGTAAAAGTAAGGAAATTGTAATCGAGGCAATGTCAGCTGTTGCCAAGGGAATTGAATATTGGACCAAGGCTCCATTTAATTCTAATTGTCAAAGTTTACAGTGTTTAACTTTGGAATTGGGTGAATCATTAGCTTTAGACAAACAAAATAAGGAACAAAGTAAAGGTGATTTGCTGGCTCCGTTCCGGGCTTTTCCAAGAGGAGATGGAGGTTTGGTTACCTTGGCAACAAATTGGTCCCCGGCCGAAATTTTTAGCTTAGCTCGATCATGCCCTGATTCAAGGGAAAAGCCTGGTCAGTTTGTAGATTATTGGCGACAGCTAATAACTACTTATGACCCTTCATGGGTAGATCTACAAAATTTATTAAATGCAGTTTTTCTGAATCCTATAGAGTTAAGGGCAGTCACCCACCCTCAACTGCTAGATAATCAAGCATGGGTGTGGCCCTGTGCTGATCCAGTGATTAATGCTACTGATGCTGTTCAAATGGATGCATTTAGGGGTCATAGGGATAATTTGTTAAAGGCAATTGAAAAGAAGTGTACCCCGGTCAGGGATTTGTCCAAACTCTTGGATTTAAAGCAGTGTGGGGGTGAAACTGTGGCCCAGTATCACACTCGCTGCTGCCTAGCGTTCAGAGATTTTTCTCCTCAGAATGCTGAGATGGAGGGTTTTGCTTCTATTTTTGTGAATGGACTGCAACCAGAAATAAAAGATATTCTTGAAAATGCTTTGCTTGGATGGTCTACTAAGTCCGCACAAGAGATCCTGGAAGCTGCCTTACATGCAGAAAAGCGAATCCAGAAGCAGAAGGAAGCTGACAAAGGTAAACTTGATCGTCAACGTCAAAAACTTTTAAATTTACAAGTAGCAAGTTATGAATCCCGCTTTCGGGGACGTGGGAGAGCAAGAGGTGGAAGAGGTATGGTACCCTTTAGAGGAAGAGGGCGTGGCAATATGGGAGGACAGCAAGGGGATCGTGCCTGTTATGGTTGTGGGCAAGTGGGCCACCTGATTAGAGATTGTACTAAGCCAAGGGGTAATTTTCCCCAATCTGGGATGCGACAGGATGCTGCTAGATATCCATCTGTCTCGTACCCTGTGTCTGCCCCTAACCAGCCTTCAGTGATGACCCAATACTATGCAGAGACTGATGTGGACTATAGTGAGGACTGACTAGGCTTGGTTGTGTGTCCTAACACACAGGGGGAAATACGTGCTACTGTCCTGGGGTATGAATTGCTTTTTCTATTAGATACAGGTGCCTCTACATCTGCCATAGCACTATCCCAGTTACCTCCTCCTCTATTTGAAGCATTACCTACAGCTCCTAAAGTACCTTGTGAAGGAATTGAAGGAAAGACTATAATGCATCAAAAATTATCTGATGTGCCAATTATAGTGGAGGGAAAATTATATCATACAGATTTTCTGGTAGGCCCTACTTTGCCTGTCAACTTGCTTGGTCGAGATTTTTTATCCAGAAACAAGACTGTTATAAGCTGGGAAACGCACTTTGACGTGTACCTTGTGTCCCCTGCAAGTACAACAGCCTATAGCTGTGACACCAGCTGTTGCGGCTGTTCCGCCATTGGACACCCTTCCTTCCACCTTGTGGGCGGTACCAGGTGATGATATTGGACATCTCAACATTTCTCCAGTCAAGATTGAAGTACAACCAGGAGCTCCACTACCATATGTGCGTCAATATCCATTGCCTGCAGCGTCGGTGGCTGGAATACGGCCAGTAATTGAAAATCTGCTGTCTCAGGGTGTGTTGGTACCCACTTCTTCTCCTTGCAATACTCCTATCTTACCTGTGTTAAAGGCTGATGGTAAGTCCTACAGATCTGTGCAAGATTTGAGAGCAATAAATCGTATTGTCTTGCCGATTTTTCCACTTGTGCCCAACCCTCATGATATTTGGACTCGTATACCATGTGACTCCACCCACTTCTCAGTTATAGATTTAAGCTCCGCCTACTATTCTATAGCAGTGGGGGAGGAGTCGAGGTACTTACTGGCATTCACGTTTGAAGGGCGCCAGTATACCTGGACTACCCTGTCTCAAGGCTACACGGAGAGTCCTGCTTACTTTTCGCAGGCCCTTAAAGCTGCTTTACAAGACTTGGCGTTGGACAAATCTGTGCTGATTCAGTATGTAGATGACTTACTTATTTGTTCTCCTTGTTATGATGCTTGCATTACTGATACTATATTAGCTCTTGTACATATTTCTCATTTGGGATTGAAAGTGAATCAATCAAAATTGCAATTTGCTGTACCACAAGTAATATTTCTGGGGGTATGCCTTTCCTCTGCTGGCCGCTCTATCACTGCTCAGAGAATTGGGCCTATTATGTCAATGCCTTTTCCTGCTACTGTACCTCTGATACGCCGCTTTCTAGGCTTTCTAGTGTTCTGTCGCCAGTGGATACCCGATTTTGCTGAACTTGCTGCTCCACTGTATGCCCTGCTTGGCCGTGACGCTCCAGTGGGTATTATAGTTCCTACTGAAGTCCAGCACAATGCTTTCCACTCTTTGCGGCAAGCGCTACTGAAGTCACCTTGTCTTTCATTTCCAGACTATAACTTGCCCTTCCGCCTTTATGTAGCTACATCTACTAAGGCTGCTGTATGTGTTTTGGCACAACGCTTTCCTTCTGGACTTAAGCCTTTAGGCTATTTCTCTCAAGCTTTTGATCCTGTTGTTTCTGGCATGCCACCATGTTTTCAATCTTTAGCTGCTGTGGTATTTGCAATACAGACTACTGACTTCCTTGTTCTCCAACATGAATTGCATGTATACACATCTCACTCAGTAGCTAGGTTATTGCATTTGGCAAAAACTCAACCTTTATCCAGTTCTCGTTTATTGTTATTTGATTTGGCAATTTCTCAAGCACATGTAACTTTACATGAGGTTTCCTTGTTACAACCAGCTCAAATTTTGGCTTCTTTGGAGCCACTGTTACACTTGTCTGACCCAGATGGAACTCATGATTGTCTCTCTTCTGTAACAGCCTATTCAAAGGCTAGGCCTGATTTGTCTGCTGTACCTTTGTTAAACCCAGACTGGGTTCTATTTACTGATGGTTCTGCCTACCGTGATGAACATGGGAATTTACTTGTGGGGTATGCTGTAACTACTGTCGATTCTGTAATAGAAGCAGGAGCGTTGCCGTTTGCAAGTGCCCAGTTGGCAGAAGTGTTCGCTCTCATTCGGGCCTTGGAAATGTCTACGCATTTGGTTGTTAATATCCATAGTGACAGTAGTTACGCAATCGGGGTTCTGTGGGACTTTGGAAATATTTGGGCTCAGCGGGGGTTCTTGACTGCTGCACACAAGCCCATTAAACATGCCCGCTATATTGAACGTCTGCTTGCTGCAGTGCTTAAGCCAGCTCAAGTAGCTGTCTTGAAATGCAAAGGACATGATCTTAATGGTACTGTGGTGTCACAAGGCAATCAGTTTGTAGACCAAGCTGCTAAAGTTGCAGCAGCAGGACCTGCGGTTCCATCACACCTTTTATTAACTCTTCGTTCACCTGCAGCTTCTACTTCTGGCTTATTATCTCTGGACTTGATGCGTTCTCATCAGGACTCAGCTGACTTCACCGAAAAACAGGACTGGCTCTCTTGGGGAGCATCACCTGATGGTACTGGTCTTTGGTTAAGGGACAATTTGATTATCTGTCCTAAATCATTGTTATACCCTGTTGCCTTGTTCTTGCATCATAAGTTGCATTTAAGTGTTTTAGCTATGACACAAGCTTTTGCTCAATTGTGGCATAATCCTACATTTGCTTCTGCTGCTCATGCTGTGTGTGTTTCTTGTCTCCCATGTTTGCAAGCAGAAAGATCTGGGAGCACTTTGCGTGCATCACCTTCTCCGTCCTTGCCTAGGCCTCGAGGACCCTTCCTCTTCTTGCAAATGGACTTTACTGATCTGCCTTGTGCCAAGGGGGGAAGGAAACATCTTTTGGTTTTTACTTGCTTATATTCTGGATGGCCTGAGGCCTATCCAACAAACTCTTTGTCTGCTGCTACTGTTTTGAAATGCTTGCTTACTCAGTTTATTCCCTTGTGGGGTGTACCTTTGGTTTTGTCTTCTGATCAGGGTCCCGCATTTACGGCAGAGGTCTGGAAAGGCGTAACTGCATTTTTCGGCCTTCACCAGCAACTTCATCCTCCGTATCATCCACAAAGCTCTGGCCAAGTGGAACGGATGAATCGGAGGCTGAAGGCGCTTCTCCGGTCTCTGACTCATGATTGGAGTCGGGATTGGGTGGAAGCTTTGCCGTTTGCTTTGTTCTCAGTCCGTAATTCTCCTCAGAGAACTCGACAAGGGCTTACCCCTTATGAAATTGTGACAGGACGTCCAGCCACCACTCCAGCACATGTGATAATTCCACCAGATCAATTACCGGATCCCCAATTACTGCGCAGCGACTTATTATCGTATTGTAAATATCTGTACCAAACGCTGGTATCTCCTTCCTTTTTGCAGCTTACAAAGCAGGGAGCTCAGTCACAATCAACCCCAGACGTGGACCCAGGAGACTGGGTACTCATCAAGGATCCAGCACCAAAGTCGGCTCTAGCAGCGAAGTTTCTGGGACAGTTCCAAGTATTGCTGGTGGGATATTCGGCATTGAAGGTGAAGGGAAGAAAGGCGTGGATACATCTGGACCAGTGCAAGAAAGCTCCGTCCCCTGGATAAGACAACTTCCTCCTAGGCCAACTGCTGAAGAATTAATTGAAATTGAACTGGACGCATTTCCTCCAAGTTCATCTCCACTTGACCAAGAGAGTGACTGTGAAGTTGTTGGACAATCACAACCTAATCCATAATTGGTTATTGATAACTGGTTAATATGCATATTCGCAGTAGCATTGGCATTGTTTTTGTTTTTCTGGATTTGGTGTCTATCAGCTCTTTTGGCAGTATCGGAAGCATAGATGAGTTAATGAGAAAGTTATCGGAAAAGCCAACAATGCCCCCTAAACAACAGGCAATAGTAGATAAGATGCTCCGGGAATTGGGGTTAGTTACTACTCCCTCTCCTGCGATTCCAGCTCATACAGTTCCTGAGTATGATCCACATGCTCCTTGGGCAAAACATGGTACCTTCTACAATGTGTTTCATTCTCACATCTATTCCTTAATCCAGCGTTTTAATATTTCCAGCTGTGCAGTGTGCTTGCCTCATCCAGCAGCTACACAGTTCGGATTTTTGCCGCGACCTCGACCTGTTTCTTTGCACGAGCTGAAGGAATTGTCTGTGAATAAAACACTGTTTAATTTTACTATCACATGGCCAGAAGGAGTAACCCCTGCTCCAAGAATTATTAGCCCTCAGCCAATGGCTGACCCTCCTATTTGTTTCCAGAGAAAAGGAGCTTATCCTGTGGGTGAAACTCCTTTGTCTAAATGTCAGACTGTCATGACTAACAACCATATCCATTTATTTATTTAACAGTTTTTATATACTGTCTTTCTACTAGTCAAGACGGTTTACATGAAACATTGGTACAGTGTATTACAACTGTTTACAAGGAACAATTAACAATATAGGCTAATAGGGTTACAAGTGAACTGTATAATAAATTAAAAGTAACAAGAACAAGTTAATAATGTAATGGAGAGAGGTAAAGGAAAGCTAACTGGTTAGGATAACTATTTACATTGGCTAAATTTGAGAACTTGTTTAGTGTTAGAATCTACTACAGCAAGTTCTGTACAAGCCCTTTCAAATTTAAAGGTAGTCAATGTCATTCCTGACCCCAAGACTCGTCTTGATCAGTATGAATTACAATATTATGATCAGGATGGGTTCCCAGCATATGGGAAGTATAGATGGCAGAATAGCAAAGATGGTTTATCATCTGGGTATGTTGACAATTATGTGTATCCCTATTTAGGATATTATCACCCATGGTTAAGAAATATGGGGCCTGGAACTGAAGTTCTAATCACAGAACCTAAAGATTTTAAAATTTGGCCTGATGGATTACTTGCCTTGGTAGGTCACTATTTTGTGTGTGGAACTTTAGCTTATGTTCGATTGCCTGCTGATTGGTCTGGCAATTGTTACATAGCTACCCTTGACTTACCATGGAAACTGGTCCCTTATGAGACTTTACTAGGGACGCCCCCAAGTCGTCAGCGCAGAGCAACAGATGACTCTAGTGCTGATATACGTGCAGCAAGAAAATTACTAGAGGATACCACTATGTTAACCCAACAAGAAGTGAGCACCTTCACAGGAACAGTGTGGCTAAGTACCTTTGGTGCCATACGTCCTACACAACGTTATGGAGAACAATTATTACGAATTTATGCCCTAATTGAAGTAACAGCCCAAGATTTGACTGATGCTATTACAGTCATGCAAGGTACTGTGGTGAGCAGCGCACTCCTGAGCCTATGGAGACAGATGAAAATCCTGAGGTTCAGCAGGATTTACACCAAAATGACAGGGCAAGGAAAAAAAAGAGACTCTATTCCACAGAGCTGAGTATGGAGACCAGCCCAGGGGAGGAGTCCTGCAGTTCTGATTGGGCACACCTAGCCCTGGGAAGGGGCATGCCTAAGAGAGAACGTACTTTTAAACCAGAGCATGGCTCTGAGAAGGAGTTTCGAGAGGTGAAGCAGTACGAGTATGGGAATGAGTTGAAGAAGAAGCAGCCCAGGAAGGAATACAGGAGGAAGAAACAAGAGGACGGTTGGAAAGCCAGAGGAGAGTTTAATGATACTTGGGAACCTGGCATAAGAAGAAAACCTGCACAATTCTATTCAAGGGAAGTAAGCAGAAGTCCCACGGAGAGAGGACTTAACCTTGAAGTGGATAGCCGTTGGAAGGCAACGCCTTGGGAGAGAAAGCCTTCAAGGCAAGCACAGGTGAAAGAGCAATCATTCTCTGAAGTGTCGTTTGTGCCGGAGAGCAACAAACAGAACAGCTGGAGAACCTTGGAGCCGTCTGAAGACAGAAGGGCTGTGCAAACAGTGAGTAATTTGCCACATGGTTGCCAAGCTGAATATAAAGATAATTCTCCTATCTATGAAACAATTGCCAAAGAGACTAGCAATTATTCTGATGCCTTTTACTTACAAGATGAGAAGACAAACAGCCTTGAGCAGAAGGGAAGTTCTATAGCAGACAATAGTACCCTATCTCACAAGGAACAGGCTGAATTGCTTCTACAAAGCTTTAAACAATTCCTAGAGTTACAAGCTAGACAACAGCTAATTTCACAAGAAGCTAGTAATGCCTTACAGCTAGAAGGTGTAACAGAGAGTAATACAGACTTACCAGGCTGTGAACAAATGGACTGTACAATTTGTTGTATAGATAAGTCAAGCTGAAGGAAATGCTTTTGCCGTCTGTGTTCTGAGAGTTACCAAAGCTGCTGTTTGCATTGATGAAAGAAGCTCTGATTACCTGCACATGTTTTCCCAAACACTGTGAGAGTAACGGTGATCGTAAGAGGCTGCAGTGAGCCTAACTGGCCTCTGGAGGCAAAAGAGAGTAATTGGCTGGAAGGTGAAAAGCAGCAATATACTTTTGAGTTGCATTTATCCTGAGTTTCTGTTAGCCTTTTGAAGAACCTTTGTTTTGCATTATTACATGCCATGTGATGGAACATTTATCTTTTGCTTTAATAAAATACTTATTATCAAGAAACCCCACAACTACAGTTTCTTTAATTTCGGAGCGAGAAGAACTGGAACTACAACTCCCAGCATTCCTGGGGTAAAGGTTTTACTCTTCCCTCACGAAGCACCAGCGGCTGCTCCTGCCTTGAACCCCTTAAGCCGGGCAGGGTCGCCGCAGTACTGTAGATAAATTGACTGCCTACTCTGCACAGAATAGGATGGCCCTAGACTATTTGCTAGCCAAAGAAGGAGGAGTCTGTAACGTCATAAGAGAGCACTGCTGTACGTTCATCAGTTCACAAAGTAAGGTGGTCTCAGGTATCCTAGAACAGGTAAGGAAAGAAACTCACTTCTCTAAAGATAATATAGAAGGAACTTCTGATTCTGTCTGGCCCTGGTTTGATAACATGTGGAGTGGCTTGTCAGGTCCAGTAAAAGCGATACTGACAGGCCTGTTTGGTTTCCTAGTAGCCCTCCTACTTTTAGGAATTGGTTTTGCTTGTTTTATGAAGTGTTGTACTACATACTTGTCCAAAACTACAAATACTATTGCAGTTTTGAAATTAAGAAGTGTTCCCAGTACTGGAGACTTGCTCCGGGAAATGCCCTTTTATGAAGAATGTGGTTCTGGGCAGAACCAAAGAGAGGACTGTAGACGAGGAATAACTCTACTAGGCCCCAAATGTAAATTGGATATAATCAGTGAGGTAGAAGAAACAGCTGCAGATGAACAAACTTATACACCTATGACCTATTCAGGATATGCAGACTTAGAGCTGTCAGATTCAGAGACAGACAGCCGATCAGGATCAATAATATCTATTGGAATAGAACCAAAAACAGCTATACATGAAACTATACATTTTATTTATTTATTTATTTTACATTTCTTATATACCGCACTATTTGCGATCAGCGCGGTTTACATAAAACAAACAGTATCCGACAATAAACAAGAGTCAGGTCATTACAATAAACAGGAGCAATCAACTTGGATAACGGGGGAAACTATATACATATTTGAAACATTGAAATAGGTGACTTTATATATGTGAGATGGAGTTATTGTGTGTTGTTCATACCTGGTGGCTGGGGTTCGGGGGAGGCTGTGAGGTGTTTAATAAAGAGGAGGTGTTTTAAGGCCTTCCTGAACTGGCTCAAGTTGGGGATAGTTCTGATGTGTGGTGGTAGGGAGTTCCAGAGGCTTGGGGCGCTCAGGCTGTAGGCTCTATTAGAAGTTGATATGGCGCATCTTGTCATAGATTTTGGTATTGCTAGCATGTTGACTGCAGCAGTTCTTCTTATCCTGTTGGGCCTGGGTAGTTGTATGAGGTCACATATTGAAGAAGCGGATAACCCATTGATGGCCTTGAAAGTCATCACTAATATCTTGAAGCTAATCCTGGCTTGAATGGGGAGCCAGTGTAGCTGCATCAGGAGGGGTGTGATGTGTTCTCTCCTTGGTGCTCCTAAGAGGATTCGCGCAGCGCTGTTCATAGCGAGTTGTAAGGGATGTAAGGTTGCCTGAGGGAGACCTTGTAGGATGGCGTTTGCATAATCAAAATGAGGGATGATGAGGGCTTGGTAGATGGTACGGAAATCGTTCAGCTCGAGTAGAGGGCGTATGTGTCTGAGGGATCTGATCTTGAAGTAGATCGCTCTTACTGTTTTTGCTATGTGCTGCTTCATGTTGTGGTTCTGATCCAATGTGACTCCGAGATACCGTATGGCTGATTTAACTTGCAACTTGGCATTGTCTACTTCCAAGTGGTTAGGTGGAATAAACTTAAGATCTCTAGAGATGAATAGGACCTCTGTTTTCTTATGTTGGATGCGCAGATTTTGGGAGAGAAGCCATTCGGATATTGCGTTGAAACACTTAGTTAGTGGGGTGAGGTCCGGGCAATCCAGGGATATTGGTAGGTACAGTAGGACATCGTCAGCGTAAATCATGCAACTCACATTAAAGGATCTAATGATGTTACAAATGGGTTGGATATAAATGTTAAACATAAGTGACAATAGGGAGGATCCTTGAGGGACTCCTTGACTTTGTAGGAATGGCTCGGATGTGGTTCCATTTGCTCGTACGTGTTGCCATCTTCCAGACAAGTAGGATCTGCACCAATCCAGCGCTGTTTCGGTGATTCCTTTCTCTCGTAGCCGCATCAGGAGGATCTCGTGGCAGACTGAGTCGAAGGCTGCCGCAATATCTAAAAAGATAAGTGCGAAACCTGTACGTGAGTTGTCAATGCCTGAGATTATGGTGTTGAAAAGAGTAGTGAGTAGTGTTTCCACTCCATGTGACTCTCTGAACCCGTGTTGTGATGGATCTAGAGGTGCATTGGTGTCCACATGATCTTGTAGCTGCCTGTAGACTATTTTTTCCACAATTTTAGAGAGCATCGGGATACTGGATATGGGTCTGTAAGACTCGACTTTTAGAGGGTCTAATTTGGTGTCCTTAAGCAGCGGTCTAACAGAGGTCTGTTTGAGCATGGATGGGAACGACCCGGTGCTAAATGATAGTCCTATCATTTTAGCTAAGATTGGGGCAAGGTCAGATCGCAGATCTTTTATCCAGAATGCCGGACATGGATCTGAGTATGAAGTGGAGGTATTTAGGGTAGCAATGGTGTCTTCAATAGTTCTCTTAGACGGAGTGGTAAAGGTGGTTAGATATGTTGCGCATGCTTGAGCATCAGGGGGGTCCGGTATCACCATCTTGTCGGTTTTGCATAGTTTTGATTGCATAAAGATGGCATAATCCTGTGGGTGTATAGATCCTGTGTGCTCCGGGGTTGGTTCTCTGGCGAGAGACTTGACCAGGTTGAAGAGGTCGTGCGGCTTGTTTAATGAACGTTTCAGAGTGTTGGTGTGATGTTGTTTCATCTTGTCTGTGACAGCCCTGCGATGAGTGTGTAGGAGTTGGATGTATGCTGTTTGGTCATTGCTGGTACGTGATTTCCTCCACCGTTTTTCCGATCTTCGTAGGAGGGTTAATGATGCCCTTAGGTCAGGTGTGAACCATGGTGCGGATGGTCTTTTCTTTGGGGCTTTAGTCGTGGGAGGGCGGATTGCGATCGCGCTGAGTTTGCTGTTCCACGTGGAAATTAGGACATCTAGGTCTTGTGAGGTATTGTCAAGGAGAGAGTTTGTTTCATCCAGGATGCGTTCTTTGTTAAACGGATAAAAACTTCTAGCATTTGAGGTTGTGATTGTTTGTGTGTTCGTAGTGGGCCTTTGTGACCTGATGGGGGTCGGAATTTGGAATGAAATAAGCTTATGATCCGACCATGGGACTGCTGTTAGTGATAACGTGATGTTTTGTGCTTGTTGAAGCACCATTTGTGGGGCGAATATCAGGTCGAGAATGTTGCCCTTTGTATGTGTAGGTTCATGAACCAATTGGGTGTATCCCAAGATATCTAGGGCTTCTGTGAAGGCGGCTGCCTGATTGTCCTGTAGGGATGGCAGGTTAAAGTCACCTAGTATCCAGTTTGGTCTATGTGGAGCATGGGTATTTGTTGCTATGTTTATGATATTGGAGAGGTTGTCTGGATCAGTAGAGGGCGCTCTATAAATAAGGTTTATGGAGCAAAAGTGGTTAGAAATAGATAATGTTTCAAGGGAATTGGTGTTACTGGCTTCTGCCATTTCGAATTGAAGGTCAGATCTGGTGATGATGGCAACTCCTCCACCCCTTTTGTTTTGCCTGTGGCTAGTGAAAGTGACGAAATTGGGTGGGAGAAGTTGATTGAGGATGGTGTTATCTTCCGGTGAAAGCCAGGTCTCAGTTA
This sequence comes from Ichthyophis bannanicus, assembly GCA_033557465.1. Classification (NCBI taxonomy): domain Eukaryota; kingdom Metazoa; phylum Chordata; class Amphibia; order Gymnophiona; family Ichthyophiidae; genus Ichthyophis; species Ichthyophis bannanicus. The sequence goes on from CM066046.1 coordinate 40,921,882, forward strand.
TCATGATGATATCCAGATTAAGATGAATTATTGTTTCAGTGATTGCTGGCCATTTTTTACGAAGTGATCGAGCGTTAATGAGTGCGCACTTCAGGCTGTTAGTATGTGGGCGTTTATTTTGCTTTGGTTTAGAGTTATTTTGCAGAGGGATATAAACTAGACGGGGGCGTCGTGGATAGCCCGCTCCATGATAACGGTTGTTGACGTCATCGGGACATTTTTTTCCACTAGTAGAGAGCGTTGGGATGTGGTTTTGTGCTGTCATTAGAGCCAGTGAGCTGGATGGCAAAATAGAGATTAGAAGGTAAAGACTCATTAGAGTGATGATTATGTGCTTCATGTTGGGTCTATCTGTGCCGGTACAAAGGTGGCAGAGGAAAATGTAAGACAATTGGTGTGGTTTCAGTTTGTTAAAGTGTGGGAGAGAAAAGTCTCTTATAACTACCTTTTTGGAGTGGTATAAGACTGTAGGCAGCTAGTAAATAAGTAGATACAATGATTCAGTTTTCAATTTGGAACATTGGACATGTAGTAGAAGCCATGTAACAAATTTATAAGTTGTAGCAATGTACATGCAGTAGACACAATGTAATAGTGTGTAAGATTGAGCAATGGAAACAATGTAACAAATGATGGAAACAATGCTGGAAACAATGTAACAAATGCTATTAGACGTCCCTACCCACAAGCACTCATAAGTTAGCTAGTGCAGTAGGCAAACAAACTTGTGTGACAATCTTTTTCAGGAAATTAATTCTAGGTGGTGTGAGATAGTCATATATTTGGGTAAGAACAGTAAGGTTGATAATACTTATCAAACCTGGTTTCCACCGGGTGTTGCCTGGTGTTGCAGGAAGGAGTAGTCTTGTAGGCTCGGCGGGCTAGTTTGTTGCTGCCGCGTGGTGTTCAGCAGAGGAGTAATACCCGAAGAAGCAAGAAAGAGCTCAGAGCCAGGGGAGCTTACTCTACACGATTGACCTTGACGTCACCTTCTTTCGGTGCACAGGCGATCCGAGTTGTTGCCTTGATCTCCTGTCGTGCCACTCCTAAGGGCCACGCCAAAGGGCCCTCTGGCGAGGCCCTCAGGCGCGGGCGCGCCCGATGGCGCGAAGCTTTAAATGACTGAAGACCTACCCCGATTGGGTAGCGCTGCTCCGGAGGCCCCTCCCGCTGCTCGTAGCTCGATCCCCAGGGAAGGGGAGAGTTGCTGGTAGTGGCGGGGGTTTAAGGGGCCTGCGCCCGATGGCGCGAAGCTTTAAATGACTGAAGACCTACCCCGATTGGGTAGCGCTGCTCCGGAGGCCCCTCCCGCTGCTCGTAGCTCGATCCCCAGGGAAGGGGAGAGTTGCTGGTAGTGGCGGGGGTTTAAGGGGCCTGCGCCCGATGGCGCGAAGCTTTAAATGACTGAAGACCTACCCCGATTGGGTAGCGCTGCTCTGGAGGCCCCTCCCGCTGCTCGTAGCTCGATCCCCAGGGAAGGGGAGAGCTGCTGGTAGTGGCGGGGGTTTAAGGGGCCTGCGCCCGATGGCGCGAAGCTTTAAATGACTGAAGACCTACCCCGATTGGGTAGCGCTGCTCCGGAGGCCCCTCCCGCTGCTCGTAGCTCGATCCCCAGGGAAGGGGAGAGTTGCTGGTAGTGGCGGGGGTTTAAGGGGCCTGCGCCCGATGGCGCGAAGCTTTAAATGACTGAAGACCTACCCCGATTGGGTAGCGCTGCTCCGGAGGCCCCTCCCGCTGCTCGTAGCTCGATCCCCAGGGAAGGGGAGAGTTGCTGGTAGTGGCGGGGGTTAAGGGGCCTGCGCCCGATGGCGCGAAGCTTTAAATGACTGAAGACCTACCCCGATTGGGTAGCGCTGCTCCGGAGGCCCCTCCCGCTGCTCGTAGCTCGATCCCCAGGGAAGGGGAGAGTTGCTGGTAGTGGCGGGGGTTTAAGGGGCCTGCGCCCGATGGCGCGAAGCTTTAAATGACTGAAGACCTACCCCGATTGGGTAGCGCTGCTCCGGAGGCCCCTCCCGCTGCTCGTAGCTCGATCCCCAAGGAAGGGGAGAGTTGCTGGTAGTGGCGGGGGTTTAAGGGGCCTGCGCCCGATGGCGCGAAGCTTTAAATGACTGAAGACCTACCCCGATTGGGTAGCGCTGCTCCGGAGGCCCCTCCCGCTGCTCGTAGCTCGATCCCCAGGGAAGGGGAGAGTTGCTGGTAGTGGCGGGGGTTTAAGGGGCCTGCGCCCGATGGCGCGAAGCTTTAAATGACTGAAGACCTACCCCGATTGGGTAGCGCTGCTCCGGAGGCCCCTCCCGCTGCATGAGACAGGATTATAGACCTAGGAAAAGACAGGTCTGAATTACATTTAAAACTATCTCTATGAGGACAGACTTAAGGATCTTAATATGTACACCTTAAAGGAAAGGCGGGATAGAGGTGATATGATTGAGATGTTTAAATACCTCCGTGGCATAAATGTTCAGGGAGAGAGCCTCTTTCAATTGAAAGCAAGTTCTGCGATGAGGGGACATGGGATGAGGGTGAAGGGAGATAGATTCAGGAGTGATATGCGGAAATATTTCTTTACGGAAAGAGTAGTGGATCCGTGGAATAGTCTCCCAGTGGAGGTGGTAGAGATGAGGACAGTAACTGAATTCAAAAAGCATGGGACCAACACAGAGGATCTCTAAAGGTAAAAAGTGGACTGTTGTAGTTGTTGTTATGGAAGGACAGACTAGATGGGCCTTGTGGTCTTTTTCTGTCATCATGTTTCTATGTTTCTATCTCTTTAAAAGACATTTCTGCTTTTAGTGAATTTAGCAACTGGAACTTGTGGCATTAGCAAATAGAGTTTGTGTAACAATAGATATTAGGTCAGATTGTAGTTCCTTAATTAAATAGAACAGAGGGTGAGGGTGCTCATCCTGCAAGCGGATAAGTTAAAACAGTTACTGGGTCAGGTTGCCCTGATCTTGTGAAATTTGCTTTAATTCACTTAGTAAATATAACGGATGTAGCTTAATTGAAGTCAGCAAATACAATAAGTAACTAATTAGCTTTTACTAATACAGTGAAATAACAGCGACACCTACTGAATTTAGTAAATATAGTCATGAGACATAACTTCTGCTTTTTATTAATAATGTTGTCTATGTTAGCAAAAATAATGTACACGTGGAATTTGGAAAGTACCAGATGTAATTAAAGATTAACTGAATCAGCTGATATCTCCCAATAAAAGTCAGAGCCCTATCAGGCCATCTTTGAAGAGGCTAGATGGATATGTCAAATTAGACTCCATGTGTCTCTTCCCTATAGAGCTCAATAGAGATTGATTAATGAACTAATTAATGGTGTTGTGTCTTTTCTTCCTGTTGAGTGGTATAAGGGATACAAAGAACCCAGGTATTGTGTATGGGATTCCAGACCCCAGCAGGGTAAGAGTCAACAGGGAATAACATATAGAAAATTCAATGTATAATGTACTTACAACAAGTATCTAGACACAGAGGTGATCTGCTGCTACCGATGGCTGTATAATTCTATTATTCTTTTTCTCCCGCCTGCGTTCCACGCCTAAGGGCCATGCCAAAGGGCCCACTGGTGAGGCCCTCAGGCATGGGTGCGCCCGATGGCGCTAGTAATTTTAAATGTCCTGATCTGGCTCTGATTGGCCTTGGGCTGGTGAGCGGGGAGGGGATCTCCTTCCGGCTCCCTCACCCGATGCCAGTCAGGGAGGTGGAAGAGCTGTTCCGACGGCACTGCAGATCTCTTTGCGCCCGACGGAGCTAGTAATTTTAAATGCCATTATCTGCCCCTGATTGGCCTTGGGCCGGTGAGCGGTGAGGGGGATCTCCTTCCTGCTCCCTTGTCCGATGCCGTTCAGGAAGTTGGAGGAGCTGTTCCAGCAGCAGCGCTGCAGATCTCTTTGCGCCCGATGACGCTAGTTCAATGACCCTGCGAACTGAGATAACTGCTATGAGGAAGAGAAGCTTCCATATGATGAACTTTAATGGAGCTAACCCATTGGCAAAGGAATTGCACATTTAGATCCCACGGGGTGGGAGGTGGACAGAAAGGCGGCTTGTTCAGGAGAAGACCCTGAATCTGGCCACTATGGGATGCGCTGAGATAGGGCGGCTCCCTAGAGTACAGTGGGAGGCTGCAATAGCGGATAAATGCACTTTCACAGAACTGGTCTTGAGACCATAAGAGAAACGTAGCAGGTAGAAACATAGAAACATAGAAATATGACGACAGAAAAAGACCACATGGCCTATCTAGTCTGTCCTTCCATAACAACTACAACAGTCCACTTTTTGCCTTTAGAGATCCTCTGTGTTGGTCCCATGCTTTCTTGAATTCAGTTACTGAAGGTACTGAAGTAAGTCCAGAATGGAACCAGTCAGGAAACGTGGCAGGGAGATCCAATATTGCCTTTATTGTTCCATGGATCAAGTGTGCCTAAAACCCGACACAGGCCGTGTTTCGTTCACCACTTCCTCAAGGGTTAACGGCTCACTAAAAATACATACATGTACATATTGAATAAAAACCACAACAAATAAAACAAATATATTAATGCATAAGCATGAAAAAGTTGATAAAATACAAATCATCTTAAATAAATTAAAACAATAAATACATAAATAAATAAACATAGTGTGATAAACCATTAATAAAATAACTATATTGCATTAAATAATAAATAACATGTAACAATATAAAATGCAACAATATAAAACATAAAATGCGTACACTATAAAACCAAATAAACTCAAACCAGGAGAGAGAGGAGGACTAAAAAGACCTTCTTATTATTCTATTGACAATTACAAGAAGGTTGTGGCCTGTTCTTTGGGATAGGTGTATACATATTTATAATTTTAAGTGGCATCCTCTTGCCTCCCTGCTCATTTTATTTGTTCATTTATTTATTTATTTATGTATAGTTCAACCTACATCGCATGTGAGGGGCAGGTAGTTCCCACGGCCCTGCCAATCAAAGAGATTTGCGATTTACATTGGCTGTTACAGTGGTAGGTTAACTGTATTTTTTAATGTGCATTTTGTATTGTCTGTTGGTCGATATCTATAAGCTGGTCCTGTCTTTTAGATTAGTTCATATGTATCCCATTTATTCACTCCTACCTCCTTCAGTTTTCTCTATTATGCTTTTTAACCCCTAGGTGTTTATGAAGCAATGTTTTTTGTTACCAGTTTATCTATGTTTTTTTATACAATGTGTTTCATGCATTGGTTATTGCATGTCTCTTTAGTCCTCCTCTCTCTCCTGTTGGAACAAGCGTTAGGTTACTTGAGGATCCAGCATCCACTCGTGTGGATGGAAGATCCGGCTTAGCCTGTCAGCCAACTGATTCTGGAAGGTAGACTGCGTGCAGGTGAATATCTTGTGGAACTGCCCAGTTCCAAAGGTGAATGGCCTCCTTGCATAGGGCTTGAAAGTCTGTCCCGTCTTGTTTGTTTATATAAAACATACGAGGGTTGCTCAGAAAGTAATGCCCCACAGGAATCAGGCTGCTGGCATTAACCTTTAAAAAGGAGACAGAGCAGCTTTTAAACTAGATAATAGGGGAAAGCCGACAGTCGCCCAAGAGCACATGGTTCGGAAGAATGTATCCTTGAAGGATACTACCAATAGCAGAGAGGTTCCAAAAAAGAGTAAAGTAGCCCAAATGCCCTCGAGTATGGAGCAGACAGAGCTTAAAGATCCCAAATTACCCATGCCTACCAATAACTAGATTAATATGAATAAAATACAGTCTCTAAAATGCTTGTATGCAAATGCTAGAATTCTAAAAAATAAGATGGCAGAGTTAGAATATATAGCACTAAATGAGAGATTAGATATGATTGGAATATCAGAGACATGGTGGAAGGAGGACAACCAGTGGGACACTGTGATACCTGGGTACAAATTATATCATAATGATAGAGCTGAACAAATTGATGGAGGAGTTGCGCTCTATGTTAAAGAGGGCATTGAGTCAGAAAGGATTAAAGTTTTGCAGGAAACAACATTTGCTGTAGAATCTTTATGGATTGAAATTCCATGTAAAAAGGGGAAGGCGATGGCAGTGGGGGTGTACTATCGACCGCCTGGCCAGAATGAACAAATGGATGATGAAATGCTCAAAGAAATCAAGGAAGATAGCAAAAGTTACAGCGCAGTAATAATAATGGGTGATTTCAATTACCCCGGTATCGACTGGGTCAGTGTCACAGCAGGACATGCTAGGGAGATAAAGTTCCTAGATGAAATAAATGACTGCTTCTTGGAGCAGCTGGTTCATGAACCGACCAGAAGGGAAGCCATATTAGACCTAATCCTTAGTGGAACACCAGATCTAGTGCAAGAGATAAGGATGTTGGGGCCACTTGGCAATAGTGATCATAGCATGATCACCTTTGATTTAATTAGTGGAGGAGGGATAAAGCGTAGTTACTCACCTGTAACAGGTGTTCTCCAGGAGCAGCAGGAATCAGTCCTCACTTATGGGTGACGTCGGCGCCGACGGAGCCCTCGCGGAGCAATTTTCCCCAGCTTTCAAAGAAAGCCTTTGGGAATTGCAGCGCGCATGCGCGGTCGTCTTCCCGCCCGAAGGTGCCATCTTAGCCAGTCAGATGACATAGCTAAAAAAGACAGCGTAAAAATTTGCAAAAAGAACATAAGCAGACGATTGCAACTCCAAGGGGAGGAGGGAGGGTAGTGAGGACTGATTCCTGCTGCTCCTGGAGAACACCTGTTACAGGTGAGTAACTACGCTTTCTCCAGGACCAAGCAGGAAGTCAGTCCTCACTTATGGGACTCCCAAGCTCAAGGCTACCGGAGACCCTAAGCACAAAAATGAGCTCCCTCTAGCTCAGCAGCACAGAAGGATAGAATCTTCGCTGAATTATCACCCACCGGTAGCCCACATCCGGGATGGAGGGTAGGAGTTGCTCAGACCTCAAAGAGATTACGGAGGACTGCCTGTCCGAAAGCACTGTCCCTACGGGACTCCCTCTCGAGACAGTAATGGACCGCAAAAGTCTGGCTCGAAGACCAAGTAGCGGCCCGGCAGATGTCTGCCAGCGGAACAGAGCGGAGGTAAGCCACTGACGTGGCCTTTGCCCGAACGCAATGAGCCGTGACTCGACTTTCCAAGGCGAGTCCGGCTGCCCCATAAGCCCAAGAGATACAGTCCGCAACCCAGATGGACAGAGTACGCTTGGAGACCGGGAGTCCCAATTTATTGGGGTCAAAAGACACAAAAAGCTGAGCAGCTTTACGGTGCTCCCGCGTACGGTCAAGGTAGAAGTTCAATGCCCTTCTACAGTCCAGGGTATGGAGGACCGTCTCAGCTCGGCTGGAGTGCGGTCTGGGAAAGAAGGTTGGAAGTACCACCTCCTGATTCATGTGAAAAGGGGAGACCACTTTAGGTAGAAACTTTGGGTGAGTCCGTAGGACTACCCTATTCTTGTAGAATCGAGTGTAGGGGGGATCAGACACGAGGGCCTGCAATTCACTTACGCGCCTAGCGGAAGTGAGGGCTATCAAGAACAGTGTTTTCCAAGACAGAAAACGGAGAGAACATGTAGCCATAGGTTCAAAAGGCGGACAGGTGATCCGCTGCAAAACCACATTCAGGTCCCAGTCCGGCGCTGGCGGGCGCAGAGGTGGTTTAAGTAGAAGGAGACCTCGGAGAAACCTCGCTACGAGAGGGTCGTTGGAGAGAGGTCTGCCGTCCACCGGCACATGATGTGCTGAAAGAGCACTGAGGTGAACTTTGACGGAGTTGGACTTAAGTCCCAGATTAGAGAGGTGTAGCAAGTACTGTAAGATCACCGACACCGGGCAGGAGAAGGGATCCTGAGACTGTTGGGAACACCAGATTGCAAAGCGACGCCATTTAAGGGCGTAGCATTTGCGGGTAGAAGGCCGTCGCGACGCCAAGACGACCTCTTCCACCTCCGCCGGCAAGAGAAGAGGAGCAAGGACTACCCTTTCAGCAGCCAGGCCATGAGGTTGAGAGACCTGAGGTTGGGGTGCAGTAGGGACCCCTGATCCTGAGTGAGGAGATCCGGTTGTACCCCCAGAGGGATTGGATCCTCCACCGCCAGTTGCAGCAGGAGCGGGAACCACGGCTGCCTGGGCCAGCGAGGGGCCACCAGGATCATGAAGGCTTTGTCTCGGAGAACCTTGAAAAGAGTCCGAGAGACTAACGGGATGGGAGGGAAAGCGTACAGAAGGCTCCCCGACCATGAGATCAGAAAGGCGTCCGCCGCAACCCGAAGGGGGTGCGGCTGACGAGAGCAGAAGCGAGGAAGCTGCCGGTTGTGAGGACTGGCAAAGAGATCCACCGTGGGGAGGCCCCACCTGAGGAAGAGCTTCTGAACGATCAAGGGATCCAGACGCCACTCGTGCGGCTGGAGGACCCTGCTGAGTTTGTCCGCCAGGCAATTTTCTTGGCCCGGGAGATAAACTGCCTTGAGGAGAATGCCGTGACTGACGGCCCAAGAGCAGAGCTTCTGTGCCTCCCGGCAGAGGAGGAAGGAGCCCGTGCCCCCCTGCTTGTTCACGTAGAACATGGCAACTTGATTGTCCGTCTGGACAAGGACGGACTGTTGGGAGGTCAGGTGGGAGAAGGCCTTGAGAGCTAGGCGGATCGCCCTGAGCTCCAGGAAGTTGATCTGCTGAGCAGACTCCCACTTGGTCCAGAGGCCCTGAGTACGTGCCTCTTGGCAATGTGCTCCCCAGCCCAGGAGGGATGCATCGGTGGTCAGCACCCGGGTCGGCTGAGGTGACTGGAAAGGCATTCCCAATATCAGGTTCGGCTGCCGGAGCCACCACCGGATAGACGAGACCAGCGGCTCGGAGACGCGCACAAGGTCTGCTAGGCCGCCTGTGGCTTGTCGCCACTGCCGGCGGAGACACCATTGAGCAGACCGCATATTCAGGCGGGCATTGGGGGTCACATGGACGGTGGAAGCCATATGGCCGAGCAGTCTCAGGAAGCGCCTGGCGGAGACCAGGGGCTGGCTGCGAAAGCGGTCGGCTAGGTCCATGAGCCGCTGAGCCCTGTCGAGCGGTAGGTACGCTCGCGCCTGAGGAGTGTGCAGCCTTGCGCCGATGAACTCGAGATCCTGTGAGGGGAGCAAAGTGGACTTTGCGAAGTTTATGACAAAGCCCAAGTGCTGCAGCAGAGTCACCGTGCGGCCCGTGGCGTTGGTGACCTCCTGAGCGGACGCTGCTCTGATGAGCCAGTCGTCGAGGTACGGAAAGACATAGAGGCCGTGAAGCCGGAGATGGGCCGCCACGACCGCGAGACATTTTGTGAAGACTCGCGGTGCGGAGGACAGGCCAAAGGGCAGTACTCTGTACTGGTAATGATTTTCCTGCCACCACAAACCTTAGGTATTGGCGGTGGCTTGGGTGGATGAGGATGTGCGTGTAGGCATCCTTTAGATCCAAGGAGCATAGCCAATCTCCCTGCTGGAGGTAGGGCAGAAGGATTCCAAGGGTAAGCATTTTGAACTTCTCCCGCACAAGGAACTTGTTGAGGTTGCGCAAGTCCAGGATGGGTCTGAGGCCTCCTGTTCTCTTTGGTATCAGAAAATACCTTGAATAGAAGCCTTGACCTCTCAGGTGGTGAGGCACCGGTTCCACCGCCTGTTCCTGCAGAAGACCTGCTAACTCCTGAAGGAGCAACTCCCTGTGCAGAGGGGGGCGCGGAGGCTCTCCCGGAAAATAGGAGGGAGGGACCTGATGGAAGTGGAGAAGGTAGCCCTCTCGCACGACCTGAAGCACCCAGGCATCTGCGGTGATGCTGGACCACCTGTGGGCGAAGTGAACCAGCCGGCCTCCGGTGCTGGGGGGAACCAGCGGGGGGGAGAGGCTATGCTGAGCGAGTCAAAAACCCCCACCCTGCTGAGCAGGGGCTGGTGGTGCAGGCTTGGGGGCTTGCTGCCTACGGGACCCGTTACCCCGTCCCTTGGCCTGCTGGCCCTGTGGGGGAGCTGCAGGGGCCTGATAATGGGGGTATTGTTTGTAGGCAGCTGCCTTCCTCGGGTAAAAGGACTTTTTTCCCGAGCCCTTCTTTTTCTGGGAAGGGGCGGAGGTCTTCCTAGAAAGCCTGGTCCTGGTGAGAGTCTCAGTCTCAATTTGTGCAGCCTTTTCCGCCATGGGCTTGCCAAAGAGGTTTTCGCCTCGGCAGGGGACATCGACCAACTTGTCCTGCACCCAGGGCTCAAGGTCGGACGACTGAAGCCAAGCCTGTCGGCGGGCACCGATGCCGGCTGCGGCTACTCGAGCCGAGGCTTCAAAGCCATCATAGGCTGCTCGGGACATGAACTTTGAGCATTCCCGAATACCCGTGGACAAGGCTAGGAACCTCCGCAAGGGCTCCTCGGAGAGACCAGCGGAGAATCCGGCTAGCTCTTTAGCCAGATCCCTGAGATACATGCCCATGTATAGCTGGTAAGTCTGGACACGACAGGCGAGCATAGAGCCCTGGAAGCACTTCTTGCCAAGGCCATCCAGGTTACGGGCCTCCCTTCCAGGAGGCACCGAGGAGTGCATCTTCTGGCTCTTAAGACGATGCATGGCCGATTCCACTACCATGGAATGGTGTGGCAGCTGTGCCTTTTGAAAGCCAGGGCTCTTGCGGACTCGATAGATAGAATCGACCCGCTTGCTCAGGACCGGCGAGGAGGCCGGACTCTCCCACATGCGGAAGAGTAGTCGTTCCAGCATAGGAGGAACCGGCACAGTAAAGTGTTCCCTCGCGGGAGAGTCATACTGGAGGGCGTCGAGCTCTTCGGCTCGAGGCTCCTCCTCGGGATCCGCAGGGAAGGCCAAAGCCTTGGCCATATCCCTAACGAAGTCCGAGAACCGGGCATCCTCCGGGGGGGACTGCTTCCGAGGTTCGGACTCCGGAGAGTCCGATGGGACACACCGAGTCCGGAAAGAATCAGGTGACTCTTCCTCCTCAGACTCCCAGACCGACTCCGACGAGGACTCGGTGGGGTCGGCCCGGGCAGGGTGCGGCGCCAGCCGCCCCGACGCCGAGGGAGTCGGCGTCGGCGACCTCGGTCCCGAACGGGAGGCCGAGGGCGACCTCGACCGAGGATCGACTCGAGTTCTCATCGACTCGAGGATCGGCTCGGTCTCCGGGGTCGACTTGGACGTCGACGTCCCGGCGGTCGGGGCAGCGACGCCAGCGAAGCCAGCGAGCAGTGCCCGCTGCTGGTCCATGAAGGCAGACAGTCTGCTCTCCAAGGCCGTCAACCTGAGTCCGAGCTCAGGTGACCCAGCAGCCCCCGACTCGGGCCCCGACGGCGTCGGGCCCGACGTCGGCTGTCGCGGAGGCGAGTCCAGAAGGACTACAGGACTTACCCGGGCAGGCATCTCCGACTCCAGGCGAGGTCGCTTCGGGAGGTGTTCCTTCTCCAAGGACCCGGGGCGGCTGTCGGGGCTATGCGACCTGGCCCTCGCGGAGCCAGGAGCGTCCACCGACGCCGCCCTCGCGGGTTTTTCCTTCCGACGATGGTCCCCGGAGGGAGAACCCCGGTCGGAGGAGCTCCGGCGACGGTCCGAGCTGGAGCCTTTCGACACGGAGGCCTCCGACGAGGTCCGGGTACGGCTGGGGTCAGCGAAGATTCTCTCACGCTGATGCCGCCGACTTCTCAACGCCTTCGAGGACAGTTTGCTGCAGGGCCCACAGATCAGTTCCTCATGATCCGGGCCCAGGCAGCGGAGGCAAAAGTCGTGTGTGTCGGTAAGTGACATATTTCGGTCACACCGACCACACCGCTTAAACCCACTGGCAGCCATCGGGGGAAAAAGGGCCCCTGCGAGGTCAAAGGACCGGGCTGCCAGGGAAAACGAAAATGAAAGCTGACTAAGTCAGAAAAACCGAAAAAACGTGAGAGGACTCAAGACCGGCGTCGCGAGTCCGAGCGGGAAAACGATCGGCGTCGAACCGAAAGAAAAAAGTATAAAATAAAGAGGAAAATCAACTTTTTCGCGGGGACAAGACGGGGACGTCTGTAGGGCTCCGCGGAAAAAAAGAAGACTGGCTAAGATGGCACCTTCGGGCGGGAAGACGACCGCGCATGCGCGCTGCAATTCCCAAAGGCTTTCTTTGAAAGCTGGGGAAAATTGCTCCGCGAGGGCTCCGTCGGCGCCGACGTCACCCATAAGTGAGGACTGACTTCCTGCTTGGTCCTGGAGAATAAGGAAATCCACAGTACTACCTTTTAACTTTCGAAAGGGAAACTATGATAAAATTAGGAAAATAGTTAAGAAAAAAATAAAAGGAGCAGTTGCAAAGGTTAAAGACATACATCAAGCTTGGGTGCTGTTGAAAAATACAATCTTAGAAGCCCAGACCAACTGTATTCCATGCTTTAAGAAAAGTGGAAGGAAGTCCAAATAACTGCCAGCATGGTTTAAAGGTGAGGTCATAGAGGTTGTTGTTGCCAAAAAATCATCTTTCAGGAAATTGAAAAAAGAGCCAAATGACGAAACCTGGAAACAGCACAAGCACTGGCAAGTCAAATGCAAGGCATTTGATAAGGTAGGCAAAGGGAGAATTTGAGAAGAAGCTTGCTGCGGAAGCAAAAACACGAAATAAAGACTTTTTCAAGTACATTTGTAGCAAAAAACCTGTGAGAGAGTCAGTTGGTCCATTAGATGATAGAGCGGTTAAAGGGGCACTAAGAGGCGACAAGGCGATAGTGGAGAGACTGAATGAATTCTTTGCTTCTGTCTTTACTGAGGAAGACGTAGGGATGTTACCCATGACTGAAGTGGCATTTAAAGGTGCAGAAGAATTGAAGGAAATATCGATACATCGGGAAGATGTATTACAACTATTAGATAAACTGAAGAGTAGCAAATCACCTGGGTCGGATAGTATACATCTGAGGGTGTTGAAAGAACTGAAATATGAGATTGCAGACCTGCTATTAGTAATCTGTGAATTTTCATTAAAATCATCTGTAATACCTGAAGATTGGAGGATCACCAATGTAACGCCAAGTTTTAAAAAGGGTTCCAGGGGTGATCCGGGAAACTACAGACCGGTCAGCCTGACGTCAGTACCGGGAAAAATGGTAGAAATCATCATAAAGAACAAAATTACTCAGCATGCAGATAGTCATGGCCTAATGGGAGACAGCCAACATGGCTATCGACAAGGAAGATCTTGTCTTACTAATCTGTTATGTTTTTTTGAAGGTGTGAATAAACAGGTGGACAAAGGTGAGTCGGTTGATATAGAGTATCTTGACTTTCAGAAAGCCTTTGACAAGGTCCCTCATCAGAGACTTCTGGCAAAACTAAAGAGTCATGGGATAGGAGGCAGTGTACTATTGTGGATCAGGAACTGGTTAAAAGAGAGAAAGCAGACGGTAGGGCTAAATGGCCAATTTTCCCAATGGAGAAAGTTGAATAGTGGTGTACACCCCAGGAATCTGTGTTGGGACCGCTGCTTTTTGACATTCATAAATGACATGGAAAAGGGAATAACGAGTGAGGTTATCAAATTTGCAGATGACACAAACTATTTAAAGTTGTTAAAACCCAAGAGGATTGTGAAAAATTGCAAGAGGATCTTGATAAATTGGAAGACTGGGCATCAAAATGGCAGATGAAATTTAATGTGGACAAGTGTAAAGTTATGCACCTAGGGAAGAACAACCCAAACTATGGTTACATGATGCAAGGTTCCACATTAGGAACCACCACCCAGGAAAAAGATTTAGGCGTCATTGTGGATAACATGTTAAAACCTTCGGCCCAGTGTGCAGCGGTGGCCAAGAGAGCAAATAGAATGCTAGGTATCATAAAGAAAGGAATGGAAAATAAAACAAAAGATATTATAATGCCTCTATATCGTTCCATGGTGAGACCGCACCTTGAATATTGTGTGAAATTCTGGTCGCCGTATCTTAAAAAGGATATAGAGTTATTAGAAAAGGTTCAGAGAAGAGCCACGAAAATGGTAAAGGGGATGGAAGGATACTCCTATGAAGAAAGGCTAAAAAGGTTAGGGTTCTTTAACCTGGAAAAGAGATGGCTGAGGGGAGATATGATAGAAGTTTATAAATTAATGAATGGAGTGGAACGGGTAAACGTAGATCGATTGTTTACGTTATCAGAATATAGAAAGACTAGGGGACATGCGATGAAGCTACAGGGTAAACTATTTAAGACTAATAAAAGAAAATATTTTTCACTCAACGTGTAATCAAACTCTGGAATTTCTTACCGGAGGATGCAGTAAAGGCTGTTAGTGTAGCTGGGTTTAAAAAAGGTTTGGACAAGTTCCTGGAGGAAAGGTCCATAAACCATTATTAAGAAGGGACCCAGGATATCAATGCTTGACCCAGTACAAGCATTGTGGAACCTGTCTCTTTTGGGCAAACTGCTAGGTACGTATGACCTAGATTGGCCACTGTTGGAAACAGGATACTGGGCTTGATGGACCTTGGTCTGACCCAGTTTGGGAGATCTTATGTTCTTATGGATAGTAACTTTGAACTTCAAAGGACACGTGTGTAATTTTACAGTCATCCGACAAATAGCGAGGCGGTAGTGATCCTTCAAATGGCGTCTGTGAGTGACACACGGTACAAACAACGAGCTGTAATTGAATTCTTGGTGGAGGAGAAAGAAAGTCCTGCCTCAGCCACCAGTCCAGATCGGCGCATCACAAGTCGGGAATTGTCTTTACAGCTTTCTCTCAGTAGAGGTAGTGCAATGGCAATTATTGACTCTTTGGGATATTCAAAGGTGTGTGCAAGATGGGTTCCGCAAAGTCTCACAAACGAACACAAACACCAAAGGAAAGACATCTGCTCTGATTTGTTGGAGCGTTTTGAAGCTGAGGGGGAGGCCTTTATCCCAAAGGGTCCCGGTGGGCGGGACTGGCAGGAATTGGAAGGCTGAGGATCGGAAACAGCAAGTCAGGGCCTGGATACTGACGTGGACGCGTTTCACTGAAATTGGGGAGTCGGAATCGGAGGACTCAAAGTATTGGCAGGAATGGTGTCGCCTTCCATCAGACGTTGATACTGATGTGTGTCGGTATCAGGCTCCGTGTACCGTTTGGGTCGAGCCCCGGTATCGATGATGGACTCGAGGGAAGGCATGGGTGGCAGAGCCATGTGTCCTGATGCACCTTGCTTTGATGCCAATGTTGGTGTCAGTACCTTTACCGGTATCCAATGTTCCCTCTAATTTTCTGTAGGCTGTGTGCGCATAAAATATCAGCTGTGTGCAGCTTTTGAAGGTAGGTTAAATTTTTGTGCGCCACATAACGACACTCGGAGTTATATACTTTAAAATTTGACTACACGTCAGAATACAGTATGTACACCACATTGATTTTAATCAAATTAAATGAAAATAGACGATTACTAAATGAAGCGGGAAATTTCTAGTAATTACAATCATAAACTTTTAAATTTTAAGACGTCTGTGTTGTTTTCTATCAGAATCAGAGCTGTAATTTTTGTGCGCTCTGTTGTAAAGTATGTGCGCTTGCTCGGCGAGGTGTGTGCGCGCGCACACGCGCACAGCTTAGAGGGAACAGTGCCGGTATCGACTGCCCGGTACCTAAGGGCAACAGTTTGATGGGAACCAAAGCCGCCAATAGAGCTGCCAAACTCCGTTCAATGGCCAGTATATGCTGGTCTGTTCAGGTTGCTGATGCTTGGGTATTGGTTATGGAAACACACCACCATCCCAGAGCATGGCACCAGCGGCTCTCCTGAGGTCGAGGCCTCAGGAGCATCCTGGATCCTCTCGATGGCTTTGGAGGGCAGGTCCTCCCACTGGGGCTGTTTGGAGGTGGGATTGAAAGAAGAGTAGAGCCAGATGAACAGCCTGGGCTTTGAGGCAATTGATAATCCAAAAGGCTTCTTGAATAGACCAAGATACTTGCGCTTCCTGTCCCTGTCAGTGTGCTCCCTAACCTGCAAAGTTGGCATCTGTGGTTACCATCACCCAACATGGAATTTCCAAGGGAACGCCCTTCAACGAATGAGGACAAAGCCACCAGCAAAGACGGTGGCAAACCACTGAAGAAAGAGGTAGACAAATCTGATAGTCCTGGGTGGATGGGGACCAGCGTGACTGGAGAGAGTACTGAACCAGAAGATGTGAGCATGGGCCCAGGGGACTATGTTGAGAGTATAAGCCATGGTGCCAAGGAGCTGTAGGTACTCCCAGGCAATGGGAGCTGCCAGATGCTGGAAGGCATGGACCTGAACGCAGAGCTTCTTGCATCTGTCCTAAGAGAGGAAGATGCGACCCACTCTTGTGTTGAAGCGGGCGCCAAGAAATTCCAGAGACTGAACTGGGAACAGATTGCTTTTGACATAATTGACCACCAAGTCGAGACGATCTAGAAAGGAGAGGAACAGAGAGATTGCAGAAGTAGCCTCCTCAAAACTCATTGCTCTGATCAGCCAATCGCCTAGAAAAGGATGAACCCGAATACCTTGGCACCACAGGGAAGCTGTCACTACTACCATCACCTTGGAGAAAGTGTGAAGAGCTGTGGCAAGACCAAATGGCAGGGCATGGAACTGATAATTTTGACCGGGGACTGTGAACTGTAAATACTGCCGATGACCTTGGCAGATTGGAATGTGAAAATATGCTTCCGCCAGGTCCAGAGATGTGAGAAATTCGCCTGGCCAAACAGATTTAATGACTGTCCTGAGGGTTTGCATCTGGAACTGTGGCACCTGAAGACAACGATTGACTCCCTTGAGATCCAGGATAGGACAGAAGGAGCCGTCCTTCTTGGGAATGACAAAGTAAATGGAATAGAGATCAGAACCTCTTTCTGAGGGAGGAACTGGGCATACCGCATTGAGCTGAAGGCGGCGGCAGTGGAGAGTCAGGCGTACAGCCACTGCCTTAGCTGCGGAACAGCATGGAGAGATGAGGAAGACATTCGGTACGGGCTTGGTGAAGCTGAGAACATAACCCTGTGTTACTACCTCAAATACCCACCGGTCCGATGTTATTTGGGTCCATTCATGGGAAAAATATCTTAAGCATCCGCACACAGGAGGAACCCCAAAATGGATCCGGAAACAGTCAACAGGAAGATTTGGCGGAACCAGAAAACTTGTTGGACAAGGAGAAATTATCCCAGTTGTGACAGATACCCCTAAAGGACCGAGGCTTAGAACCAGCCCTATTTGAAGAACAACCAGATTTGCCAGGCCAGTAGCGATGAACGTCTCTGAAGCAGACTCTATAAGATGAGGACACAGACGGCAATGTGGCAGGATGACGGATTTGGGCTTATCCTCCGGCAAACATTATCCTCTGGCAAACGTCGAGGCTTGACTTCCCCCAAATCCTTCACAAGATTTTCCAAATCCTCATCAAAAAGAAGGAAAGCATGGCGAAACGGGTCTTGGAAGAAGCATCCACATTCCAATGACAGAGCCACAGTCAATGCCGAGTCATTGTAGCAGCAGCCACAGACGAGCAGATAAGCACAGCAGATCATAAAAGGCATCTGCAAGAAAGGCAGTGACTGACTCTAAATACTCTAAATAAGGAAAAGCCAGATCATCCAGAAGTGACTGTAGCCATCGGAGCATAGCGTGTGCAGCAAGACCTCCGCAAACAGAGGCCTGCAATGCCGAGGTCGATGACAAGAAAATGATTTTTAAGAGGCTCTCCATCAGTGTTGCCCTCCACAGGAATGGTTGTGCATTTATTGACTGCAGTGACCAGGGCGTCTACTTTAGGGAAACACAACCACTTGTCAAGATCATCCGAAGATGAAATGTAAACACACCCCAAGTGACAAGCAGAGCATAGAGACACATCAGGAGAAGCTCACTCTGTTGTAGTTCCAGGGGAAAGGGAAAAGCCTTAGAAAGTTTCCTGATGCCCACAATGATGGGGTCTGCCTGAAGTTTAGAGGAATCCGAAGGCTGATGCACATGAGAGTCCGAGAGGTGCAGAGCCTCTGTAATTTGAGCAATGAGAGCAAGAAGTTCTTACGGAATAACCGGATATCCTGACCGTCTTCTCGAAGCTCCTGGTTATCTTCCAATGGTGAGAGCTCTCCTCCTTCCCAGCCAGACTCAGAAGTGATAGAATGTTCATCTGAAGGACCACCACCATCATCCCCTGCAGGGCGCCAGTCCCCTGGAGAAGAGGAGGTATCCTTGGCCAGATCTAAAGAAGATTCAGCCAAACTTTGGCAGGCATGCTTTCTAGACAGTGGAGCAGCGGTGGTTGGAGTAGCCAAATTCCCTGAGCACCACACATCCTATGCCTGACGGAATAGCTGCATAAACTGGAGATCAAGGCCATCAGCTGAAGTCTGTATAGGTTGAATAGAGAGTTGTAGAGGGTGAGCAGGCTGCTCAGACAACATAACCAGAGGAAGGGCATCTTGAGATCTAGCATCATCCTGAGGTAACCCAGAGGGAGCTAAAGCAAGAGACTTGGAAGGGCTACCTGAACAAGGACCTGCAGATGCAGGAACTCCTTGATGAGAACACAGGAAGAACACAAACTACCTGTCAAAGTCTTACACTTCTTCCCACAGCCCAAGCAGCGCTGTAGGGAAGACATTTTTACAACAAGATAAAAGAAAAAGTCACAGGAAGAGCTGGGGAGCCAAAAATTAACAGACTCTGAAGAAAAAATGTCAGCCGTGGCAAAAAAAGTATGGCAAGAAACAACAAAACAGAGCCAGGAGGCAGGCACAGACTGATCGTGTGAAGAGAAGCAGGAAAAAGGCAACTGCAGAAAACGGAGCACAATGAAAAAAGAGGGGAGGAGCACGCAGTCCAAAGAACAAGATACCGTCGAAAAACAGATCGGGACGCAGCTTTAAAAGAGAACTGTGAAAGAAATAAAACACACACTGCTCTTGGAGGAAAAAACAGATGGAGGAGGAATGGTCTGGAGAAGAAAAAATTGCCCGACAACTTCCTCAGCAACCGGGTCCTCGAATAAGGTGTGTTTTTTTTTTTAAGCAAACTTTAAGGAGTTAGAAAAATAACAAAAGGGGACTGCCAACTGAGCTAATAGAAGTCTTGCTTTCAGAACAGTCAGAACGGAAGGTTGCAACTGCTCCTCGTGAGGAGTACTTCCCTTCAGAGGTGCTCTATTGGTCCTCTTGACCAAGGGCAACTTTGGAAAGTGAAGAAAGAAAAATTGTTGACAAAGAAGGGGCACCACAGTGTGCACAACTGCCAAAGATAGCTACACCGACACCAAATCTCTTCTCAGAGAACGCCAGGAGCTAGGAGAAGTCCACCATCTGCTGAGACAGAGAAAATACTGAAGCTCCCTTTGGAGAAAGGATTTTTATACCAAGGGTGATTCACAAAGCTTCAGGAATTTTTCTCTGTCTCACCATCTGCTGGCAGGGGGACACAACCACTGTTCCCTCTAAGCTGTGCACGTGTGCGCGCACACACCTCGCCGAGTGAGCGCACATACTTTACAACAGAGCGCACAAAAATTACGGTTCTGATTCTGATAGAAAACAACACAGATGTTCTTAAAATTGAAAAGTTGTTGTGTATTTATGGTTTTCACAATTTCTACAATATTTTCTAGTGCAATCAATGTGGTGTACATACTGTATTCTGACGTGTAGTCAAATTTTAAAGTATATAACTCCGAGTGTTATGTTGCGCACAAAAATTTAACCTTCCTTCAAAAGCTGCACAGCTGATATTTTAAGCACACACAGCCTACAGAAAATTAGAGGGAACATTGGACACAACCCACTAAATCTAGACTGGTCTAGCAGGATGTATTTGGAAACTAAAATTGAAATTGAAAGCCACAGTTGACTGTGTCCTTGAAAATATGATTAGTGAGACCATTGGCATTCAGTCCTGTATGGCGATGTCTGCATGAGTGTGTAATTTGAAGTAGCCCGATGCAGTTATCCAATGAGGACAACAGTAACATACGGATTGTATAAAGTGAGAATGCCATGAGAATATTTATTTATTTATTTATTTAACTGTATTTATATCCCGCTTTTCACCGGGTCAAAGCGGTGTAACACATAACAGGGGGGGGGGGAATCAATGGTTATAGGGTGGGGCCATCACCATGGGGCAACATTAATGATTTGGGATGGACATAGACATTTACAATCCTAGAGTTTCTAATCATGAGTTCTTGAAGAGGGGGTGGTGTTTCTGTTCAGAGATGGTCACGGAATAGGACCGTTTTCAGTTGTTTTTTGAAAGATGTGAGATCACCGTTGTTTCTGATGTGGTTTGGCAGAGAGTTCCAGAGAGATGGAGCATAGAGTTCAAAGGCTCTGTTGCAGGTCCGTTGAGTGGACTTGGTTCTTTTGTGGGGGACGGTGATGGAGTTATTGGAGGATTGTCTGGTTGTTTTGCCGTGGATCGGGCGAGGCAGTAGGGTGTGAAGCGGGGTGTTCTGTGTTTGGTGGATGGTTTTGTGGATGAGTAGGATGGCTTTGTACTTGATTCTTGCTTCGATGGGAAGAATGTGTAGGTCTCTTAGGATTGGAGTGATGTAGTCCCATTTTTTCGCATTCTGAATAATCCTTGCTGTAGTATTTAAGGCTGTTCGGAGGGGGTTGGTTTGTGTGGCGGGTAGTCCATGGTAGATTATGTTACAGAAGTCCAGATGTGGGAGTGTCACAGCCTGCATTACTGTCCTGAAGTCCTGGGGTTCGAGGAGGGGTCGGAGACGTTGTACAGTTTTAGCTTTGTGGAATATAGTTCCGGTGGTCTTGTTGATTTGGTGCTTAAGGGTTAAAATATGAAAGTGAAAAAAGGAGTAGGGAACAATCTTTGCTGTGAGTAGTGCAGCACATACTTTTCTCGTAGAGACAATAATGTAAGGGGAAGGTAGTGCGTATGTATTCTTTTTAAGAGCAGAGCAATGCTGCTACGATGTCACAATCATATCATGTATAATGAGGACTGAGATTACATTAAAAATGAATTTAGATTGCATCGAAGATGTGAGTTAGGCATCGCAACGCAGAGATGTATAAAAGTATGAAATGTGATTATCACATGATTTGTTATAACGTCCGTAGATTGGGCATTCAATATCATGTTGCGTTGAGTAAGTTTAATAAGATGAAAGTATGCTTTATAACATCCATCAATACATGGGCCAATTTACTATGATTTATAGCAGAATTGATAAATTACTAAACCCACTGTTTACAGACTGCTATTAGAAGAGAGCTGATGGAGCATCTCCTTATGGTATCAAATCCAAGTGCCCAATGTAAACATACACACAACATCTGAAAAGGGAGGAATCACAGATATGGATTTCAGTGCTTGAACATTGCACGGTGGCAAAGGGAAAAATAAACCCTTTTACTACAGTACTTTTATGCAGCTAACTGGGGTACAGGGAGACCAAGTTAGAGAAAATGGCACAGTAGGGACAAAAATTGAGGAACATGGATTCCCATTCCTGCTCTAATCAACCTTTCACTCCAAGAATTCTCACCTGATAACCAATGCAGAATCAGCAGCTTCTGTTTTAATCTCCAGGTATCATCACCTTCTTTCCAACTTTAAAATAAATTGTTAGCTAACAACTCAATCAAATGAACCATCTGCTATATTAGAAGACTATTTTGCTTTAACGCGATCATCCCCTTGTTGCTCCCCAACATTACCCATTGAACTCAAAAAATAAACTGTAAATAAAATGATAAAGGAACTCAGACAGAGCAAATTAAAATATATATGGTGGCAATCTGGCCCATCAGAAACGACAAGATTTAAGATCTTTTGTGGTAACATTGATACATTTGAAGGATTTAAGCAAAAAGATGAAAAAGTTGAAGGTGATACCTTGTGTGGTGGCGAAGACAGCCAGGTCCCTATGGAGATAGAGAAAGCGCAGGCAGTTTCCCATAGTCAGAAGGAAAATGCAAGAAATGGTCACTTTAAAAGTGCAGCTAACATTGAAAGAAACCTGTCAAAAGTTGTTGTCCAAAAGCCACGCCCCAGCTCTATGGTAACTGAGGGTGGTAATGCAGGACAGCTGGGGGCGGGGTGGAAAGATACAGGTCAGACCCACTCATATAAGCCCCAGAGAACAGGGAAAGAGGGAGCAGCAAGATTAACAGCGAGAGCAGGAAACAGGAACAAGACAGCAGAAAGAGTAACAGGAAGGCACGAGAGGAGGAGAGCTGAGTCTGATTCAGAGGCGGAGTCTGAGCAGGAACCTCAGTCCGAGCAAGACTTTCACTCTTGCAGGAGGGAGAGAGACGTGAAGGCTAAATTATCCAGGAACCAGCATGGCCAGGGGAGTGGCAGTGAAGCACTGCTGAAAAGAATCTCCAAAGGTATTGCTCAAAAGGATTATAGCCAAAGCTCTCAGGACAGGTTCCCAGACGGCAGTTTGAGGGAAGGATATCCCCAAAGGCAGCTCCAACATTCAAACCAGTACCAGGGTTACAGGAAGCCTGCAGGTGGTTCAAGAACCCAGGAAGGGCTGGTAAGGAAACCTCTTAACAAACAAGGTCTGAATGTTTTAAAGCTTTTAAAAGGTCTGTTAAAAGACCAGGAAGTAGCTTGTGGTAATAACAGCTCTGTGTACCGAGAGAGGTCTCGAGGGGAACAGCTGTTTTACAACGACGTCACAGATCCATCGTGTTCAGAATGTGAATCAATGGAACTGGGAGAGAATGATACTGTCTTGAGTCAGCCTGAGATAGAAATGGAGTGTGATTTGTCCATAGCAGTAAAGTGAGAATGTTTGGAAATTCTAACCTTGAAGAAATATCTATGTGTTTGCTGGGCATGTTATGCTAAGAAGCCAGGAAGTTTTAATTAGCATGGCTGCTGCTTGAAAAGAGACTTATTAAGGAGGACTGCCTGAAGTCTCTAGGAAGCTAATTAAAACCCCTGAAGAAATAAGCTAAGAAGAAAAGTTTATTGCTTGAGTTTTGTAGCATTGAAGTTTTCAATGGACATTTAAGTTTCAGTTAAGCAATGTGAATTGAAGCTTTACTTTTGAAGAAAGCACATGTGCCTTGTAGAAGTAAGCAAGAGCAAGTGATATCTTTTATTTTCCTGTAAAAAGTCTGTACATGTGAAAAGCCAAGCTTCATTAAGAAGTTCCTGTTTATTACGGGAGGTGAATAAAATTCCTGTGTTTGCTTTCAACCCTCGGCTCAGCATTTCTTGACAACTACAATTTAACTACAACTCCCAGAGGCCTTTGTCCTGGAGTACAATTTAAAGGAACATTCGCCCCTTTCCTTGTCAGGCAACCGCCTAGGTGGGGCGAGGGCGCGACAGGTGGCGTAGTATTTAGGATTCGCCTTGGTCACGTGTTCCAAAGACACCGGAACTACAGGAAGAAGAAAGAAAGAAAAAGGAAAAAAAAAAAGAGGAAAAAGTTTTTTTTTTCCACATGCACAAAGGATACAAGTTGCTGCTGGAAGGAAGACCCGGATCAACAACAGAGGGGCCGGAGTGGAGCAGAGTCCTGAGGCCGTTCCTGCTGGTTGATAAGCCCGAGTCTACACCTGCCTGAGGTAACCCGTATTTATAAGGGATATAAGCGGATACCAGAGCCGGGTGGGACTGCAGCAGTACACCAGGGAGAGAGAGGGCCTATACTTTGGAGGGCCGCACTTGGTGTTTGTCTCTGTTTTTCTCGTTTCAGCCACTACTAAACATGGAGCAGACGGAGCTATTGCGATGGATGGCCGAGCAGTTTCAAAAGCAACAGGAGATGTCGGCACGGACATTGGAACACACAGCGGCCATGCTTCAAGCCCAGCAGAAGCCGTTGCTTCAGAAGATGGACGATTGGCTGGGAACGCAGAAACCAACTGCAGAGTCTTCAAGGACAGTACCAGGTTCCTTAAGGGATACACCAGGGTTTGGGATGCCTGGGACTGGGACACTTTCCTTTGGACAGTTAACAAGAGAGGACGATGTTGATGACTTTTTAGCTGCTTTTGAAAGGGTAGCAATGTTATCAGGTTGGCATAAAGAGCAATGGGCCATACGCCTTGCCGCTTCTTTAACCGGAGAAGCGCTAGCAGCATATAGGGCTATGCCCGTGGAATTAGCCACTGATTACAAGGAGGTACAGAAGGCAATAAGAGACCGCTTGGGCCTAAACCCCATGGTCTACCGCCGCCTTCTGCAAAGCTCCCGGTTAAAACCCGGTGAAACACCGCGTGCTCTATGCCAGTGGATCAAGGGGTTGGCGGTAAAATGGCTAACACCTGAGATTCGAACCAAGGAGTCATTGTTTGACTGCATTATCTTGGAGCAGTTTATGGACGCTGTTCCAAGTGATATGAGATCCTTCCTGATCCTACAAGACTGCAGGACCACAGAGGCAGCGACCGCACTGGCTGAGCGTTACCTGGAGGCCAGTGTGGCGAGCCCGGTTAAAGTGGGTGGTCTAACGCAGGCAGTCAAGGTAGCTTCAGAAAGGAGGGAAAAGACTATATGGGGAGAAGGTATGAAAGCAGTGCCTTTTGATAAATCTGGTTATAGGCACAGAAAATGTTTTTCATGTGGGGAAGAGGGACACATGAAGATAGACTGCAGAGCTAGGACAGCCCTGATGACCTCCCACTCTGAAGAGAGCGGGAAAGGATTCCTGCTAGATGTAGAAGTGGAGGGTGTCCAGGTAGAGGCTTTGTTGGACTCCGGAGCGGACCAGTCAATGATCTCAAGGAAGCTCTGGAAAGAGATAGCATCCCAGATTGGTCCGGCTCCCGAGCCTCAAGAAAAGTCTATCAAGATACGATGCATTCATGGGGCAGCCTCATCGTACCCTGTGTATGTTGTATCTGTAAAAGGCTTAGGGCTAAAGAGGAAAATACCTGTGGCGGTAGTACCAAGGCTCCCACAAGCGTTAGTCCTGGGAAGGGACTGGCCCCAGTTCAGGCGTGGGATAGTAGAGGGTCTCCAGAATAAAGCAGGTAAGGCATCCACCTTAGCACCCCCAAAAGACAAGAGAGAAGCATCACCAGGGGATTCACCTCATTTGGAGGGTGGGAGAGTACCCCGGGCAAAGGAGAGTGAGGGAGACCGAGCACCGTCTACAAGTACAGGGAACACTAAGGCTAGGACAGTACCCCAACCATTGTTTGGTTCCAAACAGCGACAGGCCAAAGGGGAGATAGCTAAGAGGGAGAACATCCCTAAGAAGTCTCCATTCGTTCTTAGGTTCTGCCGCCGCACTACCCCCAAAGCCAAAGTTCCTAAGCGGGCTACCCAGATGGCAGCCGGCTTTGATCTGTGTAGTGCAGAAGAGATAGTCGTTCCCCATCAAGGAAAAGCCCTGGTAGAAACGGGAGTACAAGTGGAAATACCCCCGGGTTGCTATGGACGTCTTGCCCCTCGTTCAGGCCTAGCCTGGAAGAACTTCATTGATATAGGCGCCGGAGTAATCGACCCCGACTACCGAGGGACGATTAAGGTGCTATTATTCAATTTTGCCAAAGAGGATTTTAGGGTAAATATAGGGGACCGTATAGCCCAAATGATCTGTGAGCGGGTGGGTTTTCCGGCCCTGGAAGAGGTAACGGAGTTAACTCCTACCACTAGGGGGACCAGAGGTTTTGGTTCCACCGGAAAAACCGAAGTAAAAGGTTTAGCTGCCAGCTGTGAGGTGACCGAGGAGGAGGATCTAGGCCCGCAATTAACTGATTGCAAGGGAGATCCAGTCCCGCGGTTAGGGGAAGAACTTTCCTGGTCTCAACAGCAGGAGATATTAGGGCTTCTAAGGAAGTACCCCGATGTTTTAACACCCATACCAGGTGAGACAAGACTCGTGGCTCACGAGATAGTTACCCTTCCAGGGGAGATAGTACGCCAGAGACCCTACCGGTTACCTGAGGCAAAACGCCAGGAGGTAGTTTCCCAAGTGCAGGACATGCTTAGGATGGGAATAATTGAAGAGTCCCATAGCCCATGGAACAGCCCTATAGTGCTGGTACCTAAGCCAGACGGAACAATGCGGTTTTGCATTGATTTCCGCAGGGTGAATGCCATCTCCCGGTTTGACGCCTATCCCATGCCAAGGATAGAAGAATTGCTGGACCGATTAGGCCAGGCGTCTTACCTGACCACCCTTGACATGACTAAGTGGTATTGGCAGATTCCCCTCACCAGGGAATCTCGCCCAAAGACCGCGTTCAGCACCCCTATCGGTCTGTACCAGTTTCGTCGCATGCCTTTTGGATTGCATGGGGCGGCTGAGACCTGCCAGCAACTAGTTGATGTGATCTTACATCCCCATCAACAATACGCGACCGCGTATATGGACGACATAGTGATCCATAGCTCTCGCTGGGATGAGCACTTGGCATGCATCGATGCCGTTTTAAAGGCCTTGTGTGGTGCGGGTATTACTTTGAACCCGGCCAAGTGTATGTTTGGGGGAAAGCAAGTGAAATATCTGGGACATTTGGTAGGGCGAGACACTGTAAAACCTCTACTTGAAAAAGTGGAAAGTGTGAGGACATTTCCTAGACCCCAGACAAAAAGACAGTTCCGTAGTTTTCTAGGTTTAATCGGCTATTACCGCTGATTCATAACCCATTTCGCTACCAAGAGCGCTGCCTTAACGGAGGGGTTGAAGAAGAATGCACCCAACCAGGTAAAATGGTCAGTGGAAGCAGAACAAGCCTTTTCTAGGTTAAAGGAAGAGCTCTGCCAGGCACCAATATTAAGGGGTGTAGATTTTAGTAAGTCTTTTATCATACAAACAGACGCCTCCGATACAGGGTTAGGCGCTGTGTTGTCACAGAAGTTTGATGGGGAGGAACATCCGGTTATGTTCCTCAGCAGGAAATTACCACCACCAGAGAGGAAATACTCTGTAGTAGAGAGGGAATGTCTGGCCATAAGGTGGGCGGTGGACGCCTTGCGTTTTTACCTAACGGGCCGTAGGTTTTTACTAGTGACAGATCATGCCCCGTTACGTTGGCTAAACCAGATGAAGGATCATAATCCCCGTCTTACCCGTTGGTACATGGCCTTGCAGGCGTTCGACTTTCATATAGCGCATAGGGCAGGAAAGTTACACACCAACGCTGACGCCCTTTCGCGTATTACGAGCTGTGCTGAAGTTGATACGCCAGCCCGTAATATCTTAAGTGGGGGGATATGTGGTGGCGAAGACAGCCAGGTCCCTATGGAGATAGAGAAAGCGCAGGCAGTTTCCCATAGTCAGAAGGAAAATGCAAGAAATGGTCACTTTAAAAGTGCAGCTAACATTGAAAGAAACCTGTCAAAAGTGGTTGTCCAAAAGCCACGCCCCAGCTCTATGGTAACTGAGGGTGGTAATGCAGGACAGCTGGGGGCGGGGTGGAAAGATACAGGTCAGACCCACTCATATAAGCCCCAGAGAACAGGGAAAGAGGGAGCAGCAAGATTAACAGCGAGAGCAGGAAACAGGAACAAGACAGCAGAAAGAGTAACAGGAAGGCACGAGAGGAGGAGAGCTGAGTCTGATTCAGAGGCGGAATCTGAGCAGGAACCTCAGTCCGATCAAGACTTTCACTCTTGCAGGAGGGAGAGAGACGTGAAGGCTAAATTATCCAGGAACCAGCATGGCCAGGGGAGTGGCAGTGAAGCACTGCTGAAAAGAATCTCCAAAGGTATTGCTCAAAAGGATTATAGCCAAAGCTCTCAGGAAAGGTTCCCAGACGGCAGTTTGAGGGAAGGATATCCCCAAAGGCAGCTCCAACATTCAAACCAGTACCAGGGTTACAGGAAGCCTGCAGGTGGTTCAAGAACCCAGGAAGGGCTGGTAAGGAAACCTCTTAACAAACAAGGTCTGAATGTTTTAAAGCTTTTAAAAGGTCTGTTAAAAGACCAGGAAGTAGCTTGTGGTAATAACAGCTCTGTGTACCGAGAGAGGTCTCGAGGGGAACAGCTGTTTTACAACGACATCACAGATCCATCGTGTTCAGAATGTGAATCAATGGAACTGGGAGAGAATGATACTGTCTTGATAAGTCTCTAGGAAGCTAATTAAAACCCCTGAAGAAATAAGCTAAGAAGAAAAGTTTATTGCTTGAGTTTTGTAGCATTGAAGTTTTCAATGGACATTTAAGTTTCAGTTAAGCAATGTGAATTGAAGCTTTACTTTTGAAGAAAGCACATGTGCCTTGTAGAAGTAAGCAAGAGCAAGTGATATCTTTTATTTTCCTGTAAAAAGTCTGTACACGTGAAAAGCCAAGCTTCATTAAGAAGTTCCTGTTTATTACGGGAGGTGAATAAAATTCCTGTGTTTGCTTTCAACCCTCGGCTCAGCATTTCTTGACAACTACAATTTAACTACAACTCCCAGAGGCCTTTGCCCTGGAGTACAATTGAAAGGAACATTCGCCCCTTTCCTTGTCAGGCAACCGCCTAGGCGGGGCAAGGGCGCGACACTTGTTATTGGATTGACGTAATGTATCTTTGACAAGATTTTGAGAGTTATCCACTCATTTTCCTGAGGAAGAAAGGATAATTCTTGAAAGCTTGTCCAAGATTCATTAAGTTAATTCAATAAAAAGATACAACCTACAACTTGTTAGTTGGCCATTATTTCCACATATCCAAGTGGATTAACATAACAATTCTGCTCAAGGATTTAGGATAAAGAACAGTTACACACCTATAACAGGTGTTCTTCCAGGGACAGCAGGAATCAGTCCTCCTCTATGGGATGACGTCGGCGCCAACAGAGCCCTCGAGGAAGCATCTCCCCAGCTTTCAAAGAAAGCCTTTGAGGGATGCCACCACACATGCATGGTCCCCTCCCACCCAAGAGCTGCCATCTTGCTCAGTCAGATGACATAGCTAGAGCCTACAAAAGAAGATGGCAACACACAGCAACTCCACGGGGAGGAAGGAGGGTTGTGAGAACCGATTCCTGCAGTCCCTGGAGAACACCTGTTAGAGGTAAGTAACTATGATTTCTCCAGGAACAAGCAGGAAGTCAGTCCTCACATATGGGACTCCCTAGTTACAGGCTACCGGGAATCTGTAGAAAACATGGCCCAGCAGTGAACAGCTGCAAGAGAGTCTAAAGACCCCAGAGTCCAAGGAGAACCATCACTCCAGTAGCTTGAAGACAAAAGGGTCGAAGGGTTGGATGGTAGGAGTTGTCTAGACACTGAATAAATTATGGAGTACGGCCTGGCCGAAGACACTCTCCCGTCGGGACTCCCTCTCCAGCTGGTAGTGAGCTGCAAAGTTGAGGACTGAGGACCAGGTGGCAGACCGGCAGATGTCTGCCATAGGGATAGAGTGCAAGCTTGAAACAGAGGTCACCATAGCCCCATCGTTGTCTGCTGGGACCCGGCGTGCCAACGAATGTGATGCAGTCCACCATGCAGATGGACAGGGTCTGCTTGGTAACAGCCTTCCCCAGGCAACTGGGGTCATAGGAAACGAAAAGCTGTGAGGGTATGCGGTGGCCCTGGGTACGTTGCAGGTAGAATGACAGGGCCCTCTTACAATCCAGAGTATGGAGAACAACTGCCACCTTGTCGGCCGTGGGGCCATGGGAAGGTGGTGGGAAGCACTACCTCCTGAATGAGGTGGAACGCAGACACCACCTTCAGAAGGAATTTAGGGTGGGTGTGAAGCACGACCCTGTTCTTGCAGAATCTGGTATAGGGTGGCTCAGCCACCAAGGCCTGAAGCTCGCTATATGGATACTAGGCCACTGTCTGCAAAATAACTGCTTGTTACTGTTAAGTGTATACGGATACTAGGCCACTGTCTGCAAAATAACTGCTTGTTACTGTTAAGTGTATACGGATACTAGGCCACTGTCTGCAAAATAACTGCTTGTTACTGTTAAGTGTATACAGATACTAAGTCATTGTCTCCGAAATAATTTCTTGGACTGTAAAGTGTCTGCGGATACTTTAGTTTCCCAGGTCAGGATCCGTTACAATATCCAACTAAACAGCTGAGGTATGGAACCCCTCAACCTCTTTCTAAGCATATGTCTGCTCACGCTGGTCCCAGCTTACGCTTTCAGCCCAAATTTGTACTACTCTCTACCACACATATTTAGTCCAATCTACTTTCTCTACCCCATACAAACACCTTCGCTACCTCCACTCACCCCTTACCACAGCACCATCAATGAACCAACACTCGCACCCTCTCAGGGGCCCTCTGTTACCAGACATAGTAGAGCACAGAGGCACCGCAAACCTAAACCAATAAGGACAAATATAAACAAAACCGTCCTAACCCAGACCATACACAATCAGCCTACTCAAACATCTCACGACCCTTGTAACATCACCCTCATCAATGCCAGATCAATCAGGAACAAGACACAAATCATCTACGACATCATCAAGGATGAGCAGCCCGACATCCTCTGTATAACGGAAACTTGGATCACGGACACCGACTCAGCAATATTGAACCAGATATGCAAACCAGGCTACAACCTGTACAACTGCCCTCGCAACAACAAAAGAGGTGGAGGAGTTCTCATCGTAGCCAAGACCAACCTGCAACTCTCAATCACATATCTGAAATCAAATGTAGACATCGACTTGCTCAAAGTGGAAAACACAGCTTTATCCATCTGCCTGATTTACAGATCCCCCTCGCCGAACCACGAAACACTTGCCACAGCACTAAAAAGCACATCCTCCACGCAGCCCAAGAAATTCCAAATCATCCTAGGAGACCTAAACCTTGCATCGATTCCACCTATGCACGCAAATACCTTCTTAGAAGCCATGACCCAACTAGGGTATCAACAACTAATAAATGACGCCACCCATAACAAGGGACATATTCTTGACATGGTCTTCACCCCCACGGTTAAACAAAACAACAAAGAGAAACCTCTGATAAAGATAATCCCAAAACCATGGTCCGACCACCATCAAATTGATATCCAGATAAAACTACCCACACTACCCAAGGACTCGAAAGCACAGAGAGTGATACACCAACAAAGAAAATTCAACAAACTCAACCTGGAAAATCTTATAAGTACCATTACAATTCACATAGATTTGGAAAACAAGGACCTCGATGCTCTAACAAACAGCTGGAACACCGGAATCCAGGCGGAAGCGCACCCCACATGGAACACCCCCCCAAATCAAACGAAACACCAATCCAAACCCTGGTACACAGAAACACTGACCAAAATAAAGAGGGAACTCAGAAAACTCGAAAGAAAATGGAGACGAATCAAATCCATCGAACACAAGTCTGAGTACCTAAATCTCCTCTCAAAATACAAAGAAGAGGTCAACGCCACCAAAAGGACCCATCATACCAACCTATTGAACAAAGCTATCAATAAGCCTCGTGAACTTTTTGAACTAGTGAAATCTCAAACCAAAACAGCCCAGGCAGACCACTATGATAACGCAATCAAACCCCAAATCCTTGCAGACCACTACGCAAGCAAACTTACTGCAACCTCGCCCACTATCTGTCTGAACACAAAATATCGGAAAACCAGTATAGAACAGGATCAGGCATGGAGCAACTTTCACAACATTGATGATCAGCAAACTATCAACATAATAACGAACATCAATTCCACCACTTCCCCGCTAGATCCCGCACAACAGAGACAGAAGAAACGGCAACTCAGACACACTACACATTCCGACCGATATCAGATCTGTCAAATCCAGTACTAGCCGCCGAGCATACTCATACTCTGCCCCGACCCTCTGGAACCAACTACCACCTGAACTACGTGCGACCAAAGACCTTATTGCTTTCAGGAAAAAACTAAAGACACATCTATTCCAGTGTCAATACAATTTGATGTAAATCCCAGGGGGCTACGAGATGTCCCAAACTGAAACATATATCCTGTATATAAAAATTATGTAAAAAATGTACATATGTATTTTCTGAACCTCCTTACGACCTTATTACTGTGTGCCGTGCTTTCCTGTCTAATCAATGTGTTTATACCCCAAAATTTCCCGTCATGATTTGACAATTTCCAATCTGTAATCAAACCGCTGCTGATCGCTGGAAGTAGCGGTATACAAATGTATACTAAATAAATAAATAACTATGCATGCAGAAGTGAGGGCCACCAGGAAGACGACCTTCCATGAGAGGTATCACTTATGGCAACTCGCCAGAGGCTCAAATGGGGTATTGGTGAGCCACGTCAAGACCACATTGAGGTCTCATTCTGCCGGGGGCGGGCTGATGGGAGGCTTAGAGAGCAGGAGGCCCCGCATGAACCGAGTAATGAGGGGCTGATCAGAGATGGGTTTACCCTCAACAGAATGGTAGTGCGCTGAAAGCGCACTCAGGTGCACCCTGACGGAGTTGGACCAGAGTCCAGTTTGCGAGAGATGAAGCAAGTACTGAGGTATCATGTGCAAATGGCAAGAGAATGGATCAATCTGCTGCTCTGCGCACCAAACCAAGAATCTGCACCATTTGAAGGCATAGACACATCTTGTGGAGTTTTCATGAGAGGCCCTGGAGGACCTCCTCCACCTCCCTTGGGAGTTTGAAGGGGGCCAAGACTACCCATTCAGCAGCCATGCTGTTAATGTCAGGGATCGCCAGGCTGGGGTGGACAAGGGAGCCCTTCTCCTGAGTAACCATCCCCAGGGCATTCCCCAGAAGGACTGGGGGCTTCGTCGAGAGGCGGAGCAGCAAAGGGGAACCAAGGCTGCATGGGCCAATGCGGGGCCACCAGGATCAGAGAAGCCTTGTCCCGCAGGACCTTGAAGAGGGTCCGGATGACTACTGGCATGGGAGGGAAGGCATAGCGAAGGTCCTCTTACCATGAGATGAGGAAGGCATCTATCACTACCCAGAACGGGTGCAGCTGGCGGCAGCAGAAGTAGGGCAGCTGAGCACTGGTCAGGCTGGCAAAGAAGTCCAGCCTCGGAGCACCCCAGAGTCGGAAGAGCTGCTGTGTCACTCTGGGGTCTAGTCACCATTCATGTGGCTGGAGGAGCCTGCTCAGCCTGTCTGCTAGGGCATTGTTACGGCCCGGAAGGTACCGGGCCGTAACAATGCCCTAGCATGCCTGAGATGCATTCCTTGACTGATCATGTACGAGCAGAGGGCTTCTGCTTCCTGGCAGAGGTGGTAAGACCCTGTGCCCCCTTGCTTGTTCAGGTAGAATAGCGACCTGGTTGTCCATTTGGACCAGCAACGACTGGAGCTGCAGGCGGTGGTGGAAGGCCCTGATCGCCAAAAAAATGGCCCCGAGCTCCAGCAGATTGATCTGCTGCTGGCTCTCTGCTAGGGACCAGTTACCCTGCATTCCTTGCAATGGCCACCCCAACCCAGTAAAGATGCATCTGTAGTAAGGACCCTCTGGGGGTAAAGGGCTTAAAGGCCATGCCCTCCTGCAGGTACTGTGTAGCCTGCCATGAGTCGAGTGACTCAGGCAACTTGCGGGTCACTAAAACTCTATCCTGTAGCTGGCCTGTGGCTTGTGTCCACTGGGAACACAGGCACCACTGGGCCGCATGCAT
Organism: Ichthyophis bannanicus; assembly: GCA_033557465.1. Classification (NCBI taxonomy): domain Eukaryota; kingdom Metazoa; phylum Chordata; class Amphibia; order Gymnophiona; family Ichthyophiidae; genus Ichthyophis; species Ichthyophis bannanicus. Next base: position 40,955,373 of record CM066046.1, read on the forward strand.
GTGAAGGCGGGCATTGGTAACAACATGGACTGTGGACGCCATGTGGCCCAGTAGGTGGAGCATGGACCATGCTGACACTGTGTGGTGGTGTTGTACTTCAGTGGCCAGAGCCACGAGGTGACCTGCCCTGTTCAAGAGGAGAAAGGCCTTGGCCTGAAGTGTGTCCAGTCGAGCCCCTATGAACTCCAGGCCCTGTGTCGGAGTGAGGGGGGACTTGAGGTGGCTTATCACAAACCCCAGGTACTGTAGGACACTGATGGTGCAGACCGCGGCCTGTTGCACCTTGGTGACTATGTCTCCCTTCACGAGCCAGTCATCCAGATACGGGAAGACGAAGGCCCCTTGGAGATGGAGGTAGGCCGCCATCACTGCTAGGCATTTGGTGAAGACTCTTGGTGTGGAAGCTAGACCAAAGGGTAAAATTCTGTACTGGTAGTGGTTGCCCCCAAACATGAATTTTAAATACTGCCTGTGGCTAGGATGAATGAGAATGTGGGTATAAGCATTCTTTAGGTCCAAGGAGCATAGCCAGTCTCCCTACTGGAGGTATAACAGCAATGTATCAAGGGAGAGCATCTTAAACTTCTTCTGCACCAGGAACTTGTCAAGTTTTGCAAGTCTAGGATAGGTCTTAGGCCCCTCTGTTCTTTTCGGGACTACAAAGTATTGGGAGTAGAGCCCCTTGCCCTTGAGGTGATGGGGTACTGATTCCACAGCTCTGTCCATGAGAAGGCCTGCGAGTTCCTGCAGTAGCAGGGCCTGATGCAAGGGAGTACGAGAGGGCTCTCCTGGGAAGAAAGGGAGAGGTGTCTGGTCCAAGTGAAGAAGATAGCCTTTTCTGGCTACTTGGAGTGCCCAAGAGTCGTTGGTGATAGCAGGTCACCGATGGGCAAAATGTACCAGATGCCCCCCTGTCGGTAGCTGCTCCCCAATGGTGGAGAGGCTATGCTCAGGGAGTCAAAAACCTGTCCCTGGCTGGGCAGGGGTCTGGGGCTTGGAGCCCTTAGGCTTGCAAAAGCCCTGGCTCACTCCCTTGCTCTGGTGACCCCGCTGTGGAGTCTGGGGAGCCTGGTATTGGGGGTAGCCCCTGTAAGGTTGGCCCTTTCTCTGAAATGGGGGCCTCTTCCCCAGTGGTTTCTTCTAGGGTGGGTGGTGGTCTTCCTGGAGAGCCAAGTCCTTGTGAGGTACTCTGTGTCTATCTCCGCCGCCTTCTCCTCCATCGGCTTGCTGAATAAGTTTTCACCGAGGCAGGGGACGTCGAGGAGCTTCTCCTGGACCCACTGCTCGAGGTCAGATGCCTGGGGCCAGGCTTAGCATCGAGTGCCAATACCCACAGCGGCTTCCCTGCATTTGACTCAAAGCTGTCAAAGGCAGCTCGAGACGTACTTCGAGCACTCAAAGACGTACTTCATGAGGGTTTGGAACTGCTGGAGGTGATCCCCTCCGAGAAACTTGTGAGTTCCTTTGCCAGGTCCCAAAGGTACATACCAATATAAAGCTGGTAGGCTTGGATTCGGCAGGCCAACATAGAGCCCTGGTAGCATTTGTGGCCAAGGGCATAGAGGATGCATGAGTCCCTGAACAGGGGCACGGACAAGTGCATCTTCTGGCTCTTCTGCCGATGCATAGTAGACTCCACCACCATTGAGGTATGTAGCAGTTGTGGCTTTTGGAAGCTGGGGCCTCGCTGGACTCGGTACATAGTGTCCAGGCATTGGCTGACTATGGGTACCAACGTTGGTGCCTCCCACATGCAAAAGAGGAGCCGCCTAAGGATGGCAGGGACAGAAACCATCAGGGCCTCCTTGGATGGGGCCTCGTATTGGAGGATTTTGAGTTCCTCCATGTGAGAGTCTTCCTCAGACTCCATGGTGAAGGACAAAGCCTTCGACATATCCTGAACAAACTCGAGGAATGATGTGTCCTTGAGTGGAGACTGACGCAGAGACGTCGTGGGAGACAGGTCTGATGGGAGGTCACAGTGGTTCCGTGTCTTCAAGGATGCCTCGTCCTCAGACTCCCAGTCAGAGTAGTCAGTGGAGGATTTGGCGGCTTGGGATCCGGTGGCCCATGGCGGCTACATGGTCGGAGCCATGAGCACTCGCCGAGGAGGATCTCACTCCTGAGGAGTGGAAGTGAGACTAAGACCCCTGTTGAGGATCGACTTGAGGCTGTGGGTTCATGAGAATTGACTCAGAGATTGGGGGAGTCCTTGATAACGAGGTCCCTGTGGTCTTGGTGGATGCACTGTCAGGACCTGGCCTTGGCACCTACTGCGTGGCGAGGAAGGTAGTGAAAATGCGCTCCAGCACCATAATCCTGCATTCCCACTCAGGAGGGTCACTGGGTCCAGCGTCAGTGAGGAGTCCTCGATGAGATAGGCCTCGGGAGTCTGGATCCTGTCGCCAGATGCCTCCGCGTCAGTTCAGGGAACCTATGCTGGCCACTCCCACTCAGACTCCTTGGGTTCTTCTCTGCGGACTGCAGGACTTGCCTGATGTGTCCGAGTCCCAGGATGAGGTCCTCAAGGATTTCTTCTTCTTTTTCTGTGCCCACTTCAGGGAACTCTTGTCAGAGTGTCCACAGGCACCGCGGGGGGCATTGCGCAGCTCTGAGGACTCATGCGGGGCCCTGGAGTGTGAGGCTACAGAGGATACTGCAGCAGAGTCTGCCCTGTGAAAGATATTGTCGTCGTCCTGCTGACGATGCTGGATGGCCTTCATGGACATCTTTTTACAGAGTAGGCAGACCTCCAAGTTATGGTCGGCCCCTAGATACCAGAAGCAGCGATCATGTATATCGATAAGTGACATATTTTTTGTGCACCGATCACACTTCTTGAACCCGCTGGCCATTGGGGGGAAAAAGTACCCAAGTGAGGTCGAAGACCCTTGAAGTGGCCAGAGGATGTAAAAAGGCATGAATTGCGCTGGTGGAAAAATCCTAGAAATGGTTCTGAGACGCAATGCCGGGGCAAGCAAGCTCGGAAGCGGGAAAGGGACCAGTTGCAACCGGGGAAAGAAAAAGGGTTTTAACAGAAAAAATCATTAACTTTTTCTGTGGAAATAAGATAGACGTCTGTTGGGCTCTGCGGATAAAGAGTGAGCAAGATGGCACCCTTGGGCGGGAAGGGGACCACACATACGTGGTGGCATCTCCCAAAGCCTTTCTTTGAAAGCTGGGGAGATGCTTCCACAAGGGCACCAACGTCATCCCATATGTGAGGACTGACTTCCTGCTTGTTCCTGGAGAATGCTTGCATTGCATCCTTCTGTTCCCTTATTACATGTATTTAATTTCATTTATTTATTGGTGCTTTATATACTGCCATTGGGTTACAGAATAGGCATCAAATGTACTCACTTGAACAGTGCCTGAACTCAAAGCGGAGGTGGGAGCCTCGAAACCTGTCAATAGGGATAGGCAGCTTGATGATTTCTCCCCAGCGAGGACTATTACTATGGTACAGGACAAAAGAATGATACTGGCTCCTGCTTGGTTCTCCAGAGCCTAGGCTGATGCAGTCCTGGAAAATACAATAATCAGTGAGAAATGCCAAAAAAGAAATGTATTTACACTTCCCAAATGTAACTTATTCTCTTATTATTATACATTGCAAACTGCTTCGTTATATAATAAAAACCCCCAGAGGCAGTATTTCAAAAAATAAGCTAAACTTAACTCATTTTTATATGTCACTGTCATTGTCATTAACTGGTACCTTCCATAAACAGCAGAAGCAATGTCGACACAAAAGGAAATTTTTTCTCAATTTTTCATATCATTTTTACAAAACGTTTATATAACATCTGTGACTAAAATTTTAATCTATCTTGCAGAAAGGATTCCAGGAGGTAACTGTGATGAGACCCAATCTTTGATATCAAGGAAAATTAGGAATAAAATAGACTCCATGGATGGAGTTAGTCCTACTTAGAAGACAGTTGGCACACTGAGATAAAATACAGATGAAAGTGAAGTTTTAATTTCACTTTTGTTTTATAGAAAGCCATCAAAATGCCTCATTTAAATGACATAGTAGAAAAACAGTAAGTCTTTCTGGGGCAAACCACTTAAGTAAAAAGCAGGAAGAAGAATATTTTGATCCTTCATTAAATGGCCAAACCATGCGATGATCTTAGTCCAAACTAAAAATGTGATCATCAGCAGAACTATGGGGCCCTATGGTGTTGCATCTACATTTGTGGTCAACACCATTGGCACCCATACATTTTAGGTATGCTGTGTACAATATCTTGAGAAATAATTGGAAATATTCCAACTTATGTTACCATAATATTTTAATAGTATGTTCAAAGGAAAAAAAGATGTCTGTGCAACTTAGATATAGTAGCTTCGGAGAACAAAACAAAATATGACCTGGACTAGATTAATGGCACCATTCACTAAAATTTGTTTGTACAATCATTGGCAGTGTTGACAGCCTCCAAATGTTTCTTGTAAACATCTATAACTTTCATATATCTGTCTGCTGGTAGTTTCTCCCACTCTTCAACTGCGATTTGTTCCAGCTCTTAAATGTTTACAGGATTCTTTTGGCAGATTTCAGCTCTTTCCAAAGGTTCTCAATTGAACTGAGATCAGGACTCATTGCTGGCCAGTTTAACTATTCTTTTGTACTTATGGATGTTTGTTTTGGGTCATTGTCCTGATGGAGGACCCATGACCTTCGACCAAGACCTAGCTTTCTGACATTAGGTAGCACATTTCACTCCAAAATATCTTGGTAATCTTCTGACCATGATATCTTTAGTATGTCCCAGGCCTTCATTTCCTGAGGCAGCAAAACAGTCCTACAATATTATGGAACCTCCACCATAATTTAACTGTAGGAAAGGTGTTTTATCCTTATAAGCTTCATTTCTTTGCCTGTAAATGTATTGCTGGTCTGTATTGCTAAAGAGCTCAAATTTGGTTTCATCTGCTCGCAGAACATTTTCCCAGAAGGACTGTGGATTCTCAAGGTGACACTGGGCAAAGATCAGGCATGCTTTTTTATGTCCATCTTTGAACAGTGGGGTTCTCTTGGCCTTTGTCCATGAAGTCCTTCTTTGTTTAGTGCTCAGCATATGGTGCAGGTTGACACCACCACTCCAGATTGCTCCATGTCAGGCTTAAGCTCTCTGGATGTTGTACATGGTGTTTTTCCAACAATTCACACTAACCTTCAAAAATTTCTTAGATTAATTTTCCTCTTCCCACCACGTCCTGGGAGGTTCTTGACAGCAGAAAACTTCTTAATAAAATTGCAAAGTGTAGACACAGGAATCCCAAGGTCTTAGGAGATGGTCTTGACCCCTTTTGAAGTTTGATGATAATGGCTTTTCTGACAGTCTCAGGCAGCTCACTTGTCTTCACCATTGTGAAATGGAAAAGGGAGCGAATGTGGCCATTTTTAACATTAAAGCCATTGTTCACTGATTGATTCAACTCATGTGAGCATTGACAATTGATCACAGGCAATGTTCCCTCTAATTTTCTGTAGGCTGTCTCCGAATAAAATATCAGCTGTGCAGCTTTTGAAGGAAGGTTAAATTTTTGTGCGCCACATAAAAACACTCAGAGTTATATACTTTAAAATTTGACTACACGTCAGAATACAGCATGTACACCACATTGATTGCACTAGAAAATATTGTAGAACTTGTGAAAACTGGAAATACAGAACAACTTTTCAATTTTAAGACGTCTGTGTTGTTTTCTATCAGAATCAGAACCGTAATTTTTGTGCGCTCTGTTGTAAAGTATGTGCGTGCGCACAGGCGCACAGCTTAGAGGGAACAGTGATCACAGGTGCATCTAATTTTACTGCAATGGGAATGTGGTTCTTCTGTTTAAACTGATTTGAATTGTTTATAAGGGTGCCAATAATAATGTCCTTAACTACAAAATTTGACCGTAAATGTCCCAAATATTTGTTTTTTGTTGGACTGTTTGTCTTGAGAGCAGGGAACCTGTCTTGTTTAAAAGCCTTCCATTTTATTCTAGCTACAAAGCAAATAAATGCCCAAAAAATGTATGAAAATACCATCATAGCATATCACACTTAAAGAAATGCTAAAACGTATCTGATGCCAGTGGTATTTCCACTCCTGCAAATATCACCATTTACTTAGTGCGCCTGATTGGCCTGTGAAGAAACTGAGAGCAGCTGAGGGGGGCTATACATTTCAAGCAAAGGTAAGAGATTGTGGCTTTTTAAATTACAGCTCTCTACCTGGGAGCTCTTAAAAGGGGTTTAGTACATTTTTAAAACAAAGTTATATTCTTTTGGTGCTTTAGTTTAAAAGGGGAAATATTTTCTTTAGTGGGGTAGGTTTAAAACTCTCCTTTAGTATCGTTCTCAGCTCTTTGAAGCTACTGACACCTCATCAGGTGTTAGTTCCCTCCCTACCCCCCAACTCCCACCCACCCCTAGTGAGCAGTCTTGCTTTATAGGGCACCTCCCCACACACATGGACTTGGAATAGCACATTTTTAACACACTTAAAGAGATTTAACTGCTTTTTCTTTGAAAGGACAGCTGCAAAACCAGCTGATACTTTGATAGGTCTCTCTCTTTTGCTTTAACAGATACCTAAGCTCCACAAACTGAACAATGGCTGGGAAAAATTGTATCGCCAAAGCTATTGCCCCCGTTACAGCTTCTGCATCTGTCTAGACAGAGGTCCCAATGCCAGTTGAAGGACCAGTTCCATGTGCAGGCAGAAGCTCTCAGGAAACAAGTGGAGGAATTCAGAGACGAGGTGGCGAGGCTGAGGAGCATTCAAGACAGTGAGAAGTACATTGACGAGATAATTCTTGCAACATCCAATCTCTCCAGCAGAGGAGAAGATGGGAGCCTACTTAATGATGAAGGTTGGATACAAGTCACCAGGGCCTGCATAATAACCAATCCAACTTCTCCAGCCCTTGAAATGAAGAACCATCATACAGCAATGGAAGTGGAGGAGCTGAAAGCATCCCTGAAAAAGGAAGAACTGTTCCAAGGGTTGCAGAGCAGAGATGGCATCCATCTGTCCAAGAAAGGTCAACGCATCTTTGGTAGTAGACTGGCTAATCTACTGAAGAGGGCTTTAAACTAGATTCGTTGGGGATGGGTGAAGAAAGCCCCCAGGTAAGTGAAAGCTCCCAGGTAGGTGATACATTAAATACCTTTATGGAAATGGGTAACAGGGGTAACATATGGAAAGCAGTGTGTATTAATGCCCGTAGCATGGGAAATAAGATCCCTGATGTTGAAGCTTTGGTGGGAGTGGCTGACTTGGATTTAGTGGCAGTTACAGAAACATGGTTCACAGAAAACCATGACTGGGATGTAACTATACCTGGCTATACTTTATTCAGAAAGGACAGGGTAGGAAGAAGGGGAGGAGGAGTGGCACTATATGTAAAAACTACTATTAAAGCTTTGGAATTACAGAGCTTAAAAGGGAGAGAGGAGGCATTGTGGGTTAAACTAGAAAGAGGGAAAGAGAAATCTATTTGCATTGGTGTGATATACAGACCTCCCTCACAAGAGGAAGAGGTGGACAGAGAGTTAATTGAAGACATACGCAGCATTGCTAGGAAAGGGGAAGTGCTACTGCTAGGAGATTTCAATATGCCAGATGTTGATTGGCACATTCCTGCTGCAGTATCATCTAGAAGTAAGGAGATCCTGGATTCTCTACAGGGAGAACTATTCAGGCAATTGATAACAGACCCCACACGTGAAGGGGCCATACTGGACTTGGTGCTTACCAATGGTGAAAGTGTTTCTGATGTTGTAGTGGGAGATCATTTGCATCCAGTGATCACCAGATGGTGTGGTTCCATATTAGGACTAGGGCTGTTAGAATCCATTCCAAGGTGAAGATCTTAGACTTTAGGAAGACTAACTTTGCGAAGATGGGCCAATACCTCAGGGAGTCGTTAGTGGGATGGGAACAGCTGGGGGATGTAGAAAAACAGTGGGAAAAACTGAAAGGGGGTATTTTAAAGGCAACCAACCTTTTTGTTAAAATGGTAAATAAAGGCAAAAGGAACAGGAGACCGCTATGGTTTTCGAAGGAAGTAGCTGAAAAAGTGAAGAACAAGAGGGAGGCCTTCATGAAATACAAAAGATCACAGAGAGAGGAAGACAGGCATCTGTATTTGGAAAAACTTAGAGAAGCTAGCAAAGTAGTCAAGAAGGCAAAGATTCAAAAGGAGGAGGAAATAGCCAATGCAATAAAATGGGGGGATAAGACATTTTTCAGATATATTAGTGAGAAGAGGAAGGGCAAAAGTGGTATTGTCAGACTCAAGGGTGCAGGGGAGGAATATGTAGAAGCTGATAAGGATAAAGCGGAATTGCTTAACAAATATTTTTGTTCTGTGTTCACAGATGAAGAACCAGGAGCAGGACCTCAGAAAACACCCACAAATAAGAACAGAAGCGAGGGACATCTTGAACAATTTTCAGAAGACTGTGTTCTTGAGAAACTAGCTCAACTTAAAGTAGACAAAGCGATGGGACCGGATGGGATACACCCTAGAATACTGAGGGAACTTGGGGACGTTCTAGCAACTCCACTGACTGAACTTTTCAATACCTCGTTGGAGTCGGGAGTGGTGCCAAAGGACTGGAGAGAGGCTCATGTGGTGCCTTTACACAAAAGCGGAAGTAAGGATGTGGTTGAAAACTACAGGCCGGTTAGTTTAACTTCGGTGGTGAGTAAATTATTGGAAACACTGCTGAAAGAGAAAATAGTGAGGTTTCTGGAGTCCGGCGGATTACAGGATCCGAGGCAGCATGGATTCACCAGTGGCAGGTCCTGTCAGACAAATCTGATTGATTTCTTTGACTGGGTGACCAGGGAGTTGGACCGAGGGAGAGCTCTAGATGTGGTGTATTTAGATTTCAGTAAAGCCTTTGACACTGTTCCTCACAGGCGACTTACAAACAAACTGAGCACCCTAGGGATGGACCCTAAAGTTACTGCTTGGGTTAGAAATTGGTTGGGTGGGAGGCGACAAAGAGTACAAGTAAATGGAGCTCACTCTGAGGAGAAGGATGTTACCAGTGGTGTGCCCCAGGGATCTGTCCTTGGTCCGATTCTTTTTAACATCTTTGTTAGTGATATAGCGGAAGGGCTGTTGGGTAAGGCTTGCCTCTTTGCGGATGATACCAAAATCTGCAATAGAGTAGACACCCAGGAAGGTGTAGATAACATGAGGAGGGATCTAGCTAAGCTTGAAGAATGGTCTAGAATTTGGCAGCTGGGTTTTAATGTTAAAAAATGTAAGGTCATGCATTTGGGCTGCAGCAATCCAAGGGAGCAATACAGTATAGGAGGTGAAGTACTTTTGTCCACTAAAGAAGAGCAGGACCTAGGCGTGGTTGTGTCTGATGATCTTAAAGTAGCTAAACAGGTAGAAAAGGCGACGGCAAAAGCTAGAAGGATGCTTGGGTGCATACGGAGAGGAATGGCTAGCAGAAAAAAGGAGGTGATAATGCCTCTGTATAAAGTCTTTGGTGCGACCTCATTTGGAGTATGGTGTGCGATTCTGGAGACCGCACCTTCAAAAGGATGTGAACAGGATGGAGTCGGTGCAGAGGGTTGCTACTAAAATGATTAATGGGCTTCATTATAAAGCATATGAGGACAGACTTAAGGATCTTAATATGTACACTTTAGAGGAAAGGCGGGATAGAGGTGATATGATTGAGATGTTTAAATACCTCCGTGGCATAAATGTTCATGGAGAGAGCCTCTTTCAATTGAAAGCAAGTTCTGCTACGAGGGGACATGGGATGAGGGTGAAGGGAGATAGATTCAGGAGTGATATGCGGAAATATTTCTTTACGGAAAGAGTAGTGGATCCATGGAATAGTCTCCCAGTGGAGGTGGTAGAGATGAGGACAGTAACTGAATTCAAAAAAGCATGGGACAAACACAGAGGATCTCTAAAGGTAAAAAGTGGACTGTTGTAGTTGTTGTTATGGAAGGACAGACTAGATAGGCCTTGTGGTCTTTTTCTGTCGTCATGTTTCTATGTTTCTAACTGGAGTTCAAGCACCCCAAAAGTTGCAGAATCAGTGACCACACGGAAGAGAAGAGTAGTAGTGGTTGGTGATTCTCTTCTGAGGGGGGGACCAGACTTGATGTCCAGAGAGGTATGCTGTCTACCAGGTACCAAAATCTGAGATGTTACAGGGAGTTTGACGAAACTCATCAAGCCCACTGACAATATTACCCAATGTTGCTAATCCATGTCGGCACAAATGATACTGCCAGATATCCCTCTGAGTGTATCAAAAGTGACTTCATGGCTCTGGGACAGAGGGTGAAGCAGATAGTGGCGCTGGTGGTGTTCTCTTCAATCCTCCCTGTTGAGAGTAAAGGCCAAGACAGAGAAGCTCGCATCCTGGAGATGAATGCATGGCTGCGTAGATGATGTCATCAAGAGCGTTTTGGTTTCCTGGACCGTGGGATGCTCTTCCAAGGGTTGCAGAGCAGAGATGGCATCCATCTGTCGAAGAAAGGTCGACATGTATTCAGTAGCAGACTGGCCAATCTACTGAAGAGGGCTTTAAACTAGATTCATTGGGAATGGGTGAAGAAAGCCCCCAGGTAAGTGAAACATTAAATACCTTTATGGAAATGGGTAAAAGGAACAACATATGGAAAGAGGTGTGTATAAATGCCCATAGCATGGGAAATAAGATCCCAGATGTTGAAGCTTTAATGGGAGAGGCTGACTTGGATTTAGTGGCAGTTACAGAAACATGGTTCACAGAAAACCATGACTGGGATGTAACTATACCAGGCTATACTTTATTCAGAAAGGACAGGGTAGGAAGAAGGGGAGGAGGAGTAGCAGTAAGTGTAAAAAATTTTTTAAAGCTTTGAAACTACAGAGCTTAAAAGGGAGAGAGGAGGCACTGTGGGTTAAACTAGAAAGACGGAAAGAGAAATCTATTTGCATTGGTGTGATATACAGACCTCCCTCACAGGAGGAAGTGGTGGACGGAGAGTTAATTGAAGACATATGTAGCATTGCTAGGAAAGGGGAAGTGCTACTGATAGGGGATTTCAATATGCCAGATGATTGGCACATTCCTGTTGCAGTATCATCTAGAAGTAAGGAGATCCTGGACAATTAAGGCAACTGGTAACAGACCCCACATGTGAAGGGGCCATACTGGACTTGGTGCTTACCAATGGTGAAAGTGTTTCTGATGTTATAGTGGGAGATCATTTTGCATCCAGTGATCACCAGATGGTGTGGTTCAATATTAGGACTAGGACTGTTAAAATCCATTCAAAAGCGAGGGTCTTAGACTTTAGGAAAACTAACTTTGCTAAGATGGGTCAATACCTGAGGGAGTTGTTAGCAGGATGGGAACAGCTGGGGGATGCAGAAAAACCGCGGGCAAAACTGAAAGGGGATATTTTTAGGGCAACCAACCTTTTTGTTAAAATGGTAAATAAAGGTAAAAGGAAAAGGAAACCGCTATGGTTTTCAAAGAAAGTAGCTGAAAAAGTGAAGAAAAAGAGGGAGGCCTTCATAAAATACAAAAGATCATGGAAAGAGGAAGACAAGCATCTATATTTGGAAAAACTTAGAGAAGCTAGCAAAGTAGTCAGGAAAGCAAAGATTCAAAATGAGGAATGGGGGGATAAGACATTTTTCAAATATGTTAGTGAGAAGAGGAAGGGCAAAAGTGGCATTGTCAGACTCAAGGTTGAAGTGGAGGAATATGTAGAAGCTAATGAGGATAAAGTGGAATTGCTTAACACATATTTCTGTTCTGTGTTCAGAGATGAAGAATGAGGAGCAGGACCTCAGAAAACACCCACAAACAGGAACAGAAGCAAGGGGCATCTTGAACAATTTTCAGAAGACTGTGTTCATGAGAAATTAGCTAAACTTAAAGTAGACAAAGCGATGGGACTGGATGGGATACACCGTAGAATACTGAGGGAACTTGGGGATGTTCTAGCAACTCCACTGACTGACCTTTTCAATGCCTCGTTCGAGTCGGGAGTGGTGCCAAAGGACTGGAGAGAGGTCAAAGCAGAAGTAAGGATTTAGCTGAAAACTACAGACCGGTTAGTTTAACTTCAGTGGTTAGTAAATTATTGGAAGCACTGCTGAAAGAGAAATTAGTGAGGTTTCTGGGGTCCAGCAGATTACAGGATCAGAGGCAGCATGGATTCACCAGAAGCAGGTCTTGTTAGACTAATCTGATTGATTTCTTTGACTGGGTGACCAGGGAGTTGGACCGAGGGAGAGCCCTAGATGTGGTATATTTAGATTTCAGTAAAGCCTTTGACACCGTTCCTCACAGGCAATATATAAACAAACTGAGCTCCCTAGGGATGGACCTTAAAGTTACTGCTTGGGTTAGAAATTGGTTGAGTGGGAGGCGACAAAGGGTACAGGTAAATGGATCTCACTCTGAGAAGGTGGTTACCAGTGATGTGCCCCAGGGATCTGTCCTTGGTCTGATTCTTTTTAATATCTTTGTTAGTGATATAGTGGAATGGCTGTCGGATAAGGTTTGCCTCTTTGTGGATGATACCAAAATCTGCAATAGAGTAGACACCCAAGAAGGTATAGATAACATGAGGAGGGATCTAGTTAAGCTTGAAGAATGGTCTAGAATTTGGCAGATGAGATTTAAAGTTACAAAATACAAGGTCATGCATTTGGACTGCAGCAATCCAAGGGAGCAATATAGTATAGGGTGTGAACTACTTTTGTCCACTAAAGAAGGGCGGGACCTAGGCGTGATTGTATCTGATGACCTTAAAGTAGCTAAACAGGTAGAAAAGGTGAAGGCAAAAGCTAGAAGGATGCTTGGATACATAGGGTGAGGAATGGCCAGCAGAAGAAAGGAGGTGACAGTGCTTCTATATAAGTCTTTGGTGCGACCTCATTTGGAGTATTGTGTGCAATTCTGGAGACCGCACCTTCAAAAGGATATAAACAGGATGGAGTCCGTACAGAGGGTGGCTACTAAAATGGTTAGTGGTCTTCATTATAAAGCATATGAGGACAGACTTAAGGATCTTAACATGTACACCTTAGAGGAAAGGCGGGATAGAGGTGATATGATTGAGACGTTTAAATACCTCTGTGGCATAAATGCACAGGAGGAGAGAGCCTCTTTCGACTGAAAGCAAGCTCTCCTACGAGGGGACATAGGATGAGGGTGAAAGGGGATAGATTCAGGAGTGATATGCAGAAATATTTCTTTACGGGAAGAGAGGTGGATCCATGGAATAGTCTTCCAGTGGAGGTGGTAGAGATGAGGACAGTATCTGAATTCAAAGAAGCACGGGACAAACACAGAGGCTCTCTAAAGGAAAAAAGGGGAATGATTTAGTGGTTGATAAGGAAGGACAGACTAGATAGGCCATGTGGTCTTTTTCTGTCATCATGTTTCTATGAATTGTCCCCTGCTCGTTTTTTCTAAAATTGGACATCAGTTGAGTTCAAGGCCCTAAATGAACTAGGGGCTAGAGAAGACATAATTTGGAATGCAGACAAGGATGGGGCAATTGTTATACAAGACACAGTGAAATACCACCAATCGCTGATTCAACATCTTAGCTATTATAGTCTATTACTGGGTGACTCGATCCCAGAGATGAAGATAGAAATTCAGGTTTTTAACAGCAGGCGCACTGTCCTTCGGATAGATTACAAAGAGAGAGCATGATTTTTATTATCAAAAGACACCCCATATACCGGTTTTATATACGGTACCAAAAGTACATAAATCATTATTGTCCCCCCAGGCTGTCCCATTGTCTCTTGTAGAGATTCTGTATTGGATACCTTACAAAATTTAGTGATTGTTTTTTTTTATAGCCAGCTACTACACAAATTCAGTTGTACTTAAAAGATTCTTTTCATTTTATTTCACAGCTGAATCAATGTACACTGAATGTGGATTTGTCCATATTAGTTACTATGGACATGTAGCTGTACACAAATATTGATCAATTGAAAGTATTGGATGTATTAGCCCATTATCCATTTGCTCTTCCTCCTATAATACCTAAAATGTTTATTATTGAATTGTTGTGTTTGGTACTCTGCAAAAATAATTTTTTATATGATTCAAAATTTTATTTGCAGACTTATGGTGTGGCTATGGGAGCTATGGTAGTTCCATCTTTGGCAATTCTTTACATGGCCCATTTTGAAGAGACCTTCATTTATGGCTCTTCTTGGTTTTCACATATTATTTTATGGACATGTTTCCTAGATGATGTGTTTTTCCTTTGAAATGTTTCAATATCTGATCTCCAAGAGTTCCTTCACTGGCTTAACACTGTAAAAACTAATATCCAGCAAAATAATCTTTCAAGGTACCATAGCTATAATCCAGGTCCTCTGAGATGGGGATTACCTTTGGGTCAGTTTCTACATCTCAGACAAATATTTACCACTAAGAAAGATAAAAAAAATGCTTTTGAACTGTTTCAACATTTGCTAGCACATCGCTATCCTCATTTTATTATTCAATGGGCCACCAAAGGAGCTTGCTATAACCATCCTGAATGGTGGTCATTGGACAATGGATCATCAGGGGCAATGACCACGACTCTGACTTTAGTAGGAGTTTTACCTTACATGATCAATTTATTTGCAGTAACATATTGCCTTTGCACCAATGTTTTCAGGTTCAGCTCACTATAGCATATAATCGCAGTCGCAATATCCGTGATTAAGTTGTGCACATATCACGGGCACATGATTGTCCTATTAATCATCTTGTTTCAAACACTGATCATTTTTCCTGTTCGGCCTGTAATTTTTGTGCGACTACGATAGAGGGCAGTGAGTGGACGAATGTTTCTACTAACAAGATTTATAAATCACGCAGCATACTACCTATTTGACAGCTTATGTGGGGTATTTATTCATTTGTCTCTGCCTGCTAAAAAATGTAGGTAGGACTACAAGTGTTATTTCCCTCCCTCCCTCCCCAACACCCACCTACCCTGGGATAATCGTAGCTTTATAGGTACTTACACATCTTAAAGGAAAGGAGGTGTTCTCAGGTGAAGCTCATTATCCAAATCAGTCATACACTAAGGACCAGAGATTAATTAAGCTTCAGGTGAACAAGGTATATTAAACGTACTGGGTACAGTTTTATTAGTATAAATATCCATAGCAATCCTTAGTAAGTAAAGAACTTAAAGATCAAAACACAAGCTTAAAACTAAGATGCAGACACCAGTCCAGCAGCGAGATGGGGGCTTTCCAGTCTTTTGCACTGAGTGTCAAATGTATGATTTTCTCCCAGTTGCTGAGAGGTCTTACGTATGCACTAAGTGCAAGGAGCTCTTTGCTCTCAGGGAATGAGTCCGTTCTCTAGAGGCTAGAGTAGCAGACTTGGAAGACATAAGAAAGACAGAGAGGTACATAGACGAGACCTATAGGGATATAGTACTGAAGTCCCACCTCCAGTCTGGCAGCATCCCTGTTGCCATGAAGGAGAGAGGTCACGTGACCGGAGGGCATCACCCTGGTGTGGCAGGAAGTGATCCTGTAACTAGGACCTGTCCTCCAGGTGATGTAAACCCTCTCGCACCGAGGACATTTCTCCAGGGTCATGTGCCCACGAGGGAAGGGTTAGGACACCCATTATAGTTGGTGACTCGATCATTAGGCATGTAGATAGCTGGTGGCTGAATGGTAGGATCACCTGGTAACATGCCTGCCTGGTGTGAAGGTAGTGGACCTCACGCGCCACCAAGATAAGGTTTTAGACAGTGCTGTGGAGGAGTCTGCTGTCTTGGTACATGTCGGTACCAATGACATAGGAAAATGTGGAAGGAAGGTTCTGGAGGCTAAATTTAGGCTTTTAGGTAGGAAGTTGAAATCCAGAACTTCCAGGGTAGCGTTCTCCAAAATGCTTCCCGTTCCATGCGCAAGACCCAAAAGGCAGGCAGAGCTCCGGAGTCTCAATGCGTCGATGAGACAATGGTGCAGAGATGAGGGTTTTGGATTTGTTAGGAACTGGGGAACATTCTGGGGAAAGGAGGGGCTCTTCCGAAGGGATGGGCTTCAACTTAACCGGGATGGAACCAGGCTGCTGGCATTAACCTTTAAAAAGGAGATAGAGCAGCTTTTAAACTAGATAGTAGGGGAAAGCCAACAGTCGCCCAAGAGCGCAAGGTTCGGAAGAATGTATACTTGAAGGATACTACCAAAAGCAGAGAGGTTCCAAAAAAGAGTAAAGTAGCCCAAATGCCCTTGAGTATGGAGCAGACAGAGCTTAAAGATCCCAAATTACCCATGCCTACCAATAGCCAGATTAATATGAATAAAATACAGTCTCTAAAATGCTTGTATGCAAATGCTAGAAGTCTAAAAAATAAGATGGGAGAGTTTATATATTTATTTATTTATTTATTTACAGTCTCTTTTATACCGCGCTATTCAACATCAGTGCAGTTTACATGAAACAGAATGACTAGCACAGTGCAGCAAGCTGATCTGTGTTTAAAAAGAACAGGTACTACAACTTGGATAAAACTGGGGTAACTATTTACATCTAGGCGACACGTTATGTCGTGTCAAAAGTAATCGTAGTCATGGATGGCTTGTGGGATATGTTGCTGTGGTTGTACTAGATGGGGGATGGGGCTATTGGAGCGCTGTCTTCCGGGTAGTATTTGAGGATGAGGTGGTGCTTTAATGCCTTCCTAAACCTTTAACCTTTCCCAGCATTCGCGGCTTCACAGAAACAGCCGCCAGCGTGAAGGAAAAGGCTCTTCACGCTGGCGGCTGTACAGAGGGAGCCGGGGCCTCGCGCGGACTTCCCCGGCTCCCTCTAAAGCCCTCCGGTGGGCCCTTGCCAGCTGTGGGCCCTACGCCACGGCGTACCTGGCGTATAGGCAAATCCGGCCCTGGTTAGAATATATAGCACTAAATGAGAGGTTAGATATGATTGGAATATCAAAGACATGGTGGAAGGAGGACAACCAGTGGGACATTGTGATACCTGGGTACAAACTATATCGTAATGATAGAGCAGATCAAATTGGTGGAGGGGTTGCGCTCTATGTTAGAGAGGGCATTGAGTCAGAAAGGATTAAAGTTTTGCAGGAAACAAAATTTGCTGTAGAATCTCTATGGATTGAAATTCCATGTAAAAAGGGGAAGGCGATGGCAGTGGGGGTGTACTATCGACCGCCTGGCCAGAATGAACAAATGGATGATGAAATGCTCAAAGAAATCATGGAAGCTAACAAAAGTTACAGCACAGTAATAATAATGGGTTATTTCCATTACCCCGGAATCGACTGGGTCAGTGTCACAGCAGGACATGCTAGGGAGATAAAGTTCCTAGATGAAATAAATGACTGCTTCTTGGAGAAGCTGGTTCATGAACCAACCAGAGGGGAAGCTATATTAGACTTAGTCCTTAGTGGAACACCAGATCTAGTGCAAGAGATAAGGGTGTTGGGACCACTTGGCAATAGTGATCATAGCATGATCGCATTTGATTTAATTAGTGGAGGAGGGACAGTAAGGAAATCCACAGTACTACCTTTTAACTTTTGAAAGGGAGACTTTGATAAAATGAGAAAAATAGTTAAGAAAAAACTAAAAGGAGCAGTTGCAAAGGTTAAAGACTTACATCAAGCTTGGGTGTTGTTGAAAAATACTATCTTGGAAGCCCAGACCAGCTGTATTCCATGCTTTAAGAAAAGTGGAAGGAAGTCCAAAAACTGCCAGCATGGTTTAAAGGTGAGGTCAGAGAGGCTGTTATCAAAAAAGCATCGTTCAGGAAATGGAAAAAAGAAACAAACGACGAAACCTGGAAACAGCACAAGCACTGGCAAGTCAAATGCAAGGCATTGATAAGGCAGGCAAAGGGAGAATTTGAGAAGAAGCTTGCTGCGGAAGCAAAAACACGAAATAAAGACTTTTTCAAGTACATTCGCAGCAAAAATCCTGTGAAAGTCAGTTGGTCCATTAGATGATAGAGGGGTTAAAGGGTCACTAAGAGGCGACAAGGCGATAGCGGAGAGACTGAATGAATTCTTTGCTTCGGTCTTTACTGAGGAAGATGTAGGGATGTTACCCATGACTGAAGTGGTGTTTAAAGGTGCGGAAGAATTGAAGGAAATATGGATACATTGGGAAGATGTATTACAACTATTAGATAAACCGAAGAGTAGCAAATCACCTGGGCCGGATGGTATACATCCAAGGGTGTTGAAAGAACTGAAATATAAGATTGCAGACCTGCTATTAGTAATCTGTGAATTTTCATTAAAATTATCTGTAATACCTGAAGATTGGATGATTGCCAATGTAATGCCAATTTTTTAAAAGGGTTCCAGGGGTGATCTGGGAAACTACAGACCGGTGAACCTGACGTCAGTACCGGGAAAAATGGTAGAAACCATCATAAAGAACAAAATGACACAGCATGTAGATAGTCATGGTCTAATGGTCTTGACGGACTGGAAAGGGGGGCTGTTACTTCTGGAGAGAAATCTGAAATTGTGAGTATATACTTCTGGGAATTTTTCTGAAAGGAATTGTTTTTCTTTTAAAGCTAATTAATCTGTGAACCCACTATTTTTTTTGTTAAATCAGTCAGGGCCTAGTAGCAACAGTTTAAGATTCAATTTAAAAACACAGAAGAGAACTTTCTGGTTACCTTTCATACCCAGTAGACAGCTGTAGTTTAAATTTCATAGTCACTCAGGGCCTAGCATCAGCAAAGTACTTTTAGTTTCAAATTAAAACACAGAAGAGAGCTTTCTGGTTAAATTTAGAATCCAGCAGAGAGCTTGTAGTTTAAATTTCATAATAGGTTAGAGCCTAGTAGCAGCAAAGAGCTATAATTTAAATCAAATCAGAATATAGTTTTCCTCAGCAGCACAGGACAAGGTACTGTGTAGCAGCCCTTTTTTAATAAGTGTTATATACCTCCCTCCCTCCCCACACCCACCCTCCCCTGGGAAAATCACAGCTTTATAGGTACTTGCACAACTTAAAAGACAGGAGGTGCTCTCAGGTGAAGCTCATTACCCAAATCAGTCATACACCAAGGACCTGAGATTAATTAAGCTTCAGGTGAACAAGGTATATTAAACTTCTTAGGTACAGTTTTAGTGGTATAAATATCCATTGCACCCTTTAGTACATATAGAACTTAAAGATCTAAACACAAACTTAAAACTAAGATGCAGACAGCAGTCCAGCAGCGGGATGTGGGCTTTCCAGTCTTTTGCATTGAGTGTCACATGTATGATTTTCTCCCAGCTGGTGAGAGGTCTTACGTGTGCACTAGATGCAAGGAGCTCTCTGCTCTCAGGGAACAAGTCCGTTCTCTAGAGGCTAGAGTAGCAGACTTGGAAAACATAAGACAGACAGAGAGGTACATAGACGAGACCTACAGGGATATAGTCCTGAAGTCCCACCTCCAGTCTGGCAGCATCCCTGTTGCCATGGAGGAGAGAGGTCACGTGACAGGAGAGCATCACCCTGGTGTGGCAGGAAGTGATCCTGTAACTAGGACCTGTCCTCCAGGTGATGTAAACCCCTCTCGCACCGAGGAGGTTTCTCCAGGGCCAAGTGCCCATGCGGGAAGGGTTAGGACAGCAGTTATAGTTGGTGATTCGATCATTAGGCATGTAGATAGCTGGGTGGCTGGTGGACGTGAGGATCGCCTGGTAACATGCCTGCCTGGTGCAAAGGTAGCGGACCTCACACGCCACCTAGATAAGGTCTTAGATAGTGCTGGGGAGGAGTCTGCTGTCTTGGTACATGTTGGTACCAATGACATAGGAAAATGTGGTAGGGAGGTTCTGGAAGCTAAATTTAGGCTTTTAGGTAGGAAGTTGAAATCCAGAACTTCCAGGGTAGCGTTCTCCGAAATGCTTCCCGTTCCACGCGCAGGACCCAATAGGCAGGCAGAGCTCCGGAGTCTCAATGCGTGGATGAGACAATGGTGCAGAGATGAGGGGTTCGGATTTGTTAGGAACTGGGGAACATTCTGGGGAAAGGAGGGGCTCTTCCGAAGGGATGGGCTTCACCTTAACCGGGATGGAACCAGGCTGCTGGCATTAACCTTTAAAAAGGAGATAGAGCAGCTTTTAAACTAGATAATAGGGGAAAGCCGACAGTCGTCCAAGAGCGCATGGTTCGGAAGAATGTATCCTTGAAGGATACTACAAAAAGCAGAGAGGTTCCAAAAAAGAGTAAAGTAGCCCAAATGCCCTCGAGTATGGAGCAGACAGAACTTAAAGATCCCAAATTACCCATGTCTACCAATAGCCAAATTAATATGAATAAAATACAGTCTCTAAAATGCTTGTATGCAAATGCTAGAAGTCTACAAAACAAGATGGGAGAGTTAGAATATATAGCACTAAACGAGAGGTTAGATATGATTGGAATATCAGAGACATGGTGGAAGGAGGACAACCAGTGGGACACTGTGATACCTGGGTACAAACTATATCGAAATGATAGAGCTGATCAAATTGGTGGAGGGGTTGCGCTCTATGTTAGAGAGGGCATTGAGTCAGAAAGGATTAAAGTTTTGCAAGAAACAAAATTTGCTGTAGAATCTCTATGGATTGAAATTCCATGTAAAAAGGGGAAGGCGATGGCAGTGGGGGTGTACTATCGTCCGCCTGGCCAGAATGAACAAATGGATGATGAAATGCTCAAAGAAATCAAGGAAGCTAGCAAAAGTTACAGTGCAGTAATAATAATGGGTGATTTCAATTACCCCGGCATCGACTGGGTCAGTGTCACAACAGGACATGCTAGGGAGATAAAGTTTCTAGATGAAATAAATGACTGCTTCTTGGAGCAGCTGGTTCATGAACCGACCAGAGGGGAAGCAATATTAGACCTAGTCCTTAGTGGAACACCAGATGTAGTGCAAGAGATAAGGGTGTTGGGGCCACTTGGCAATAGTGATCATAGCATGATCGCCTTTGATTTAATTAGTGGAGGAGGGATAGTAAGGAAATCCACAGTACTACCCTTTAACTTTCGAAAGGGAGACTATGATAGAATGAGGAAAACAGTTAAGAAAAAACTAAAAGGAGCAGTTGCAAAGGTTAAAGACGTACATCAAGCTTGGGTGTTGTTGAAAAATACTATCTTGGAAGCCCAGACCAGCTGTATTCCACGCTTTAAGAAAAGTGGAAGGAAGTCCAAAAAATTGCCAGCATGGTTTAAAGCTGAGGTCAGAGAGGCTGTTGTTGCCAAAAAAGCATCTTTCAAGAAATGGAAAAAAGAGCCAAATGATGAAACCTGGAAACAGCACAAGCACTGGCAAGTCAAATGCAAGGCATTGATAAGGCAGGCAAAGAGAGAATTTGAGAAGAAGCTTGCTGCGGAAGCAAAAACGCGAAATAAAGACCTTTTCAAGTACATTCGTAGCAAAAAACCCGTGAGAGAGTCAGTTGGTCCATTAGATGATAAAGGGGTTAAAGGAGCACTAAGAGGCGACAAGGCGATAGCGGAGAGACTGAATGAATTCTTTGCTTCGGTCTTTACTGAGGAAGATGTAGGGATGTTACCCACGACTGAAGTGGTATTTAAAGGTGTGGAAGAATTGAAGGAAATATCGATACATCGGGAAGATGTCCTACAACTATTAGATAAACTGAAGAGTAGCAAATCACCTGGGCCGGATGGTATACATCCAAGGGTGTTGAAAGAACTGAAATTTGAGATTGCAGACCTGCTATCAGTAATCTGTGAACTATCATTAAAATCATCTCTAATACCTGAGGATTGGAGGATCGCCAATGTAACACCAATTTTTAAAAAGGGTTCGAGGGGTGATCCGGGAAACTACAGACCGGTGAGCCTGACATCAGTACCGGGAAAAATGGTAGAAACCATCATAAAGAATAAAATTACTCAGCATATAGATAGTCATGACCTAATGGGAGACAGCCAACATGGCTTTAGACAAGGAAGATCTTGTCTTACTAATCTGTTATGTTTTTTTGAAGGAGTGAATAAACAGGTGGACAAAGGTGAGTCGGTTGATATTGTGTATCTGGACTTTCAGAAAGCCTTTGACAAGGTCCCTCATGAGAGACTTTTGGCAAAACTAAAGAGTCATGGGATAGGAGGCAGTGTACTACTGTGGATCAGGAACTGGTTAAAAGATAGAAAGCAGAGGGTAGGACTAAATGGCCAATTTTCCCAATGGAGAAAGGTGAATAGTGGTGTACCCCAGGGATCTGTGCTGGGTCCGTTGCTTTTTGACATATTCATAAATGACCTGGAAAGTGGAATAACGAGTGAGGTTATCAAATTTGCTGATGACACAAAACTATTTAAAGTTGTTAAAACCCAGGAGGATTGTGGAAAATTGCAAGAGGATCTTGATAAATTGGAAGACTGGGCATCAAAATGGCAGATGAAATTTAATGTGGAGAAGTGCAAGGTTATGCACCTAGGGAAGAACAACCCAAACTATGGTTACACGATGCAAGGTTCCACATTAGGAACCACCACCCAAGAAAAAGATTTAGGCGTCCTTGTGGATACCATGTTAAAACCCTCGGCCCAGTGTGCAGCGGCGGCCAAGAGAGCAAATAGAATGCTAGGTATGATAAGGAAAGGAATGGAAAATAAAACAAAAGATATTATAATGCCTCTATATCGTTCCATGGTGAGACCGCACCTTGAATATTGTGTGCAATTCTGGTCGCCATATCTTAAAAAGGATATAGCAATTTTAGAAAAGGTTCAGAGAAGAGCCACCAAAATGGTAAAGGGGATGGAAGGCTACTCCTATGAAGAAAGGCTAAAAAGGTTGGGGCTCTTTAACCTGGAAAAGAGACGGCTGAGGGGAGATATGATAGAAGTCTATAAATTAATGAACGGAGTGGAACGGGTAAACGTAGATCGATTGTTTACCTTATCAGAATATAGAAAGACTAGGGGACATGCAATGAAGCTACAGGGTAAACTATTTAAGACTAATAAAAGAAAATATTTTTTCACTCAACGTGTAATCAAACTCTGGAATTTGTTACCGGAGGATGTAGTAAAGGCTGTTAGTGTAGCTGGGTTTAAAAAGGTTTGGACAAGTTCCTGGAGGAAAGGTCCATAAACCATTATTAAGAAGGGACCCAGGATATCAATGCTTGAACCAATACAAGCATTGTGGAACCTGTGTCCCTTGGGGAAACTGCTAGGTACGTATGACCTAGATTGGCCACTGTTGGAAACAGAATACTGGGCTTGATGGACCTTGGTCTGACCCAGTATGGCATATCTTATGTTCTTATGTTCTTATGTAATGGGAGACAGCCAACATGGCTTTAGACAAGGAAGATCTTGTCTTACTAATCTGTTATGTTTTTTTGAAGATGTGAATAAACAGGTGGACAAAGGTGAGTCGGTTGATATAGTGTATCTGGACTTTCAGAAAGCTTTTGACAAAGTCCTTCATCGGAGACTTTTGGCAAAACTAAAGAGTCATGGGATAGAAGGTAGTGCACTATTGTGGATCAGGAAGTGGTTAAAAGATAGAAAGCAGAGGGTAGGGCTAAATGGCCAATTTTCCCAATGGAGAAAGGTGAATAGTGGTGTACCCAAGGGATCTGTGCTGGGTCCGCTGCTTTTTGACCTATTCATAAATGACATGGAAAAGGGAATAACGAGTGAGATCATCAAATTTGCAGATGACACAAAACTATTTAAAGTTGTTAAAACCCAAGTGGATTGTGGAAAATTGCAAGAGGATCTTGATAAATTGGAAGACTGGGCATCAAAATGGCAGATGAAATTTAATGTGGACAAGTGCAAAGTTATGCACCTAGGGAAGAACAACCCAAACTATGGTTACACGATGCAAAGTTCCACATTAGGAACCACCACCCAGGAAAAAGATTTAGGTGTGATTTTGGATGACATGTTAAAACCCTCGGCCCAGCGTGCAGCGGCGGCTAAGAGAGTAAATAGAATGCTAGGTATCATAAGGAAAGGAATGGAAAATAAAACAAAAGATATAATGCCTCTATATCGTTCCATGGTGAGACCGCACCTGGAATATTGTATGCACTTCTGGTCGCCGTATCTTAAAAAGGATATAGCGTTATTAGAAAAGGTTCAGAGAAGAGCCACCAAAATGGTAAAGGGGATGGAAGGATACTCCTATGAAGAAAGGCTAAAAAGGTTAGGGCTCTTTAACCTGGAAAAGAGACGGCTGAGGGGAAATATGATAGAAGTCTATAAATTAAGGAACGGAGTGGAACGGGAAAACATAGATCGATTGTTTACGTTATCAGAATATAGAAAGACTAGGGGACATGCAATGAAGCTACAGGGTAAACTATTTAAGACTAATGAAAGAAAATATTTTTTCACTCAACGTGTAATCAAACTCTGGAATTTGTTACCGGAGGATGTAGTAAAGGCTGTTAGTTTAGCTTGGTTTAAAAAAGGTTTGGACAAGTTCCTGGAGGAAAGGTCCATAAACTATTCCAGGATATCGATGTTTGACCCAGTACAAGCATTGTGGAACCTGTGTCTTTTGGGGAAACTGCTAGGAACATATGACCTAGATTGGCCACTGTTGGAAAGAGGATACTGGACCTTGGTCTGACCCAGTATGGCATATCTTATGTTCTTATGTTCAGTCAAATGTTGTTTGCAAGAACGTCGCTCAAGAATTAATACTAAGGTTCTTTCTGCACTAATGGACATATTTTTTCTTATTTCAAATGGCGCATATTGGATCATGTCCCACAGAATTCTGGGGCTGGGGATAGGACCTCCCGTCTTCAATATTTGCATCAATCATTGATTTATTAGCTGGGGTCAGTTTCACCATCGGGCTTGAATCAAGAATTGGATTGACGGCGTTTAGGACGACGATTGTAGCTGGAGCTGATGATATTGAAGGTGTACATCAGTTTTTCGTTATAAAAGGGATCCCATTTTCCTTTTAAAATTTGAGCAATTTATAGGCACCAGGCCATGTTATATGTGAATGGAATCTCTTTTAAAAGTATCGCTTAAGGCAGAGCTGCACTGAAATTCTAAGAGCTCGAAACACAGACCTGTGTTGCGTTCTGGACTGTGATTCCTATCATCACTGGCTTGTCCAAAATGGCTTTCTTTTCCTTCTAATGGAAAAAAGACTGGATGATTAATCTTCGCTGAAGTAAATGGCGATATTTGCAGGAGTGGAAATACCACTGGCATCAGATAAGTTCTACCATTTCTTTAATTGTGATATGCTGTTGTGGCGTTTTCATACAATTTTTGGGCATTTATTTGCTTAGTAACTAGAAAAGAATGGAAGGTTTGTTACGAGAGAGGTTCCATCCTCTCGAGATAAACAGTCCACAAAAACAAAGAATAAATATTTGAGACATTTAGGGTCAAACTTTGTAGTTTTGGATAGTTTATGCAGTTTAGACCATAGTTTTGAATTTATTTAGAATAATGTTGTCCTGGCAATGTTCCAATTTTTATACTATTCCCTACAATTTCCTTGTTTAATTAGTCTTGTTTTGTTTGATTATTTTGTGTATCAAATATGTCTGCATATATAATCCAAAGCCATTTCACTAGCCACTTTTTTATGAGATATATTGGGCATTAAGGGGTTGAACTGCAAGAGTGCCAATAATGTTGACCACAACTGTAACATACCGACAACTCCCAAACCACTGCCTATTAGACGCAATACCATGATGTTAACTGTTAGGGGGACATGGAAAGAATGTTCACTGTAGTTAATGTGGTGTACACTGCCCTAACATAGCAAAACAATACTGTGGATGCATTTATCTCCACCTATGGAGGTGGTAGTAAGTCCAACCACGCTAACTGCCAGATATGCAGTGAGTACAGGTGTGCTGACTGCAAGGCACTTGCCTTGCACATTCGCCACCCCATCCATTTGCACCTTAACGCACCATGGACAGTTAGTGTGAAAAAACATCCGTCATGGCCCTATGCTGCATGTCTCAGCACATTTTTAGTGCCCCCCAGGACCCACACTAATAGCTTACACCCTTTAGTAAAAGAGTTTCTTTGTGTCTTGCCATCTTTTTATTTATATATACAAACATACATTTTCATAAATAAATGGTATGATTCCTCATGCTGCTGAAAGCCACAGCAATAGCTTGGATTAAGATCAGATGCAGCAATATGTACACTAAAGTAGAGGTCAAAAAGTGTCATAAAATGAAGAAAACAATTTTAAAAATGCACAGGAGAGAGCAAAGCAGCCTTTTTATTAGGAAGTATGTCCAGTCATTCTTCTGCACCCTCATGAAGAAAAGGGCTTTTATAAAACTATGCGACTGCATACATATTTATTATTTATTTAGCTGTATTTATATATCGCCTTTCTCCAGGTCAAGCCGATTTACATAGAATAAAATGCAAACTACTTTATAACAGGTGACATAAGTATAAAATACACAAAATGTGGCTATCAAACTTCTTACTCATTTGTGGCCTTCTGATCATGTTACTCCTTTGTTGAAAGCCCATCATTGGCTTCCTTTTTCTTATCAGACTAAGCGTAAAATTATTTTGTTAACGTTTAAGGTGTTTTATCCTGGCCTTCCTCTCTATCTTGCCTATTCCTTCCTTTCTTATAAACTATCTCACACTTTGTGTTCTCAATCTCAGTGTCGTTTGGTGATTCCATCTGCCCATTTTGCTTGGCTTGAGTCCACGCAACAGTCTGCTTTTTTTTTTGGCTCCTACCTTCTGGAATTCAATTCCTTTCTACATATGGCAAGCTAATTCCTTTAAGAAATATCCTAACATTTATTTTTATGAACAAGTATTTGGTGGCCTATAGGGATGCAAGCCTCAGAGCTATTAATGAGACCTGTACTGTTTTTGTCCTTGTATTTGTTGCTTTGTTTTCTTTTTTTAATGTTATTTTTTCTTTTATTTAGTCTTTGTTGTAAACTACTTTGATTCCTAAAGGCAGTCAATCGAGTCTGGTATATGTGTCTTTTGGGGAAACTGCTAGGTACTTATGACCTAGATTGGCCACTGTTCGAAACAGGATACTGGGCTTGATGGACATTGGTCTGACCCAGTATGACATATCTTATTTATTTTATTTATTTATTTGAAAAACGTTTATATACTGCCACTTCCCAAGATCAGTGGCGGTTTACAGGGAACAAAGGTAATAAGGTAATAAGTACATGGAACATTATGCAACATTGCGTCTATATACAAAGAACAGTATAAACCAAAGTAATTATTTACAACTTATAACAAAAACTTTTGAATATTTAAACCAAAGTAATTATTTAAAACTTATAACAAAAACTTTTGAATATTTACAAACTGCGACATTTATAACCTTTGACATCAATCAGTTTTGGATAGTGTTAAATTGTAAGTGAGTAGTTAGGTAGTATTGACAGATTGAGCTATGGGGGGTGAGAGGCCAGATCCAAGAATTGGTAGTAATGTTGGGTGAATAAGTATGTTTTCAGTTCTTTTCAGAATGTTTGGAGATCTTTTATCTCCTTTAATTGGACAGGGAGGTTATTCCATTGTGTAGGTGCTACATATGAGAAAGCGCTGTTGCTTGTTATTTGTTTTGTCTTCTTACTGAATCTGGTTCTTGAATGGTATTGAGGTTCCTCCTTCTTCTCAATCTATTATCTAAAGGGCTAGGAATCAGTGTAGATAGATATGATGGGGCGATATTGTTAACTAACTTAAATGTAGTCAATATGATTTTATATTGGATCCTACTGGCAACAGAAAGCCAATGTAAAGAGTATAAAATGGGAGAAATGTGGTCAGATAATTTTTTTTCGAGAGCTGTTTTGGTTATTCCACGTAATCTTTATGTTTTTTGGTGCGCTGAATCCGTAAATGACCTCCATTTTGTCATAGGACATCACATTTCCTGACAATTTAGGTAACTATGTTAAATAAGGCAATATCTCAAAATAAATGGAAATAGACTTATAAAATTAAAGTTTTATTACAATATTTTCATGAAAATCCTTTTTTGAACTGAAATGAGCTCACCTACACACACTAAACTCGATTCTTCTTCCTTGTGAGGCTCCTCTTGGTGCATTTACGCTTGTGAGTAGCATCTGGAATGTCTCTCTGAAGCATCCAACAGTAGTCTGCCATTATTGTAATGCTCCATTTTCCCTGGTATCTCCTTTCCATCTCTTTAATGTCTTGGTGGAATCGTTCACCTTGTTCCTCACTCACAGCTCCCAAATTTTCAGGAAAGTAGTCAAGGTGGGACTGGAGGAAATGCACTTTCAAACTCATCAGGCAACCTAAAGCTTGAAATGCCTTCAGCATTCGTCCGATGATCTTTTTGTAGTGAGGATCTTTGTTATTGCCTAAAAATTTCTGTATGACTTTAAATGCAATCCACCCTTCTTTTTGAGGATCTGTCATGGTATTGACAAACTCTTGATCAACTATAAGCCTTCTAATGTCTGGTCCGACAAACACACCTTCCTTCAATTTTGCCTCCGACAGGCCTGGAAACTTGGTGACCAAGTATTTGAAGCATTCTCCATCTCTTGGAAGTGATTTTACGAATTGCTTCATCAA
Organism: Ichthyophis bannanicus; assembly: GCA_033557465.1. Classification (NCBI taxonomy): domain Eukaryota; kingdom Metazoa; phylum Chordata; class Amphibia; order Gymnophiona; family Ichthyophiidae; genus Ichthyophis; species Ichthyophis bannanicus. Next base: position 40,983,972 of record CM066046.1, read on the forward strand.
TCCCAATTTTATGTGGAGAGGTGGTAGAAGAACTTTATGGGAAGGTACCAAAGTTTCTCGGAGGACATTTTTTTCACCGACTGTTAGCACCCTCGGCTGCCAACTCTTCTTGGTCCAGTGATTTTGTCGGTCTCGACTGTCCCATAGACACAGAAAACAAGGATATTTGGTATACCCAGCTTGTTGCCCGAGCAGCATGCACAAGACCTTCAAGTCCCCACACACTTGCCAACCATGGTCTTCATATTTAAGTTTACGAAGAACCAATTCCAAGTTCTCGTAGGTTTCCTTCGAGTGTACGGAATGACCTACAGGTATGGAAGTGTAAAAACCGTTGTGGAGTAAAACTGCTTTGAGACTTCTTTTTGAAGAATCTATAAAAAGACGCCATTGCTCTGAATCATATTGGATTTTAAATTGACCCATCAGACCTTCGACATCGATGCAATAAACCAACTTGTCTTCCTGGGCGAAGTAAGGAACGAACTCCTTTTCACAATGTCTGAACCATGAAGATGACACTCCTGGCAACAATAAATTCCTGCTTTTCAGCCTTGGTCTGAGTAACTCAGTGGCATCTTTGGGAAGATTCAAGTCTCTTACCAAATCATTCATCTCCTCCTGAGAAAACAATTTTCGTCTTGTATCATCTTCAAAGTCAGAAATTGATTCGTCATCTGGTTCAGGTATGACTTCACCTTCATCAGAGCTAGATATCTCTTCCAAGGTAGCAGGGGGCTTGGATACTGGTATATCTGTGCTATGGGGGGTGGGACGAATTGCTGAGTGAAGATTGGGGTATGAAATGGAATGCTTCCATTTGGAATTAAACCCTTTCACATCGCATGAACAAAAGTAACAGTCGTCACTATGGTTCTTTTGCTCTGGCCATACCATAGGAATCCCATAACGGAAAGATTATTTCTTACCCTTGAACCAGTTTCGGAGGTCCTCAACACACCGTTTGCACACTTTATGAGGCGCCCAGACTTTATCTTGATCTCCAATTTTTAGTCCAAAGTATGCAAAGTATACTTTTTTCACAAAGTCTGTAATATTCTGCTGTTGCTTCAACACTGTATATTCACCACAGATGAAACAGAAACTGTCTGGCGAATTAATACACTTTCGAAGAGCCATAACATAACGGTTGAAGAATGACGAGCTAACACGAATTGCGATGAAAAAGTGTGAACAGCCTAGAACCAAGAACCCGATGATGATTCGTGCACAAGTGTGGCATGCAGGAGAGAGCAGCTCTGTGTCTGTACACGAGACGTCACAGTGCTGGCCATGCCCCCCTGCACTGACCGGAGCTGCTGCTATCTGCCCTGTGTCTCCCTCCCACTGGATTCTTCAGGAAAGATTAACCCCTTCTACCATTAGAAGCACGGACTTAAAACTTGCTTAGTTTATGTATATTGCTTACCATCAGATTTACAGTGCTATATTTTTTTTTTACATAACTCGGACAACCCCTTTAAGTTTTTTTTGGCATTATATATCTTAAATGCACTTATGTGAATTAATTAATAGTAATTTGAAAAAATTTGATAAATTTGAAGACAATTTTGCATGTTGTGGCAAATCATGACGTCTAGGAGTTTTTTCAATATTTTATTTGTTTTCAGCAAACCAAAATACATGGAAATTAGATGAAAATAATCAAACAGCATTTTAGTTGCAGGCCTGTGTAATTTAGCCCTTGAAATTATTCGTGCGGCAACATTCTGAGCCATTTGAAGTACCATATTTTCCGGCATATAAGACGACTGGGCGTATAAGACGACCCCCTACTTTTCCTGTTAAAATATTGGGTTTGGCCTATACTCGCCGTATAAGACTACCCCTCTTCCAGTTCTTACCTCGGGTGCTCCAGAATCCTGCCAAAAGAAAATGGTGGCTGCCCCGCTGAAATACAGACTCCAGATCGTGTCCAAGAGACCCAGAAGACCGCAGTAGCACTCTGACAGGTTGCGTTGCCTGGCAGAGAAGTCCACCCCCAGGGCAAACACCACTTTGCCACAATCCTCAGCACAACCGGCATCAGCGTTCCCCTATCCCCCAACTGCCACCGCTCGTGTTAACAGTACACTAAAAGAAAAACTAACAACCCACAAATTAAAAACTATCCTGAAGCAGCCACCACATCTATAAAGATCCCCATGCTGAACCTCGACCACATGAGCACGGCAGCCCGAAAACCCGGCAGCCTCTGCACCCATAGCAGTCACATTGGAGACGGAGGCCCTGAAGCACAGCAGCCAATCAATCGGCTGGCAGGGAGAGGGAGGAGCCTGGGATGCAGCGTCAGTCAGCTTCCCCAGTCCAGGTTAGAAAGTTGCTGTATACCGCCGTATAAGACGACCCCCGACTTTTGAGCATATTTTCATGGGTTAGAAAGTCGTCTTATACGCCGGAAAATATGGTATATTTTGATTCTTCTTTGTTATGTCTTTGAGTATACCATTACAATAGTCAAGGTGGGGTGTTATTAGAATTTGAGTAATGGTTCTGAAATCGTCTTTTTCTATAAGTGGTCTAAGCTGTGTTCTTAAACATAGGGAAAGAATGTGCCCATTTTTATGTGAGCTGTGTTTAGGAATTCCCGGGGGGCAAAATTTAGGAAAAGGATAAGGGAAATTGCAATATATGCATATATTTAAAAAATATGCTTGTACACATGTAGAATACATAAACAAATTCACACCTGCTTTAGAACAGGTGTAAATTTGTGTGTTGGCATTTGTTTGCTGTTGGAGCTGGTTCTGGGATCCTGTTTTTGAACTTCTTACATAGATGTCCTGTTATAAAATTATCCCCTCAAAGAAAAAAACCCAAGAAGAAATATGGAAAATGTCAGATTAAGTCTTATAAATAAGTCATATATGTAGGAAAACAAAGAAATGTGTGTTAAAAATAGAGAACAAAACATGAAGGAAACCGTAGTTACACACTTGTAACAGCTGTTCTCTGGGGACAGCAGGAATCAGTCCTCGCATATTGCTGATGTCGGCACAGACGGAGCCCACGTGGATTCACTCCCCAACTTTCATGCGTGGTCACCTTCCCGCCCAAGGGTGTCATCTTACCTCAGTATGATAGCTTAAACAAGCACAAAAAAGAAATACAACTCCATGGGGAGGAAGGAGGGTTATGAGGATTAGTTCCTGCTGTCCCCATAGAAACATCTGTTACAGGTGAGTAAAGCGTAGTTACTCACCTGTAACAAGTGATCTCTGGGAACAGCAGGAAATGAGTCTTCACATATGGTACTCCAAGGACATACGCATAGCAAAAAGAGCATTAAGACAACTTGAACGCTGCTGGAGACGCACCAAGTCAGCCTCCTTACAGAAACAATACCAGATAAAACAAAAAGAATATAACAACCTAATCAACCAACAGAAGAAGGAATTCCATACAAACCTTATCCTGAAGTCTGCCAACAAACCCCGTGAACTCTACGAAATAGTAAAGACCCTCACCAAAGAGCCCTACAACAGAAATGAGCAGCAAATAGACCCACAGACCTTCGCAGACCACCTCAAGAACAAATTCACTGCCCCACCTAAGAACAACATAGAGATCGTCAAAAACAGGACCTCTACACCAAAACAAGACTGGGGTAAATTCAACATCCCTTCGAATGACCAGCTCTCCAAAATCATCATCGACCTCAACACCAGCACTGCCCCTACAGACCCATGCCCAGTATCCTGGATTAAAGCAACTAAAGAAAACCTCATACAAGTCATCCGTAAAATAATACATAATTCTCTCACCAAAGGAATAATGCCAAATGCTCTGAAGCTAGCCATAATACGCCCCATCCTCAAGAAAACCACACTAGCCAAGACCGACCCCGCCGCCTACAGACCCATCTCAAGCCTTCCCTTCCTATCCAAGATCATCGAGAAAGTGGCTCAACATCAACTTCAACAACACATTGACATCCACACTCCCCTGGACCCCAATCAACATGGTTCCCGACCAAACCAAGCTGATACAGATGATCGAAAACACCAGAATGGGTGTCCTCATGATCTTCTTAGACATCTCATCAGCATTTGACACTGTTTGTCACACAACCTTACTAACCAGACTACAAGAGCAGGACTACACAGCACCACCTTGAGCTGGTTTCACATCATACCTCACCAACAGACAGCTACAAGTCAAATGTGGCGCAGACACCTCTCAACCTCTGAAAGCCACACAGGGCGTCCCACAAGGCTCAGCACTCTACGCCCTGCTCTTCAGTCTATACATACAACCCATCTGAGCCATCATCAAGGTGCACAAGATTCAATACACCATATACGCAAACGACATAATGATATTCACACCAATCAAATTGGACAACCCAGACTACTCCAACATAGCCAACTGCTTCCAACAAATGGCTACTTGGCTTCAGGAAAACAATCTTTCAATAAACTACAACAAATCTGAAGCTCTATTCATCACAAGGAACCCCAGATTTTCACCCTCAACTACCATCAAACTAAATCACATCACAATACCAGTAAGACAAGAAGTAAAATACCTGGGGGTAATGCTCGACAAGGACCTTAGCCTTCAATCCCACAATGTCAAAACCACAAAGAGCGCCTACATCAAAATGAGAACCATCAGAAGGATCAAACCCATCCTCTCACAGGAGCATTTTCGAACAGTCTGTCAAGCCCTTATCATTCCCACACTAGACTACTGCAACCCCATCTATCAGGGGCTACCAAAACAGACTCTAAGACCTCTACAGCTAGCACAGAACACCGCCGCACACATCATAACAGACTGCACAGGTCATGACCACATTACTCCCATACTGTACCACCTGCACTGGCTCCCAATCAGCTCTTGAATCCGCTTCAAAGTACTTATAAACATTTTCAAAATAATACACAACCTCTCAGCTAACAGCCTACAACCAATCATTAAAACCGACCACAGCACAAGACCAAGAAGAAAAGGAACCTCGGACACCATCAGCACACCAAAGGAATTCGCCAAAACAAATCAGGCCACACCAAGAAGGGCACTCTCTCTGGCAGCGCCTGCACTATGGAACTCTCTCCCCGACCACCTAAGATCAACCAAAGACCTGAAGGACTTCAGAAAGCTACTTAAAACAACTCTATTTACAGAATACTACAAGGACTTCACCTGAACTGACTCCTATGTGCAGTATCTACAATGCTATACAGGTCCAGATCTTAGATCACCTTTACACATGGCTCTAATCTTGTATATATGTATATTGCTCACTTTGTATATAGCTCACCGATAAAATCTAGCACTCTGCACCCCACATCACTCTTCTTGATCTCCCACTGCACGCTACTGACCACACAATTACCTCGATTGTTTGATGTGCTAAACCGCTTTGATTTAATGATAAAGCGGTATACTAAATCCGTCCAAATAAATAAACAAACAAACATATGGGTGACGTCGGCACCAACGGAGCCCATGTGGGAACGCTCCCCAGCGTCCAATAGGAAAGCTTTTGGGAGCATTCCACTGCGTCTGCACTACTGCCTTCTCACCTTTCCAACTCTCCCTCCACAGTTGAGTTTGTAGCTGAGATAAAAGGAGAGAGAGAGAGAGAGAGAGAAATACAACTCCTAGGATGGGTTATGAAGACTCAATTCCTGCTGTTACAGGTGAGTAACTACGCTATCTCCAGGAACAAGCAGGAATGTAGTCTTCACATATGGGACTCTCTAGCTTGGAGATGCCAGGGAGATGACCACAGAGAAAGCTGTGAAACACAGGCTTAAGTCAGTCATGTATCCTCCAAGGATGTCTGGGTATTGAAACAGGGGTAGGAGTTGATCTAAGGGACAGGGGTAGGAGTTGATCTAAGTCTGAAAGAGATGCTGGAGAACAACCTGGCCAAACGATGCATCCTGGTGGGAGTCCTTGTCTAAGAAATAATGGGCTGCAAAGGTGTGGACAGAGGATCAGGTTGCTGCTTTGCATATTTCATCAATCGCCACTGAGCGTAGATTTGCCATGGAGGCAGCCATTGCTCACACACTGTGTGCTGTGACATGACCTTCAAGGGAAAGTCCCGCACTCTCATATGCAAAAGATATACAGTCTGCAATCCATTTGGAGAGTGTTCTCTTGGAAACTGGTAGACCTAGGTGACTGGAATCAAAAGCAACAAAAAGCTGTGAAGCTTTCCTGTGCTCCCTAGTTTTCTGTAGATAAACGGCCAAGGCACATTTGAAATCCAGAGTATGTAGGCTTTTTCTGAACTAGAGGAATGAGGTCTAGGGAAGAAAACAGGAAGGTAAACCGACTGGTTTAAATGAAAAGGCGAAATCACCTTTGGCATAAAGTGAGGACGAGTCCTAAGGACTACCTTATCATGGTGAAACTGTATATAAGGAGGGTCAGCTACTAAAGCCTAGAGCTCACCGATGCGTCTTGCAGAAGTGAGGGAAATTAGGAAGGTGGCTTTCCAAGAAAGAAACTTCAGAGACGTGGTGGCTAGGGGTTCAAAGGGTGGCTTCTTAAGCTGTCCAAGGACAACAACATTGAGGTCCCATGCCACTGGTGGTGGCCTAATGGGAGGCTTAGTTAAAAGTAGGCCCCTCATGAAGCACGCTACAAGCGGCTGAGAGGAGATAGGTTGTCCATCTAAGGGCATGTGAGATGCCGCAATGGCCCTTAGGTGGACCCTTACCGAATTGGTTTTGAGTCCAGAGGACGAGAGGTGGAGGAGATACTCAAGTAATGCTTTCACGGGAATGGAAAAAGGATTAAGATCCTTTTTTGAACACCAGATTGAAAACCTTCGCCACTTGAAGGCATAAGAATGCCTTGTGGAAGGTTTCCTTGAAGCCAATAGGATATCTCTAGCCTGTTGAGAGAGGTTGATGTCCCGGAGTTCTAAGCTCTCAGCAGTTATGCTGTGAGATGTAAGGACTGTGGGTTTGGATGCAGCAGTGTCCCATTCTCTTGAGATAGGAGATCCGGAGCACATCTGAACTCCAGAGATTTGGCTTGAGAAAAACGTAGAAGCAGTGGATACCACATTTGTCGTGGCCAACGTGGGGCTATGAGGATCATGTAGCCCCCGTCTCTCTGGAGTTTGAAAAGAGTCTTGGGGATAAGGAGAATGGGAGGGTAGGCATAAAGGAAGTCCTCGACAAACAAATTATATGGTCACTTTCTAGAGCGATTACCCTGTTAAATGTATAATCCTTACGCGCTCTAACGTATTGTGATATTATATTACTTCAGTTTATCTAAACTGCTGTTCATTAAAAAAGTCAAATTTGTTGTAAGCGGCAAGGTCTCAGACGTGCATAAATGTCAGACGTGTTGAAGTCTGAATTATAGCCCCAGAGTGAGTCTGAGACCTTGCCGCTTACAACAAATTTGATTTTTTAATGAACAGCAGTTTAAACCAACTGAAGTAATATAATATCACAATCTCACGGTTAATGTTAGTGCGCATATAGGAAGTCCTGACCCCAGTGGAGGTGGAAAGCATCCATCACCTGACTGTTCTGAGCAGGTGTTCTGGAACAGAAGCGGGGAAGTTTGGCATTCTGAGGACTTGCAAACAGCTCTATATCTGGGCTTCCCCAGATTTGAAAAATTTGAACAATCTGATCCGCATGGCGAGACCACTTGTGAGGCAGTAGTACTCGACTGAGTTTGTCTGCTAGGAGATTTTGTTTGCCGGGGAGATATACCGCTAGTAGGTGGATCTGATGGTGTATGGCAAAAGACCACAGATGTAGGGCTTCATTGCACAACGCTTGAGAACCTGTTCCACCTTGCTTGTTCACAAAGAACATGGCTACCTGATTGTCCATCTGGACTAGAACTGTATGGGAGCGAAGGTGGTCTTGGAACATCCTCAGAGCATTGTGGATGGCTCTGAGGTCCAATAGATTTATGTGAAGTCGTGCCTCTTGCTGAGTCCAAACTCCCTGAGTGGAGAAATTGTCCAGATGAGCTCCCCAATCCAATTTGGACGCATTCGCCATCAGGGTAGATTGGTGTGGTGGCATCTGAAAAGGTGACCCTACGAGAAGGTGTTCTGGTGATTGCCACCATTAGAGAGACAAAATGAGATGTGCAGAGATCATGATTCTGTCCCTCAGACGACCTGATGCTTGAGTCCACTGTGAAGCCAGGGTCCATTGAGCTGCATGCATATGCAGACGAGCATAGGGAACCACATGTACAATGGAAGCCATATGACCCAGCAGTTGGAACATTTCTCGAGCAGATAGGAAAGCTTTCATACATGCCTGAGAAGCTAGCTGAACGATTTGAGCACAGCGGGCCTGTAGTAGAAAAGCCCTTGACTGCTGCGTGTCTAGGAGAGCCCTTATGAACTCTAAGGTTTGAGAAGAGGTGAGTTGGGATTTTGGAAGATTTATTACAAATCCCAAGTGTTGAAGAACCTGCACTGTGCGGGAGAGAGAAGAGCTGGCTTCTAGAGCTGTCGTTGCTCAGATGAGCCAGTCATCCAAGTAAGGGAAGACAAATATCCCTAGAGATCTTAAGAATGCTGCCACTACTGCCATGCATTTTGTAAAGACTCTTAGGGCAGAGGCCAGGCCGAAGGGCAGAACCCCATACTGGTAACGTCTTCCTTGAAAGATGAATCGTAGAAACCTACTGTGTTCTGCGTGAATAAGGATATGGGTATATGCATCCTTTAGATCTAGAGAACAAAGTCAGTCCTGACTCTGGAGGTAAGGGAGAAGAGTTCTGAGAGAGATCATCTTGAATTTCTCTCGGTGCAGATACTTGTTCAATTCTCTGAGGTCCAGAATGGGCCTGTATCCTCCTGTCTTCTTTGGGATAAGGAAGTAGGGGGGAGTAGAAGCCCAGGCCTTGCTGAGAGAGTGGCACCTCCTCTATCACACTCTGAGCGATAAGGGTGGTAATCTCTTGGAACAAGAGAGTGGTGAGAGGAGGCCGAGAGCTGAACTCTCTTGGAGTAAATGGAGGGGACATAGTTTGGAAGTGAAGTATGTACCCCTCTGCTACTATGGAAAGAGTCCAATGTTCTGATGTTATCTGGTGCCACCTTTGGGCAAAGTAACAGTCTGCCTGGAATGTTGACTGGCTCTGGAATCTCCAGAAATAGGACAGCTAAGTTCCCTAGAAAGAAGTCAAAAACCTTGAGGAGGCTGGGTCTGTTGACGTGGCTGAGCCCAGGGGTTCTGAGCCTACCTTTGTTGCTTCGGTTGTTGCTGTCCCTTCTGAGAAGCATGGACTAGACAGTGCACAGCGTGGATATAAGAAGGGTAAAATGCCTTTTTCTTGTTGAAAAAAAGCTTCTTTATAGCAGCCTTCTTAACTGGGTTGGCAGTGGCTCTGGAAAACCTATAGAGCAGAGGTTCCCAACTCCAGGCCAAACGCCATTCAGGTTTTCAGGCTGTCCCTAATGAATATGCATGACATACATTTGAATATAATGGGGGCAGTGCATGCAAATGCATCTCATGCATATTTATTAGGGACAGCCTGAAAACCTGAATGGTGTTTGGCCCTCCACGACTGGAGTTGGGAATCTCTGCTATAGAGAGTGGTATTCCCGGATTCTAGCTGAGAAGCCTTGTCCTGCCAATCCTTGCCAAAAAGGTTTTCCCCTGTGCAAGGAATGTTCCCCAGCTTATCTTGCACCCACTGTTCAAGACTGGATGCTTGCAACCAAGCAATCCGACGTGCACCGATGCAAATAGCAGAAGTTCTGTTAATACACTCAAAGCAGTCAAAGGTTGCCCTGTTCATAAATTTGGAAACATTCTGGGCATGTTTTACAAGTGTCAGGTAATCAGCCCTCTTGTCATCAGGGAGAAGAGGAGCCATTAGTTCTAAATCCTTAGCAACCTCCCGAAGGAACATACCCATGTAGAGTATGTAAGAACTTATTCTGACCGATAACATGGAGGCTGAAAACATCGACGACCGAAGGCATTGAGAGTTCTTGCCTCTCGGCCCGGAGGATCTGAGGAATGTGTCTTGGCACTTTTGATTCAACACACTGCCGATTCCACTACAATGGAGTCGTGGTAACTGCATCTTCTGGAAACGGGAACACTGTGGTACCTGGTACATGGTATCAAGCCTCTGAGAATATGGAGAGACAGTTAAGGGTGTCTCCAACATCCTAAGGACGAGGTCATGCAGTATCCAGTGAATAGGGAGGGTAGCAGCCTCCTTTGGGGCTGCTGGATACTGAAGAATTTCAAGTTCTTCAGCTCTCGGTTCTTTCTCCGAGGTCACCATAATGGAGAGGCCCCGAGCCATGTCCCGTATAAAGTCTTGAAAAAGACATGTCCTCCGGAGGAGACATACGGCGTTGCGGGGAAGGAGAATGATCTTACAGAAGAGCTTCCATTTCCCTGGTACCAGTCGATTCATCCGACGAGTCTGAATCGGAGGACTCGAAGTACTGGTAGGGCGGTTGCTCCTGCCCAGCCCGTCAACGGTACTGATCAAAATCGGCATCAGAATGCCTCAGTACCGGATCCTCGATGCCGGACACTGATTCTAGGGCCGGCATGGGTGGTAGCGTGGAGAGCGGTGCAATGGTCGATGCAGACACATTCAGTACTGGTGTCGGTACTGCTGGCTGCAGAACCGATTGCAGAGGCTTTAGCGGTACCGAAGCTGCTAGCAAAACCGCTAAACTCCGGTCAGTGGCCAGGATGCGTTGATCCATGGAGCCAGCTGATGCCTGAGTATCAGTACCTGAACAGCAGGCCACGACCCCAGAGCATGGCACCAAGAGCTCTCCGGAGGTGGAGGCCTTGGGAGCATCTTGGGACCCCGTTAACGCTCTGGAGGCAAGGACCTCCCGCCGGGATTGTTTGGCCGGTGTATTCCCTTCTAGGGCAATGCCTAAGGCATCTCCATGCTTAGAAGGAGATCTACCCTTGGAAGACTGGCCAGCCTTCGAGGAAGACTTGGCTTTCGATACCTGAGATCCATGGGAGGAAGATGAAGCTCTCGATGACGTCAATGCAACCAACATTGCATCGGTGGCAAAGAGGGTGCCGATTTTCACAGCTCTATTCTGCAGACCCCTCTTTGTCATCTTCCTGCAGAGAAGGCATTCCGACAGCAGATGGTCTGGTCCTAAACATTTGAGAAACCAGTCATGGGTGTCGGTAGCAGAGATGGTACTGCTACATTTGGAACACATTTTGAAACCACTAGCTGGTTTACCCATCTTAAAAGGAAAAAGGGGCCTAAGGCCAAAATGGCACCTAAGCACCTGGAGGGCGAAGTACCCTCAGGGAAAAAACAGAAGCTTTTTCTTTCTTTTTTTTTTTTTAAAGGAAAGAAATAGAAACAGAAGAAACAGCAACGATGCCGGTGCTAGCGTCGACAGGAAGGCAGACACGACCACAAAAGAAGTACATTTTCTGCGGTGACAGGAATTGCTCCCTGTTGGCTCCACAGAAAATGAAAAACTGAGGAGGGACAGCTGGAAAGGCAGAAAGGCAGCTACGCAGGCGCAGTGGGATGCTCCCAAAAGCTTTCCTATATGACGCTGGGGAGCGTTCCCACACAGGCTCCATCGGTGCCGACATCACCCATATGTGAAGACTACATTCCTGCTTCTTCCTAGAGATCCATGCTTTCTCCAGGAACAAGCAGGAAGTCAGTCCTCACATATGGGACTCCCAAGCTACAGGCTACCAAAAATATCTGTGGGAGCCAAGGGCATCCCAAAAAAGCGAACCACGCAGGGCAGCAAGGAGCGCTGAAAGGCTTGAAGTCCAGACACACAGCTCCAACATTGACTATAAAATCACCTCACCGGTAGCCAGAACACAACAGGCCAGAGGGAAGAAGTTGCACTATTCTCCAAACAGGTGACAAAGTACTGCCTGGCTTAAGGCACTGTCATGCTGTGAGCTTTCCTCCAAGCAATAATGCACTGCGAAGATATGGACCGAAGACTGGCAAATATCCAAGCAGAGGCACCGAGCGCAGGTGTGCCACTGAGGCCACCATGGCATGCTCCTTATGTGCGGTAACGTGATGCTCCAGGGAGAGTCCAGCCTGCTTGTATGTGAAGGAGATGGAGTTTGCCACCCAGGTAGACAGGGTATGCCTGGAGACTGCAACCCCGAGCCTACTGACATCATAGGAGACGAACAGTTGTGATGAGCTGCGATGGGGCTGCGTCCTATGAAGGGAGAAGGTCAGTGCCCTTTTGCAATCCAAGGTGTGTAACTAGGCCTCCGCTCGGGATGAGTGAGGCCTGTGAAAGAAGGTGGGAAGGACCATCTCCTGGTTCATGTGAAAAGCAGACACCAACTTAGGCAGGAATTTCGGGTGGGTTCGGAGAACAACCCTCTTTTTGTGGAACCTGGTGTAGGGGGTGTGGGCCACCAACGCCTGCAGCTCACTAATGTGTCTGGTTGACGTGAGCGCTACCAGGAACACTACTTTCCATGACAAGAACCTGAGATGGTATGTAGTCAGAGACTCAAAAGGGAGAGCCATCGGCCTACCGACGACATCATTCAGGTCCCACACCACGGACAGTGGGCCACAATAGGAGGAGTACCCTCACAAAGCGGTCCACTAGAGGGTGTACGGAGATGGGCTGTCCATCAATTAGATGATGATGCGCCGCTAAGGCACACCCTGAAAGAATGGGACTTAAGACCCACTCAGGATAGGAGCAGGAGATATTGCAGAATGTCCTGCACCAAGCAAGAGAAAGGGTTGAGATTATTTATTTATTTATTTATTTACATTCTCTTATATACCGTGCTATTCTGCATCAGTGCAGTTTACATTGAACAAACTGAAATTACATTGAACAGGGCATTATAACTTGGAGATAACTATTTTACAGGGAACATGGGCTATGGAGGGTTAAGTGGCTTGCCCAAGACCACAAGGAGCACCTGTGGGACTAGAAACCCCAGTCTTTCCAACTATGTTTAACTTCTGATGAAAATTCTGTTAACCAAAAAGCATAGTTACTCATCTGTAACAGGTGTTCTCCGGGGACAGCAGGAATCGGTCCTCATATATGGGTAACGTCAACACCGATGCCGATGGAGCCCTGTGCGTAAGCTTCTCCCCAGCTTTCAAAGAAGGCCTTTTGGAGATGCACCACGCATGTGTGGTCCACTTCCCGCCCAAAGATGCCATCTTGCCTCAGTCAAATGGCATAGCTAAAGATGGCAAAAAATGATAAAGATCAAGGAGTAGCAGCCTAATGGTTAGAGCACTGGCTTGGGAACCAAGAGACCAGGGTTTGATTCCAAATAGCACTCCTTGTGACCTTGGAAAAGTCACTTAACCTTCCATTGCTCAGAAAAATCCAGGTTACTTTACCAAGTTACATTACCAAGTTTAAGTAACAATGTAAACTGCTTTGATTGAAATGATAAAGCAGTATAAAAAAACAGTTAAATAAATAAAAATAAACTTCACGGGCAGGAGGGAGGGTTGTGAGGACTGATTCCTGCTGTCCCCACAGAACACCTGTTACAGGTGAGTATCTACGCTTTCTCCAGGAACAAGTAGGAAGTCAGTCCTCACATATGAGACTCCCCAGCTACAAGCTACTGAAAACCTGTAAAAATGCCACAGGTGAGCCCTGAGCAGCGGCAGCAAATGAGTCTTAAGGAGACAGAATCTCAAGAGACCCAATTGTCCAGTGAGAATCAGCACTCCAGTAGCCTGAACACAAAAGGTTCAGAGGGCAGGAGTTGCCTGTACCCCAAAGAGATGATCGAGTATGACCTGGCCAAAGGCATTGTCCTGTCGGGATTCCATCTCCAGGTAGTAACATAGTATATGATGGCAGATAAAGACCAATGTGGTTCATCTAGTCTGCCCAGCAATGCGGCAAGAGTAGGTCCACTTGCCGCTCTGTGCAGGTCACCCCTCCACATGCCTTTGTTTAGGGGTGTACCCATCGCTCTGTGTAGGTCACCTTTATTTGTTCAGATACAAGAGATAGTTATGCTTATTTTGATTTTATCCTGTTGCTACAAAGGGATCCATTGTGTCTGTCCCATGCCATTTTGAATTATGTCACTGTGTTTACCCCCACCACTTCTATCGAGGGGGGGGGGCATTCCAAGCATCCACCACCCTTTCAGTGAAAAAGTATTTCCCGACATTGCCTTTCAGTTTACCCCCTCGCAGCTTCATGTTATACCCTCTAGTTTTACAGCTTCCAAGTCTTTGGAAGAGGTTTGTTTGTCCATTAATACTCTAAGTATTTAAAGGTCTGAATCATATCTCCCCTGTCCCTCCTCTCCTCCAGAGTGTACATATTTAGGAAATATGTCTTAAAGTCTCTTGTCATAAGTCTTCTGACGCAGGCTCCAAATCATTTTGGTCACCTTCCTCTGAACTGCTTCCAGCCTCTTTATATTCTTTGCGAGATATGGTCTCCAAAACTGAACACAATATTCCAAGTGAGGCCTCACCAGCAACTTATACAGTGGCATTAATACCTCTTCCTTTCTGCTTGTAATTCCTCTCTGTATGCAACCCAGCATCCTTCTGGCTTTTGCCACCGCCTTGTCACACAGTTTCACCACCTTGAGATCGTCAGAAACAAATCACATTGAGGTCCTTCTCCTGGTCCGTGCACACCAATCTCTCACCCCCTATCACATACAATTCCCTTGGATTTCTGCTTCCCACGTGCATGACACTGCACTTCTTCACATTAAATCTTAACTGCCAAGTAATAAGACCATTCTTCCAGCTTTTGTAGATCTTTCCTCATGTTCCCCACTCCCTCAGGGGAGTCCACTCTGTTGCAAATTTTGGTGTCATCTGCAAAAAGACAGACTTTTCCATTCAGCTCTTCGGCAATATCACTCATGAATATTGAACAGTACTGGTCCCAAGAAGGAACCCTGGGGTACAACACTAATTACCTTCCTTTCATCCAAGTGAGTTCCATTTACTGTCACCTTCTGTCGTCTGTCAGTCAGCCAATTTCTGATCCAGTTCACCATCTTGGGACCAATCCCAAGCTGTTGAGTTTATTGATAAGCCTCCTATGAGAAACAGTATTAAAGGCTTTGCTGAAATCTAGGTAGATCACATCCATCGCATGCCCTCGATCTAGTTCTCTGGTCACCCAGTCAAAGGACTCCCATCAGATTTGTTTGGCAAGATCATCCTTTGGTAAAACCATGTTGCCTCAGATCATGCAACCTGTTGGTTTCACGGAAGTCCACTATTCGCTCTTTCAGGAGAAACTCCAGTAATTTTCCCACCAACAAGATAAGGCTTACTGGCCTGTAGTTTGTCACTTCTTCCCTATTACCCCTTTTGTGGAGAAGTACCACATCAGCCCTTCTCCAGTCCTGTGGAACTTCTCCTGTCTCCAAGAATCTATTAAAAACATCCTTTAAAGGCCCTGCAAGAACCTCTCTGAGCTCTTTCAGTATCCTGGGATATATCCCATCTGGTCCCATAGACTTGTCCACTTTCAGTTTTGCAAGCTGTTCTAACACGTCATCTTTTGTGAATAGTATGGTATCTACTCCATTCCCATTTGTATATTTGTCAATCACAGGTGGTCCTTCTCCAGGACTTTCTCTAGTGAAAACAGAGCAGAAGTATTTGTTCAGCATTTTCGCTTTTTCAATGTCACTTTCCACAAATCCGTTCCCAGCTCTTTTGAGTCCTGCAGTTCCACCTCTGATTTTCCTCCTCCCCCAAATATACCTGAAAAAAGTCTTGTCACCACACTTCACATCTTTAGCTATCTTTTCTTCTGCCTTTGATTTTGCTATCCTTATTTCTCTTTTTGTCTCTCTTAGTTTGATCTTGTATTCTTTTCTGTGTTCCTCTGTTTGTGAGCTTCTGAATTTTGTGAAAGCTGTGTTTTTTGCCTTTATCTGTGCAGCCACCTCTTTGGAGAACCAAATAGGTTTCCTTTTCCTCTTGCTTTTATTTAGTTTCCTTATGTATGTATCTGTTGCCCCTTTTATTGCTTTCTTTAGTTTAGCCCATTGCAATTCCACTTCCCTTAACCCCTCCCACCCTACCAGCTCCTCCTTCAGGTACTTGGCCATTTTACTGAAGTCAGCATTTTTGAAGTCTAAGAATTTGAGTTTGCTGTGATTGGATTCCACCTTGGCTTTTATCTCAAACCACACCTGGACACGGATACCCACCTGGATATTCGACACGCTATCTCCGTTGGTGAGCACCAAATCCAGCACAGAGCTCTCCCTAGTTGGTTCCATCACCATTTGTTTAAGTAACACATCTTGAAGGCATCCACAATTTTGTTACTTCTTTCCAGATTTGCAGAAGGAACACTCCAATCCATATCAGGTAGATTAACGCCACCCAATTTGATCACTTCCACCTTTACGGCTATCTTTGCATATCAACAATCAATTCGCTATCCATTTCTTCGGTTTGAGTTGGAGGCCTGTAGACTATACCAGTATGGATGATAGTGCCATCTCTTCTTTCCAAACAATCCAGAGCGCTTCTTCTTTTCCCCACGCCCCCTGCATTTCAGCAGCTTTAATTTTGCTTTTGACATACAGGGCTACTCCTCCTCCTTTTCTACTCTATCTCTTCAAAATAGATTATAGACAACTATGGCTATATCCCATTCATGTGACTTGTTAAACCATGTTTCTGTAATAGCCACAATGTCCAAGTCCATTTTCACCATTAGGGCTTCCATATCAGGAAATTTGTTGGCTAGGTTTTGAGCATTTGTACTCACTGCTTGCAAGCATTTGTTGAATGGCTTGCCTGCCTTTTGCATGGGTTTTGTTCTACACTCCACTTCCCGTTTGCCATTGATGTGCTGTTCAAAAGTGTGGCTGTTTCCAATGTTCTGCTTTTGCCGGGAGTGACGTCCTGAACTTGTCCTTCCCCATCCATCACCCCCTTTCTCTAGTTTAAATGCATATTCACATACTGCCTGAACTTTTCACTCAGGATTCTTTTCCCTGCCACAGGGAGATGTAGTCCATCAGTACAGTATAGTCTCTTGTTGGTCCATCTGTTTCCCCATTTGCCTGTAAATCTGAATCCTTCTTGTTTGCACCAGGTCTGGAGCCATGTATTAAAGCTGTTTATGCAATGTAGCCTTTCTTCCCCCTTACCATGAACAGGTAGAACTTCTGAGCTGCGAAAGTATGGACTGAAGACCAAGTGGCGGCTCGGCAGATTTTCAACACAGATTTGCCACAGATGCCACCATAGTCCTGATGCTGTGCATCGTAACTCAGCGTTCCAGCAACAGCCCAGCCTGTTCATAGGCGAGGGCAATGCAGTCCGCCACCCAAATGGACAGTTTGTTTGGTCATCACTTCCCCAACAGACTGGGGTCATAGGAGACAAAGAGCTGGGAGGCTTTGCAGTGGTCCTGGGTATGTTGAAGGTAGAATGACAGGGCCCTCTTACAGTCCAGGATATGTAGTACAGTCTCTGCTGGTGTGAGGCCGTCAAAAGAAGGTGGGGAGCATGACCTCCTGATTGAGGTGGGAGTGGGATACCACCTAAGGAAGAAATTTGGGGTGCATGCAGAGCATCAACCTGTTCTTACAGAACCTTGTGTATGGCAGATCGGCGACTAACAACTGAAGTTCGCTGATCCTGCGAGCAGACGTGAGTGCCACTAGGAAGACAACCTTCCATGAAAGGTACCGCAGGTGGTAGGTAGCCAGGGGCTCAAATAGTGGCCCAGAGGGCTCAGATAGCACCACACTGAGTTCCCACTCTGCCACTAGAGGGCGGATAGGGGCTTGGATAGTAGGAGCCCCCACAAGAAGTGGGTCACGAGAGGTTGGACAAAGAGGAGCTTGCCCTCGTTAAAGTGGTGGTGCATCGCTAGAGCACTCAGGTGCACCCTGACCGAGTTGGACTTCAGTCTGCCTGTGATAGGTGGAGCAAATATTGCAGTACAATCTGCACAGAGCATGAGAACGGGTTAGCTTGCCGTTCCACACACCACACAGAATCTGCGGCATTTGAAGGCGTAGGCAGGAAGCCCTCCCCACCTCCACTGAAAGGGCCAAAGGCTATCCTTTCAGCAGCCAATCCGTGAAAGACAGGGACCCCAGGTTGGGGTGTAGGAGGGAGCTCACCTCCTATGACAGCAATCCTGGGGCACTCCCCAGGGGGACTGGGGGCACTGAGAATAAGCAGAGGAGCAATGGGAACCACGGTTGTCTGGGCACTGGGCAGCAATCAGTATAAGTGATGCCCCGTTGTGTTGAACCTTGAAAAGGGTCTTGGCAATCAGTGGCATGGGAGAGGAGGCATAGAGAGGCCCTCCAGCCATGGGATGAGGAACGCATCTGCTGCCACCCGTAAGGGATACAGTTAGCGGAAGCAGAAACGGGGAAGCTGAGAGTTGGTCAGAATTGCGAAGAGGTCCATCAGCGGAACCCCACAGAGGCGGAAGAGCTGAGAGACCACCCTGAGATCCAGCCACCACTCAGGCAGTTGGAGGACCCCACTCAGCTTGTCTGCTAGGGTGCTGAGCTGGCCTGGCCACAGCAGCATCCCATTGCAGAGCACAAGGGAGCAGAGAGCCACGGCCTCCAGACAGAGGGCATAGTACCTTGTGCCCCCCTGTTTGTTCAGGTAGAACATTGCCACCTGATTGTTTGTTTGGACCAATACTAACAGGTACTGCAGTCGGTGGTAAAAGGCTCAAAAAGCCCGGAATATATCCCAAAGCTCCAGCAGATGGATCTGCAAATGGCTCTCTGACTGCAACCAGCTGCCCTTGGTGCAGAGGCCTTCGCAGTGAGCACCCCAACCCAGAAGAGAGGCATCGTGGTGAGGAGCCTCTGGGGATTGGGGGGGCCTGGAAGCGCATCCGTGCCTGGAAATGCAATAGAGCCTGCCACCAGCAAAGGAAGTCCGCAAGTTGGCGGTTCACCATCACTGTGTCCTGCAATCGTCCGGTTGCCTGGGTCCACTGGGAGCAGAGGCACCATTGGGCTGTCCTCCTGTGGAGGTGGGTGTCCAGGGTGGCATGGACCATGGTTGCCATGTGACCCAGTAGGTGTAGCAGGAGGTGAGTAGACACGGTGCGCCTGTCTTGTACAACTGTGGCCAGCGCCTGAGGCAGTCGGCCCTGTCCTTGAGTAGGAACGCTCTGGCCTGGAGGGTGTCTAGCTGGGCTCCTATGAACTCCAGACACTGGTTCAGGAGGAGGTGAGACTTGGAGTGGCTTATGATGAACCCCAGATGTTATAGGATGCTGATGGTGTGGACTGTAGACTGCTACACCTTGGCAACCGATCCCCCTCTGATGAGCCAGTCATCCAGATAGGAGAAGACGAAGGTTCCTTGGAGATGAAGGTGGGTTTTGACCACCACTAGGCACTTAGTGAAGACCCTTGGGGCAGAAGCCAGTTCAAAGAGTAGGATCCTGTATTGATAGTGGGCGCTCCCCACCACGAACCTGAGGTACTGCCTGTAGCTGGGATGGATGAGGACATGTGTATACGCATCCTTTAGGTCAAAGAGAATGGCCAGTCTACCTGCCGGAAGTATGGCATTAAAGTTCCAAGCAAGAGCATCTAGAACGTCTCCTTCACCAGGAACCTGTTCAGGTCTCACAGGTATAGGATGGGCCTTAGGCCCTCTGTTGTTCTTGGTGCAAGGAAGTATCTGGAGTAGAACCCTCTGCCCCTGAGGTGTGGGAGTACAGGTTCCACTGTGTCCTGGTGGGCTCTCCTGGGAATAATGGAGGGGGAGTCTGCTCCAAGTGCAGGAGGTATCCTTCCTTGACCACCTGAAGGGTCTAGGTGTTGGTGGTGATGGTTGGCTACCTGTGGGCAAACAGAATCAGACATCCTTTCCATGGGCTGCTAGGGTTGGCCTCCTAGGGGTGGAGAGGCTATGCCCAAGGAATCAAAGACTCCCACCGGGCTGTGCCAGAGCCTGGGTTTTGGAAGTCTTCTGCTTATGAGGGCCATGCCCTTGTCCCTTGGCCTGCTGACCCAGCTGGGGAAGCCTGATACTGAGAGTAGTGTCTGTAAGCTCTTCCCTTCCTTAAGTAAGGGGGCATTTTACTTGGGGCTTTCCATTGGGGGAAGTGTAGCCATCTTCTTGGAGAGCCTAGTCCTGGTCAAGAACTCAGACTCCAACACTGCAGCATTATCTGTCATGGGTTTGCCAAAGAGGTGCTCTCCTTGGCAGGGGATGTCGACCAATTTGTCCTGAACCCACTGCTTCAGGTCGGAAGACTGTAGCCAAGCCTGGCATCTGGCACTGATGACCACTGCAGCTACTCTAAGCTGCCGACTTGAAGCCATCACAGGCTGCTCGAGTCATGAATATGAAAACACTGTCTTACAGCAGAAGACAGGCTCCAGAACCGTTGGAGGGGTTCCTCGGAGAAACCAGCTGAGAACCTGTCAAGTTCCTTCGCCAGATCCCTCAGGTACATGCCCATGTACAACTGGTATGCCTGGATTTGGCCGATGAGCATCGAGCCCTGGTAGCACTTTCTGCCCAGAGCGTCCAAGGTACGAGTCTGCCTACACGGGGGCACCGAGGAGTGCATCTTCTGGCTCTTGAGCTGACTCATGGCTGACTCCACCACTATGGAGTTGTGTCGCAGTTGTGCTTTCTTGAAGCCCAGGCTCCAGCGGACCAGATACATTGATGGCACCGATAATGCTATTTCCCACATGCAGAGGAGCAGTCATTCCAGAATCGAGGGGATGTGCACTATAAGTGCCTCCTTAAGAGGGGCCTCGTACTGGAGGATTTCAAACTCCTCCATGTGAGGGTGGTCCTCTGACTCTGTTTTGAACGATAACGCCTTTGACATGTCCCGTACAAAGTCGAAGAATGCCATATCCTCAAGTGGGGACCAGCATCGGATCTTAGAAGGAGATGGGTCCGAGGGCACATCGCAGTGACAACGAGTGTCCAGTGATTCCTTGTCCTCAGTATCCTAGTCCAACTCATAGTTGGTGGAGTAGTGGTCAGTAGAGAAGTAAAGGTAAGGCTGGGTTGCGAGGTCAGGTCCCGAGCAAGACCGTCCATGCTTCTCGGAGGCTCTGCAGGTGGAGCAATGGCCACTCATCAGGGAAGACTTTGGTCCTGAGGATCAGGACCGGGATCGAGACCAAGGTCGAAGATCTACTCGAATTTGGTGGCGCTCGAGGATCAGCTCGACATCCAGGAGGTCCTTGAGGTCAAGGCCCCAGTGGTCGAGGTCGAGGCACCAGTGGGCAGATAATACAGCATAACTGGCATCAAGGTCTACCCACTGCTGGGCCATGAAAGCAGACAGGCTGTGTTCCAAGGCCGCCATTCTGGTCTCCAGTCCAGATGACTCCACAGCCTTCAGCATGGGCACAGACTGTCTCAGGTCCGCTGCCAGCTCCAACGAGGGGGAGTCCTCAACCAGGATGGTCTTGGGGGTCCAAGGCTGGTCACTAGAGTCTGATGCTTCTTTTCAGGTGACCATGATAGGTCGCTCCCGCTCCGATCCCTTGGATGCAATGCCCTTCCTGACTCGCCCACGGATGCTGTCCTCGAGGACTATGTCATCTTGTGCTCCACCTATGGGGTGCTCTGCTCGAAGGACCCACGGCCTCGGACAGAGGTAGTGAAGTCATTTCGGGGCTCCGGGGTCCCAGACATCTTGTCATGCTGCTGACGATGCTTAATGGCCTTGGAAGACATCTTTTTACAGAGGACACAACCAAGGGGCCGTGGTCGGCTCTGAGGCAACAGTCATGTATCAATGAGGAGAATAGTCTGCGAACAGCGATCACACTTCTTGAAGATGGCTGGCAGAGGCCATAGGAGGAAAAAAGGCCCCAGCGAGGTCGAAGACCCGGGGGGCTCTGCCAGTGAAAAGGGAACAAAACCACACCAGTCAAAAAAGTAAGGAAGGAAAACAAAAAACAAACCCAAGATGCAATGCTAAGGCAAGTGACTCAGGGGGTGGGAAAGGGAACCGGTACAACCGGGGAAGAGAAATTCCAAGAGTAAAAACGGACTCTTTTTCTGGGGAAATCAGACACACGTCCAGTGGGTTCCAAGGAAAAAAGAAGACTTGAGGCAAGATGGCACCCTTGAGCAGGAAGAGGACCACGTATGCTTGGTGCATCTGCCAAAGGTTTTCTTTGAAAGCTGGGGAGAAGCTTTCGAGCAGAGCGCCATCAGCCTTGACGTCACTCATATGTGAGGACTGACTTCCTGCTTATTCCCAGAGAAAGTGTAGTTACTCATCTGTAACAAGTGATCTCTGGGAACAGCAGGAATTTAGTCTTCACATATAGTGATGTCAATACTGACGGAGCTCTAGTGGGAACGCTCCTTAGCGTTCAATAGGAAAGCCTTTGGGAGAATCCCACTGTGCCTGTGTTGCTGTCTTCCCAACTCTCCCTCGTCAGTTGAGTTTGCAGCTTAGAGAAAAAGAGAGAAAGAAAACCTACAACTCCTAGGGGAGGAGAGTGGTTGTGAAGACTAAATTCCTGCTGTTCCCTGAGATCACCTGATACTGGTGAGAAACTATGCTATCTCCAGGAACAAACAGGAATGTAGTCTTCACATATGGGACTCCCTAGCTCCCAGATGCCAGAGAAAATGATCTCAGAAATGGTGGATTTGCCTCAGGGCAGAGTTGGCCATGGATCCGCCATGGATGTCTGGTACCATTAGGTTCTGGGATGGAGGGTAGGAGTTGCCCTAAGTCTGAAAGAAGTGACGGAGCACAGCCTGACCAAACATGGCATCCCGGCAGGAGTCCTTGTCCAGACAGCAGTGAGCAGCAAAGGTATGTACTGAAAACCAAGTTGCTGCTTTGCAGAATTCATCAATGGCTACAGAGTGTAGATTTGCCATCGAGGTAGCCATGGCACAAACATTATGGGCAGTGACATGACCCTCAAGGGATAGTCCTGCTTTATCATAAGCAAATGAGATGTAATCTGCTATCCATTTAGAAAGAATACGTTTGGATACTGGCAACCCTAAGTGATTGGGATCAAAGGAGATGAATAACTGAGAGCCTTTACAGTTTTCAGCTGTCCTTTGATAATAGAATGCCAAAGCATTCTGTTTGCAGTCAAGGGTATGGAGGATTGTCTCTGCCCTTGATGAATGTGGTCTAGGAAAAAAGACAGGAAGGTAAACTGACTGATTTAAATGAAAACCACCATGGCATTAAATGGGGGTGAGTTCTTAGGACCTTGCATTGGTGTAAGATGGGTCTGCCACCAAGGCTTCAAGCTCACTAATGCGTCTAGCTGAAGTGAGTGCAATAAGGAAGATGACCTTCCATGATAGGAACTTTAGCGAGGTAGCAACTAAGGGTTCAAAAGGCGACTTGAGAAGTTGCCCCAAAACAACATCTCCCAACCAATTTAACATACCAATCCTTCGGAACCGTAAGAGGAGATGGTCAAATGATACCTTTCAAAGATTTGACAAAACGCTCCAAACCCGCCACTCCCACTTACTGCATATCGCATTACAACAGAAGAAATCACAACATGAGGAAATCTCTCACACCCAAAGCCTAAGATGTGTGCTTATAAATGCCCGATCAATATGCAAAAAATGGCCAGTGATCACAGAACTGATATCTTACCATAACCTTGACATTCTCATGATTACAGAGACATGGCTCTCTAGCGATGACAATGTTCTGCTGAACCAACTCTTGCCATCCAATTTCACAATTCACACATGTCATAGAAACAACAAAGGAGGAGGAGGAGTACTCGCCCTCACCAAATCGGACCTACACTTCCACCTGATAAACGCAGACAGCACAAAGAATCTTGAGTCAATAACTATATCTAACAAACTCTGCTCTGTTAATCTCATTTATAGAGCCCCATCACCAGATCCAGATGCCCTTTCTTCAATAATTGACCTGGCATGTAACACTCAAAGCCCATGCATACCAAGCTGGGTTTTGGGAGATTTCAACCTACCATCACTACAAGAATCTCAGGCTTCAGCTTTCCTTGAGGCTCTCAAAGACCTAGGATACACTCAACTAGTAGATGAATCTACACATGTTAAAGGAGGTCTACTAGACCTGATTTTTGCTCCACAGACATCTCCCAAGTCAAAAGACACCAACGTACTGTACATATCTGCAGTTCCCTGGTCTGACCATAAACTGATTGTCTTTCAACTACCCATACTCAGAAATAACCAGAACAAAATCAAAAGGCAGACTAACTCCCCCAAGGCACCAGAACGAAGGTTTCAAGCCTTTGATAGAGATGTGATCCTGAGTAAAACACGCCCACTTCTTGCCACGACAATACTCAGCCCGGAAGATATGGTTTCTGAATGGAACAAAACCTTCAGTAATATTGCCGTACGTCCACCATCCAACAAGCCACCAAGGACACGAGCCTCAGCAGTTTGGTACACCTCAGAACTAAAATCATCTCTCACCTTCCTACGGAAGTTGGAAAGACGCTGGCATAAATCTCACTCAGAAATAGATCAAGAGGCATATAATTCCCATCTTGTACAACATCGTGAAGCAGTAACTGCAAACTTAAGGCAATTTCACATAGATTCTCTGAAACGATCACTGAACAAACCTCATGACCTTTTCAGCCTCGTAAAGAACTTAACTAAGGAACCTGTACCTGAACAATCAAACGATATCCACCCTCAAGACTTTGCTGACTATTTGCAAACAAAGATAAACCATACCAACAAATATCCAGTATCCTCAATAGCAATGGTACAAAACAATATAACACCCTTGACCATGTTCACTACACCATCTAAGAAACACATTGAAAACACCATCGCTACGATCAACACCACCACTGCCCAGACTGACCCCTGCCCTGCCTTCTGGATAAAGGGGCTACGGTCTGATCTTAGCCCATTTATAGCCAGGCTCATGGAAAGATCTTTCACAACAGGGGTGTTTCCTCAATCCCTCAAACATACCTCCATTAGACCTCTGTTGAAAAACAGCAAGCTCGATAGCCTGAAAGTGGATTCATACAGACCGATATCGAGCATACCACTTCTGGCCAAAATAACAGAAAAGAAGTACAAAGACAAATTCAAGACCACGTCAACAACAATTCACCACTAGACCCATGCCAACATGGTTTTAGAGAACAAAATGGCGTGGATACCCTCCTCACCACACTTATCAATAATATAACCACAGGAATTGATAACATTTGTCCTTATTTTCCTTATCATAGCAGCTGCTTTCGACTCAGTATGTCAAGAGCTTCTACTGGTGCGTCTCAGAGAGAAGGGTATTTCGGAGACAGCGATAATCTGGTGTAAATCTTACCTCACAAACAGATGGCAACATGTACTTCAGGTGCCTCAACTTCTAAACCTTTCCACCAGAAGCAAGGAGTCCCGCAGGGATCCTCCCTCTCCGCCCTGATGTTTAATATCTACATTCAGCCTATCTGTAATCTCATTCGCTCTTTTGGGATAAGCTGCCTGGTATACGCGGACAACGTCCTACTTTACATGCCCTTCTCGACAGAAAACCCAGACCTTACACCACTTACAGAATGCTTCGATGCAGTATCCAATTGGCTTCAATCCCAAAACCTTAGAATTCAGCACAAGAAAACTGAGGTGCTTTTCATCACGAGGAATTTAAATTTCATAACACCAACACATATAAAAGTCAAGGAAGCAGAACTCCAGACTAAATCCTTGATCAGGTACCTTGGAGTCACCCTGGACCAGCGCCTTGACATGAAACTAAACATAAGCAATGTAGTCAGAGCAATTTCCACAAGATCCGTACCCTCAGGCACCTTCGTTTCCTTCTTGAACCAAGCGACTTCCGGACTATCTATCAGGCACTAATCATGCCTCATTTTGACTACGCAAATTCAATCCTGCACGGTCTCCCTCAATCTATGTTAAACCCTCTACAGCTTGCGATGAACTCTGCAGCGAGAGTTCTAATCGGAGCATCTAAGAAAGATCATAGCACACCCATCCTAAAACATCTTCACTGGCTCCCCATACAGTCCAGACTATCGTTCAAAATTCTGCTGCTTTCTTTCAAATCAATCAATGGACTAGCCTCTACATCACTAGCAGAACTCATTCATACCACACCATCCAACAGGTCCAGGAGATCAGCAGCAATCAACTCATTAGTTGTCCCAAAAGAAATAACCCACTGTACTCATGCTACAGTTAAAAGAGCTTTCAAACTATGTGCACCGAGAAGCTGGAATTCTCTCCCACCCAACATACGAGCAATCACTGACTTGGTCCAATTTAGGAAGGCAGTGAAACACTACCTATTCCTTCAGTACTACAAGATAGACGAAGATACAGTAGCGTCACCTACAGCCTATGATAGATATTATGACTAAACCTACTCTATAAAACACTCATAAGTATAGCCTGTATAATATGAAAATCCAATGTAAATAGTTACCCCAAGTTATCCAAGTTTTATTTCCTGTTACCTGTAAACACTGTTCATTATATGCAACATGTATGTTTTATGTAAACCGCACTGATATCAAATAGCACGGTATAAAAGAAATGTAAGTAAAAATAATAAAATTAAAAAACAACATTGAGATCCAAGGCCACTGGAGGTGGTCTGATGGGAGGTTTGGTGAGCAAGAGACCTCTCGTGAAGCATGCTACAAGTGGCTGTGAGGAAATTGGTTGTCCATCCAGGGGGTGGTGACATGCTGCGATTTTACTAAGGTGAACTCTTATCAAGTTGGTCTTGAGACCGGATGAGGATAAATGGAGGAGATACTGGAGGAGCACGTCCACTGGAGCAGAAAAGGGATTAAGGTCCTTCTGGGAACACCAGATGAAAAATCTACACAACTTGAAAGCGTAAGAACATCTGGTGGATGGCTTTCTAGAGGCTAAAAGGATCTCTTTTACTTCTTGAGTACTGTTAAGATCCTGTAATACTATGCTTTCAGCAGCCATGTCATGAGGTGGAGAGACTGCAGACTGGGATGGAGCAGCGTCCCCTCCTCCTGAGAGAGAACATCTGGAGCAGATCCGAGAACTAGGGGTTGAGTCTGAGACAGACGTAGTAAGAGAGGAAACCACAGTTGGTGTGGCCAACATGGGACTACAAATATCATGAAGACCCCATCCACCTGGAGCTTGAAAAGCATCTTGGGAATCAGGGGAATAGGTGGGAAAGCATACAGGAACTCTTGGCCCCAGTGGAGGTGAATAGCATCCACCTCCTTGTTGCCCAACATGGGAGTCCTGGTGCAGAAGCTGGGAAGCTTGGCATTCTGCAGAGTGGCAAACAGGTCTATCCCTAGAGTCCCACAGGTCTGAAAAATGAAGGATGCTGTCTCCGTGTGGAGAGACCATTCGTGGGGAAGGAGGACCTGACACAGTCTGTCTGCTAAGACATTTTGCTCCCCTGGAAGATACACCGCTTAGAGATGTATCTGATGAGTAATGGCAAATAACCTGAGATGGAGAACCTCCCTGCAGATGGACCAAGATCCTGTTCCCCCATGTTTGCTCACATAGAACATGGCCACCTGACTGTCCATCTGGACCAGGACCCTCTGGGAGTTTAGATGACCCTGAAAGACCTTGGGGTGTTGTAGATTGCCCGAAGTTCCAGTACATTTATATGGAGCTTGGACTCCTCTTCCGTCCAGAGACCCTGAGTGGAGAGCGTCCCTAGATGGGCCCCCCACCCCAGTTTGAAGGTATTCGTTGTCAGGGTACATTGATGTGGAGGCATATGAAAAGGTGACCCAACGAGAAGATTCTCTGGGGAACACCACCATAGAAGAGATGTGGTCAGAGGGGCAGACACTGATATTTTGTCTGTGAGACGGCCTGAAGCCTGTGTCCACTGGGAAGCCAAAGCCCATTGGGTTGTGCACATATGCAGGCATGCATGTTGTACTACATGCACTGTTGAGGCCATATAACCTAGAAGCTGAAACATTTCTCGGGCAGTTAGGTGTTCTCTGACACAAGTCTGAGATGCCAGCTGAATTAGACGAGAACAGCGGGGCTGAGGTAGAAACGCTCTTGACTGCTGAGTATTTAAGAGAGCTCCTATGAACTCTATTGTCTAAGTAGGAGTGAGATGGGACTTTGGAAGATTTATCACAAATCCCAAGTGTTGAAGTACCTGCATGGTATGAGAGACAGACAGGTGAACCTCTTGGGAGGTTCTTGTCTTTATGAGTCAGTCATCTAAGTAAGGGAAGATGAATATCCCTAGAGATCTTAGAAATGTGGCCATGACCGCCATGCACTTTGTAAATACTCTTGGGGCAGAGGCAAGTCTGAATGGCAAGACCCTGTACTGGTAATGCCTTCCTCAAAACATGAAGCATAGATATTTCCTGTGTTCTGGATGGATCAGGGTATGTGTGTATGTTTCCTTTAGATCTAGAGAACAGAGCCAGTCCTGAGTCTGGAGATAGGGTAGGAGGGTCCCTAGAGAGACCATCTTGAACTTCTCGAGAATGAGAAACTTGTTTAGGTTTCTGAGATCTAGGATGGGTTTGTATCCTCCGGTTTTCTTTGGTATGAGAAAGTATGGAGAATAGAAACCCACTCCGTTGTGATGTTGGGACCTCCTCTATGGCACCTCCTGATAGCAGAGAAGTGATCTCTTATAGCAGAAGGGCAATGAGAGGAGACTAAGAAGGCTATTCCTTTACCAGTGTGGAGGGGGGCAGAGTTTGTAGGTGAAGTCTGTAGCCTTACACCACTATGGTCAGTGTCCAGTGCTCTGAAATGATTAGATGCCACCTGTGGGCACAGTGACAAGAATCTTCCAGCAATGTTGGGGGGGGGGGGGTCTTCGGAGGCAGAGAACATAAGAACATAAGATATGCCATACTGGGTCAGACCAAGGTCCATCAAGCCCAGTATTCTGTTTCCAACAGTGGCCAATCTAGGTCATATGTACTGTGGTACCGCAGAGCCTATTCATGGAGAAAAAAGGGTTTTAAATCCTGAAAAAAGATTTTATCATCAGCTGCAATATTATGAGGAGCCCGATAGAGGGAGCAGGAGTGACCTTCCAAGGCCCAGAGAACTGCACCTCAGAGCTGATGAGGTAATGCAACCTAACAGCCAATGGAGAAAAGGGGGAGTTCCCCTGAAGAAAGGCTGGGAACTTGAAAAGGAGGAACTAGGACAAGTTAGAGAGAGACCAGGGAGAGAGAGACCAAGGAGAGGCATACCAAGGAAGGCCTACCAAAAGGAGGCATATCAAGAAGAGGCTTATCAAGGAAAAGCAGACCACGGAGAGTCACACCACAGAGAGCTACTGGAAAGGAACCAAGAAGGAGAGCATCATAAGGAGTGTCCAGAGCACCAGAGAGGAAGGAGTTCCTGGCAGGAGGGCATAGTGAATCCGAGGCCACAGAGTTCCAGGAGTCCTTGGTTGAGAGGTACTGGAAAGAAAGGCACAAGGGGAGAAATAAACCCCAGAGTTTGGTGTGAAGAACCGGCAGCAGTAAATGCAAGACACAGTGAGCATTATCTGAGCAAGGATGAAGTCTTTGCTGCAAATGGTAATATTCCTTATTCAAATGGTAAAAGGTGTGAATGTGAGAGAGTGGTGACTCTGCATGAAGGCCAGCTGGAGTGTGAAAAGCCTACTGCTCAAGACAGGCTGAACTACAGCAGGACCAGGCCGTGGGACTCAACTAAACAAGGTAAAATACCTTTTTATTCTGATAAGCAATATAAGTTAAGAAGACAGGAAACACAAGATACTGGAGTATATCCTCCCTATCAAACTGTTGGTGAAACAGGGCACAAGCCCTTGGTAAAAAGACTGTATAACATAAGGCAGCCTGCAAGGGGAAGTAACTGCCATAACAAACACTCACATGGGCGCGGCCCTGACTTGAATGCTGAACATTGGAAGCTAGTAAATGTGTTATATGAGAAACCTCAGTACGCTCCTCAAGAGTTTACTGACACTGATTGACAGCTGTCTGATACTCAGCCCATGCAGGTGGAATTCAACGAAGACCCACCTGAAACCCCGATGGACTGTAGCTACTGTCAGGCAGGTAGCCTAAGGTCTGTGCATGAAACATAAAATAGTGAACAGTAGCGAATGCCTGTAAAGTTTGTTTATGCCTAGCACTGTGAAGCAACAGTTAAACAAAGCAAGTGTGAATATATTTTCTTTTTTGTTGCCTGAAGCAAGGTTTCTTTCAGTTGGTTGAAGTAGTCTCCCATAATTTGAACCATTGTGCTTAAAGGGAAATAAAGCCTTATTTTCCCTACATTCTGGCTAGTGTGTTCTCTTGAACTTTGGCCCCCGGTAGGTCCTGGAAACATTACCAAGACCTCTTGCAGAAGGACCAAATTCAATATATATATAAAAAAACTCTCATGTCCATCTGACCTGCCCATACCAACCTTGGCCTCTGGGGCGGCAGCATGACAGTACCTAGCAGTTTCCCCAAGAGACACAAGTTCCACAATGCTTGTACTGGGTCAAGCATTGATATCTTCGGTCACTTATTAATAATGGTTTATGGACCTTTCCTCCAGGAACTTGTCCAAACCTTTTTTAAACCCAGCTACACTAACAGCCTTTACTACATCCTCCGGTAACAAATTCCAGAGTTTGATTACACGTTGAGTGAAAAAATATTTTCTTTATTAGTCTTAAATAGTTTACCCTGTAGCTTCATTGCATGTCCCCTAGTCTTTCTATATTCTGATAACGTAAACAATCGATCTACGTTTACCCGTTCCACTCCGTTCATTAATTTATAGACTTCTATCATATCTCCCCTCAGCTGTCTCTTTTCCAGGTTAAAGAGCCCTAACCTTTTTAGCCTTTCCTCATAGGAGTATCCTTCCATCCCCTTTATCATTTTGGTGGCTCTTCTCTGAACCTTTTCTAAAATCGCTATATCCTTTTTAAGATATGGCGACCAGAATTGCACACAATATTCAAGGTGCGGTCTCACCATGGAACGATATAGAGGCATTATAATATCTTTTGTTTTATTTTCCATTCCTTTCCTTATCATACCTAGCATTCTATTTGCTCTCTTGGCTGCCACTGCACACTGGGCCGAGGGTTTTAACATGGTATCCACAATGACGCCTAAATCTTGAGAGAGTGGCTATGTTCTCTAGGAAAAAGTAAAAAACCAGGCGCAGATTGAGTCTGCAGAGCTGGTTGGTTTTTAGGAGTCTGTGGATTCTTTTGCTGCTTGGGAGGCTGTTGCCTCTTTTATAAACTTAAGTTTTTATTCAATACTTTTGTTGTACAAAATACCATATGTGCATAACATATATCTCTATACCTTTAACTGAACATGGTTTACATTCTTTCCAACTAACTTCTATTATGGATTCATTAACTGTACATGTATTCTGTAATAAACCATCATTTATCATCACCTGCATTTGTATTGAATATTTTCATTTCTTTCTAAAAGCCCTCTCCTACCCCCCTTCCCCCTATCCTTTCTCACCTCCCCCCTCCTGCTAGATTCCTGGCAGAATAGAAACAATGACTAAATGGAGTAGCATATACTATTGAGACATTTAAGCAAGCTTTTGCACCCTCTTCAGTCCATTTCAAAGCTCCTGTCCTCCTGTGTGTTACCTAACTCCCTCTGCTCTCCTGTACTATTGGACATTCTCCTTTCCGCTTTACTATCTTCTGATAAAACTCTTATGTCCTGCTCCCACCTTTTCATATTTATACAGTTTTATCACCAAATGCTTAAAGCCACCACTTCTAGTTGACAGCAAACCCGCCCCAAGCATTGTATCACAACCTGCAGCACTGCCATTCAACCATGTACACCACCAAAATAATGACAGATGGCCCCCTAATTACCCAGCAACCCCCTCACTAAACTGTAGCCAATGACCAATAACCCACCATCCCAACTGCTCATCCTTTTATATTTGCACCCTCCCCATCCCTGTGTCCCCTTCCTGTCCCTCCCCATCCCATCCTACCTACCCCACCCTACCTACCCCTCCCCCTCCCCTCCCCCCCTATCCCACCCCTAACACCCTACACAGCATTCCCCACTCCTCCTCAAATCGAACTCCCCTCCTCCTCCTAACAGCTGTCAACTTTTCAAATAAGGGTCAAATTCCTGAGCCTCTTCACATATTCCTCCAGTGAAGGCATCTCTCTTTTCTTCCAGGCCGCAGCCACTTCGCACCGGGCCATACACAAGCATGCCATCACCATCCTTCCCCCCCTGCTGCATCCGCCCTTCCCCCCACCAGGACAGCAGGGAAATTTGTGGGGATAGATCCACCACCACCCCTAGATTCACTTGAATCCATTTCTGAATCAGCCCCCAATACCCCTGCACTTTTGTGCACCTCCACCAAATGTGCCAAAAAGACCCCACCTCTCCACACCCTCTCCAACACAAAGGGGAAAGCCTCGAGTAAAACTTATGCAATTTCACTGGCGTATAATACCACCGTAACAGCACCTTATAGCTGTTTTCTTTAATCTGGCTAGAACAAGGCCCCTTCTTTATCAGGTCCCATATATTCTTCCAGTCCTGAACATTTATGGTTTGCCTGAAATCTCGTTCCCACTCTATCATATATCTAAATTTCCCATCCCTCTGCCCTTTCACCGCCGCATATAGTGCCGTTATCATACCCTTCAAACCTCCCCTCCCATACCATATGGCCTCCAACTCCGAAACTTCCCTCTCCATCCCCTCCCTCTCCAATGTCCTTCGCAAGAAGGAGCAGGCCTGAACGTAAGCAAACCTGTCCCCCTCTTCCAAATCATACTCCTTCTTCAACTCCTCAAACCTCCTTAATTCCCCCTCCTCCATCAATTGGAATCCACACTTGGGCCCCTTCCCACTCCACATGTCAAACCGGCCACCCTCCCAACCCGGTTTAAAGGCCCGCCACCCCCTCCAAGGGGTCATTACCAAACACCAAGACCCCCTCCTTGTTACCTCAGGTCTCCTAACCGCATCCCAGATCCTCGACACCTGCCTCATCGTTTGGGTTCCCCCCCCTAACACTGCCTTCTCCCCCTTCGGGGCCCATATCCAAGTGTCTAACCCCCTTGTACCCTTGTTCTTTCCAAGCTAACCCATGGTAACAGACCCCCTCTTCCCCTCCAATCCATATGTTTTAATTGGTCTGCCTTATAGTATTCCTTCAGGTTAGGCACTCCTAACCCCCCCCCCCCCCTGCCTTGCCAGTGCACATAACCCTCCTGGAAATTCAAGGTAGCTTCCTTTTCCAAATGTAGCTAAATACTCGCCTTTGCAGGGCTCTCATCGCTCCCTCTGGTATCTCAACTGGTAAGGCATGAAATAAGTAAAGCAGGCGAGGGAGAATATTCATTTTAATGGCTGCAATCCTACCTAACCATGATGTCTCCAACCCCATCCAGCCCTCTAGGTCCTTATTAATGGTCCCTATAAGTTGAGGATAATTCGCCTTGTACAGATCCTCATACCTACTCGTCAAGTTTACCCCCAAGTACCCCAGGGATTTGCAGACCCATCGCAAGGGGTAAGCCTTCTTCAGACTCTCTTCAATCTCTCCGCCCAGCTGCACCTTCATTACTTCTGTCTTATCAATATTTATTTTGAACCCTGACACCACCCCGAAGGCCTCCACCTCCCTTAGCACTTCCGGTAGCGTTTACTGGGGCTTACATATGTACAAAAGAATGTCATCCGCATATAGTGAAATCTTATGAGAATTCCCCCCCCTTTCCAGTCCTACTATCTTCACATTCCTACGGATCCTTTCTGCCAGCGGTTCTGCCTTGTCCCGCGCCCCACTGCAAAATCCCTAGAATAACGCCCATTAACCTTTACTCGGGCACGCGGCTCCCGATATAAGCCCTGTACTCACTTCAAAAAATTCGGCCTGCATCCCACTTTTTCTAACACCTTCATCAGGAACCCCCAATGAACCCTATCGAAGGCCTTCTCTGCGTCAATGGACATCAGTATCAGCTCCTCCCCCACTTGTCTTGCCTCCCACACCACCCCTATTGCCCTCTTTACATTATCCGCTGCCTGCCTCCCCTTAATGAACCCCGTTTGATCCTCGTGAACCAACCCTGGCAACCAGCCCGCTAATCTATCCGCCAAAATCTTAGCCAAAATTTTGACATCCACATTCAACAGGGAGATAGGCCTATAAGACTCACAACTCAAGGGGTCTTTCCCCGGTTTCAATAATACAGTGATCCCTGCCGTCAGCATTTCTCTCGTGAGCTCACCTCCCTGTTCCAAAATACCATTGAAAACCCTCCCTAATATCCCCCCAATCTCCCCCAAAAAAACCTTATAAAAACTTCCTGGCAACCCATCTAAACCTGGCGCCTTCCCCCCCACCAGACCCTTCACTACCCTCCCAATTTCTTCCTTAGTAATGGGAACCTCCAGCCCCTCTCTCGCCTCTTCTGACAGCCCTGTAAGCGGTATCCTGTCCAAATATTCCGAGATTACCTCCCCCTAACCCCCTCCAGCCCCGTATACAATGCCCGATAAAAATCCCTAAAACATTCCCGGATCTTCCCATCTCCCCTGCAAATCTCCCCATCCTCCCCTTTAATCTGAAAGATCATGGAAGCACCTTTCTGCTGTCTCAAATGCCTGGCCAGCAAGCGGCCCGCCTTATCCCCAAACTCAATGTACCTGCTTCACTTTTTGTAGTGCAAAGGCCACTTGCTCCAGCTGCAGAGCTTGTAGCTCTTCACATACCCTCTCCACCTCCCTCTTATCCCTCTCTGCCCCAACCTGCCTGTAAGCTTCCTCTGCCTCCTTCAACCTCCCCCTCTCTCCCTCTTCCTCCTAGCCCCCCACATAAGGAACCGCCCTCTTAGAACCGCCTTCAAACCTTCCCATACCATCACGTCCCGAACCTCCCCCGTATCATTCAAGGCTAAATATTCCTTCACCGCCGCCCTAACATCCTCCACCACCTCCCTACTCTGCAACAAGCTTTCATTCAACCTCCAGAATGCCACCCCCCCTTGTGTAGGGCTACTAATTGCTATTTCCACTGCCCCATGATCCGTCCATCCTACTGGGATAATACCCCCACTCTCCACTTCTAACATCCAAGCCTTATCAAGTAGGATCATGTCTATCCTACTCCAACTATTATGGGGCGATGAGAAAAACGTATACTCCCGCCTACTGGGGTAAAGTACCCTCCAAGCATCCACCAAATTACATTGATTCATCAGGCTTCTCAATCCTTGCCTATTCCTACTCCCCCCATCTCCCCCCTTCGGATCCCGATCGATCCTTGGGTCTAGAACTACATTACAATCCCCCCCTACCACCAATTTCCCCCCACCCGCTCCTTCCAACAACCTCCCCAGTTCTTTCCAAAATGTCCCTTGGTTGCCATTCGGCCCGTACACCGACACCATCACTATATCCACCATTCCAAACCTCCCCCTAATCCCCACTACCCTTCCTTCCGTGTCCTTAAAATGCCCCCCTATTTGAATTCCACACCCCGACCTCACCAGTATAGCTACCCCCCCTTCTTCACCCCCTCTTTATTGCAAGAATAAAATTGCTCAGGGAAAAGTCTATTCCTAAGTGGGTCTCTTGAATCAGCACTACGTCCCACTGATTTCGCTGTGCCTCCCTAAATAACAGGCTGCGTTTAACAGGTGAATTCAACCCCTTCACTTTTACTGTCCCTATCCGCAACATCTCCCCCTAAACAGCTCCTTCTCTCCCCCATATGCTGTGCCCTTAGCCCTCACCCATCCATACCCACACCCCACACCCCACCTCCACCAACCCCCCTTCCCAACCCCCCCTTCTCCCACCAACTCTCCACCCTCCACCTCACCGCCCTCCTTCCTTTCCGAGACCATCATATCCTACCCCTTCATTTATCGCACTCCCCCACAGAAATTGCATGCACAGGTTCAGAGAAAGTGTGCCCCCCAACTCACCTTCTGCCTTCTGTCACCCCAGTACCCCCTCCCCTCCCCCACCCACCCCCTTGTCAGCCCTATAAGTCCAGTGTCCACGTTACCGGGCGGGTAGGGCTCTATCGCCCATACTCCCCCATCTGTTCACAAAACATCTCCAACTTGCAGACCCTTCAATCGTCTGTCCCCGCAGCCTCGCTCTCTTGCTCTTGGGCTAGCCGCTTCAGTCTCTTCCCTTTTTCTCCCACTCTCTGCCATTGCGATCTCAAGCGCTGCTTTCCAGTCATCGCTGCTTGTTGCCACCGCTGCGTTCTCTCACTCAAGTGGGGTAGATTCTCACACCCCAACTCTTCCAGCGCCGACCAGGCTTCTTCCACTGTTTTAACTTTCTTAGACACCCCATTTACAGATAGAAGCAGGCCAAAAGGGAACATCCATCTGTAGCAAAGATTTTTTCCTCGCAAATATGCAGTGATCTCCCTCAAACTTCTCCTCCGCTCCAGTGTGCCTTTTGAAAGATCATTAAACACCTCCACCTCATGTCCTTCCCAGGCAATCCTGCCATACTTCCGCGCCAACAGTAGTATTTGTTCTTTAACAGGGAACCTGCTCATGCAGGCAATGTCTCTGCCCTGTTTCTCTCTCCGCGGACCAAGACTCCTATGTGCTCTTTCCACTCCAATGGAGTCCATTCAGGCCTCCCCCTCCTCGCCAAGCCTTAAAATGTGGCTACACAAGCGCTGTACAAGTTTCACACAGTCCTTGGTCAACTCTGTTTCAGGCACCCCTCTTATCCGTAGATTATTTCGTCTTGCTCTATCTTCTATCTCCTCTAACTTTTCCTGCATCTCCTCCTGCTGTTTTTTTAACTCTTTCCTGCTCAGCCGCCATTTCCCGTATCATCTCCTCCTGCTGCTCCACGTGGCCCTCTAGGTCTTCCATCCGCTGCCCCATGCAGCTCACCTCTTTTTGTATAGCCACCAACGCTTCCTTCAAATCCTTCCTCATCTCCTTCATCGCTCCCTGCATCTCAGTTTTGAACCCCGTCAACCAAGTTTTCAGTGGCATCTCCTCCGGCCCGACAGTGTTCTCCTCCTCCTCTGGGCTCTCCATCCCCTCCATCTCCTCCATCTCTTCGAGATCCGCCAAGGCCTCCTGCTGCTCCTGCCAAACATATGGCGACTGAAAGTTCGCCAACCTCTTCCGCGCGGCCATCGCAGAACCAGAGGCACGCTTCCCTTCCACTTTAGAGCTGTGGAGGTATCCTAAAGTTGCTTAAATTCGGGGATCAGATAGGAGCTAGGCAACTAAGCCGCCATCAGCTCCATGACATCACCGGAACTCCGGCTGTTGCCTCTTTTGAGTACCCTGAGGTTAGTATTGCGAAGCAGTAGTGTAAAAAGAGTAAAACTTATTTTTCTTATTGAAGAAAGTTTTCTTTGCAGCTGCCTTCTTCTTAGCTGGGTTGGCAGTGGTTCTAGAAAGCCTATTTAGGGTAGTAGTCTCATATTCCAACTGAGATGCCTTATCTTGCCAATCCTTGCCAAAAAGGTTCTCACCTGTGCAAGGAAGATTACCCAGTTTATCTTGAACCCACTGTTCAAGATCTGATGCTTGAAGCCAAGCAATCCTGCGTGCTTCAATGCATATTGAGGTGGCACTACTGGTACACACAAAGCAGTCAAAAGTTGCCCTATTTACAAACTTTGATAATTTGGGGAAGATATGACTACGGTGAGATAAACAGCTCTCTTATCATAAGGGCGAAGAGGAGCCACTGACTCAAGATCTCAAGTAACTTCTTTGAGGAACATACCCATATAGAGTATGCATGAACTAGTTCTGGCTGAAAGCATGGAGGCCTGAAAGTATCGACGCCCGAAAGCAATGAGAGTCCTCGCTGCTCTATTTGGAGATTCGAAGAATGTGCCTTTGAACTTTAAATTTGATGCATTGCCAATTCCACCACCATTGAGTGAAGAGGAAATTGAGTCTTTTGGAATCCCGGAAACTCCGGTACTCAATATATAGTATCGAGTTGAGTATGAAGAGATATGATAAGGTCTAGGTCTCCCACATCTGGAGCATGAGGTCCAGGAGGATGCGGTGAACCGGAAGGGTGGCAGCCTCTTTAGGAGCCATAAGGTACTGGAGAATTTCCAATTCCTCAGCTCTAGGCTCCTTTTTGAATGTACTGTAATGGACAGGGCTCTGGCCAGGTCCTGAATGAATTCCTGAAAAGACATGCGCTGTTCTGGAGAGGGAGATGGATCCTTTGGTATACTTTGAATTTCTCGGTATCAGTCGATTCATCATCGGATGAATTAGAATCGGAAGATTCAAATTATCGACGAGAATGATGTCTGTGCTCTGCTAAGGTTTGGTACCAATCGAAATCTGTATCAGACCGTGGAAGTTGTCTGGATGAGCCACCAGTACCAGGAAGAGGGCAGACATGGGTGGTAGTGGTTCGATTGGTACAAATCCCGATGCAGCCTGCATTGGTACCATGGATGATGCCAGTGTCGGCGGTACCGTCGGTATGGATTGATCAGACCAATGCCGCTAGTAGAGCCACCAAGCTGAGCTCAATGGTGAGGATACGTTGATTCATAGAGCTTGCTGACACTTTGGTATTGGTACCGGACATGCGTGCTACCGTCCCAGAGCATGACACCAGGAGCTCTCCAGAGGTGGAGGCCTCGGGAGCATCCTGGAAACCCTTGATGGTTTTGGAGGAAAGGTCATCCCTCCGGGGTAATTTGGCTGGCCGATCCACTTCTAGGCAACACTCAAGGCATCTCGATTCTTAGAAAGAGATCTACTCTTGGGGATCGATGTGTCTTTAAAGAAGACTTATATTTAGATACCTGAGATCCATGAGAGGAAGACTATGCCCTCGATGACAATGGCTAAAGACCCTGCGTCTGAGGCACAGAGTGTGCCTAACTTTGCAGCTCGATTCTGCAGGCCTCTCTTTGTCATCATTCTACACAAAGGATACTGTGAAGTCTGGTGTTTGGGCATAAGGCACTTGAGACACCAGTTGTGGGTGTTGGTAACATTTCTTAAAACCACTAGCTGGTTTTAGCATTATGGCTGAAGACAAATGGTAGGCTTAAGGCCTAAAATGGCATCAATGCGCCCAAGAAAGTTCTACTTTACTTTTTAGAAAAAGAAGAAAAGAAAAGAACAGACAGTAGCCGGTTCCGGTCAACAGGAAGGCAGACGCACAAAAAACAAAAGAAATAAAATTAACAAATTTTATGTGGTGACAGGATTTGCTTCCTGCTGGCTCTGCAGAAAATGAAGAACTGAGAAGGGAGAGTTTGGAGGGCAGGAAGGTAGTGATGCAGGCCAGTGGGATGCTCCAAAAGGCTTTCCTATTGGATGCTGGGGAGCGTTCCCACACGGGCTCCATCTGTTCCGTCACCCATATGTGAAGACTACATTCCTGCTTGTTCTTGGAAATTATCAGTTTTCTTAGTAAGTAAGTTTGTTATATTTTATATATCTTTATTCTTCAGAACCTATTTCTCTGAAGTAATTTAAAAGGCTACTTTAACGTACCTTTAGGATTTCTCCATCTGCATACAAAACATACAT
Organism: Ichthyophis bannanicus; assembly: GCA_033557465.1. Taxonomy (NCBI): domain Eukaryota; kingdom Metazoa; phylum Chordata; class Amphibia; order Gymnophiona; family Ichthyophiidae; genus Ichthyophis; species Ichthyophis bannanicus. The sequence continues at coordinate 41,023,474 of CM066046.1, forward strand.
GGTCACTTCAATGTTCTTCTGAACACTCTTCCCGCCCCTTTCAAAGTCCCCCCGTTCCAGCGTCAGGTAAAGGTCATTGCGGATGTCACCTGAGATAAGGGGAAAAAGCTCACTGTCACAAACCTTTCTGAAAATTTGCTTATTCACCGATAGCTCACACTCTGGATTTCAAGAAGTGGGTTCACAAATATGATTATTCAAGCAGCATGGCAGCAGAATGGCAAATAGTGGGTCTGTTAGAAATTAATTCCTGTATTATGGCAGGAAGAAATAAACCTTAAATTATAAATGGGGAGCTAGGTTAGATTATTGTAACTGTGATCATAACATCTGATTTACTGGTTTAAGAAAAGCCAATTACTGGCACACTTGCTAAAAAAAGAATGGTTCATCTACCAATCAAGCTTTATTTCCACTCCTATAATACATCAAGTGAAGTAGAATGGGTGAATGGTTGCCATTTCAGGTGGCTATGGCTAATGGGGCCTATGCAGGATTATCTAGGCACTGGGGTAATAAGCAGTTGTGCCATAGAGTCCTAGCACTCCTTGTGGCCTTGGGTAAGTCACTTAACCCTCCATTACCTCAGAAAAATCCAAATTATCAATGCCCTTGTGTAATGTACATTACCAAGTTTTAGTTACAACTGCTTTGTTTGAAATGATAAAGTGCTATAAAAAACCTGTAAAATAAACAAATACTATCCTATTATATGAGAACTGCAAAAAAGTGTCTTTACAGCAACATATATCCGTGATGAAGGTAGCTTTTATGAATGTTAAAAAAAACAAAGTTGATATTGCTAGATATCTAATATTGATCAGAAATATAATATCAGGGGCGGCTCTATAATGAGGCAGAGTAAGGAGGTGCCCCCAAAACAGCTGCCTCACTCCGCCTTCAGTTAAAAAAAAAATGTGGAGAAGCTGCTGCGGTCGCAATAGCAGTAATTTAAAATGAAAGGAAATTGGTGTAGAGCCTCCCGGCCCTATGGAACCCCTGCTGCCACATCCCGCTCTAGCATCACTTCCTTTTGGGGGTGGGACACAGCTGAAGGGGTTCCTTAGGGTCGGGAGGCTCTGCTTGGTTTCCTTTCATCACAGCCGCAGAGGAAGGGGAAGGAGCAGAACGGAGACACGGGCAGCAGGAGAGGGAATGGAACAAGCTACATGGGGGGTAGGAGAGGAGCTACACGGGGGGGGGGGGAAGGAGAGGGAGCTGAACGGAGCTGACAGAGGGGGAAAGAGAGGACTGGAAGGGAGCTGAGGGCAAAAGAGAGGGCTGGAAGAGAGTTGACAGAGGAGCAAAGAGAGGGCTGGAAGTGAACTAAGAGAGGGGAAGGAGATAGCTGGAAGGGACCTGAATGGGGCGAAGGTGGGGGCTGGAAGGGAACTAATATGAGGGGGAGGGAGCAGAGCGGAACTGACAGAGGGGGAAAGAGATGGCTGGAAGGGAACTGAGAGAGAGGAAGGAGATGGCTAGAAGGGAACTGACATGGGGGGGGGAGGTGAGGGCTGGAAGGGAGCTGACACCTGGGGTGGGGGGACTGGAGGGAGCTGACACTTGGGGATGGGACTGGTAGGAGGCTGGGTAATGGGGAGGAGGCTGGCAGGGAGGGAGCACTGGGACTGGAAGGGAGCTGACACATGGGGAGGGTTATTGGGACTAGAAATAGGCTGATGGAAGGAAGTAAAGAAAAGAAAACAAAAGAGACAAGAAATGGCAGATAGAGTGCTAAGAGAAGACAGGAAAGCAGAAGCCTCAGATCAGGGCTGGCATGACCAGAGAATAAAATGGTCAGACAACAAAGGTAGAAAAAATAATTTAGTGATTGGACTTCACGCTATCTTTATAGTTTTCACAGTATGGAGAACTGCATCTCTTATCTGGTGTTGCACTGCATGCAAAGTCTGGCTTCTTGGGGTTTCGGTATAATTTTTGTCTAAATATTTTATTTTTACTTTAGGTTCTGTGCTTGATGAGAGTCTGTGTTCTGAGTGTGTGACCAAGGCCGTGTGTTCTATTAACATGAAATTTGTACGCAAGGATCTGTACTGTAGTAATTTTCTTGTTCAGCTTTTCAAATAGGTGTTAGATGTTCTAGGGCCTGCTGCGGTATATATAGTGCTGTTTTTTTCTGGGAAGGCACCTTGTATGAGTTTTGGAAGTTTATGCTGGTAATAGTATGGTAGGTTTGGCCTTTTAGCTATTGGTGACTTTTACAGGGTTTTATATTAGTTCCCAATATGCCTGGTACTGGAGAATATTTGTTAGTGAGATGACCAGAATGGAGAAATTAGACCTTACCTGCTAATTGTCTTTCCTTGAGTTCTCTCCGGGCCAGTCCAGGGTACCATCGGGTGTTGTCAATCCCCTTCAGCAGCTGAAGACTGAACTAACAGTTTTTGCTGACAGGCTATAGCCACTCCCCCTTGTGACAGTTCTCCAGTCTTTTCTAGCAAAGCAGCGTAACAGTGTAACTACAAACGGACTTCAGAAACGGTATAGCCAACAAAAACAAACAATAAAACCTAACCTCTATACCAAACTCCCACTTCGACTGCCTCTTCTCCGCCTACTCAACTGCGCCTGTGTGGAATAGATTATATTCCTTCTGTTGTACTCTGTCCTATTTCACCTCACGTTTCTGTCCAATTATCTTCTTTTTTTTTTTTTTTCTCAGTGCACCCCCAATTACCGAAGGGAGCCCCAAGCACCACATCCACCAGAGTATAAACTATTCTCTTGAAATCTGAGGATGCGGAACCACAAAAATAACCTCCTCACGAACTTCTGCGTTAAGATTGGGTGGGCCCTGGACTGGCCCGGAGAGAACTCAAGGAAAGACAATTAGCAGGTAAGGTCTAATTTCTCCTTCCTATTTGTCTCTCCGGGCCAGTCCAGGGTACCATCTGGCAGTACCAAAGCAGTGCCTAAATCCGGGAGGGACCCGCGAGCCCCGCAACAAATGGCAGAGGCCCCAACCTTTGCATCCTCTCTGGCCTGAACATCCAACCTATAATGTTTCGTGAACGTATGCAGAGAAGACCACGTTGCGGCTCTACAAATATCTACCGGCGGAACCAAAGCCAACTCCACCCAAGAAGTCGCTTGTCCTCGCGTAGAATGAGCCTTGAGGCCAACTGGAGGCGATTTATCTCCTGCTGCATAAGCCGTTACCACAGCTTGTTTCACCCATCGGGCAATCGACGCCTTAGTAACCGCCTGCCCATTCTGTGGACCACCAAACAAAACAACCTGTCCGACTTCCTAAAAGGTTGCGTGGCTCTGATACCTTTTTAAGACTCGACCCAGATCCAACTTCCGTAAAGATCTATCCATCCACGACCCTTGAAGATAAGCAAAGGTGGGAAGAGCCATGGACTGATTAATGTGGAACGGAGACACAACCTTGGGTAGAAACGAAGGCACCGGCCGCAGGAGCACTCTTTCTGCCAAAAATTGAAGGTACGGCTCCCTGCAAGAAAGAGCTTGTAGATCGGAAATCCTCCACGCCGAACACAAAGCCACCAGAAACGCGGTTTTCCACGATAACTCTCTCAAGCCCCCCAACAAACCTGACTCAAAAGGAGGCCGAGTTAGAGATTCCAGCACCAGATTCAAATCCCAAGCCAGTACCACTTGCCGCACCAGCGGCTTGATTATCTTCACTGCTCTGAGGAAACGCACCACATCCAAACGTGAGGACAATCTCCTGCCTTGCACCACTCCCCTGTAGCACGCTAAGGCAGCTACCTGAACTTTCAAAGTACTAAGAGCCAACCCTTTCTGCAAGCCTTCCTGAAGAAAAGACAAAATCTTGGGCAAGGCCGCCAAAAAAGGACGAACGCTACGTTGCGTACACCAAGACTCAAACACCCGCCATATGTGAACATACGCTAAAGACGTTGATTTTCTCTTTGACTGCAACATCGTGTCCACCACCGACGACGAGTACCCTTTGCTCCTCAACCGTTCCCTTTCAAGAGCCAAGCCGTAAGCAAGAAGCGATCCACCTGCGGCATGAGAACAGGACCCTGACTCAGCAAATTGCACCAAGCCACTAACCTCCAAGGGGAATCTACTAACAGCCGCTTTAGATCCGCATACCACGGCCTTCTGGGCCAATCCGGCGCAATGAGAATCACCATTCCCCTGTGGCCCGCGATGCGATGAACAACTCGACCGATCATCGGCCATGGAGGAAAAATGTACAGAAGCTTGCCCAACGGGCCAAGGTTGAACCAGACCATCCAGGCCCTCGGACATGTGTTCTCTGCATCTGCTGAAAAACTGAGACGCTTTTGCATTGCTTCGCATTGCCATGAGATCCATCGCTGGCCTCTCCCAGCATATCGTAATGTTGTGAAAAATCACTGCGTTCAACTCCCACTCTCCGGGATCGAGAACACTGCGACTTAGATAGTCGGCCTGTACATTGTGCTTTCCGGCTACATGCGCCACTGACAAGGCCGCTAGATGGGCTTCCGCCCAGCGCATTAAAGATTGACTCTCCGCTAGCAACAGAGCACTGCTCGTGCCCCCCTGGCTATTGATGTACAATACCGTCACCGCATTGTCGGAGAAGACCCGAACCGCTCTCCCTTCGAGGAACGGAGCGAAGGTGAGAAGAGCAAATCGAACCGCTCTGAGCTCCAATAGATTGATCAAAAACGCAGCCTCTTCCTGGGTCCTGATCCCCTGAGCCACCTGAGCTTGACAATGAGCTCCCCAGCCTGATAAACTGGCATCCGTCGTCACCAACATCCAATCCAGAAGCTGTAACGGAACTCCTGCTTGAAGATGACCCGGATCTAGCCACCAACTTAGACTGGCACGCACCACGTCTGGGCAGAACAGGTTTCTCAATAAGGGATAAAGTTGTGGAGACCATCTGGACAGCAACGCCTGCTGTAATGGCCGCATGTGTGCCCTTGCCCAGGGCACCAGATCCAAAGCCGCCGCCATGGACCCCAAGAGCTGTAAATACCTCCACGCCGAGGGAGCCTTGAGCCGCAGAAACGCTTTCACTTGAGACAATATCTTTAGCACTCTGCCTTCCGGCAAGAAAACCAATCCACGCTCCGTATCGAACTCTGCTCCGAGATACACAAGTCGGGATTGCGGCTGTAGATGACTCTTTGTCCGGTTGACTACCCAACCGAGCTGCTCCAAGAGTTGCACCACTCGAGAAGTAGCCTTGACAGACTCCTGCAGAGAACTTGCTCTGATCAACCAATCGTCTAGATAAGGATGAACTTGAATACCCTCCATCCTCAAGGCTGTGGCGACGACCACCATTACCTTTGTAAACGTTCGCGGAGCCGTTGCCAAGCCGAACGGTAACGCTCGGAACCGAAAATGTCCTGTGGGAACCGCAAATCTTAAAAAACGCTGATGATCTGGCCTGATCGGGATATGCAGATAAGCTTCCGTGAGATCTATTGAAGAGAGCAGCTCTCCTGGCTGTACGGAACAAATCACTGATCTCAGAGTTTCCAACCAAAAATGTGGAACCCTCAAAGCCTGGTTTACATGTTTTAGGTCCACAATCGGACGAAAAGACCCGTCCTTCTTGGGAACCACAAAATAAATTGAGTATCGACCTGACCCTAACTGGTCTGGAGGAACCGGAACAACTGCCTGCAGTTGCACTAAGCGTAGCAGCGTGTCCTCTACCGCTTGCCTCTTGGTTCCGAGACCACAAGGTGACACCAAGAAAGCCTCTTGAAGTGGCCGAGCGAACTCCAGTGCATACTTGTCTCGGATGATCTCCAGCACCCATTGGTCTGTAGTTATTGCGGTCCAGGCAGAGAGAAACCCCTGTAAGCGACCCCCTACCGGTATCTCTACCTGGACCAGCTGACCTTCATTGCGGCTTTTTTGTAGCGGTTTGCTGGGCATGGAAATATCCTCTACCAAAACCTCTGGTCCCCCGAAAGGGCTGACCCCTAGGAACAAAACGACCTCTGGGATATGGAGAAAAACGAGCTCCTCGAAATCTACGAAAATCCTTTCCTTGCCCTCGATGCGTAGATGATTGTCTGAGAGTCTTAGGCCGATCCTCCGGTAACTTGTGTCTCTTGGGGTAACTGCTAGGTACATATGACCTAGATTGGCCACTGTTGGAAACAGAATACTGGGCTTGATGGACCTTGGTCTGACCCAGTATGGCATATCTTATGTTCTTATGTTCTTAACCGACCCCCTTTGGAATCCCCCAGATCCTTTACAATCTTCTCCAAGGCCTCCCCAAACAGCAGCTTGCCCTTATAAGGGAGTTTACTGAGTCTTGCTTTCGAAGATGTGTCGGCTGACCAATTCCTTAGCCAAAGGAACCGTCGAGCCCCAACTAAGGATGCCATGGACTTAGCCGAGATACGAACCAAGTCATAACAGGCATCCGCTAGATAGGCTGCCGCCGATTCCAACCGCTCCCTTTGAGGAGGACTCCCCCGTAGCATCCAAAGGCGACCCTCCCTGGAGCCAACCGATCGAAGCCCTAGAAACGTACGCTCCACAAATAGAAGCCTGTAGAGCCAGCGCACACGAATCAAAAGCTTGCTTAAGCAGCCCCTCCAGCTTGTGATCTTGCAGATCCTTAAGCGCTGCTCCGCTCTCTACCTGAATCGTAGTCTTCTTCGTCACCGCCGAAACTAGGGCATCTACCTTAGGCATCTTCAGCAACTCCTTCTCCTCTTGTGGAACTGGATAAAGGTGACCCAGAGCGCGACCTCCCCGTAGAGTAGCCTCCGGGCACTCCCACTCAGACTCTATCATCTGCTTTATCACACGGTGGACCAGGAAACAACATTGTTCTGTCTTAAAACCTTGCAATAAAGGATCCTCCAGCGGTTCCTGTTCTACCGCAGGTAGGAGAATATTTAAGGCCGCCAAAGATTGCCCAATCAGCGCCCCTAATTCCTCTTTTCGGAAAACCCAAAAAAGATTTGGATCCTCGCCCGGGGTCAGGACTGCACATCTTCCAGCTCCCCCGACCAAGGATCAAAACCTGCCTCAGAAAGAGACTCCGTCTCATCCCTCCTTTGAGGCTCTGGCAACTGCTGCTCTAAGCCCTCCATGACAGCAGCTGTGCCTGCCCCTGCATGAGAGGAACCCTCTCCAGGGTCCAACTTAGTTTCCTCCAGCTTAACCCCTTCGCTAAGGTTGGGAGTCAAGGAATCTTTGCTGACCTGGGAAACCTTCAGTGTATAAGCTCTATGCAGAGCTAAAATAAAATCTGGGGAAAATAAAGCAGCCATAGACTCCTGAGCTTCAGGAAACTTGACGCTGGTCCTTTAAATCAGAGGAACTCTCTTTTACACACTTCACTTTCCTCTTCCCCTGCTTATGCTGTCACGTGGGCGAAACGGCGCACTCCCCTAACATGGCCGCCGTTCCCGCCTGTTCTACCATGCGGTGAGGCTTCTGAGACTCAATTGTGCCTTCCATACCTCCGCTAAACACAAACGCGTTGAAAACGACACCCGACGACTGAAACCACCGGCAAAGAAGTCAGACAAATAAACTACTCAAAAAAGTACCTGCACACACACATCCACCACAGAAACCGCGGCTGCAAAAAAACAAAGCACAAAAACTGACCTGAGTGCAGCCCTGACTGCTCCCATCCTCCGGCTCCTGCTGCTAGCGGGAAACGAAGTATCGCTCCTGCAGACAATATGTGGGTGGAACCTGGGGCTCCCAGGAACAATCCCCCTGCAAAAAAGGGACCCGGTTCACACTTGGAGACAGGCTCTGCCTCTGTGAACGCTGCCGAAATCAGCAGCCACAGCCCTGCTTCCACCTTCTTTTTTTTTTTTTTTTCAATTAGCTTAATTGAATTTACCACAAGGGAAGCGAAATATAACACAAATGAGAGAGGCTACAACCCTGCTAGAGCCAATCCTCCTCAGAAAGTCTGCTAAATAAAAGTTCTGCTGCACTGTCCAGGGACCCTGTCAGCTTCCCACGTCCTGTTCAGCTGCTGAGGACTGAAGACTGGAGAACTGTCACAAGGGGAGTGGCTATAGCCTGTCAGCAAAAATTGTTAGTTCAATCCTCAGCTGCTGAAGGGGATTGACAACACCCAATGGTACCCTGGACTGGCCAGAGAGGCGAATAGGAACAGATTTTTTTAAAACATATTGAGTTCTGTGGGTGAATATCCTAGCTCTGTTCTGCACCCACTGTTGAGGGAGGGGGTTCTGTGGATGCAAAATATATGTTCAAAAAGAAAAGGCAAGAACCATAACACAGTTTATAACAAATAAAAATGAGTTATAATTTAGTTTTATAAAGTGTGCTGTGGTTCTCGCTCATTCTTTTAGTTCCTTGGTATGCAAACATCTTGCATTTCTTCCATTTTATCTAATTGGCTTTTTTGTTTGGTTCGGTCCCTGACTGTTTTGAGAAAGCGTCCCCGTCCCCCCCACATTACGGGGAGGAGGAGGGGGCACCATCTCACCCCTTGCCTCAGGCAGCAGACTGTCTTGAGCCGCCCCTGTATGATTTATTTGGTATTACTTTTTTTTTTTATAAGGTTTCACAATTACAATCAAGAAAAACAAAATTCTTGTACAGAAAAAGGATGCAAGCCAGGATTAAATTGATACCACAAGAAAAATGAAAGAACAACAAAATGAAGCTCACTCCTACTAGTCCACAAAAATGGTAGAGAGCAGCATCTGGCAACAGAAAAGAAATGTGTTAAGGAAAACAAGAGTGGGATATCTATAGTGGTGACCAACAGGCTATTATTTATACAATGAGTATTTTACTGGGCCACTAGAGACACTAATGGATTCTCAGATGGCATCCTAGAACTTAAAAAGAAAGCAAAATCTTTTGATTGACAAAAATATAGTTAACTGACACATTTAATTAAGCATTTACAAGGAAATGACGAATAGAGTAGGGCTCCCAATTGCAAAGTACTCTGTCGGAAAAGAAGAAATTCATGTTATCTCTTTTGCTTCTCTCTAGCCAGGTCTGGATGAATGGATATTGAACCACCACAAAAGCGTGTGTTCCTTTTTTCTGAAATACATTCTTAAGATCCAGGTCTCTATCTGCAGGTAAAGTATAAGTAACCCATAAAGTTGCTGAACCACCAATTCAGAAAAAGCTCTCTCCAACATAGCTGCAACATTTCAAATTTTCATTTCCTGCGATTGTTCAGGTGACGTCTTCTTGCCACTAGCTAACATGCCTTAGCTATAGGAGGAATTGACTTTTTAGGTATTAGCAAAACTTCAGTCAGATATCTGTTGAACATTTCCTTGGCTGATATAACAGAAGATTTAGGGAAGTTAATCAGATGAAGATTAGCAGCCCAAGAGGCATTTTCCAGAGACTCCAATTTAGAACTCTTAATAGTGTTCTCTTTGGTTAAAGTAAAATTAAAGTCCTGTTGGGAGGTCAACTTCACTTTGTCTTCATTGAGGAACATGTTCAAGGAGGCTATAGCATTCTGATTTTATTTAGGTAACTTTAGAAGAGTTCTCTTTTAACTTTTGAGCCACAGTCAGATGATAGATAGCATTCTAGGCAAATGAAACTCAGACGAGAATGAAAGATCTGAGGACAAACCTGGGCCTTGATTGAGAGATCCATCCAGCGTCACATTATCCACTGCCTTTCCTTGATGCATCAGCCATTGACTCCTCGACCCCCACTACCGTTTCTCCAGATCAACCAAATTTGGAGGCATGACGTCAGCACTTTTGGTCAGCCCCACTCAAGCAAGAGCACTGCTACCACAGATTTCCTATTGCAGCACTCCTGGGCTGCCTCCCAGCGGGATGAGCACACATGAGAGGGGAGGAGGGAATCGTTCTTCCAGGGAAAGAGAGGTCTCACTCTCCAAAGGCAACACCGGGTCTACTGGCCTCGGCACTGAGGCAGCTAGAGATTTTCCCGGATTTTCAGCCTTCGTCTCTGTGCGACCAATAAATAGATCCATCAGACCTTGAGGCTGTGGCTGTTGGGTGCTCAAGGACTTGTTTCTATGTTTCTAAATTTGGAAACATGACGGCAGAAAAAGACCACATGGCCTATTTAGTCTGCCCTTCAATATCAACCATTACAAGAGTCCCCTTTTATTCTTTAGAGAGCCTCTGTGTTTGTCCCATGCTCTTTTGAATTTAGATACTGTCCTCCTCTCTACCACCTCCACTGGGAGACTATTCCAAGCATCTACCACAATTTCCGTAAGGAAATATTTCCACATATTATTCCTGAGTCTACCCCTTTTTACCCTCATCCTATGTCCCCTTGTATCAGAGCTGGCTTTCAATCGAAAGAGGCTTTCCTCCTGTGCATTTATGCCACAGAGGTATTTAAACGTCTCTGTCCCGCCTTTCCTCTAAAGTATATAAAAGCTTGACTAGTACTGACCTGTGAACCTGCTCTCCAGTGAAAGGATGAGAGGAGGGCTCCTCGGAATTGAACCCAGGACCTCTCACACCCAAAGAGAGAATCATATCCCTAGACCAACCAGCCACTTGCCTTTGTGCTTCCCCATTGAGAACAGGTTTAGCACTGAGCTGCACTGCCATCTTGGCCACTACCTCACCCCCTTCCCCAGACTGGAACACATCCTATTTGGCATTACTGAATCATGCCTTAACTTACTTCAATGGATGTTTTATATTTATCGCAAATATGCTCTATCAGTTATGTAGTTTTCCCTTCTCATCAGGCAGCTAGGAGAAGAGGAGGGGAGCTTTCTGTTGTGAAGGTAAAGGGAGAGTTTTCAAACTCAGCATTCTGAGAATATTTTAACAACAAATGAACTATTTGGGTTATTTTTCTTTTATGTAACACTTCATAGAATTTCTAATGATCTTCCACAATTACTAGAATGGTTAGCTCTACTAAATGATTTGTCAAAAGTTTTTATTTGTGGAGATTTTAATGTACATTTAGAGTCCAGTATAACATCAGGCGTAGAATATTTAAAATGTAATAGGGTCATTAGGATTCCAACAGTTAGTGTCCGAACCCTCCCCATGTGAAAGGTCATACATTCAATAGATTTTTTTTTACATCTGATGTTCATAGATTAATCCAGGTTAAAAATTTATAGGTATGTTTTTAACCTTGGTCAGACCATGCATTGATTGAATTTGAAATGAGGTGGGTGGAGTAATATCCAATATTGTTACATCTGGAATGGGAATGCAATGGGAGTTTAATTGTGAGAAGTTTAAAATTGAATTGGCAGAGTGCAATGTGGATAATGTAACAATATCATTAACTAGTTTGATAGATCAATGGAATGAAATGGTAGAGTGTAGTTTTTCGGGTTTTGTTAACTGACAAACAAGAAATAATAAAATAAAATCTAAGAGGACTTGGTATACATCAGAATTACAAAAGGAAATAGAATTTGAGATGAGAGAGGAAATGGCACAGAGTGACTACTATACAGTACAGAATGTTTTATGAACAGCTCAAGCTACATATATTAGTGATAGTGAATATTAAAAGGAATTATTTTACAAAGAAAACAAAGTCTGTTGAATAGAACAGCTGAACATTTTTGCTGGGTGCAGAAATTGATAACTTCTCCAACAGTTAGTGTGAATGATGCCATCCCACATGTGGATCAATTTGAATATTTTATAAAAGATAAATTTCGATCAAGCAAGATGAGGGTAATAAGAAATTTGTCGAAGTAGTTTCATCTGATAGGGTTATGGAGCACAGGGAAGAATTTGAGTTAATTACAGTAAAGCAAGTTTGTGATATTATTAAGGTAATAAATACTACCCATGAGTATGGATAAAATAGCAGTAGTGAGTTTGCAATTAATTAGAGAAGAGGCTGCTTGTTCTTAAGTAATTTAGTTAATGCTTCGTAAGAAAATGGCAGTTAGACCTATACTGAAGATGATGCATTTGTCTTCAGACAACTGTGCACATTACATGTTGATTTTATTTGTGGCTATGTTGATGGAAAGCATAGTTACTCACCTTAACAGGTGATCTCCGGGAACAGCAGGAATTTAGTCTTCACATATGGGTATCGTCGGTACCGACGGAGCCTGTGTGGGAATGCTCCCCAGCTTCCAACAGGAAAGCTTTTGGGAGCATCCCACAGCGCCTGCATGCTGCCTTCCCACCTTTCCCAACTGTCTCTCTCCAGTTGAGTTTAAAGCTAAGACAAAAGAAAGAGAGAAAGAGAGAGAGAGAAGAAAGATACAACTCCTAGGGGAGGTGGGTGGGTTGTGAAGACTAAATTCCTGCTGTTCCCGGAGATCACCTGTTACAAGTGAGTAACTATGGGCTCCAGGAACAAACAGGAATGTAGTCTTTACATATGGGGACTCCCTAGCTGCAGATGCCAGGGAGATGGGCCCAGAAAGTTGTGTGCCCTTGTGAAAGGGCTCCACTTCCCCCCATGGATCTCTGGCATCCTACCAGGGATGGTGGGCAGGAGTTGATTAAGTTTGGAACAGGTGTTGAAGAACAACCTGACCAAACAAGGCATCCCGGCAGTAATGGGCTGTGAAGGTATTTACCGAAGCCCAACTAGCTGCTCGACAGAGGTCGTCGATAGACATAGAGTGAAGATGAACCATTGAGGCTGCCATGGCTCTCACATTGTGAGCTGTGACATGGTCTTCAAGAGGAAGGTTCTTACTCTCATAGGCAAAAGATATACACTGTGCAATCCAGCTGGACAGTATCCTTTTGGAGACTGGAAGTCCCAAATGACTAGGATCAAAAGCAACAAAGAGTTGAGAGGATTTTCTATGTTGCTGTGTCCTTTGCAAGTAAAAGGCCAAAGCTCTTTTACAGTCCAAAGCATGACGGTTCCTTTCTGCATTTGAGGCGTGAGGCCTTGGAAAGAATACAGGAAGGTAAACTGCTTGGTTTAAATGAAAGGGCGAAACCACCTTTGGCATAAAGTGTGGATGAGTCCTAAGGACTACCTTATCATGATGGAACCTTGTATAAGGAATATCAGCCACCAACACTTGCAATTCACTGATGCGATGTGCTGATGCAATTGCAATGAGAAAGATAACCTTCCAGGAAAGGCTAATGGTTCAAAGGGCGGTTTCATGAGCTGCCCAAGTACCAGATTCAAGTCCCATGCCACCGGTGGTGGCTTAATGGGAGGCTTCATTAAAAGAAGGCCTCTCATAAATCTCGCTATGAGAGGAAGAGAGGAAATAGGTTGTCCATTTAGAGGCTTGAAAGAAGCTGCAATAGCGCTCAAATGGACTCTCACTGAATTGGTCTTAAGCCCTGCATTTGATAAATGAAGGAGATACTCCAGTAATGATTCCAGAGGTATCGCAAGAGGGTTAAGACCCTTCTGCGAGCACCATATGGTAAACCTTTTCCACTTAAATGCAAAAGAGCGTCTTGTGGAAGGTTTCCTGGAAGCATGAAGGATATCCTTTACCTGCTGGGAAAGGTTAAGACCGTGAATTTCTAGGCTTTCAGCAACCAGGCCCTGAGATGCAGAGACTGGGGATTGGGATGCCACAGCATCCCGTCCTCTTGAGAGAGAAGATCTGGAGCAGATCCTAACTCCAGAGGCAGAGCTTGAGAGAGATGTAGGAGCAGAGGGTACCACATTTGCCATGGCCAACGTGGAGCTATGAGAATCATATGACCTCTGTCTCTCTGAAGCTTGAACAGGGTTTTGGGAATTAGGGGAATGGGTGGAAAGGCATACAGGAAGTCCTGACCCCAATGAAGGAGGAAAGCATCACTGGCCTGACAACCTCGAGCCGGAATTCTGGAACAGAACCGGGGAAGTTTGGCATTCAGCGAACTTGCAAAGAGGTCTATGGCCGGGGTTCCCCAAATTTTAAAAATTTGGGCACCTAGTCTGCATGAAGAGACCACTCGTGTGGAAGCAGAACTCGACTGAGTTTGTCTGCCCAAGAGTTTTGGATGCCTGGAAGATACACCGCAAGGAGATGAATCTGATGCTCTCTGGCGAGGGCCCATAGTCGCAAAGCTTTGTTGCACAGAGACAGAGAGCCTGTTCCACCCTGCTTGTTCACATAGAGCATGGCTACCTGATTGTACGTTTGAACTACTGTCTTGTAGCTGAGCTGGGTGTGAAATACTCGAAGAGCAAGGAAGATTGCTCTGAGCTCCAGGAGGTTGATATGGGGATAGGCCTCTTGTGGAGTCCAGGTACCCTGGGTAGAGAGGCTGTGCAGGTGGGCTCTCCAACCCACCTGTGAAGCATCTGTTGTTAGAGTGGCTTGGGGTGGGGGTTGCTGAAAAGGAGACCCCACCAGAAGGTTTTTGGGTGACTGCCACCATTGGAGAGACAAAATAAGGCGATCTGAGTTTGCTATTTTGTCTGACAGGCAACCTGATGCCTGAGTCCACTGAGTGGATAACGTCCACTGGGCTGCCCTCATATGGAGGCGAGCATAAGGAACCACATGCACGGTGGATGCCATGTGGCCTAGCAACTGTAACATTTCCTGAGCAGTGAGGTGAGGTTTTAGCACTGCTTGGGAAGTTAACTGCACAATGCGAAGGCAGCGGGGCTGTGGAAGCAAGGCCCTTGTCTGTCTGATATCCAGAAGAGCTCCTATAAACTCTAGGGATTGAGTGGGAGCAAGGTTGGACTTTGGGAAGTTTATGACAAGTCCAAAATACTGAAAGATGTGCATTGTGTGAGACAGAGCACCCCTGGCCTCTGGATCTGAAGGGGCTCGAATGAGCCAGTCGTCTAAGTAAGGGAAGACGAATATTCCTAGGGTGCGGAGAAATGCTGCTATCACAGCCATGCATTTTTTGAACACTCTTGGTGCTGAGGCCAGGCCGAAAGGAAGCACTCTGTATTGGTAGTGCTTTCCCTGAAAAAGAAACCGAAGGAACTTTCTGTGAGTTGGATGGATGAGAATATGAGTGTACGCATCCTTGAGATCTAGAGAACAAAGCCAATCCTGACTGTGAAGGTATGGCAGCAGAGTTCCCAGAGAAATCATCTTGAATGTCTCTTTTTTTTTTTTTTTTAAATTTATTTATGCAACTTTTACAATTTACAACCAAGCAACAAGCTTGTACAGTAAGATACATCTTGCAACAGAAATACATATTTAATAGCAAAAAAAAAAAAAAGGAAACATATACCCAAGAGTATCATAGTCCACTATAAAAGGGAGAGCGGTATTAAACATCATAAGATGGCAGGCACTCCAAATTACGAATTATTTAGAAGAAACCAAGCACGGGAAAAGTAAGAGGTGTCAGAAAAAGCATATACAATATTAAGCTTTATTTTAAGAAAAGGGCCAATCTGTTTATGGGTAAGAAGATTTTGATCTTCCCAGACGTTGCCAGAGAGACTCAAAAATGGCGTAAAGCTTTTTTATTGCTTCGTCCTGGGGTGCTTCAGATTGGGGCTTCTTTTTTGCTTTGATTCCCATGTAAATATGTAATTGTATATCAATCCAATAAGTACATATTTCTTCGACCTGAGGACCTTTCTACTTTCATTAGCACTCATATGGTTACTTCTTCTCCTTTTGAGAGTAAACCCCATTAATATTGTATATGCTTGAATTTCTCTTTGAACAGGAATTTGTTCAATTCTCTGAGGTCTAAGATAGGTCTTGTGTCCCCCTGTTTTCTTTGGGATAAGGAAATAGGGGGAGTAAAACCCTGTACCCTGTTGTGGAATGGGTACTTCTTCTATTGCCCCTTGGGCAAGAAGCATAGTGACCTCTTGATGTAACAGATTGATGAGAGAGGTCTGAGAATTGAACTGCCTTACCATTGTGGGAGGGGGCATGCAAAGAAAGTGAAGCTTGTACCCCTCTTTTATAATGGAGAGAGTCCAATGCTCTGCTGTTATCTGCCCCCATCTGGGGGCAAAGTGACACAATCTTCCTGGAATGGCAGAAGGCTCTGGTCCGTTGAGGGCCAGGAAGGCTAAGGTCTCTAGATGGAAGTCAAAGGCCTTGTGGAGGCTGAGACTGCTGAGACAGTTGAGGCTTAACAGTCTTTGCTTTCCTTTGTTTAGGTGGTTGCTGACCCTTTCGGACAGGCTGACCTGCAGAACGTCCCTGCTATGTATAAGAGGGATAAAACCTCTTCTTTTTGGAGAAGATTTCTTTCTTGCAGGATCAGCTGTGGCTTTGGATAATCTATCCAAAGTAGAGTTGTCAGCATCCAACTCATTGGCTTTTTCTTGCCAATTTTTGCCGAATAGATTCTCACCTGTACAAGGAATATTGCCCAGTTTGTCCTGCACCCAGAGCTCCAAATCGGATGCCTGGAGCCAGGCAATTCTATGTGCACCTATGGCAATGGCAGAGGTTCTGCTTATGCACTCAAAACAGTCAAAAGCTGCACGATTGACACATTTAGAAACATCCTGGGCATGTTTAACAAGTGTGAGAAAATCCTTCTTTTTATCTTCAGGAAGAAGAGGGCTCAAAACCTCTAAATCTCCTGTGACTTCCTTAAGGAACATTCCCATATATCAAATATAGGAACTGATCCTGGCAGAAAGCATGGAAGCCTGGAAATTACGACGTCCAAAGGCATCCAAAGTTCGACACTCACGTCCTGGAGGATTAGAGGCATGCCTCTTTGCACTTCTGATCCTTCTCATAGCTGATTCCACTACAATAGAGTGGTGAGGAAGCTGAGTCTTCTGGAAACCAGGACAAGGAGGGACTCGATACATTGTATCTAGTCTACGAGAGTGAGGAGAGGTGGTAAGAGGTGTCTCCCACATTCTTAGCATGAGATCATGTAAGATCTCATGGATAGGCAAAGTAGCTGCCTCTTTAGGAGCCTTGGGATATTGTAGAATCTCCAACTCCTTTGCCCTGGGCTCTGTTTCGGGAGCCACAGTAATGGAAAGACCTCGAGCCACCTCACTGATAAAATCCTGAAAGGAGATATCTTCTGGAGGAGACATCCTACGTGTAGGTGAGGAAGGCTCCTCCGGGAGAAATATTCCGGTACCGACAGAGCTGTCAGAATCCTCAGATTCCTCCTCAGATTCGAAATACCTTCTGTCCGGATGCTCTTGTAGAGCACGATACCCATACCGACCGAAGTCGGTACCGGTGTATCGGTACCGGAAGGCATAGCATGGGTGCCGGCAAAGCAGACACCGATGTCGATGCCGATGGTACTGGTACCGATACCGGTGCCGGAGTCAGTGCCGGTACCGGTTGAACTGTCTGACACGGTTCTGAGGGTGTCGATGCCGCAAGGAGAGCCACCAGATTGCGTTCAATAGCCAGGAACCTCTTGGTCTATCGATGCTGCCGATGCCTGGGTATCGGTTCCGGAGAAAGCAGCCAGTACCCCAGAGCACGACACCAGTAGTTCTGCCGAGCTTGAGGCCTCGAGAACATCCTGGAGCCCTGATAATGCTTTGGAAGCCAAAGCCTTCCGCCGGGGCAATTTTGCCGGTAGAGAACCCTCAAGGGCAATGCAAGAGGCATCTCGATGCTTGGAAGGAGATCTACCCTTTGAGGACCGGCTAGACTTATGTTTAGTTACCTGAGATCCATGGGAGGAAGACGAAGCCCTGGAAGACGTTGATGCCACAGAAGCTGCATCGGAAGGAAAAAGGGTGCTGAGCTTAGCAACTCGGTTTTGTTGACCCCTCTTGGATACACTCTGAGATGGAGTGGTCAGGATCTAAACATTTAAGACACCACTCATGGGTGTCGGTGACGGAGATGGTACCGCCACACTTGGTGCACCTCTTAAAACCCGAGGCAGGTTTTTCCGTAGTAGAGGAAATTTTGGGCCTAATGCCCAAAATGGTGCGTGCACCTGGGGAAGAAAAGTTTGGAAAAAAAAAATACTATATTTGTTATTTGTTATTATCTTATCTTATCGTTAACCCCATTATCCCTGTTTCACTCCCTGTTATCTGTAAACTTGACATATTTTTTATGCTTAAGTACAAGGTTGTTAAAATGTAAACCGCGCTGATGATGAATAGTGTGGTATATAAAAACTGTTAAATAAATAAATAATATATATATATATTTTTTTATTTTTTTTTTAAAGAAAGAAAGAAAGAAGAACCGGCAGTACCGGTATAGCGTCGAGGAAGGCAGACGCGACCACAAAAAAGGAGAATAAGAAAAACTTTTCTGTGGTGACAGGAATGATGACCTGCTGGCTCCGCGGAAAATGAAGAACTGGAGAGAGGCAGTTGAGAAAGGCGGGAAAGCAGCACGCAGGCGCTGTGGGATGCTCCCAAAAGCTTTCTAATTGGACGCTGGGGAGTGTTCCCACGCAGGCTCCGTCGGTACCGACGATACCCATATGTGAAGACTACATTCCTGCTTGTTCCTGGAGATAACCCTGTACCCGGTTGGGGAATGGGCACCTCTTCTATTGCTCCTTGAGCAAGGAGCATTGTGACTTCTTGACCTAACCGGACATTGGGTGAGGTCTGAGACTTGAACTGTCTTACTATTGTAGGAGGGGGCATGCTGAGGAAATGAAGCTTGTACCCCTCTCGTACAAAATGACAGAGTCCAATTTTCTGCTGTTATCTGACACCATCTGGGGGCAAAATGACATAACCTTCCTGGGATGGTGGAGGGTTCTGGGCCGTTCAGGGCCAGGAAGGCAAAGTTCTCTAGATAGGAGTCAAAGTCCCTGTGGAGGCTGAGTCTGCTGAGCCGGTTGAGGCTTAGCTGCTTTTGGCTTCCGTTGTTGCTGCTGTCCCTTTTGGGCAGACTGACCTGAACCATGTCCCTGCTGGGTATAGGAGGGATAAAACTTCTTCTTCTTACTGAAGAATGGTTTCTTAGAGGATCTTTTCCTCGCAGGACCAGCTGTAGATTTGGACAATCTAACCAAAGTGATATTGTCAGCATCAATTTCATTAGCTTTTTCCTGCCAATTCTTGCCAAAGAGATTCTCTCCTGTGCAAGGTATATTCCCCAGTTTGTCCTGTACCCAGATTTCTAAGTCAGATGCCTGGAGCCAGGCAATTCTACATGCACCTATGGCAATAGCAGAAGTTCTGCTTATGCATTCAAAGCAGTCAAAGGCTGCACGATTCACAAACTTGGAAACATCCTGAGCATGTTTAACAAGAGTAAGATAATCTTGCCTTTTATCATTAGGAAGGAGAGGGCTCATAAGCTCTAAGTCTCCCGTGACTTCCTTAAGAAACATTCCCATATACAAGATATAGGAACTGATCCTAGCAGAAAGCATGGAAGCCTGGAAGGATCGACGTCCAAAGGCGTCAAGAGTTCTACACTCACGTCCTGGAGGATTAGATGCATGCCTTTTTGCACTCTTCATCCGTCTCATGGCTGATTCCACCACCATGAAATGGTGTGGTAATTGAGTCTTCTGAAACCCAGGACAAGGAGGAACTCGATACATGGTGTCGAGTCTTCGAGAATGAGGAGATGTGGGGTTAGAGGTGTTTCCCACATCCTTAACATGAGATCATGCAAGATCTCATGAATAGGTAAGGTAGCTGCCTCCTTGGGAGCTTTAGGGTATTTCTAATTCCTTTGCCCTAGGTTCTTTTTCAGGAGCTACTGTGATGGAAAGACCTCGGGCCACATCTTGGATAAAATCCTGAAAGGACATATCCTCTGGTGGAGACATCCTACGCTGAGGAGAAGAGGAATCCTTGGGAAGAAGTACTCTGGTATCGGCAGAGCCTTCAGAGTCTTCAGACTCATCCAAGGATTCAAAGTATCTCCGATCTGGGTGATCGTGCAAGGCACAGTACCGGTAACGATCGAAGTCGGCATCAGAGTGGTCCGTTACTTACTTGTCAATGCCGGATAGAGACGCATGACTCGGTCCCGGTAGAATACCTGCCGATGTCGATGCAGTCAGTGCCGGTACCGGTTGAATTGTCTGAAGCAGTTTCAGGGGCATCGAGGCCGTGAGAAGAGCCGCCAGACTGTGTTCAATAGCCAAGAATCTCTGGTCTATCTACGCTGCCGATGCTTGTGTATCAGTGCCGGTTAAAGCAGCTGGAACCCCAGAGCATGGCACCAGTAGTTCTGCCGAGGTTGAAGCCTCAAGAACATCCTGGAGCCCTATTATTGCTTTGGAAGCCGAAGCCTCCCGCCTGGGCAATTTTGCTGGTGAAAGTCCCTCAAGGGCAACGCCAGAGGTATTTCGATGTTTAGAAGGAGATCTACCCTTTGAGAACCGGCTAGATTTATGTTTAGTTACCTGAGATCCATGGGAGGAGGATGAAGCCCTGGAGGACGTCGATGCCACGGAGGCTGCATTGGAGGGAAAAAGGGTGCTGAGTTTAGCAGCTCGATTTTGCCCGCCCCTTTTTGACATCATTCCACAGGCAACACACTCTGAAATAGAGTGGTCGGTACCTAAATATTTGAGGCACCACTCATGGGTGTCGGTGACAGAGATGGTACCGCCACACTTAGAACACTTTTTAAAACCCGAAGCGGGTTTTTCCATTTTGAGGGAAAAAGTTGGGCCTAGTGCCCAAAATGACATATGGCACCCGAGAAGAAAATTAAAGGAGAAAGACTCCAGAAACAAAGTTTTTTTTTTTGTTGTTGTTTTTTTAAGAAAAAAGAAAAGAAGAACCGGCGGTACCGGTATAGCGTCAAGGGATGGCAGACACGACCACAAAAAAGAAGTATAAGGAGGGAATTTTCTGCGGTGACAGGATGTGCGACCTGTCGGCTCTGCGGAAAACGAAGAACTGGAGAGGGACAGTTGGGAAAGGCAGCACGCAGGCGCTGTGGGATGCTCCCAAAAGCTTTCCTATTGGACGCTGGGGAGCGTTCCCTCACAGGCTCCTTCGGTACCGACGATACCCATATGTGAAGACTACATTCCTGCTTGTTCCTGGAGATCAGGTGGTGCGTAAACAGAGGATTTTTTACAGAAAGAACAGATACAGTGGAGAAGCCAACATGGTTTCAGACGCAATCATACAGTAGTACTGAAACTTTGTTAGGCATTTTGCTGGATTATTTGTTGAGTGGATTGCAGCTACAGTCTAAGAATGCTGTTTATAGATTTCTCTGTAGCATTTGATTGTATGGATTATCAGATTATACTAGCAAGCCTTTCACAGCATGGAATTAGGTGGTTCTTGGACCATGGGATGATGTTCCAAGGGCTGCAGAGCAGTGATGGTGTACATCTGTCCAAGAAGGGTCAAAGTGCCTTCAGCAGCAGACTGGCTAACCTACTGAAGAGGGCTTTAAACTAGATTCGTTGGGGATACATGAAGAGAGCTCCCAGCTAAGTGAAGTATTAAATACCTCTATAGAAATGGGTAATAGGGGCAACATCTGGAAAGCAGTGTGTATAAATGTCTGTAGCATGGGAAACAAGATACCAGATGTTGAGGCTTTAATGGAAGAGGCTGACTTGGATTTAGTGGAAGTTAGGGAGACATGGTTCACAGTCAACTATGACTGGGATTCAACTATACTGGGCTATACTTTATTCAGTAAGGACAGAGTTGGAAGAAGAGGAGGTTGAGTGGCACTATATGTAAAAAATAATATTAAAGCAATAGAATTGCAGGGCTTAAAAGGAAGAGAGGAGGCACTATGGGTTAAACTAGAAAGAGGGAAAGGGAAATCCATTTGCATGGGAGTTATATACAGAAAGTCCCACAGATGAAGTAGAAATGGATGAAAATTTAATAGAAGACATACACAGTATTGCCATGAAAGGAGACGTGCTACTGATAGGTGATTTCAATATTCAACTTCGTGACCTTATATCTTAATTTCTTTTTCCTCCCAGTGACTTTTTCTGGCTTTTTCTGTGTATCTCATGATAAGGCTATTAGGGCCAACATTTAGTATTGGTTTGGCCCTTATTTTCTGAGTTTGTTCCCCATAGTTGTCCTGTTGATAGATTTTCTGTGAAAATCGTGTAATGTACATCGTTGGCCAACGATATATTATTTTAAGTATGCTTTAAAATATTATGGAGGCATGCCAGGTTTTCTTCAAATTAATGTATATGGCCTTGAAAAAGGCTGTTTTTATGTGTCAGTGATGGCTCAGTATTTGATGGGCCACCCTTTGTTCTTGATCACCTGACTGCACCTTGTTGGCACTGAATGAACCAGTCTGACAAGGTAATTGTTGGTGACAATGCGGTTCCAAGCTGCAATGAGTGACTCAATCAGCTCACGCTTTGATGTCGGATGCCTCTTGGATATTTCCAAGGCCACCTTGTGCCACAGGTTCTCGACTGGATTCTGATCTGGAGACTGGGCAGGCCAGTCCATTGACTTGATGTTGTTCACCTGCTTCCAGCTGATCACCCTGTCTGGAGCGATGGCAGGGTGCATTGTCATCTTGGAATAGGAACTGGCCAGGAAACAGCTGGTGTGCTGATGGCACCATGCACTTTTGCAGTATGGTGATGTACTTGGCCCCGTTGACCATTCCATCGACTATGTGAAGACGTCCAACGCCACCGACAGCCATGCAGCCCCAGACCATGACCTTCAAAGGATGCTTTACAGTGAGGTTGAGACACTCAGGCTTGAATTCCTCTCCAGGAAATCTCCTCACAATGGCGTGGGCCTGGTTACCAAACAGGCAGAAGGTGCTTTCATCGCTGAATGGCACCTTTTCCCACATTTCAGTCGACAAGGTTGCGTGCTTTCTCGCCCACACGATCCGGTTGCATCTTTGTATGTCAGTCATCAGTGGCTTATTCCGTGCTTTGCAGACCCGGAGACCAAACTGCAGGCACCGGCGACGAACTGTTGATGAGCTGACACTGACCTCACTCTTGTCTGACCACTCTTGAAGTAGCTGAGGAGAGGTCAACTTGCGATTAGTCAGTGAAATGCGTTGTAGTGCGTGGTCTTGGCATGATGTTGATGCACGTGGACGACCTGAACGAGGCTTGTCCACCACTGAACCCGTTTCTTTCTTCTTCTGTACAATCTTAACAGCAGCGCTCTGACTGCAGCCAACTTTTCTGGCTATCTGACGGCTTGAAAATCCTTCCTCGCTCATAAAGGACACACAAACATGCTCCTCCAATGTCAGGGTCTGAGTCATCTTCATGGTCAATCCAGAAAGCGTATGAAATTCAAAAATTCCGCACATTTTTATAGCTGCACTGTTGGCTAGATATCTGCATTGTGATAGGTTAGTGAAACCAGCCTCCTGATTGGTCAGAAATAACATGTGCATATTGGATAATCTCGATCCAGTTTTGACGCAGGATCCCCAAAAATCGCAGTAGCTATCTCCCAGTGTCTGTAAAGTATTTAAATTGGAAGCAAGGAAAGCAAAAAAGTCAACTAATAGCCAAATGTATCCCTTTTAATGTGGTAGAAAGATGAATATGCTGGGCTAACGCAAAATTTAAAAAAAAACCGTTAGAAAGTACGAAAAACGCAAAACTCACAAGTGATTCCAGAATTTTGCACACCACTGTATGCTGAACAAGGGGATTTGCTCGTTGAGTCTGATGCTATGTGTGCGGGGTGCAAAACATGTAGAGGAGTGTGAGGTAGGCCATGAGGTAGTGGGTAATGAAGTGCATTTTGTAAAATGTATTTTACTGACCTGGGATAGGGTTTGTGGTTTACTGACCTGGGCTCAACTCGAGTTTTACATCCAAATGTGCCTACATTGTTCTATATTCAAATACATAGCACCTTTGTTAGAATGCCTTTTTAATGCTTTGAGAGAGCTTACAATAGTATTATGAATAAACATGGGAACTGCATGGCTGCTTAGTGTTTCTAAGTTTGCTTTATGGCCCTGGAAACAAGAGATGATGATTTGCCTACCTGGTATGATGACATCTGGAACTCCTAGCTTACGAGTGACAGCCACACCTTTGTTAAATATCATGGGGTTCTCTCTTCGAATCAGCTCCAAGTCACCACGAAAGACCTGAAGAGAAACTATAAGTCCTGTAAAAAGTAACACAAGAAGGAATCAGGATTCTGGTACAATCTAGGGTAGGAGTCCATATGCACAAAAAACATAGTATCTAGATCTGAGTTAACTAGTATTTTCCTTGCTATTATTTCTAAAACACCACACTGTAATGGGGTCCCCAAACTATGGCCCAAGGGTTGGCTGCAGACTTTAAAGCAAGTTTTCTGACTCTCCATAGTTTTCTGGTCCCCAGATAGATCTACTCCACTCCAGAGAGTAAGTTTTTGGTTTTTTTATGTCCATGTTTTCCATCACTCCCTCTCTTTCTTCCACAGTTTGTGAATTTTATCTAGCAGACCGTAAGCAGCCTATCCTCCGTTTTAGTAGTTCTTCCCTCTCTATTCTTCCCTTATTCCTGGGGACTTGCCATTTTATTTATTTATTTAACTAGGCTTATATATCGCTTTTCTACCAGTCAAAGCGGTGTACATTCAGGTAATGTATATATTTATTTCTTTATTTAACCAGTTTTCTATGCCACTTTATCCTTCAATCAAAGCGGTTTACATTATGCAATCACTACAAACAGGTACTGGATACATTCCCCTGTCCCCAAAGAGCTCACAATCTATGTGTACCTGAGGCAACAGAGGTTAAGTGGCTTTCCCAAGGCCACAAGGAGTGCCTATAGGACTAGAAACCCCAGTCCCTCTGGCCTGAGATTGCTGTCCTCTAGTGGGAACCCCTGGCCCTCCGGCCTGAGGTACCATATCCTAACCACTAGGCCACTCCTCCCCTAAACAAAAGAAAGGAGGAGGAGTACCCAAGCAGTGGGAAAGCTCAGCAGGAAGCTCAGGTTTCCCTATTGCCAGCTACAGAGCTCATTTCAAAATGAAATTGTGAATCCACTGATCTGAAAACCAAAGCAACTCCTGTTAGTACTGTATATAAGCCCCATAATCCTGTGACTTGAGTGCTAATTACACTATGCTTTCCAGAACTATTCCATATTTAAGTTCTATAAGGAACCAAGTAATAACGGGAGCTGAAAATCGTCATTACTCAGGTATGTTTTAGCTCCTCCCCTGGACTGCCTCAGCACAAATGGGATGGTGTCAAGGCTGTCTGTGGTAACATACAGCGGTACTATCCGGACGATGCCACTGAATATTCCAGTCATTCTAAGTTTATGCGATTAGCAGGTAGTGCTAACCACATAAGCCCAACTGAATAGAAGGCCCTAAGTTTTTTATTGGTTAACTTTTATTATGCTGCATTTTAATATTTACCATGTACTTCTGAGAAAGGAATCTCAAATATTTTGGAATGTTTCAAAAATGGAGGTAAGTCAAAAAATTAAGACCTTTGGATAAGTCAGTCCACAACAGACATGACCTACAGATTCTGTCTTTCTTTTGCTAAGAGCAGCAGGCTATAATCACCTGATATACTTGCAGCACAACAATTACAACAGATGTTGATAGTGAAAAATGTAACCAAGAAAAGTTCCTATTTCATTTTTTTTCTTTGATCAAATTTTCTTTACATTGTGTGATAAGGAAGCTTATCATAGCTCAGGAAGGGGCTATAGAAAAGGTGAAGTGTCTCTGAACAAGCAACCTGTCAGTGCTGGTAGAAATGAGAAAACAGAATTTTGCCAAAAAAGACTACCAGTCCCAGAATGAACCAGGTTTCCAACAGCCATGAGAGGAGCTGAAGTGAGAAAACGTGTGTTCAATCAAAAGGGCTATGAGGTAATCCCCAAGCACTCATTGCAAAGGGCAGGGCTTGATTCAGCACAGCTGCGCTGTGCTAGGATGGAACACTCATCTCAAAGGGCAAGGCCTGATTCAGCACAGCTGCGCTGTGTTAGGGAGGAACACTCATCTAAGCAGAATAAGAGTAGAGTTTATTCTACAGATGATTTTCTTCATGATCACCTTGGATATCCAGAGAATTGTCCTCAGTATCCTGAGAATCAGCTTGAGTTTGATCATCAGTTTCATCTGAAGGATCATCAGAAGCAGAAGCCAAACCGGACGGACAGAGAGGGAAAGAGACCCTTTGGAAGAAGGAAGAGAAAAGCCTTTGAGAGGTCTAGAAGAGTCCAAAGCAGTACGTATACTGGCAGGTATTCCAAGGGCCAGCATACACCATTGGACTGGGAAAAGCCAGAGGAATGGTGCTGCAGAGCTAGGAATCACCAGAGGCTACCTGTGAGGGAGACGGCTGCACGTGGAAGGGACCCTAAGACCTGTGCCAGAAGGTATGTGAAGAGAGATCCAGTGTCCAGGGATCTGGATTGGAAGGCTGGACATAAGAACTGGACTACATACTGGCCAGGCTATATAGAGAGGAACTCTAGCAGCAATGGAAGCTCAGGTATGAACACTGATCTATGCCCTAGCTATAACCTTGAAAGACAGCAGGGAAACAAGTATTCTCCTGAAAATGCTCCATTGAGAGATTCATCTGTGCCAATCCATGATATTGAACCCATGCTTGTTGAACAAGGGGGAATAATAGCAGATGAGGATCCTGTTTATATGGACTGCTCTCTATCTAAACTTCGTTGGTAACTTTCTGTTATAAAGTACAGCAACCATCACAAAGAAATACAAATTTGTTCTTTAATCTACTCAGAAAAGCTCCTGAAGCAGGATTTGACCCACACAGTGGAAGGCAAGCCAGCTAAGGGGTTTCAGCTGGTAACTGCTAGCAATTAAGCCTTACCTAATTGCTTGTGAGCTAGGAGAGAATCACTTCTGTATCTATGTGGGAAGTAATCAGAAGTTAACCTGAAAAGAACAGTTTGTTTCTTGCTTTGTGGCTTTTCATTTGTTGTTTTCCTGATTTTAACTTTGTTTTTCCAAGTTAACACTGAAAGCAAGTAACCTAATTTATGTGCTACCAAGCATATCTGTGTTGGGAGAAATAACCCCATAAATAAATATCTTATTGGCTTTACCCAAGAGCACAACTAAATTGTCAGCAGCTGTGTCTGGTGTGAATGAACTACATTGCCCACAATACCTTGCAAATCATATAGATATATGCACTTGACAAGACTGTGAAGATTCTCACCCAGGCAGCCGTCTGACAATTGTTATGTACAATCCTATTTTGTTCTTTGTGTATCGCCCCTTACTCTTGTTCCTGTCATGAAAATGCAGCCAGGACATTGCTGAATTGTGTCTTCAGGACGCTTGCAGCCCTTCTCAACATGGCTGTCTCGGTCTGACATTTTTTAAATGGGCCACTGATCACATGACAGAAAAATCAATTAAAGCATAGGAGGGATTTGGCCAATCAGAAGCTGGAGAGAGCATATTTTTCAGGTCGATATGGGCTTCTGAGTTCAGTTAGACCAGAGGTTCCCAACTGCAATCCTTGAGGGCCAAACACCATTCAGGTTTTCAGGCTGTCCCTAATGAATATGCATGAGATACATTTGAATACAATGGGGCAGTGCATGCAAATGCATCTCATGCATATTTATTAGGGACAGCCTCAAAACCTGAATGGTGTTTGGCCCTCCAGGACTGGAGTTGGGAACCTCTGAGTTAGACAGTCAAAAATGAAAAGTTTATCTGTGAGTCCCTTATTCTCCTCTGTAACACTGTGTGTTTTAATCATTTCCCTTAAAGAATTACTCTAGTCTTCTTTGTTTTGTTTGTCTGTCTTGAATAGATTGCAAGCTCTTTTCAGCAGGGACCGTCTCTCTCATGAATGTGTACAACACTGCATATGCCTAATAGAACTATACACATAGTAGTAGTATGCTATACCCAGTTAGGCTTCTTGTTTCTCTGCAAGGATCCCAGAGTGAGTATCTCTACTAAGATGGGCAGTAGCAGAATGCATGGGATGGAACTAGCTGTCACTCACCAGGCATTACAGTATCACTTTTCTGTTGAGACCTTATTGTTGCTGTGATTGCTGAAACCTACTGTCCACTCCCAGTGATCTGTGACCAGATACTGTTCATTACCATCTATAAGCAGAGGATAAAAGCCGAAGGAGCAGAGTACAGAACACTACTCAGAAAGGGACTTTGTGAACATGAGTAACTTTACATATATACAGAGAGGAAGAGGTTTAAGCCAGGCTCTTGCACCAATTCAGAAGTGCTCAGATTTTATTCCACTGATCACCGCTTCAAAAATACAATTATTTCTCTGCATCATATGCGAGTTTATGATTACAGTTATGCCCTAGTTCTGTGTTTCCTGATGTTTAACTCTTGAATGCCCAGCACCATTACCATATCTCAGGAGCAGAAGGGGCATTCCATTATACATCCTTGTTGAGTTGTGTGCGTTGTTTCATTATTGCATATTATCCCACAGAGTACCCAAGGACAAATGTCTGCAGTTCTGCATAGGTCTTGTAGCACTATACAAATGCTCAGTAGTAGTAATATGTTCACATATGCTAATTACTAGGCTCAGTGATTAGTGTAAATATATAGGCTCAAGGGTTAAAGTGAGCTTACTAATAATTTAAAGTTATACTGGGCCTTGGTACCTCTACAACTAAGGAGTAGCCTAGTGGTTGGGGCAAGGTACTTCAGGCCGGAAGGTCAGTGGTTCAAATCCCACTAGAGGACAGCAACCTTGGGCCGGAAGGACTGGGGTTTCTAGTCCCACAGGTGCTCCTTGTGGTCTTGGGCAAGCCACTTAACACTCCATAGCCCATGTTCCCTGTAAAAATAGTTATCTCCAAGTTATAATATCCTGTTCAATGTAATTTCAGTTTGTTCAATGTAAAACCGCACTGATGCAGAATAGCGCGGTATATAAGAGAATGTAAATAAATAAATATTGCACTGTGGTGCAGAGGGTCACAGGTTCAGGTCCTGCTGGGGTTTCTGTATTGTTTGGTGAAACTGCTAGGTACATTTGACTTAGATTGGCCACTGCTGGAAACAGGATACTGGGCTTGATGGACTTGGGTCTAACCCAGTATGGCATATCTTATGTTCTTATCATGCTTTCTGGTTAAATATTCATGTGTATTGTCATAACGTGGAAGCTATGGAAGAAATAGCTTTAGAAAAAAAACCCTGTTTTACATGGAACTGAGAAGAGGCAGAGAGCGCAGTTCCAGCGCAGTACAGCCAGAGGGCGTATGAGCAATTCCTCAGAGCCAGAAGCAACATGCTCTGACACTGATTGCATTAGTAGCAAGCAGTTTCACCTGAGGTCAAGCCCAAAATGTTCAAACCAAAAATCCCTTTATAAAGGAAACCAGATGGTAGAAGAGGGCAGCAATTGGAGAGAAAGCAGCAGGAGGAAAGAGAGCAGCAGTAAGAGTGGAAGCAGCGGTAAGAGCCAGGAGAGCAGCCTAACCAGGAACATAGCCGGAAGCACAGCAAGTAACACTGCAAGAGGCTCAGGACGGAGCACAGCCTGGAGCAGCAGTTTGGATAGCTGTGGGAAAAGGAACCTGGAACAGGACAGCTTCCACGTGCAGCCAACTCAAGGAGACAGAATCCAAAGGAGTTTCACTCAAAGGGATAGAGTCCAGAGAGGCCAAACATATTGGGACGGAGTCCATAACAAAGCAAACAGAAGAAGCAGTTTGCCTGACAAAAGCAACTCTCCTAGCCCAAGTAAGTTCATTGTATCATACCAGCAAGGAACAAGGAAGGGAAGTTCCTACCACAAAGATACCTTTGCTAAGAACCACAGAGGGAGGAAATCCATACCGGGTTTGCCTGATAGCCCTGAAAGCAGAGCACTGCATAGAACAGCTCATCTGCCTGAGAAAGCACGTTACAAGGATAACTCTGGGTGTGGCAGCTTAGAGAAGCCAAGGTATGCAAAATCCTTAATTCTAAGAGAAAGTTTTACTGATGAAAACCCTGTTCAAAGAGAGAAGTTTTATAGGGGGAGAAGAAGTAAAACTGACCTTTTAAGAGCACTTCCCCATAACTTAGTAAGAGAGTTTTATGGGAAGCAAAAGAATCCCTGTGAGGAGTTAACAGGGAGTGAAAATTGTCATTCATTTGAGGAGGGCAGTGACCCTGAGTCAATGGACTTTGAATATGAAAACAGTATTCCCATTCCCCAGGAGGAGCCGATGGAATGTAATCTTTGTTCAGCAACTAGCATGAATTCCCTGCAAGATTTGTAGAGAGAAGAACTCTGCTAATGGTGAAGCTTGTAACCATTTCTCTGCTGATTAATTAATTTGTTTTGATTTAAAAGAAGCCTTAGCCCAGACTTACACTTAACTGTGAAACCTACAACAGTTGATTGTTTGAAATATTGGTGGAACCTTTTTGTTAAAGAGAAGGACTGTAATTACTTTCTTTGTGTCTTACTGGACCTTAGCGTTGACCGGGGAAATAAAGCCTTGTTACTCTACACTCAGGCTTGATTCGTTCTTCATAAGGAGTTCTGCACTACAAGGACCAGAATCCTCTGGGCCCTTCAGGTCAATCACTCCTTAAAAATTAATTAAATGCGCCAGATGCCCTTACTCCAACCAACCACTAGGGGCACCTGGTGACAGTATCTATGGTTTACCCTTTATGTGCAGCTTTTAATGATCAGAACATGCCTCTGATAACAGTGGCTTTCAAATCTCTTGAGGTGCTCGTAGTCAGTGGGCTCTCAAGATTTCACAATGAATATGTACAAGATAAATTTGCAAAAGAAATTT
This sequence comes from Ichthyophis bannanicus, assembly GCA_033557465.1. Taxonomy (NCBI): domain Eukaryota; kingdom Metazoa; phylum Chordata; class Amphibia; order Gymnophiona; family Ichthyophiidae; genus Ichthyophis; species Ichthyophis bannanicus. The sequence continues at coordinate 41,054,003 of CM066046.1, forward strand.
CATTGTGAATGGCCTGAAAACAGATTTGAGAACCACTGATCCAGTCTGGCTTGTTGGTGGCAAGAGAGAATCAGATAAACCTGCAAGCCAGTAAGCTACTTTCACATCTGAAGACCTGATTTTAAATCTAGCACAAGTATTGTGGAACACATTTGGTGATGTCAGTCTCTCAGTTTACAGCTATCAAATATTTCTGCAGAACTGCCATCTGCTCATAGAAGAAATCAGAGATTAATTTTCCCATTATATTGTTTTTCAGGGCTTGATTATATGAAAGGACAACCAGGTGAAAAGTTAAAAAAGATGCCCATTTTATAAAGGATGAATAAGCCATGGCATCCCTATACGTGTTGAGCATGGTATGCCGGTGAGGACCTTGGAAGAATTTGCTTTACATTTCTGGTCACATATCTCTGATGCAGATATACCAAAACACAACATTGAGTTGGATAAGGTAAGTTTTGACTAGATGTACTTTGTTTGCATTTTGAGTAGTAATTTAAGGCACAAAGTTTTATGCTTAAAAGATTTGGGTTTATAACAGATTGAAAACCTGGGGCACTCTAAAATGAACCAAATTTAAAGTTTTGTTTGTAAATGAACATACATTGTTTTTTTTTAATGTAAAACTGAAATGACTGATCAAATATTTTTAACCTCAGTAGTCTTCCATGGATGATTCAATAGCCTGAAAAAATATCCTGCCCTGGTTTGCCTGAAATTGCACGGTTTATAAATTTCAGGTCCATGAACTATTAATCTCTACTATAAATTATTAAGCTGGAAGGTGTTTTGGATATTTCTTGTGCATTTAACATTATATAAAAGCAGCATAGGTGCCAATTTGCTTTTTCTATAGGCTCCCAGAAGCATTCCCAATAAGTAAGCAAATGCCAATGCACAAATTTACACTTGCGCCAAAAAAGATGTAGATTTGTGTGTGTACTTGCCTATTCAATAAACATGCAGGTACAATGCAATTCTGCCCCTGCTCTACCCAAATTATGCCTCTGGTAATCCCTTCATGTGGCACGAATAAGTATGCACCATCTTGGCAATAGTGATCATAACATGACATCTGATTTAATAAATGGAGGGAGGATAACAAGGAAATCCATGCCACTAGCAATTAAGTTTCAAAAGGAAGACTGATAAAAAACAAATATCCTTAAGAAAAAAACCAAAGGAGAAGCTAAAAGGTTAAAGGTTTACATCACACATCAGTGTTGCTTAAAAATACTATCTTGGAAGCCCAAACGAGATGTATTCTACACGTTAAGAAAGGTGGAAGGAAGGCCTAACGAGTGCCAGAATTATTTAAAGGTGAGATCAGAGGCTGTTGTAGCATCTTTTAGAAAATGGAAAAAGGAGTCAAATGACGAAAACAGGAAACAACAAACACTGACAAGTTAGATACAAGGCAGTGATTTGGCAGGCAAAGAGAATTCAAATAGAAGCCTGCTGTGGAAGAAGAGTCCCAAGGGAGATCTTGAACTTTTCATGGACTAGAAACTTGTTGAGGTTTCGGAGGTCCAGAATGAGCCTGTACCCTCCCGTTTTTCTTTGGGATGAAAAAGTACAGAGAGCAGAAGCCCATTACCTGCAGGGATGTGGGGACGTCTTCTATGGTACCCTGAGACGGAAGAGTGTACACCTCGTCCTGTAGGAAAGCAGTGAGTGAGAGGTTGCATTTGATATTCCCCCATGAAAGTGGAGGGAGGCTGAGTCTGTAGATGTAGTCTGTACCCCTCCTGAACTATGGTGAGTGTCCACTGCTCTGAGGTGATGAGATGCCATCTGTGAGCGTAGTGACACAGTCTGCCTGCTATGTGGAGGGGGTGGAGGTCCTCCAGAGGCAGGATGGCAATGTTCTTTAGAAATGAATAAAAAACCAGGTGCAGCCTGTGGCTGCAGGGCTGGTTGAGAGTTAGCCACCTGTGGCTTCTTCAGCTGCCTATGAGGCTGTTGCCGCTTCTGTGAGGCCTGGCTCTGATACTGAGAAGCAGGGGGATAGGAAGAGGAGAATTTTTTCTTATTGTAAAAAGACTTCTTTGGAGTCTTTTTCATAACAGGGTCAGCTGTTACTCTGGACAATCTCTTTAGAGTAGTGTTTTCAGACTCATTGAGAGGCTTTATCTTGACAGTCTTTGCCAAAGAGATTTTCCCCTGTACAAGGCATGTTGCCCAGCTTATCTTGTGGTGGGTAGATCTTGGAATTGTGTAAGGTAGGTCTGTCTGGGTTTTGTTCATGCGTCGGGGTGTGAGTTTTATGATGCGTTTGTTCTTATGGTTTTGGCGCTTCATTCAGAAGAAGGTGTTCCCTGTTACATCACTGGGTGACGTCATGGATTTCCTCTATTTAGTGCAGCTCATGCACGGCATCTTTTGCATTGTCAATGGCTATGCTGGTGATATTTGTGCTGGAGATTACGGTGCTAGTTGAAATCGGTATGTTTTCCTTATTTTGTTTTTCTGTGGGCTTAGTGGTTTGTTCTCCTGATGGTACTGATTTTGAAGCTGGATTTTTGTTTTCTCTTTTGCAGCAACTTGAGCGAAACGCTCTGGTGGCCTATGTGTGGCGTCGGGTGTGCTTCTCTTGTAACACTGTGTGTGGGTCCAATGGCTTGTTTGGTTAAACAGTGATAGGGATGCCCTCACCACTTAGATAAGTCCCTTTAGGCTATATGTTATTGCCATGTTTTGAGAGTTTAAAATTTGTTTTTTGATAATTTGTTCAGAAAAGAAAAAAAAAGATAAAGATAAAAACGAAGGATATTTTAAGGGCTGGAAGGAGGTTTCTTTTTTAGAGCCTGTGATGTTTTGGCAGGTATGCTTCATGTGGTTGAAGCTTAATTTGCATCACCTCATTGGATTCTGAGGCTCTTTTTCTCCTTTCCTGCTTTTAAGTTTTATCAGTACCTGATGTGAGTTTTGATACATTGGTAGAGTGATTTTGCACAGTTTGCTTTGTCATTTCATTATTCATTCTGGAATTGACCAGTTTTTGGTTGTCAGCTTATCTTGAACCCATTGTTCAAGACCTGAGGCCTGAAGCCATGCAATGCGACGTGCACCAATGCAAATTGCTGAAGCCCTGCTTGTGCACGCAAAAGCATCAAAGGTAGCTCTATTGACAAACTTTGATACATTTTGGCTATGCTTAACTAGGCTAGATAATCTGCCCATTTGTCATTCGGGAGGAGAGGAACAAATGCTTTGAGATCCCTGGAGACCTCCTTTAGAAATATTCCCATATAAAGTATATAGAAATTGATCCTAGCTGAGTGCATGGAGGCTTGGAAGCATCAGTGCCCAAAGACATCGAAGGTTCTCGATTCCCTACCAGGTGGGTTAGAGAAATGAGTCTTTCAGCTCTTGATTCATTGCATTGCCAATTCAACCACCATGGAATGGTGGGGAAGCTGTGCCTTCTGAAAGCAGGACACTCCGGTACCCAGTACATGGTATCGATAAGTCTACTTTGAGGTGAGACTGTGAAAGGCATCTCCCACATACGGAGCATAAGATCATGAAGGATGCAGTGCACCAGTAAGGTGGCTGCTTCCTTGGGTGCTGTTGGGTATTGGATAATCTCTATTTCCTCTGCCTTTGGCTCCTTCTCCAATATCACTGTGATGGAGAGACCTTTGGCCAGCTCTCAAATGAATTCTTGAAAGGACATGTCCTCTGGCGGCGACATGCGCCACTGCTGAGATAGGGAAGGGTATGAAGGAAGGTCCTGGGGGCCCCCATGAATCGAATTACTCTACATCCGAATAAAGCAAACAGAATTGGAGGACTCAAATTATCGACAGGTACGGTGTGCACCAGAAAATAAATGCCAGTACCAATGTTCCGATGTATTGGCCTCGATGATCCATTTGGGCCTCGATGATCCATTTGGGCCTTGCACCGGTGTTAGTAAGGGATTCCAGAGAGGGTATGGGCGGGAACGGTGTTGCACCTAGAACTGGTTTTGATGTCAGTACCAGAACCAGTACTGACTGCCGAGTATCTGTAGCCAAAGGCTTTATAGGCACCAAGGCTGCAAGTATAGCTGCCAAACTATGCTCAATGGCCAGTATACGCTGGCCTATCAAGGTTGCCGATGCCTGGGTATCAGTGGTGGGTATTTGCACCACTGTCCCAGACCATGGCACCAATAGCTCTCCAGAGAATGAGGCCTCGGGAGCCTATTGGAACCCCTCGATGGCTTTGGACAGCAAGGCCTCCCGCCGGGGTTGTTTGGCAGGTCGATCCGCTTTAGAGGCAACCCCGAAGGATCTCTATGTTTAGAGCGAGATCTTTCTCTGGGGGTGCCCACAGACTTCGATGCGGCCTTATGCTTGGACTTCAAGGATACTTGAAATCCAGGAGAGGATGAAGAGGCCCTCGAAGTGGATGCCAACAATACTGCGTCTGAGGTGAAGAGTGTACCTAATTTAGAGGTCCGGTTTTGTAGGCCTCTCCAGGTCATCTTCTGGCAAAGGGGACAGTACTTTGGCTGGTGGTCCGGGCCAAGTCATGTGTGTCAGTCACAAAAATGCTGCTGGCACATTTACTGCATTTTTTTGAAACCACTAATTAGTTTCTCCATACTCTCAAGGATGAAGAGTATGGAAGGCTGAAGGCTTAAAAGAATGTCGATGTCCAAGTAGGTTTTCTTTGTTTGTTTGTTTTTAGAAAGTAAGAAAGGAAAAAATAAAAAGCAAAAAAAGTGAATAAGGGAACCAGTGGTGTCTTAGACAGTGACGACAAAGGCAGACGCTATCCACAAAAGTTTTTCTGCGGTAACAGGATTTGTTTCCTGCTGGCTCCGCTGAAAATAAAGAACTGAAGAGAGGGAGTTGGGAAGGCAGGAAAGTAGCAATGCAGGCGCAGTGGAGTGCTCCCAAAGGCTTTCCTATTGGACACTGGGGTGCGTTCCTGCGTGGGCTCCATCGGTACAAACATCACCCATATGTGAAGACTACATTCCCTGCTTGTTCCTGGAAATAAAGAAAAAAACCTACAACATCTTGGGGAGGAGGGCAGGTTGTGAAGATTGATTCCTGCTGTTCTCGGAGATTATCCACTACAGGTGAGTAACTACGCTATTTCCAGGAACAAGCAGGAATGCAGTCTTCACATATGGCACTCCCTAGCTCCAGGCTACCAGAGAAGTAAGGCTAGTTACGAACGGGAAAAAAACCACTGAAGAACAACATGGAGAGTCCAAGGGATCTAGTAGACTCGGCATCCCCAGTACACCCCCATCGAGACGACAGTGGTGGTAGCCTGGATTGACAGAGGACTGGAGGGAAGGATGTGTAGCTAAGTCCCAAATGGGTGCCGGAGTATGGTTTTGCCAAAATCACTGTCCTTAAGATAGTCCTTTTCCAGACAGTAATGGTCTGCAAAGGTGTGAAATGAGGACCGTGAGACACAGTGTAAGTGGGCTAAGGATGTGGTCACTGCCCGGACATTGTGAATGGTAACATGGCCCTCCAATGTCAGACCGCTTGAGCATATGCAAAGGATATGCAGTCTGCTATCCAAAAGAAAGTGTGTGTTTGGTCACTAGGAGACCAAGATGATTAGGGTAAAAAGAAATGAATACTTGTGAGAATTTTCGGTGTACCTTGGTTCTGTCAAGGTAATATGCTAAAGCCCGTTTGCAATCTAGGGTATAAAGCGCAGCTTCAGTCTGAGATGCATGTGGTTTGGGAAAAAATGATGGAAGAATTACCTAAGGGATGAGATGGAAGGGAGATACAACCTTTGGAAAGAAATGCAGATGCGTTCATAGGACCACTCTGTCATGGTGAAAATGTGTATCAGGCGCATGTGCAACTAAGGCCTGTAGTTCACTGATCTGGCGAGCCAAGGTTAGCACAACTAGGAAGGAGATTTTCCAAGTAAGAAACTTGAGGGAGGTAGTGCCTAGAAGGGAGGGAGGGAGGGAGGTTTGAGCAATAACTACATTGTGGTTCCAGGCAACAGGAGGGGTTGAATCAATGGCTTAGTCAATAGGAGACCCTGCATAAAGCAGGCTACAATTAGATGTTTGAAACTGGTTTTCCATCAATCCCTCAATAGGAAACAGAGATGGCACTGAGGTGGACACAAATGGAACTAGTTTTGAGACCCATAGAAGAGAGGTAGAAGAAGTACAGTAGAAGACGCTTCACTGGACAATTGAAGGGGTTAGCGGTGTGTTGAGCACACCACACTGCGAACCAGTGCCATTTAAAGGCATATGTGCATCTCATGGAGTCTCTCCGGGATGCCAAAAGGATGTCCGTTATGGCATCTGGTAAAATGAGGTCTGAAAGGACTACCCTCTCAGCAGCCAAGCCATGAGGCGGAGTATCTGGATAGTGGGATGGAGCAATGCCCCCTGATCCTGTGAGATGAAGTTTGGTGCACATCCCAGACAAAGAGGCTGATGCTGAGCTAGACGAAGCAGCAGGGGAAACCACGGCTGTCGGGGACAGAAGGGGGCTACCAGGATCACGGTGCCTCTGTCAGCCTGCAACTTTAACAGCATCTTGGCTATTAGCGGAATGGGTGGGTAAGCATATAAGAGACCCATTCCCCAGTGAAGGAGAAAAGCATCCAGGGCCTGACGCTGTGGAGATGGCACCCTGGACAGAACCGAGACCTATGCATTAAGTGGCGTGGCAAAGAGGTTGATCAGCGGGATGCCCCAAAGCTGGAAGATGCGAGCGACTAATCTCTGATGAAGAGTTCACTCATGAGGCCAGAGGACCTGACAGGCTGTCTGGGAGAACATTCTGCTCTCCCGGCAGGTAAACGGCTTTGAGAAGCATTTCATGAGCAAGGGCAAAGGTCCACAGGTGAATCACTTCCTCGCAGAGGAGGAGGGAGCCCATGCCTCCCTGTTTGTTGACGTAAAACATAGCGACTTGGTTGTCCATCTGAAGCAGGATTGATTGATGTGATAAATGATAGTGAAACACCCGAAGGGTGCTAGTTATCGCCCTCAACTCCAGGAGGTTGATTTGAAGGGAGGCTTCCTGTTGAGACCAGGCCATCCAGATGAGCTCCCCAGCCGTGTTTGGACGTGTCGGTAGTGAGGGTCCATTGAGGTGGAGGCATCTGAAAAGGTAACACTATGAGATGGTTTTGAGGAGAGAGCCACCACTGCACTGAAGGGAGTCGGCCAGAAGTGGGGTGACCACCACTCTGTCTTATAGATGGCCCATTGCCTGTTTCCATTATGAGGAGAGGGTCCACTGTGCTTGGCACATGGGCAACATAGAATGTGGAGGCCATGCGATAGAAGAGACGAAGCATGCCTCATGCTGTGGCATGATGGATGCACTGAATGATACCTGCCAACCCTGTTAGGTGTTTGAGATGGTCCTTGGGCAGGAAAGCTTGAGCCTGAGCCATGTCAAGAAGGGCACCTATAAATTCCAGATTCTGAGTGGGAGAAAGGTGCAACTTTGGGAAGTTTATGATAAAATTGAGATGTTTGAGCACCGTGATGGTGCGCTGAATGGACAGATGAAACAAACAATCTGTGGCGAGTCACCCCTGAAGAGCCGTCGTCTAAGTAAGGGAAGACGAAAATGCCTAGGGTGTGAAGGTAGGCAGCGACTACCACTAGATATTTTGTAAAAACCCTTGGGGCAGACGCCAACCTGAAGGACAGGACTCAGTATTGGTAAGTTCGCTGTCTAACATGAAACAAAAGTACTACCTATGAATCGGATGGATGAGGATGTGCGTATACATATCCTTCAGATCCAGAGAACAGAGCCAGTTGTTCCTCTGAAGGTAGGGTAGTCGGGTTCCTAGAGAAACCATCCTGAACTTCTCTCAGACTAGGAACTTTTTTAGGTTCCAGAGATCTGCTGATAGACTGATTTGTATATAGTTTTTTGTACATAGTTTACAAGCCAGTTTGTTGTTTTGCACTAGTTCATACTGTTAACCATTACTTTTATTGTTACAAAATGTTCGATGTAAAACTAAGCTTATGCTTTGTAGATTGTTGTTTTATTGTGAACCGCAACTGAACTCTGGAAGTTGCGGGTTATAAATATATGTTAAATAAATAAATAAATAAAATAAATAAAAGAGTCAGAAGTCACTCTAGTGATGAATTTTGAGCAGGCTTGACCATGCTTGACTAAGGCCCAGTAGGCTTCTTGTTTCTCTGAAGGAATTATAACAGAGAACTTATCAAGATCCTTTATAATGTTCCTAAGGAACATATCCACATATCCACATAAAGCATTTAAGAATTAATGCGGCAAGCCAACATTGATGCCTGGAAGCTTTGGCAGCCAAAGGCATCTAGGGTACGCGATTCCCTTCCAGGACGAACCAAAGGCAAAAAGAAAAACAAGCACCCCAAAGGGGACAGAAGAAAAAGATTTATTTGCAGAGACAGAAAAAGTGTCCATTAGGCTCCGCGGAAAAACTAAGATTGAGGAGAATCACTACGAAGGTGGGAAGGTATGCACGCATGCGCAGAGGGATGCTCCCAAATGCGTCCTTTTGGAGGCTGGGGAGTGTTACCGCATAGGCTCCATCAGTGGATGTCACCCGTATGTGAAGACTGCATTTCTGCTTCTTCCTGGAGATTGATATAATCATAATGAGGAGTTTTAATTATAAGGATTAAGACGCCGCTGGTGGTTCAATTACACAGGTACACTACCAAAAAACTGCCTCCAGTTTTGCAACTGATTCCTATAGATTTTGGGGTGCTGAATCCAGGAAAAATAGCCAAAATGTTCCATCACGTCACGTTTTCTTGCAAAATTAGATTTCTTACCCATATAAGGAATGTTCACATAATTTCTTTTTAGCCGACTGCAGTTTATTTTCTTGGCCCAAAATAGAGGTTGTTATGGTTAACTAACTAGAAACACTCCCTCATGATATTTTAGAGTGTTTTGTATTCATTTTATACATTAACAGGACAATTGGGAGGCGGGGGGCTAAATCCAGTACTCGCGCTGGCGCATGTTCTTTCCTGTTCACCTCGCCTCGTTCGCTCGCTCAAACACGGTGGTTGCGACATGAACGTTCCTGTCAAATTTCAGTTTCTTGCAAGTTCATTATTACCTTTTGTTTGCTGTCGTAATCCAGCTTTATTCCGAAGTGGTTCACTACAGTTGTAGTTTGCAGTGCTGTGTATTTGTGATGGCTCACAGAGCCAGAGGTTGCGTCAACTCTCCGGACAGTTTTTGTTTTATTTGTGGGGAATATACCTTGAAAAAGCAGCAGAGGAACATTTCTGCATTTATTAAAAAAGTATATTTCGCCTATTTCGGTTTGAAGTTAGGCGATCAAGACAAACCGTGGGCTCCTCACAAAGTGTGCAAGACATGTGAGGAAGATCTACGCTTATGGATGAAAGGTAAAAAACAAGCATTTCGTTTCGGAATACCTATGATGTGGCGTGAACAAAGAGACCACAGCAGTGACTGCTATTTTTGCTCTTACATTGTGAAGGGATACAACTTAAAAAATAAGAACGTAATAAGTTACCCCAACCTTCCCTCAGCAATTAGGCCTATGCCTCATAACAACGAAGTACCTGTGCCTGAACCACCAAAATCTTTGGATCATATTTGTGTGGACGGTTCTGATCATGATGAGACTCATCAGATGGCTTTTCCCGATGAGTCCAGTACTTCCGAGTTTGAAACTGAACCAGATCCGAAACCTGAACTTTTCTCTCAAGCTGAATTGAATGATTTAGTCCGGGAATTAGGACTCCCAAAAGATGCTGCCCAACTGCTAGGTTCTCGGCTTAAACAGAAAAATCTATTGTCACCAGGAACAACTTTTTATTGGTACCGCAACCGCGAGACACAATTTTTGAAGTACTTCAGCAAAGAGGAAGATTTGGTATTTTGCAACGATATATACGGAGTGATGGAAAAGTTTAAACTCAAGTATGATCCTGCTGAATGGCGGCTGTTCATTGATTCGTCAAAAGACAGCATAAAAGGTGTTCTTCTTCATAATGGCAACACATTCGCTTCAGTTCCTATTGCTCACTCTGTTATTCTCCAAGAAAAATACGAGAATTTGGCCCTAATTCTTCAGAAGATTCGTTATGATGAGCATAAGTGGATGATTTGTGGAGACTTTAAAATTCTATCCATGCTATTAGGGCAGCAATCCGGTTTCACCAAATATCCCTGCTTCCTTTGCTTGTGGGATAGCCGGGCCCGCGACCTACACTGGGGGAAAAAAGACTGGCCAATTCGAGAGTATTTGAGACCCGGTGAGAAAAATGTTCTTCATGAGAGCTTGGTACCTCGTGATAAAATTCTATTACCACCTCTCCACATTAAGTTGGGTCTCATTAAGCAATTCATCAAGTCCCTTCCAAAAGATGGTGAGTGCTTTCGGTACCTTTGCTCAAAGTTCCCCCGACTTTCTAAAGCAAAGCTAAAGGAAGGAGTGTTTGTTGGCCCTGATATAAGGAAACTCATTTCAGATGGAGCATTCGCTGAAACGATGTCTGAGAAGGAAAAAGAAGCCTGGGATTCCTTCAAGGATGTTGTTCTCAAATTCTTGGGGAACAGGCGGGATGAGAACTCTAAGGATATTGTTGCCAGGATGCTCAATGCCTTCAAAGAACAAGGCTGTAACATGAGCCTGAAAGTCCATTTCTTGCACTCCCATGTGAACTACTTTCCCGAAAACTTGGGGGCGTACAGTGAAGAACAAGGTGAAAGGTTTCACCAGGACATCAAGGACGCAGAGAGAAGGTACCAAGGAAGATGGAACACCACTATGATGGCTGATTTCTGCTGGTTGCTGCTGCGGGAAACCCGAGATGAAAAATACGCCAAGCAGCGCACCAAGAGAAGCATTCGGGGGAAGAAGAAACGGGCCCACCAGGAGATTGATTGACCCAAGAATGACTTTAAAATCTAAACTGTGTTGACAAATATCGTGTTTTTACTAAACTTTGAAATAAAAATTTGCTAGTTATTACCACAGTGTCGGATCTCATTTATTAGAATTTTATTTTCACACCATCGGGTGTTTGTCTTCATGTATTGCAATGGTGCGGTTTGCGTTTTCTATTCTTACATACATACCTGTACAACATTTTTTGCACATTTCTTTGCTTTGCGTCTAACCTCGCTCTTATATGCTCAATGTTTGTGCACATGTATGTGGCTGTTTTTAGTGCAGACAATTTTGCTACCATCACAGTGTGTTTTGTGTATGTGCTGCCTTGTTACAATTTTCTTTATTCTTATTTGAATAACTACTAAACAATTAGTATAAAGAATTCATCCAATAAACTCAATCTGAAACGTTCACCTCAAACTGCTAACCCAATGTAGCAAAAAATCTGTACGTGATGGAACAAATTGGTTACCAGATTTGGATTCAGCGCACCAAAAAACGTAAAAATCAATCGAAACATTAGAGACAGTTTAAAAAATTTTTTTTTTTAGTGTACCTGTGTTATTTCTGGGGTTCTAAATATGACTGTGTCCTGAATTCTTTTGGAGCCTTATATTATTGTCAAGTTTAATCCCATATTTCTGCTGGTATATGGTATATCCCTAGCCAGCATTGTCCAGCTAGTATTCTGCTCCTTTTTTTGTTTATAGCATTTTTTGATTAGTCATATTTTCCATATTCAATTAGTCTCCTCATTATTATTATATCATTATATTTATAATCTGGGTGCCTTTGTTTTTTTGGAATTTTTTGACAGATGTTAGTATAATTATTATTCACTTTTACATTTTTGGATGCACACCTACTGTATGTTCATTGTACCACATATTCATCATTTCACAAGTTCCATTTTCCTGCAATATAACCTACTCGTGTCCACTTAATCGCATGTTTTATATTTTTTGTTTTTATGACTGCTTGACTTCCTGCCTTGGTATATGTGTTTTTTTATTTTCAAATTGATTCAAATTGTTTAATTTTACATTAATTTATACATGAATGTAATTTTGTATATATGCTTATTTTGTGTCTTATTAAAAGTTGCCTCTGATGCAAGCAGGCATAATATCTGTTCAGTTCTTTTGTTTCTCTCGCTCTTTTGTGTATGCCTTTTTGGAAACCGGATAGGTACTTGGACACTGTTGGAAACAGGATACTGGGCTTGATGAACCCTTGGTCTGACCCAATATAGCATATCTTATTGGTGCGTATACTTACATGTGCATTTTTTTTTCTTTTTAGTGTTGTCAAGTCAGTGCTGACTCCTGACAACCCAGCTGCCTCTGGGTTTTCTGGGCAATGTTTCAACAGAAGTAGATTACCCTCCATTGCTTTGGAAATAAAGGCCTGGCAAAATGACTTGCCCAAGGTCACAAGGAGTGCCAGTGGGAATCAACCCCTGATCTTCTGGGTACTAGACAGTTGCTTTAACCACTAGGCTACTCCTCCACTCCACTGTTATATATGTGCATATATCAGGAAAAATTTTATAAAAGGCCTTTTCACATCTAAAAAAGCTATACATAAGTAAAAATATTTATAAAATTACCTCCTATGTATTTACATACACTTTATAGAATACGTGCATATACTGCAACTTCGCCTTAACTTCCCAAATTTCACCCCTAGAAACTCTCATATACAGATTAAATAAAAGTATGTATTTCCGTGAATGTCTATTTTATGTGCTTATGCAATAGCACAATGCTATAAAACTCTTTTCAATATGTAAAACAGGCATTATATAGGGAAGTAGTTTTATAAAATTACCTCTTAAGGCAGTAATTTAATAAAGGATTTTTCACATATAAATAACTTTTTACATGTTTAAAATAGCTTTTATAAATTTTACCCCAGAGTTAACATGCATAAAAGTATGTTGAATGAGAAGAGGGGGCATGCTTTTACATAACCTGCATGGAGGCAAGCACTGGGGCAGAGTCTGAAAAGAGTGTCGGAAGAGTTGTGATTTATGCATATATTTTATCAAGCATGCGCGAATGCAAGTACTTTACATGCTAACATTTATGCTTGTTCCTGAATAGGTGTAAATGTCCATGGCTTCAACCTAGCCGCTATTTCCGCTGGTTTACCATAGTATATTATAAAGAAACATAGGTGCTATGGGGTTTTTTTATAAAACAGGTTGAAAATAACAAACCTATGCGGCTTGCACTTATAGGCGATCTATTACAAAATTACATTCCACAGGTGTATCTCTGGCTTGCTTCAAGCATATGATTTTGTGCATATGTTAATGAAATACATGCTGAAGTTTAGTGTGTATGCACCAAAAAAAATCTATGTGCTGATTAAAGTTCCATTAGCAAGTGATGCAAAAAAAGATTTAGTGGGTCTTTCGTAAAAAAAAGAAAATGTTCCCAACAGCATTGTCATACTACTATAATATAATGTAAATCGCATTGATTAAGAATAAGGTGGTATAGAAAACTGGTTAAATACATAAATATTATACACAGAAACTGTTACAAGGATCTTCTTAGGACCCTCACTAATTCAGCATGCTTCTGTGTGCAGGACAATACTGTATTATCCCTTTGGTGATGGCTGCCTTGGTCCTGTCTAAAGATCTTGGTCCACAAGATCTGGGGATGGGGAGGGGTGGCCTGCACGGAGCGGCGGGTGCACCTCCTCTTGCCATCTTGCTGAGCAGACTAGAAGGACCATACTGGTCTTTATCTGCCGTCATTTACTATGTTACTATGTTACAACATCTTAGTATGTGTCTGTGGCAGTTGAATGGAAGGAAGGATTACAGTGTTACCGCAGTGTCACTATGACCCAGCTTTGGATCTTATTATATTTTGCTTTCAATGTGAAACCTCCCTTGAACTTATGTTCATCTGCATGTACAAGTCGGAGGTTCTTATCCAACCCTCTGCCTGAATATTGGAAAATGGACAGAAAGAGGGCTTGAGTTACCAGCCTGTAGAGGACAGTGAAGCTCTGAATGCAGATTGCCTACAGGAAAAGATATTGTGAGGGAAATCTCGCCCTGTGTCTTAAAGATAAGAACATAAGATACGGCGACCAGAATTGCACACAATATTCAAGGTGCGGTCGCACCATGGAACGATACAGAGGCATTATAATATCCTTTGTTTTATTTTCCATTCCTTTCCTTATGATACCTGGCATTCTATTTGCTCTCTTGGCTGCTGCTGCACACTGGGTGGAGGGTTTTATTTATTTAGACAGATTTGTATACCACCTTATCCTTCAATCAAAGTGGTCACATTACATCACAATTGGTGGGTTACATTTAACATGTGGGTACTTAACAACAATTAGACAGTACAACATGTGGGTACACAACATTTAGACAGTAAAAGTATAGGGGTGTTTAAATATCTTGTGTCCGGTTAGGTTAAGTGGGTGTGTAGTTGGTGAAGGTATCTAGTTGTCGGAGGTTGTTGTATTAGTGGGTGTTGTTGTGGTGTTTGGGTGGGGAATATCATCTGTATGTTTATATGTTTCAGTAAAGAGCAGGGTTTTAAGGGCTTTGAGGAACTCTGTGATGTCATCCATTGCCCTCAGGCTTGTTGGGAGGCAGTTCCATAGAGTGGATGCCAGTAGTGATGGGGCTCTCTTTGAGGTTATTTGTTTAGTCTTGTGATAGCCTGTAGGTGTGCCGATCATGTTGTCAGTACTGGTCCTTCTTGGTCTATTGCTGATATCTCTTGTTATGATGTCTTGTAGTGCGTCTGCTGAGAGATGATGAATGATCTTAAAGATAATCATGATTGTGTTAAATTTTGCTCTTGTTACCATTGGGAGCCAGTGCAGTTGTAGGACAGGGGTGATATGCTCATCTCTAGGTGTGTCTGTTATGATGCGTTCTGTAGTGTTTTGTACCATCTGGAGAGGGTGTAGGGTTTGCTGAGGGAGGCCTTGATATAGTGAGTTTCTGTAGTCCAGCAGAGGTGTGATGAGTGCATGTTATCCACAATGACGCCTAAATCTTTTTCCTGGGTGGTGGTTCCTATTGGCTTTGCCTCCCAATAAACCACCCTCAGTGGCATGGGACCTTAACTTGATTAACTTATGAAGCCGCCCTTTGAACCCCTAGCCACTACCTCTCTGAAGTTTCTTACCTGGAAGGTCACCTTCCTTGTTGCCCTCACTTTGGCAAGGCGCAACAGTGAACTTCAAGCTTTGGTGGCTGATCCTCCTTACACTGGTTTCTACTATGATATGGTAGTCCTTAGGACTCATCCTCACTTTATGCCAAAGGTGGTCTCGCCATTTCACTTAAACCAGTCAGTGTACCTCCCTGTTTTCTTCCCTAGACCTCATTCTTCAAGGGTGGAGGTAACCCTTCATACTCTGGATTGCAAATGTGCTTTGGCCTTTTATCTCCAGAGAAATCAGGAGCACAGAAAAGCTTCCCAACTTTTCATCGCTTTTGTTTCCAGTCACCGAGGACTACCAGTATCCAAACGGATTTATTTATTTATTTTATTTAGCTGTATTTATATCCCGCTTTTCACCGGGTCAAAGCGGTCAATTGGGAGATACATTTAACACGAGGGGATATGACACACATGCACTAATACTTACAGGGAACATGGGCAATGGAGGGTTAAGTGGCTTGCCCAAGACCACAAGGAGTGCCTATAGGACTAGAAATCCCAGTCCCTCCGGCCTGACATTGCTGTCCCCAGGTGGGACTTGAACCCCCGGCCCTCCGGCTTGAAGTACCTTGTCCTAACCACTAGGCCACTCCTCCAAATGGATAGCAAATTGTATCTCCTTTGCTTCGAACAATGCTGGGTTCTCTCTCTCAAGGGTCACGTCACGGCACATAACGTTCAAGCAATGGCTGTTTCCATGGCGAATCTCCACTCTGTGGCAATTGATGATATATGTAAAGCAGCAACCTGGTCTTCTGTCCATACTTTTGCTGCTCACTATTGCCTGGACAAGGACTCCCGCCGGGATGCCTTGTTTGGCCAAGCTGTTCTCCAACATTTCTCTCATAGTTAAATCAACTCCTACCCCCCACCCCCGGGTTTCGATACCAGACATCCTTAGAGGATAAATGACCTTCTACTGAAGCCTGTTTACCACAGCTTGCTCTGAGGTCATCTCTCTGGCATCTACAAACTAGGAAGTCCCATATATGAAGACTACATTCCTGCTTGTTCCTGGAGATAGCATAGTTACTCACCTTTAACAGGTGATCTCTGGAAACAGCAGGAAATGAGTCTTCACAACCCACCTCCCTCCCCTAGGAGTTGTACTTTCTTCTTCTCTCCTTTTTATCTGAGCTACAAACTCAACTGAGGAGGGAGAGCTGGAAAGGGGAAAGCAGCTACGCAGGTGCAGTGGGATGCTCCCAAAAGCTTTCCTATTGGACGCTGGGGGGTGTTCCCGCGCAGGCACCGTCAGTACCGATGTCACCCATATGTGAAGACTCAATTCCTGCCGTTCCCGGAGATCACCTGTTACAGGTGAGTAACTATGCTTTATCCTCTTTCACCTACTTTCACAATCAGCCTGACGTCAGTACCGGGAAAAATGGTAGAAACCATCATAAAGAACAAAATTGCTGAACATGTAGATAGTCATGGCTTAATGGGAGACAGGCAACATGGCTTTAGACAAGGAAGATCTTGTCTTACTAATCTGTCATGTTTTTTTTGGTGTGAATAAACAGGTAGACAAAGGTGAGTCGGTTGATATAGTGAATTTGGACTTTCAAAAAGCCTTTGACAAGGTCCCTCATCAGAGACTTTTGGCAAAACTAAAGAGTCATGGGAAAGCAGACTCACCGGAGCAACAATTAAGTAGTAAACTCTAACAACAAATTACACATAACCTAACGGATAACTCTATAAATTAACAGAACACATTCTGAAATCTTCGTGTTCCACCTAAATCTTACTTAACGTCTTTGACATGCTGAGATCCCTATTTCCAGTCATGAAGGATATTGACTGCCTCTAAAAAAAAACTCCCCTGAAATGAATCCCTCCCATTAGGGTCTATAACCTGTACTGTCACTCGACCAGCTTACCTGTTACACATCAGTTGCTTCAGGCTATAGTCCATGTAAGAACTCGGGTGGGATACAGGACTAGACTGGAGTTCCTTAAGGAACAACAATTAGCAGGAAAGTCCAATTTCACCTTCCTTAGCGTCCCTCCAGTCTAGTCCTGAACCTTTGGGCATGTAACAGAGCAGTGCAAAAAGTCAACGGGAGGGTTAATGTAAACCGCCGCATGCCTTTTTTTGGTTTTGGCGGTCTATCAAGTTTTAGATAAAGATACCTGCTAGACCAGCCTGAAGCACTGCTGATCCAAAACAGGCATCCCTCTTTGCCTGCAAGTCTAGATGATAATGTCTGACAAAGGATTGCAAAGACGACCAAGTAGCCGCCTTACAAATTTCCACCACGGGCACCAAACTACACTCTGCCCATGAAGTTGCTTACGCCCTAATCGAATGAGCCCTTAGCCCTTCCGGAACTGCTTTACCTTTCATAATATATGCGGAAGCAATTGCTTCTTTAAGCCATCTGGCAATGGAAGCTTTCGACGCTTCTTGCTGTTTCTTTGGACCTCCAAACAAAACAATCCGACCTACGGAAAAAAGCTGTACTTTTCAAATACCGCTTCAGTGCCCTTCGAACATCCAACCTATGTAACTGCTTTAAAGCAGAACCCGCACTGCCTTCCTCAAATACCGGCAGTGACACCACCTGATTCACATGAAAAGGCGATACCACTTTGGGCAAAAAGTATGGCACTGTCCTCAACACCACTTTTGTATCACTAAAAACAAAGGGTTCTCTACAGGACAACGCTTGTAACTCAGATATTCTCCTGGCTGAAGAGAGAGCCACCAGAAACACCACCTTTAAAGTAAGATTCTTCAGCGACGCTCTCGTCAAAGGTTCGAAAGGTGCATGGCACCAAAGCTTCCAGAACTA
This sequence comes from Ichthyophis bannanicus, assembly GCA_033557465.1. Taxonomy (NCBI): domain Eukaryota; kingdom Metazoa; phylum Chordata; class Amphibia; order Gymnophiona; family Ichthyophiidae; genus Ichthyophis; species Ichthyophis bannanicus. The sequence continues at coordinate 41,071,914 of CM066046.1, forward strand.
GATGTAAATCCCACGTCAGAACAACTTGCCTATACAGTGGTCGCAACAGCAAGACAGCCCTTAAAAAACATTTGACATCTGGATGTTCCCCTAGTGCCTCACCTTTTACCTTACCTCTGTAACAGGATAGAGCTGTCAACTGCACCCTTAGGGATGCAGCCGCTAAGCCCTTCTCATATCCTTCCTGCAAAAATGCCAGTACCTGAGGTATTGTAGCTTTTAAGGCTGTAACCTTCTTGTCCACACAAGCTTCAAACACACGCCATACCCGAATATATGCTAAGGAAGTTGATCTCTTCCGAGCTTTCAACAAAGTGGCCACTACCGCCTCCAAATAACCTCTCGCTATCACCCTTGCCCTTTCAACATCCAAGCCGTAAGCGAGAACCGATCCACCTGAGGCATAAGCAGAGGTCCCTGAACTAACAGGTCCCTCCGAACCGGCAGCTTCCATGGCTTGTCTACCAGAAGCCTCATCAAGTCTGCATACCAAGGACGTCTTGGCCAATCCGGCGCAATTAAGATCACCTGTCCTCTGTGACGTTCTATGCACTGCAGCACCCGACCTATTAACACCCACGGTGGAAACACGTAGAGTATTCGGTCCACCGGCCAGGGCTGAATTAATTCATCCAGGCCATCCGACATCCTTTCCCGCCTTCTGCTGAAGAATTGATTGGCCTTTGCGGAGTGAAAAGTCGCCATGAGATCCATTACCGGCGGGCCCCATCGACGCACCACCATTTCGAACACCTGCGGACGAAGGACCCACTCTTCCAGATCTACTCTTACCTGACTCAGAAAATCGGCCTCAATTTTCCATCCCGGCTACATGCGCCGCTGACAATGCTAATAGATGTACCTCTGCCCACTCAAACAACTGATCGGCCTTGGTTTCCAGCGGCACTCTGCTGGTGCCCCCCTGCTGGTTGATATAGGCTGTCGTCGCATTGTCGGAAAATACGCGAACGGCTTTCCCTTGAAGACACTCCCAAAAGGCTCTTAACGCCAGGACTACCGCTCGCAACTCTAACCTGTTGATTGACCAGGCCTTTTCCTGATCGGTCCACAAACCTTGCGCGAACCTTCCTTGGACATGAGCGCCCCAACCTGAGAGACTGGCATCCGCCGTTAGGGGAATCCAATCCGGTGCCTCTAAGGGCATTCCTTTCTTCAGATTCTCCGGCCTCAACCACCATAGGAGAGCCTGACGCGTCTCCTGCAGACAGGGTAATACGTGAGACAGACTGTCGTCCTGGTGCGACCATCGTCTGAGAAATTGCTCTTTGCAAGGGCCTCATGTGGGCTCTCGCCCACGGCACTAGCTCGAGTGTCGCTGCCATGGTACTTAACAACTGCAGATAGTGCCAGGTCGTGGGGTGTCTGTTGCGCAGAAATCTGCGGAACAACCTTCTCAAACCTTGTGCCCGCTTCTGCGGCAGTAACGCTTTCCCAACACTCGTATCGAACCGAGCCCCCAGGTACTCCAGCGTCTGCGATGGACTTAACCTGCTCTTGGATACATTGACTACCCAACCGAGCCTCTCCAAGAACGCCACCACTCTGACTGTGACCGCCTCGCTACTAGGATCCCGTCCTTCCTTAACGCTGCCGCCACTACCACCATCACCTTGGTGAAGGTTCGTGGAGCCGAAGCTAGACCAAAAGGTAATGCTTGGAATTGAAAATGTCCCATGGGGACCGCAAATGTTAAAAACCTCTGATGCTCCTGACGAATGGGAATGTGCAGATAAGCTTCCGACAAATCGAGGAACGTAAGAAACTCGTCTTTTCGCACCGCTACTATGACCGATCGTAACGTCTCCATTTGAAAATGAGACACCTTTAGACAGCAATTCACCCGCTTGGGAGATCCAAAATTGGCCGATAGGTTCCTTCTTTCCTTGGCACCACGAAATAAATGGAGTACCGATCGCAGCCGCATTGGTCTGGAGGCACAGGTACCACCGCCTTGAGGGAGAGCAGTCGTTCTAAGGTATCCTGCACCGCTGCGTATTTGGACTGTGTTTTGCACGGGGATTTACGAAAGAATCGGTCACTGGCCGCTGACGCTCCAAGGCATAACCTTTCACGGATAACATCCAGCACCAACTGATCGGCCGTGATCTGGACCCAGGCAGGATAAAAATTCCGCAGGCGACCCCCTATCGACACCTGTCCCGCCTGGGCCTCCCTGGCTTCATTGCGACTTTCGAAGATTGGAGGAAGAGGGGGCAGCAAATCCTCTGCCTGCTCCTCTGAAACCTCAATCCCTGGCTATGATAGGGGAATCGTCCTCTTTGCACTTGCCCAAACCTTGGGGGACAAAAACGATGAAAATCTCTGTTGACCCTTAGTTGTCGGGACCGACCGATTCTGCTTCTGCCTGTCCTCCGGCAGCCGACCGCCCTTGGATTCTCCCAAATCCTTCACGAGCTTCTCCAGATCTTCTCCAAAAAGTAGCTTCCCCCTGAACGGAAGCTTACTTAACCTTGACTTGGAAGAGCCATCAGCTGCCCAATTGCGTAACCAAAGATACCGCCTGGCCGCTATTGCAGATGCCATACTATTCGACAATCCGCGAACCAGATCATAATGAATGTCGGCCAAATACGCCGCCCCCCCATCTCTATCCTGGCAGCCTCCACGGCCGTATCCACTGTCTGTTCTGCCTGAAGGCGCTGAGCCCAACGCAGGCAAGCTCTGGCTACCCAAGCTCCACAAATGGACGCTTGCAGGGACAGCGCATTAACATCAAAAACCTGTTTCAACAAGGTATCCAATTTTCTGTCCTGCGCATCCTTCAGCGCTGCACACCCTCTACTGCAGGGGTCACCAACCTGCGGCCCGCGAGGGCCTTCCGTGCGGCCCGCGAGACTCTACCCCGGTGCGGCCCGCCAAGGCAAACTCACGGATTCCTTCATGTCAGCTCTCTCCCTTCTTCTGCAGCCGCGGCTCCCTGCCTCTTAGGGAACCGCGGCTGTGCTTGTAAAATCATCGCGGCTCCGTGCAGCATTGTCCCGCCTCTAAAGGAAGTTGTTTACCACTTCCTTTAGAGGCGGGACAATGCTGCACGGAGCCGCGATGATTTTACAAGCACAGCCGCGGTTCCCTAAGAGGCAGGGAGCCGCGGCTGCAGAAGAAGGGAGAGAGCTGACATAAAATAAAGGTATGAGCAGGTTTTTTTTGGGTTGTTTGTTTTTTTTCGCGCGGGGGGGGGGGTGCGGCCCGCGGGTCTGCCGGTAGTCGGCTGTGCGGCCCGCGGCCCTCTGGAGGTTGGTGACCCCTGCTCTACTGGAATGGTAGTTTTCTTGGTAACTGCCAAAATTGTGACATCCACCTTAGGGGACCTAAACAACTCACCATCTTGTTCCACTAATGGGTAGAGCCGAGACATAACTCTGGACCCCTTCAGCCCAGCCTCCAGCATATCCCATTCTCCTTGTATCATTTCCTTAATCACTCTGTGCACAGGAAAAGTCTTCTGAGGCTTACAAAAAGCCTGCAACATTGGGTCCTCTAACGTGGCATCTTCCGCTGGTCCCATTCCTGGCATATTAAGTGCCTTAAGCATTTCAGATATCAGTGCTGGTAACTCCTTTCTCCTGAAAATTCGAACCACTAGCGCCTGATCTGTAATCTCTCCTTCCTCTAAGTCCTCTTCCAACTCCAAATCCTGCTCTAGGTCCACCGAATGAACACCCTCTGAAGCAACGGACTGCTCCGACCGCTCCTCGGTTCTTACTCTTTTTGCTGGGATTCCTATCCCTCCTGTGCTCAGAGGTGTATCCGGCCGCTTGTCCCCCAGTTCCCCCTCTGTGGAACCTGACGCCTTCATTTGCATTCCCCCGAATGCCTGTTGAATCAAAGATACGAATTGTGGCGAAAAAATCGCCGCCAAGCTCCCCAGGACTTGAACCTGCGAAGCAGTAGCACGGTGTGGATGACGGCCCCGCCACCGGCTCCAGGGGGAGTTCAACAGCAGCCTTTGGCTCAGAGATCCGAAGTGACCCCCTTGGGTTTCTCAACCCCCTCTTCAAGCCCCTGCTCCATGGATAGTGACTCCCGAAAACGGCCTCTACAAACCCCTGTTTCGGAGACCGCTCCCCTTCTGGAACCACAGAGTAAACAGAGTGGTCTAGAAGGCATACTGCCTGAATGGTCGCTTAGGGCCCAACTCTTGCTTTGATCCCTGAGTAACCTCCCCCAACTTTTCTTCACAGAACCCGAGAACCAGAAACAGACTTTTTTTTTTAATATATCTACAGTGAAGATACTCCTAGTACATTCCCCTCCCTTAACCAACACCCAAATTTTCAAAACGAGGCTTCCCTCGCTAAAACGAAAACGCTAAAGAAATGCTTCTGAGCAGCAACAGAGTTTCCCGCGCCCGCCATGCGGTGCGGCCTACCCCGTTCTCTACACGCTGCTTCTATGCCCCCAACTGTAGCAGAGAAGGCTCAACGACCCGGCCCCCCTTACCTTGCCGCAGAGCCTTGGAGATGGGAAAAATACACCCTCCCCGCGCTCAGCCGGGATCGCGGCTTCAGCGCTAGGGGAGAGACTGGGACTGCCGATCAAAGACTGCCGCGATCTGCCGGAATCACACTTCAGCGTTGGCATGGCCAGGCATGAACAACAGGTAGCACTTCTGCTGGTTCCTCACCCATAACAGTGGGTTCGGGAACCGGCTTTACCTCTCCCCCACAAATTTGCTAATTCTCAGCATGAACCACAACTTCAGAGAGAGAGGAAAGGAGTAGGGGGGGGGGAGGAGGGGGGGAAATAAGCAGCTCAGCACAGCTTTCTTTACAGATCCCCCTCTGTAGCATAAAACCACCCTGGTTTCTAATCCCCCCCAAAAAAACCAACTTTTAACTATATATATCTAACTCTTCTGCTTAATTGCTCCTCTAGTGAGCCCCTATCTCTGGGCTCACCAGCCCTCCAGCTGCTTGGAGACTGAGAACTGGAGTCAGGAGGCGGATCCTGTGTATTTATACTGGTGTCATCAAAAGGATGACGTTTCTCAGTCTCCAAGCTGCTGGAGGAGGAGCAAGAGCCAAAGGTTCTGGACTAGACTGGAGGGACGCTAAGGAACTACGCTATCTCCAGGAACAAGCAGGAATGTAGTCTTCACATATGGGGACTACCTAGCTGAAGATGCCAGGGAGATGGCCCCAGGAAGTTGTTAGGCCTTGTGAAAGGGCCTTAATTCCCCCCAATGGATCTCTGGCATCCTACCAGGGACAGTAGGTAGGAGTTGATTAAGTCTGAAAAAGGTGTTGAAAAACAGCCTGGCCAAACAAGGCATCCTGGCAGGAATCCTTGTCTAAACAGTAGTGGGCTGTGAAGGTATGTACCGAAGCCTAAGTAGCTGCTCGACAGATGTTGTCGATAGACACAGAGTGAGGATGAGCCATTGAGGCTGCCATGGCTCTCACATTATGAGCTGTGACATGGCCTTCAAGAGGAAGGTTCTTACACTCATAGGCAAAGGATATGCAATGAGCAATCCAGTTAGAGTTCTTTTGGAAACTGGAAGTCCCAAATGACTAGGATCAAAAGCAACAAAGAGTTGAGAAGATTTTCTATGTTGCTGTGTCCTTTGCAAGTAAAAGGCCAAAGCTCTTTTACAGTCCAAGGTATGAAGTTTCCTTTCTGCACTGGAGGCATGAGGCCTCGGAAGGAATACAGGAAGGTAAACCGCTTGGTTTAAATGGAAAGGTGAAACCACCTTTGGCATAAAGAGTGGATGTGTCCTAAGAACTACCTTATCATGGTGGAACCTTGTATAAAGAGGATCAGCCACTAACGCTTGTAATTCACTGATGCGACGTGCTGATATGATTGCAATGAGGAAGATGACTTTCCAAGAAAGGAATTTCAAAGATGTAGTGGCTAATGATTCAAAGAGCGGTTTCATGAGCGGCGCGAGCAACAGATTCAAGTCCCATGCCACCGGTAGTGGCTTAATGGGAAGCTTTGTTAAAAGAAGGCCTCTCATAAATCTCGCTATGAGAGGATGATAGGAAATAGGTTGTCCACATAGAGGCTTGTAAGAAGCTGCAATAGCACTAAGATGGACTCTTAATGAATTTGTCTTGAGACCTGCATTTGACAAATGAAGGAGATAATCCAGTATCGATTCCAGAGGTATCGCAAGAGGGTTAAGACACTTCTGCGAGCACCATATGGTAAACCTTTTCCACTTAAGGGCATACGAGTGTCTTGTGGAGGGTTTCCTAGAAGCATGAAGGATATCCTTTACCTGTTGGGAAAGGTTAAGATCCTGAAGTTCTAGGCTTTCAGCAACCAGGCCCTGAGATGCAGAGACTAGGGATTCGGATGCCAGAGCATCCCATCCTCTTGGGAGAGAAGATCTGGAGCAGATCACGACTCAAGAGGCGGAACTTGAGAGAGATGTAGGAGCAGAGGGTACGTTTGCCATGGCCATCATGGAGCTATGAGGATCATATGACCTCTGTCTCTCTGAAGCTTGAATAGGGTTTTGGGGATGAGGGGAAAGGGTAGGAAGGCATATAGTAAGTCCTGACCCCAGTGGAGAAGGAAGGCGTCCCTTGCCTGACAACATCGAGCCGGAATTCTGGAACAGAACCGGGGAAGTCTGGCATTCAGCGGACTTGCAAAGAGGTCTATGTCTGGGGTTCCCCAAATCTGAAATATCTGGGCCACCTGGTCTGCATGGAGAGACCATTCGTGTGGAAGCCGAACTCGACTGAGTTTGTCTGCCCAAGAGTTTTGGATGCCTGGAAGATACACCGCAAGGAGATGAATCTGTTCTCTGGCAAGGGCCCACAGTAGCAAAGCTTCGTTGTATAGCGACAGAGAGCCTGTTCTGCCCTGCTTGTTCACATAGAACATAGCTACTTGATTGTCCGTCTGAATTAGGACTGTCTTGTAGCTGAGCTGGGCGTGAAATACTCAAAGAGCAAGGAAGATTGTTCTTAGCTCCAGGAGGTTGATATGAAGACAGGCTTCCCGTGGAGTCCAGGTACCCTGGGGTAGAGAGATCGTGCAGGTGGGCTCCCCATCCCACCTGTGATGCTCTGTTAGGGTGGCTTGGGATAGGGGTTGCTGGAAAGGAGACCTCATCAGGTGGTTTCTGGGTGATTACCACCATTGGAGGGATGAAATAAGACGATTTGAGTTTGCTATTTTGTCCGACAGGCAGCCTGAGGCCTGTGTCCACTGAGTGGATAAAGTCCACTAGGCTGCTCGCATATGGAGGTGAGCATAAGGAACCACATGCACGGTGGATGCCATGTGGCCTAGCAATTGTAGCATTTCCCGAGCAGTGAGACAAGGTTTGAGCACTGCTTGGGAAGCTAGTTGTACTATGCAAAGACAGCGGGGCTGTGGAAGGAAAGCCCTTGGTCTGTGTGGTATTCAGATGAGCTCCTATGAACTCTAGGAACTGAGTGGGAGCAAGATTGGATTTTGGGAGGTTTATGACCAGTCCCAAATAATGAAGGATTCGCATTGTGCGAAACAGAGCAGAGCTGGCTTCTGGCACTGTAGGGGCTCGAATGAGCCAGTCGTCTAAGTAAGGGAAGACGAATATTCCCAGAGTGCGGAGAAATGCTGCTACCACAGCCATGCATTTTGTGAACACTCTTGGCGCAGAAGCCAGGCCAAAGGGAAGAACCTTGTATTGGTAGTGCTTTCCTTGAAACAGGAATCGGAGGAATCTCCTGTGATTTGGATGGATGAGAATATGAGTATACGCATCCTTGAGATCTAGAGAACAAAGCCAATCCTGACTTTGAAGGTATGGCAGCAGAATTCCTAGAGAGACCATTTTGAACTTCTCTCGGAACAAATATTTGTTCAATTCTCTGAGGTCTAAAATGGGTCTGTGTCCCCCTGTTTTCTTTGTAACCTGATGGGGAATGGGTACTTCCTCTATTGCTCCTTGAGCAAGGAGCATTGTGCCCTCTTGACCTAAGAGACTGTCGAGAGAGGTCTGAGACTTGAACTGTCTTACAATTGTAGGAGGGGGCATGCTGTGAAAATGAAGCTTGTAACCTCTCGTACAATGGACAGAGTCCAATTTTCTGCTGTTATTTGGTACCATCTGTGGGCAAAATGACAACAACCTGCCTGGGATGGTCGAGGGTTCTGGACCATTCAGAGGCAGGAAGGCAAAGTTCTCAAGAGAGGAGTCAAAGCCCCTGAGGAGGCTGAGCCTGCTGAGGTTGCTGAGGTTTTGCAGCTTTTAGCTGCTTTTGTTGTCTAGGTTGTTGCTGTTGTCCCTTTTGGGCAGCCTGACCTGGACGGTGGTCCCTGTTGGGTATAGGAAGGATAAAACTTCTTTTTCTTATTGAAAAATGGTTTCTTAGAGGATTTTTTCCTTCCAGGATCGGCTGTAGATTTGGACAATCTATCCAAGGTGATACTGTCAGCATCTATCTCATTAGCCTTCTCCTGCCAAATCTTGCCAAAGAGATTTTCTCCTGTGCAAGGAATGTTTCCTAATTTATCCTGTACCCAAATTTCCAAGTCTGATGCCTGAAGCCAGGCCATCCGATGTGCACCAATGGCAATAGTAGAGGTTCTGCTTATGCACTCAAAACAGTCAAAGGCTGCACGATTTACAAACTTGGAAACATCCTGAGCACGTTTGACTAGAGTAAAATAGTCTTATCTTTTGAAATCAGGAAGGAGAGGGGCTTATAAGTTCCAAGTCTCCTGTGACTTCTTTAAGGAACATTCCCATATATAAGATATAGGAACTGATCCTAGCTGAGAGCTTGGAAGCATCGACGCCCAAAGGCATTGAGAGTCCTACATTCATGACTTGGAGGATTGGATGCATGTCTCTTTGCACTTTTCATCCTTCTCATGGCTGATTTCACCACCATTGAATGGTGTGGTAATTGAGTTTTTTGAAAGCCAGGACAAGGTGGAACTCGATACATGGTATCGAGCCTTCAAGAATGAGAAGATGTGGTTAAAGGTGCTCCCCAAATCCTTAGCATAAGATCATGTAAATTCTCATGAATAGGCAGAGTAGCTGCCTCTTTGGGAGCCTTAGGGTATTGGAGAATTTCCAACTCCTTTGCCCTAGGCTCTTTTTCAGGAGCTACTGTGATGGAAAGGCCTCGGGCCACATCACAGATAAAGTCCTGAAAGGACATATCCTCTGGCGGAGACATTCTGCGCTGAGGAGAAGAGAAATCCTCGGGGAGAAGTATTCTTGTATCGGCAGAGTCTTCGGAGTCTTCAGACTCATCAGAGGATTCAAAATACCTCCGATCCCAGTGATCATGCAAAGCACGGTACCGGTATCAATCAAAGTCGGTATCGGGTTGTTCCAGTACCAATCTGTCAATGCCGGCGACAGATGCATGACCTGGTATGGGTGGCATACCCGCCGATGCTAATGCAGTTGGTACCGGTTCCGGTACCGGTGTCGGTTGAGGTGTCTGAAGCAGTTTCAACGGTACCGAAGCCGTGAGAAGAGCCACTAGACTGCATTCAATAGCAAGGAATCTCTGGTCTATTGACGCTGCCGATGCCTGGGTGTCGGTACTGGTAGAAGCAGCCGGAACCCCAGAGCATGGCGCCAGTAGTTCTGCCGAGGTTGAGGCCTCTAACATCCTGGAGCCTCGTTAGTGCTTTGGAAGCCGAAGCCTCCCGCCGGGGCAGTTTTGCTGGTGACAATTCCTCAAGGGCAATGCCAGGGGCATCTCGATACTTAGAAGGAGATCTACCCTATGAGGACTGGCTAGATTTATGTTTAGTTACCTGAGATCCATGGGAGGAAGATGAGGCCCTGGAGGACGTCGATGCAACAGACTGAGGGAAAAAGGGTGCTAAGTTTAGCAGCTCGGTTCTGCCGGCCCCTTTTTGACATCATTCCACAGGAGTGGCACTCTGAAATAGAGTGGTCAGGAGCTAAACATTTGAGACACCAATCATGGGTGTCGGTGACGGAAATAGTACTGCCACATTTAGAACATTTTTTAAAACCTGGATTAGGTTTTTCCATTTTCATTGAAAAAATTGGGCCTAGTGCCCAAAATGGCGCCTAGCAACAAGGAAAAAAGTTTCTAAAGTAAAACACCTCAAACTATAAATTTTTTTAAAAGAAGAGAGAACCGGTGGTACCGGTATTGCGTCGAAGGAAGGCAGACGCGACCACAAAAACAAAGATTAAAGACAAAATTTTTCTGTGGTGACAGTGTATGTGACCTGTCGGCTCCGCGGAAAACGAAGAACTGGAGAGGGACAGTTGGAAAGGCGGGAAGGCAGCATGCAGGCGCTGTGGGATGCTCCCAAAAGCTTTCCTATTGGACGCTGGGGAGCGTTCCCACGCAGGCTCCGTACCGACGATACCCATATGTGAAGACTACATTCCTGCTTGTTCCTGGAGATTCTGGTATCAGCATAACAAATGTTGTTCATGAGTCTTCCACCAATCTTCACACCTTGACTGTCTTTATATGGGGAAAGTATACAGTCTTGTTATACACCTTTGCTGATTTTAAACTATTCTGTTTATCCTTGTTCTATTTAAACTGTTGCTTTAAATTAGATTACTTGGGGATGGGTGAAGAAAGCCCCCCCAGTAAGTAAAAGCCCTCCTGGTAAGTAAAAGGTTAAAGTCCTCTGTAGAAATGGATACAAGGAGCAACATTTGGAAAGCAGTGTGCATTAATGCTCGTAGTATGGGAAATAAGATCCCAGATGTTGAGGCTTAATGTCGGAGGCAGAATAGGATTTAGTGGCGGTTATGGAGATATGGTTAATGGGATGTAATTAAACCAGGAAGGAAAGGGTAGGAAGAAAGGGAGGAGCTGCATTATATATAAAAAATCATATTAAAGCTACAGAATTACAGGGCTTCAAGGAAAGGAGGAGGCACTGTGGGTTAAACTTGAAGGAGGGAATGGGGAATCAATTTGCAGTGATTTCAATTTGTCAGATGTTTGGGCAGCAAAGGTATGGATGGAGGACCATGTAGCAGCTCAGCAAATCTCAGCAACGGGTACTGTACATAAGTTGGACACCGAGGCTGACATAACCCGGACATTGTGAGCTGTGATGTATCCCTCGAGGAAAAGTCCTGTTTTGTCATAAGAGAAAGATATGCAGTCTGCTATCCACCGAAATAGGGAGTGTTTGGTCACTGGGAGACCAAGGTGTGCTGGGTCAAAAGGCACAAACAGCTGAGAGGTTTTCCTGAGGTTTTGTGTTCTCTGGAGGTAGAAGGCCAGAGCCCTCTTGCAGTCAAGGGTATGCAGAGTTGCTTCAGCAAGTGAGGTGTGCGGCCGTGGAAGGAAGACTGGGAAGATGACAGATTGATTAATAAGAAAAGGGAAGATCACTATTGGAAAGAAGTGGGGGTGTGTTCGTAGGACTACTTTGTCATGGTGAAAACACGTATAAGGGGCGTGAGCCACCAAGGCTTGCAACTCACTGACATGCCTGATAAACAGCGGAAGTGTATGGTTGCTAACGGCTCAAAGGGTGGTTTGAGGAGTTGAGCTAGCATCATGTTGAGATTCCATGCCACTGGTGGCGGGCGAATAGGAGGCTTGGTGAGGAGTAGACCACTCATGAATTGTGCCACTAGAGGAGCTGTGAAGATGGGCTTGCCATCGACAGGGTTATGAAACGCTGAAATAGCACTAAGGTATACTCAGACAGAGTTTGATTTAAGACCGAGTAAGGATAAATGATAGAGGTAGTGCAACAGCACTGGAACTGATGCTTCGAATGGATTGTGAGCATTTTGAGAGCACAATGTAGCGTATCTTCACCACTTGTAGGAATAAGCCCTTCTAGTAGAGGGTTTTCTAGAGGAAAGGAGGATGTCCTTGACCTCCGTAGATAGAGGAAGAACTATGCCCTTAGGAGCCAGGCCGTTAGGTGAAGGGCTCGGAGATTGGGGTGGAAGAGTGCTCCGTTGTCTTGTGAGAGGAGATCTGGCCTGAATCCCAGCGGAATTGGTGAGGTTTGTCGCATATGTAGTAGGAGGGAAAACTATGGTTGGCAAGGCAAGTGTGGGGCTATGAGTATCATGGAGCCCCTGTCTGCTCTCAGTTTGAAGAGTATCTTCGAGATTAGGGGGACAGGGGGAAAGGCATACAGGAGTCCCCGACCTCAACTGATCATGAATGTGTCCAATGCCAGACTGAGCTTGGATGGTATTTTGAAGCAGAACCGGGGAAGCTTGGCATTCTGTGGAGTGGCAAAGAACTATCCATGGAGTTCCCCAGAGGTGTAACAACTCTGTTGCCTCTGTCAGATCGAGAGACCATTCGTGGGGTTGCATGATGCGACTCAGGCGGTCTACCAGGAGATTGCTCTCTCCTGGAATCTAAACCGCACATAGGTTCATCTGGCGTTGGATGGCAAAGTCCCAAAGTTTGCAGACTTCCTGACAGAGGGAGAGAGCCTGTTCCCCCCTGTTTGTTGATATAAAACATTGCCATCTGATTGTCTGTCCATATGAGGACTGGACTGTTGCAGAGTTGATATTGAAAAACTTGGAGAGCTTTCTTGATTGCTCGAAGTTCCAAACGGTTTATCTGTTGTTGGGACTCTTGTGCTGTCCAGAGACTGTGTGCGGAGAGACTCTGTGTGCGCGCCCCAACTCTGTTTGGAAGCATCGGTCGTCAGCTTATGCTGTGGCTGGGGTGTCTGAAAAGGTGACCCTGCTAGTAGATTTTCTGGGATGCACCACCACTGGAAAGAGTCGGCCATGGGAGATGTTATTTGGATCAGATCCCGTAGGTTCCCTGTGGCCTGAGTCCACTGGGTTGAGAGAGTCCATTGAGTCTGACGCATGTGAAGTCTGGCATATGGGACTACATGTACTGTGGAGGCCATGCAGCCTAGTAGTGTTAGAAAGCAGTGTGCTGAAGCCTCTTGGCTTTGTCGCATGCTTGTGGCCAGTTGTATCAAGTGGTTCATGCGGTCCACCATGAGAAAAGCTTAGTGTCTAGAACGGCACCTATGAATTCCAACCTTTACGTTGGAATGAGGTGTGACTTTGGAAAGTTTATGACGAACCTGAGGGATTGCAGAAGGGTTAGAGTCTTTTGCTGAGAAGGGCAGAGTTCTCCAGGACAGTCTGCCTTTATCAGCCAGTTGTCCAAGTAGGGGAAAACATAGATCTTGTGTTTTCGAAGATGAACCACCATTATGGCCATGCATTTTGTGAAAACTCTTGGTGCAGATGTCAGGCCAAAGGGGAGAACCATGTATTGATTATGGGTTCCTTGACATGTGAGAACCTGAGATATTGCCTGTGGCTTGGGTGTATCAGGATATGTGCATAGGCCTCTTGAGGTCTAGTGAATAAAGCCAGTCGTTTTCTTGGAGGTAGGGAAGAAGGGTCCCCAGGGAGATCATCTTGAATCTTTCTTTTACCAGGAGTTTGTTTAGATTTCTGAGGTCCAGAATCGGCCTGTGACCTCCTGACTTCTTTGGAATGAGGAAGTAGGGAGAGTAGAAGCCTTTGAACCGCTCCTGAAAATGAACTTGTTCTACGGCTCTTTGTTTAAGGAGAATGTTTGTTTATTTCTTGCTAGAGGAGGTCCTCCGGTGGGGGGGGGGGAGGATTTGGAAAGATAGCCCCATCTGAAATATCATCCCTCCTCCACCTTTCTGTATAATGGTGAGAGTCCAGTTTTCTGTGGTGATGGTATGCCATCTCTGGCTGAACAGCGAGAGTCTTTCTGAAATGGGTATGTGATCCTAGAGTCTGTTGGGGACTGGCTATGTTCCCTTTCTGGGGGTCAAAAACTCGACGTAGCAGGAGCTGGTTGAGTTTGAGGTTGTCTTTTAGTGAGTCTGGGCTTCTTGGCCTGCTTGGAGCCCTGCTGCTTTTGTTGCGGGTGTTAGGCTGGCTGGGAATAAGAAGAGTAAAACCTTCTCTTCTTGGGGTAGAAGGCTTTTTTAGGTGGTGCCTTCTTTTTGGAGGGGTCAGATGTCTTCCTAGAGAGCCATTGGAGGGTGGTATCATTGGTCTCTAGTTCCCCTGCCTTCTTTTAACCAAATAGGTTTTCACCTGTGCAGGGGATGTTGCAAAGCTTTCTTGGACCCACTGTTCCAAATCCGAGGCCTGAAGCCAAGCCAGATGTCTTGCCCCTATAGCTATAAAAGATGCTCTGCTGGATGACTTGAACGCATCAAAGGCAGCTCTGTTGACAAATTTTGATACATTCTGACTATGGGAGAGGACAGCTTGGAATGCTGGCCATTTTTTCTCCAGGAGGAAAGGGAGGAATCCCTCCCAGTCCTTGTTTAGTTATTTAAGAAACATCCCCATATAGAGGATGCAGGAATTATTTCTACTAGCTAGCATTGATGCCTGAAAAGAGCACTGGGCAAAGAAATCAAGCTTCCTTGATTCACGGCCCGGAGGGGGAAGCATGGTTCTTCCTGCTCTTTATCCAGCATATAGCCGATTCCAGCATTATGGAATGGTGAGAAAGCTGCAGTTTTTGAAAGCCGTGGCATAGTATCCAATCAATGACTTATAGGGGAGATGGTAAGAGGTATTTGTAGCATCAAACTGTGCAGAATTTGATGCACCGGTAGGGATGGTGGCTTCTTTCGGTGCCGCGGGGTACTGGAGGATCTCCAGCTCCTCTGCCCTCTGTTCCAGTTCCGATGCCCCCTGGATTGAGAAGCCCACCGCCATGTCCCTGAAAAATTCCTGAAAGGACATGTTCTCAGGAGGGGATTTTCTGTGTGCATTAGCTGATGGTGGTGAGGGTTCCAAGGCGAAGTCTTGAACGTCATCAGAGTCCAGTGATCGGTGATCGGAATCTGATGTATCGGTATTGGACTCCAGTGAGTACTGATGGTGCTGATGTCGAGTGTCATATCGATGCTCCTCGATGTCTCCGTGATCGAAGCTGTGCACCGTTCAGGAGGGATTCGTGGATGGTGGAGGTATTGGTATCTGAACCGAAGTCTCGGTGTCTCGAGGCCCATGCATCAATGTCAATGGTACCATTGGAGATGGCTGTTGAGGCATCCAGGATGGTGCCAGTAAGAACATAAGAACATAAGAAATGCCATACTGGGTCAGACCGAGGTCCATCAAGCCCAGTATCCTGTTTCCAACAGTGGCCAATCTAGGTCATACGTACCTAGCAGTTTCCCCAAAAGACACAGGTTCTGCAGTGCTTGTACTAGGTCAAGCATTGATATCCTGGGTCCCTTTTTAATAGTGGTTTATGGACCTTTCCTCCAGGAACTTGTCCAAACCTTTTTTAAACCCAGCTATACTAACAGCCCTTACTACATCCTCCGGTAACAGATTCCAGAGTTTGATTACACGTTGAGTGAAGAAATATTTTCTCTTATTTGTCTTAAATAGTTTACCCTGTAGCTTCATTACATGTCCCCTAGTCCTTCTATATTCTGATAGCGTAAACAATTGATCCACGTTTATCCGTTCCACTCCATTCATTAATTTATAGACCTCTATCATATCTCCCCTCAGCCGTCTCTTTTCCAGGTTAAAGAGCCCTAACCTTTTTAGCCTCTCTTCATAGGAGTAGCCTTCCATCCCCTTCACCAATTTGGTGGCTCTTCTCTGTACTTTTTCTAATAACTCTATGTCCTTTTTAAGATACGGTGACCAGAATTGCACACAATATTCAAGGTGCGGTCGTACCATGGAGCGATACAGAGGCATTATAATATCCTTTGTTTTATTCTCCATCCCTTTCTTATGATACCTAGCATTCTATTTGCTTTCTTGGCCGCCGCTGCACAGTGGGCGGAGGGTTTTAACATGTTATCCACGATGACTCCTAAATCTTTTTCCTGGGTGGTGGTTTCTAATGTGGAGCCTTGCATCGTGTAACTATAGTGTGGGTTGTTCTTTCCTAGGTGCATAACTTTGCACTTGTCCACATTAAATTTCATCTGCCATTTGGATGCCCAGTCTTCCAATTTATCCAGATCCTCCTGCAATTTTCCACAATCCTCTTGGGTTTTAACAACTTTAAACAGTTTTGTGTCATCTGCAAATTTGATAACCTCACTAGTTATTCCTTTTTCCAGGTCATTTATGAATATGTCAAAAAGTAGGGGACCCAGTACAGATCCCTGGGGTACTCCACTATTCACCTTTTTCCATTGGGAATATTGGCCATTTAGCCCTACCCTCTGCTTTCTATCTTTTAACCAGTTCCCGATCCACAATAGTACACTGCCTCCTATCCCATGACTTTTTAGCTTTGCCAAAAGTCTCTGATGGGGGACCTTGTCAAAAGCTTTCTGAAAGTCCAGATACACTATATCAACCGACTCACCTTTGTCTACCTGTTTATGCACACCTTCAAAAAAACAGATCAGATTAGTAAGACAAGATCTTCCTTGTCTAAAGCCATGTTGGCTGTCTCCCATTAGGCCATGAGGCTGTCAATGTCAGGGGCACTGATGCCGCCAGGAGAGCTGCTATGGTCCTTTCCTAAGGACAGCATCCGCTGGTCCAAGGATGGAGCCGGTGCCTGGTCCATAGACTGAAAGGGGCTGGGTGCCACCACATCAGTGTATGGCATCGGGGGTTCCACAGAGACCGAGGCCCCGGGTACCTCCCAAATCTCCACTGGGGCTTTGGAGAATGTCCTCCAGCCAGGGATGCTTGGACTTATGGCTTGAGTCCAACGAAGTCCTGGATGATTCTCAGTGCGAACGGGAACATTCTCTTGATTCCCGAGGCTTACCCGATGAGTACTTGGACTTATGTCTTGGTTCCTTCAGAGTCTCCGAGGGTTTTCAGGTTCTGCACTTATCTTTTTGAAGGTGAGACGGAGCAGGCTTCTTTGATTTCTTCTTCTCATGTCTGGACTCCTTGGAGTGTTTAGAAGCATGAGAGCCTGACGATCTCTGCTGGTCACTCCCCCAGTAGAAATCCCTTTGACATCCAATTTGCCACTGAAAAGCCACCTTTACAGCTGATCCCCCCCAATACTGCCTTTAAAGCATATAATCCCATCCAACCACCCACCAAGCATCCAATCCCCACCCAACCTTCTCACCACTGCATGAAGGAACCCCACCCCCCATGTACTCCCATAACATAAGATATGCCATACTGGGCCAGACCAAGAGTCCATCAAGCACAACAGTTCATTTTATCTAGGAGAAAATGTTCTAGTATTCATATGCAGGGCTCTTTCATTAATACATGAGAACCATGGGTCAATTTTATCAGGCAATGAAAAAGGTGCCGGTACTCCATACCTATCAGCTTCACCAGTTACAACTCATTCAGAACACTATTGTCCGTATCCTTGCCCATGTCTCTCGCTTTGAACACGTTTCTCCCTTCTTAGCCCACTTTCATTGGCTTCCCGTCAAATACAGATTGCAATATAAGCTCCTCACTCTGATTCACCATGTAATTCACACTGGCTTCTCCCTGTTACTTTGCTTATGCCATATTACTCCATTTTCCGCACCGAGTTCTGCATGCTATTCATGCAAATCGGCTTCACTTCCCTTCTGTTATCTAAGCACGATTGGAATCCACCCGCTCCTCAGCTTTCTATTTCCTTGCCCCTGCCATATGGAACTCCCACCCCATCCCCATCCTTCGCCCTTGAGCCTTCCTAACTCAGGTTTAAATCTCTTCTTTTCCAAACATATGACCCACAGCCACCTTGAGATTTCCCTCTCCCCTCTCCGTCTTTCCCTTTCCATCTCCTCTGTCTTCCTCTGCTTTTGCTCCCTCCAACCCTCCTATTTCTTTTTATTTATTTCTTTTTATTTATTTATTTAGTATACACTTATATACCGCTACTTCCAGCGATCAGTAGCGGTTTGATTACAAATTTGGGAGTTGTCAAATCATGACAGAAATGTTGGGGAAATATACACATAGATTTGAGGGTATGGCACATCACACAGAAATAGGGACTTAAAGATTAGACTTTACATATTTACATTTTTACATATAACATTTCACATTTTTAATTATAACATTTCTACAGAGCATAATTCATGTTCATTCTTAGTATGAATGATGTTGCTTTTCCTATCTATATTGGTGTTCCCTTTCTGCTTTCTGTCTTTCAGTTTTATTGTTTTTATTAACTTTGTACACCACCTTGCTGCTACTTGTGAAAGGTGGTTAAGCACATTTTTAAATAAACAAACCATTGCGTACCCCCTCAAAAAAAGCCCTGAAGTCCAGTATCCTGTTTCCAACAGTGGCCAATCCAGGTCACAGATATATGACAGGGTCCTAAAAAGGTACACAGGTTCCATGCTGCTTATCCCAGGGGTAAGCAGTAGATTTCCAAGGCCCTCTTTCATAATGGTTTATGGACTTTTTCTCCAGGAACTTGTCCAAACCTCTTTTAAACCCAGATATACTAACAGCTTTTACTACATCCTCCGGTAACGAATTCCAGTATTTGATTACGCACTGAATGAAAAACTATTTTCTTCATCAAGTGTCCCCTGGTCTTTCTATTTTTTGAAGGAGTAAACAACCAATTTATGTATACCCCTTCAACCCTATTTATTTTATAGTCCTCTATCATATCTCTCCTCGGCCATCTTTTTCTAAGTTGAAGAGCCCTAACCTTTTAAGCCTTTCCTCATAGAGGTATCCTTCCAATCCCTTTATCATTTTGGTGGCCCTTTTCTGTACCTTTACTAATTCTGCTATACCCTTTTTAAGATATGGTGACCAAAATTGCACACTCTTAACCCACCCAATTCCATCACCAGTCTTACTGGGGGCCCTATTGTCTAGTAGTAGGAGTATGAGAAACACCTAGTCAGCTTATTTGGTTCTTTGTTCCAAAATAGCACTGGTGACTTCTAGTAATAATCTATGGCACCTAGTAGTGGAATTGTGAGATTACTGCTGGCTTCACCAGTGCCATTTTGTAACCCGGAATTCAAAGGAGCAGGAGCAAAAGGGGATTGTTCCTGCTCCCACTAGACACCAGGGATCCTGGCAAGGCTAAGCTAACCTATGTTCAAGGCCTAACCCCTAAGTGATAAACATTTCACTGCATAAGCACCTAAGTAACATATATCCTTTTGTTTACATCTTTGGAATAAAAATAAAAAATTGTAGCCATCTCAAAATATAGATCAAATTTACTCATGTAATTTACAAATTCACTGCATATTGTTGCACATTGAAAAACACATATGTAGCCCTGCTTTCTTCTCTTATTCCCAGTAAACAGTTTTCAAAGGCCTTTCTAACTTCATTTTTCATGTGTTCTTTTTTTTTTAGTTTATCCATAACATTAAGTATTATAAAAGTAGGCTACATGTACAACACAGATTCCAAATGCACAATGAGTTGCCACATATATATTTTATGTAACATTTACAACCAACTACTATCTTCATTTTCAAGTTTAAATAGCTAACAATACTATAATTATCAAGCTACCTAATGTCATCTATGGAAAGAAGAGCCTCTTGTCTCTAGGCTCAGTTTCTTCTCTGTACTAAGTATTTGGATTAAGGAGTCTAAGGGGCATATTTATGAAAGCGTGCTACCCGGGTAGCACGGGAGCAGCGAGTTGTTTTTGGCATCATGCTACAAAGTAGCGTAGTATCTTGAACTAGAACAACCATACTACCCGGGCAGCACATGCCTGTTTGGTATCTGGGTAGGGTGTTAACATTCCTGTGTGGTGCCACTAGTGAGGGGCCTTGAAAGCCTGAGGGCGGGAAGCAACTACTGCCAGCACAATGGTTGGCAGTAGATGCTCCCCACGGTGGTATTAACGCAACGAGCTGCAGTAAATTCAGGGAGACAGCTGTCTCTGCTCCCCTGCATCCAACACAGTGCCCTGTACTAGTACTGCAGCTCAAACATGCCTCTAAGAAGTAAATTCAGAAGATACAAGTTGAGGAACACAGAGCAATAAACCACAAGCAATCCAAAAATCTTTTTTTAAACAGTTATTTATCATCAGAGGGATTCTTTAGATTTGTCAACATTTTAACATGAACAAGAGATGCTATGTTTTCCAACATATCCACATACAGTTCTTCAATATAGCAAAATGCTCAAATTACAAACCAGTTAAATAAAATATTCTAGTTATCTTTACATTTCAGGAGTTGCAACAAAAACAAAGGTATTAATGTTAATTTAAAATGTATTACATGTGCTTTTACAGGAGAATAGTCAAAGGGGCATAGTGCATCTGCAATCATCTCACATTCTGCTGATTTAAAGACAATTTATTTTAAAGGAATGATCCACTTTGAGCTATTGCCAAATATCAGGTTATTATTAGACCTTTTGCTAATTCTGGATCTTCACCTTTTAGCTGAATGCATTCTGATTCTCAACATTCAATTATCTACATCATATTAAGGTTAAAATATGCAGCATACTGTGATGGCGAAGACAGCCAAGTCCCTATGGAAGTGGAAAAAGTACAGGCAATTTCCCCTAGGCAGAGGAAAAGGGAAAAAAATGCTCAGTTTAAAAGTGCAGCTAAGGTTGAAAAAAAGAACCTGTCAAAAGTTGTTGACCAAAAGCCACGCCCCAGCTCCATAGCAACTGAGGGTGGTGATGCAGCACAGCTGGGGGCGGGGTGGAAAGATACCGGCCAGTCACATGTTTATAAGCCCAAGAGAACAGAGAGAGAGAGAGACTCACAGGATCAGGAAGATTCTCAATGATGTGCGGTGTGCAGGCTGAGCTCCTGTTACTTTCACTTGACGATACTCTGATTGATCTACTTGGTTTCCATAGAACCAACGGGGTCGTTCAGTTCTGCCGATTCGACTAAATAGAGATACACATAACAAACAGTGCCGAAGTCGAGCACTTGAACGTGATAATTCCCGTGAGGAAGGCGTTGCCGAAACGCGTTGGGGTCCTTATCAATAAAAGACACAATAGTTCATCCGATGTCTCCTGCTCCTTGTGTCTTCTGTCATGTTTAGGGACATTACTTTAAGCTTTCTTTGGAAGGAGAAATATTCTTCATGTTACTAGCCACTGTGGTGTTAAATCTGGCTGCTTGACCAACTGGTTTTTACAATTTACCAGCTCTTGATGGAGTGATATGAACTGTTTGAGACAAAATTGGGCATTCCATCTAGGTCAGGACTTTTCCAGTTTGAAACTCTTTTTAACCTGATTTCCAACTCTCTGCTGGTTACTTCAGGCAATTCCATTGGTTTATTTGCCATTTCTAACTTCTCCCGTATGTAAGGTAGCCATTCAGCTTCTTGACTCTGCTCTACAGGGTCTTTGTATAAGTCCTTTCAGAATGTTTCTGTTTCAGTTTTTGTCAGTGGTATTTTCATCATACTAACACTCTTCCCCATCATCCTAAAGAACTGTTTTGGGTTCTCTCTAAATAGTTTATTTTGACATCTCTCTTTTCTGTTTTCTTAATATCTCTGTAATGTTTGTACCTATGCTGTTATTGTCAATTACTGGAGCAAACAAATTCAAGGTTTTCTTCTGTTAATGCAGCATGTTTCAATTTGAGTTTATGGATCTTCCTCATTATCTGTAAAGATCTTAATCTTTTTAGAAACCCATCTATCAGGGACACATCTAGGCACAAAAATGTTATTTTCCCTAGGAGGATTTGTTGCCATTCTCTTTTTCTTTGACGCTGAGTTTTCCTTGGTAGAACTCAAACCATAATTAATTTTGCTGCACAATATTGTATTTGATTTATTTCTGTGATGACCCTATTCATCTTACATCCATATTTCTAATTTATGATGTTAAATTCAGCTTAAATAATCTTGCCCTTGCCTAGAACCCAGCATAATCATCTATATTAATACAGGCCAGGAGCTCAGTCACTAATTTCTCCACCTCTGGGTCCTTCTATTGCCTTTCTTCCACCTCTTCACCAGACTTCTTGGCCTGTCTTTATTTATTTTGGATCTCCTATCTGTATTTCTACCTCAGCCTTCCCTTTAGTGTTTTGTTCCAAACCTCCTCTTTTCACTGTGCACCTCTTTTCTTCTGCTCAATTCTAACGCCTTTTTCCTTTTCGTCTCTCCGGGCCAGTCCAGGAAACAGTAGGGTAGTCAACCTTCTTCAACTGAGGACTGAAATCTCAAAGCTTTGCTGACAGCCTATCTAGCTCCCCCTGGTGTCAGAGAGCTAGTCTTTTCAGTCCTCAGCAGCTGCAGGAGGTGTTTGCTGACAGGCTCCAAGAGACGGAAACTGAATTGTATTAGGGTTAACAGCTCCTTGCTAGCCCTGGCTGGGTTAGTTTTTTTTTTTGGAGTGCTGTATCTTTTTGGTACTTAATTAAAAAAAAAAAAATCAAAGGACAGCAAGACTGGACGGGAGTCTTCTACCGCTGGAGGTAGTAGAGGCAGAGCCTGCCTCGCCGACGGGACCCGTCCGGGAGAGCAGAGCACGGTCCTGGAAGCCCCAGAGTCCAGCCTCTGTCTCGGGACTCCCAACCTTTGCTACCGTGAGCAGCGGTGCTTGAGGAGTTGGTGAGGAGACGGCTGTGTAGGAGGTGTGTGTTTCTTTTATTTTTGTTTTCATAGTTGGGCTGCAGCGGGGCTGACAGGATCGGCGGTTTTCAGTTCTTCGGGGCTCTTGATCAGAAAGCGCCGAGTTGTTGTTGATTTCTTTCGGCTTTTCAGCTGCGGCTGCGGAGCAGTTAGTTTTTCTCAATGGAGGAGGCTTCAGGGGCTCAGATCACAGGGAAGCCTCAGACATCGGGGGAAAAGGCGGGAATGGTGGCCATTTTAAAGCCGGCTGCTGTTTCGCCCACGTTACAGCCAAAGTCTCAGAAGAAAAAAGTAAAGTCAAAGAAAGAGTCCCTAGCACTAGGGAAGGATCCCGAGCCTGTTTCTGAAGGGTCTGAAGGAGTTCAGACTCTCTTTTCGCCGGATTTTATCTTGGCGCTTCATAGGGCTTATTGTTTAACATTAGAGCGGGGGCAGGGCAAGGAGGGCTTGTCTAGTCTTCCATTGGAGTCCACGTTCCCTGGCACATCAGACCCAGGGGAGGGGACTTCCAAATCGGGTCTGTTGTCCGGAGTCTCTTGTGGGGTTCTAGAGCCACCAGTGTTGGATGTGCAAGGCCCAGAGGACCTTGAAGGTGAGCTAGTGGCTGGGGAGGATCCTAATCTCTTCCGAGTGTTTAGAAAGGAAGAGTTGGGGGCGCTGATTTCCCATTCTTTAGCAGCTTTGAATATTGCCTTACCGAAGGTGCCGGTAGAACCCTTAGAGGATCCCTTGCTGCAGGAATTTCGATCTGAGCAGCAGTGTTTCCCAGTACATAGGGTCATTAAGCAGATGGTGGAGTCTGAATGGGAATGCCCCGAGGCCACCTTGAGGGGTGCATGGGCACTCGGTCGTTTATATCCAGAACCTCAGGAGAAGGAATTGCTGCGTATGCCGAAAGTCGATGCGCTCGTTTCGGCAGTGACCAAGAAAACTACTATTCCTGTAGAGGGGGGAGCAGCCCTTAAGGATCTGCAGGATAGGAAGTTGGAGTCCATTCTCAAACAAGCGTTTGATACCAGCGCACTAGCTTTGCAGACATCCATCTGTGGGGCCTACGTGTCCAGGGCCTCGATTAGGTGGCTGCAAGCGGATTCTGCTCCAAATTTGGAGGGGGTTTCGGCTCCGGAAGGGGCGAAATTAGAATCGGCAGCAGCGTATCTCGCCGACGCCTTCTATAATCTGGAGCGGATGTCAGCTAAGTCCATGGCTTCGGTCACTGCCACTAGAAGATTTCTCTGGCTGCGGAATTGGGCGGCGGACTCGTCTTCTAAGACGCATCTTAGTAGGCTATCTTATAAGGGTAAGCTACTGTTTGGAGAAGCGTTGGAAAAGATTGTAAAGGATTTAGGAGATTCCAAAGGCTGACAGCTGCCAGAAGACCGCCCAAAGGGGCAGAAGCAGGGATCTGCGCAGCAGGGCCAGGGCCGAGATTCTCGCAGATTCAGAGGAACCTGGTTTGCTCCTTATCAAAGAGGGTGGTTCGTGCCCAGGGGGCAGTCCTTTCGGGGTGCTCGAGGATTCGGACGGGGGTTTAGCAGACCTCAGTCGGGCACTTCTAAGAAGCCACAATGAGATGAGGGAGGTCCAGGCGGCGGAGCTAATAGGTCGTCGATTGCAGAGTTTCCTTTCCGCCTGGACCGCCATAACCTCGGACCGCTGGGTATTGCAGATAACTCGAGACGGCTATTCTCTGGAGTTCGAGCAGCCGCTGCCGGGCGTATTCGTGATGTCGCCATGCGGGTCTCCCGCAAAAGCGATGGCAGTGAGACAGACGCTGCAGCGGTTGCTGGAGATCCAGGCGATCGTTCCGGTACCTGCAGACCAGTGCGGTTTAAGTCGATACTCCATTTATTTTGTGGTTCCCAAAAAGGAAGGTTCCTTTCGGCCTATTCTCGATCTCAAACAGGTGAACCGCTGTTTAAGGGTGCCGCATTTTCGGATGGAAATGCTGTAGTCCGTCATCCGGTCTGTACACCCGGGAGAGGTGCTCTCATCTGTAGATTTGACAAACGTATTTACACATTCCCATCAATCCTCGGCATCAGAAGTTCTTGCTTTTTGCGGTTCCCATGGGCCATTTTCAGTTCCGAGCGTTGCCGTTTGGTTTGGCCACTGCACCTTGCACATTCACAAAGGTGATGGTGGTAGCGGCAGCGCTGCGGAAAGAGGATATTCTCATACATCCCTATTTGGACAATTGGCTCATCCGGGCTTCAACGGTTCCGGAGTCACGGGAAGCCACCTGTCGGGTGGTGGCTTTTCTATAGAGTTTAGGTTGGGTGGTCAATTGTGCCAAAAGTCAGTCGCCGCCCATGCAGTCCCTGGTGTATTTGGGGGCTTTGTTCGACACGAGACGGGGGCGCTGTTTCTCCCGGAAGTCCGGATTCAAAAGATTTTGCGGCGGGTAACCGCCTTTTTACGTCTCAAGACCCCAACAGCGTGGAGATACTTGCAGCTTCTGGGGTCCATGGCAGCGACGTTGGATTTGGTGCCGTGGGCCAGAGCGCATATGCGGCCGCTTCAGCACTCATTACTCTCCCGTTGGTCGCTGCAGAAGCACCCTCTCAGTCAACGTTTGAGTTGCCCGACCTGCGTTTCCGACAGCCTAAAGTGGTGGTGCGATCCCACTCATCTGCACGTGGGAATGCCGCTGGCCTCTCCAGATTGGGTGTTGCTCACGACGGATGCCAGTCTCTCCGGTTGGGGAGCTCACTGTATGTCTCAAGTGGCTCAGGGGCGATGGCCGGGGGAAATGGCCAACTGTTCCATCAATCAGCTGGAGATGAGAGCGGTGGCACTGGCGTTACAGGAGTTCGAGACGCTCGTGGGCGGCAAGGCGGTACGGGTGTTCTCGGACAATGCGGTTACAGTTTCCTATATCAATCGACAGGGCGGCACGGGCAGTGCTGTTTTATTAGAGGAGAGTCAGGCGCTGATGCAGTGGGTGGAGGAACATCTCTTAGCGCTGTCGGCGGCGCATGTAGCAGGAAAAGACAATGTGCAGGCGGACTTTCTCAGTTGACAGTTTTTGAATCCCGGGGAATGGCGGCTGAACGACGCCGTTTTTCACGACGTAACGAGGCGTTGGGGTCAACAGATTATGGATCTGATGGCAATGTTAATGCCAAGGCAGGCAGATTTTTCAGCAGGCGCAGGGAGCGCATGTCCGAAGGTCTCGACGGCTTAGTCCAACCTTGGCCAGCAGGGGAGCTTCTTTATGTTTTTCCTCCGTGGCCGATGATAGGTCGAGTTGTTCACAGAATCACTCAATATCGGGGAATGGTGATTCTCATAGCTCTGGACTGGCCGAGACATGCGTGGTATGCGGACCTCGTACGCTTGTTGGCCGACCGTCCTTGGCGGTTGCCGAACCGGATGAATTTGTTGTACCAGGGGCCTATTCTCATGCCGTAGGTGGATCGCTTCTTGCTTACGGCTTGGCTCTTGAGAGGGACCGGTTGACACGTAGAGGCTATTCCACAGAGGTGGTCTCCACCATGCTTCAGGCTAGGAGGAAATCGATGGCACTGGCTTATATCCGTGTTTGGAGGATTTTTGAAGGCTGGTGCGCAAGACATGCGGTTCGGCCAAGAACTTCAGCTGTGTCAGATATTTTGTCGTTCCTCCAGGATGGGCTGGATAAAGGCTTAGCATTGAGTACACTGAAGGTGCACCTAGTGGCTATCGCTTGCTATTGGGGGAATGTGCAAGGCCATGCCTTGTCTTTGCATAGTGATGTGCAATTGTTTCTTCGAGCGGTTAAACGTGCGGCCTCCTCGGAGGCCGATTGTTCCTCCCTGGGACTTGAATTTTGGTCCTGTGGGAGTTGACACGCGCTCCCTTTGAACCAATGAAGAGCATAGCATTGAGGGAGCTCTCGTGGAAGACAGCTTTTTTGGTCGCGTTGTGTTCTGCCAGACGGATTTCGGATTTGCAGGCGCTGTCCTGCGAGGAACCGTACCTTCAGTTTTTAGAGGAGAAAGTAGTTTTGCGTCCGGTACCTTCTTTTCTTCCGAAAGTCGTGTCCAGTTTTCATCTGAATGAGTTGATTTCTCTGCCTACTTTTCAGTTGGCTCAGGCGTCTGAGGGAGCTGCGTCTATTCATAAATTGGATCTTGGCAGAGTGCTCCACAAATATCTCAGACGGACGCAGCCTTTTCGCAAGTCAGATAGGCTGTTTGTGCTGTTTGGTGGAGTGCAAAAAGGACATGCAGCTTCTAAGGCCTCCATTTCCCGCTGGGTGAAACATGCCATAGCAGCTGCATATCGGGCCAGCGGGAAGGGAGCGCCGGAGGGTCTGCGGGCTCATTCCACTCAGGGACAGACGACGTCCTGGGCCGAGAGGACGTTGGTTCCTCCTGTGGATATTTGTTGAGCGGTGACATGGTCGTCCTTGTATACTTTTGCGAGACATTATCGGCTAGATGTGCAGGCCGCGGGGGACGCTAAAGTAGGAGCGGGGGCTGTTTTGGCCGGATTGTTGGGACCCTCCCGAGTGTAGGTACTGCTTTGGTACTACCCTACTGTTTCCTGGACTGGCCCGGAGAGATGAAAAGGAAGAATAAATTAGGCCTTACCTGCTAATTGTCTTTCCTTGAGTATTCTCCGGGCCAGTCCAGGACCCACCCAGGTTCTGAAGGCGGGTCGTTCAATGGCCTCACTGACCACTGCCGTATGCTATGAACTGTACATGGCGCTGTCCGAAGGCGTGGTTCTAAGTGCAGGTGGTTCGGTGTTGGAAGAGACTTCACAGTACTCTGCGACAGGCCTGGCTAGGGGGCTCCCGGGTGGTTCGGTGCTGTGCTTCTGGGAGTCTGTTGCTGCCAGATGTAGCAAGGTGTGCCGGGGAGTTTTTTTTCTGAATTCTAAGGTTCTAAGTTCGGTTGTTGAAAGACAAAGATTATTACTCCATAGTGTTCAGTGTTTGCGTTTCTGCTTGGACAATAGTAGACTGGCTCTCTGACACCAGGGGGAGCTAGATAGGCTGTCAGCAAAGCTTTGAGATTTCAGTCCTCAGTTGCTGAAGGAGGTTGACTACCCTATTGTTTCCTGGACTGGCCCGGAGAATACTCAAGAAAAGACAATTAGCAGGTAAGGCCTAATTTATTCATTTCTTTCACTACGGGAGTTTTAATTCTTAAGTCTCCTATTTGACAGGCCCAATGGAGCACAAGTGCACTGTGAGGGTAATACACTAATAGGGTAATTTTATAACACGAGGTCTAGGTTTGGGACTAATTAAGGCACCTGCTAAAGTGTATTTTAAGAAGCTTAATAGACACCTATGGGTCTTTATAAACTGCTAGCATAAATCCTCCAGAAATGAAGCCTAGATTGAAAACAAAGGCATTACACCTACTGTCAAACAGGCATAAATGTTAGCATGTATTTTATGTGCAGCCAATTTGGCTTCAAGCTGACCTGTTTTTTTCTCTGGGCTACCTAGGCTACTGGAACAGCACTCTATCTAACGCTGCCAAAGCAACAGATGCTGGACCCAAGAAACACCGTCACAACAAGCTACAATACAAGCCATGGTACTCAAAAATCATATGACAAGAAAAAAGGGAACTCAGAAAGATAGAACGGAGATGGAGAAAGACCAAGGCATCTGAAAACCAGCAGCTATACCTAACAAAGCAAAAACAATACAATGAACACATCAACCAATCAAAGAGAGAATACCATACAAACATGATAAATACCTCCATCAACAAACCCAGAAAGCTATTCGAAATCGTGAAAATCCTCACAAAAGAGCAAAAGACAGAGGATGAAGTACAAATAGACCCGCAAAAATTTGCTGACCACATCAAGGAAAAATTTCACTCTGCAGAGCGAACAAGACCCAGCGCACCCACGAAGACTATCTCACACCCCAAGACCTGGGACACATTCTGCTCACCATCAACAGAGCAGCTCTCCCACATCTCCACAATCAATACAAGCACCGCTCCTACAGACCCTTGCCCAGTGTCATGGATCAAAGCCACCAAATCAAGCTTCATCCACATCATACACAACATGGTGCACAACTCCCTCACTCAAGGATTCATGCCAAATCAACTAAAGCTCGCCACAGTAAGACCGATCCCAAAGAAAACAACTCTCGACAAGAACAACCCAGCAGCATACCAACCAATATCCAGCATACCCTTTCTGGCAAAAATCATCAAACACAGTTCAACACCAACTACAAGAACACATTGACAACCATGCACCACTGGATGACAACCAACACGGCTTTCGCCCAACCATGGAGTCAAAACATTACTGATTTACCTCTTCGACAGCATCCTCCAAATTATAGACAACACTAAGAATGGAATCATAATGATCTTCATTGACATCTCTTCAGCATTCGACACAGTAGACCACAAAACGCCCCTGGAAAGACTAAAAAACATTGGGCTACATGGTCCCACCTTAAAATGGTTCCACTCATCCCTAACCGACAGGCAGATACAGGTCAAGGTAGGCCAAAACACCTCTCGACCCATAAAAGTCCTCCAAGGAGTACCACAAGGATCCGCACACTCAGCACTACTGTTTAACATCTACATCCAGCCAATATGCGACATCCTGAAAAAGAACAGCATTCAATATACAATCTATGCAGACGATATCATGATATACACACCTATCTCAGTTGACGACCCGGACTACTCTAAAATAACAAACTGCCTCACACAAATGACAATATGGTGTCAAAACAACAACCTCTCAATCAACTACAGCAAGACTGAGGCACTAATCATCACTTGTAACCCAGACTTCATCCACCCACCGGACATCAAGATATAAAACACAACCATACCAATAAAATCGGAAGTAAAATACCTCGGAATGACCCTGGACAATGAACTGAATCTCAAGCCACACGTAAGCAAAACAATCAAAAATGCATACTACAAGATGAGAATCATCAGAAGACTTAAACCCCTCCTCGCCACCGAGCACTTCCGTACCGTATGCCAAGCACTAATAACCCCCTTACTGGACTTCTACAACCCAATCTACCTTGGACTAGCAAAACAAACACTCAAACCACTACAACTAGCACAAAACACGGCGGCCCGCATAATAACTGGATCAACAAGACATGAACACATCACACCTGTTCTGAAAGACCTACACTGGCTCCCAATCAGTTCACGCATCAAATACAAAATAATCATAAACATATTTAAGATCAAACACACGTCAGCCAACAGCCTGCACACCCTCATACAACAGCACACGCCCAAGAAGAAAAGGAACCTCCAACCGAGTCAACACCCCTAGAGACTTCAGAAAAACACGCAAGGACACCACAGAGAGCACTCTCTCTGGCTGCCCCAACAATCTGGAACACCCTCCCAGACGATCTGAGATCGACAACGGACCTCAAAGACTTTCACAAACAGCTGAAGACCATGCTGTTCATAGAACACTATGGACACGTCACATGATCTAACTACCAGGAACAACCAACATACCCCCCCCTCCGACCC
Source organism: Ichthyophis bannanicus (assembly GCA_033557465.1). NCBI lineage: Eukaryota > Metazoa > Chordata > Amphibia > Gymnophiona > Ichthyophiidae > Ichthyophis > Ichthyophis bannanicus. The sequence continues at coordinate 41,101,892 of CM066046.1, forward strand.
ACTGATAAGAGAATGTATAACGGCACATGATGTTTCTTAACACTAACTGTATAGAAGAATGTATTATAGCACACAATGTATCATAGCACACGATGTACATAGCTCAACCTAATCAAACACACAACACATCTTACACACAAATCACAATATAACCCTCACTGCATGAAAAACACTATCACTTCTTTTGATTGTTTTGCTGTGATACCGCCTTGATTGTAAGATAAGGCGGTATAGAAATACCGTAAAATAAAATAAAATAAAATAAATTTCATGAGATGTATTCTAAGAGAATAATTTTATAACAGATTGCCTAGGTTAAAACGATAAGAAGGCACCTATTTTATAAAGCTGCAGAGGTGCTTTTGTATCTTTATAAAATACTAGGAATAAACCATATATCAAATGTCTCAATAAGGATAAAGATAAGGCATAGTTATTCTCCGGGGACAGCAGGAATCAGTCCTCATATATGGTGACATCAGCGCCGACGGAGCTCTCACTGAAGCATCTCCCCAGCTTTCAAAGAAAGCCTTTAGGAGATGCACTATGCATGTGTGGTCCTTTTCCAACCCAATGGTGCCATCTTGCCTCAGTCTAATGACATTGCTAAGATGGTAAAAATTAAAATACGGTAAAGAAGCAACTCCACGGGGAGGAGGGAGGTTGTGAGGACTGATTCCTACTGTCCCTGAAGAATACCTGTTACAGGTGAGTAACTACGCTTTCTTCAGTAACAAGCAGGAAGTCAGTTCTCACATATGGGACTCCCCGGGTACAGGCTAACGAGAACCTGTACAAAATGACAAAGTGGCCAGAAAAAGTGAGCCATGAGCTGCAGACGTTCCAGCTGAGAGACTCTCAAGACCCTAGTGCCTGGCGGAGAACCAGCACTCCAGTAATCTGAACACAGAAGGGTCAGAGGGTAGGAGTTGCCTAAACCCAAAGATATTATGGAGCACAGCCTGGCCAAAGGTACTGTCCTATTGGGACTCCCTCTCCAGGCAGTAGTGAGCTGCGAAGGTATGTACCGAAGACCAGGTGGTAGCCCGGCAGATTTCCGTAAGAGGTACAGAATACAGATTCGCTACAGAGGTAGCCATGGCTCTGACCAAGTGTTCTAATGAGATCCCAGCCTCTTCATAAGCGAGGGCAATACATTCTGCCACCCAAATGGACAGAGTTTGCTTGGTCACTGGAAGCCCCAGTCCACTGGGGTGATAAGAGACAAAGAGCTGAGGCACTTTGCGGTGGCCCTGAGTCTGCTGCAGATGGAAGGACAGGGCCCTCTTACAGCCCAGAGAATGGAGAACAGTCTCTGCCTTGCCGGCATGAGACCTTGTGAAGAAGGTGGGGAGAACCACCTCCTGGTTGAGGCAGAATGGAGACACCACCTTTGGGAGAAACATGGGAGCACCACCCTGTTCTTGTAAAACCTCGTGTAGGGAGGCTTTGCCATCAGAGCCTGGAGCTTGCTGACCCAGCGAGCAGATGCGAGTGCCACGAGAAAGACAACCTTCCAGGAGATGTACCGTGGCAAGTAGCCAAGGGCTCAAAACAGCAGCTTAATGAGCTGTGAGAGCACCACATTGAAATCGCACTCCACCAATGGCGGGCAGATTGGGGGCTCGGACAACATGAGGCCCTGCAGAAAATGAGAAACAAGGGGCTGAGCCGAAAGGGGCTTTCCCTTAACGGAGTAGTGGTGCGCTGCGATAGTGCACAGGTGCACCCTGACTGAGCTGGATTTCAGTCCCACCTCAGACAAGTGGAGTAGGTACTGGAGTACTATCTGCACTGAGCAAGAGAACTAGTTTTCTTGTCTCTCAGCACACCACACCTAAAAGCCACTTAAGGCATATGCCCTTCTTGTGGAGGCCCTGCGGGAGGCAAGAAGGATTTCCTCCATGTCTCATGGGAGGTCGAAGGGAACAAGAGCTACACTTTCAGCAGCCAGGCCATGAGTGACAACAACCCCAGGTTGTGGTGCAGGAGTGAGCCCTCCTCCTGTGGCAGAAGTCCTGGAGCGCAGCCCAGGGGAATCAGAAACACCACCGACAGGTGGAGAAGTAGCAGGAAGCAAGGTTGCCTGGGCCACCTGGGGGCTATAAGCATCAGCGACGCTCTGTCGCTCTGGACCTTGAAGCGACCAGCAGTGTTGATGGAAAACATAGAGGAGGCCTTCCATCCATGGAATAAGAAATGCATCTGCCACCACCCAAGACAGATGTGGCTGGCAGGAGCAGAAGCTGGGCAACTGCGTGTTGTCCGGACTGGCAAACAGGTCCACTAGGGGATGCCCCAGAGCCGGAAAAGCTGAAGGCCACTCTGGGTCCAGGCACCACTCGTTCAGCTGGAGGACTCTTCTCAGCTTGTCCGCCAGGGCATTTTGCTGGCCTGGGAGGTAGATAGCTCGCAGGAGCATCCCATTGTGTGTCACATATGAGCAGAGGCCATCGCCTCCTTGCATAGGAGTATGACCCCGTGCCGCCCTGCTTGTTCACGTTGAACATTGTGGCTTGGTTGTCCGTCTGGACCAGCACCGACTGTCATTGCAGCCAGAGGCAGATTTATTTATTTATTTATTTATTTAATACACACTTATATACCGCTGCTTCCAGCGATCAGCAGCGGTTCGATTCTTCTTTTGGGGGTGTCAAATCAGGACTGGGAGGGTACAGTAAATACATAGGTCTGAGGTGAAGTCACAGCACACATGTTTAGTGTCTAGGGGGAAAATTATACATATTTACATTTATACATACGTATTTACACATTTCTGGCTTACAATTGTACATACTTTTCCTTTTAGATTTTCACTCAGCTCATGAAGGATTTGACGGGGTCAACAGTTTTAAAGGCATCTGGAATCCATCTGAACTTGCCCTGCAATGATCTACCATTTAATACTCAGTAAAATCTTCACCCCTTTTGATGATCTGAAAGGCCCCATGTGGTTCTCAGTGCAAAAGGTTTGGGAATCTCTGAATTAACCCAATGTAGATTTTCCATTGGTTTTCAGAACCATTAGTAATAGATTTCAACTGATCATAGTTGCTTCAAACTTTCCAACCTGCCAAACATCTGTGGAGCAAAACCCCATCTCATGTATATTCCTACTTAACTTATAGAGGAGTAAACATCAATTTTCTTTTAAGAAGGATTTATGAGCACCTTTTTGTAAATGCTGAATTTCCTCTAAACAATCTCATCAGGAAAATCTTTTGAAGCAACGGTCTACACTGGTCATCACTGGTGAGCCAAAGTGAAAGCCGTAAATGTTAATTCAGAGCATTGGCAAAGGATAATACCATCCTAGTCTAAATACAGCCCAACATAAAAGAGCTGTCACTGATAGGAGGAAATGAGTTTGTCAGCTATAAATTAGAGGAACGATGAAGGAAGACATTCTAAAGCCAGATGACTCAGAGGGCCAGGAATATCACTCAGAACTCCAGAAGGTTGATTTGTAAATGGCATTCTGCCTAGAATCGTCTGCCTTGTGTGCGGAGGTCCTCGCAATGGACTCCCCAAACTAGCAGGAAGGCGTCCATAGTTAGGACCCTTTGCGGGGGGGGGTGCCCAGAAGGGCATCCCGACCTGAAGGTGGCAGGGAAGCTGTCACCAGTCGAAGGAGTCTGCCAGATGGTGGGTCACTCTTATCCTGGCTCGGTGCCTTCCCATGGCTTGTGTCAGTGGGAGCGAAGGCATCACTGAGATGTGCAGGCAGGCATACGGGGTCACGTGGACCGTGGAGGCCATGTGGCCCAGCAAGCGGAGGAGAAGGCAGGTGGGCGGGCAGCAACCGGAAGAGCTGCATCTCTGCGACTAGTGCCCTAAAGTGTTCTGACCCCTCCAGATGGAAGGCGGCTTTGGCGTGCAGGGTGTCTACCTGAGCCCCTATAAACTCCAGGCACTGAGCCGGGGAGAGATGGGACTTGGGGTAATTGATGATATAACTCAGATGCTGCAGGGTGTTGATGGTGCGCCCTGTGGCGCATTGCATCTCAGCAGCTGTGCCTCCTTTTATAAGCCAGTCTTCCAGGTAGGGAAAGATGAAGACCTCTTGGAGACAGAGGTGGGCTGCAAGCACCGTGAGGCACTTGGTGAAAACCCTTGGTGATGAAGCCAATCCGAAGGGCAGCACCCTATATTGGTAGTGACCGCATCCCAACACGAACCAGAGGTGCTTTCAGTGGCTGGGATGGATCAGGATGTGAGTATAAGCATCCTTCATGTTTAAGGAGCATAGCCAGTCTCTCCTTCTGGAGGTATGGCAGCAGAGTTCCAAGAGAGAGCACCTTGAACGTCTCCCTCACCAGGAATCTGTTCAGGTCCTGTAGGTCTAGGATGGGCCTGAGGCCCTCTGTTCTTCTTGCAGCAACCAAGCTCTCCAGCACAGGAGAAGATGGGTGCCAACAGAATGTCGATGGTTGGACACGTCACCAGGGCCTGCAAAATCACCAATCCAACTTCTCCAGCCCTTGAATTGAAGAACCATTATGCAGCCCTGGAAGTGGAGGAGGTGAAAGCATCCCTGGAAAGGGAAGAACCAGAGTTCAAGTACCCCAAAGTTGCAGAATCAGTGACCAGAAGGAAACAAAGGGTAGTGGTGGTTGGAGACTCTCTTCTGAGGGGTACTGAGGCGTCTATATGCCGACCAGACTTGATGTCCAGAGAGGTATGCTGTCTGCCTGGTGCCAAAATCCAATATGTTACGGAGAGTTTGCTGAGACTCATCAAGCCCACTGACTATTACCCAATGTTGCTAATCCATGTTGGAACAAATGATACTGCCAGGTATACCTCGGAATGTATCAAAAGTGACTTCATGGCTCTGGGACAGAGGGTGAAGCAGTTAGGTGCACAGGTGGTGTTCTCTTCAATCCTCCCTGTTGAGGGTAAAGGCCAAGGCAGAGAGGCTCGCATCCTGGAGATGAATGCATGGCTGCGTGGATGGTGTCATCGAGAGCGTTTTGGTTTCCTAGACCATGGGATGCTGTTCCAAGGGTTGCAGAGCAGAGATGGCATCCATCTGTCCAAGAAAGGTCAACGCATCTTCGGTAGTAGACTGGCTAATCTACTGAAGAGGGCTTTAAACTAGATTCGTTGGGGATGGGTGAAGAAAGCCCCCAGGTAAGCGAAAGCCCCCAGGTAGGTGATACATTAAATACCTTTATGGAAATGGGTAACAGGGGTAACATATGGAAAGCAGTGTGTATTAATGCCCGTAGCATAGGAAATAAGATCCCTGAAGTTGAAGCTTTGGTGGGAGTGGCTGACTTGGATTTAGTGGCCGTTACAGAAACATGGTTCACAGAAAACCATGACTGGGATGTTACTATACCTGGCTATACTTTATTCAGAAAGGACAGGGTAGGAAGAAGGGGAGGAGGAGTGGCACTATATGTAAAAACTACTATTAAAGCTTTGGAATTACAGAGCTTAAAAGGGAGAGAGGGTTAAACTAGAAAGAGGGAAAGAGAAATCTATTTGCATTGGTGTGATATACAGACCTCCCTCACAAGAGGAAGAGGTGGACAGAGTTAATTGAAGACATACGCAGCATTGCTAGAAAAGAGTAGTTACTCACCTGTAACAGGTGTTCTCCATGAGCAGAAGGAATCAGTCCTCACATATGGGTGACGCCGGCGCCGACGGAGCCCTCGTGCAGAGCATTTCCCCAGCTTTCAAAGAAAGCCTTTGAGAATTGCAGTGCACATGGGCGGTCCTCTTCCCACCCAAGGGTGCCATCTTGCTCAATCTGATGACATAGCTAAAAGACAGCAAAAAATTAGCAAAAATAAATCATATGACTGCAACTCCAAGGGGAGGAGGGAGGGTTGTGAGGACTGATTCCTGCTGCTCCTGGAGAACACCTGTTACAGGTGAGTAACTATTCTTTCTCCAGGACCAAGCAGGAAGTCAGTCCTCACATATGGGACTCCCTAGCTTAAGGCTACCGGAGACCTCAAGCGGAAAAATGAGCTCCCTCTAGCTGGTCAGCACAGAAGGAAGGAATCTTCTCTGAGAATGACCGGTAGCCCAACACCAGGGCCGGAGGGTAGGAGTTGCCTAAACCCCAAAGAGATTATGGAGTACTGCCTGTCCGAAAGCAATGTCCCTGCGGGACTCCCTCTCAAGGCAGTAATGAGCTGCAAAAGTCTGGCTTGAAGACCAAGTAGCGGCCCGGAAGATGTCTGCCAATGGAACAGAGCGGAGATGAGCCACTGACGCAGCCTTCGCCCTGACACGATGAGCCGTGACTCGACCCTCCAACGAGAGGCCGGCTGCCTCATAAGCCCAGGCGATACAGTCAGCGACCTATATGGACAGCGTACGCTTGGAGACAGGGAGCCCCAACTTATTGGGGTCAAAAGAAACGAAAAGCTGAACAGCCTTCCGATGCTCCCGCGTACGGTCAAGGTAGAAGGATAATGCCCTCCTACAGTCCAGGGTATGCAAGACCATCTCAGCCCGGTTGGCATGCGGCCTGGGAAAAAAGGTCGGAAGAACCACCTCCTGATTGAGGTGAAAAGGTGAGACAACCTTAGGAAGAAACTTAGGGTGAGTCCGTAAGACTACCTTATTCCTGTAGAACCTAGTGTAAGGAGGATCAGACACTAGAGCCTGCAGTTCACTCACCCGCCTAGCAGAGATGAGAGCTACCAGAAATAAAGTTTTCCAGGAGAGAAAACGGAGAGGGCAGGTAGCCATAGGTTCAAAAGGCGGACAAGTAAGCCGCTGCAATACCACATTTAGATCTCACTCAGGGGCCGGTGGACGCAAGGGAGACTTAAGCAGAAGGAGGCCTTTGAGGAAACGAGCCACCAAAGGGTGGTTGGAAAGAGGCTTGCCGTCCACCGGCGAGTGGTGAGCTGAGAGAGCACTCAGGTGAACTCTGACAGAGTTAGACTTAAGGCCTAGATTGGAGAGGTAAAGCAAATATTGCAATACCACCGCTACCAAGCACGAGAAAGGATTCTCGTCATGCTGAGCACACCATGTGGATAATCTACGCCACTTAAGAGCATAGGATTTCCTGGTGGATTGCCGTCTAGAAGCTAAGATGACATCTTCCACCTCTCTAGGCAGCAGTAGGGGAGCCAGAACTACCCTTTTAGCAGCCAGGCCATCAGATGAAGGGACTGGAGGTTGGGATGTAAGAGTCCCCTGATCTTGAGACAGGAGATCGTGTTGAAACCCCAGAGGCAGAGGGGTGTCCACGGCTAGCTGTAGCAGAAGTGGGAACGATGGTTGCCTCGGCCACTTGGGGGGCAATGAGAATCAATGAAGCCCCGTCCTTGAGGACTTTGAACAGCGTTCTGGACACTAGAGGTGTGGGAGGAAATGCATACAGTAGGCCTGTGGACCACGAGATCAGAAACGCATCCGCTGCTACTCTGAGGGGATGCGGTTGTCTGGAGAAAAATCTCGGGAGTTGCCGGTTCAGAGGACTGGCGAAAAGATCCAAGGTGGGGAGTCCCCACCTGAGAAAGATTTGCTGAACCACCAATGGGTTCAATCTCCATTCGTGTGGTTGCAGGATCCTGCTCAGTTTGTCTGCCAGGTAATTCTCCTGACCTACGAGGTAGACAGCCTTGAGAAGGATCCCGTGATTGACAGCCCAAGAGCACAGTAGTTGAGCTTCCCGACAAAGAAGGAAGGAGCCTGTGCCTCCTTGATTGTTCACATAGAACATGGCAACTTGATTGTCCGTCTGAACCAGTACAGACTGGTGAGAGGCGAGGTGGGAGAAGGCTCTCAGAGCTAGGCGTATTGCCGGTAGCTCCAGGAAGTTTATCTGTTGAGAAGCCTCCCAAGGGGTCCAGAGACCCTGAGTACATGTCCCTTGGCAATGTGCTCCCCAACCGAGAAGAGAAGCATCTGTTGTGAGCACTTGAGAAGGTGGAGGGGATTGAAAATCCACTCCGAGCACCAGATTCAGAAGATGAAGCCACCAATGCAAAGAGGAGACCAGTAGGTCGGATATCGCTATTGAGTCCGCCAGGCTCCCTATGGCCTGAAGCCATTGATTGCGAAGGCACCACTGAGCAGGCCGCATGTGCAGGCGGGCATTGGGGGTGACATGAACCGTGGAAGCCATATGGCCGAGTAGCCTCAGGAATTGCCTGGCAGAGACCAGGGAATTGCTGCGAAACTGGCTGGCCAGATCCATTAGCCTGTGGGCCCTGTCCAGAGGTAGAAAAGCTTTTGCTTGAAGAGTGTCAAGCCTGGCCCCTATGAACTCCAAGTTCTGGGACGGGAGCAAAGTGGACTTTGCGAAGTTTATGACAAACCCAAGTGCTGAAGCAGAGCCACAGTGCGAAGGGTGGCCTGGTTGGCCTCCTGGGAAGATTGGCCCCTTATGAGCCAGTCGTCCAGGTACAGAAACACAAAAAGACCCTGAAGCTTCAGGTAGGCCGCCACCACTGCCAGGCACTTGGTGAACACCCTGGGAGCGGAAGACAGGCCAAAGGGTAGTACTCTGTACTGATAGTGGTTTCCTCCCACAACAAACCTGAGATATTGTCTGTTGTCTGGAGGAATAAGGATGTGAGTATATGCATCCTTTAGATCTAAGGAGCATAGCCAGTCTCCCTGCTGAAGGTAGGGCAGCAGGATTCCAAGGGTAAGCATCTTGAACTTTTCCCTCTCCAGGAACTTGTTGAGGTTTCGCAAGTCTAGGATGGGTCTGAGGCCTCCTGTTCTTTTTGGTACCAGAAAGTACCTGGAATAAAAGCCTTGACCTCTCAGGTGGTGGGGCACCGGTGCCACAGCCTGATCCTTTAGCAGACCTGTCAAATCCTGAAGCAGTAGGTCCCTGTGCAGAGGAGGTCTTGGAGGCTCCCCTGGAAAATAGGAGGGAGGTACCTGGTGAAAATGGAGAAGATAGCCCTTTTGGACTATATGAAGCACCCACGTATCTGATGTGACGGCTGACCACCTGTGGGCAAAGTGGGCCAGCCGGCCTCCCGTGCTGAGAGAAGCCAGCTGAGGAGAAGAGGCTATGCTGTTTGAGTCAAAAACCCCAGGGGCCGGTGTTGGTGGCTTGGGGGCCTTCTGCCTATGGGGCCCTTGACCCTGCCCCTTGGCCTGCTGACCCTGTTGGGGAGCTGCAGAGGCCTGATAATGAGGGCAGTGTTTGTAGGCAGATGACTTCCTCGGTTAAAAGGTCTTTTTTCCCGAGCCCTTCTTTTTCTGAGAAGGGGCAGAGGTTTTCCTGGAAAGCCTAGTCCTGCTCAGAGTCTCGGTCTCGAGTTCTGCAGCCTTTTCAGCCATGGGCTTGCCAAAGAGGTTTTCACCCCGGCAGGGGACATCGACCAACTTGTCCTGGACCCATGGCTCGAGGTTGGATGACTGTAGCCAAGCCTGTCGGCGGGCACCGATGCCGGCCCCGGCTACTCGGGCCGAAGCCTCGAAGCCATCGTAGGCTGCTCGAGAGATAAACTTCGAGCACTCTCGAATACCGGTGGACAAGGCCTGCAACCTCTGCAAAGGTTCCTCGGAGAGACCAGCAGAGAACCCAGAAATCTCCTTTGCCAGGTCTCGGAGGTACATGCCCATGTAGAGCTGGTATGTCTGGACATGGCAAGCAAGCATAGAGCCCTGGAAGCACTTCTTACCGAGGGCATCCAGGTTCTGGGCCTCCCGGCCGGGAGGCACCGACGAGTGCATCTTCTGACTTTTCAGTCGATGCATGGCCGATTCCACAACCATGGAGTGGTGCGGTAATTGTGCCTTTTGGAACCCGGGGCTCTTGCGGACTCGATAAATGGAATCGACCCGCTTGCTTAACACCAGCGTCGAGGCCGGGGTCTCCCACACGCGGAAGAGCAGCCGCTCCAGCATCGGAGGAACCGGAACAGTAAAGGCCTCCTTCGGGGGAGAGTCATACTGGAGGGCCTCGAGCTCCTCGGTTCGAGGCTCTTCCTCGGGATCCGTGGGGAAGGCCAAGGCCTTGGCCATATTCCGCACGAAGTCCGAGAACCGGGTATCCTCCGGTGGGGACCGTCTCCGAGTTCGGACTCGGGCAAGTCCGATGGGACACACCGAGTCCGATGGGTGTCGGGTGACTCTTCATCCTCCGTCTCCCAGCCCGACTCCTCGGAGGAGGAATCGAGCGGCTCCGGTTGGGTGGGCACCGATGCCCTCCACCCCAATGCCGAGGGTATCAGTGGCGATGACCTCGGCCCCGAATGAGAGGTCGAGGGAGACCGTGGCCGAGGATCGACTCGAGCCCGCATGGACTCGAGGATCGGCTCGGCCTCCGGGGTCGACTTGGATGTCGAGGTCCCAGTGGTCGGGGCAGATGCACCGGTGAGACCAGCGATCAATGCCCGCTGCTGTTCCATGAAGGCAGCGAAGCTGCTCTTCAAGGCCGTCAACCTGAGTCTGAGCTCAGGAGACCCAGCAGCCCCCGACTCGGGCCCCGACGGCGTCGGGCCCGACGCGTGCTCCCTCGGAGGAGAGTCAATGAGGACAACAGCACTTACGTGTCCAGGAGACTCCATCTCGACACGAGGATGCTTTGCAGGCCTCTCCAACTCCGAAGACCCGGGACGGCTATCGGGGTTATGCGACCTGGCCCTCGAGGAACCAGGACCGTCCACCGACGCCACCCTCGCGGGTTTCTTCTTCCTGCGATGTTCCCGCGAAGGAGATCCCCGCTCAGAGGAACCCCGACGCTGCTCGGGGCCGGAGTCCCGAGACGTCAAGGCCTCTGACGAGGTCCGGGCCCAGCCGGACACGGAGTCAGAAAAAATTCTATCTCTCTGGTGCTGCCGACGCCTCAACGCCTTCGAGGACATTTTGCCACACGGACCACAGATCATCGGGTCATGATCGGGTCCGAGGCAACGGAGGCAGTAGTCATGTGTGTCGGTAAGAGACATAAGTTTCTTACACCGATCACATTTCTTAAACCCGCTGGCAGCCATCGGGGGAAAAAGGGCCCCTGCTAGGTCAAAAGACCGGTCTGCCAGGGAAAAAATAAAAAAGGCGCGAATGCCAGTCACAAAGGACAAAAACCGAAAAAGAGAGAAAAGGACTCGATACCAGCGTATCGGTCCGAGCAGGAAAAGGATCCAGCGTCGAACCGGAGAAAAAAAAGAAAAAATCGGGGAAAAACGAACTACGTCCCTCGGGCTCCATTGAAAAAAGAAGACTGAGCAAGATGGCACCCTTCGGCGGGAAGAGGACCGCGCATGCGCGCTGCAATTCACAAAGGCTTTCTTTGAAAGTTGGGGAAATGCTCCGCACGAGGGCTCCGTCGGCGCCGACGTCACCCATATGTGAGGACTGACTTCCTGCTTGGTCCTGGAGAAAGGGGAAGTGCTACTGATAGGAGATTTCAATATGCCAGATGTTGATTGGCACATTCCTGCTGCAGTATCATTTTTTATTTATTTATTTTATTTACATTCTCTTATATACCGCGCTATTCTGCATCAGTGCGGTTTACATTGAACAAACTGAAATTACATTGAACAGGGCATTATAACTTGGAGATAACTATTTTACAGGGAACATGGGCTATGGAGGGTTAAGTGGCTTGCCCAAGACCACTAGGAGCACCTGTGGGACTAGAAACCCCAGTCCTTCTGGCCCAAGGTTGCTGTCCTCTAGTGGGATTTGAACCCCCAACCTTCCGGCCTGAAGTACCTTGCCCCAACCACTAGGCCACTCCTCCACTAGAAGTAAGGAGATCCTGGATTCTCTAAAGGGAGAACTATTCAGGCAATTGGTAACAGACCCCACACGTGAAGGGGCCATACTGGACTTGGTGCTTACCAATGGTGAAAGTGTTTCTGATGTTGTAGTGGGAGATCATTTTGCATCCAGTGATCACCAGATGGTGTGGTTCAGTATTAGGACTAGGGCTGTTAGAATCCATTCCAAGGTGAGGATCTTAGACTTTAGGAAGACTAACTTTGCGAAGATGGGCCAATACCTCAGGGAGTCGTTAGTGGGATGGGAACAGCTGGGGGATGTAGAAAAACAGTGGGCAAAACTGAAAGGGGGTATTTTAAGGGCAACCAACCTTTTTGTTAAAATGGTAAATAAAGGCAAAAGGAACAGGAGACCGCTATGGTTTTCGAAGGAAGTAGCTGAAAAAGTGAAGAAAAAGAGGGAGGCCTTCATGAAATACAAGAGATCACAGAGAGAGGAAGACAGGCATCTGTATTTGGAAAAACTTAGAGAAGCTAGCAAAGTAGTCAAGAAGGCAAAGATTCAAAAGGAGGAGGAAATAGCCAATGCAATAAAATGGGGGGATAAGACATTTTTCAGATATATTAGTGAGAAGAGGAAGGGCAAAAGTGGTATTGTCAGACACAAGGGTGCAGGGGGGGGAATATGTAGAAGCTGATAAGGATAAAGCGGAATTGCTTAACAAATATTTTTGTTCTGTGTTCACAGATGAAGAACCAGGAGCAGGACCTCAGAAAACACCCACAAATAGGAACAGAAGCGAGGGACATCTTGAACAATTTTCAGAAGACTGTGTTCGTGAGAAACTAGCTCAACTTAAAGTAGACAAAGCGATGGGACCGGATGGGATACACCCTAGAATACTGAGGGAACTTGGGGACGTTCTAGCAACTCCACTGACTGACCTTTTCAATACCTCGTTGGAGTCGGGAGTGGTGCCAAAGGACTGGAGAGAGGCTCATGTGGTGCCTTTCCACAAAAGTGGAAGTAAGGATGTGGTTGAAAACTACAGGCCGGTTAGTTTAACTTCGGTGGTGAGTAAATTATTGGAAACACTGCTGAAAGAGAAAATAGTGAAGTTTCTGGAGTCCAGCGGATTACAGGATCTGAGGCAGCATGGATTCACCAGAGGCAGGTCTTGTCAGACAAATCTGATTGATTTCTTTGACTGGGTGACCAGGGAGTTGGACCGAGGGAGAGCTCTAGATGTGGTGTATTTAGATTTCAGTAAAGCCTTTGACACTGTTCCTCACAGGCGATTTATAAACAAACTGAGCACCCTAGGGATGGACCCTAAAGTTACTGCTTGGGTTAGAAATTGGTCGGGTGGGAGGCAACAAAGAGTACAAGTAAATGGAGCTCACTCTGAGGAGAAGGATGTTACCAGTGGTGTGCCCCAGGGATCTGTCCTTGGTCCGATTCTTAACATCTTTGTTAGTGATATAGCGGAAGGGCTGTCGGGTAAGGTTTGCCTCTTTGAAGATGATACCAAAATCTGCAATAGAGTAGACACCCAGGAAGGTGTAGATAACATGAGGAGGGATCTAGCTAAGCTTGAAGAATGGTCTAGAATTTGGCAGCTGGGATTTAATGTTAAAAAATGTAAGGTCATGCATTTGGGCTGCAGCAATCCAAGGGAGCAATACAGTATAGGAGGTGAAGTACTTTTGTCCACTAAAGAAGAGCGGGACCTAGGCGTGGTTGTGTCTGATGATCTTAAAGTAGCTAAACAGGTAGAAAAGGCGACGGCAAAAGCTAGAAGGATGCTTGGGTGCATACAGAGAGGAATGGCTAGCAGAAAATAGGAGGTGATAATGCCTCTGTATAAGTCTTTGGTGCGACCTCATTTGGAGTATGGTGTGCAATTCTGGAGACCACACCTTCAAAAGGATGTGAACAGGATGGAGTTGGTGCAGAGGGTTGCTACTAAAATGATTAATGGGCTTCATTATAAAGCATATGAGGACAGACTTAAGGATCTTATTATGTACACCTTAGAGGAAAGGCGGGATAGAGGTGATATGATTGAGATGTTTAAATACCTTCGTGGTATAAATGTTCAGGGAGAGAGCCTCTTTCAATTGAAAGCAAGTTCTGCTACGAGGACATGGGATGAGGGTGAAGGGAGATAGATTCAGCAGTGATATGCGGAAATATTTCTTTACAGAAAGAGTAGTGGATCCATGGAATAGTCTCCCAGTGGAGGTGGTAGAGATGAGGACAGTAACTGAATTCAAAAAAGCATGGGACCAACACAGAGGATCTCTAAAGGTACAAAGTGGACTGTTGTAGTTGTTGTTATGGAAGGACAGACTAGATAGGCCATGTGGTCTTTTTCTGTCATCATGTTTCTATGTTTGTTTGGGAACGAAGAAATTCCTGGAGTAGAAGCCTTTGCCCCAGAGGTATTTGGGCACTGGCTCTACTGCCTTGTCCTTGAGGAGGCCTGCAAGCTCTGTGAGGAGCAGAGCCTGGTGAAGGAGAGGCCTGATGGGTTCTCCTGGAAAGTAAGAGGGTGGCATCTGTTGCAGGTGGACTGTAAGGGACCTCCCCTGAGGGGGAGGGAGGTTGTGCCCAAGGAGTCAAACTCCTTCCAGGCTGGGCTGGAGCCAGTGCCTGGATCTTGGGGGTCTTCTGCTTGTGGGGGCCATGCCCTTGCCCCTTGTGCTGCTGGCCTTGCTGCAAAGCAGAAGCGGCTTGGAACTGTGGGGCATTGCCAAAAGCCCCTATTTTCCTAGGAAAGAAGGGCTTTTTCCCCGGGCCCTTCTTAGAGGGATGCACAGAGATCTTTTTAGATAGTCTGGTCCTTATCAGGAACTCAGTCTCTATTTCAGCTGCTTTGTCTGCCATGGGTTTCCCAAAGAGATTCTCTCCGATACAGGGGACATCAACGAGTTTGTCCTGAACCCATTGCTCAAGGTCAGATGACTGCAGCCAGGCCTGTGCGTCAGGCCCGAATGCCGGCAGCGGCAACTCTAGCTAAGGATGCAGTTATATGCTGCTCGAGATAAGAACTTCGAGCACTCCTTGACCACTGAGGACAGTGATTTAACCTGCTGGATAAGATCCCCATTGAGGCCTGCCGAGAAACCGACAAGCTCCCTTACCAACTCCTTCAGATACATGCCGATGTATAACTGGTAGATTGGACTCAGCAAGCAAGCATCGAGCCCTGAAAGGACTTCTGGCCGAGGGCATCGAGAGTCCGGGCCTCCCTCCTGGGGAGCACCGAGGAATGGGTCTTTTGGCTTTTGAGTATGCGCATGGTAGACTCGACCAACATCGAGTTGTGTGGAAGTTGGGTTTTCTGGAACCCGGGGCTTCGATGGACTCGGTACATGGAGTAGAGCTGTCTACTTACTAAGGGCACCGACACTGTTTCCCACATATGGAGGAAGAGGCGCTCAAGGGACGGGCACCGTGAGGGCCTCCTTTGGAGGGGGCCTCATACTGGAGAATCTCCATTTCCTCCATGCAGGGGTTCTCCTCCACTTCAGTCTCAACAGCGAGTGCCTTAGCCATGTCCCGCATAAAGTAAAGGAAGGCAACATTCTTGAGTGGGGAACAGTGCCAGGACACTTGGGGAGACGGGTCCAAGGGCACATCTTGGTGTCACCGAGTGTCCAGAGACTGCTTGCCCTTGGTCTCCCAACCAGACTCTAAATCTGAGGAAGAGTCTGAGGCCCCATGGTTCTTGCAGTTGAGGCTTAGGACTTGAGGCCTGCTGACTCCAGAGGACCTGTGGTCTGAGCTGCATGCACTGGCCCGGGATGACAGGTGCCCCAAGGAACGGGATCTCATCTTCTGCTGATGTGTCTCTAAAGGCCGGTGGCTTCAAGGATTGGCTTGACTTCTGGGGAAACCCTCGATGTCGAGGGTCCAGTCGTCATGACAAATGGACTGGAGAAATCGGACATGAATGCTCGCTGCTGGGTTATGAGGGCAAAGATACTGCGCTCCAAGGCCGCCATCCTGGTCTCCATGCCCACTGGCTCCACAGTCTTTGACATGGACACGAAGGGCTTTGGGCCCAGCATTGGTTCTGTCGAGGGGAAGTCCTCGACGAGAATGGCCTTTTGAGTGTCCGAGACTGGCCACCGGCAGCAGACGACTCCTTCCAGAGCAGCTTGTGTGAGACTGATCCCACTCCGACTCCTGACTCATGCCTGGGGCTGCAGGGCCCAGAATGGGATTTCCCCGATTTTCCCAGACCCGTCCTCCGGGGCATCTTTGAGGGTTTTGACTTCTTACATTCCACACCTCTAGGGATTTTCCCTTGGAGGACCGCAGTGATGAAACTCTGAGGCAGCCCTGGCATTGCAGGGCACCGAGGTACTGGAGGGGGCCCTGGAGCATGGTGTCGCTAGAGACTCTGGTGCAGAGTCGGACTTGTGTAAGATCTTTTCCTGCTGCAGCTTGATGGCCTTTGTGGTCATCGCCTTGCAAAGTTCGCATTACAAGTCGTCGTGGTCCAGCCCAAGACAGCAGAGGCAGCAGTCACGTGGATCGGTGAGGGACATCATCTTATTGCACCGATCACATTTTTTTGAAACTGCTGGAGGCCATTGGGAAAAATGGGGCACTGCCACCTGGGCACGGGTCCAAGGCCTGCAGCAAAAAAAGGGCATGAAACTCCGGTCGAGGAACACCTCAAGAACACAAAAAGAAAAAAGAGATGAACTCGAGGAGTGACGCCAAGGCGAACTGGCTTAGGAGTGGGAAAGGAACTGGTATGCATAACAGATAAAACAAGAAAAAAAAAAAAAAACACTTTTTCCGGGGGAAACTGGACAGACGTCTATAGGGCTCCACGTAGAAAAGGAGACTGAGGCACCCTTGGGTGGGAAGGGGACCACACATGCATGGTGCATCCCCAAAGGCTTTCCTTGAAAGCTGAGGAGATCCTTTCCCCCAGGCTCCATCGGCATCGACATCACCCATATGTGAGGACTGGTCTTGCTTATTCACGGAGAAGGAGGAAGAGTAGTTACTTACCTGTAACAGGTGTTCTCCAGGAGCAGCAGGAATCAGTCCTCACATATGGGTGACATCGGCGCCGACGGAGCCCTCGTGCACAGCATTTCCCCAGCTTTCAAAGAAAGCCTTTGGGAATGCAGCGCACATGCACGGTCCCCTTCCCGCCCAAGGGTGCCATCTTGCTCAGTCTGATGACATAGCTAAAAGATATATATATATATGCAACTCCAAGGGGAGGAGGGAGGGTCATGAGGACTGATTCCTGCTGCTCCTGGAGAACACCTGTTACAGGTAAGTAACTACTCTTTCTCCAGGCCTTGAAGGACTAGAAAGGGGGGCTGTTACTTCTGGAGAGAAATCTGAAATTGTGAGTATATACTTCTGGGAATTTTTCTGAAAGGAATTTTTTTCTTTTAAAGCTAATTAATCTGTGAACCCACTATTTTTTGTTAAATCAGTCAGGGCCTAGTAGCAACAGTTTAAGATTCAATTTAAAACACAGAAGAGAACTTTCTGGTTACCTTTCATACCCAGTAGAGAGCTGTAGTTTAAATTTCATAGTCACTCAGGGCCTAGCATCAGCAAAGTACTTTTAGTTTCAAATTAAAACACAGAAGAGAGCTTTCTGGTTAACTTTAGAACCCAGCAGAGAGCTTGTAGTTTAAATTTCATAGTCACTCAGGGCCTAGCATCAGCTAAGTACTTTTAGTTTCAAATTAAAACACAGAAGAGAGCTTTCTGGTTAAATTTAGAATCCAGCAGAGAGCTTGTAGTTTAAATTTCATAATAGGTTAGAGCCTAGCAGCAGAAAAGAGCTATAATTTAAATCAAATCAGAATATAGCTTACCTCAGCAGCACAGGACAGGGTACTGTGTAGCAGCCCTCTTTTAATAAGTGTTATATCCCTCCCACCCTCCCCTGGGATAATCACAGCTTTATAGGTACTTGCACAACTTAAAAGACAGGAGGTGCTCTCAGGTGAAGTTTATTACCCAAATCAGTCATACACTAAGGACCTGAGATTAATTAAGCTTCAGGTGAACAAGGTATATTAAACTTATTAGGTACAGTTTTAGTGGTATAAATATCCATAGCACCCTTTAGTACGTAAAGAACTTAAAGATCTAAACACAAACTTAAAACTAAGATGCAGACAGCAGTCCAGCAGCGGGATGTGGGCTTTCCAGTCTTTTGCATTGAGTGTCACATGTATGATTTTCTTCCAGCTGGTGAGAGGTCTTACGTGTGCACTAGGTGCAAGGAGCTCTTTGCTCTCAGGGAACAAGTCCGTTCTCTAGAGGCTGAAGTAGCAGACTTGGAAAGCATAAGACAGACAGAGAGGTACATAGACGAGACCTACAGGGATATAGTCCTGAAGTCCCACCTCCAGTCTGGCAGCACCGAGGAGGTTTCTCCAGGGCCAAGTGCCCATGAGGGAAGGGTTAGGACAGCAGTTATAGTTGTTGATTCGATCATTAGGCATGTAGATAGCTGGGTGGCTGGTGGACGTGAGGATCGCCTGGTAACATATGCCTGCCTGGTGCGAAGGTAGCGGACCTCACGCGCCACCTAGATAACACAACCTACCCACAGACCTTCCAAACATACAAATTCAATACAGACACCCCACAGATCTCCCATACACAATACTGAAGCCAGGATGAGATCATGTCTGTTATATTAATTAATTACCCTGTTATCCGAGTTGTATTTCCTGTTTTTTCTGTAAACACAACGTACCGTTGAATAGTGTAACTCCTTGTTTATTGTAAACCGCGCTGATGCTGAATAGTGCGGTATATAAGAGACTATAAATAAATAAATAAATAAAGAAGCGCAAACTGTAGCCACTTTTGATGGGCCAACCTGATCGGAATATGCAAGTAGGCTTCAGTAAGATCTAGGGATGTGAGAAACTCATCCTTGCGAACTGCAACCATTACGGACCTCAGGGTCTCCATCCGGAAGTGCGGAACCCGCAAGCAGCGATTCACACCTTTGAGATCTAAGATAGGGCGCAGGGAGCCATCCTCCTTTGGCACGACAAAATAGATTGAGTATCAACCCGTACTGTAATCTGACAAAGGAACTGGGACGATCACTCCCAATAGCAAGAGCCGGTCGAGGGTACTGCGAATCGCCCGAGCCTTCCGCGAGTTCCTGCACGGAGACATAACAAAGGAATCGCGGACGGGTCTTGCCAGTTCTAATGCATAGCCCTCTTGAACAATCTCCAAGACCCACTGGTCGGTCGTTATGTGGGCCCAGGCTGAAAGGAACCTTGAGAGTCTCCCGCCTATCTACTGCCTCTCCGCCTGGACCCCCACACCTTCATTGAGATTTACGGAAAGTTTGGGCAGGAGGTGCCGAGAAGCCTCTACCTGCTCCCCGAAACCCTCGAAACCCCTGAGCTCTGGAAGCAAATTTGCCCCTCTGATAACTACCCAGCCAGGACCCTCGAAATCTCCTGCCATCCCTATGCTGTCCACGAAAGGCTGGCGGGGCCTTTCCTGATTTCGGCTTGTCCTCAGGAAGTCTGCCCCCTTTGGTCTCCCTTAACTCTTTCACTAACTTATCTAGGTCGTCCCCAAACAACAACCTGCCCTTAAAAGGGAGTTTGCTGAGTCGAGATTTAGAAGAACCATCGGCCGCACAATTCCTCAACCATAGGGAGCGGCGTATGGCCACCAAGGAGACCATGCTGTTGGCTAGTGCCTGAATCAAGTCATAATGCACGTCTGCCAAGTAAGCCGTGCCGGACTCCAGCCGATCCAACTCCGCCTGCCCCTCAGCATCCAACTGGGAGTTCTGCCGCAAGCGTTGAGACCATCTGATGCACGCCCTTGCCACCCAGGCCCCACAAATGGAAGCTTGAAGGGACAATGCGTCCGCCTCAAAGGACTGTTTTAACAAACTGTCCATCTTCCGATCCTGCGTATCCTTTAAGGCCATACTGCCTTCAACCGGAATAGTAGTTTTCTTGGTTACCGCCGACACTGCTGCATCGACACGGGGAGAGCGAAAGCGTTCTTTATCCTTATCTGCTAGAGGGTATAGCCTATTCATCGTTCAAACCCCACGGAGCCCCAATTCCGGCTGGTCCCATTCATCCTAAATCATCTTGTCCACTACCCGGTGGATAGGGAACACTATCTGCGTTTGACGCACCGCTTGGATGATGGGGTCTTCCACACTTTCTTCCTGAGTGGCTGGAACGGCCGTCAAATTCAATATCTGGAGGGACTCCATAATCAGAGCCGCAAGCTCTTCCCTCCGAAACACTCGAATAATCCTGGCCTGGTCCTCCGGCTCCGGGATCTCTCCTTCTTCCAGGTCATCCGTTTCCAATTCCAATTCTGAATCGACCTCGTCGACCCAAGTCCCTCTGCGTCGGAAGGGGACCACTCCCAGGGTTGCGGTCTCTTAGAGGGTCCAGGGCCAGACGGTCCTTTCTCCGCGAGACTAGGCTGTTGCGAGAATGCCATGAGAGGTGCATAGTCTGGCATCCTTCCCTGCCTCCTCATGCAGAAAGCCTGATGCATGAGCAGCACGAAATCTGGGCAAAAACCTTCCACCTGCGGTCCAGCCCCCAAAACTGGTTTCGCTGGCTATAGTAGTCCGCAGGTATCCAGAGCATCTCGTGAAGTGGAGGCCCGTGGCTGCTCCCCCTCGGAGTCTTCCGCTGACAGTGCCTGCTCCGGGCTGGCCTTCGCCTCCATCTGCTGCTCCACATCAGTGGACACCGTAGCGCAGCCCCTCCAAATACCCGAGTCCGCTACAGTGCCCCTGCGAGTACCACAGACCACACACTGCGGTCAATAGGACATCTTAACAGCCATCAGTTAACAGTGACAAAGCTAGGTCAGCTATATATAAAGTAAATATATTTTTACCTCTTTGTTGTGTGTTTTTTTTTTTGTACTTTCAATAACTCTGAGCTGGCACACAGGAACCCAGCAGGAGTCGAGAGGACTGCTCCTCCTGGATACCCCCAGGAGCTGCGCTGAAGAAAACAAGCCCCGTTTTGCCTGACCGTTTAGCTTGAGCCCTCCAAGCTTTCAGAATGTCAGCGGGACTTTAAAAACTGCTGGAGCGGTGAAGCACCAGAGAAAGAAGCAGAACTAAGCCACCGAACGGAGATTCCCCCGAAGCTGCAAGTCCGACGTTTAAGGGCCTCCCCGGGACTCGCATCATGCGGTCCCGACGACCTAAAATGGCCGCCGCTCCTGACTAAAACAAAAAAAGCGCCACACACGAGCAAGACGACGGGTCTCCCGTTCGCTCCCTTACCTCCGGAGATAGCCGCGCAGCTACAGAAGGCTCACAAAACTACTCACCCCTCTGCGATGGGGCTCCAGCCCTCGCGGTTTCCTCGACCCCTGAGCTGAGAGGAAAACCGCCAGGCAAGCCAGCCGTCTGTGTCTTGCCGGCACCGGAGGAGATTCCCGTTCCTTGCACCACCGGGAAAGGCTCCTTCCGCTCCTGCCTAGAGCTCTCCTCCATCCAGTCCAGGAGGAGAGATGTGAAGCTGAGAAAGCCTTCGGGCTCCCCAAGGCCGCGTCTGAAGAAGGCAGGCAGGAACCGGCACCAGGACAAACTTTATTGACCAGTCAGTTTGATCTTAAAGGTATAGTACCCACAAACAAAGAAAAGTAAATAGAATGGGAACTCAAAAAAGAAAAAAAACTTCCCCTCTACTACTCTAACTATCCTAACACTCCTTATCCGTTCCTCCAGTGAGCCCAGCACCCTAGGCTCACTAAGTCCTCCTGCTGCATGGAGACTGGACACACTGGGGTTTATGGGAGGCTCCAGCAGTATACATCCGGTGATGTCATTAATTTGATAAGTCCAGTCTCCAAGCTGCAGGAGAAGGAGCACAACCCAGAAGTAGAGGACTGAACTGGAGGAACGCTAAGGAACTATCTCTTATATCTGACAAACAGGAGTGACCAACACGGAGCGGTGGGTACACCCCTAAACAAAGGCATGGGGAGAGGTGACCTGCATGGAGTGGCAAGTGCCACCTTGCTGGGCAGACTAGATGGACCATACTGGTCTTTATCTGACGTCATATACTATGTTAATATATATGTTACCTTTTAACTTTCAAAAGGGAGACTATCATAAAATGAGTTAAATAGTTAAGAAAAAACTAAAAGGAGCAGTTGTAAAACAAAGATTTACATCAAGCTTGGGTGTTGTTTAAAAATACTATCTTGGAAGCCCAGACCAGCTGTATTCCACGCTTTAAGAAAAGTGGAAGGAAGTCCAAAAAACTGCCAGCATGGTTTAAAGGGGAGGTCAGAGAGGCTGTTGTTGCCAAAAACGTATCTTTCAGGAAATTGAAAAAGGAGCCAGATGAAAAATGGAAACACAAGCACTGGCAAGTTAGATGCAAGGTATTGATAAGGCAGGCAAAGAGAGAATTTGAGAAGAAGCTTGCTGTGGAAGCAAAAACGCATAATAAAGACTTTTTCAAGTATATTCGTAGCAAAAAAACCTGTCTGAGAGTCAGTTGGACCATTAGATGATAGAGGGGTAAAAAGGGGCACTAAGAGGTGATAAGGCCATAGCGGAGAGACTGAATGAATTCTTTGCTTCGGTCTTTACTGAGGAAGATCTAGGAAAGTTACCCATGACTGAAATGTATTTAAAGAAGATGCTACGGAAGAATCAAAAGAAATATCTATACATTGGTAAGATGTATTGCAACTATTTGAAGGAATCTACAAATCGGTGAGCCTGACATCAGTACCAACAAAAATGGTGGAACAAAATTACTCAACATGTAGATAGTCATGGCTTAATTGGAGTCAGCCAACATGGCCTTAGCCAAGGAAGGTTTTGTGTTACTAATCTGTTATGTTTTTTTGAAGGCATGTATAAACGGGTAGACAAAGGTGAGTTGGTTGATATAGTGTATCTGGACTTTCAGAAAGCCTCATGAGAGGCTTTTGGCAAAATTAAAAGTCAGGGGATAGGAGGTAGTGTCCTATTGTAGATTAGGAACTGGTTAAAAGATAGAACGCAGATAGGGCTAAATGGCCAATTTTCCCAATGGAGAAAGGTGAATAGTGGAGTACCCCGGGGATCTGTGCTGGGTCCACTGCTTTTTGACACATTCATAAATGACCTGGAAATGGGAATAAAGAGTGAGGTTATCAAATTTGCAAATGACACAAAACTATTTAAAGTTGTTAAAACCCATGAAGATTGTGGAAAATTGCAAGAGGATCTTGATAAATTGGAAGACCGGGCATCCAAATGGCACATGAAATTTAATGTGGACAAGTGCAAAGTTATGCACCTAAGAAAGAAAAACCCAAACTATGGTTACACAATGCACGGATCCACATTAGGAATCAGCATCCAGGAAAAAGATTTAGGTGTCTTCATGGATAACATGTTAAAACTCTCTGCCCAGTGTGCAGCAGCGGCCAAGAGAGCAAATAGAATGCTAGGTATCATAAGGAAAGGAATGGAGACTAAAACAAAGGATATTATAATGCCTCTGTATTGTTCTATGGTGCACCGCACCTTGAATATCGTGTGCAATTCTGGTCGCCATATCTTAAAAAGTATATAGCATTATTAGAAAAGGTACAGAGAAGAGCCACCAAAATGGTAAAGGGGATGGAAGGATACTCCTATGAAGAGAGGCTAAAAAGGTTAGGGCTCTTTAACTTTGAAAAGAGATGGCTGAAAGGAGATATGATAGAGGTCTATAAATTAATGAATGGAGTGGAACAGGTAAACGTAGATTGATTGTTTACGCTATTAAAATATATAAAGACTGGGGGGCATGCACTGAAGCTATAGGGTAGCCTATTTAAGACTAGTAAAAGAAAGGAGAAATTACCGTATTTTCCGGCGTATAAGACGACTGGGCGTATAAGACCACCCCCTACTTTTCCTGTTAAAATATAGGGTTTGGCCTATACTCGCCGTATAAGACTACCCCTCTTCCAGTTCTTACCTCGGGTGCTCCAGAATCCTGCCAAAAGAAAATGGTGGCTGCCCTGCTGAAATACAGACTCCAGATCGTGTCCAAGAGACCCAGAAGACCGCAGTAGCACTCTGACAGGTTGCGTTGCCCTGGCAGAGAAGTCCACCCCCCAGGGCAAACACCACTTTGCCACAATCCTCAGCACAACCGGCACCAGCGTTCCCCTATCCCCCAACTGCCACTGCGCGTGTTAACAGTACACTAAAAGAAAAACTAACAACCCACAAATTAAAAACTATCCTGAAGCAGCCACCACATCTATAAAGATCCCCATGCTGAACCTCGACCACATGAGCACGGCAGCCCGAAAACCCGGCAGCCTCTGCACCCATAGCAGTCACATTGGAGACGGAGGCCCTGAAGCACAGCAGCCAATCAATCGGCTGGCAGGGAGAGGGGAGGAGCCCGGGATGCAGCGTCAGTCAGCTTCCCCAATCCAGGTCAGAAAGTTGCTGTATACCGCCGTATACCGGCGTATAAGACGACCCCTGACGTTTGAGCACATTTTCATGGGTTAGAAAGTCGTCTTATACACCGGAAAATACGGTAGGTCTTACCTGCTAATTGTCTTTCCTTGAGTTCTCTCCGGGCCAGTCCAGGGAACGGTAGGGTTGTCAATCCCGTTCAGCAGCTGAGGACTGAAAACTGTAAGTTTTTCTATGATGACAGGCTTAGCCACTCCCCCTGCTGTTCCTGCTCCAGTCTCCTCTTGACCAAGCAGCTTAACACCTATGATTAGAAACAGAAATGAACGAACGAAAAAGAACATTGCATACTTCTCTAGCAGAAAGCTCACTCGCTAAACAGCAATGCGGCTTCCATATAGCGCTTACTTTAACCGAAGCCTAGAGGTTTTTTTGGGTTTTTTTGTATTTTAAACACCGGAAATTAGACACCGAAACTGAGAATCGAATAGAGCCCCTCCCCTAAAACCGAGGGAGCCCCAAGAATCCCTCTACCCAACCACTCTGAAATCTTACTTCAACTGTTCTGATGCTCTGGTAGATGCACACTCTTGCCTATATGGAGACCAGAATCCGAAGCAAAAATGCGAACTGGGTGGGCCCTGGACTTGGCCGGAGAGAACTCAAGGAAAGACAATTAGCAGGTAAGACCTAATTTCTCCTTCCTTATCGTTTCTCCGGGCCAGTCCAGGGAACAGTAGGGCAGTACCAAAGCAGTACCTAAAAACGGGAGGGACCCGCAAGCCCTGCTACAATGGCCGACGCCCCCACATTTGCATCGCCTCTGGCCAGCACATCCAATCTATAGTGCTTAGTAAAAGTATGCAGAGAGGACCACGTAGCAGCCCGACATATATCCACCGGAGGAACCAACGCATACTCTGCCCAGGACGTCGCTTGACTACGGGTGGAATGAGCCTTAAGTCCCTCCGGAGGTGACTTCCCCGCGGTTTCGTAAGCCGCCACAATTGCACTTTTTACCCACCTGGCAATCGAAGCCTTCGGCGCCGCTTTACCTTTGCGTGCTCCCCCAAAAAGCACGAACAACCTATCTGAGTTGCGGAAAGACGGAGTGGCCATAAGATATCTCCGCAACACTCTCCCGAGATCCAACTTCTTAAGGGAATGATCCATAGGCGACCCCGTCAAATCGGAGAAAACGGGCAATGACACCGATTGATTCACATGAAACGACGAAACCACCTTAGGCAGAAAAGAAGGAACCGGACGCAACACAACTTTTTCCGGCAAAAACTGAAGGTACGGCTCTTGACAGGAGAGAGCTTGGAGATCTGAAATTCTTCGAGCCGAACACAATGCTACCAAGAAAGCTGTTTTCCAAGACAGTTCTTTCAACCTGTTAGACGAATTGAACGAAGCCCGTGATAACGCCTCGAGCACGACGTTCAAATCCCACGGAGGGACTACTCGCCTTAACGGTGGCCTGATAAGCTTAGCCGCCCGAAAAAACCGTTGCACGTCCGCATGAGTCGTCAAACAACGTCCCTGCACCGAACCTCTATAGAAAGGACAACGCTGCCAAGTGAACTTTGAGAGTATTGAGAGCTAAATCTTTCTCCAGCCCATTCTGCAGAAAAGATAAGAGAGCCGGAAGAGATGCTGACAGGGGGCGAATGCCACGCTGCGCACACCAAGATTCAAAAACTGTCCAGACCCGAACATACGCGAGAGAAGTGGACGATCTTTTGGACTGAAGCATCGTGGAGACCACTGACGCCGAGAAACCTCTGCGCCTCAGCCTATCCCCTTCAAGAGCCAAGCCGTAAGCAAGAAGCGATCCACCTGCGGCATTAGCACCGGCCCTTGAGTCAATAGGTTGAGACGAACCGGCAGACGCCAGGGAGGCTCTATCAGGAGCCGTACGAGATCTGCGTACCAAGGCCGCCGGGGCCAATCCGGAGCAATGAGAATTACTGTCCCTCTGTGCTGCGCTATCCGGTGAAGGACTCTGTCGATCATCGGCCAAGGCGGGAAAACAGAGCAGACTGTCCAACGGCCATGGCTGCACCAGCCCATCCAGGCCTTCCGACATGCGCTCTCTGCGCCTGCTGTAAAACCGTGATGCCTTGGCATTGAGGAAAGTAGCCATGAGATCCATCACGGCATCCCCCAGCAGCTGGTAATATCGTGAAACACCGCAGCGTTCAATTCCCATTCTCCAGGATCGAGAGTATGTCGACTGAGAAAATCGGCTTGCACATTGTCCTTTCCTGCAACATGGGCCGTTGACAGGGCTACGAGATGAGCTTCTGCCCAAAGAAGCAACTTCTGGCTCTCCTCCAGCAGAGGCAAACTGCCTGTGCCCCCCTGATGATTGATATACGAGACTGCTACAAGATTGTCCGAGAAAACGCGTACCGCCTTCCCTTGAATCAAGTCTTTGAACCGAGGTAAGGCAAGATGAACTGCCCTGAGCTCCAAGCGATTGATCGACCATGTCCTCTGCTCCGCGGACCATAGTCCCTGCATCACGCGATACAGACAATGAGCCCCCCAGCCGGACAGACTCGCATCCGTGGTGACGAGCACCCATTCCGGGTCCTGCAAGGGAACCCCTGCCCGAAGATGAGTCGCATCCAGCCACCAGTTCAGACTGACGCGTACCTCC
Organism: Ichthyophis bannanicus; assembly: GCA_033557465.1. NCBI lineage: Eukaryota > Metazoa > Chordata > Amphibia > Gymnophiona > Ichthyophiidae > Ichthyophis > Ichthyophis bannanicus. The sequence continues at coordinate 41,128,681 of CM066046.1, forward strand.
GACAGGCAAACTAATCTCTGCGTGAGCGGGTGAAGCTGCGGAGACCATCGGGATAGCAACGCTTGCTGAAGGGGACGCATATGAACCCTGGCCCACGGCACTAAATCCAACGCCGCTGCCATTGATCCCAAGAGCTGCAAGTACTTCCACGCCGAAGGAGCCGACAGATTCAAGAACGTCTGAACCTGACTGATGATCTTCAACACCCTGCTCTCGGGCAGGAAGACGGACCCCACTGCTGTGTCGAAGAAGGCCCCGAGATAGGTAAGCTGTTGCACCGGCGGTAAGTGACTTTTTGCCCTGTTGAGAACCCAACCAAGCTCTTCCAGGACCTGCACGACTCGCGAGGTTGCTGCGACCGCTTCCGGAAAAGACCCGGCCCTGACCAGCCTATCGTCCAGATAAGGATGCACCCGGATGCCTTCCTTCCGTAGCGCTGCCGCTATGACCACCATAACCTTCATCCTGCCAAAGGGTGTCATCTTCCCTCAGTTAAATGACATAGCTAAGACAGCCAAGGAAAAAATAAAATGCGGTAAAGAAGCGACTCCGAGGGGAGGAGGGAGGGTTGTAAGGACTGATTCCTGCTGTCCCTGGAGAACATCTGTTACAGGTGAGTAACTATGGGAACAAGCAGGAAGTCAGTCCTCATATATGAGATTCTCCAGCTACAGGCTATCAAGAACCTATAAAAATACCACGGCGACCAGCAAAGGGTGAGCCGTGAGGAGCAGCAGTTGAGTCCCTACTGAGAGACTCTTGCAAGACCCAAGTATCCGGCAGAGAACTAGCACTCCGGCAGCTTGAACACAGAAGGGTCGGAGGGCAGAAGTTGCCTACACCACAAAGAGAATATGGAGTACGGCCTGGCCGAAGGCGCTGTCCTGTTGGGACTCCCTCTCCAGGCAGTAGTGAGCTGCGAAGGTATGGACCGAAGACCAGGGGGCGGCCTGGCAGATTTCCTTCACAGAGACGGAATGCAAATTTGCCACAGAAGTAGCCATGGACCTGATGCAGTGCACCATGACCTTCCTGTTCAGTGAGATCTCCACCTGCTCATAGGAAAGGGTAATACAGTTCGACAACCAAGCATACAGTGTTCGCTTAGTCACTGGGAGCCCCAGATGGCTGGGGTCAAAAGCTGAGATGCTTTGCGGTGTCCCTAAGTCTGTTGTAGATAGAAGGACAGGGACCTTTTACAATCCAGAGTATGGAGGACAGTCTCTGCCCTACCGGCATGAGGCCTCGGAAAGGCCTCCTGACTGAGGTGGAATGGGGACACCACCTTCTGCAGAAACGTGGGGTGTGTGCGGAGCACCAGCCTGTTCTTCTTGAACCTTGTGTAGGGGGGCTCTGCCATCAGAGCCTGGAGCTGACTCTGCAAGCTGATGTGAGTGCTACAAGGAAGACTACTTCCAGGAGAGGACTTAGGCATATGTGGTGGGGGTGTCCGATAGTTCGTTTATACTGGAAGAGGATAGATGATTTTATGAGTAGGATTGTATTACAGCGAATCCGTTGGACAACAGCGCTTGTGGTATTAGATCAGCTTGGACCACTCCACCCGAAAGGGAAATGGGAACGCCTCTTAGTCAGGAAGGCATGTCTGGTGGGTAAAGGCCTGATACTTCATAGGTGGAGAGAAGTGACGGGTCCCACTTATTGGGAATGGCGTAACAACTTTCACCAGTTGATGCTTATGGAGAGGAGAGAGGCTAGAGGAAGTGCTCGACGTTGGGCCTTATTCCTGCTAATTTGGGAGCCATATATTCAGATATTGAGGCCTCGTGTCCGGAATGAAGTGCTTCAATTGGGTTAAGAAGGCCTAGATGGGTGCAGATGGCAAGAGCAGAATTGGGGCAACTGCGTGTTGTCTGAAATGGTGAACACGTCCACTGAGGGGATGGCCCTGAGACGAAACAGCCGGGAGACTACTACTGGATCCAGGCACAACTCGTGCGGCTGGAGGACTCTGCTCAGTTTTTCCGCCTGGGCATTGAGCTGGCCCGGGAAATAAATCACTCTTAGGAGCAACCCCCTGTGTGCCGCATAGGTGCCAAAGACTACCGCCTCCTGGCAAAGAGGTACAATCCTATTCCCCCTTGTTTGTTCATGTGGAACATTGCAATTTGGTTGTTGGTCTGGATCAGCACCGGGCGGTGCTGCAGCTGGATGAGGAAGATTCAGAGAAACAGGAATACTGCCTGGAGCTCTAGTAGGTTAATTTGCAATCAGGAATGTGGAAAAAAGGAGACGGAGACAAGATGGCACCCTTGGGCAGGAAAGGGACCATGAATGCCTGGTGCATCTCCCAAAGACTTTCTTTGAAAGCTGGGGAGATGCTTCCGCATGGGCTCTTTCGGCGCTGACGTCACTCATATGTGAGGACTGACTTCCAGTTTGTTCCTGGAGAAAGGAGGATATCCACTTTAACCCTCCAGTAAAGAGATGGCCAAAAGGAGCATTATAATACTTATTTGTGTCAGAGATCAGGTGTCAATCTAGATTTACAGGGCCCATGATCAAGGGCAATTAGCTATTGCCATTTCTCTGGATTTATCATCCGCTTTCAACTTGGTTGACTACAGTATGTTACTAAATCATCTTTATGATACTGGCATAAAGATATACAGCACTTTTCAGGTTAGCATACGCAATTCACTATCCACCCCAGAAACTCTTACGTGTGGGGTCCCACAAGGATCTGTACTCTCACACTTGCTATTCAACATCTTCCTAAGTCCATTTGCTTCCTTCATTCAAAGTTTAGGCATCTCTAGTTATATCTATGCAGGCAATATTCTATTACCATCCTACACAGATGAGCTTTCTCCAGACCTTTCTCCTGTTAATACATGTTTGGATAGTATCGCTGCTTGGTTTTGGAATAATTCACTAACTCAATCCAAAAAAGACGACCACCACTTGACTTAACAGGTTCTTCCAATGGTCCAACTCTTGCCCCTATCCTTGAAGGCACCCCAGTGACTCTTCAATCTACTTTCAGATATTTAGATGCAGAATTTTTTTCTTCATAGTTAGCAGAGGTTTAGTTATAATTTTTGGTTCTCGGACATTTTAGGGCTATCAGGCCATTTCTGGATCAGCATGCTCAAACTACTGCTATGCTCCGCTTGGTGGTCTCTTGCCTAAACTAAGTAAAGCATAGTTACTCACCTGTAACAGGTGATCTCTGGGAACAGAAGGAATTTAGTCCTCACATATGGGTATCGTCGGTACCGACGGAGCCTGCGCGGGAACGCTCCCCAACGTCCAATAGGAACGCTTTTGCGAGCATCCCTCAGCACATGTGCGCTGCCTTCCCGCCTTTCCAACTGTCCCTCTTCAGTTAGGTTTGTAGCTGAGTGAAAGGATAGAGGGAGAGAGGAAAGAGACAAACAGATAGAGAGACAACTCCTAGGGGAGGTGGGTGGGTTGTGAGGACTAAATTCCTGCTGTTCCCGGAGATCACCTGTTACAGGTGAGTAACTACGATATCTCCAGGAACAAGAAGGAATGTAGTCCTCACATATGGGGACTCCCTAGCTGAAGATGCTAGGGAGATAGCCCCAGGAAGGTGCCACCTTAGAAGGTGGGAATCCTTCCTCCCATGGATCTCTGGCATCCCACCAGGGTTGGTGGGTAGGAGTTGGTTTAGGTTTGAAAGATTTTGAAGAACAGCTTGGCCAAATAAGGCATCCCGATGGGAGGCTTTATCCAGGCAGTAGTGGGCTGTGAAGGTGTGTACCGAAGCCCAGGTGGCTGCTCGACAAATGTCACTGATAGACACAGAGTGGAGATTAGCTATAGAAGCTGCCATGGCTCTCACATTATGAGCTGTGACATGGTCCTGAAGAGGAAGACCCTTACTCTCATAAGCAAAGGATATGCATTGGGCAATCCATTTAGATAAAGTTCTTTTGGAGACTGGAAGGCCCAAATGACTAGGGTCAAAAGCTATAAAAAGTTGTGAGGACTTTCTATGTTGCTGTGTTCTTTGTATGTAAAAGGCTAAGGCCCTTTTACAATCCAAAGTATGAAAGTTTCTTTCTGAATTAGAGGCGCGAGGCCTCGGAAAAAATACAGGAAGATAAATTGATTGATTTAAATGAAAAGGCAAAACCACCTTTGGCATAAAATGTGGATGAGTTTGAAGAACAAATTTATCATGATGAAACCTAGTATAAGGAGGATCAGCCACTAAAGCTTGCAATTCACTAATGCGATGGGCAGAGGTGATTGCAATTAGGAAGATGATCTTCCAGGTCAAAAACCTAAGGGCTGTAGTGGCCAAAGGTTCAAAAGGCGGCTTCATGAGCTGCCCAAGAACTAGATTTACATCCCATGCCACCGGTGGTGCCTTGATGGGAGGTTTAGTTAATAAAAGGCCTCTCATGAATCTTGATAGGAGTGGATGAGAGGAAACTGGTTGTCCATTCAGAGGTTTATAAGAAAGTGCAATTGCACTAAAATGGACTCTTACCGAATTGGTCTTTAGACCAGAATTCGATAAGTGAAGGAGATACTCCAGTATCGATTCTAAGGGTATGACCAGGGGGTTTAATCTCTTCTTGGAGCACTATATAAGTAAAACGTTTCCACTTGAAGGCATAAGATCTTCTTGTGGAAAGTTTCCTAGAAGCCTGAAGGATATCTTTTACCTATTGGAACAGGTTGAAATCTTCGAGGTCTAAGCCTTCAGCAACCAGGCCGTGAGGTGCAGGGACTGGGGATTCGGGTGCCATAGCGTCCCGTTCTCCTGGGAAAGGAGGTCTGGAGCATGCCCTAACGCCAGAGGTGCCGCTTGAGAGAGATGTAGAAGCAGGGAATACCACGTTTGGCGTGGCCATCGTGGTGCTATGAGAATCATGCGACCCCCTGTCTCTCTGAAGCTTGAAGAGTGTATTGGGGATGAGGGGAATGGGTGGGAAGGCATAAAGGTAGTCCTGACCCCAGTGAAGGAAGAAGGCATCCCTTGCTTGACGGTTGTGAGCCGGAATCCTGGAACAGAACCGGGGAAGTTTGGCATTCAGTGGACTTGCAAAGAGGTCTATGTCTGGAGTGCCCCAGAGATGCAATATATTTGCCACCTGGTCTAGGTGGAGGGACCACTCGTGAGGCAGCAGTACTCGACTGAGTTTGTCTGCCCAAAGGTTTTGAATGCCTGGAAGATATACCACTAGAAGGTGAATTTGGTGCTCTCTGGCAAGGACCCATAGTCGTAAAGCTTTGTTGCATAACGACAAAGAGCCGGTTCCGCCCTGCTTGTTCACATAGAACATGGGTACTTGATTGTCCGTCTGGACTAGGACTGTCTTGTAGCTGAGCTGGGCGTGGAATACTCGAAGAGCTAAATAGATTGCTCTTAATTCCAGGAGGTTTATGTGTAAATCAACCTCCTGTGGAGTCCAGGTCCCCTGGGTAGAGAGATGATTCAGTTGTGCTCCCCAACCCACCTGTGATGCATCTGTTGTTAGGGTGGCCTGAAAGAGGGGTTGATGGACAGGAGACCCCACTGTCAGATTTTCTAGTGATTGCCACCATTGGAGGGACAAAATTAGTCGCTGAGAGATTATTATTTTGTCCGACAAATGACCCGTGGCCTGTGTCCACTGTGTGGAGAGGGTCCACTGAGCTGCTCGCATGTGGAGGCGAGCATATGGGACTACATGAACTGTGGATGCCATATGTCCCAGTAACTGCAGTAGCTCTCGAGCAGTGAGGGAGGATATGCCTGCTGCTTGAGAAGCTAGTTGCATTATGCGAAGACACCGGGCTTGTGGAAGGAAAGCCCTTGCCTGTCTGGTATCTAGACAGGCTCCTATGAATTCTAGGCATTGGGAAGGAACTAGTTGAGATTTTGGGAAGTTTATCACCAATCCCAAGTATTGGAGGATTCGCATTGTACGGGACAGTGCAATGCTGGCCTCCAACTGTAGGGGCTCGAATGAGCCAGTCGTCTAAGTAAGGGAAGACGAAAATCCCCAGGGTTCATAGAAATGCAGCTACTACTGCCATACATTTCGTGAATACCCTTGGTGCTGAAGCCAGACCAAAGGGAAGAACCCTGTACTGGAAACGTTTTCCCCTGAAAAGGAAACACAAGAATTTCCTGTAATCTGGATGGATGAGAATGTGAGTGTATGCATCCTTTAAGTCTAGACAGCAAAGCCAATCCTGGCTTTGAAGGTATGGCAGAAGAGTTCCTAGAGAAATCATTTTGAATTTCTCTCGAAACAGATATTTGTTCAATTCTCTGAGGTCTACAATGGGTCTGTTTTCTTTGGAATAAGAAAATAGGGGGGAGTAGAACCCTGCACCCCGTTGAAGAATGAGTACTTCTTCTATTGCCCCTTGGGCAAGAAGTGTGGAGACCTCGTGATCTAGCAGATTGTCTGCAGAGGTTTGTGAATTGAATTGCTTTAGAATTGTAGGAGGGGCATGCTGTGAAAATGAAGCTTGTACCCCTCTCCTACAATGGACAAAGTCCAATCTTCTGCTGTTATCTGATGCCATCTGCTGGCAAAGTGGCTTAACCTGCCCGGAATATTGGGAGGTTGGGGACCCTTCAGAGGCAGGGAGGCAAAGCTTTATAGGAAAGAGTCAAAGCCCTTGAGGGGGTTGAACATGGAGAGCTGGCTGGGCTCTCAGGCCTTTTGGCTTATTTTGCTATCTAGTTGGTCCCTTTTGGGCAACCTGACCTGGAGTTTGACTCTGCTGGGTATAGGAAAGATAAAACTTCCTCTTTTTGCTAAAAGAGGGGTATTTTTATAAGGCTTCCTTTTGGCTGGAGTGACTGTAGACTTTGACAATCTATCTAAGGTAGAACTGTCAGCATCTAACTCGTTAGCCTTTTCCTGCCAGTTCTTGCCGAAGAGATTTTCCCCCATGCAAAGAATGTTGCCTAACTTGTCCTGTACCCAAGTCTCCAAGTCTGATGCCTGTAGCCAGGCAATCCGTTGTGTGCCAATGGCAATAGCAGAGGTTCTGCTGATGCATTCGAAGCAGTCAAAGGCTGCACGATTAACAAACTTGGAGACATCTTGAGCATGCTTAACTAGAGCAAGAAAATCTTGTCTCTTATCATCTGGGAGAAATGGGCTCATAAATTCCAAGTCTCCTGTGACTTCCTTGAGGAACATTCCCATATATAGAATATATGAACTGATCCTAGCTGAAAGCATGGAAGCTTGAAAAGTTCTGCGTCCGAAAGCATCCAGAGTCCTGCATTCACGACCTGGAGGATTGGATGCATGCCTCTTTGCACTTTTAATCCTACACATTGCTGATTCCACTATTATTGAATCGTGTGGCAGCTGAGTTTTTTGAAATTCTGAAATGGCGGAGCTCGATACATAGTATCAAGTCTCCTAGAGTGAGGAGAAGTAGTCAGAGGTGTCTCCCACATTCTGAGCATCAAGCTATACAGAATTTCATGGATAGGCAGAGTAGCTGCCTCCTTAGGAGCTTTAGGATATTGGAGAATTTCCAATTCCTTTGCTCTGGGTTCCTCCTTAGGAGCTACTGTGATTGAAAGACCATTGGCCATATCACGGATGAAATCCTGAAATGACATGTCCTCTGGAGGTGACATTCTGCGTTGGGGAGAAGAGGGATCTTCTAGGAGAAACCCTCTAGTGCCAGCAGAATTGTCAGAGTCTTCGGAATCGGAGGAATCGAAGTACTCCTGACCCCGATGCTCCTGCAAAGCACTATCCCGGTACCGATCGAAGTCGGTACTGAGTTGACCCTGTACCGGTATGACAATTCCAGCCAGAGAAGGCACGGGAAGAGTTCCGGTATCGTCGGTGTCAGTACCGGTGTCTATACCGTGTCGGTACCGGCATCGGTGTCAATGTCGGTACCAGTGCCCGTGGGACCACCGGTACCGCAACTGAAAGAAGAGTTGCGATGCTGCGCTCGATAGCGAGGAACCTCTGGTCTATCGACGCTGCCGATGCTTGGGTGTCGGTACCGGTAAGAACGGCCGGAACCCCTGAGCATGGCAGAGGTAGTTCTTGCGAGGTTGAGGCCTTGAGAACATCCTGAAGCCCCATTGATGCTTTGGAAGCCGAAGCCTCCCGCTGGGGCTGTTTTGCCGGTATGGTTCCCTCAAGGGCTATGCCAATGGCCTCTCAATGCTTAGCAGGAGAGATACCCTTTGAGGACCGGCTTTTATGTTTAGTTACCTGAGATCCATGGGAGGAAGAAGAGGCCCTTGACGATGTTGATGCAATGGATCTGGCATCTGAAGAAAAGAGGGTACCGAGCTTTGCAGCTCGGTTCTGTCTTCCTCTTTTAGTCATTCCCATACAGGAAAGACATTCAGTTGGAGAATGTTCAGGTCCTAAACATTTCAGACACCAATCATGGGTGTCAGTTACGTAAATGGTACCGCCACACTTAGTACATTTTTTAAAACCACTAGTTGGCTTTTCCATGTTTTAGGAATATGGGGCCTAGTGCCCAAAATGGCGCCTAGCACCAAAGAGAAAAGTTTCTGAAAAGAAACAGTCTAAAGCCTAAGGGTTTTTTTTTTTTTTTAAAAGAAAAGAACTGGTGGTACCGGTAGGCATCATGCGGTAGGCAAACGCGACCACAAGAAAAGAAACTTAAAGACGGAATTTTCTGAGGTGACAGGGAATAGATCCTGTCGGCTCCGCCGAAAACTAAGAACTGAAGAGGGACAGTTGGAAAGGCGGGAAGGCAGCACGCATATGCTGAGGGATGCTCCCAAAAGCGTTCCTATTGGACACTGGGGAGCGTTCCCGAGCAGGCTCCGTCGGTACCGACGATACCCATATGTGAGGACTACATTCCTGCTTGTTCCTGGAGATTGTCATTTATGTGGGGTTACCTCAGTATCAGCTCAAGCGCTTACAAATGGTCCAAAATACCGCTATATGTATTCTTGCTCATTCCCGGAAATTTGACCAAGTTATCCCCTACCAATGGCTTCTGATTAAATCCTGTATTCAGGTCAAAATTCTGACTGGCATTTAAAGCTATCCATGACTTAGTCCCTGACTATATCTCTTCATTAATCAATTTGTATGCCCCTGCTTGCATTCTACATTCTCCATTCTCTCCATGGCTAAAGACTACATATCCCAGCACCATCCATAGTTAAATACGAAATCTACTCAACAATCTGTTTGCTTTACTTAAGCACTTTCCTTCTGGAATAGTTTTTGACTACCCCTCTACACGTAGAACCCAGTTTCAAAAACTTCAAGAAGGCATTCAAGACGTACCTGTTTGAATTTGCTTTTTGATTCCTTTCAAAAGCAGTCTACTTTAACTATGGCGTCACTAAGTCACTGTTTGGCAATGCCTAACCCCTCCTCTCTCATCCCCCCCTGCTCTGACCCTTCACTTCTTGCTTCCTCTAACCTAACCTGTTCTCCTCTTTCCTATCATCGAAGATGGCATTCCTTTCCTTGCTCCTAATCTAGTTTTAAATGTAAACCACATTGATTGCTTGCATAAATTGTGGAATATTAAATGAAGGCAATCATACCCATAACTATGTGGACAATTTTGGGTTTCCTTGTGAATTCCCTATATGAAATAGGGAATACATGCGTAGATTTTGTTCTGCCCAGGATATGCCCCCAACACACACCTGTACAATTTTGACTTAGTATGGCCAGCCATGTGTAAATTGGACCCTTTCTAAAAGGTGACATTTTACGTACCAGTTAACATCCTTTCTTTGAATTCTACAAGTCCAGACAAGACAAGTGATTTGTGTTCCCTAGCATCTGAAGTAGAGAAAGAGAAAAAGATCCAGGTTTCTTATAACCTCATCCCGCTATACCAGTTGATACAGCTAGGGTCACATCTCAGTATTCGTACCCAAGCACATGGTCAAGAATTTCTGACTGCACACAACCTCAGTGAGTCTAACAAGGTTTAACAGAACAAGGAACCATAACTATATTACAGGATCATCTTCAGACAGGTGGCCTGTCAAGAAGACATGGGCCAGAAGGGCCAATCACGAAGAAACACAGCAGACTGGTTTAGCAGGACTCAAGGAAAGCGTAGTTACTCACCTGTAACAGGTGTTCTTTGGGGTCAGCAGGAGTCAGTCCTCACATATGGGTGATGTCGGTGCCAACGAAGCTTGCACGGTAACTTCTCCCCAGCTTTCAAAGAAAGCTTTGGGAGATGTACCCACGTGCGTGGTCCCCTTCCTGCCCCATGGTGTCATCTTGCCTCAGTACGATATCATAGCACAAGACGGCAAAAAGAAAAAGCAACTCCATGGGGAGGAGGGAGGGTGGTGAGGACTGACTTCTACTGTCCCCTGAGAACATCTGTTACAGGTGAGCAACTATGCTTTCTCTGGGAACAAGCAGGAAGTCAGTCCTCACATATGGGACTCCCTAGCTACAGGCTACCGAAAAACCTCTAAAAAGCTCACTGGTAACTAGAAAAAGTTGGAACCGAGAGCAGCAGCAATGAATTGAGAGATAACAGACTCCAGAGCAGACCAAGTGCCCAGCGAAGAGCCAATGCCCCGGTAGCCTGAGCACACCAAAGGACCGGAGGGCAGGAGTTACTTATATCCCAAACAAATGACAGAGTACTGCCTGGCTGAAGTAGTGAGCTACGAAACTGTGGACTGAGGACCAGGTGGCGGCCCAGCAGATTTCCAACAAGAGAACGGAGCACAAGTTCGCTACAGAGGACGTCATGGCCTGGATGTTGTGTGCTGTAACACGGCACTCCAGTGAGAGACCAGTCTACTCATATGCAAAGGCGATGCACACAGCAACCCAGATGGACAGGGTCCACTTAGAGACCGCAGCTCCCAACCGAAACAGGTCACAGGAAACAAAGAGCTGATAAACTTGGCGGTGCTCCTGGGTGCACTTGAGTTAAAAGGCGAGTGCTCGCTTACAGTCCAGTGTATGGAGAACTGTCTCTGCCCTGAATGCGTGAGGCCATGGAAAGAAGATGGGGAGCACCACCTGCTGGTTGAGGTGGAACGGAGATACCACCTTGGGTAGAAACTTGGGGTAGGTGCAGAGCATGACCCTCTTCTTGTAGAACCTAGTGTACGGTGTTCTGCCACCAATACTTGAAGCTTGCTGACCCTGAGGGTAGAAGTGAGTGCCACGAGGAACACCACCTTCCAGGAGAGATATTTGAGGTAGCAGGAGCCTAGAGGCTCAAAGGGTGGTGTGGTGAGCTTGGACAGCATGACTTTAAGGTTTCACTCTGACACCAGTAGGCGGACGGGCGGCGAGGAGTTGAGCAGAGAAAGGTTTGCCCTCAGTGAGATGGTGGTTTGCTGCAAGAGCGCTGAGGTGCACTGTTATGGAGTGAGACCAGCCCTGCCCGGGACAGGTGAAATAGGTACTTCAGCACTAGCTGGATGGAGTAGGAGAATGTGTTCACCCGATGCACCGCACACCAGACTTGGAACCTCCAACACTTAAAGGTGTATGTTGACGGGTGGAGGCTTTGCGGGAAGTGAGGATGCCATATGCCCCAGCAGTTGGAGCATGAATAGGGCTGACAATGGGCAACAGCGCTGTGTGCTTTCCACAAGTGCTTGGAGGCATAGGGCCCTGTCCCAAGGGAGAAAGGCCCTGGCTTGGACAGTGTCCAGCCAAACCCCTATGAACTCCAGATCCTGGGTTGGCTGGAGATGGGACTTCTGGTAGTTTATGATGAAGTCAAGGCATTCCAGCAGGAGGATGGTGCGTGCCATCACCTGATGGGCCTTGACGGCTGTGCTGACCTTTACGAGCCAGTCATCCAGATAGGGGAAAATGAATACCCCTAGAGTCTGAGGTGGGCTGCAACCACAGCCAGGCACTTGGTGAATATTGATGGGGTGGCGGCCAGGCCACTCTGTACTGATAATGTTCTCTCCCAACCATGAAGCGGAGGTACTGCCTGTGTAGGGGGTTGATAAGGATGTCCTTTAGGTCCAAGGAACATAGCCAGTCTCCCTGCTGGAGGTATGACAGCAATGATCCAAGAGAGCCTTTTGAACCTTTCCTTCACCAGAAATCTGTTGAGATCCCGCAGGTTGAGGATGGGGCAGAACCCTCCAGTCCTTTTTGATAGCAGGAAGTAGCAGGAGTAGAACTCTGTGCCCCTGAGATGGCTGGGACGGGTTCCACTGCCTGGTCCTCCAGAAGGCCTGCAAGTTCCTGACAGAGCAGGTCCCGGTGCAGAGAAATCCTGGGAATAATGGTGGAGGTGTCTGGTGGAGGAGAAAACCCTCTCTCACCACCCTTAGGGTCCACGTGTCGGTGGTAATAAAGGGCCACCTGTGGGCAAAGAGCACCAGATGCCCCCCTGTGTGCTGCAGGGCTGTGTCTCCTGGGGGAAAAGAGACTATGCCCAAGGAGTCAAAAAAGCACAGGGGCATGGGTTGAGGTTTGGGGGGGGGGGGGTTAGGCTTACGTGGCCCATGGCCTTGTCCCTTGGCCTGCTGGCCCTGTTGGGGAGCAGGGAAAGTCTGGTATTGAGAGTAGTTTCCATAAGCCTTCTTCTTCCTTCAGGTATGAAGGTTTTATACTCAATGTCTTCCTCCGGGAAGGGTCAGCGGTCTTCATGGAGAGCCTGGTCCTAGTCAGGAACTCAGACTCCAGCTCGGCGGCCTTGTCTATCATGGGATTGCTGAGGAGGTTCTCTCCATAGCAGGGGACATCAACTAATTTGTCCTGGGACCACTGCTCAAGGTCGAAGGACTGTAGCCCATCCTGGCGCCGGGCACTAATGCCCGCTGCAGCTACTCTGCCAACTCGAAACCATTGGTGGCTGCTCGAGTGATAAACTTGGAGTACTCCCTGACTGCCAAGGCCAGGGTCTGGAACTACTGGAGGGGTTCCTACGAGAGGCTATCTGAGAACTCGGTGAGCTCCTTCACCAGGCCTCAAAGGTACATGCCCATGTACAACTGGTAAGCCTGGATCCGGCCAACGGGCATCAAGCCCTGGAAGCACTTTCTGCCCATTGTGTGGGCCTCCCTGCTTGGGGGCACAGAGAAGTGCGTTCTTTTGATCTTGAGTCTCCACATGGCCAACTCCACCACCATGGAGTTGAGGCAGTTGGGTTTCTTGGAAGCCAGGGCTCCAAAGAGGACCCAGTACATCAAGTCCAACTGCCTGCTAACTATGCGCACCAATGCGGGGGTCTCCCACATTCAGAGGAGCAGCGATTCCAGGATGGGAGGAACAAGCATCGTGATCGCCTCCTTCGGAGGGGCCTCGTACTGGAGGATCTCAAGGTCTTCTGTGCGAGGGTCCTCCTCTAACTCAGCAGCGAAGGTCAGAGCCTTGGCCATGTCCCACATGAAGTCGAGGAAGGCTATGTCCTCGGGTGAAGGCCAGAACCTTGACTCCAGAGGGGATGAGTCCGAGAAAAGTGCTGGAGGGTATCCAGGGACTTGTCGTCCTCAGTCTCCCAATCCGAGTCCGGCTTGGAGGAGGAGTCAGTGGTCCTCCAGAACTTGGGGTGCTGACCTGACCCTGAGGACTTCGGGCCATGGTGGCCCAGTGCTCAGAGCCAAGGGCACTGAGTGGTGAAGTCAGAGGCCCTGTGGACCAGGACTGGGACCGCGGCATCTCTTGAGAAAGATCAGCTTTACCTCCGTGGAAGTCCCTCGCTGTTGAGGGCCTGGTGGTTGGGAGTGTTGACCCTGAGGAACCGGGAATCAGAGCCTGCTGCTGGGCCATGAAGGCAGACAATGTGCTCCAAGGCTACCATCCTGGCCTTGAGATCAGATGGTTCCGCAGCCTTCGGCGCAGGCACAGAGGACTTTGAGCCCAGTGCCGGCTCCATCAAGGGGGAGTCCTCGACCAGGATAGCCTTGGGGGTCTAAGACTGTTCCCGTGGCACTGACGGTTCCCATGAGGCAACTTGGTCGGCCGATCCTTGCTGTCATCCTCGGCCTCCTGTCGAGGGCTATGGGACCAGGGCCCATGGGATTTCCCCTCTTCCCCCGACTTGTTGTTTGACAGGGTCTTCAAGGTCTTCCGGCCCTTCTTGGTGTGATCCTTGATAAGGGAGCTCCGGCCGGCACTCCCATGATCCTGGGGCTCTGAGGCCATACAGAATTCAAGGGTGCTTGAGGTCCTGGAAGAGGTCTTGGAGCACGCTCTCGCAGAGGACTCCGGGGGTTGAGTCGGTCTTCTGGAAAATCGATCCACACTGCTGCTGATGTTTCCTGAGGGCCTTAATGATCATCTGCTCACAGAGAATGCAGACCAAGGTATCGTGGTCAGGCCCGAGGCATTGAAGGTAGCAGTTGTGCGGATCCTTGCACGACATAATATGGGAGGGCATGACCTAGTGGTTGGGGCAAGTTACATAAGAACATAAGATATGCCATACTGGGTCAGACCAAGGTCCATCAAGCCCAGTATCCTGTTTCCAACAGTGGCCAATCTAGGTCATACGTACTGTGATGATGCAGAGGGCTTAAACATCAGAAAAAGGGGTTTAAAACAACAGCTTTCCTCAAATGCACACAATAATGCAGGCAGGGAAGGGGTTAAAACACAAGCCCAGAGAAACTCTCTGCACAGAAAGGCAGTAAGAGAGCCACACCCCAGCTCCATGACAACCCGGGGAGCTGACGTAAGAGGCAAGGGGGCGGAGTCAAACCGGATAGGGCAGCCTCATGCTCTTAACCAGGAAGTAACAGAGAGAGTTGGTAGAAGTAGTGGAAGTGGTGGAAGGAGAAGGAGAGCAGGAGGAGTTCCTGAGAGAACAGGAAGTGTTCGTGTGGGAGAGTCAGGACGTGACTCTGACCTGGATTCAGAGAGAAGCAAAGGAAGGAACAACCACTGCCAGGATAGCACACGGTGCTTGGGGAGTTGCCAGCCAGACTGCTCAGTGATACGGAGGTCTCTGGGAAAGCAGTGGAGAAAGCTTCCTCTGAGGGAGAGAGGTCACCACGAACCAGACAGCAAGGAGAAGCAGGTTAGAAGCTACTTTCATTCTCGTGGGGAGAGGCTGGAACCCTTACCTAGAAGAGATAGCAGTTCTTCCCTAGAGTCTTCCCTAGAAGCTGTGAGTAAAGGTGGGAGATTGAGCAAGAGTAAAGTTCTGTATGATAAGCTGCATAAACGTTCCAAGTGCAGGCAGCCTGTTACTAGCAGAAGCTCTGAGAGTAGCCCAGCTGTTCTTAACCCATCAGCTGATTATGTGCTACGGAGACGAAAGCTAGAGCTAGACCCTGCTGAGCCAGAGATAGTGAAGCCCTACAAAGACAGAGACTTGCCTTTTTACCAACCTGTAAAAGCCAGACACACTAGAAGAAGGTTAAGCCAGTTGGATTCCCTTAACACTGTCTTAAAGGAGGCTGGTGATTCTAGTTGCTCTCAGATACCACGAAGGGAAAGGAATTATAAGTGGAAACAGCTTAGACACCAATTGGAACAATGGAAGCCTGTTGATCTGCAGTACCCTGATGTGAATCAGAATATATCTGACTCTGAAGTTGAATCAATGCAGTTGGGCTCAACTATATCAGATAGCAGCTATTCTGAGATGGAAGCAGACTGTGCTTACTGTTGTCATGAGTGAAGCCGCTTATATTAATGCTTGTAATAAGTGCTGAGAAGTTATTTCATGCTATTGAGTTTGCACGGAGAGAAGCAGCGTTCTGCTTGAGTGAAACTCAACGTCATTAAGCAGCTGGGAATTGTGAATACTATGCAAATGATTAGCTGCAACTAAAGCTGTTCAGAACTGAAGAGAAGTTTGGATTAACCTTGTATATAAACTGACAAACCCCGAGAAGGATCAGGTTGGACTTTGTCATATTCTGGACTTTATTTGGCATAAGAAAGTATCCACTTTTTGTTTCTGGTTAGGGGATGGAAGATAACAAAATCCTGTGCAACAATAAAGTTTTTGTTACCACTTTAAACCTTGGCTGTCTTCGTTTGGCCCACAACTACACGGAAACCCCAAACATCAGCACTTACAAGGATAATCCGTCACGTTTCCCTCTCCTCCAGGCAACCGCCTATACAGAGAGAAAGGGAGCGTGACAGTACCTAGCAGTATCCCCAAAAGACATAGGTTCAACAATGCTTGTATTGGGTCAAGCATTGATATCCTGGGTCCCTTTTTAATAATGGTTTATGGACCTTTCTTCCAGGAACTTGTCCAAACTTTTTTTAAATCCAGCTACACTAACAGCTCTTACTACATCCTCCGGTAACAAATTCCAGAGTTTGATTACACATTGAGTGAAAAAATATTTTCTCTTATTTGTCTTAAATAGTTTACCCTGTAGCTTCATTGCATGTCCCCTAGTCTTTCTATATTCTGATAGCGTAAACAATCGATCTACGTTTACCCGTTCCACTCCATTCATTAATTTATAGACCTCTATCATATCTCCCCTCAGCCGTCTCTTTTCCAGGTTTTAGAGCCCTAACCTTTGTAGCCTCTCTTCATAGGAGTAGCCTTCCATCCCCTTTACCATTTTGGTGGCTCTTCTCTGTACCTTTTCTAATAACGCTATATCCTTTTTAAGATACGGCGACCAGAATTGCACACAATATTCAAGGTGCGGTCGTACCATGGAAGTTACCTCAGGCTGGAGGGCTAGGGGTTCGAATTCCGATAGAAGACATAAACCTTGGGCTGGAAGGACTGGGGTTTCAGTCCCACAGGTGCTCCTTGTGGCCTTGGGCAAGCTCCTTAACCCTCCCTTGCCTCAGGTACAAAAACATAGATCGTGAGCCCTTCGGGGAAAAGGGAAATATCTATCTATCTCTCTATATATCTATCTATCTATCTATATCTATATCTATATATATATATTGTCACCCAGCGAAGGTCCCAAGAGGCAAAGGCATGGGTATTTCACTGGGGCTTATCTTAAACCAGCAAGGGGAGTGGTGTAGAGGGCCCTGCACTGCCCTCTGGGTGTTGTAGTCCCACAAGCTAGTAAAGAAGTGAGTTGCAGTCGGGTGGTAAGGCTTTAGAGAGGACTTTTATTCCCCTTCCGGGTGGCTTTTATATTAATGGAAACAAAGACAAAAAGACCATACTTCTGGTACAAAAGAAAGGAAACAAACAGGAACCAAAATATTGCTTCTATCTTCAGCTTCTATGAACAGAACAATAGGTAGCTCAAAACAGTCCTTTTTTTTTTTTTTATAATACTTTATTTAAATCCACCAAGAAAATACAAACAAACAGGATCAACCAACAAAGCCTCCACGAGGGGTGTACTCTTATCCCCTCCGGGAGACAACAAGAAAATTCAACAGGTGGCTTATATCATTTTATCCCCTCCCCCACCCTCGACCCACCCACTCATCTCACTCCCTCCCTTCCACCCCCACCCCCCCACACACTCCCTCAGCAACAAATTAAAACCCCGTGCAAGACGTGGCATCCACAGCTACCCACCCCACCTCCCCCATGGCCAGTTCCCCTTCAACTCCCCACTTGTAGAATTTCATTGCGGCTTCGGGCCCCTAGTTGTTGAATATAAGGTTCCCATATTGACATAAACACTGTCCAACGCTTGACACTGCCCCGTGCGATCCTACATTCCATCAACATCAGGTGGTGGAAACTGTTCCGCCATTCACTAAAAGTTGGCGGCATACGTTCTCTCCATAACCGGAGAAGCGGCCCTTTACCCACCAGACAAGCCTTCCGCATAAGCAAACGCGCCCCTAGTTTTGCAGGCCAGGGAGGCGCCAGCTGATCCAAAACCACAAAAAACCCGGTCCATCTAATCCGTTGTTGCAACAGCTGACTAAGAAAATCTCGTATCTTAGCCCAATATGGCCGCACTCTACGACATCCCCACCACATGTGCAGCAAAGTCGCCAAAGGTTCGGAGCAGCGGGGGCAGCTGCCATCTGTCTCCAACCGACTACAAAGGGCACGTCGTGGCGAAAAGTGTACTCTAGTCACACACTTGAATTGAATCTCTCTCCAACGAGCCCCCTGCGCCACACGAACAATCCTTTTCAATGCCTTACCCACTAACCCCGGGGCCACCTCACTGCCCGATTCCACAGCCCAAGCCAACTCAACCTCTCGGTAGTTGGGAAGTATCCGGTAGCAATCCAACCGACGCTTCAACTGAGAAATGGACGGGGGGTTATCCTCCCCTAACGCAAAGAATTCCAAAATCTGGGCCGAGCGGTCAACGTGTAGTGCTTCCCTCGGTAATGAGGCCACATAGTGAGATACCTGTATATAGGCAAAACAATATTTAGTGGGCAGGTTGTATTCCCGACTCAGAGCTAGAAAGGACTTACAACATCCCGATTGGTCGACTATATGCCCTACATTCCGTATACCACGTACCCACCAGTCCCGAAACGCGACTGTTTTGGACCCCGGGGGGAACTGAATATTCCCCCGTAGGGGTAACCAACTGGAAGCATTCCATGGCGTATTCCAATATTTATTAAGCTGCTGCCATGTACGTCTAGCCGAGTCCACTAAGACACTCCTCCGGACCAACTCCGACAAATCACCTTGCCGCCCATGCAAGACCCCCAGCAGCGTCCCCGGAGCTACCAAGCACTCTTCTATGACTCGAGGCGTATAAACATCCGTCCCACCTAGCCAGTCTCCCAGATGCCTCGCTTGGCACGCCAGGGCATACAGCTTCAGGTCGGGCAGCCCCATACCCCCTTCCCTCCACTTCCCCAATAACCTACCCCACGGAATTCGAGCCCTCTTCCCTCCCCAAAGAAACGCCTTAATGGAAGCTTCTACCCTGCGCAGATCTCGATTTAAAAGCCAGACAGGCAAGGTCTGCAACCAGTACAAGATACGTGGCAATATTACCATCTGTATAGCCGCAATCCTCCCAGACAAAGACAATGGAAGAGACTCCCAGGCCTTCAGCTGCAGCGCCAGGCGCCGCAGGATATGATCTAGATTACTTTTATAAAGCGCTTAGGGTTGGCGAGGCAGAACTATACCCAAATAAACAAAGTCCTCGTCTGCCCACCGGAGGGGAAAGAGGCCGCCCCAGGACCCCCGGAGCCGCCCCAGAGTATCCAATGCTTCGGATTTATCTTTATTAATGCGAAAGCCTGTAAGGGCCCCAAATCGCCCAAATTCCGCCAACAGATTCTGGAGAGAGACAGCCGGGGTGGTCACATGTACCAACAGGTCGTCCGCGAAAGCCGAAATCACAAATTCCTGCGAACCCATCGCCACACCTTGGATCCCTCCGGAGTTCACAACCGTGCGAATCAAGGGGTCCAGTGAAAGAACAAATAACAGCGGAGATAGGGGGCATCCCTGACGCGTACCCCGCTCCAAAGCAAAACCTTCCGAGAGCACTCCGTTACACAGAATCCCCGCCGTCGGTGTTATATATAAACTTCGCACTAGTTTGCAGAAAGCAGCCCCTATGCCATAATGCGGCATCAGCTCCCATAGATATTGCCAATTCACTCTATCAAATGCCTTTTCGGCGTCAATACTGACCAGCAGCGAGAGTATGTGTTGCGCATGTATCCATTCCAAGGAGGCCAGAATCTTCCGAAGATTCCGGACGGCGTAACGGCCTTTTACAAAGCCCACTTGGGCATCATGAACGAGATTCCCCAACACTTCTGCCAGCCGTAAAGCCAAAACTTTCGCAAGAACTTTGAGGTCAAAATTGAGGAGGGAGATAGGCCGATAGGAGGCCGCGAACAGCGGATCTTTACCGGGCTTTGGGATCAGGGTAATATAGGCATGGTTCTGCCCCCACCGAAAGGCCTCTCGTTCTCCCCTCACACTAAAGACTTCCCTCAGCACAGGGCTGATATCATTACCAAGGATCTTGTAGAATTCGGCACCCAAGCCATCCGGCCCTGGACCCTTACAGCAACTAGCCGCAGAGATAACCTGTTGTATCTCTTGGGAGGTAATGGGCTGATCTAACACCCCCTTCTGCGCCTCTGTAAGCCGTGGCAGGTTCAGATCTCGCAGATAGTCGGACAGGGTTGCGTCAGATCCAGAGTCAGCTTTGTATAATGACTGGAAAAAAATCTCGAAAAACCCGCGCAATTTCCTCCGTCTTCTTATACACTGTCCCCTGGTCATCCCGAAGTGCCGCCACCAGAGAGGAGCCTCGCCGGCCCCTCAAACAGCGGGCCAACAATTTCCCTGGTTTATCGCCGTAGCAATGCAGCCGATATCGGTAATAAAGAACCGATTTCTTGGCTTTCTGGTGCAGAAGCTCGTTAAGGGCTACCTGGGTTTCCCAAAGCTTCCTCCTATTCTCGTCCGATGAGAAATGGGCACATCTACGCCGAAGTTTAGTAACCAGTTGTTCTAGTGCGATGATACGTTCCGCGAGTATCCTGTGCTTCCGGGCTGCGAATCCAATAATATCCCCCCTAAGAACCACCTTCGCCGTTTCCCATACCAGTTCAGGATCATCCACATGGACCTGATGATCACTGAGAAACTCAGTCCATCTTTGACGCAGAAAATGATGAAACTGCGCATCGTAATACAACTCCATCGGGAACCGCCAAAGGCGCGTCCTAGCAACGTCGCACCCCCACT
The DNA here is from genome assembly GCA_033557465.1 of Ichthyophis bannanicus. NCBI lineage: Eukaryota > Metazoa > Chordata > Amphibia > Gymnophiona > Ichthyophiidae > Ichthyophis > Ichthyophis bannanicus. The sequence goes on from CM066046.1 coordinate 41,149,210, forward strand.
TCAAATCCAACCAAACCAAGGCATGGTCCGACACCTCTAGGGGGCCAATCTGAGCCTCCTCTGTGTGAGCAAACAAATCCCCTGACACCAACAAATAGTCTATGCGGGCACTAGTGCCGTGCGCCCTGGACTGGTGCGTAAAATCTTTTTCGGAGGGATGCAACAGTCGCCATGGATCAATTGCTCCAAGTCTCTTACAGAACCTTTGCAACAACCGAGAGGACAGCCCCCTCTCCCTCGTCGCTCCCCCCCGAGACGTATCCAATCCCACGTCCATGACCCCATTAAAGTCCCCCCCCCAGGATCAAGGGGGAATCGGGGAGCTGTTCCACCCTGGAGGCCGAACTACTATAAAAGCCAGAGTCTGGCATATTAGGTCCGTAGAAAGCCCCCAGCGTCACTGGCTTTCCCTCCAATTGGCCATGGATCAGGATAGACCTACCGACAGCATCCGCAATAACAGTCTCCGCCACGAATCTAATCTTCTTGTGGACCAAAATAGCTACCCCCCCTTTGTTCCCGACCGCCGGGGATCCCCAGACTTGTCCCACCCAGGTCCTACAGAGTTTGCTATGCTCCTCAGCTGTCTGGTGGGTCTCCTGTAGCAGGGCTATATCGCACTTATGGCGAGCTAGTGCTTGAAGAACTTTATATCTTTTAATAGGATTACCCAAGCCACAAACATTCCAGGTAATAACCCTCAATGTGACGGGGCAGTGTCAAGGCTCCTACAAAGGGAAAAATCTAAACGGATCAGAGGGACTTCCCCAGCCTGAAGACCCCCATTGTTCTCCACCTGTTCAGTGCTGTGTTGCCAATTCTTAAACCCCAGAGTGTGAACCCTCCCATCCCATATCATCCCCACCCTCTCCCCTTCCCCATCTCCTTCCCCCCCTCCCCTTTCCATCCCGTCTCGTCCGTCTACCAGATCGGACAACTTCCATTGGCAATCGAGCCCCCCCCTGACACGCACACATTCCCAATGATCCCCCCTACCCAGCTGCGAAGGAGTGCTATACTCCCCCTACTAACCCACCGTCTCCTCCCCTCCCCTTACTACTCCTAGGATTCAATCCACCCCATGCAGGGGCCGGGTCGGGCATAGCCTAGACCCCCCTCCAAGATTGGCGAATACTCCCCGACCTCGATGCACCACTCCTCCTTTCCTCCAAAGCTAGGCCATCCCCCTCATATCTTGCGCTCATTAATCCACCCGCTTCTAATGGGGGGGGGGGAACGCTCTACTAACCTAAACTGACCCGGAGAGGTGCGAGCGCATCCGGAACCCACCTTCAAGTCTACCTATCGAGTCTCTACCCAACCTCCAACCCTATCTACTCCCCCACCTAGCAAACGCCTCCACCCCTAATTAGCACATCCAAACCCCCCCCCCCTCGAGAATTTAGCCCGGCAGAACTAGGGCCTAGACGCATCGCCCCCTCTAGGCTACCTCCCTCCCTCCTATCCCCTCTCTCGCATAGCCCACCTCCAACCAACAGTCGACCAGGCCCCCTAAAGTCCGACACGCACTCCCCTCCCCTAGGAGCAGGCCCAAAAAAGTATACCCAGACCCTCCCCCCTCCCTCCATGCCCAACAAATTACCTGGAGCAAAAACAATCAGGAAAGGGAATAAAAGGGAGAGAAAAGAACACTGTAAATTAATAGGATAACCCAGCGCTGCAGTAACACTGTTATTAACAGCAGAAACAGTTGCATTCAGTTATTTTGTAGCTATCCCCGGCAACTTAGTAACATGCTCGCTAGACAGATGCCTCCACCCCACTCCAGCATCTCGCAACTCCAGGCAGTGGAAGGAGAGTGAGAAACAGAAGGTATAAAAACTGAACAGAAGGGCGGGGGAGACCTATGAGGGGGGCCCCGGCAGCCCAGACCATATGTCCCATCAAAGCTGATCTCGGCATCGGCCGCTCGGTTCAGTGCACGCCTCCCGAGCATCCTCCTACTTCTCATAGTCGGGTCCCCAAGTCTAATGTCTGTTCAGGAGTTAGAGTTTGCAGGCATATTCAAAGACCCCAAAAAAGTCGCCGCTGCCTCCGGCGTCGAGAAGTAGCGTGTGTGGCCCTGGTATTCCACTCGCAGCCGTGCCGGGTAAAGAAGAGAAAAGCGTATTCCTTTCTTCAGCAGTTGTGCACAGCTATTAGAGAAGGCCCGACGTTGCTGACTGACCAGGGCCGAGTAGTCTTGGAAGACCAGGATGTGCTCGCCGTCCTGTGCATGCCCCTTACGACTTCTAGCAGCCCGGAGCACCTCCTCTTTGTGGCGATAATCTAGGAAGCGGGCAATTACTGCACGTGGGCGCTGTGCTTGATCTCGCCGGGGGCCTAAGCGGTGCACTCGCTCTAACCGCACGGGGTTATCGCCCTGGCCCCCCAGCAGTTTCCCAATCCAAGCCTGCAAGTATCCATACAGGGCGCCATCCAAAACAGTTTCAGAGATGCCCACAAACCGCAGGTTCTTGCGCCTCCCGCGGTTTTCCAAATCGTCCAGTTTTTCCCCCTGATGCTTGACAAGGGTCTCCAGGGCCGCCACTCGGGCCTGCAGTGGGTGCAGGATATCTTCAACATTAGAGACACGCGTCTCTACCTGCTCCACCCGTCCCGTAAAGTCAACCACGCGCTGGTCCACAGCGTGAATCCGTTCCTTGAGATCTTGAAAACGGGCATCAAGCGCTTGAACCACGGCAGCCGACACTTCCGCGACCAGACCCTGGGTGCCTCCCGATCCCGGGCTGCTGGGCGCCCCCTCCGCCATCTTGGCCTCTGGTATTCGGGGCTTTTCCCGACGTATAGATTTTGATGCCATCTAGTCAGTAGTTTCGCCCCCGGCACGTCGGTCCAATCACTCCACCTTCAGCCACACAAACAGATACCGGGTAGTGGAGAAATCCACATAAAGTGGGCTTTTGTTGCTGATTTGCAGGGTGAGCTACTCGGAGCCGATCAGAACGTGACCGATCAGCTCATTGCCAAACCGGAAGTAAAACAGTCCTTTTTACAAACAGGTAAGTTTCTCTCTTTCACTCCTGTTATTAGGAAGTCTTAACAGCCTCTTCAGCATAAAGAGGTAACATGGTCAGCAATAATGAGTGTATAATCCATGCAATCATCTGAGGGTTGTTCCCCATGAATATCAAGTTGCATTTCCTCACATTCCCCTTCAGACTGTCCTTCTTTCGGATTGTAAAAAGTGCTATTGCCAAACAGTCTCTCCTCAAGGCACTGAGACTTCCCCTCCTCCTCAGTAACAGAGTGGAATGGAAGATTACCACATTCTCTATAGTTTCTTCCCTGAGAGCCCCACAAACTCTGACAACTGCAGGGAAAACTTCTGCATTCAGCTTTCCTTATATTAGAATTAAACAGCCTACCTTCTAGTTCCCTTAGACTGGAGTTTTTCGGTACAGCTGAGTTAACAGGGCTTGGCCAGGACGGAAGGTTCCTACTGCCTTTTCCTTTCAGCTTTTCCTCTGACATGAAAATGTCTTCAGGCCAGAACTCCTTTTCCCTTCTGTGCCTGCAGCTGGGGTGGCTAGCTTGCTCGGCTTTCCTAAGCCTGGCTCCAAGACCGTGTTCTCTGCTACCTTCGTGGTAAACGTCACTGAGCTTGTGCTTGTCTGTATGCTGCTCTCTGGAGCAGTCTCTGTGGTTGTCCCTTGTTGCTCTGGAACTGGATCCACACCTTGTTCCACCACTCGTCCTCTCGGCTCCACCACATCTGGTTCCATCAGCTCTGCCCCCCCTAACTTCAGGTGAGTTAGTTTTATGTGCGTGTGTCGTAGTGTCTGCCTGAACTCTGCCCCCTCTCAGCTGCCCTTCATTATCTAATGAATCCTGCTTGCTGCTTGGGCGTGTTCTCCCACCTTGTGACATTGTTTGTATACGTTGCCTACAGCAACTCTGGGCCATGTGCTTCTCTGAGCTGTCAGTGTCAGATCCATTCTCTGCAGTTTTACCTATCTCCATAGGTTCGGATAGATCTACACCATGACACTAATATATATATATATATATACACACACCTCTTTGACTAGTAGAAAAGTGGTATATAAGCCTAGTTAAATAAATAAAATATTATGAGTGCAGCAGTCACATGGCTTGAAGCTGAAGATGGCCCCGCGAGGTCAAACTCATCATGCCTGGATAGGAAAGAGATGTAAACCTATGCCAAATAAAAAAGTAATAAGAAAAAAGAAGAAAAGAACCAGAAGATGTGATGCCGAAGCAAGCGGGCTAGGGGGCAGGAAAAGGCACTGGTATGCTACCAGAGAAAGCAAAACTGAAGACAAAAATCACCAACTTTTTTCCGAGGGAACAAGTTCCCCAGAAAAAAAGAGGATTGAGTCAAGATGGCACCCTTGGGCAGGAAGGGGACTGAGGCAAGATGGCACCCTTGGGCAGGAAGGGGACTATGAATGTATGGTACATCTCCCAAAGGCTTTATTTGAAAGCCAGGGAGATGTTACTGCGCAGGCTCCATCGGCACCAATGACACCCATATGTGAGGACTGACTTCCTGCTTATTGCCAGAGAAAGGACATTATCTGGTAAGTAAAATATCACCTTCCATATCATCCTGTTAGACTAGGCCAGACAAATGGGACATATCAAAGCTACAACTCCACTATTTCAAGATCTCTGTGCGAAAGGCTTGTCTGCCCAAGCACGGACATCAAAGTGGTAATGCTTTACAGAAGTGGAAAATGATGCTCATGTTGGTGCCCAACAAATGTCTCAGGAAGCGACCGAGCTATGTTCCACCCACAAGATGCTTGTGTCCAAGTGATGTGGACTCCAAACCTTTTGGAACCAGCCAGTTCCGCAACATATATGCTGTGGCAATGGTCTCTTTGATCCAGTGTCCCAGGATAGACTTCTTGTCATGTCACCCTTACGTGAGCCTGCAAACAGCACAAATAGCCTGACTTATGAAAGGAGTCCATGACCTTGAGATACCAGAGAAACACTCTCCTAACATCTACCAGGCAAAGGTCCTTATGCTTCCCTTGGCACTGTTCCTTAAAAAAAGGAGGACAGATAGACCACCTGATTAACATGAAAGGATAATACAACCTTGGGAAAGGGGGAGGGAACAAGTCAAAGGTACACAGCCTCCTCCAAGAATGACAAGTAAAGAACCCTGACCGACAAAGCCTGCAACTTGGAGATACATCTCGCAGAGCAGACTGCAACCAGAAAGATGGTCTTACAGGACAGAGCTTTAAGTGTGGCCCACTTCAGGGGCTCAAAGAACTCGGGTATCAAAGCCCAGAGACCCAGGCAGAGATCCCAGTAGGGAATGACTGAAAGCAGGGGAGGACGCAAGTGTCATACTGCCTGAAGGAAACGAGACACATCCAGGAGCAAAGCTGTAGGATGCCCTTCCACTGGCCCTCTGAAGCACAACAAGGCTGCCAACTGAACTTTAAGGAAAATAAGGGAGAGGAGCTTGTCAAGGTCATCCTGAAGACAGGCAAGCCCGCTGTACTAGGAACAACCTGATACTCATGGCATCAGCATTCAAACAAGTACCAGATGTGCATGTAGGCGAGGCTTGGGTGCTTGGAAAGCACAGCAGGGAATAGTCCTTACATGCTAAACATGACCTCTCAAGAGCCAAGCCGTAAGAAAGAAGGGAGCTGGGTCACCCAGAAGGACCTGCCCCACAGGCTGTAGGATGTCATAGAGGAAGTTCCCAAAACCACAGCCTCCATGGCCAATCCAGCATTACTACAACAACCCAAAGCATATGTTGCTCTATGCAGCAAAGTACATGCCCCACAAGCAGCTATGGAGGAAATACATACAGTAGACACTGTTTTGGCCAAGGAATCGATGCCCTCAGAGCCTGCTTCTTTGTAGTGACTGAAGAATCTGTAAACTTTGGCAATGGATTGAGTCGCCATTAGATCCATCTCAGGATGGCCCCAGAAGTCCACAAACTGCCAAAACACCAACTGGCTCAATTCCCACTCCCCAGGATCGAGGGAGTGGCAACTGAGAAACTCCACGTCCACACTGTTGACATCTACAATCTGTTGTGCCAAGAGAACTAGGAGGTTCCTTTTGAACCAGGAGAACAAGATGGTCATATCAAGGGCCACTCCGGCACTCTTTGTGCCCCGTTGTCAGCTAACATATGCCATCACCGTGGCATTGTTGAAGAACACCCAGAACGATCTGACCCAGATCAAGGACTGGACGTGTAGCAGGGCCAAACGAATGACCCTTGCATCGAGGTGGTTGATGGGCCAAGCTGCCTTTCGACTGCTCCAATGCCTCTAAGCCATTCTGTCCTCGCAATGGGCTCCCCAGCCAAACAGGCTAGCATCTGTCAACAGAAGAAGCCACAAAAGATCATCCAGTGGCATGCCCTTTCTCAGATTTTGGGGCTGCTCCCACAAACACAGGCTGGACACCACCATGGGAGGGATGGGAACTTGGCCTTGAAATCCTGAGAGCTTGAAGACCACCAAGACAGCAAGGACCTCTGCAGCAGCCTCATATGAGCTCGTGCCCGAGGAACTAGTTCAAGTGATGATGCCATCAGGCTGAGAATCTGCAGGTAATCCTAAACTCTGGGAGCCTGTTGTACCCGAAAGGCTGTGAGCCAAGACAACTTTCTTCCTCTCTCCTCGGATAGGAAGACCTTGCCTATATGAGTGTCAAACTATGCTCCCAAGTATTCTAGCAACTGGGAAGACTGCAATTTACTCTTTCCGCTGTTGATCATCAAGCTGAGACTACTGGAACATACCACTCGGGCCGACACCCGAGATGCTTCTGACTCTAACCTAGCTTGTATTAGCCAGTCATCCAAACGTCCAACCAAAAACAGCACTGCACATTCGCAGAAAAACCACAACCACAAGGCTAGAGCGAAGTGTGAACTCAAAAAAATGTTTATTGATTGCTCCACCCCTTAAGGGACTGCTAAGGGCCACCCGGCATGGCTGTGTTTCAGCATTGCCTTTGTCAGGGGATTGGCCAAGTAAGACACTTAATGGTTTTTGTTCTTGATCCTAAAGAAAACTTGAGGTCGAGGACTGGATGGAAGAACCCATCCCTCTTCAGGACAAAAGAATAGATTGAGTACCGGCCATTGCCCTAGTCGATAGAAGGGACAGGGCAACTCCCGTAGATGAAGCAGAGGTGTCAGAACTGGACTCCAGACCTCGGACAAAGGAGAGATAGTCTGAACGCCCAAGAGTCTAATCTCCACAGAGGCAGCAGAGCCCAGGTTGGGCTTCAATTATCCTGTGCCACAAAGACCCTCTTCCAACCAAGAGTGTAAAGATCTGGAGGCTCTAGAGTCTAAACTGCCTTGTCAGAAGGACCAAGTTTGCTGAAGAAATGAAAAGAATTCCAGTGAGGACAAACAGAGTCTGGGAGCTCCTTACTGGGATTAGTCCCACTATCAGTGGGAGGCAGACTTGCTGCAAGGCCTCTAAGAGAAGGTGAGTGGCCAACAGAGCGAAAGCCCAAGTGCAAGGCTTGGGAATCATCCCTTCATCATTATCCACTGCCTTTCTGACCCTTTTCAAATCCAGGCTGAAAACTCACCTCTTCACTACCGCTTGCAGATCTTGACTCACCTGATCTCTCTTGTGTTTCCTTACCATTCACCCTAGATGTAACCCGTGTTTACAGCTACTGTGTTGTCCGTCTTAACTAGATTGTAAGCTCTGATAAGCAGAGTGTCTTTTGCATGTGTCTGTGCAGTGCTGCGTATGTCTTGTAGCGCTATACAAATGTTCAGTAGTAGTAGTAGTCCTATAGCAAGTATAAGGGCAGGGCACCTGTGTCCCCCTGCTGTGAAAGGGGGACAGACCCTCCCAGGGAGTATCTGAAGTCTCTATACAGGAATTACAGAGGCTAGCGTCCAGTGACATAACTTTCTGCTTTCCGCAGATCAAGCAGCATTTCTTAGAAGATGGCATGCATACAAGCCAACAACATGCACCTTATGTGTTGCTAATAGCCTGACTTTACATGTTCAGGATGTGTTAAATAAGGCACACTGCAATGCAGGCTCCAACTGCATAGGCCCCACTACTGCATATTATGGCTGCACACAGATCCAAGGCATGCAAAGTAACATGCAGTAAGATGCATATTTAGCGTGCACAGCACAACTAATGCACGCAGACAGCGCAACGAGGTGGAAACTAGCAGAGGGAAAAAACACACACCTCACCAATGGTTATCCTGAATGGCTCATAACCCAACAGATGCACCATTGTGGCACTACTTTCACTGCAGCTATGAAATTAAATCTCTGACGCAGCAATTGGTGAAACGCTGACAACGTCTGAGCTTGTATACAGTGGAGTTTATATACCAGCCTGAAGGGAAGTACCCATAAGGGAGATGTAAATTATATGTCAAAAAATAGAAAGCATATAATTATACATCGTATTAAATTTAAAAACATTAAAAAAGGATTTTCAAGGGTTTTTTCTGACCTATGATAAGTGAGACACTAGTGGCTGAATGATAGTCTCTGAGGTCTTTTTCCTTCCCCTTTATTATGAGCTTATTTCTATGTTGTAGACATGGTGAGCTTACAGAAAGCCTTTTTTTGGAAGATACAGAATTTCCTGATAGGGATTACATACCTCTGGGAAGCCGTCTTCAAATCTTCGGGAGACAGCCAGGGGAAGAAGGAAGGAGGGGTGCTGTGGTCTTGTGAGATGAAGAATCTTTTTCCAAAGTCCTTTTCTAAATTTCTGGCTGCTCAACTAGCCTTTATCAAGATAAGGATGAGGATCTGAAGAAACTCCCCTCCTCCGTATTGTGGTAGGCTATAGCCTGTACATGGCCTGTAAGGTAGGCCTGAGTCCCAACCCCCACCTGGGATTAGTGCTGAGAAGAACCAGAGTTTGAGAATCTGCCTTAAACTGCTTTTGAAAAGTTTGTATAATTCCTTTATGCTTATGATAGAAATGTTCTTGCATTCTCTGAGCTAAAATTGTCCATGAAGTAGAAATGTAACTATACCTAAATACTGTGCCTTTGTTAGAATAGTCTGAGAAGGGGGAACAGGGAGCTAGGCACAGAAAGGGTCCCCGATTGGACGGGTGTAAAGGGCGTTGGGACCAATAGAAAGTTTGCCTGTATCAAAATTGTAAAAATGTATATAAAGGAATTTGCTCCTGTACTTCCTTGCTCAGTCCCTTTTGGACACCATCCTGACTGGGCCTGTGCACAATAAATTGGCTTGGACCCTGCATCTGACTCCTAGTTTTATTCGTTGAATGCACTTCGCTGCTACATATTCTTGGTGCATTGGCCGGGAATGTGTGAGTAGTGGATGGTATTCAAGTGAGTATACCACGTATTACCGCCTCAAGGTTTGGCCCGGTTGGAACCGTGTCTGTCCGACCGCAGGGGAAACCTCAGGCGCCACCGGTCCTCTTGTATCAGAGAGGGTTCCGCATTGCCTCGGCGGGCTACTGGGTCCGGCCGGCCAACACCTCCGAACCCGAGGGGAGTCCGGGATTCAACCCATGAACTGGTTCTGTATCGGGTACCGGATCCGGTGAGTAGAAATTTCTTTGCTACTCAGAGAGTTAGTCTGGGAAACTTGTACGGGAATACGGTACCGAGAGCCTGATCACCTCTCAGGGCAGTCCGAGTACGTCTTGCATGAGTATGCGCGAGACCGAAACCACTCCTTTTGGTTGGTCAGTAAGGCCTGGGAATTTGGGAAAATGTTGCTAGCATGTTTTGGTTGTGTGTGTGAATGAGAGGTCTTGAAATATAGACCAAGCAAGTGCGGACTACTGATTAGCGCAGTTCCTGGCCGAGCGACCGCGCCCAGGTTGCGAAAAGGAGGAAGTGTTTGGGGTTTGGTCTACCTATTTGTTTCTAGGACTGTACGGACCCCTGACCTGCAGCCCGACTACCCGCCCCTACTGTCTGTTGTTGTGTACGTCATAATGGGAGGATCGGAGTCCACGCAAACTCCGTTGAAATGTATGATCAAGAACTTCAGTAAGGGATTCACCGGAGATTATGGAATCATAATGTCTCCATCCCGTTTAAAAATGCTTTGTGAGAGGGAGTGGCCTGTACTGGTTGCTTCATGGCCCCCTGAGGGTACCTTTGATGTTACTATCATATCTGAAGAACACCAGATGGTCCGAAAAGACCACCTTGACCAGTTCCCCTATATAGATTCCTGGTTAAGCATTTGTAAAAAAAGAGCCCTCCTGGATAAAGCGTTGCTACGAGGAACAGTGTAGGATATTGGTAGCAACCACAAGGGGGGGTCCGGAAGCCGGGGGAAAAGAAATTGCCTGTTTATTCTGCCCCAGAATCTCCAGATATTCTGACCCATCCGTCCCAGTTCCTCTATAGGCCAGTCCCCTCAGCTCCGCCACCACCCCGGGCAAAGCCTGGTGCAGGGGGACACCCCTCTGCAAATTTACCCCAAGTAGTCCACCCGCCACCTCCGCAGCAGGAGGACGTGCAACCTCTTTCGACCAGAAGCCCCGGTTCCGTCCAGAGTGCCTCGGGAGGGACGCAGTCCACCGATGACACTGCATGCAAGGATTTATTTGCCAGTTCGGGGTCACTTGCTGCCGATACCCAGACTCAGGGAACAGAACCTCAGTAATCCCGACTACCTTATGCCTTCAGAAGTACAACTGCAAGCCAGAAGGATGGCCACGTTATGCCATTGCGCTAGGTCCCAGGTCTACCTACTCTTAATGACCAGGATCAGGTGGTGATGGGACCAACCAGTTTTGTTTATGTGCCCTTTTCCACCACTGATTTATTGAACTGGAAGATGCATTATGCATCCTATACTGAGAAACCCCAAGATTTGATTGAATTAATGTCTAGTATTATGCAGACCCATCAGCCTACCTGGTCTGATTGTCGCCAACTCCTGTCTACTCTCTTCACTACTGAAGAACGAGCACAGATTGTGCAAGCGTCCACCCGATGGTTAGAAGAAAATCCGGTAGGAGAAGCAGGCCTAAATCCCCGGCAAGCAGTCGCCGCGGATTTTCCAAATGACGATCCTAGATGGGATCCGAACAGTGTCAATGGGGCGGCGGCCCTTAATCAGTTCCGCCAAGCTCTACTGCAAGGCCTGAAGAAAGGAGGCCGGAAGGCCATGAATATCAGAAAGGTATCTAAGTCATCCAGCGTTCAGATGAGAGCCCAGCGGCCTTTTATGAACGCTTATCTGAAGCCTATATACCCCATATGATCCAGCAGCCCAGGAAACTTTGCGCATGGTGAATGTGGCCTTTGTGAGTTAGTCCCAGGGAGACATAAAACGAAAACTGCAGAAGTTAGAAGGATTTGCGGGCATGAATGCGGCCCAGTTAATGGAAGTTGCTCAGAAAGTGTTTGTGAATCGTGACAATGAGCGTCAGAGGGAGAGTGAGCGTAAAATGAAGAAGAAAGCTGATCTCCTTACGGCAGCTTTAGTCGAACGACGTGGAAGGGGCCGAGGAAATGGCCGGCCCCCGGTGTGCGTGAATCAATGTACGCACTGTAGAGAAGGAGGACATTGGAAAATTGAATGCCCGAACTTTGACTCCGCCTCCCGGAAGGGAGGAGGGAACACTTGGAGAGCAGGGGGCCGATTCCAGAATCATGGAGGAATACGTTGCACACAGTTCCAACGAGAAGAAGCAGCTATAGAGGGAGTGGCAGTGGAAGAGGTGTTGGCGGAGGATAACCCTCCGGGCCTAGCAAAGAATATAGCCCCTGTCGTTGTCACCCTCAAACCAGGAGTGGAACCAGTGCACGTGAGACAATACCCTCTTCCGCGACCAGCGATTGAAGGCATTCACTGTCATCTAATGAAGTTATTGAAGTATGGGCTTCTGAAGAAGTGCCAATCACCCTGGAATACCCCCCTCCTCCCAGTCCAGTGCAGGACTTGAGGCGAGTGAACAATGCAGTTGAAACCATACACCCAGTAGTACCAAACCCTTATACTCTCCTGGGACTGATTCCCGCTGAGGCTACTCATTTCACCGTCTTGGATTTGAAGGATGCTTTCTTCTGTATACGACTAGCATCAACCAGCCAACTTTTGTTTGCCTTTGAATGGGAAGACCTACAGGAAGGTGGGGCCAACTCACCTGGACTCGACTACCCCAAGGATTCAAGAACTCGCCTATTCTCTTCAGTGCTGCTCTCAACCAAGATCTTTCAAGTTATTCTGTTACTCCGGGAAAAAGAGTCCTTCTCCAGTATGTAGATGACCTACTGATAGCCACCAAACTCTAAAAGCGAATGCTTGCAAGCCACCAGTGATCTCTTGCACCTCCTGAATGAAGCCGGATACAAGGTTTCAAGAGCCAAGGCGCAGTTATGCCAAACTGAAGTTAAATATCTGGGATTCCATCTGTCCAACGGGATTCGGAGGTTGGGACCAGAGTGTAAGGAAGCAGTGTGTTGCATCCCTACCCCAAACACGAGAAAGCAGGTGCGGGCTTTCTTAGGAGCTGCAGGCTACTGCCGAATATGGATACCCAACTTCGCGCTGCTGGCAAAGCCATTGTACCAGGCCATCAAAGGAATGGAACGATCTCCCTTGGAATGGGGGCCAGAGCAGGATGCGGCATTCTGATCCTTGAAAGCAGCCTTGATGTCATCACCAGCTTTGGGGCTGCCAGATGTACAGAAACCCTTACGTCTATATGTCCATGAGTCAAGCGGGAATGCTCTGGGCGTTTTGACCCAATCCCTCGGATCTTGGCAGCTACCTGTAGCGTATCTATCCAAACAACTGGTCACTGTAGCAAAAGGATGGCCACCTTGCCTGAGAGCCGTTGCAGCTACAGCTCTCCTGGTGAGTGAAGCTGACAAGCTTACCCTGGGTCAGAGTCTCCAAGTTACGGTACCACACTCTGTCCTAACCCTCATGGAGCACAAAGGAAATTATTGGTTCACAAATTCACGAATGCTGAAGTACCAAAGCATGTTGTGCGAAAACCCCCGATTGCAGTTGATCGTCAGTCAAGCTTTGAACCCAGCCACGCTGTTGCCAATCGGTCCAGGCCCCCCCCCCCCCCCGATCATGATTGCTTGGAAATAATGGACACTGTATTCTCCAGTCGCCCTGATCTAACTGATGTCCCATTGAAGGATCCTGAACAAGCTTTCTTTGTGGATGGACGTAGTCTCGTTGTTGACAGACAACGTTGTGCTGGCTATGCAGTAGTGACCCTGGACACGGTAGTTGAATCATCGGCTTTGGCCCCGGGGACTTCAGCACAGAAGGCTGAACTGATAGCCCTCACCAGGGCACTGATAATAGGGATGGGGCTCCGCTTGAATGTGTACACAGACTCAAAGTACGCCTTTACAACATTACACGCTCATGGAGCCCTGTACAAGGAACGAGGGTTGATAACCTCAGGAGGCAAGTCCATCAAGTATGGCCCTGAGATATTGACATTACTAGATGCTGTATGGGCCCCCAAACAAGTTGCAGTAATGCACTGCCGAGGTCATCAGGCAGGGGAGGGAGAAGTTTCATGAGGAAATAGATTTGCTGACGCTTCTGCTCGAGAAGCAGCTACAACTGGACAAGTTCCTGCCCCTAGTACCACAGTCCAGGCAGCTATATTCCCAGTACCCCTCAGTGCATGGACTCCCCGATACACCTCCAAAGAGTTAGATTATTATTGTCAGGAGGAAGGGGGAGTGTTATCAGAGACCGGATGGATAGTGCTACCACCGCCGGCCGGTGGCTTATCTTCCGGTCCAACTGTAATCCCTGAAGTATTAGGTCCTGCCTTTGATCATGCTTTTCATCAGGCCACACGTTATGGGAAAACTGCAATGGAAAAAGCTCTCAGACCCCATTTCTGTATTTCATTATTAGGACCCATATCGGCTTCAGTAGCCCGTAGATGTGTAATCTGTGCAAAGAACAATGCCCGGCAGGGTCCCAACCTGCCCCCAAGAGCTCAATCAGTAGGAGTTACCCCCATGGGAAATATCCAGGTGGACTTCACAGAAATGCCACATGCTAATTGATATCATTATCGGTCTTGGTTTGTACATTCTCTGGGTGGGTGGAAGCTTTCCCCACCAGAACTGAGAAAGCCAGAGAAGTTACCAAAATTCTGCTCCATGACATCATTCCCCGGTTTGGAATACCATTGGCTATAGGATCAGATAATGGGCCCTCATTTGTATCTCAAGTGACCCAGCAGTTAGCCCGAGCTCTGCAAGTGCAGTGGAAATTACATACAGCTTACAGACCCCAAAGCTCAGGAAAGGTAGAGCGTATGAATCGCATTCTAAAGTCCCAGCTGTCTAAACTTTGTCAGGAAGCTCACCTGAAGTGGCCTCAGGTTCTTCCCTTAGCCCTCCTCAGGATATGTTCTGCACCCACAAAGGCATTAGAAGTTTCCCCTTTTGAGATCTTGTATGGGCGACCTCCGCCCACTGTCCAAGGGATAAAAGGGGATACGAGTCAGATTGGATCCGAAATCACTAGACAAGAACTATTGGCTTCAGGTTCTGTTTTGCAGAGTCTCCACGCATGGGTACAAGACCAGTTGCCCATTAATCTGACTGAATCACTGCATCCCTTTAAGCCTGGAGCCTCGGTGTGGGTCAAAGAGTGGAGGAAGATGCCGTTAGCACCTCACTGGAAAGGACCTTATGTCGTCATACTGTCAACCCCTACAGCAGTTAAGGTTGCGGAACTAGAACCTTGGATTCATCACAGTCGAGTAAAGCCAGCGGCATCTACTGAACTTTGTCACTGGACTTCAACAAACAATCCGGAATCGCCATTGCGGCTCACGCTACGGCGACAACCACCACTGTAAGAATCTACAAGCCCTACTCCTGCCACTTACCAGAAGCTGGCAGGTCCACATACAGCAGAAGCTTGAGGAATCTACAACCCTACTCCTGTCACCAACCGGAAGCTGACAGGTCTACATACGGTAGACCTGTGGAGATAAGAGAATTTAAGTGAACGAGTCACAACATTTAAACGAGTTCATTAAAATAATGTAATCATGATGTATTTCTGCTTTTGCATTATACTTGCGGTAGCCCAGGGGCCCCTTAGAATGACCCTTGCCATACCTTCCTGTGCAGCTTGCATAACTGCTACCCGAACCGGGACAAGAATTACCCAGACTTTATCATTCCTACTACACTTGAACTGGTGTAGTTAGTAAATGTGCGTATAATGGTACAGAATTAAGTATCTGTACAAGAGGGAAGGTTAGGACCTGCTTTAACCCTCGACAGAACCCCTCTTATCATGTCCTAGAGTTACGATGGAACGAGGATGGGGCCCTCCTAAATGCTACCCGACAGCTCTCAGATCCCACGAAACCTGCCCCTCTCTACTTCGATGCTTGTGATGCCATTAACAGAAATGGCTACTACAGCTGTGGGTCTGTTAACCAAGAGCAAAGTTATTACCAAGATGATAAATATATGTGCCCCGACGGAGCATACAATTGGGGAATATGCACTGGGATAAAGTCCCCATCCATTTATGCCAAAGCATCTGAAGATGCATACTCCTGTCCCAAGTGGGAGTGTGTATACTATGACACCTGGTCTGATGGGCCTCAGGGGCGAGACGGGGATAATCGTAGAGCCAATTTAGAGAGACTACCACTGCTAGAACCCCGTCATTGTCAGAAAGGTATTTGTAACTCCTTAAGGCTCCTTGTGCTTGACCCTAGCCAGTGGAAGCAAGGATTTAGATTTGGCTTGCGAATAGCGGGAAGTGGAATAGACCCTGGAACCTATGTATACATACAGCTTAACACCAAGACCCGCATTTCTTCACCTTTCCGAAAACACCATACCTTCTATGAAGCCATGCAGACACAGATAGAGATTCCCCAGACTACACGGAATTTATTTATTGAACTAGCTGGAGCTGGAGCTTCCAGTCTCCGCATTTCTAATTGTTTCTTCTGCGGGGGAACTAGGATGGGAGACCAATGGCCCTGGGAGGCACGAGAATCAATTATTCTATCCCATATAACCAGACTGCTTTGAATAGAACCACTAGTGAATGGGTATTGGCCAACACTATTGTCGGCCGTCTCTGTTTCGTCCGAACAGGACCACAGTTCACCATACAAGTAGGACAGCTGGTCTGTCTAAGCCAACGGTTTTACAATGTTACTACTAAAAAGACATCCTGGTGGTCAGGTGTAAATGCTACTGAACCCTCCAACCCTTTAACCAATTTCTCCAATCTTGCCAAGATATGGACTGATCTCGCCTCTCCCAATGTCTGGGAAGCCCCTCCGGGGCTCTATTGGATTTGTGGAACCCGAGCATATGCCCAACTCCCTAACCACTGGGGAGGGGCGTGTGTCTTGGGTACGATACGACCCTCCTTTTTCCTCATTCCCATTTCCCAAACAGAACGGTTGGGCTTCCCCGTATACAATGGTTGACAAACGAAATACTCTGAAGATAGGTCAATGGGATAAGTGGGATGGTGATGAATGGCCACCTGAGAGAATTATCACATATTATGGGCCAGCTACTTGGGCACAAGATGGGACCTGGGGATACCGCACTCCTGTTTATATGTTGAACCGTATTATACGCTTACAAGCTGTTGTAGAAATTATAACTAATGAAACAAGTAAGGCACTAACTCTTTTAGCCAAACAGAGTACCCAAATGCGTACAGCCATTTACCAGAACTGCTTAGCACTTGATTATTTATTAGCATCTGAAGGTGGGGTGTGTGGAAAGTTTAATCTTACTAACTGCTGTTTACAGATTGATGATCAAGGTCAAGTTGTGGAAGAAATAGCTGACCATATGCGTAGGCTAGCACATGTACCAGTTCAGACTTGGAATGGACTAGAGCTAAATGGATGGTTTGGAACTCTATTTTCAGGACTAGGAGGATTAAAGACTGTTGTGTTTGCAGTTCTAATCATGATAGCTATGTGTTTACTCCTTCCACGTATTCTGCCACTTTTCTTCCGTATGATAACTTCAGTCATTGACAGTACAGTTGAACGGAAAACAGCAGCCCAGATATTAGCCATGAGGAAGTATCAGGCTATACCCCAACAAGAAGCATTAGTTTAAGGAGAGCTCCATATGTGATTTCTTTCTCACCCTCTTTTATTAGGGCTGAGAATAATCAAAGGGGGGAATGTGGTAGGCTATAGCCTGTAAGGTAGGTCTGAGTCCCAACCCCACCTGGGATTAGTGCTGAGAAGAACCAGAGTTTGAGAATCTGCCTTAAACTGCTTTTGAAAAGTTTGTATAATTCCTTTATGCTTATGATAGAAATGTTCTTGCATTCTCTGAGCTAGAATTGTCCTTGAAGTAGAAATGTAACTATACCTAAATACTGTGCCTTTGTTAGAATAGTCTGAGAAGGGGGAACAGGGAACTAGGCCCAGAAAGGGTCCCCGATTGGACGGGTGTAAGGGGCGTTGGGACCAATAGAAAGCTTGCCTGTATCAAAATTGTAAAAATGTATATAAGGAATTTGCTCCTGTACTTCCTTGCTCAGTCCCTTTTGGACACCATCCTGACTGGGCCTGTGCACAATAAATTGGCTTGGACCCTGCAGCTGACTCCTGGTTTTATTCGTTGAATGCACTTCGCTGCTACAGTATGGCAATACCCAAAAGAGCACTGGCTTTAAGGATGACTCTAGTGGAGCCTCCAGCATCGAGCTCCAGTGAGGAAGTCACACCTAAGGGTGGTTATTCACGAGCTCAATTGAATATTTCCCAAAATTTTTACCAAAGCAGTATTGATGCATCCAGCATCTGCTGGAGACAGAGAAATACTGAAACATACACCTAACTGCATCAACTGGTATAGCAGGATGAGGTCATAAGAAATCTCTGGAATTTTTTCTGTCTCCACCTCTGCTGGTAGGGGATATAACCCACTTGTCCAGACTGGCCTAGCAGGACAATATAGAATGGCTAGTTACACATGGATGCAATTTACACATGTATATACCCGATTATCTGCCAAGGGATACTCCTGCGGGCAGTGTACCTGCCGGGACAGGACAACACCCGCAGGACAGACTGATTATACATGTATAAATCACAAATAAGGCTTCTAAAATAATCCCCATCATGCACAGAACCCACAATGGCACAGTTTACACATAGAAAAATGTGCATAAACGGGGCAGATATCTTTTTAAAAAGGACTTAAGATCAGAATCAACCTCAGCACCATACATTTTTTTTAAAATATTGCACGGAGGGAAGGCAGGCTGCTGCTGCCACTGCAATAACTGTCACTGGTACAAGAGAAGTGCAGAGGTATAGTCTTGGAGAAGACATTCTCTCTGACCTAGAGCAGCAAAAGATCCAATCTCATCTAGGCAGATCATCTGGGGAGGGAAAAAAAGTGAAATATATGATATATTTCAGTATTGGATTCCCAGTTCTTATCAGTGATCTTACTGGTGATTTTAACCCTAGTATACTGAAGAAAATTGAAACTAGAGGAGCAGAATGCATTGAGCTAGTAGTTGCAAATCAAAAATGAACAAAATGTCTAATATAAACTGATAGTAGCTGGCAACAGCCCAAAGTGGATCATTACTTTAAAATAAAATATCCTTTTTTTATTTTTATTTATTTACATTCTCTTATATACCGCGCTATTCTGCATCAGTGCGGTTTACATTGAACAAACTGAAATTACATTGAACAGGGCATTATAACTTGGAGATAACTATTTTACAGGGAACATGGGCTATGGAGGGTTAAGTGGCTTGCCCAAGACCACAAGGAGCACCTGTGGGACTAGAACCCCCAGTCCTTCCGGCCCAAGGTTGCTGTCCTCTAGTGGGATTTGAACCCCCGACCTTCCGGCCTGAAGTACCTTGCCCCAACCACTAGGCCACTCCTCCCCTCCACTAGGCCACCCCTCCCCTTTAAATCAGCAGAATGTTAAATGATAGTAAACCCATACATTAGACATCCCTCATCTCTCTTCTCATTTCTGGTGAAAAATCTCATGGTATTTAATTATGTAAGGAATAGTCAAACATGAAGGGGGTCATTTTAAGACTGGAAAAATTCAGTCTGTGGGTACCTTTTTCCCCCACAGGATTTTGCAAAAATTTTCAAAATTAAATTACATGTGTAATTTCACTTCTAAAACCGTCTAAGTAAAAGTACCAGCTAAGGAAGGGAATATGTATTTACAAATCCTATCCAACCCTACCTCAAGAATGCATATAGCAGCCTATTTACAGATCCTAACTGCATATCGGATGGGCAAGGAAATGGCTTTTAAAATAACTCCCTAAATTAATTCTTTGTTATCAGCAAAGGCACATAGGGATCAATTAGTTAACAGAATGAAAGGGCTGTCACCAAGAGGTTAATAAACCAATAGCAGTTTGCCTGGAATAGTCAAACTAATGTGTGTACAACTCAACTGTTGAATTACTTTTCTTAATGAATAATTTGTGCCGTTTGTGACTTATAGACAGACATTTGAAAATACAGTCCTAAGGCTTTCTCAGACATGATTCATTTAAACAGAATATCTTGGAAGACTATATGAAAATAAAGAAAATAATTACCATAATTGGAGCTAGGGGCTGTGTATTTAGTATTGGATTTGCGGATGATGTTCTCATGAACTTGACACCATTCATTTTCATTGTTACACCTGAAAAAGAATTGCATTAATTAGTGTGGTTGGTTCTGTGTTCAATTGTACCTTATTCAGCAGTTTTCAAAACAAAGGAAGGCCTTACTCTGCTTTCATCCTGCTTCTCCTGATAGAACTTACCCAGGCAACATATCCTCCTTATTAACTCCTTACTATGTGCAGCTCCTATTATCTAATGTAAATATTATAATTATGTCATTCTTCTCTTTAAATTATTATGCTAACATCACCCTTCCGAGAAAGCGTAGTTACTCACCTATAACAGGTGTTCTCCAGGGACAGCAAGAATCACTCTTCACATATGGGTGATGCCAGTGCCGACGGAGCACTTGTGGAAGCATCTTCCCAGCTTTCAAAGAAAGCCTTGGGAGATACCACCACGCATGTGTGGTCCCCTTCCAGCACAAGGGTGCCATTTTGCCTCAGTCAGATGACATAGCTAAAGACGGCAAAAAGGATAGAAAAACAACTCCACGGTGAGGAGGGAGAGTTGTGAGGACCAATTCCTGCTGTCCCCAGAGAAAGCGTAGTTACTCACCTGTAACAGGTGATCTTCGGGAACAGCAGGAATTTAGTCCTCACATAAGCGTATCGTCAGTACCGACGGAGCCTGCGCGGGAACGCTCCCCAGCGTCCAATAGGAACGCTTTTGGGAGCATCCCTCAGCACATGCGCGCTGCCTTCCCACCTTTCCAACTGTCCCTCTTCAGTTAAGTTTGTAGCTGAGTGAAAGGATAGAGGGAGAGAGGAAAGAGACAAACAGATAGAGAGACAACTCCTAGGGGAGGTGGGTGGGTTGTGAGGACTAAATTCCTGCTGTTCCCGGAGATCACCTGTTACAGGTGAGTAACTACGCTATCTCTAGGAACAAGCAGGAATGTAGTCCTCACATATGGGAACTCCCTAGCTGAAGATGCCAGGGAGATAGCCCCAGGAAGGTGCCATCCTAGAAGGTGGGAATCCTTCCTCCCATGGATTTCTGACATCCCACCAGGGTTGGTGGGTAGGAGTTGGTTTAGGTTTGAAAGAGATTTTGAAGAACAGCTTGGCCAAAGAAGGCATCCCGATGTGAGGCTTTATCCAGGCAGTAGTGGGCTGTGAAGGTGTGTACCGAAGCCCAGGTGGCTGCTCGACAAATGTCATTGATAGACACAGAGTGGAGATTAGCTATAGAAGCTGCCATGGCTCTCACATTATGAGCTGTGACATGGTCCTGAAGAGGAAGACCCTTACTCTCATAAGCAAAGGATATGCATTGGGCAATCCATTTAGATAAAGTTCTTTTGGAGACTGGAAGTCCCAAATGACTAGGGTCAAAAGCTACAAAACGTTGCGAGGACTTTCCATGTTGCTGTGTTCTTTGTATGTAAAAGGCTAAGGCCCTTTTACAATTCAAAGTATGAAGGTTTCTTTCTGCATTAGAGGCGTGAGGCCTCGGAAAAAAAAACAGGAAGATAAATTGATTGGTTTAAATGAAAAGGCGAAACCACCTTTGGCGTAAAGTGTGGGTGAGTTCGAAGAACCACCTTATCATGATGAAATCTAGTATAAGGAGGATCAGTCACTAAAGCTTGCAATTCACTAATGCGACGGGCAGAGGTGATTGCAATTAGGAAGATGACCTTCCAAGTTAAAAACTTAAGGGCTGTAGTGGCCAAAGGTTCAAAAGGCAGTTTCATGAGCTGCCCAAGAACTAGATTTAGATCCCATGCCACCGGTGGTGGCTTGATGGGAGGTTTAGTTAATAAAAGGCCTCTCATAAATGTTGATAGGAGTGGATGAGAGGAAATTGGCTGTCCATTCAGAGGCTTATAAGAAGCTGCAATTACACTAAGATGGACTCTTACCGAATTGGTCTTTAACCCAGAATTCGATAAGTGAAGGAGATACTCTAGTACTGATTCTAGGGGTATGACCAGGGGTTTAATCCCCTCATGGAGCACCATATAGTAAAACGTTTCCACTTGAAGGCATAAGATCTTCTTGTGGAAAGTTTCCTAGAAGCCTGAAGGATATTCTTTACCTGCTGGGACAGGTTGAAATCCTGGAAGTCTAAGTCTTCAGCAACTAGGCCGTGAGGTGCAGGGACTGGGGATTCGGATGCCATAGCATCCCGTTCTCCTGGGAAAGGAGGTCTGGAGCATGCCCTAACTCCAGAGGTGCCGCTTGACAGAGATGCAGAAGCAGGGAATACCACGTTTGGCGTGGCCATCGTCGTGCTATGAGAATCATGCGACCCCTGTCCCTCTGAAGCTTGAAGAGTGTTTTGGGGATGAGGGGAATGGGTGGGAAGGCATAAAGGAAGTCCTGACCCCAGGGAAGGAGGAAGGCATCCCTTGCCTGACAGTTGTCCACCGGAATCCTGGAACAGAACCGGGGATGTTTGGCATTCAGTGGACTTGCAAAGAGGTCTATGTCTGGAGTGCCCCAGAGATGAAATATCTTTGCCACCTGGTCTAGGTGGAGGGACCACTCGTGAGGTAACAGTACTCGACTGAGTTTGTCTGCCCAAAGGTTTTGAATGCCTGGAAGATATACCACTAGAAGGTGAATTTGATGCTCTCTGGAGAGGACCCATAGTCGTAAAGCTTTGTTGCATAACGACAGAGAGCCTGTCCTGCCCTGCTTGTTCACATAGAACATGGCTACTTGATTGTCCGTCTGGACTAGGACTGTCTTGTAGCTGAGCTGGGCGTGGAACACTCGAAGAGCTAAATAAATTGCTCTTAACTCCAGGAGGTTTATGTGTAAACCAACCTCCTGTGGAGTCCAGGTGCCCTGGGTAGAGAGATGATTCAGTTGTGCTCCCCAACCCACCTGTGATGCATCTGTTGGGGTGGCCTGAAAGAGGGGTTGATGGAAAGGAGACCCCACTGTCAGATTTTCTATTCATTGCCACCATTGGAGGGAAAAAATTAGCCGTTGAGAGATTGTTATTTTGTCCGACAAATGACCCGTGGCCTGTGTTCACTGTGTGGAGAGGGTCCACTGAGCTGCTCGCATGTGGAGGCGAGCATATGGGACTACATGAACTGTGGATACCATGTGTCCCTGTAACTGCAGTAGTTCCTGAGCAGTGAGGGAGGATTTGCCTGCTGCTTGGGAAGCTAGCTGCATAATGCGAAGACACCGGGCTTGTGGAAGGAAAGCCCTTGCCTGTCTGGTATCCAGACAGGCTCCTATGAATTCTAGGCATTGGGAAGGAACTAGTTGAGACTTTGGGAAGTTTATTTCCAATCCCAAGTATTGGAGGATTCGCATTGTACGGGACAGTGCAGTGCTGGCTTCTGCAACTATGGAGGCTCGAATGAGCCAGTCGTCTAAGTAAGGGAAGACAAAAATCCCCAGGGTTCGTAGAAATGCTGCTACTACTGCCATGCATTTCGTGAACACCCTTGGTGCTGAAGCCAGACCAAAAGGAAGAACCCTGTAGTGGAAATGTCTTCCCATGAAAAGGAAACGTAAAAATTTCCTGAGATCTTGATGGATGAGAATGTGAAGTGTATGCATCCTTTAAGTCTAGAGAGCAAAGCCAGTACTGGCTTTGAAGGTATGGCAGAAGACTTCCTAGAGAAATCATTTTGAATTTCTCTTGAAACAGATATTTGTTCAATTCTCTGAGGTCTAGAATGGGTCTGTGTCCCCCTGTTTTCTGTGGAATAAGAAAATAGTGGGAGTAGAACCCTGTACCCTGTTCGAAAATGGGTACTTCTTCTATTGCCCCTTGGGCAAGAAGTGTGGAGACCTCGTGATCTGGCAGATTGTCTGCAGAGGTTTGTGAATTGAATTGCTTTAGAACTGCAGGAGGGGGTATACTGTGAAAATGAAGTTTGTACCCCTCTCCTACAATGGACAATGTCCAATCTTCTGCTGTTATCTGATGCCATCTGTTGACCAAGTGGCATAAGCTGCCTGGAATATTGGGGGGTTGGGGACCCCTCAGAGGCAGGAAGGCAAAGCTCTCTAGGAAGGAGTCAAAGCCCTTGAGGGGGCTGAACCTGGAGAGCTGGTTGGGCTTTCGGGCCTTTTGGTTTCTTTTGCTGTCTGGTTTGACCCTTTTGGGCAACCTCACCTGGAGTTTGACTCTGCTGGGTATAGGAAGGATAAAACTTCCTCTTTTTGCTAAAAGTGGGTTGTTTATAAGGTTTCCTTTTGGCTGGAGTGGCTGTAGACTTTGACAATCTAAGGTAGAATTGTCAGCATCTAACTCGTTAGCCTTTTCCTGCCAGTTCTTGCCAAAGAGATTCTCCCCCGTGCAAGGAATGTTGCCTAACTTGTTCTGTACCCAAGTCTCCAAGTCTGATGCCTGTTGTCAGGCAATCCGTCGTGCACCAATGGCAATAGCAGAAGATCTGCTGATGCATTCGAAGCAGTCAAAGGCTGCACGATTGACAAACTTTGAGACATCTTGAGCATGCTTAAGTAGAGCAAGAAAATCTTGTCTCTTATCTGGGAGAAATGGGCTCATAAGTTCCAAGTCTCCTGTGACTTCCTTAAGGAACATTCCTATATATAGAATATATGAACTGATCCTAGCTGAAAGCATGGAAGCTTGAAAAGTTCTGCGTCCGAAAGAATCCAGAGTGCTGCATTCATGAACTGGAGGATTGGATGCATGTCTTTTTGCACTTTTCATCATACGCATAGCTGACTCCACTACCACTGAATGGTGTGGCAGCTGAGTTTTCTGAAATCCAGGACATGGTGGAACTCGATACATAGTATCAATTCTCCTAGAGCAGTGGTTCTTAACCAGTCCTCCTTGAACCCCTAGGCCAGTCGGGTGTTCAGGATAGCCCTAATGAATATGCATGAGATATATATGCATTAGAGATATCCTGCCAACCTGACTGGTTTGTGGCCCTCTAGGGCTGGATTCGGAGACCCTGCCTTACATCTCTGTCATTTAAGATTGTGAGTAGGCAAGGTGCAGATCTCCAAGACATCAAAAAGGTTAGATAGAATTTGTCACATGCCTCTTTGCTTCTCACCACCATCAAAATATTGTCTATTAGACAACTTTTTGGTGGTGGTGAGAATTGAGGAGGCATGTGACACATTCTATATACCCTTTTGATGTCTAGGACATCTGCACCTTGCCCACTCACAATCTTAAATGACAGAGGTGTAAGGCAGGGGTCTCCAAATCCAGCCCTAGAGGGCCACAAACCAGTCAGGTTGGCAGGATATCTCTAATGCATATATATCTCATGCATATTCATTAGGGCTATCCTGAACACCCGACTGGCCTAGGGGTTCAAGGAGGACTGGTTAAGAACCACTGTCCTAGAGTGAGGAGAAGTAGTCAGAGGTGTCTCCCACATTCTGAGCATCAAGCTATACAGAATTTCATGGATAGGCAGAGTAGCTGACTCCTTAGGAGCTTTAGGATATTGGAGAATTTCCAATTCCTTTGCTCTGGGTTCCTCTTCAGGAGCTACTGTGATTGAAAGACTTTTGGCCATATCACGGATGAAATCCTGAAATGACATGTCCTCTGGAGGTGACATTCTGCATTGGGGAGAAGAGGGATCTTCTAGGAGAAACCCTCTGGTACCAGCAGAATTGTCAGAGTCTTCGGAATCGGAGGAGTATTCCTGACCCCGATGCTCTTGCAAAGCATGATCCCGATACCGCTTTATCACCTCCAGCCGTAGGTGGAATGGGAAGAGTTCCCATCGGGGTCGGTACCGGCATTGTCGGTGTCAGTACCGGTGTCTGTACCGGTATCAGTACTGGCATCGGTGCCATTGGGACCACCAGTACCGCAGCTGAGAGAAGAGCTGCGATACTGCGTTCGATAGCGAGAAACCTCTGGTCTATCGATGCTGCCGATGCCTGGGTGTCGGTACCGGTAAGAACTGCCGGAACCCTTGAGCATGGCACAGATAGTTCTTGCGAGGTTGAGGCCTCGAGAACATCCTGAAGCCCCATCGATGCTTTGGAAGCCGAAGCCTCCCGCCGGGGCTGTTTTGCCAGAGTGGTTCCCTCAAGGGCAATGCCAATGTCCTCTCGATGCTGAGGAGAGCTACCCTTTGAGGACCGGCTGTTGTGCTTGGTTACCTGAGATCCATGGGAGGAAGAAGAGACCCTTGATGATGTCGATGCAATGGATCTAGCATCTGAAGAAATGAGGGTACCGAGCTTTGCGGCCCGGTTCTGTCTTCCTCTTTTGGTTATCCCCATGCAGGAGAGACATTCAGTTGGAGAATGTTCAGGTCCTAAACATTTTAGACACCAATCATGGGTGTCAGTGACGGAAATGGTACCTCCACACTTAGTACATTTTTTAAAACCACTAGTTGGCTTTTCCATGATTTAGGAAAAATGGGGCCTAATGTCCAAAATGGCACCTAGCACAAGAAAGGAAAGTTTCTGAAAAGAAACAGTCTAAGTCTAAGGGTTTTTTTATATGAAAAGAAAAGAACCGGCGGTACCAGTAGGAGTTGTGCGGTAGGCAAACGCAACCACAAGAAAGAATTTTAAAGATGGAATTTTCTGCGGTGACAGGGAATAGGTCCTGTTGGCTCTGTGGAAAACAAAGAACTGAAGAGGGACAGTTGGAAAGGCGGGAAGGCAGCGTGCATTTGCTGAGGGATGCTCCCAAAAGCGTTCCTATTGGACGCTGGGGAGTGTTCCCGCACAGCCTCCGTCAGTACAGACGATACCCAAATGTGAGGACTACATTCCTGCTTGTTCCTGGAGAGCTATGCTTTCTCCAGGAAAAAACAGGAAGTCAGTCCTCATAAAAGGGATTCCCTAGCTACAGGCTATCGAAAGCCTGTAAAAAACCACAGATGTCCCCAAGGGGAGCTGTGAGCAGCAGCAATTGAGTCCAAGGATACAGACTCCAGAAGGACCCGTATTATTCAGCGAGGAACCAACACTCCGGTAGCCTGAATACAGAAGGGACAGAGGGTAGGAGTTGCCTAAACCCCAAACAGATTATGGAGTACGGCCTGGCCAAAGGTACTGTCCCGTCGGGACTCCCTCGCCAGAAAAAAATGAGCTGTGAAGGTATGGATTGAAGACCAGGTGGCGGTCTGGCAGATGTCCGTCAATGAGACGGAACGCAGGCTTTCTACAGAGGGCGCCCTGATGCTGTACGCCGTGACCAGATGCTCCAGCAAGAGCCCAACCTGGGCAATGCAGTCCGCCACCCAGGTGGACAGAGTCTGCTTGGTCCAACAGCTGGGGGATGTAAAAAAACAGTGGGCAAAACTGAAAGGGGATATTTTAAGGGCAACCAACCTTTTCGTTAAAATGGTAAATAAAGGTAAAAGGAAAAGGAGACCGCTATGGCTTTCGAAAGAAGTGGCTGAAAAAGTGAAGAAAAAGCGGGAGGCCTTCATGAAATACAAGAGATCATAGAGAGAGGAAGACAGGCATCTATATTTGGAAAAACTTAGAAAAGCTAGCAAAGTAGTCAGGAAAGCAAAGATTCAAAAAGAGGAGGAAATAGCCAATGCAAAAAAATGGGGGGATAAGACATTTTTCAGATATGTTAGTGAGAAGAGGAAGGGCAAAAGTGGTATTGTCAGACTCAAGGGTGCAGGGGAGGAATATGTAGAAGCTGATAAAGATAAAGCGGAATTGCTTAACAAATATTTCGGTTCTGTGTTCACAGATGAACCAGGAGCAAGACCTCAGAAAACACCCACAAACAAGAACAGAAGCGAGGGACATCCTGAACAATTTTCAGATTTATTTATTTATTTAGCATACATTTGTATACCGCTACTTCCAGCGATCAGTAGCGGTTTGATTACAGATGGGAAATTGTCAAATCATGACAGAAATTTAGAGGTATATACACATTGATTTGAAGGGAAAAGCACAGCACACAGTGAATAGGTCTTAAGGAGAGGAGTCAGAAATTACATATGTACATATTTACATAACTGCATCTATGTTTCAATTGGGTGGAATCTTGTAGACCCCTAGGATTCACATCAGATTGTATTGACACTGGAATAGATGTGTCTTGAGTTTTTTTCTGAAATCCATAAGGTCTTTGATAGCTTGTAGCTCAGGCGGTAGTTGGTTCCAGAGGGTCGGGGCAGAGTATGAGTATGCTCGGTGGCTCGTACTGGTTTTTACAGATCTGATATCGGGAGGAACGTAGAGTATGTTTGAGTTGATTGTTCTTCTGCTTCTGTTGGGTGGTTGTGTGCTGATAAGGGTGGAGAGAAAGGATGGCGCTATGTTATGTATGAGTTTGAATGTGGTTATTAGTGTTTTATATTTTACCCGGGCAGCAATGGGGAGCCAGTGCAGCTCTATCAATACAGGCGTGATGTGTTCAGCAAGGTTTTTTCTCATGATGATCCTGACCGCCACATTTTGGGCCATTTGGAGAATGTTAAGGGTTTTCTTTGGAAGGCCCTGTAAGATGGCGTTGCAGTAGTCGAAGTGTGGCATAATGAGTGCTTGCGCCACAGACCTAAAATCGTGAGGTTCAATGATGCTCCGTAGAGGTTGTAGGACTCTAAGTTTGTGGAAAACAGCTTTGTTGGTTTTGCGGAGGTGCTTTTCCATCTTTAGGTTGCTGTCAAGTGTTACCCCCAGATATTTTATTTCATTCTTTGTGGTGTACGTATTGTTAGAAGGGTGACTGACGCAGGAGGGTCAAAGTTTGGTTTTCTGGAGATATACATCACCTCAGTTTTTTTATGGTTGATCGTCATGTTGTTTTGCTGTATCCATTTTAACATTTCGTTTAGGCATGTTTCAAGCTGAGTATAGTTAGGGTTATCGGTATCCAATTTATTTATTTATACATCTTTTCTATACCGCCACTTCCAGAGATCAGTGGCGGTTTACAGGTAACATAAACTTTAATAGTAGAATACTATTATTTTACATAGAACAGATTTAGAACAAAGAACATTCAACTATTAAATGTAACTCTAATACAAAAAAGATAACAGGAGAAGAAGGAACGTTTGAAACTGGGTATGCATTAGTTAATGTTTCAAAACATAATATGTCAACATTAAAGGGATTATTTACATTAGTTACAATTATTTACATTTACAGATGACTGTGTTCGTGAGAAACTAGCTCAACTTAAAGTAAACAAAGTGATGGGACTGGATGGGATACACCCTAGAATACTAAGGGAACTTGGGGATGTTCTAGCAGCTCCACTGACTGACCTTTTCAATGTCTCGTTGGAGTCAGGAGTGGTGCCTAAGGACTGGAGAGAGGCTCATGGGGTGCCTTTACACAAAAGTGGAAGTAAGGATGTGGTTGAAAACTACAGGCCGGTTAGTTTAACTTTGGTGGTGAGTAAATTATTGGAAATGCTGCTGAAAGAGAAAATAGTGAGGTTTCTGGAGTCCAGCGGATTACAGGATCCAAGGCAGCATGGATTCACCAGAGGCAGGTCTTGTCAGACAAATCTGATTGATTTCTTTGACTGGGTGACCAGGGAGTTGGACCGAGGGAGAGCCCTAGATGTGGTATATTTGGATTTCAGTAAAGCATAGTTACTTACCTGTAACAGGTGATCTCTGGGAACAGCAGGAATAAGTCTTCACATATGGGTACGTCGGTACCAACGGAGTCTGCGCGGGAACGCTTCCCAGCGTCCAATCAGAAAGCCTTTGGAAGCATCTCACCACGCCTGCGTCCTCCTTCCCAACTGCCTCTCCTCAGTTAAGTTTTAAAGCTGAGACAAAGAGAGAGAGAGAGAGAGAGCAGAGAAGGGAAAGATAGAGATAGAGAAAAAACAACTCCTGGGGAAGTGGGTGGGTTGTGAAGACTTATTCCTGCTGTTCCCAGAGATCACCTGTTACAGGTAAGTAACTGTGCTATCTCCAGGAACAAGCAGGAATGAGTTTTCACACATGGGGACTCCCAAGCTCAGATGCCCAGAGGGAGTCCTAGCATGTTGCACGTCTAGAATGAGCCATGCCATTCCTCAGGACCTCAGGCATCCTGGGGATGGAGGGTAGGAGTTGAATACAGCAAAGGAGCTGTGGAACAGCTGGTTAGAACAGGGCTTCAAAAGGGGAAGACCCGGTATAGAGGGCATTTAGTAATATAATACTTTGATCTGGGCCTCCCTTATTGGCATTGCACAAGTCCACTGAGGTAGATATGGATCTGTTAGAAGACCCAGTGAATGCGCTTAAGAGGTAGCTCACTGAGAAGTAGAGGTAACAAAGTAGAAAAAACAAGTGGAGGTCAGAACCCTTCAGGGTGAGAACAGCCCCAGGGAAAAAAACTGGGGTAGTATAAGAGGTAGAGCTTCAGCAGAGACGCAGAAGGTATTATTGAAGTAAGCTTAAGCTGGTTTGGTCCAAAAATAGTACAATCCTTGGACCAAGAGAATAAATGAGTATGGCTCAACTGGACTGGGGTTGGAAGCAGTCCATGTAGGGGAGAAAGGGTGTGGAGACCCTTGTATCTGATAAGAAGGAAGGACAGACTCAGGAGCGTTAAGCTTTAGAGTAACTGAAGCTCAACAATGTCTTTCCTAAATGGGGTTAATTAGGAAAGAAAAAAGGGACATGGAGAGCTTCAGGAGTACCTAAACCTAAAAAGGTTATGGTAAGGAAAAAATTTGTTAATTACCACATGAAGTGGTTATAGTGTAGCCCCCTAAATATGTTGGCACAGTATTGATAGGGGTAGTGCCCATCTGTGAGGATCAGGTAGAGATGTAAGGATATCTGAACCTAACAGAGAGATAGATAAGTAGATGGATACAGATCTATCAAAAAACATCTCATTATATCTGTAAATATATATATATATATATATAAATATATACACCCATAGGGTATATATGCATAAATGTATAAAGAGATATGTATGGGCATAAAAACACACAGATAGATATAGATAAGTATATATATGTATCTATATATACCTATATGAATATGCCGGTATATAGACACTTGTCTCCAGGTGTATGGATGGAGAGATGTCCATAGAACCTCATCCCCTCTAGGGAGAGAGGAAGATGTATTTGACAGCAAGAAGGTTGATACCTGCTTGAAGAGATATATAGAGATATATATAATTATGCATAATTTTGTAGATAGTTATCCCCAGTTCACACCCAGTTTATCTTCCCTGTTATCTGTAAACCTAGATCAGTCATGTATTGGCAGGTATATTGTTGTTTCAATGTAAACCGCACTGATGATGAATAGTGCGGTATATAAAAAATGTTAAATAAATAAATAAAATAAAAATAGAGAATCCTCTTTTCCTGGTTATGACTGGTAGAGTCAGAGGAAAAGTTTCCCTGACAAAAAGAGTCTGAAGTCTTTACAGAATTTGAGCTCTTAGATAACCAGGATGGCCTACGTGAAAATTGCAGAAGATAACTTCAGTCTGCAGACAGAAAGTCCAGATCTCTCCAGAATTGCAGTATGGAGAATGGATAGAGGACGCCTCTGGAGGAAGATATCCTAGTAACCCACCTATGAGGTCAAGATGGGTATTAGGCGTCCTCTAGCTGTCTTTGAAGAAGCTTATCTCTGACTAGAAGATTCAAGGAGATATGGGCCAACTCAGGGAATTGGCCCTCCTTGAGGTTTTCACGGAATGAAAGGCCTGAGGTTTATGCCTCAAAAGAGATTTAAGATGAGATGGTAAGGGTAGGGAATACCTGCCAGACATGGAACATGACTGGGGGACCCCTCCTAACCATCTGAGGTTATCTGCTAGGCCAGATACTGATGCTCTCTAGCAAGGGCCCATAGTGCAAAGCTACTCTGTAGAGATACAGAGAGCATGCTGCAGGTTGGTTAGAAGAAAAAACTGGCTGTGGAAAGCCAGTAGGCGACCAGCTATTCTGCTAAGACAAGGGGGCAAAGAATAGAAGGTAACCAACCAGACTGTGATAATAGGGTTTCCCAAACGAGGCTACTAACCAGTTTGGGACCTAGCAGTAAGGCTAGGAGGATTGCTAGTGGAGGGGAAGCCCTGGTTGTGTAGTGAACAAAACCAGTGGCTTAACCACTAGGAATTGCTGTATGTGCAGCAACTACCAGGGCAGCGTGGAAAAACTTGTTTTCCCTCTTTCTTTTTTGGATTGGGAAAAAGAAAGAACAGACATGGTAGGATTTCCTATAGTCTGATGAACTGCCCTAAGGTAACAAGGGGGGGGGGGGGGAACAATTCCAAAAAGGAGAAATCCCCCGGTAGAACAGGCAGAGGACCATAGGGGCTTACCGGTTTAAAGAGTCCCTCTTACAAACCAATGTTATAGGAAGAGGGAGGTAAGACAGAGTTGCAAGAGACCGACTATGGAGGAAGTCTCTGATTGATGAGATGATACATGCCAGTACAGGGAAACAACTCTCTATTGATAGCTGTTACCTCTGTTTCCTCCAAGAGGAAAAGGAAAATCTGTTAAGTATGGGCATGAGCATCATAAAACTCTTAGAGTTAGAGAAAAGATGTCTAATGAAGAGATATCTAGGAGGGTTAGGATGAAAATTGGTGCAGATACTTCAAGTGAAAAGAAGCAAACTACCACCCTAACCACCAACCAAGAGGGACAATGGTCTATTTGAAACCCTGCGACTGCTGGGTTTGTTGACCCTGTTGAGGTTGTGGATTCTTCAGACCAGGGCGATGTTTCCCCTGTTTGGGAACATCTGTGTGATGGGCAGATGATGGATAAAACCTTCTCCCCCTAGGGGAAGAAAGTTTGGTAGGACATTTCCTACCTACTGGGAAAGCAGAAGGCGTAGGATAGCCTCTAGAAACAGGACAGTCAGTTGTTAACTGAGCAACCTGGAGTAAGGACTCCTTGTTAAAGAGATTTTCTCCAGTGCATGAAGTATTTCCCAGTCTAACTTGTGCCCATTTATCTAAGTCTGAAGCTTGGAGCCAGGCTTTACGTCGTGCCCCTATAGCTATAGCAGAAGTCCTGCTAAGAGACTCAAAGGAGTCTAGGGAAGCACGAGTAAGAAACCTAGAGATATTCTGAGCATGACTAACCAGTGAGGAATAATCTGCACTCTTGGGCTCTGGAAGAAAAGGAGTCAAAAGATGTAATTTCTTTGTGACCTCCTCAAAAGATAGAGCCATATAAAAAAAATATGAGAGAATTCTTGCTGAAAGCATAGATTTTTATT
Source organism: Ichthyophis bannanicus (assembly GCA_033557465.1). Classification (NCBI taxonomy): domain Eukaryota; kingdom Metazoa; phylum Chordata; class Amphibia; order Gymnophiona; family Ichthyophiidae; genus Ichthyophis; species Ichthyophis bannanicus. The sequence goes on from CM066046.1 coordinate 41,181,987, forward strand.
TTATTTATTTATTTATTTAGCAAGCACTTGTATACCGCTCCTTCCAGCAATCAGAAGCGGGAATGATTATATAGAAACAGCTGTCGAATCAAGACAGAGAAATTATGTCATATACATATAGATTCGCAAGGTAAGCACGGCACATAGAAACTTATCTATGCCTGGAAGGTTTGACGTCCAAAGGCATCTAGTGTCTTAGACTCACGACCTGGTGGATAAGAAGAGTGCTTTTTTGTACTCTTCACCCTCCTCACTGCTGATTCTACTACAATGGAATGATGAGGAAGTGGAGTCTTTTGAAACCCTGGAGAGGGGGGCACCTGATACAGAAGATCAGTTTCTCTGGAAGGTAGGGGTACCTTTAAAGGAGCTTCCCACATTCCTAGAAGGAGATCCTGTAAGGAATGATGCAAAGGAAGCATGATGTTCTCCTTTGCTTTGCCAGGAATATAGAAGGATCCTGTATTCCCCTGTGTAGGATCCTGTCCAGGAATAGAAATGGCAAGTGATTTTACCATATCCCGGAGGAAAGCCTGAAAAGAAGAATCCCCAGAGGGAACTTCCTTTGAATAGGCTAGATCTGATGAAGAACTAGCATTGGCACTGAGGGATCTATCCAAGTTCATAGGGATAGAAGATCCTGAATTGTGCAGTCTGGGATCATTAGAGGATGGTCGCCGGTACTGCCGTAAGTCGGGACCAGCGACCGTCGGTAGCACATCGTCCATGCTAGGGATCGATTCCAAACTCGGTATCGAGGGAAGCGAGCCTGATGAGAGAAGCATGGAAGGCACCGACGGCAATGGTATTGTGGACAACGGTACCGGCTTCGGTACCGTATCTGATACCAGTGGATGAAGGCCAGCCGGTGGCAACTCTAACGGCATCCAAGACACTGAGAGTGCCGGATCCGAATCCCCAGAACCAAGCCTTCGGTACCGTCTGGCATCGGTACCAAGGCGAGTCGGTACCCAGTCCTCCAGACTGGAGATCGATTCCAGACTCGGCAACGAAGGAAGCGAGTCTATCGATGCACGTCTGCAGGGTACCGACGTCGGTACTAGTATCGGTACCGGGGACGATACCGATACTGGAAGGTCGGTCTGCAGCGTATCCAACGGCCCCTTAGGTACCGAGGACGCCAGACGACGATCCTTGGTGAGGAATGTTTCATCCAACACCATTGCCGATGCCGGGATATCGGTACCGCTCGAAGCGGATGCCACCACCAGGCATGGCTCAGGTATGTTCTGTGAGGGGTGAACCTCAGGAACAACCTGAAACCCCACACGGGTTTTGGAGGCCGAAGACTCCCACCGGGGTTTTGAAACCAGTGGATTCTCGAGGGCAAGGCCGGAGGCATCTCTATGCTGTGCATGAGATTTGCCACTCGAGGACTGGCTAGTCTTAACAGACTGTTTTTGGGTTACCTGCTCCTGTGTAGAAGATGATACGGTCGGTACCCTGAAGTTGGATGGGGACTGCGTGTCGAGGGAAACTCGATGTTGAAAACTTCTTCTCACAATACTATTGCAGGAGGGACACTCCGGAGGAAAATGGTCAGGACCCAAACAGGTTAGACACCAATTGTGAGTGTCCAAAATTAAGGTTGTACCGCCACAGTTTGTACATTTCTTGGGGATAGTGGCTGGCGGTTCCATGAAGGAAAGTGGAGAGGCCTAGCAGGCCTGAAAAACCCTGAGACACTAGGAAGGAAAAAATATTCCTTAAAAAGGAAAAATTTTACAAGAAAAGAAAAAAGAAACACCTGCGGTACCGGTGGCATCGGGAAAGGCAGCCGCGACCACAAGAAAACTAAAAAATAAAAGATGAATTTTCTGCGGTGACAGGAGGACGTCCTGCTGGCTCAGTGGAAAAACGAAAACTGAGGAGAGGCAGTTGGGAAGGCGGGAAGGCAGCACGCAGGCGTGGTGGGATGCTTCCAAAGGCTTTCTGATTGGACGCTGGGAAGCGTTCCCGCGCAGACTCCGTCGGTACCGACGTACCCATATGTGAAGACTCATTCCTGCTTGTTCCTGGAGATAACCTTTGACATTGTTCCTCAAAGGCGACTTATAAACAAACTGAGCACCCTAGGGATGGACCCTAAAGTTACTGCTTGGGTTAGAAATTGGTTGGGTGGGAGATGACAAAGAGTACAGGTAAATGGAGCTCACTCTGAGGAGAAGGATGTTACCCGTGGTGTGCCCCAGGGATCTGTCCTTGGTCCGATTCTTTTTAACACCTTTGTTAGTGATATAGCGGAAGGGCTGTCGGGTAAGGTTTGCCTCTTTGCGGATGATACCAAAATCTGTAATAGAGCAGACACCCAGGACGGTGTAGATAACATGAGGAGGGATCTAGCTAAGCTTGAAGAATGGTCTAGAATTTGGCAGCTGGGATTTAATGTTAAAAAATGTAAGGTCATGCATTTGGGCTGCAGCAATCCAAGGGAGCAATATAGTATAGGGGGTGAAGTACTTTTGTCCACTAAAGAAGAGCGGGACCTAGGCGTGGTTGTGTCTGATGATCTTAAAGTAGCTAAACAGGCAGAAAAGGCGACGGCAAAAGCTAGAAGGATGCTTGGGTGCATACGGAGATAATGGCTAGCAGAAAAAAGGAGGCGATAGTGCCTCTGTATAAATCTTTGGTGCAACCTCATTTCGAGTATAGTGTGCAATTCTGGAGACTGCACCTTCAAAAGGATGTGAACAGGATGGAGTCGGTGCAGAGGGTGGCTACTAAAATGGTTAGTGGTCTTCATTATAAAGCATATGAGGACAGACTTAAGGATCTTAATATGTACACCTTAGAGGAAAGGCGATATAGAGGTGATATGATTGAGATGTTTAAATACCTCAGTGGCATAAATGTTCAAGGAGAGAGCCTCTTTCAATTGAAAGCAAGTTCTGCTACGAGGGGACTTGGGATGAGGGTGAAGGGGGATAGATTCAGGAGTGATATGCAGAAATATTTCTTTACGGAAAGAGTAGTGGATCCGTGGAATAGTCTCCCAGTGGACGTGGTAGAGATGAGGACAGTAACTGAATTCAAAAAAGCATGGGACAAACACAGGGGATCTCTAAAGGTAAAAAGGGGACTGCTGTAGTTGTTGATATGGAAGGACAGACTAGATAGGCCATGTGGTCTTTTTCTGTCATCATATTTCTATGTTTCTATGTTTCCCCCAGCAGACTGTGGTCATAGGAAATGAAAAGCTGTGAAGCTTTGTGGTGGCCCTGGGTACGTCAAAGATAGGAGGACAGGGCCCTCATACAATCCAGAGTTTGGAGGATGGCCTCCTCCCTGCTGTTATGAGGCTGCAGAAAGAAGGTGGGGAGCACCACCTCTTGATTGAGGAGGAATGGGGACACTACCTTTGGGAGAAATTTGGGGTGCATGCATAGAACAACCCTGTTTTTGTAGAACCTGGTGCAGGGAAGCTCTGCCACCAAGGCTTGGAGCTCACTGTCCCTGCAAGCAGATGTGAGCAGCACCAGGAAGATGACTTTCCATGAAAGATACCTCAAGTGGCAGGTAGCCAGAGGCTTGAATGGCGGCTAGTGAGCTGCGCTAGCACCTCATTAAGGTCCTACTCCACCGCTGGTGGGCGAATGGAGGGCTTAGACAACAGGAGAACCCGCAGGAAGCAGGTGACAAGAGGATGCACCGAGGGGGCTTGCCCTCGATAAGCTGGTGGTGCGCCGCAAGAGCACTCAGGTGTACCCTGACGGAATTAGATTTGATCCCAGATTGCGACAAATGAAGTAGTTATTGCAGCACCAGTTGCACCAAGCACAAGAACAGGTTCACCCATCGCTCTGCCTACCACACCAAAAAACCAGCAGCACTTGAAGGTATAGTCTTGTAGAGGTATTATGGGAGGCCAAAAGGACTTCCTCTACCTCCTCCAATAGGTTGAAAGGAGCCAAGGCTACCCTCTCAGCAGCCAAGCTGTCAGAGACAGGGACCCCAGTTTGAAGTGCAGGAGAGAGCCCGCCTCCTGAAACAATAATCCCAGGGCATTCCCCTGGGGGACAGGGGCCCCCACCACCAAGCGGAGAAGCAGAGGAAACCATGTTGCCTAGGCCACCGTGGAGCCACCAAGATCAGCGACGCCCTGTCGCGAAGAACACTGAAGAGGGTTTTGGCAATCAACGGCATGGGCGGGAAAGCATACAGAAGGCCATCGCAGCCACTTGAGATGGGTGGGGCTGCCTTGAGTAGAAGTTGGGAAACTGGGAGTTGTCCGGGCTGGCAAAGAGATCCACTGGAGGAGTCCTCCCAGAGTCAGAAGAGCTGATGGGCCACTCTGGGGTCCAGCCGCCACTCATGTGGCTGGAGAACTCTGCTCAGTCTGTCCGATATGGTGTTGTCCTGTCCCGGAAGGTACACCACCCGCAGGAGTATCCCTTGACGGATCGCATAGGAGCAAAGAGCCACTGCTTCGTGTCAGAGGATGAGGACCCCGTGCCCCTTTGTTTGTTCACACAGAACATTGTCCCTTGATTGTCCGTTTGGACCAGCACTGACTGGTGCTGCAGATGGTAGCGGAAGGCCTGGAGAGCCAAGTGTATGGCCCAGAGTTCCAGGAGGTTGATCTGCTGCTGGCTTTGTGTCTCGGACCAACTGCCCTGAATGCAGAGTTCCTCGCAATGTGCTCCCAGCCAAGCAAGGAGGCATCCGTAGTGAGGACCCTCTGGAGGGTGGGGGTCTGAAAGGACATTCCCGCTTGAAAGTGCTGTGTGTTCTGCAACCAGTTTAGGGACTCCGCCAGCTGGAGGGTCACTAACACTGTCTCATAGTCGGCCCGTAGCCTGTGTCCCTGAGCACAAAGGCACCACTAGGCCACCCTCATTTGAAGACGGGTGTCTGGGGTAACATAGACCATGGAGGCCATGTGGCCAAGTAGGTGCAGCAGGAGGCAAGCAGACATCAAAGGTCAGTGCTGAACGTCTTCAGCTAGTGCACTGAAATGGTTGGCCCTGTTCAGGGGGAGAAAGGCTCTGGCCTGAATAGTGTCCAGACTTGTCCCGATGAACTCCAGATACTGTGTCGGGAAGAGGTGAGACTTGGGGCAATTTATCATGAACCCCAGATGCTGCAGGACATAGATGGTGCGAGCCGTGGCCTGCTGCACCTCGGTGGCCGTATCTCCCTTTATGAGCCAATCATCCAGGTAGGGAAAAAACGAAGACCCACTGGAGGTAGGCAGCGACTACCGCCAGGAATTTGGTGAAGATTGTGGGGGCGGAGGCCAGGCCAAAGGGTAGTACCCTGTACCAATAGTGGCTGTCCCTCACCATGAAAGTGTAGTTACTCACCTGTAACAGGTGTTCTCCAGGGACAGCAGGAATCAGTCCTCACATATGAGTAACGTTTGCGCCAACAGAGCCCAAACAAAGCATTTCCCCAGCTTTTAAAGAAAGCCTCTGACACATGCGTGGTCCTCTTCCCGCCCCAGGGTGCATCTTGCTCAGTCAGATGACATAGCTAGGATGGCAATAAAAACTAAAACAAGGTAGGGAGGCAACTCCCGGGGGAGGAGAGAGAGTTATGAGGACTGATTCCTGCTGTCCCCAGGGATCTGTGCTGGGTCCACTGCTTTTTAGCATATTCATAAATAACTGGGAAATGGGAATAACGAGTGAGATAACCAAATCTGCAGATGACACAAAATTATTCAAAGTTGTTAAGACCCTTGAGATTGTGAAAAATTGCAAGACGACCTTGATTAATTGGAAGACTGGGCATCCATGTGGCAGATGAAATTTAATATGGACAAGTGCAAAGTTATGCACCTAGGAAAGAACAACCCAAACTATAGTTACACAATGCAAGGTTCCACATTAGGAATCACCACCCAGGAGAAAGATTTGGGTGTCACTGTGGATAACATGTTGAAACCCTTGGCCCATTCTGCAGCAGCGGCCAAAAAAGCAAATAGAATACTAGGAAGCATAAGGAAAGGAATGGAGAATAAAACAAAGGATTTATAATGCTTCTGTTTCGTTCCATGGTGCGACCACACCTTGAATATTGTGTGCGGTTCTGGTCGCCGTATCTTAAAAAGGATATAGTGTTATTAGAAAGATACAGAGAAGAGCCACCAAAATAGTAAAGGGGATGAAAGGATACCCCTTTGAGGAGAGACTAAAAAGCTTAGAGCTCTTCAACTTGGAAAAGAGACGGCTGAGGGGAGATATGATAGAAGTCTATAAATTAATGAATGGAGTGGAACGGGTAAATGTAGATCAATTGTCTATGCCATCAAAATATAGAAAGACTAGGGGGCAATGAAGTTACAGTGTAACCTATTTAGGACAACGCGTAATCAAACTCTGGAATTCGTTATTGGAGGAAGTAGTAAAAGCTGTTAGTGTAACTGGGTTTAAAAAAGGTTTGGCCAAGTTCCTGGAGAAAAGGTCCATAAACCATTATTAAAGGAGAAAGCACAGTTACTTACCTGTAACAGGTGATCTCTGGGAACAGCAGGAATTAGTCCTCACATATGGGTACGTCGGTACCGACGGAGCCCGTGCGGGAAAGCTCCCCAGCTTCTTAGAATAGAAGCTTTTGGGACCTCCCACTGCACATGCGCACTGCCTTCCCGCCTTCCTGAACAGCTCTCCTCAGTTTCGAGTTTATAGCTGAGTCAACAGAGAGAGGACAGGAAGATAGATAGATAAAAGATACAACTCCTAGGGGAGGTGGGTGGGTTGTGAGGACTAATTCCTGCTGTTCCCAGAGATCACCTGTTACAGGTAAGTAACTGTGCTATCTCCAGGAACAAGCAGGAATAAGTCCTCACATATGGGGACTCCCTAGCTTAGATGCATGGGATCCCCTGTAAAGGTTCGCCATCTTCGTATGGATCTCAGGCATCCATTCTGGGAAGGTGGGCAGGAGTTGTTTAGGAATGGAACAGGTGCTTGAGGACAGCCTGGCCAAACAAGGCATCCCGGCGGGAGTCCTTGTCCAAACAGTAATGGGCTGTGAAGGTATGAACCGAGGCCCAGGTAGCGGCTCGACAGATCTGATCTATGGAAACAGAGTGCAGATGAGCCATAGAAGTTGCCATGGCCCTCACATTGTGAGCAGTGACATGGCCTTCCAGAGAAATGTTTTTGCTCTGGTAAGCAAAAGAAATACACTGAGCAATCCAATTGGAAAGTGTACGCTTGGAGACTGGAAGTCCCAAATGGGAAGGATCAAAGGCCACAAAAAGTTGAGAAGACTTTCGATGTGGCTGAGTCCTATTAAGGTAAAAAGCGAGAGCTCTTTTACAATCCAGAGTATGAAGGTTCCTCTCTGCATTGGATGCATGAGGAGCTGGAAAAAAGACAGGTAGATATACCTCTTGATTAAGATGAAAAGGCGAGACCACTTTAGGCATAAAGTGGGGATTCGTCCTAAGGACCACCTTATCATGATGAAATCTTGTGTAAGGTGGATTAGCCACTAAAGCCTGCAGCTCACTGATGCGGCGAGCCGAAGTGACTGCAATGAGGAAGATGACCTTCCAGGAAAGAAATTTCAAGGAGGTGGAAAACATTGGCTCAAAAGGTGGCTTCATAAGTTGACCGAGCACTAGATTCAAATCCCATGCGACCGGGGGTGGTCTGATGGGAGGTTTAGTGAGAGTCAGGCCTCTCATGAATCTTGCAACAAGAGGATGAGAGGAGATAGGTTGTCCATTTATATGTTTCAAGGATGCTGCAATAGCACTTAAATGGACTCTTACCGAATTCGTCTTGAGGCCTGCATTGGAGAGATGCAGGAGATAATCAAGAAGAGAATTCAAAGGAAGTGCCAGAGGGTCAAGACCCTGCTGAGCACACCAAATGGAAAAACGTTTCCATTTGAAAGCATAGGAACGCCTGGTAGAGGGTTTCCTAGAGGCAGAAAGGATATCTTTCACTGGTTGGGAAAGATGAAAGTCTTGAAGGCTTAAGCCTTCAGTAACCAAGCACTGAGGTGAAGGGATTTGGGGTTTGGGTGCCACAAAGTCCCCTCCTCCTGAGACAGGAGGTCTGGCGCAGCTCCCAGATCCAAGTAGGATCCCTGGGAGAGCTGTAGAAGTAGAGGGAACCACACTTGGCGTGGCCAGCGTGGAGCTATGAGGATCATAGTTCCATGATCCCTCTGGAGTTTGAACAGAGTCTTGGGAATCAAAGGAATGGGTGGAAAGGCATATAGGAATGCCTGATTCCAATTCAGGAGAAAGGCGTCCGTAGCCTGAGCTCCCTGACACGGAGTTCTGGAACAGAACCGGGGAAGTTTGGCATTCCACGGACTTGCAAAGAGGTCTATGTCCGGGGTCCCCCATTCCTGAAAGATTCAGTTTATTTGGTCCAAATGTAGGGACCATTCGTGTGGCAGCAGAACTCGACTGAGCCTGTCTGCCCGAGAGTTTTGAACTCCTGGGAGATACACTGCTAGCAGGTGAATCTGATGCTCTCTGGCGAAGGCCCATAGTCTTAGAGCTTCGTTGCAAAGCGACAGAGAGCCCGTCCCTCCTTGTTTGTTTATGTAAAACATGGCCACCTGATTGTCCGTCTGAACTAGGACAGTGAGGTTGGCTAGGAGGGAGTGGAAGACCTTGAGGGCAAGGTAAATTGCTCGCAGTTCCAGAAGATTGATATGAAGGGTGGTCTCCTGTAGAGACCAAGTGCCCTGAGTGGAGAGAGTTTGCAGATGGGCTCCCCACCCTGTTTGGGAGGCATCTGTTGTGAGGGTTGCTTGGGGTAGCAATGGTTGAAATGGAGCCCCCAACAACAGATTCTTGGTGGAAGTCCACCAGTGGAGGGACCAAAACAGACGATCGGAGGTTTGTATTTGGTCTGAGAGCGCTCCTGACGCCTGAGTCCACTGAGTGGCCAGGGTCCATTGAGCTGCTCTCATATGAAGACGAGCATAGGGCACCACATGCACTGTGGAGGCCATATGACCCAGTAGGCGTAGCATTTCCCTGGCTGTCAAGTGAGTGCTGGACTGAGCTTGGGAGGCCAAACTCAGGAGGCGCTGGCCTCGAACCTGTGGAAGGTAGGCCCTTGCAGTGATGGTGTCCAACTGGGCCCCTATGAATTCCAGAGATTGAGTAGGGATGAGTTGGGACTTGGGAAGGTTTACTACCAGTCCCAGATACTGCAAAAGGCTCCTTGTGTGGTCCAGGGAAATCTGGGCCTGTGACTGAGTTGGAGCTCGGATGAGCCAGTCGTCCAGATATGGGAAGACAAAGATTCCCATGCCTCTTAGAAATGCGGCTACGACTGCCATGCATTTTGTGAATACTCTTGGAGCAGAGGCTAGACCGAAGGGGAGTACTCTGTATTGGAAATGTTTTCCCTGAAACAGAAAGCGAAGATACTTTCTGTGAGATGGATGGATGAGTATATGTGTATACGCATCCTGTAGGTCTAGAGAACAAAGCCAGTCCTGACCCTGGAGGTAAGGAAGGAGAATGCCGAGAGACAGCATTTTGAATTTCTCCTTGAAGAGAAATTTGTTCAATTCTCTCAGATCTAGGATTGGTCTGAATCCCCCTGTCTTCTTTGGAATGAGAAAATAAGGGGAGTAGAAACCGGACCCTTGTTGAGGAAGAGGAACCTCTTCTATGGCCCCTTGGGCAAGAAGAGAGGAAACCTCTTGACCCAACAGGGTTAGGAGAGATGGGGGAGAATTGAATGGTCTCACCATATGATGGGGAGGAAGGCTGGAGAAATGAAGTTTGTAACCCTCTCGAATGATAGAGAGGGTCCATTGTTCTGTTGTGATTTGTTCCCATCTGGGAGCAAAGTGAACCAACCTTCCGGGTATGGTGAGAGGTTCTGGTTGTGTTAGAACCAGAAGTGGCAAGTTCCCTAGGAGCAAGTCAAAACCCCTGAGGGGTTGGAGCCTGCTGAGCTACAGTAGCTGCTGCAGGCTTAGCTCGTGCTTGTTTGGATTGCTGACGCTTAGCAGTATAGCGAGGTTGAGAAGACTGCTGGCCAGTATTTGAAGCAACTCTGGCCTTCTTATAGTAAGGCCTTTTAAAAGACTTTTTCTTAGTAGGAATTGAAGTGGACTTTGAAAGTCTTTCCAAGGTGGCATTTTCAGCATCCATCTGGGTGGCTTTGATTTGCCACTCTTCCCCAAATAAGTTCTCACCTGTACAGGGCAGATTCCGTAAGCCATCTAGAACCCAAGGTTCCAGATCAGAGGCCTGGAGCCAAGCAAGACGTCGGGCTGCAATAGCAATGCCCGAAGCCCTACTGGCTCCCTCAAAGGAATCATATGCTGCCCTATTAGAGAACTTAGAAACCTCTAAGAGTTGTTTCACTAGGGAAAGGAATCCCTGCTTTTTATCCTCAGGGATAAAGGGGGCAAAATGCCGCACCTTTTTGGCAAGTTCCTCCAGGAACATGCCCATATAGAGACTGTAGGAATTAATCCTGGCTATAAGCATACTAGCCTGGAAAATTTTCCTACCAAAAGAGTCCAAAGTCTTACATTCCCGTCCTGGAGGGGTGGAAGAGTGCCTTTTGGTACTCCTAATCTTCTTCATTGCAGACTTCACCACAATAGAGTGGTGGGGCAATTGAGTCTTTTGGAAACCAGGGGAAGGAGGGACCCTATACATGGTGTCCAACCTACGGGAATAAGGAGACAAAGTCAAAGGATTTTCCCAGAAATCCATCAGTTGTTCTTGAAGGATTTCATGGATAGGCAGGGTAACTGCCTCCTTAGGGGCCTTTGAGTATCCCAAAATATCCAGTTTTTTGGATCTGGGTTCCTTTTCAGAGGATGTGGTAATAGAAAGGGCTGTAGCCATATCTAAAACAAAGTCCTGGAAGGACAAATCCTCTGGAGGGGACATTCTCCTTTTAGGAGAAGAGGGCTCCTCAGGTAAGTTGAGTGAAAACTCAGCAGAATCATCAGAGGAGTGAAAATCCTCAGAGGAATCGGTGCTTTCCTCTAACGCACGATACGCGTACCGATCGGTATCGATATCGGGCGTATCGGGTATGGAACCGGTATGGAGCGAAAGCCCATACGGTACCGACTTGCGTTTAGAGGTGGACGGCCTCGATACCGGCATGGCGGACGATACCGGTATCGGGCCCGGAACCGCTGAAAGCGGAACCGATGGCGTTGCAGCTTTAATGAAAGCCATGAGGGCCTGCTGCATGGACTGTACAGTATCGCCCATGGACGCCATAGCTGCCTGGATGTCGGTACCGGAGTGACCCGGTACCCCAGAGCAGGCTAACAGGTGATCTGTCGAGGCCGTAGCATCGATATCAACCTGAGACCCCTGAATTGGCGTTTTTGGAAGTTGGACTTCCCGCCGGGGTTGTTTGGCTGGGGCAGGGTCCTCAAGTTCTAAGCTAAGAGCCTCTCGATGCTTTGAAGGAGATTTGCTCTTTGAGGACTTGCCCACAGAAGGTTTGGTTACCTGAGATCCATCCGGAGAAGAAGACCTGGATGACTGTGATGCTGTATTCTCTGAAGCAAACAGCACATGGAATTTGTTGGCCCGGTTCTGCAGCCCACGTTTAGACATGTGGGAGCAAGATGGGCAGTCCGGTATGGAATGGTCAGGCCCCAAACATTTCAGACACCAGTCATGGGTGTCTGTGACTGAAATAACAGCATTACATTTGGTACACTTCTTAAATCCAGGGGCTGGCTTCTCCATGAGGAGAAATTGAGTAGGCCGAGAGGCCTCTCTGAAGTGACCAAAAAGCTAAAAAATAAGAAAAAAGAATTATAATTTTTTAAAGAAAGAAAGAAAAAACCGGCGATACCGGTATCGGTATGGGGAAGGCAGGTACGCGGTCTAAAGAAACAAATAAAATAACAATTTCTTCAGCGGTGACAGGAACACGACCTGCTGGCTCCGCGGAAAAAGAGAAACTGAGGAGAGCTGTTCAGGAAGGCGGGAAGGCAGTGCGCATGTGCAGTGGGAGGTCCCAAAAGCTTCTATTCTAAGAAGCTGGGGAGCTTTCCCGCACGGGCTCCGTCGGTACCGACGTACCCATATGTGAGGACTTATTCCTGCTTGTTCCTGGAGATAAGGGAAATCCACTGCTTGCTCCAATTCAAGCATTATGGAACCTGTCTATTTCAGGGAAACTGCTAGGTACTTGAGACCTAGATTGGTTATTGTTGGAAACAGGATACTGGGCTTGATGAACCTTGGTCTGACCAAATATGGCATATCTTATGTTCTTATGACTGTTCTTTAGGGTCTTTGAGATCATGGTTCTGCAGAGTTCGCAGTTGGAGTCATTATGCTCCAGGCCAAGGCACTGGAGGCAGCAGTTGTGCGGGTCGGTGAAAGACATCATTTTGCCACACCAGTTGCACTTCTTGAAGCCACTGGAGGCCATCAGAAAAAGGGGGTCCCCACCGCCTGGCAGGGATCTGAGGCCTTCGGCTGCAAAAGGGCGCGAATGCCAGTCGAGGAATACCTTGATGAAAAAAAGAGAAAAACAAATAAATGAATCCGAGCAGTGACACAGAGGTAAGCTGGCTCAGGGGCGGATAGGACTTTACAAAAATCACACATTTTCCAGAAGAAACTGGACAACGTCCTTAGAGCTCCATGGAAAAAAGGAGACTTAGGCAAGATAGCATCCTTGGGCGGGAAGGGAACCACACATGCTTGGTGCACCTCCCAAAGTCTTTCTTTGAAAACTGGGGAGACGCTTCCGTGCGGGCTGAGTTGGTGCCAACATCACCCATATACGAGGACTGACTTCCTGCTTGTTCCCAGAGAATAAACGGTAATATCAGCCCAGTTAAACAGGAAATCAAATATCTTGGAGTCACTCTAGACCAGAAACTAAACATGACATCACACATAAAGCGTAGTTACTCACCTTTAAAGGTGATCTCCGGGAATAGTAGGAATTTAGTCTTCACATATGGGCGACGTCATATCGATGGAGCCCGCACGGGAACACTCCCAAATAGGAAAGCTTTTGGGAGCATCCCACTGCACCTGTGTAGCTGCCTTCCTGCCTTTCCATCTCTCCCTCCTCAGTTGAGTTTGTATCTGAGATAAAAGGAGAGAAGAAGAACTACAACTCCTTGGGGAGGAGGGTGGGTTGTGAAGACTAAATTCCTGCTGTTCCTGAAGATCACCTGTTACAGGTGAGTAACTACGCTATCTCCAGGAACAAGCAGGAATGTAGTCTTCACATATAGGACTCCCTAGCTGGGAGATGCCAGAGAGATGACCTCAGAGTTAGCTGTGGAATATCAGGAATGCCTAAAAAGCTCATGTATCCTCCAAGGATGTCTGGTATCGAAACCCGGGATGGAGGGTAGGAGTTGCTCTAAGTCTGAAAGAGATGCTGGAGAACAGCTTGGCCAAACAAAGCTTCTCGATGGGAGTCCTTGTCCAGGCAATAGTGAGCAGCAAAAGTGTGGACAGAAGACCAAGTTTCTGCTTTGCATATCTCGTTAATAGCTACAGAGTGTAGATTTGGCATCGAGGCAGCCATGGCTCGAACATTATGGGCCCTCAAGAGAGAATCCTACCTTTTCATAAACAAAGGTGATGTAGTCCCCTATCCACTTGGCGAGAGTCTGTTTGGATACTGGCAAGCCAAGGTAACTTGTGTCAAAGGAGATGAAAAGCTGGGAAGCTTTTCGGTGCTCTCGAGTTCTCTGGTGTGTGGAGGGTTGCTTCTGCCCTAGAGGAATGAGGTCTAGGGAAAAAGCAAGGAAGGTAGACTGACTGATTTAAATGGAAGGACGAGATCACCTTCGGCATAAGGTGAGGATGAGTCCTAGGGACAACCTTATCATGATGGAATCATGTATAAGGAGGATCAGCCACCAAAGCCTGGAGCTCACTAATGAGCCTTGCGGAAGTGAGGGCAATAAGGAAGATGACCTTCCACGTGAGAAACCTCAGTGAAGTAGTGGCTAGAGGTTCAAAGGGCGGCTTGAGAAGATGTCCTAGAACAACATTAAGATCCTATGTCACTGGAGGGGGCTTAATGGGAGATTTAGTTAATAGAAGACCCCTCAAGAAGCGTGCTACAAGCGGCTGAGAAGAGATGGGTTGGCCATCTAAGGGCAATTGCCCTTAGATGTACTCTTACCGAATGGTTTTGAGTCCAAAAGAAGATAGGTGGAGGAGAAACTCAAGTAATGCCACCACTGGAACTAAGAAGGGGTTAGGATCCCTCTGAGAACACCAGAGAGGAAACCTACGCCACTTGAAGGCATAGGACTATCTACTGGATGGCTTCCTAGAAACTAAGAGAATGTCCTTAACCTTCTGGGAAAAGTTAATGTCCTGGAAAGCTATGCCTTCAGCAGCCATGCTGTGAGATGGGAGGGACTGCGGATTGGGATGGAGCAGCATCCCCTCCTCCTGAGAGAGGAGATCTGGAGCAGACCCCAGATCTATGGGTTGAGCCCGAGACAGATGTAGGAGAGGGTACCACGATTGACGTGGCCAGCGTGGGGCTACGAGTATCATGAAGCCCTTGTCTCTCTGGAGTTTGAAAAGAGTCTTGGGAATTAGGAGCAAGGGAGGGAAGGCATATAGGAAGCCTTGACCCCAGTAGAGGTGAAAAGCTTCCACTTGCTGGCTGTCCAGTGCAGAACTCCTAGTGCAGTAGCAAGGGAGCTTGGCATTGAAGACTTGTGAACAGGCCTATCTCTGGAGTCCCCCAGATTTGAAAAATGTGAGAGACTGGGTCTATATGAAGAGACCATTCGTGGGGGAGAAATACATTACTCAGTTTGCCTGAAAGATACACCACATGTAGGTGAATGCGATGATGTATGGCAAAGGACCATAGAAGAAGAGCCTCGCTGCAGATGGTCCACGAGCCTGTTCCGCCCTGCTTATTCACGTAGAACATGGCTACTTGATTGTCTGTCTGGACTAGAACTGTGCGGTATCGAAGATCATCCTAGAACACTTTGAGAGTATTGTAAATGGCTCGGAGTTCCAGCAGATTTATGTGGAGCCGTGACTCCTGAAGAGACCAGAGTCCCTGAGTGGAGAGAGTGTCCAGATGAGCTCCCCAGCCCAATCTGGATGCATCCGTTGTCAGGGTACATTGATGTGCTAGCATCTGAAAAGCTGACCCTACAAGGAGGTTTTCTGGGGATTGCCACCACTGGAGAGATGAGATTAGGAGGGTAGAGACCGTTATCTTGTCTCCCAGGTGACCCGATGCCTGAGACCACTGGGATGCCAGTGTCCATTGAGCTGTGCACATATGTAGATGAGCATATGGAACAACATGCACCGTTGATGCCATATGGCCCAGAAGCTGTAGCATTTCTCAAGCAGTAAGAAAGTTTTTAAGGCATTCCTGAGATGCTAATTGAGCCAAGCGCAGCGGAGTTGGGGCATAAATGCCCTTGATTGCTGAGTGTCTAGGAGAGTCCCTATAAACTCTAGTTTGAGAGGGGACAAGCTGAGGCTTTGGAAGATTTATTACAAATCCAAAGTGCTGTAGCACCTGCATGGCATGGGAGAGGGATAGGCTGGCTTCTAGAGAGGTGCTTGCTTGAATGAGCCAGTCGTCTAAGTAAGGGAAGACAAATATCCCTAGAGTCCTTAGGAATGTGATTACTACCGCCATGCATTTTGTGAAGACTCTTGGGGCAGAGGCGAGGCCAAAAGGCAGGACTCTGTATTGATAATGTCTTCCTTGGAACATGAAGCACAGGAACTTTCTGTGCTGCGAATGAATAAGTATGTGAGTGTAAGCTTCCTTTAGAGCTAGAGAACAGAGCCAATCCTGACTCTGGAGATAGGGGACAAGGGTCCCTAGGGAGATCATTTTGAACTTCTCCCGTAATAGGTACTTGTTCAGTTCTTGGAGGTCCAGAATGGACCTGTACCCTCCTGTTTTCTTTGGAATGAGGAAGTATGTTGCGATGGTGGAACCTCCTCTATTGCACCCTGCAAGAGAAGGGAGGTGACCTTTTGAAGCAACAGAGCAGAGAGAGGGTATTGAGAGCAGAACTCTCTTGGAGGATTACGGGGCAGGGGGGTATACTTTGTAGATGAAGCTTGTACCCCTCCTGTACTATGGACAATGTCCACTGCTCTAATGTGATAAGATGTCACCTGTGGGCAAAGTGACAGAGTCTGTCGGGATGTGGATGAGATATGGAGTCTCCAGAGGCAGAACAGCTATGTTTTCTAGAAAGGAGTCAAAGACCCTGAGTAAGCTGGGTCTGCTGAGGTGGTTGTGACTTAGAAATCTGAGCCTTTTTTTGCTGCTTTGGTGGTTGCTGCCCCTTCTGAGAAGCATGATGTTGACAGTGAACAGCAGGAGTATAAGTAAGATAATACTACTTCTTATTGAAAAAAAGTTTCTTTGCTGTTTTTTTCCTAGCTGGGTTGGCAGTAGATCTAGATAGCCTATTGAGGGCAGTGTTCTCAGATTCTAACTGAGAGGCCTTGTCCTGACAATCCTTGCCAAAAAAGGTTTTCACTGGGGCAAGGGATATTACCTAGCTTATCTTGAAACCATTGTTCAAGATCCGATGCTTGAAGCCAAGCAATCCTGTGTGCACCGATGCAGATGGATGAAGTCCTGCTGATGCACTCAAAACAGTCAAAAGTTGCTCTGTTAACAAATTTTGAAACATTCACAGCATGCTTTACAAGGGTGAGATAATCTGCTCTCTTGTCATCAGGGAAAAGAGGAGCCATTAACTCCAAATCCTTAGCCACCTCTCAAAGGAACATACCCATATAGAGTATGTAGGAACTGATCCTGGCTGATAATATGGAGGCCTGAAAACAATGTTGACCAAAGGCATCGAGGGTTCTAAATTCCCTACCTGGAGGGTTCGAGGAATGTGTCTTAGTATTTATTTATTTAACAGATTTTATATACCGTTTTTCTGCAAGGCAAAACGGTTTACATTGAACAAAAAAGGAATGTTTACATGGAACGCTTAAAACTATGTACAGGTAACTTTGGTATAGAGGATAGTACTCTTTATTCGACGCATTACCGATTACACCACCATGGAATGGTGCGGAAATTGCGTCTCTTGGAAACCGGGACATTTGGGTACCTGGTACATAGTATCGCGTTGTAGGGTATGGGGAGAAATGGTAAGGGATGTCTCCCACATACAAAGCATAAGGTTGTGACGTATCCAATAGATAGGGAGCGTAGCAGCCTCCTTTGGGGCTGTAGGGTACTGAAGAATTTCGAGTTCTTCGGCCCTAGGCTGTTTCTCCAATGTCACTGTTTTGGACAGATCCCTAGACAACATCGCAAATAAAGTCTTGAAATGATATGTCCTCTGGAGGGGACATGTGACGTTGTGGAAACGGAGATGGGTCTTCCGGGATAGTTCTCATGTCCTGGATATTGGTGGATTCATCATCACCCCAAATTACATCCCAGGCAGATGGAATCGGGAGCCCCCAACAAGGATAATGATGAGGTCAAGCCTTGGTACTCGCCCTCTGAGAGCCCCAGGCAGAGGATCCATGCCAGGCTTGGCTCTACTCCCCTGAAACTGTTTCTCTGGCTTGGCAGTCAGTGCCGGCACTACCTGGTAAGCTGGGTAAGCATGGCAGGAGGGTGCTGTCACTAGCCACCCGCCAAAAAAGAAAGCAGTTGTGGGAACATTTCTCTGTTCCCATGGCTCTGCTAACTTTTAAACTGCTGGGTCGTGGAGTTAATAATGGCAAGAATAAGCATTTCCCACTGGAAGGGAGCAGACACAGGTGGAGTTGAAAGTGAGCAGACACGGGGGGACTGAAAAGGAGCAGACACGGGGGGACTGAAAAGGAGCAGACACGGGGGGACTGAAAAGGAGCAGACACGGGGGGACTGAAAAGGAGCAGACACGGGGGGACTGAAAAGGAGCAGACACGGGGGGGGGGGTGCTGAAAGGGAGCAGAAATGGGGGGCTACAAGGGAGCAGACACTGGGGAGCTGAAAAGGAGCAGACACTGGGGAGCTAGAAGGGAGCAGACACTGGGGAGCTGGAAGGGAGCAGACACAGGGGAGCTGGAAGGGAGCAGACACAGGGGAGCTGGAAGGGAGCAGACACAGTGGGGGAGGAGAGCTAGAAGGGAGCAGACACAGTGGGGGAGGAGAGCTGGAAGGGAGCAGACACGGGAGGGGGCTAAAAGGCAGCAGATACTGGGGGGCTAAAAGGCAGCAGATACTGGGGAGCTGAAAGGCAGCAGATACTGGGGAGCTGAAAGGCAGCAGATACTGGGGAGCTGAAAGGCAGCAGATACTGGGGAGCTGAAAGACAGCAGACACTGGGGAGTTGAAAGGGAGCAGATACGGGGGGGAAGCTGGAAGGGAACAGACACGGGGAGGGCAGAAAGGAAGCAGACATGGGGGCTACAAGGGAGCAGACCTGGGAGGGGGGACTGAAAGGGAGCAGATACTGGGAAGCTGGAAGGGAGCAGACATGGGAGGAGCTGGAAGGGAGAAAACTGAACAAATGGATGATGAAATGCTCAAAGAAATCAAGGAAGCTAACAAAAGTTACAGCACAGTAATAATAATGGGTGATTTCAACTACCCCAGTATCGACTGGGTCAGTGTCACAGCAGGACATGCTAGGGAGATAAAGTTCCTAGATGAAATAAATGACTGCTTCTTGGAGCAGCTGGTTCATAAACCAACCAGAGGGGAAGCCATATTGGACCTAGTCCTTAGTGGAACACCAGATCTGGTGCAAGAGATAAGGGTGTCGGGGCCTCTTGGCAATAGTGATCATAGCATGATCGCACTTGATTTAATTAGTGGAGGAGGGATGGTAAGGAAATCCACAGTACTACCTTTAACTTTCAAAAGGGAGACTATGATAAAATGAGAAAAATAGTTAAGAAAAAACTAAAAGGATCAGTTGCAAAGGTTAAAGACTTACATCAAGCTTGGATGTTGTTGAAAAATACTATCTTGGAAATCCAGGACAGCTGTATTCCACACTTTAAGAAAAGTGGAAGAAAGAAAAAAAAACTGCCAGCATGGTTTAAAGGTGAGGTCAGAGAGGCTGTTGTTGCCAAAAAAGCATCTTTCAGGAAATGGAAAAAAGAGCCAAATGATGAAACCTGGAAACAGCACAAGCACTGGCAAGTTAAATGCAAGGCATTGATAATGCAGGCAAAGAGAGAATTTGAGAAGAAGCTTGCTGCGGAAGCAAAAACGCGCAATAAAGTTTTTTTCAAGTACATTCGTAGCAAAAAACCTGCGAGAGAGTCAGTTGGTCCATTAGATGATAGAGGAGTTAAAGGGGCACTAAGAGGCGATAGCGGAGAGACTAAATTAATTCTTTGCTTCGATCTTTACTGAGGAAGATGTAGGGATGTTAACAATGACTGCCATGGTATTTAAAGGTGCGGAAGAACTGAAGGAAAGAGTAGTTACTCACCTGTAACAGGTGTTCTCCAGGAGCAGCAGGAATCAGTCCTCACTTATGGGTGATGTCGGCGCCGACAGAGCCCTCGCGGAGCAATTTCCCCAGCTTTCGAAGAAAGCCTTTGGGATTGCAGCGCGCATGCGCGGTCCTCTTCCCGCCCAAGGATGCCATCTTGCTCAGTCGAATGACATAGCGGAAGACAGCAAC
Organism: Ichthyophis bannanicus; assembly: GCA_033557465.1. Classification (NCBI taxonomy): domain Eukaryota; kingdom Metazoa; phylum Chordata; class Amphibia; order Gymnophiona; family Ichthyophiidae; genus Ichthyophis; species Ichthyophis bannanicus. Next base: position 41,201,568 of record CM066046.1, read on the forward strand.
CATAAAAATGACTGCAACTCCAGGGGAGGAGGGAGGGTAGTGAGGACTGATTCCTGCTGCTCCTGGAGAACACCTGTTACAGGTGAGTAACTACTCTTTCTCCAGGACCAAGCAGGAAGTCAATCCTCACTTATGGGACTCCCTAGCTTAAGGCTACCGGAGACCCCAAGCTGGAAAAGAGAGCTCCCTCCAGCTCAACCGCACAGAAGGAAGGAATCTTCTCTGAATACGAATCTGGCTGGTAGCCAACATCGGGGCCGGCGGGTAGGAGTTGCCTAAACCTCAAAGAGATTTTGGAGGACTGCCTGTCCGAAAGCACTATCCCTGCGGGACTCCTTCTCCAGGCAGTAATGAGCCGCAAAAGTCTGGCTAGAAGACCAAGTAGCGGCCTGGCAGATGTCTGCCAACGGAACCGAGCGGAGGTGTGCGACAGACGCCGCCTTTGCACGGACACGGTGCGCCGTGACTCGACTCTCCAACGAGAGGCCGCCTGCCCCATACGCCCAGGTGATGCAGTCAGCTACCCAGATGGACAGAGTACGCTTCGACACAGATAACCCCAACCGATTGGGGTCAAAGGAAACGAAAAGCTGGGCAGCTTTCCTATGCTCACGCGTACGGTCAAGGTAGAAGGACAAGGCTCTTCGACAGTCCAGGGTATGCAGAACAGTCTCAGCTCTGCTGGTATGTAGCCTGGGAAAGAAGGTCGGAAGAACCACCTCTTGATTGATGTGGAAAGAGGAAACCACCTTAGGAAGAAACTTAGGGTGAGTCCGTAAGACAACCCTATTCCTGTAGAACCTAGTGTAAGGGGGCTCCGACACTAGGGCCTGTAGTTCACTAACGTGCCTAGCGGAGGTGAGGGCTACCAAGAAGAGAGCTTTCCATGAGAGGAAGCGGAGGGGGCAGGTAGCCATGGGTTCGAAAGGCGGGCAAGTAAGCCTTTGTAAAACCACATTGAGGTCCCAGTCAGGAGCCGGAGGGTGCAATGGGGGCTTAAGCAGAAGCAGGCCCCTGAGGAAGCGTGCCACCAAGGGATGCGAGGAAAGGGGCTGGTCCTCCACCGGCGAATGATGTGCAGAGAGAGCACTGAGGTGGACTCTGACAGAGTTGGACTTGAGGCCTAGATTGGAGAGGTGCAGCAAGTATTGCAGTACCACCAACACTAGGCAGTCGAAGGGGTCCTCAGAACGCTGAGAACACCAGGCGGAGAAGCGACGCCATTTGAGTGCGTAAGACTTCTGGGTAGAAGGTCGCCAAGACGCCAGGACGACAGCTTCCACCTCCGGGGGGAGCGAGAGCGGGGCCAGGACTACCCTCTCAGCAGCCAGGCCATCAGGTGAAGGGCCCGGAGGTTGGGGTGCAGAAGAGTACCCTGATCTTGGGTCAGAAGATTGGGCTGAAACCCCAGAGGGAGAGGGGTGTCCACCGCTAACTGCAGGAGCAGAGGAAACCAGGGTTGCCTCGGCCATCAGGGCGCTATCAGGATCACGTAGGCCCCGTCCCGGGCAACCTTGAAGAGCGTCCGGGACACCAGCGGCGTGGGAGGAAAGGCATACAGTAGGCCTGTGGACCACGAAATGAGGAAAGCATCCGGGGCCACTCTGAGGGGATGCTGATGCCGAGAGCAGAACCAGGGAAGCTGCCGGTTCAGGGGACTGGCAAAGAGGTCCACGGTGGGGGTGCCCCACCGGCGAAAGATTTGCTAGGCAACGCCGGGGTTCAACCTCCACTCGTGGGGCTGCAAGACCCGGCTCAGCCTGTCGGCCAGGCAATTCTCCTGCCCGGGCAGATAAACAGCCTTGAGGAGGATGTTGTGGTCGACAGCCCAGGAGCACAGTCACCGGGCCTCCTGACAGAGCAGGAGGGAGCCCGTGCCCCCCTGCTTGTTCACGTAGAACATGGCCACCTGATTGTCCGTCTGCACCAGTACGGACTGGCAAGAGGTGAGGTGAGAAAAGGTCTGCAGAGCTAGGCGGATCGCCCGCAGCTCCAGGAAGTTGATTTGTTGAGCCGCCTCCCAAGGAGTCCAAAGGCCTTGAGTGTGCGCTCCCTGGCAATGCGCTCCCCATCCCAAGAGAGAGGCATCGGTCGTCAGCACCTGGGAGGGTGCGGGAGACTGAAAGGGCATACCCCGTACCAGGTTGGGCAGGTGGAGCCACCACTGCAGAGAGGAGACCAGGCGGTCGGAGATCTGTAGAAGGTCCGCCAGACCTCCTGTGGCCTGATGCCATTGAGTGCGGAGACACCACTGGACAGGCCTCATATGCAGTCGGGCGTTCGGCGTGACATGGACCGTGGAGGCCATATGACCGAGCAGCTGCAGGAACCTCCGGGCCGGAACCGGAGATGCACTGTGGAACCTGCCGGCCAAAGCCATGAGCCGGTCGGCTCGCTCCCGAGGCAAGAAGGCACGAGCTCGCAGAGTGTCGAGCCGAGCTCCTATGAACTCGAGATCCTGAGAAGGGCGCAACGTGGACTTCCCGACGTTTATGACGAAGCCCAAGTGCTGAAGCAGAGCCACCGTACACTGCGTGGCCTGCGCGACCTCTGGGGCCGACTGCGCCCGTACGAGCCAGTCGTCCAGGTAAGGCAAAACAAACAGGCCCTGAAGCCTCAGGAAGGCCGCGACCTCCGCCAGGCATTTTGTGAACACCCTGGGGGCGGAGCACAAGCCGAAAGGCAGCACGCGGTACTGATAGTGTTTTCCGGCCACTACAAATCTGAGATATTGTCGGTGGTCCGGATGAATCAGGATGTGAGTATAGGCATCCTTTAGATCCAAGGAGCATAGCCAATCTCCCTGCTGGAGGTAGGGCAGCAAGATTCCAAGGGTAAGCATCCTGAACTTTTCCCGCTGCAGGAACATGTTGAGGTTGCGCAAGTCCAGAATGGGTCTGAGGCCTGCCGTCCTCTTTGGGACCAGGAAGTATCTGGAGTAGAACCCCTGACCCCACTGAGGTTGGGGCACTGGCTCCACAGCCTGCTCCTCCAGTAGACCCTGCAGCTCCTGAAGGAGCAAGTCTCTGTGCAGAGGGGGCCTTGGAGGCTCCCCCGGAAAGTAGGGGGGAGGCACCTGGTAAAAATGCAAGAGGTAGCCCCTTTGAACCACCTGCAGCACCCAGGAATCGGATGTTATGGCTGGCCACCTGTGAGCGAAGTGGATCAGCCTGCCCCCCGTGCTGAGCGACGGGCGCGGAGGGGGAGAGGCTGTGCTGGCATAGTCAAAACCCCCACCCTGCATGGCAGGGGGCTGTGCAGCGGGCTTGGGGGCCCGCGGCCTGCAGGGGCCATTCCCCTGACTCTTAGTCTGAGTGGAAGCCGCCGGTACTTGGTAATGAAAGTGGGATTGCTTATAGGCAAGCACCTTCCTCGGGTAAAAAGGCTTCTTCCCCGGACTCTTCCTCTTCTGTACGGGAGCGGAGGTCTTTCGGGACAGTCGAGTCCGAGTGAGAGTCTCGGACTCGAGTTCCGCGGCCTTATCGGACATGGGCTTGCCGAAAAGGTTGTCACCTCGGCAGGGGACATCGACTAACTTGTCCTGTACCCACGGCTCGAGGTCGGATGACTAGAGCCAGGCCTGTCGGCGGGCACCGATGCTGGCTCCGGCTACTCGGGCCGACGCCTCGAAGCCATCGTAGGCCGCCCGAGAAAGGAACTTCGAGCATTCTCGAATACTATCGGACAAGGCCAGGAACCTCTGTAACGGTTCGTCGGAGAGACCAGCCGAGAACCCGGCGAGCTCCTTCACCAAGTCTCGGAGGAACATGCCCATATACAGCTAGTACGTCTGGACCCTGCAGGCAAGCATGGAACCCTGGAAGCACTTCCTACCGAGGGCGTCCAGGTTATGGGCCTCCTTACCCGGGGGCACCGAGGAGTGCATCTTTTGACTCTTAAGCCGATGCATTGCCGATTCCACAACCATGGAGTGGTGTGGCAGTTGCGTCTTCTGGAACCCGGGGCTCTTGCGGACTCGATAAATCGAATCGATCCGCTTGCTTAACACCGGTGTTGAGGCCGGGCTTTCCCACATGCAGAAGAGCAGCCGCTCTAGCATCGTAGGGACCGGCACGGTAAAGTCCTCCTTCGGGGGAGAGTCATACTGGAGTGCCTCGAGCTCTTCCGCGCGAGGCTACTCCTCTGGATCCGCGGGGAAAGCCAAAGCCTTGGCCATATCCCGCACAAAATCAGAGAAGCGCGTATCCTCTGGAGGGGATCGCCTTCGAGGCTCCGACTCGGGCGATTCGGAGGGGACGCACCGGGTCTGAAAAGAGCCGGGTGACTCGTCCCCTTCCGTGTCCCAGTCCGACGCCTCCGTGGAGGAATCGAGGGGCTCCGTGCGGGCGAGGGTTCGTCCCGACGCCGACGTCGACGACCTCGGTCCCGAACGGGAGGCCGAGGGAGACCTCGACTGAGGATCGACTCAAGCATGCATCGACTCGAGGATCGACTCGGCCGCCGGGGTCGACTTGGGCGTCGACGTCCCGGTGGTCTGGGCGGATGCACTGGAGATGCCGGTCATCAAAACCCGCTGCTGGTCCAAGAAGGCAGAGATACTGCGCTCCAAGGATGTCAATCTGAGGTCAAGCCCAGAAGACCCGGCAGCCACCGACTCGGGCCCCGACGGCGGTTCCGTAGGGGAGTCCAGGAGGACAATAGTACTCACGTGCAGCTCCACCTCAAGTCGAGGAAGTTTAGAAGGTCTCTCCGCCTCCGAGGACTCGGGGCAACTGGCGGGGCTATGCGACCCGGCCCGCGAGGGACCAGGTGCGTCCTCCGATGCCGCCCGCGCGGATTTCCTCTGCCGACGATGCTCCCGTCCAGGGGACCCCCACTCAGAGGAACTCCGACGGAGCTCGTGGCCGGAGTCACGAGACGTCGAAGCCTCTGACGAGGTCTGGGCCGGACCGGACTCGGGGTCAGAGAAGATTCTTTCCTTTTGCGATTGCCGACTCCTCAGCAACTTGGAGGACATCTTGCCACACGGACCACAGCTCCCAGAGTCATGGTTGGGTCCGAGGCAACGGAGGCAGAAATTATGCGTGTCTGTAAGAGACATTAATTTAGAACAATGATCACATTTTTTGAACCCGCTGGTAGCCATAGGGGGAAATAGGCCCCCGCGAGGTCGAAAGACCGGGCCGCCAGGGGTGGCAAATAAGTGGCGGGAACGCCAGTTAAAAACTGAAAACAAAAAAGAAATGTGAACGGACTCGATAAGGAAAAAATCGAGGCCGGGCAGGAAAAGGACACGCGAACCGAGAAAACAACAAAGAATTAATCAACTTTTTCAGCGGTGGTAACAAACTACGTCTGTAGGGCTCAGCGGAAAAAAGAAGACTGAGCAAGATGGCATCCTTGAGCAGGAAGAGGACCGCGCATGCGCGCTGCAATCCCAAAGGCTTTCTTCAAAAGCTGGGGAAATTGCTCCGCGAGGGCTCCGTCGGCGCCGACGTCACCCATAAGTGAGGACTGACTTCCTGCTTGGTCCTGGAGAAATATCGATACATCGGGAAGATGTATTACAAGTATTTAAAAAAAATGGAGAGTAGCAAATCACCTGGACCAGATGATATACATCCAAGGGTGTTGAAAGAACTGAAATATGAGATTGCAGACCTGCTATTAGTAATGTGTGAACTAACATTAAAATCATCTGTAATACCTGAAGAAAGGAGGATGGCGAACGTAATGCCAATTTTTAAAAAGGGTTCCAAGGGTGATCCGGGAAACTACAGACCGGTGAGCCTGACGTCAGTACCTGGAAAAATGGTAGAAGCCATCAAAAAGAACAAAATTGCTGAACATGTAGATAGTCATAGCTTAATGGGAGACAGCCAACATGGCTTTAAACAATGAAGATCTTGTCTTACTAATCTGTTATGTTTTTTTTGAAGGTGTGAATAAACAGGTGGACAAAGGTGAGTCTGTTGATATAGTGTATTTGGATGCGGCCCTCTGCTTGGACTTCGAAGATACCCGAGATCCATGGGAGGATGATGAGGCCCTCAACGAAATGGATGCCATCAATACAGCAACCAAAGCTTAGAGTGCTCCAAATTTAGAAGCCAGTTTTTTAAGCCTCTCCGTGTCATTTTCTGACATAGGGGACAGACTTTTGGTTGGTGGTCTGGAACAAGGCATTTTAAACATCAGTCATGTGTGTCAGTCGCCGATATGATGCTGGCACAATTAGAACATTTTTGAAACCACAGGTTGGTTTCTCCATGCCTTTGAGGATGTGAAGGCTATGGTAGGCTTAAGGCCTAAAAAGGGCGTTGACGCCAAAATCTTTTTTTTTTTTTAAAGAAGATGAAGAAAGAAGTAAAAGAAAACAATAAGGGAACTAGCGATGTCTTTGACGGTGCCGGTGTCAACAGGAAGGCAGAGGCGCTATCCACAAAATAAAGTTTTTCTGCGGTGACAGAATATGCTTCCTCCACGGAAAACAAAGAACTGAAGAGGGGAAGACAGGAAGGCAGTCACGCAGGTGTAGTGGAATGCTCCCAAAAGCTTTCCAATTGGATACTGGGGAGCGTTCCCGCACGGGCTCAGTCAGTACTGATGTCACCCATATAAGACTACATTCCTGCTTGTTCCTGGAGATCAAAGGCAACACTTAGATTAAGGAAGACTAGCGTGGCCATTTTCCAAACATCCAGGGCACATCTAATCTCATTACTCAGACAAAATAGTAGAGATTCCATACTGTGCCCAGGAAGAAAATCTGTTTGACAAAGGTGTAAAATATTAGCATCATCTAGAAACCTGCACAGCTGAGCATGTATGACTTTGTGACTTTAGAAATAAATGGGATATTAAAAATGGGGTAGAAGTTGGATAAATCAGCAGGGTCAGATCGTTTCTTGAGCATAGGGATGTACTTATAGCAAGCTTCCATTGGATTAAAGTTCAAACTGCTATTAATCAAGATAGCTTTGCATTGGTTTTTTTTACTTCAATCAACATTTCCTCCAATTCTTGCTTTACTTACATAATGCTCTGCTTCAGTTCATTGAACCCTCTCTGCATCTCACGTTTTGTAAATAATTCTTATTCATACTCCTTGCCAGTAATATTCTCTCATTCTCACTTTTATTTGTAAATATTTATAAGCATGAAGGTATTTCAAAGAGTAAACAAAGATGTCAGTAGAAAAAAGCAATACAATAAACCCCAAACACCACAAGTGACAAAAATGGTGAACAAACCAAGCAACCCCAACCCAACAACCAGACTCAACCCAGAAGGATAAAATAACTCACAAGGACCCAGAGTGAGATCCCAAACAATAGGCATCTTCTACAGACAATCATGCAATCATGGGAGGTGATAAAGAGGAGGGTAAGCCACCGAAGACCAATAAAGCATAGTTACTCACCTGTAACAGGTGATCTCCGGGAACAGCAGGAATTTAGTCTTTACATATGGGTATCGTCGGTACCAACGGAGCCTGAGCGGGAACGCTCCCCAGCATCCAATTAAAAAGCTTTTGGGAGCATCCCAACGCACCTGCGTGCTGCCTTCCCGCCTTTCCCAACTGCCTCTCTCCAGTTGAGTTTAAAGCTGAGACAAAGAGAGAGAAAGGGAAAGAGAAAGAGATAGATAGAGAGATACAACTCCTAGGGCAGCGTTTTTCAACCACTGTGCCGCGGCACACTAGTGTGCCGTGAGATATTGTCTGGTGTGCCGTGGGAAAAATTCCAATTTCATCCGTAACATGTGGCCTCGGCTCACAAATTAGGGTTGCCAACTGGCCGGTTTTCAGCCGGCCTGGCCAGTTTTTCCATGGCCAGGCCGGCTGCCGGCACAGTTGTAAAACCGGCCATTGAAAAGCTGGTTTTTTGCTCTGGCCGCAAGATCGGGAGCGGCCAGAGCAAAAAACCGGCTTTTGTGCCGAAGTCCGCGGCGCGAACGCGATTCCCTATAGCAGTGCAGCCGCTGGTTCTGCTTTGTACAAAGCAGCGGCTGCACTACACTTACATTGAAAAGTAAAGAGAAACTGTGTCAGGAGCTGCAATAAAGTTAATTTGAAAAGGAAAGACAGCCTGTGAGGAGCCCGTCCCCATGACATCACTTCCTCGGGCTCTGCGATGACCGGAGGGCTCCTGACACAGTTTCTCTTTACTTTTTAATGTAAGTGTAGTGCAGCCACTGCTCTGTACAAAGCAGAAGCAGCGGCTTGGGCAGAGGGGGGTGTGTGTGTGAGTGAACCAGCAAGGGGGGGGGGAAGTGTGAGTGAACCAGTAAGGGGGGGGAGTGTGAGTGAACCAGCAGTGGAGGGGGGGTGGTGTGAGTGAACCAGCAGTGGAGGGGGGGGGTGGTGTGAGTGAACCAGCAAGGGGGGGGGCGATGGTGTGAGTGAACCAGCAGGGGAGGGGGGGTAAGTGAGTGTGTGACCCAGCAGGAGGGGTGAGTAAGTGACAGGGGGGTGGGTGAGTGAACCAGCAGTGGAGGGGGGGGGTGTGAGTGAACCAGCAGGGGAGGGGGGTTGGTGTGAACCAGCAGGGGAGGGGGGTTGGTGTGAGTGTTTGATTCCTATTCAAGAGAATTACTTTATATATAGTCAATATAGGCACAGAGGTAAATTTTTTAACATTTTCTAATGGTGGTGTGCCTCATGATTTTTTTCATGAAAAAAGTGTGCCTTTGCACAAAAAAGGTTGAAAAACACTGTCCTAGGGGAGGTGGGTGGGTTGTGAAGACTAAATTCCTAATGTTCCCGGAGATCACCTTTTACAGGTGAGTAACTATGCTATCTCCAGGAACAAGCAGGAATGTAGTCTTCACATATGGGGACTCCCTAGCTTTAGATGCCAGGGAAAGACCCCAGAAGTTGTGTGTCCCTGTGAAAGGGCTCCACCTCCCCCCATGGATCTCTGGCATCAAACCAGGGATGGTGGGTAGGAGTTGATTGGGTATGGAACAGGTGTTGAAGAACAGCCTGACCAAACAAGGCATCCCGGCGGCAGTCCTTGTCCAAGCAGTAATGGGCTGTGAAGGTATGAATCGAGGCTCAAGTGGCTGCTCGACAGATGTCGTCGATAGACACAGAGTGCAGATGAGCCATTGAAGTTGCCATGGCTCTCATATTGTGAGCTGTGACATGGCCCTCCAGAGGAAGATTCTTACTCTGATAGGCAAAGGAAATACACTGAGCAATCCAGCTGGACAGTGTTCTCTTGGAGACTGGAAGTCCCAAATGAGAAGGATCAAAAGCAACAAAGAGTTGAGAGGACTTCCTATGTTGCTGTGTTCTTTACAAGTAAAAGGCTAAAGCTCTTTTACAGTCCAAAGTATGAAGATTCCTTTCTGCATTAGATGCATGAGGCCTTGGAAAAAACAGAGGCAGGTAGACCGCTTGGTTAAGATGAAAAGGCGAGACCACCTTTGGCACAAAGTGTGGATGAGTCCCTAAGGACTACCTTGTCATGATGGAACCTTGTATAAGGAGGATCAGCCACTAGTGCCTGCAACTCACTGATGCGACGTGCTAATGTGATTGCAATGAGAAAGATAACTTTCCAAGAAAGGAATTTCAACGAAGTAGTAGCTAAAGGTTTGAAAGGTGGCTTTATGAGCTGGCCAAGAACCAGATTTAAGTCCCATGCCACCGGTGGTGGCTTAATGGGAGGCTTAGTTAGAAGAAGGCCTCTCATAAATCTTGCTATGAGAGGATGGGAGGAAATAGGTTGTCCATTTAAAGGCTTGAAAGAAGCTGCAATAGCACTTAAATGGACTCTTACTGAGTTAGTTTTAAGTCCTGCATTGGATAAATGAAGGAGATACTCTAGTAATGATTCCAGAGGTAACGCAAGGGGGTTAAGACCCTTCTGCGAGCACCATATGGTGAACCTTTTCCACTTGAAAGCATAGGAGCGTCTTGTGGAAGGTTTTCTAGAAGCATAAAGGATATCCTTTCCTTGCTGAGGAAGGTTAAGATCCTGAAGATCTAGGCCTTCAGCAACCAAGCCCTGAGATGCAGAGACTGGAGATTGGGATGCCATAACATTCCGTCCTCTTGAGACAGGAGATCTGGAGCAGAGCCTAACTCCAGAGAGGGAGCTTGAGAGAGATGTAGAAGCAGAGGGTACCACACTTGCCGTGGCCAATGTGGAGCTATGAGAATCATACGGCCTCTGTCTCTCTGAAGCTAAACAGGATTTTGAGAATCAGGGGAATGGGTGGAAAGGCATACAGGAAGTTTTGACACCAATGAAGGAAGAAGCATCCCTGGCCTGAGAGCCCTGAGCCGAAATTCTGGAACAGAACCGGGGAAGTTTGGCATTCAACGGACTTGCAAAGAGGTCTATGTCCAGGGTTACCCAAATTTGAAAAATCTTGGCCATCTGGTCTGCATGTAGAGACCATTCGTGTGGAAGCAGAACTCGACTGAGTCTGTCTGCCCAAGAGTTTTGGATACCTGGAAGATACACTGCCAGGAGATGAATCTGATGCTCTCTGGCGAGGGCCCATAGTCACAAAGCTTTGTTGCAAAGTGACAGAGAGCCTGTTCCTCCCTGCTTGTTCACGTAGAACATGGCTACTTGATTGTCCGTCTGAATGAGGACTGTCTTGTAGCTGAACAGGGTGTGGAACACTCGCAGAGCAAGAAAGATTGCTCTGAGCTCCAAGAGATTGATGTGCAGATGAGTGGAGAGGTCTTGCAGATGAGCTCCCCAACCCACTGGAGAAGCATCTGTTGTGAGAGTTGCCTGGGGTAAAGGTTGTTGAAATGGGGACACCAGCAACAGGTTTTGAGTGGACTGCCACCACTGGAGGAACAAAATAAGGCGATTTGTGTTTGCTATTTTGTCTGACAGGCACCCTGATGCCTGGATCCATTGAGTGGATAAAGTCCACTGGGCTGCTCTCATATGGAGGCGAGCATAAGGAACCACATGCACTGTAGATGCCACGTGGCCTAGTAGTTGTAACATTTCTCGGGCAGTGAGATGAGGCTTTAGCACTTCTTGAGAAGCTAACTGCACCATGCGAAGGCAACGGGCCTGGGGAAGATAGGCCCTTGCTTTTCTGGTATTCAGCAAAGCTCCTATGAACTCTAGAGACTGAGTGGGAGTTAGACTGGATTTTGGGATGTTTATGACCAGACCCAAATACTAAAGGATACGCATTGTGCAAGATAGAGAAGTCCTGGCCTCTGACTCTGATGGGGCTTGAATGAGCCAGTCGTCTAAGTAGGGGAAGACAAATATCCCTAGAGTGTGAAGAAATGCTGCTACCACAGACATGCATTTCATGAACACTCTTGGTGCCGAGGCCAGGCCAAAAGGAAGCACCCTGTATTGGTAGTGCTTTCCTTGAAAAAGGAACCGAAGGAACTTTCTGTGAGTTGGATGGATGAGAACATGAATGTATGCATCCTTGAGATCTAGAAACAAAGCCAATCCTGACTCTGAAGGTATGGCAGCAGAGTTCGTAGAGAAATCATCTTGAATTTATCTTTGAACAGGAATTTGTTCAATTCTCTGAGGTCTAAAATAGGTCTGTGTCCCCCTGTTTTCTTTGGGATAAGGAAATAGGGGGAGTAAAACCCTGTACCCTGTTGATGAATGGGTACTTCTTCTATTGCCCCTTGGGCAAGAAGCATAGTGACCTCTTGATCTAACAGGTTGATGAGAGAGGTCTGAGAATTGAACTGTCTTACCATTGTGGGAGGGGGCATGCACAGAAAGTGAAGCTTGTACCCCTCTTTTATAATGGAGAGTGTCCAATGTTCTGCTGGGGGCAAAGTGACACAACCTTCCTGGAATGGTGGAAGGTTCTGGTCCATTGAGGGCCAGGAAGGCTAAGTTCTCTAGATGAAAGTCAAAGGCCTTGTGGAGGCTGAGACTGCTGAGACGTTTGAGGCTTAGCAGTCTTTGCTTTCCTTTGTTTAGGTGGTTGCTGACTCTTTCGGGCAGGCTGACCTGCAGAACGTCCCTGCTGGGAATAAGAGGGATAAAACCTCTTCTTTTTTGAGAAGAATGGTTTCTTGAAAGATTTCTTTCTTGCAGGATCAGCTGTGGCTTTGGATAACCTATCCAAAGTGGAGTTGTCAGCATCCAACTCATTGGCTTTCTCTTGCCAATTTTTGACGAATAGATTCTCACCTGTACAAGGGATATTACCCAGTTTGTCCTGTACCCAGAGCTCCAAATCGGATGCCTGGAGCCAGGCAATTCTACATGCACCTATGGCAATGGCAAAAGTTCTGCTTAGGCACTCAAAGCAGTCAAAAGCTGCACGATTGACAAACTTAGAAACATCCTGGGCATGTTTAACCAGTGTGAGAAAATCCTGCCTCTTGTCATCAGGAAGGAGAGGGCTTAAAATCTCCAAATCTCCTGTGACTTCTTTAAGGAACATTCCCATATATAAAATATAGGAACTGATCCTGGCAGAAAGCCTGGAAAGTACGACGTCCAAAGGCATCCAAAGTTCTACACTCACGTCCTGGAGGATTAGAGGCATGCCTCTTTGCACTCCTGATCCTTCTCATAGCTGATTCCACTACAATAGAGTGGTGAGGAAGCTGAGTTTTCTGGAAACCAGGACAAGGAGGGACTCGATACATTGTATCCAGTCTGCGAGAGTGACAGGTGGTAAGAGGTGTCTCCCACATTCTCAACATGATATCATGTAAGATCTCATGGATAGGCAAGGTAGCTGCCTCCTTAGGAGCTTTGGGATATTGTAAAATCTTCAACTCCTTAGCCCTGGGCTCTGTTTGAGGAGTCACAGTAATGGACAGACCTCGAGCCACCTCCCTAATGAAATCCTGAAAGGAGATATCTTCTGGAGGAGACATCCTACGTTTAGGAGAGGAAGGCTCCTCCGGGAGAAGTATTCCGGTACAAACAGAGCTGTCAGAATCCTCTGACTCCTCCGAGGATTCGAAGTACCTTCTGTCCGGATGCTCTTGAAGAGCCCGATACCCGTACCAACCAAAGTCGGTACCGGGGGAAATCGGTTCCGGTGTATCAGTACCAGAAGGCATCGCATGACTGGGTGCCGGCAAAGCAGACACCAATGTCGATGCCGATGCTGTCGGTACCAGTACTGTTACCGATACTGGTACTGGTGTCGGTACCAGTTGAACTGTCTGACGCGGTTCTGAGGGTGTCAATGCCGCAAGGAGAGCCGCCAGACTGCGTTCAATAGCCAAGAACCTCTGGTCTATCGACGCTGCCGATGCCTGGGTATTGGTACCAGAGGCAGCCAGTACCCCAGAGCATGGCACCAGTAGTTCTGCCGAGGTCGAGGCCTCGAGAACATCCTGGAACCCCGATAATGCTTTGGAAGCTGAAGCCTCCCGCTGGGGCAATTTTGCCGGTATAGAACCCTCAAGGGCAACGCCAGAGGCATCTCAATGCTTGGAAGGAGATCTACCCTTTGAGGACCAGCCAGACTTATGTTTAGTTACCTGAGATCCATGGGAGGAAGACGAAGCCCTGGAAGACGTCAATGCCACAGAAGCTACATCGGAGGGAAAAAGGGCGCTGAGCTTAGCAGCTCAGTTTTGTCGACCCCTCTTGGACATCATGGCACAAGCCATACACTCAGAGATGGAGTGGTCAGGACCTAAACATTTAAGACACCACTCATGGGTGTCGGTGACGGAGCTGGTACCGCCACATTTGGTGCACTTTTTAAAACCCGAGGCGGGTTTTTCCATAGTGGAGGAAATTTTGGGCCTAAGGCCCAAAATGGCGCATGCACCTGGAAAAAAAAGTTTGGAAAAAAGATTTTTTTTTTTTAAAGAAAGAAAGAACCACTGGTGGTACCGGTATAGTGTCGAGGAAGGCAGACGCGACCACAAAAAAGAAGGAATAAGGAAAAGATTTTCTGCGGTGACAGGAACGACGACCTGATGGCTCTGCGGAAAACGAAGAACTGGAGAGAGGCAGTTGGGAAAGGCGGGAAGGCAGCATGCAGGCGCTGTGGGATGCTCCCAAAAGCTTTCTAATTGGATGCTGGGGAGTGTTCCCGTGCAGGTTTCATCGGTACCGACGATACCCATATGTGAAGACTACATTCCTGCTTGTTCCTGGAGATCCCATAGAACTTCAAACCCCCAATATATAGAACATTTCTGCAATGCAGAACACAGCAGAAATAAAACTAAACCCAAGAGGGGGGCAAATAGCAAGGGGGGGGAAAGAGGAGGCTAGGGCCCAACATCCAAGGGCAAACAGGGCAAGTGGGAGCCTAAGAAATCACAAAGGGCCAGTCACCCCGCAGTCACCCATTTCCTTGTGGAGAGGGGAAGGGGACCCAAATCATCCTCACTCTGCAAATGCCCGAACCCAGGTTACATAGGGGGCCCACAGCTCACTGAAAAGAGCAGACTGGCCTTTCAGCATGTATGAAAGTTTATCCATACTCAAATTCATTCACTCTCACATGCCACACCATCATACTACCCCTTTTCATCCTTCCACATCCTTGCAATCACCATGTGTGCTGCCAACCAAAGCAAGCCCTGCTTGTTGGGCTACTTCTGCCAGATCAAAGTAGCCCAACAAGCTGGGTCCAGAGGAAAAGTACCTCCAGTAATAGCACTGATCACAGTGACCACTCTCATCCAAAAGTCTTGAATTACTGAACACTCCCACCAAAGGTGATAAAAGATACCTACGCACCCACAAGCCCACCAACATTTAACAGACTCCAGAAAACCCAGGTGCCTTAAGTGGACTGGGGGTCAAAAAAGCCTGCATGAAGGAGCTTATACTGCGTTTGTTTACAGTCATTGCCCCAACCACATCGGTGTCCCTCCCCGTGAACAGCCCTTCATTCCGGGGGCATAAAGGACCAACCCAGGGAACGGTGCCATTGTTCCACGTGCGGGTCAAGACCAGTGTGGTACAGGTCAACCACTACGTTATATAGTCTAAAAAGAATTCCTTTCCCCTGGGCCAAAAAGGCATCCCTCCACCTCTGAGGGTACCTTAGTGAGTTGCAACAGGTGCTCCTCATGAGGAAATAGTGCAATTGGAAGCACTGAAAAAAAGGCGCACACACTCCTCCCTTATGTTCTAACTGGGCCACATTCAAACAGGTACTCCCTTCCAGAAAATCTCTCAAGAGAAAGATATCATTCGCTCCCCAGACCTTAACCCCTCCAAATAGATGAAAATCTATAAGCTGTGCCGCTGGAAAGAGCAAAATCTATAAGCTGTGCCGCTGGAAAGAGCAGCCCAGGGCAGCTCCCTCGACGTCACACCTGCATATTAATCCTTCAAAGGGGCGATAATAATAGGTGTCCTCCTGTCTCCCCCAATCCCCCCCCAACTGCCTCAAAAATAGACAAAGGTGCTAACCATTTCCACTCCATGTGAACGTAGTGCACATCCAGAGGTTAGACATAGTGAAACCTAAGACCCCCGAAGAACGGCCGCCTTATAATACAATTCAATTTTAGGTCAATTCAACCCCCCTTCCTCCACTGACTGAATTAATTGCCCCAGCCTATTCACGCCTGGCAAGTCACCCAGACAAACCTGGAATCTCAATTGAGAGTTGAGTGAAGACACAGACCAACTTGGGCACTATCATCATTTTAAGTGCTGTCAACCTCACCATCCAGCCCATGGTGAGATTCTTCCACCTCCCCACCTCCTCCCTGATAAGGGTGGCCAATGGGGCACAGTACAATTTTAAACAGATCCTCCACTCTTAGGGAGATCTTCAAGCTCAGATACTTAATACTCGCATTCGCCAGCCGAAAAGGACAACCCTCCAGGGTGCCTTATCTCCTGGCGCCCTAGAGGGAGAATCTCTGACTTATCGATGTTCACCTTAAAACCAGAGACTTTCGAAAAGTCCTCCAACACCTGAAGTACCACAGGAATAGGGTGCAGCAGGTCTTCAACAGAGATCAGGGTATCATCAGCATAAAGAGACACCTGGGGAGGAGTCCCTCCCACTACAACAGGCTTAACCACAGGACTAGAGCGCAGCAGTGCCACCAAGGGTTTGATTGTCAGAAGAAAGAGGACAGCCTTGACAAGTGCCCCTAAAGAGCGGGAACTTCTCAGACTGACAGACATTAACCAAAACATGGGCAATCGGTGCTGCTTAAAGTGCCTGCAACCATCCAATAAAATGCACCCCCAAATCAAATTGGGCCATCACTACAAACAAGTATTCCCACTCAAACCGGTCAAAAGCTTTTTTGGCATTCAACGAGATGCAGCAGGCTGACCCCTCCCATCTGACAGACATTCAGAATTATATTCAAAAAGCACAAACATTGTCATAGATCTGTCTCCCCCAAATAAAACCAGTCTAATCCGGGTATATTAACACAGTCATCATACTATCCAACCCGTTGGCAAGGACTCTAGCAAAGATCTTAATGTCACAAGGATATTGGCTATAATTACCACACTCCACAAGGGACCAGCCACCTTTTGGAATCAGAGAAATCATGGTCTCATACATAACAGGGGGTAGAGTGCTACTATCCAGGGTGTCACCGAACACTCTCTGAAGGAGCAGCACCACCACTTCTTTCATCTCCTTGTACCATTCCATGGAGAACCCATCCATACCCATTGCCTACCCGATGCCAGGGATCCAAAAGCAGCCTTAATCGCCTGATCCAGCAAGATCCTCTGCTGCTCGGACACTGAGGGTAGGGAAATACTATCCAGGAAGGTACAGAGCCACTGGGAAGTGGTGGACACTTCAGATGCATACAACCCAGAGTAGAAATTCCGATATGCATGGGCAATCCCAACTCTGTCCTTCTGCAAGACCCGATGTTTGTCATAAACTTCACCGATAAGCTGGTTGGCCCATTGCTTACACAGTTGCCAGGCTAGTAACTTCCCCACTCAACCACCAAACTCCACAAATTACATTTAGTCTGCCGTAGCAGAAATTCAATATGCTCCACCTCAGTAGCATAAATTTTACATCAGGTCTCCAGTAAAAGAAGATAAACTTCTCTAGAGCCTGTCCGCTTGTGCTCAGCTTGCAAACGGGCCACTTCTGCACAAAGGTAATTTAGAGCCACCTCGCATTCCTGTTTCCTCCGTGAGGCCAGCTGTATTAGCTTTTCTCTTACATAGGCTTTCCCAGCTTCCCAAAAAACGCACTGGACATCTCCCCATTATCATTAAGCATGAGGTATTTCGCCCACCACTCCTGCATGGATCCCAAAACTTCCTTCTTCTGAAGCGTACATTGGCTTCTCCACCTCATGTCACCCCAATCCGCGCCCAGCCCAGGTAAAGCATGAGGCACACCATAGCATGGTCACTCACTATGGCAGGCAAAATCGTGACATCCTCAACCTTCTGCAAATCAGGTTCTCTACCAAGCACCAGGTCTAGTCGGGAGTAACCCTGTGTTTGGCCGAGCAGTGGGTGTAATCACAGACATCTGGATACAAAGACCTCCAAATGTCCACCCAGCCAACCCCATCGCCCTTCGCAGCTAAACCCCTTCGGAGAGTGATTTGACCACTTGTAGGGGGGTCCAGAACAGTCCAATGAGCTAAGGACACAATTCACATCTCCCCCCCACCCACATGGAACCTTTCGCCTTAGCCTCAAACTCAGAAAAAGCCCTCTGAAAAAGATTCCCTTTAGTTCCATTAGGGGCATACACATTCAAAAATCACAGCACAGTCTACCCTTACGTGAAGCCCTTAGGAAACAGGTTTATGTAAGATGATTCCCCCAGTTGCTATCAAAGTTGACACCTCTGTTCAATGTGAAACGTTAAAATATTTGTTCTATGAAAACCGCACTGATTTCTTAAGAGTGCGATATCTAAAAATTAAATAAATAATAAAAGGGAAAGCTCCTGCTGCTCTATGTGCCCCACTACCCATTCCATTCGCAATTCACAGTCCTGAAATGCCCCTTCTACCTTTCCATCATGGGTATACCAGAACACCTGATCGTTCTCTTGCACAATCTATACATTGATCAAGAAGCGACAGCTCGAACGGAACAAGGCGAAACAGAATGGTTTAAAATAAGCAAAGGTGTAAGACAAGTCTGCATACTTTCCCCCTACCTGTTTAATTTATATGCAGAACAAATCATCAGAGATGCAGGATTGTATGAAGACAACAGAGGTGTGAAGATTGGTGGAAGACTCATCAACAACCTTCGCTATGCCGATACCACCACATTACTGGCTGAAAGTGAAGATGATCTGAAACATCTACTTCTCACAATCAAAGAACATAGTCTCAAAATGGGCCTGCACCTTAATGTAAAGGCGGCAAAGATCATGACAACTGGCATAATCAACAGGTTCATTGTTGGAGAAGAAATTGAAATTGTGAACAACTTTAACCTACTTGGATCAACTATCAATAAAGAAGCAACAAGCAGTCAAGAAATCAGACGACGCACTGCTCTTGGCAGAATGGCTATGAAAGACCTAGATAAGATTCTCAAGAGTAGAGATGTCTCTCTCCATACAAAGATTTGACTTGTTCAAGCCATGGTATTTTCAATAACATCATATGGATGTGAAAGCTGGACAGTGAAAAAGACAGACAGGAAGAAAACTGATGCCTTTGAATTATGGTGCTGGCGGTGAATACTGTGTATACCATGGACTGCCCGAAGAACAAACCAGTCGGTACTAGAGGAGATCAAACGTAAGCTTTCTTTTGAAGCTCAGATGACAAGACTTCGACTTACATACTTTGGACACATCATGCGAAGAGAGAGATCAATAGAGAAAGACATCATGCTTGGCAAGATAGAAGGTCAACGCAAAAGAGGAAGGCCAGCAATGAGATGGATCGATACAATAACAGCAGCTACAGGTACCAGTCTGTCAACACTGAGCCGCCTGACTCAATACCTGTGATAAGGAAGCTTATCATAGCTCAGGAAGGAGCTATAGAAAAGGTGAAGTGTCTCTGAACAAGCAACCGGTCAGTTCTGATAGAGATAAGAAAACAGAATTTTCCCATAAAAGACTACCAGTCCCAGAATGCACCAGGTTTCCAACAGCCATTAGAGGAGCTGAAGTGGGGAAACGTGTGTTCAATCAGGAGGGCTATGAGGGAATCCCCAAGCACTCATCTCAAAGGGCAGGGCCTGATTCAGCACAGCTGCGCTGTGCTAGGGTGAAGCACTCATCTAAGCAGAATAAAGGTAGAGTTTATTCTACAGAGAATCATCCTCAGAATCATCTTCATGATCTTGGACAGCTTCATCATCTGGAGGATCATCAGAAGCCAGAGCGGACGGACAGAGAGGGCAAGAAACCCTTTGGAAGAAAGAAGAGAAAAGCATTTGGGAGGTCTAAAGGAGTCCAGAGCAGTACGTATACCGGGAGACATTCAAAAGGCCAGCATACACCATTGGACTGGGGAAAACCAGAGGAGTGGTGCTGCAGAGCTAGGCATCTCCAGACGGTACCTGTGAGGGAGACGGCTGCACTTGGAAGGGACCCTAAGACCCGTGCCAGAAGGTATGTGAAGAGAGATCCAGTGTCCAGGGATCTGGATTGGAAGGCTGGACATAAGAACTGGACTACATACTGGCCAGGCTATTTAGAGAGGTACTCTAACAGCAATGAAAGCTCAGGTATGAACACTGATCTATGCCCTAGCTATACCCTTGAAAGACAGCAGGGAAACAAGTATTCTCCTGAGAGTGCTCCATTGAGAAATTCCTCTGTGCCAATCCATGATATTGAACCCATGATTGTTGAAGAAGGGGGAGAGCTTATAGATCCAGGCTGTGAATACATGGATTGCTCTCTGTCTAAACTCCTTTGGCAATTTACTGTTACAAAGTACAACCACCATCACAAAGAAATATAAACTTGTTCTTTAATCTACTCAGAAAAGCTCCTGAGTAGGATTTGAGCCACGCAGTAGAAAGCAAGCCAGCTAAGGTGTTTCAGCTGGGTAACTGCTAGCAATTGAGCCTTAACTAATTGCTTGTGAGCTCTGAGGGAATCACTTCTGAGTCTATGTGTGAAGATATAAGAAGTTAATCTAAAAAGAACAGTTTTTCCCTTCTTTGTGGGTTTTGCTTGTTGTTTGATGCACTGCTAGGAAAATATTAGCTAGAGCCTACAGAAAAGACCAGTTTGTTACCAACCAGGTCTTTATTCTTTTGATTTGATTGCCTGACAAGTTCAGCTGTTGTTTTCCTGATTTTGTTTTTCCAAGTTTAACACTGAAAGCAAGTATCCTGTTTTATGTGCTACCAAGCATATCTGTGTTGGGAGAAATAACCGCTCTGGCTTCTGCTTCTGATGATCCTCCAGAGGATGAAGATGTCCAAGCTGAGGATATCCAAGCTGATCCTGAGGATAAGGATCTCCCAGATGAAACTGAGGATGAGGATCTCCAAGCTGATGATTCTCTGTAGAATAAACTCTACCTTTATTCTGCTCAGATGAGTGCTCCACCTTAGCACAGCGCAGCTGTGCTGAATCAGGCCCTGCCCTTTGAGATGAGTGCTTGGGGATTACCTCATAGCCCTCCTGATTGAACACACGTTTCCCCACTTCAGCTCCTCTAATGGCTGCTGGAAACCTGGTGCATTCTGGGACTGGTAGTCTTTTATGGAAAAATTCTGTTTTCTTATTTCTACCAGAACTGACAGTTTGCTTGTTCAGAGTCACTTCACCTTTTCTATAGCTCCTTCCTGAGCTATGATAAGCTTCCTTATCACAACGCACGTCCCACTCCCTCCAGAACTCCAAATATGTGAATGTTCTGCCGCCTCTCACGATTTTCCTGGTTCTTGACCTTATCCTCCAACCACACCCTTATCCTCCATTGCTCCCACTTGATCCATAACCGCTGTAAGGTGGGTCACCAATCCATCAAATCTTTTGGTAAACTGCACCGTTACTATTTCAAGAATTCTGGTTTTGGATGTCCGTATTTCTTGTAGGAGAATGGCCTTATTCTCCCACCCGAGTCTGTTGCCACTTCAATCCGCAATTACGTTTCACCAACTTTCGCCATTTCAGGCTCAAGCCCCTTATCGACTGGGAGGTTTGGTTTTTTTTGTTGTTTTTTTTAGCTTTTTCAGCATAAAGGTCACAGATTGACTCCTCGGTCCTCATCCATAATATCTTGAGCATTGCCCCAACTGCTTCCACAAAGCAAGCCCCCCCGAGAAGGATCAAAAATGAGGGTTTATATTGTGGTAGCCCGGAGCGACTAAAAAAGCCACCTGCTCACATCTGCACTGGAACCAGAAGCCTCTTGTTCCGACTTCTTATCCAACCCTGCCACATTTGGGCCCCATATCTTACTATATGCTCACTTCTCTGGGCCATAATCTTTCACAATCACATATGCAGATTTTAAAATAATCAAGTTTTTTCTTCACTGCTGTCATTGGGGCGCTAATCTTTTCAAACTCGAGCAGGTGGATCTCTAAAAACATAGCTTAATCTTATCAGCCTCCGTGGAGCTCACTGGTTAAAGCCCCTTCTCCTTCGTTGATGTCACTTCCTTCTCTTGATATCAAAATCTTAGAACAGATCGTTTGAGCAGATGGCCTTCTAATCCATAATTCCTCTAATTTTTCATGGATCACTTTACATTTGTTTCCTAATCGTTGTTCCACTTAACACAAACACTCATTTAACATCATTTGTCACTTAGCAGCCTCATTTCATAGTACAACAAAATCTGATCATCAGTGCACATATAAGACTACAAACCATACTTAGATAAGGAAGGCCAAGGGTTGCATATATATGTTAAAAAAATAGGGGATAGGAAGGCTCCTTGTGGCACTCTAGCTAGTATCTCACATGGACAGGAGAAGGCACTTCCCCACCTGATTTGTTATGCTCATTCTTTGAGGTAAAAACAAAACTAGCTATAAGAAGCTTTTCCTATACCTAGCTCTTTCAAATGAGATAGCAAAATTGATCGACTGAAACAAAAGCAGCTGTTACATATTATGTCATAATAAATTACTCTTCCTTTCCTACATCTAGATTTCTGTGCATATATTCCATCAAGACTAACTTTGAAATATTTGTTGAAATTAATGGCTAAGATGTAGCCTAGTGGGTCACTGTTAGATAACATTCCAGCGATGTGTAATCCAAGAGGTTTTCACCAGGATTATTTAAGATTGTGAATGCTTCTTTAGAAGAATGGAGCTTTACAAGTTGATTAAAGCAGGCTGTGCTTTGTCCAATCCTTAAAATTATATCTATGTATAATTTTGAGGTATCAAAATATTATCATTCATTTTCATTAACTTCTCTTTTTAGGGAAATTGAGAAATAGGTTACAATGCGGTGGACCTTTTTTTGGATGAAATAGAATATCTGCTTGGCAGACAGGTTAATTTTTGTAAAGCGAGAAGTACTGAAACTGCTTTGTTACTAGGACTAACTCAAACACCCTTTCCACATCCTGACTACCTCCCACCTTCCATTTTCCCCTCTCCACTATTTCCTTTAATCCTCACACTCTCTTCCCCTCTCCACCCCCTTCTCTTAACTGTCTCAATGCTTCCCAAAGCTAACCAAGCTGCCGAGCCACCCCCAACCCCACCACCGGAATCAGCAGCAGTTGGGGCGGTGACGCAGCGTAGGTCAGCGCAGAGGGGGAAGGCGGTGTGGCTTGGCACATGGGGGGGGGGGGGCATGGCTGGGTCTTCTGCCTGGGGTGGCAAATTCACTTGGGCAAGGTCAGCCCGGCCTTAATAGCATCCCTATCTCACTTGGTTTGCAGCTTGTCGTGCTGTGAGGGCTTGCGTGCATCAGTGATGCTGACAGCTAAACTATCGGTAGTTTAACTACTGGCAGGGTCTCCCAAGATGGACAGGTCTCAGCTAAGGTGCCAGACCAAGACAAACCACCCATCTGGGCAGCAGCAGAATGGGACAGTGTTGACGGCGGAGGATCACATTTTTGTGACAACGGCAACACCACCAAACTTAAACTGCGCGGAAGAAAGGCCCGGCAATCTACTTCTGTATCTTGCCATGAAAACCCAATGGATAGTTACAACAAAACAAATTGTGCTATGGTGCTGGAAGATGAGACCCCCAGGTCAGAAGGCACTCAACTAGCTACTGGGGAAGAGCTGAAGACTTTTCAGAGTAAAGCCAGCATTTATGATGTGGTTGGATCAAAGCCCTCGGGAAGTCTGACTGCTGATGTAGCTGCGCATGAAATGAGAGTCCGAAGCTGTAAAGATGTCTTATACATTGGAACATGGAACGTACGAAGCATGAACCAAGGGAAGTTGGAGGTGGTCAAGAATGAAATGGAACGTGAACAACTTGATCTGTTGGGTGTCAGCGAACTGAAATGGACTGGCATCGGGCACTTTGCATCAGATGATCACATGGTCTACTATGCTGGAAATGAAAGACAAAGAAGAAATGGTGTAGCATTTATAATAAAGAAGAAACTTGCAAGAACTGTAATGAAATACAATGCAGTCAGCAAACGCTTAATCTCTATTCGTCTACGAGGATTGCCTATCAACACAACTATAATTCAAGTATATGCCCCAACAACAGCTGTAGAAGAGAATGAAATTGAAGAGTTCTATGAACAAGTACAAGCTGAAATTGACAGAACATGCAAACAGGATATCCTGTTAGTCATGGGAGACTGGAACGCAAAAGTTGGCAACAAAGAAGAAGGCAAAGTAGTTGGAAAATATGGACTTGGCAACAGAAATGAAGCTGGAGAAAGACTGATAGAATTCTGCAAGACCAATGATCTATTCATCTCAAACACCTTCTTCCAGCAACACAAGTGGCGAATGTACACATGGACTTCACCAAATGGATTATATAAAAATCAAATTGACTATATATGTGGAAGTTAAAGATGGAAAAGCTCTGTAACATCAACAAAGACAAAACCTGGAGCTGACTGGTACAGATCATCAACTACTAGTATGCAAACTCAAGCTAAAGTTGAAAAAGAGCAAACCACTCATGAATGCAGCAAAATATGACCTTGAGAATATACCACTGGAATTTAAAGACTGCCTGCAAAATCAAATTGCCTCTTTAGATACAAATGACAGAGCTCCGGAAGAGTTATGGAATGACATCAAGATTGTGTTGGAAGAAAGCGAGAAATCTCTACAAAAGGTGAAAAAGCAAAAACGGCCAAAATGGATGACGGAAGAAACTCTGAAAATTGCCCAGAAATGCAGAGAAGCTAAAGCCAGAGGAGAAAGAAAGACAATCACAGAACTCAACAGAGATTTCCAGCATGCAGCAAGACGGGACAAAGAAAAGTACTACAACGACACTTGCAAGGAAATAGAAGCAGAAACTATTAGAGGAAGAACAAGATGGGTTTTCCTAAAGCTACGAGAGTTAAAGAAAAAGGTCCAGCCTCGAATTGGAATATTACAAGATGCTCAAGGTTCTATGTTGAATGATGCTGAGAAGAACAAGAAAAGGTGAAAGGAATATACAGAGTTTTTATATGATAAAGATCAAGTGGACCAACAGCCGTTTCAACCTGTACCTTATGATCGGGAACCATTGGTGATGAAAGAAGAAGTTGAAGCAGCACTGAAAGCCTTATCAAAGAACAAAGCACCAGGCATTGATAGCATTCCCATAGAAGTATTGCAGCAATCTGATGCAGCTGTTACCGTACTCACAAGGCTCTGCCAAGAAATATGGAAGACAACATCATGGCCAACTGACTGGAAAAGATCTGTGTTTATACCAATACTAAAGAAAGGTGATCCAACTGACTGTGGAAATTATCGCACAATCGCTCTGATCCCACATGCCAGCAAGATTCTACTGAAGATTATTAAAAAGAGACTACAACCATACCTGGAACAAGAACTACCTGAAGTGCAAGCAGGGTTCAGGAAAGGGCGAGGAACGAGAGACATCATTGCTGATGTGAGATGGATCCTTGAAAAGACTAAAGAATACCAAAAGGATATCTATTTGTGCTTTATCGACTATAGCTAGGCTTTTGACTGTGTAAACCATGAGAAACTCTGGGCCACATTAAGAAGCATGGGTATACCAGAACACCTGATCGTTCTCTTGCGCAATCTGTACATTGATCAAGAAGCAACAGTTCGAACGGAACAAGGAGAAACAGAATGGTTTAAAATAAGCAAAGGTGTAAGACAAGGCTGCATACTTTCCCCCTACCTGTTTAATTTATATGCAGAACAAATCATCAGAGAAGCAGGATTGTATGAAGACAACAGAGGTGTGAAGATTGGTGGAAGACTCATCAACAACCTTCGCTATGCTGATGATACCACATTACTGGCTGAAAGTGAAGATGATCTGAAACATTTGCTTCTCACAATCAAAGAACATAGTCTCAAAATGGGCCTGCAGCTTAATGTAAAGAAGAGAAAGATCATGACAACTGGCATAATCAACAGGTTCATCGTTGAAGGAGAAGAAATTGAAATTGTGAACAACTTTAACCTACTTGGATCAACCATCAATAAAGAAGCAACAAGCAGTCAAGAAATCAGACGACGCATTGCTCTTGGCAGAATGGCTATGAAAGACCTAGATAAGATTCTCAAGAGCAGAGATGTCTCTCTCCATACAAAGATTCGACTTGTTCAAGCCATGGTATTTTCAATAACATCATATGGATGTGAAAGCTGGACAGTGAAAAAGATAGACAGGAAGAAAATTGATGCCTTTGAATTATGGTGCTGGCGGCGAATACTGTGTATACTATGGACTGCCCGAAGAACAAACCAGTCGGTACTAGAGGAGATCAAACCTAAGCTTTCTTTAGAAGCTCAGATGACAAGACTTCGACTTTCATACTTTGGACACATCATGCGAAGAGAGAGATCATTAGAGAAAGACATTATGCTTGGCAAGATAGAAGGTCAACGCAAAAGAGGAAGGCCAGCAATGAGATGGATCGATACAATAACAGCAGCTACGGGTACCAGTCTGTCAACAATGAGCCGCCTGACTGAAGACCGAACACAATTTAGGATAGCTATCCAGAGGGTCGCCATGAGTCGACTCCGACTCGACGGCACTTAACAACAACAATCCACACCTGCCAGTAAATCACCTGCTGTTAATTTCTCATAGGACCTCTGCCAGAAAATCTTAGCTGAGTCTAAAGCTATAGTAAATTTCCTCAGCAATGTAAGAGAGACCATAGCATGGTCTAACCAGACTAGTTGTACTATCAAAAGCTCTTCCAAACCTAAATCTAAAGTTTAATCTTTTTCCTGTGTTGGTATATCTATCCATTGCAAAAACCAAGTCTTCCATACCCTAAGGGATAATTACTTACATAAGAAAAAAAAAGCGTAGTTATTCACCTGTAACAGGTGATCTCCAGGAACAGCAGGAATTTAGTCTTCACATATGGGTATCGTTGGTACCGACAGAGCCCACGCGGGAATGCTCCCCAGCATCCAATAGGAACGCTTTTAGGAGCATTCCGCAGCACAGGCGTGCTGCCTTCCCACCTCTGTACCTCTCTCACTTCAGGTGAGTTTATAGCTGAGACCAAAGAAGAGAAGTAGTGAAAGAGATAGAGACAACTCCTAGGGGAGGTGGGTGGGTTGTGAAGACTAAATTCCTGCTGTTCCCGGAGATCACCTGTTACAGGCGAGTAACTACGCTATCTCCAGGAACATGCAGGAATGTAGTCTTCACATATGGGGACTCCCCAGCTGAAAGACCCCAGCAAGCTGCGAACCCAGGTGAGATGGGTCATGCTTCCTCCCATGGACCTCTGGCATCCAAACCGTGGATGGTGGGTAGGAGTTGTATTAAGTATGGAAGAGATGCTGAAGAACAGCCTGGCCAAACGAGGCATCCCGATGGGAGTCCTTGTCTAAGCAGTAGTGGGCTGTGAAGGTGTGTACCGAAGTCCAAGTGGCTGCTTTGCAGATGTCATCAATAGACACAGAACGAAGGATAGCCGTTGAGGCTGCCATTGCTCTCACACTGTGAGCTGTGACATGGCCCTCGAGAGAAAGCACAGTTACTTACCTGTAACAGGTGATCTCTGGGAACAGCAGGTATAAGTCTTCACATATGGGTACATCGGTACCGACGGAGCCTGCGCGGGAACGCTCCCCAGCTTCCCAAAAAGAAAAGCTTTTGGGAGCATCCCACAGCGCCTGCGCGCTGCCTTCCCACCTTTCCTAACCGCCTCTCCCCAGTTCGAGTTTTAAAGCTGAGACAAAGAGAGAGAGGAAAGGAAAGATAGATAGAGAGATACAACTCCTAGGGGAGGTGGGTGGGTTCTGAAAACTTATTCCTGCTGTTCCCAGAGATCACCTGTTACAGGTAAGTAACTGTGTTATCTCCAGGAACAAGCAGGAATGAGTCTTCACATATGGGGACTCCCTAGCTAGAGATGCCTGGGAGATCCCCAAGGTTATGAGACCCTGAGAAGGGCTCTACCTCCTCTTATGGATCTCAGGCATCCATCCAGGGAAGGAGGGCAGGAGTTGATTAAGAATGGAACAGGTGTTTGAGAACAGCCTGACCAAACAAGGCATCCCGGCGGGAGTCCTTGTCCAAACAGTAATGGGCTGTGAAGGTATGAACCGAGGCCCAGGTGGCCGCTCGACAGATCTGGTCGATGGACACAGAATTTAGATGAGCCATAGAGGAGGCCATGGCCCTTACATTATGAGCTGTGACATGGCCTTCCAGAGAAAGGTTCTTACTCTGGTAGGCGAAAGAAATACACTGAGCAATCCAATTGGACAGTGTCCTCTTAGAGACTGGAAGTCCCAAATGAGAGGGATCAAAGGCAACAAAGAGTTGAGAAGACTTTCTATGTTGCTGTGTCCTTTGTAAGTAAAAGGCAAGAGCTCTCTTACAATCCAGGGTATGAAGATTCCTCTCTGCACTTGATGCATGAGGAACTGGAAAAAAGACAGGTAAATACACCTCTTGATTAAGATGAAAAGGTGAGACCACTTTAGGCATAAAGTGTGGATTGGTACTAAGGACTACCTTATCATGATGGAACCTTGTATAAGGTGAATTAGCCACTAAGGCCTGCAGTTCACTGATGCGGCGAGCTGAGGTGACTGCAATGAGGAAAATAACCTTCCAGGAAAGAAATTTCAAGGAGGTGGTGGCTAAGGGTTCAAAAGGTGGCTTCATAAGCTGACCAAGAACCAGATTTAAGTCCCATGCCACTGGAGGAGGCCTAATGGGAGGTTTAGTTAAAGTTAGGCCTCTCATGAATCTTGCAATAAGAGGATGAGAGGAAATAGGCTGTCCATTGATAGGCTTAAGGGATGCTGCAATAGCACTCAAATGGACCCTTACTGAATTCGTCTTAAGGCCTGCATTGGAGAGATGCAGGAGATATTCCAATAGAGAATTCAAAGGAAGTGCTAGAGGGTCAAGACCCTTCTCAGTACACCAAATGGAAAACCTTTTCCATTTAAAAGCATAGGAACGTCTAGTAGAAGGTTTTCTGGAAGCATGGAGGATATCCTTCACCTGCTGGGAAAGATTCCAACCTTGAAGGTCTAGGCCTTCAGCAACCAAGCTCTGAGGTGAAGGGACTTGGGGTTTGGTTGCCACAAAGTCCCCTCCTCCTGGGACAGAAGGTCTGGAGCAGCTCCCAAGTCTAGGGAGGGAGCTTGAGAGAGATGCAGTAGTAGAGGGTACCACACTTGGCGTGGCCAGCGTGGAGCTATGAGGATCATAGATCCTTGATCCCTCTGGAGCTTGAACAGAGTCTTGGGAATTAAGGGAATGGGTGGAAAGGCATACAGGAAGTCTTGACCCCAGTGAAGGAGGAAGGCATCCTTGGCCTGAACTCCGTGACACGGAATTCTGGAACAGAACCGGGGAAGTTTGGCATTCCACGGACTTGCAAAGAGGTCTATGTCCGGGGTACCCCACTCTTGAAAGATTCTGAGTACCTGGTCCATGTGCAGGGACCATTCGTGTGGAAGCAGAACTCGACTGAGTCTGTCTGCCCAAGAGTTTTGGATTCCTGGAAGGTATACGGCCAGGAGATGGATTTGATGCTCTCTGGCGAAGGCTCACAATCTTAAAGCTTCGTTGCAAAGCGACAGAGAGCCAGTTCCTCCTTGCTTGTTTATGTAAAACATGGCTACCTGATTGTCCGTATGAATGAGGACTGTCTTGTAGCTGAGCAGGGTATGGAAGACCTTGAGAGCTAGAAAAACTGCTTGGAGCTCCAAGAGGTTGATATGTATGGGAACTTCTTCGATTGCTCCTTGAGCGAGAAGTGATGTGACTTCCTGCCACAAGAGGTTGGTGGCAGGGGCCTGAGAATTGAACTGTTTTATTATTGTAGGTGGGGGCAAGCTGAGAAAATGAAGCTTGTACCCCAGTCGTACAATGGACAGAGTCCAGTTTTCTGATGTTATTTGTTGCCATCTTTTGGCAAAATACCATAGTCTTCCTGGAATGGTTAAGGATTCTGGACCGTTCAGGGGCAGAATGACTAAGTTCACTAGGTAGAAGTCAAAGACCCTGAGGGG
This sequence comes from Ichthyophis bannanicus, assembly GCA_033557465.1. Taxonomy (NCBI): domain Eukaryota; kingdom Metazoa; phylum Chordata; class Amphibia; order Gymnophiona; family Ichthyophiidae; genus Ichthyophis; species Ichthyophis bannanicus. The sequence goes on from CM066046.1 coordinate 41,231,029, forward strand.
ACTGGGTCTGTTGGGCCCGTTGAGCTCTTTGAGCGTGCGGCTTTCTTTGCTGTCTGTTCTGTTGTTGCCCCTTCTGGGGAACATGAAGCGGACAGTAGCTTTGATGGGTGTAAGATGGGTAAAGCTTCTTTTTCTTACTGAAAAGGGTTTTTTGAATGTTTTCTTCTTTGCTGGGTTGGCTGTAGACTTTGATAGTCTGTTCAAGGTAGTATTTTCAGATTCAAGCTGATTAGCCTTGTCCTGCCAGTCCTTGCCAAATAGATTTTCTCCTGTACAAGGAATGTTTCCCAGCTTTTCTTGAATCCACTGTTCTAAGTCTGATGCTTGAAGCCAAGCAATGCGACGTGCTCCTATGGATATAGCAGAGGTTCTGCTAATACATTCAAAGCAATCAAAGGTAGCATGGTTCATAAATTTATGAGACATTCTGGGCGTGCTTGACCAGAATAAGGGCAGTCTGGCTCTTTTTTCCTCAGAGACACAAGGGCTAATGAGCTCTAAGTCTTTTGTGACTTCTTCCAGGAACATTCCCATATAAAGAATGTAGGAACTGATCCTGGATGATAGCATGGAGGATTGAAAGCATCGACGCTCAAAGGCATCGAGTGTCCTGGATTCCCGGCCTGGAGGATTAGAAGAATGTGTTTTAGTACTCTTGATTCTTCGCATGGCCGATTCCACTACCATTGAATGGTGTGGTAACTGAGTTTTTTGAAAACCAGGACAACTTGGCACTCGGTACATAGTGTCAAGGCGTCGGGAATGTGAAGATATCGTTAAAGGAGTTTCCCACATTCTCAACATCAGATCATGTAAGATCTTGTGAATGGGAAGCATAGCTGCCTCCTTGGGAACCATAGGGTGTTGTAGAATTCTTAATTCTTCTGACCTAGGTTCCTTTTCTGGAATCACAGTGATTGTAAGACCCTTTGCTAAATCACATATGAAATCCTGGAAGGACATATCTTCTGGAGGAGACATCCTGCGTTGAGAAGGAGTTTAATCCTCTAGTAGGTTCGCTCTGGTACCGGTAGAATTGTCAGAGTCATTGGAATAAGACGACTCAAAGGCACTCTGTACCGGGTGCTCCCGAAACGCATGGTATCGGCACCGCTCGAAGTCGGCACCGAAATGTCTCGGTTCCTGATCCCCGATATAGACTCAAAGCTCGGCATGGGAGGAAGCAGCCCTGTCGAAGCAGGAACTGTCGATACCGGTACCGATACCTGTTGAACCATCTGTAGCGGTCTTAGCGGTACCGAAGCTGCTAAGAGGGACATTTTAGACACCAATCATGGGTGTCAGTGATGGAAATGGTACCGCCACACTTTGAGCATTTTTTGAAACCACTAGCTGGTTTCTCCATGCCTCAAGAAAAGTGGGCCTAGTGCCCAAAATGGCGCCTAGCACCAGAAACAGGGGAAAGACCCCTGAAGAAAATACAAGGTTTTTTGTTTTTGTTTTTTTTTTAAAGAAAGAAGAAGAACCGGCAATACCGGTAGGCGTCAAATGAAGGCAGACGTGAACACAAAAAAATAAAGAATAAAAGGAAATTTTCCGCGGTGACAGGGTACATGTCCTGTCGGTTCCACGGAAAACGAAGAACTGAAGTGAGAGAGGTACAGAGGTGGGCAGGCAGCATGCATGTGCTGTGGGGTGCTCCCAAAAGCGTTCCTATTGGACGCTGGGGAGCGTTCCCACGCGGGCTCCGTCGGTACCGATGATACCCATATGTGAAGACTACATTTCTGCTTGTTCCTGGAGATGATATGCAATACTGGGTCACACCAAGGGTCCATCAGGCCCAGAATCCTGTCTCCAACAGTGCACAAACCAGGTCACACGTACCTGTCAAGTTCCCAAAAGGTATACACATTCCATGATGCATGACCAATGGGTAAGCAGTAGATTTCCCCGGTCCTCTTTAATAATGGTTTATGAACTTTTCCTCCAGAACTTGACCAAGCCTCTTTTAAATTCAGCTACACTAACAGTTTTTACCGCATCCTCTGGTAACGAATTCGAGAGTTTCATTACGCGTTTAGTGAAAAACTATTTTCCCCTATCAGTCTTAAATGGGCCACATGCTAGTTTCGTTGTATGTCAACTAGTCCTTCTACTTTTTGAAGGAGTAAACAACCGATCTACATATACCCACTCCACTCCATTCATTATTTTATAGACCTCTATCATATCTCCCCCTCAGCCGGCTCCTTTCCAAGTTGAAGAGCCCTAACCTTTTAAGCCTTTCCTCATAGAGATATCCTTCCATCCCCATTACCATTTTTGTTGCTCTTCTCTGTACATTTTTTAATTCTGCTATATCCTTTTTAACATATGGTGAGCAGAAATGCACACAATATTAAAGGTGTGGTCACACCATGGAACGATACAGAGGCATTATAATATCCTTTGGTTTATTCCCCATTCCTTTCTTTATGATTGCCAGCATTCTATTTGTTTTCTTAGATGCTGCTGCACATTGAGCAGAGGGTTTCAACATATTATCCACAATGATACCTAAATCCTTTTTTCCGAGTAGTGGCTCCTAATGTGCAACCTTGCATTGTGCAACTGTAGAGTTCAGGCAGTTTTCCCCTAATTGCATAACTTTGCACTAGTCCACCTTCAATTTCATCTGCTTATGAATGCCCAGTCTCCCAGTTTTTCAAGGGCCTCTTGCAAATTTTTACAATTCTCTTGTGTTTTAAGAACTTTGAATAATTTGGAATCATCTGCAAATCTGATCACCTCAGTCCTTATTCCCATTTCCAGGTCATTTATAAATATCTTAAAAAGCAGTGGGCCCAGAACAGATCCCTGGGGTACTCCACTATTCACTTTTCTCCATTGACAAACGTTTTCTATCTTTCAAACCAGTTCCTAATTCACAATAATATATTGCCTCCTATTCCATGGCTTTTTAATGTCCTCAAGAGTCTCTCCTTAGGTACTTTGTCAAACGCTTTCTGAAAATCTGGATACACTATGGGGTAGATTCCGAGCAGCGTTTAGCAGGTCTGGACGTTCGATCTGGACGTCCAGGCCCGTTAAATGCTGGTGTGGCGATTCCATTGTCGGAGCTCACTGCATGTAGATCCCAGTTATGTGGGGAACTCCGTTCATGGGCGGGAGAGGGCTGGCTGGAGGAGCGAGGGCAGGGAGTGGGCAGCACCCTGACCTTGATGTATAGGGCCGATTCAGAGATCAGCCTTGTACATCTGGGGTTGGCCATTTGCACAGGAGACTTATTTCACCTCAGTGGAGAAATAAGTCCCCTTGGATGGAGAAGGATGGAAGACCTGAGACAGGAAAGGAAAGTAAAGGGTGTAGGGGATTCCTGTGGCCCGACCCTGGCCACGGCAGGCCCGATCGGGCTGCGGGGAAAGCATATTTTTGGGGTCCGTTGAGGATCGTGGCTCCGGTGCTATGGCAATATGACGCCATGGCACCGTGGCTCCATGCAGGAGCCTGGCTGGGCTAGCCAGGTAAGCGTCAGGACATCTGGGGTACCTGAATCAGGGCACATCCTCGATGTCCCGGCCTTATGCTGCGATTCTGCTCCCGCAAGGCCGCTAGCGCCACGGGAGAAGAATCGGGTGAATCCCCGGATTAGTCCAGATGGCCCGGGAACACATCATTGAATTGGCTTCCACATGAACCAGCTCACCTTTATCTACCTGTTTGTTCACACTTTCAAAGAAATATAGGAGACTGGCAAGACAAGACTTTCCTTAACTAAATCCATGTTGGCTTTCTGCCATTAAATCATGACTATCTACATATTCAGTCATTTTGTTTTTCATAATGGTTTCTAATATTTTGCCCAGTACTGATTGCAGGCTCACTGGTATGTAATTTCCTGGATCACCCCTGGAATTCTTTTTAAAAAATGACATTACATTGGCCACACTCTCCAGGTGATTTGCTGCTCTTTAGTTTATCAATTAGCTGTATTCAGAATCAGCACGTTCACTAGGCAAGCTAGGTGGCCGCCTAGAGCACCCGGAGGCAGCAGCACACATGACCAGCTGCACCCTCAACAAGCTGCCACCAATTCTGTCATGGGAGGGGATGGCAGGCAACGGCAGCATTTCCAAAAGCGGCAGCAAAAAGCAGCCACTTTTGGAAATACTGAGGCTGCCCGCCTCCCCCTCCCAAGACGGCATCAGTGGTAGCTGGGAGGGGCGGCAAAGCTGGAGTTTCAGCACAAGGTGGAAGAAATCCTTGGGCTGGCCCTGGCTGTAATACATCTTCCTGATTTATCGAGATTTGTTTCAATTTCTCTGATACATCACCTTTAAATATAATTTCTTCCATGGACAAGTCTCCTACATTTTCTTCAGTAAAGACTGAAGCAAAAGACTGAAGCAAAAAAATTAATTCAGTCTCTCCGCTATAACCTTGTCCTTTCTCAGTGCACCTTTTACCCCTCCATCATATAATGGTCTGACTGACTCCCTCACAGGTGTTTTGCTACGAATATACTTGAAAACCTTTTTATTATGCATTTTTGCTTCCACAGCAAGCTTTTTTTCAAATTTTCTCTTTGCCTACCTTATGCCTTGCATTTAACTTGACAATACTTATGGTTTTTCCTGTTTTCTGAAAGATTCTCTCTTAGCTGTAACAGCCTCTCTGACCTCACCTTTAAGCCATGCTGGCTGCTGTTGGGCCTTCCTTCCACGTTTTTTTTAAAGCTTGAACTATATCTGTTAGGCGTTTTGAAGATAGTATTTTTAAATAACTCACAGGCCTGATGTAAAACTCTTAACCTTTGAAGTTGCTCCTTTTAGTTTTTTCTTAACCATTCCCCTCATTAGAGTCTTCTTTTTAAAAGTTAAATGCTAATGCAGACGATTTCCTTGCTATCTTCCCTCAATTTATTAAATGTTATGATTGCTATTGCTAAGTGGCCCCAAAACAGTTACTTCTCACACTAGAGATCCTGCGTTCCCCTGAGGACTAGAAACATGACAGCAGAAAAAGATTACGTGTTTCTAATCTGCCCTTCCATATCAATTACAATAGTCCCCTTTTTACTTTTAGAGATACTCCGTGTTTGTCCCATGCTTTTTTGAATTCAGATACTGTCCTGTCTACCACCTCCACTGGGAGACTATTCCACGCATCTATCACTCTTTCTATACAGAAATATTTCCGCATATTACTCCTGAATTTATCCCTTTTCACTCTCATCCTATGTCATTAGAACATAAGATATGCCATACTGGGTCAGACCAAGGTCCATCAAGCCCAGTATCCTGTTTCCAACAGTGGCCAATCTAGGTCATATGTACCTAGCAGTTTCCCCAAAAGACACAGGTTCCGCAATGCTTGTACTGGGTCAAGCATTGATATCCTGGTCCCTTCTTAATAATGGTTTATGGACCTTTCCTCCAGGAACTTGTCCAAACCTTTTTTAAACCCAGCTACACTAACAGCCTTTACTACATCCTCCGGTAACAAATTCCAGAGTTTGATTACACGTTGAGGTAAAAAATATTTTCTTTTATTAGTCTTAAATAGTTTAACCTGTAGCTTCATTGCATGTCCCCTAGTCTTTCTATATTCTGATAGCGTAAACAATCGATCTACGTTTACCCGTTCCACTCCGTTCATTAATTTATAGACTTCTATCATATCTCCCCTCAGCCGTCTCTTTTCCAGGTTAAAGAGCCCTAACCTTTTTAGCCTTTCTTCATAGGAGTATCCTTCCATCCCCTTTACCATTTTGGTGGCTCTTCTCTGAACCTTTTCTAATAACTGTATATCCTTTTTAAGATACGGCGACCAGAATTGCACACAATATTCAAGGTGCGGTCTCACCATGGAACGATATAGAGGCATTATAATATCTTTTGTTTTCTTTTCCATTCCTTTCCTTATGATACCTAGCATTCTATTTGCTCTCTTGGCTGCCGCTGCACACTGGGCCGAGGGTTTTAACATGTTATCCACAATAACGCCTAAATCTTTTTCCTGGGTGGTGGTTCCTAATGTGGAATCTTGCATTGTGTAACCATAGTTTGCGTTGTTCTTCCCTAGGTGCATAACTTTGCACTTGTCCACATTAAATTTCATCTGCCATTTTGATGCCCAGATGAATTTATCAAGATCCTCTTGCAATTTTCCACAATCCTCTTCCTTGTCTAAAGCCATGTTGGCTGTCTCCCATTAGGCCATGACTATCTACATGCTGAGTAATTTTATTCTTTATGATGGTTTCTACCATTTTTCCCGGTACTGACGTGAGGCTCACCGGTCTGTAGTTTCCCGGATCACCCCTGGAACCCTTTTTAAAAATTGGTGTTACATTGGCGATCCTCCAATCTTCAGGTATTAGAGATAATTTTAATGATAGTTCACAGATTACTAATAGCAGGTCTGCAATCTCATATTTCAGTTCTTTCAACACCCTTGGAGGTATATCATCCGGCCCAGGTGATCTGCTACTCTTCAGTTTATCTAATAGTTGTAATACATCTTCCCGATGTATCGATATTTCCTTCAATTCTTCCGCACCTTTAAATACCACTTCAGTCATGGGTAACATCCCTACATCTTCCTCAGTAAAGACCGAAGCAAAAAATTCATTCAATCTCTCCGCTATCGCCTTGTCGCCTCTTAGTGCCCCTTTAACCCTTTCAAGGCCTACTTTAAATTTTTAATCCACATTCTGCAGCCAGGTTAATTTTTGCATATTTCAGGAAAATTGTACCTGTCTTATTCAATATGCTCTAATAGTGATTTTCCTTCTGCTATGGTCATGTATTATATACCATTTGATAGGAATATTTAGTCAGAATTTTGGATACCAAGAGTTTTGGGCTCGGCCTGGAAAGGGTTAACTCCTCTATCATCTAATGGACCAACTGACTCTCTCACAGGTTTTTTGCTACGAATGTACTTGAAAAAGTCTTTATTTCGCGTTTTTGCTTCCACAGCAAGCTTCTTCTCAAATTCTCCCTTTGCCTGCTTTATCAATGCCTTGCATTTGATATGCCAGTGCTTGTGCTGTTTCCAGGTTTCGTCGTTTGGCTCTTTTTTCCATTTCCTGAAAGATGCTTTTTTGGCAACAACAGCCTCCCTGACCTCACCTTTAAACCATGCTGGCAGTTTTTTGGACATCCTTCCACTTTTCTTAAAGCGTGGAATACAGCTGGTCTGGGCTGCCAAGATAGTATTTTTCAACAATACCAAAGCTTGATGTAAGTCTTTAACCTTTGCAACTGCTCCTTTTAGTTTTTTCTTAACTATTTTCCTCATTTTATCAAAGTCTCCCTTTCGAAAGTTAAAAGGTAGTACTGTGGATTTCCGTACTATCCCTCCTCCACTAATTAAATCAAAAGGCGATCATGCTATGATCACTATTGCCAAGTGGCCCCAACACCCTTATCTCTTGCACTAGATGTGGTGTTCCACTAAGGACTAGGTCTAATATGGCTTCCCCTCTGGTCGGTTCATGAACCAGCTTCTCCAAGAAGCAGTCATTTATGTCATCTAGGAACATTATCTCCCTAGCATGTCCTGCCGTGACACTGACCCAGTCAATACCGGGGTAATTGAAATCACCCATTATTATTACTGCGCTGTAACTTTTGTTAGCTTCCTTGATTTCTTTGAGCCTTTCATCATCCATTTGTTCATTCTGGCCCGATGGTCGATAGTACACCCCTACTGCCATCGCCTTCCCCTTTTTACATGGAATTTCAATCCATAGAGATTCTACAGCAAATTTTGTTTCCTGTAAAACTTTAATCCTTTCCGACTCAATGCCCTCTCTAACATAGAGCGCAGCCCCTCCACCAATTTGATCAGCTCTATCATTACGATATAGTTTGTACCCAGGTATCACAGTGTCCCACTGGTTGTCCTCCTTCCACCATGTCTCTGAGATTCCAATCATATCTAACCTCTCATTTAGTGCTATATATTCTAACTCTCCCATCTTATTTTTTAGACTTCTAGCATTTGCATACAAGCATTTTAGAGACTGTATTTTATTCATATTAATTTGGCTATTGGTAGATATGGGTAATTTGGGATCTTTAAGCTCTGTCTGCTCCATACTCGAGGGCATTTGGGCTACTTTACTCTTTTTGGGAACCTCTCTGCTTTTGGTAGTATCCTTCAAGGATACATTCCTACGAACCATCTGCTCTTGGGCGACTGTCGGCTTTCTCCTATTATCTAGTTTAAAAGCTGCTCTATCTCCTTTTTAAAGGTTAATGCCAGCAGCCTAGTTCCATCCCGGTTAAGGTGAAGCCCATCCCTTCGGAAGAGCCCCTCCTTTCCCCAGAATGTTCCCCAGTTCCTAACAAATCCAAAACCCTCATCTCTGCACCATTGTCTCATCCATGCATTGAGACTCCGGAGCTCTGCCTGCCTTTTGGGTCCTGCACGTGGAACGGGAAGCATGTCCCCTCGTAGCAGAGCTTGCCTTCAACTGAAAGAGACCATCCTGTGCATTTATGCCACGAAGGTATTTAAATGTCTCTATCATATCGCCCCTGGGTCTAAAATAGCATCCCCGCATATGGGTTCCTGAACCAGTTGCTCCATGAAGCAATCATTTGATTCATCTAAAAACGAACTTCCTAGCATGTTCTGATGTGACAATGACCCAATCAATACTGGGGTAACTGAAATCTCCCATTATTACTGTGCTGTAGATTTTGCTAGCTTCCCTAATTTCTGTTAGCATTTCAAAATTTGTCTTTTCATTCTGTCCAGGCGAACAGTACTACACCTCCCCACTGCTAATCCCTTCGCCTTTTTACATGGAATTCATACAGTATATTTTGTTTCCTGCAAAACCTTTATCATGTTTGACTCGATACCTCTCTTTAGGATAAAGAGCCACTCCTCCACCAATGTGATCTACCCTATCATTGCAATATAGTTTGTAGCCTGGTATCACAGTGTCCCATTGCTAATCCTCCTTCCACCATGTCTTTGAGAAGCCAGTTATATCTGACCTTTAATTCATTGCTATATATCCTAACTCTTCCATCTTATTTTTTGGCCTTCTAGTATTTGCATAGAGGCATTTCAAAGTTTGTTTATTGCTAATATGAACAGTATGGCAATTGGATGAGAGGGTTAATTTGGAATCTTTCAATTCTGATTTTTACTTAAAAGGCACCTAGGTTACTTTTACCTTTATTGGAACCTCTATCGGGATGCCCTTACTTCCCTGTTTTGCTAGCATCCTTCAAGGATACGTTATTCCGAACCTTGCACTCCTGAGCGAGTGTCAGCTTTCCCCCATTATCTAGTTTAAAAGCTTCTCTATCTCATTTTTAAAGGTTAATGCCAGTAGCCTGGTTTCACCTTGGTTAAGGTGGAGACCATCCTTTTGGAAAAGCCCTCCAAGGGTGTTGCCGTGTTCCTAACAAATCCAAAACCCTCTTCCTTGCACCATCGTCTCATCCATGCATTGAGACTCAAGAACTCTCCCCCCTGCCTCTAGGGCAGAGGTACTCAAATCCAGTCCTGGAGGGCCGCAAACCAGTCAGGTTTTTGGGATATCCCTAATGAATATGCATGAGATAGATTCAAATACAATGGAGGCAGTGCATGCCCTCCAGGACTGGATTTGAGTACCTCTGCTCTAGGGTCTTGCGTGTGGAACTGGAAGCATTTCTGAGAACATTGCTGTGGAAGTGCTGGATTTCAGCTTTATACCTAAAAGCCTAAATTTGGCTTCCAGAGCCCCCCTCCCAAATTTTCCTGTGTCATTGGTACCAACATAGCAGGCTCTTCCACATCTAAAACCTTGTCTAGATGGCGTATGAGGTACACTACCTTCGTACCAAGCAGGTATGTTACCATCCAATCCTCACATCCACCAGTCACCCAGCTATCTATATGCCTAATGACTGAAGCCATATCTTTCCTGGATTTAGCTCACATCAAGATTACCACCTTTGCACTCATTCTAAATCATCTGGCCTACTCAAACTTCCTTTACCATGGCTTGGCTCAATCTGCCTTACATGCCTTCAACTGCTCCAAACTTCTGCAGCTTGTCTCGTAGCAAATGCCAAGAAAATTTGATCATATCATCCTGTATATTTCAGTCTCTTTACTGGCTCTCAATCTCTTTCAGGATCCAGTTCAAAATCTGTGTCATTAGATGCAAGGTCTTACATACGATCTGTCTATCTCACTGACCTTCTAATTCCCTAAAGCTCCATAGAACCAACCTAAACCACCTGCATTAACCAACTGGTTCTACCAACAGCCTACAATCCTATCTGGACATCACTACAAAAAAGGCCTTCTCCTGCTTTGGCCCCCTACACATTGGAATCCCCTCCTCCCAATTTTAAGATGTGAACCCAACCAGGCCACTTTCTAGACAGCATAAAAACCCATTTCTTTGTTTTACCTTTTGATTAAGAACCAGTTATGCCTCTGGGACAACATTCGGAGTTACCGCCACCCTTTACTTTTCCCCTTTCTTGCTTTTCTCTCCATTTAACTCTTTAGTTTCTTTTCTCGTTCATGATTGTAACTTTTTCAACTTTCTTATTTTTAGCTTGTTATTTATTGCTCTCTCTCTATTTCTGTTGTGTCAGTGTGTGTCTATCTTGTCTGTCCTTTCCCAGTTCTCCTGCTCTCTGAAATACTATGTCAGCCTTCTCAACACTTCATTGCCTCTGTTCTCTGACTAGTACTATCTGACTGCACATTTAGGAGTCTTTTTTTTTTTCTCCTTCTTCCAATTCCTCTACAAGGACTGTCTTGTAGGTAATTTAAAGTCTTCAATTTTACCACCTTTGATTTTTACTAGGGCACTTCCTGTGGAATCTGCCTGCTTCCGCTTACCTGCCTTCAGCACTTGCCCCACCCTTTCCCCTGCTGGGGCTTTGTTCATAAGCTCTCCTCTCTGAGGACATGAGCTGTTGATCCTCTATTTGGTGGTTCCTGCTTGGGAGAGCACCCTCATTGCAAGCCTCTGCTAACTCTATATGCTCTGTTCAGGCATTTTCCTGTGCCTGTTTAGAGTCTAGCTTCTTATTTATTGTTCCATCTATATTTCTGTTTTGTCAGTGTATGTCCTATCTTTTGTCTGTCCTTTCCCAGCTCCCCTGCTCTCTGCAGAGCTGTCGCTCCCTTCTCAAGGCTTTATTTACCCCCCCCCCCCCACACACACACACAATCCTCAAGCCCACCCACCCCTGGCAGCTTAACACTTTCATAGTCTTCCTCTGCTCGCTGATGCAATTACTTGGGTGCACCTGAAGCCACCAGAACTTTTACCTCCCTCTCCACCTATATTTCCTTTGCTTTGCATTCTCTCCTCTTGTCCCTCTCCTATGGCTCATCACTTTGCGTTCTTGATGTTAACTCTCCATAACCTTTTCCCCTCATTCCCAAGATTCCATGGCCCTACTTCTCATTACCCACTCCTTACCGTCCCCACCTCCCTTACCATTCTGTCTTCTACCTTATCATCTGCCCTTGAGCTTCATCATTTTCTTCCTCTCATTCAGCTATCTCCACTCTCACTGAGGGAACCTCACCCTTGCTTCCGTCATGCTGCCTCCTCTCTCCCCCTTTCTCTCCTTCTCTCATCTGGAGATGCCAACCACAACCTGGCCCCCCCCCCCCCCCCCTCTAGACTTTCTTCAGACTCACAGGCAGGGCAATGTGTAACCTTTCTAATCTTGTTTATATCATTTTCCTCTCTCATTCTTCTCTCCCTTTTTCATGAGCATTGTGGAATGCACATTCTGTCTCCAATAAACTTGCCTTCACTCATGATCTCTCTTTATCTCCAATATTCTACATCTCCTGGCTCTTACTGAAATTTGGCTTCTCCCTGAATATTCAGCTTCAGTTGCTGCCCTCTGTCACATGGAGGCTATCTACTTTCAAATATACCTTGGCCTATTAGCCGTGGTGGGGGTATTGTGTTCCTACTCTCTCATTCCTGCCAATTATAGCCCCTCCTTCTGCCTCCATTGAATTCCTTTGAAGTACATGCCATCCTCCTATTTTCTCCACTACCTCTCCGGGTAAGCTGTCATTTATCGAACCCCCAACAAGTCTACCTCTACCTTTCTCGCCGACTTGAACTCCTGGCTCTCCTCCTTTCTGGATGAGTTTCCTAACCTCCTCATTCAACCTCCATTTGTTCTCTACCTCTCCTACTCACAAACATGGTCAATGCCTTGACCTCATCATCTCCTCCAACTGCTCACCCTCAAACGTTTCCACTTCAGTTCTGTCCTTATCTGACAGTCACCTGCTAACCTTCACCCTTAACCCCCCCCATCTTGGTCTCACCCTGTCTCAACCAGCATGTTTAGGAATCTTCACACTATTGCCCCTTCAGCTCTCTCCATTGCTATCTTATCACCGCTTTCCTCCACTATGTCATTTCAGTTGGTTGATGGGGCAGTATCCTCCTATAAACACTATACACTCCTCTGCTCTGAATGCACTTGCTCCTCCCATTTCATGTCCTGTGAGACATACCATACCTCAACCCTGGCTGTTATCGACAACCCACTACCTACGTTCCTGTGCCTGCTCAGCTGAGTGCATTTGGCTTAAATCACGTACCTTTGCTGACAACCTACATTTCAAATTCATGCTAACCTCTTTCCAGTTAGCCACAGCACTCGCCAAGCAAGAGTACCATGTCCATTTGGCTAACTCTCTTGCCTCTGACCCTCGCCATGTCTTTGCTACACACGACTCTCTCTTCAAGGTCCCTCCTCCCCCAATCCCTCCTTCACTGTCTGCCCAGACCTTGGCTGACTACTTCCATGACAATGTCCAAAAGATAATCCTTGAATTCCCTGCAGGGTCACCTCCACCTCATCTTCCCCCTCTTCGATCCCAAATCCTTCTCTTACCTTCGGTCACCCAAACTTCCTTTTCTGAAATCACTGAGGAGGAAACTGCAAATCTTCTCTCCTCCTCCAAACTGACTACCTGCGCCTCTGATCCCATCCCACCCATCTACTAAACTCTCTCTCTTCTGCCATCATTTCTTCCGCCTGTCATATCCTTTCCACTGCAACTTTTCCTGTGGCCTTCAAACATACTGTGGTTACACCTCTCTTCAAAAAACCCTTAATACAACCTACCAGACCTTCCAGTTATTGGCCTCTCTCTTTCTTCCCCTTTGCTTCAAAACTACTTGAATGAGCAGTTCTCTGCCATGGTCTTACCGCCTTCTGAAACTCAACATGGACAAAACTGAGCTCCTTATTTTTCCCTCAAATCCATCTTCCCCATTCCTCCCTTCTCTATTTCTGTCAAAAACACTACACTCCCTCCCTGTTTCCTTAGCTCACAACCTTTGGATCATCTTTGACTCTATTCTCTCTCTCTCTCTGCACACATCTGTCACTTCTTTCTCTGTTAAGACTGGCAAAATTTGTCCCTTCCTTTCTACACACAATACTAAGACCTTCATTACTCACTAGTCACCTCCCATCTTGACTATTGTAACCTGCACCTCACTGGTCTCCCTCTGAATCATCTATCCCATTCAATCTGTTCAAAACTCAGCTGCATGGCTTATCCTCTGCCAGTACCGCTATGCTCATTTAACACCCTCTTCTCAAGTCACTTAACTGGCATCCTATCTGTTTCTACATCCAAACTACTCCTACTTACCTACAAGTGCATTCATTCTGAAGCTCCGCACTACCTTTCCTCTCTTATTCCACTCTACATGTCTCCTTGGGAACTCCGCTCCTCCGGCAGATCCCTTTTATCTGTGCCCTCTCTGCTACTGCCAACTCCATTCATTCCATCTTGCTGCTCCATACGCCAGGAACAAACTACCCGAATCAGTGTGTCAGGCTCCATCTCTGGCCCTATTCAAGTCCAGGCTGATGACCCACTTCTTTGAGGCTGATTTTGGATCCTAATGATCCTCATTCTCTTGTCTACTACTTATGTGGATCGTGCCCCAGTTTTGCAATGTTTTTTCATTGTGATTACATTGTAAGCTCTGATGAGCATGGACTGTTGTCAGACGGCTGCCTAGGGTGAGAACTTACACAATCTTGACGATGCATATATTCATATGATTCTTGCAAGGTATTGTGGTTATTGTAGTTCATTCACTCCCAAACACAGCTGATGACAATAATTTGAGTTGTGAAACCAAGTGGTAAGATCAATAAAATACTTCTTTTATTGATGGGGTTTAATTCACCCAGCACATGTATGCTTGATAGCACTATAAATGAGGTTACTTGCTTGCAGTGTTTAAATGGATAACAAAAAGTCACAAAGTAAACCAGAAAACAACCTTCAGCTTGTCAGGCAATTAGCTAATGTGTTCTTAGCAAATAATTACCAAATACAAAGGCACAAAGAAAAGAATAAACTTTGCTGGTTAGGTTAACTTCTGCTTATTTTCCATGCAGATCTCAGCAGTGATTCTCCCTTGCTCACACACACAATCAGGTGCAGCCCTAATTACTATCCATGGACCAGCTGAAAGCCTTTAGCTGGCTGGCTGCTACTGTGTGAGCCCAAATCCTGCTTTAAGAGCTGTTTGCAGTGGAAATAAAGAACAAAGTTAGGTTTCTTTGTGATGGCTGATGTGTTTGCTCATAGAAAACTAGCAATAGCATTTAGATAAAGAACAGTCCATGTAAATAGTTTCATCTGCTGTATTTCCCCCTGCATCAACAATCATAGGGTCAATATCATACATTGGCACAGATGAGTCTTTCATTAAGGCACTATCATGAGAATGCTTATTCCCTTGCTGCCATTCTCTATTATAGATAGGGTCTGGATCAGTGTTCATACCTGAGCCTCTCCTGCTATCATTATTCCTCTCTGTATAGCCTGGCCAATATGTAATCCAATTCTGATGTCCAGCCTTCCAATCTTGATCCCTGGACACTGGATCTTCTCTCACATACCTTCTGGCCTTGGTCTGAAAGTCCCTTCCACATGCAGTCTTCTCTCTTCCAGGTAGCCACTGGGGATTCCTATCTCTGCCACTCCATTCCTCTGGCTGAATCCAGTCCAATGGACTCTGCTGGCTTTTGGAATACCTCCCAGTATGAGTACTGCCTTGGAATCTCCCAGACCTTCCAATGGCCTTTCTTCTCTTCCTTCCAGAGAGTTTCCTTCTCTCTCTATCTGCTTGGCTTGGCTTCTGTTTCTCCAGGTGATACTGGTGCTTGTAGCCGTTGCTGAAGCTCTCCCCTCTGTATCTCTTCCTGAAGCTGTTCTTGAAACTGTTGCTGAAACTGTTTCCTGAAGAATAATCTCTATTCTTATTCTTTCCTAATGTGTGCTGCTCCCTAACACAGCGCAGCTGTGTTGAATCAAGCCCTGCCCTTTGAGATGAGTGCTTAGGGATTACCTCATAGCTCTCTTGATTGCACACACATTCTCTCACTTCAGCCCTTCTCATGGCTGCTGGAAAGCTGGTGCATTCTGGGACTGGTAGTCTTTTATGTGAAAACTCTGTTTTCTCAATTCTACCAGAACTGACAGGTTGCTTGTTCAGAGTCACATCATCTTTTCTATAGCTCCTACCTGAGCTATGATAAGCTTCCTTATCACACTGTCTCTTACATCTATATGTACAGCGCTGCATACAACTTGTAGCCCTATACAAATGATGATGATGATTAATAGTAGTAAAAACAAATGTACATCCCTAATAAGCAGCATCAAACTACAAACCAAAAAATTTTGGAAATGAGAAAATAGTACAAGGAATCCTTTTCTGCTCTTTTTTCTTTGCATACCTTTTCAGAAGAGTGTGGATAAATATATTATAGTTAGTTGCTTCCATGATGAACAACTTTCACTTGGTGCAATAATCTTATTTCTCACCATATGTGCTTCTCAACAAACCACATAGCTTCACCTTGGCATTTACTTGTCTTTTTCATAAAGTACCAGAAGTCTACTTGAGTTCTCCTAATACAGACAAATTATAACCTCCTTAATGTTTTATCCTTATCCTTATCCTTTTGAATCTACTGCTCTGAAGACATTGCTTGTCAAGATGCTAAAGCTCTAAATTTATCTGAAATGTTGTGTGAACGATGCAGCACACCCTCGGCCTTCATTAAATGATGCAAGCCAGTTGAAAATAATTGATAATTATCAGCTCAAAGTGAATTCTGTCTTCAGTACTTCATTAAAGATACAATACTGCATGCTACTATTAAAGCTAATTTGTATAATGAAGTTGTTTTAAGTAGCTCTTACTGAATTACCTGTATAACACTTTAGATATAAAGGAAATACAAATGGATTTATAATAATTTTAGAAGCGACTGCACTCTGCTTTACAAGTACAGAAAAAAAGAGATACAGCAAACTGTAAAATACTTGAGAACAGCACAGACTAAATTGATCTATTATGGGCCCTAGGCAAAGATGTTGAGTCCTTTATCGTTTTAAAACTACCACAAATGGGACCTATATGGTTCTGAAAAAGAGAGAAAAACCAGCAGAGGAATAACCAAGAGGTAAGAACCACAGTTTGCAAGGGTGTTGAAAGAATTGAAATATGAGACAGTCGTCCAAGAGCGGATGGTTTGGAAGAATGTATCCTTAAAGAATACTACCAAAAGCAGAGAGGTTCCAAAAAAGAGTAAAGTAGCCCAAATGCCCTCGAGTATGGAGCAGACAGAGCTTAAAGGTCCCAAATTAACCATGTCTACCAATAGCCAAATTAATATGAATAAAATAAAGTCTCTAAAATGCCTGTATGCAAATGCTAGAAGTCTAAAAAATAAGATGGGAGAATTAGAATATATAGCACTAAATGAGAGGTTAGATATGATTGGAATATCAGAGATATGGTGGAAGGAGGACAACCAGTGGGACACTGATGCCTGGGTACAAACTATATCGTAATGATAGAGCTGATCAAATTTGTGGAGGGGTTGCTCTCTATGTTAGAGAGGGCATTGAGTCAGAAAGGATTAAAGTTTTGCAGGAAACTAAATTTGCTGTAAAATCTCTATGGATTGAAATTCCATGTAAAAAGGGGAAGGCGATGGCAGTGGGGGTGTACTATCGACCGCCTGGCCAGAATGAACAAATGGATGATGAAATGCTCAAAGAAATCAAGGAAGCTACAAATGTTGCAGCGCAGTAATAATAATGGGTGATTTCAATTACCCCGGTATCGACTGGGTCAGTGTCACGGCAGGAAATGCTAGGGAGATAAAGTTCCTACATGACATAAATTACTGCTTCTTGGAGCATGATCGCCTTTGATTTAATTAGTGGAGGAGGGATAGTAAGGAAATCCACAGTACTACCTTTTAACTTTCGAAAGGGAGACTATGATAAAATGAGGAAAATAGTTAGCCAAACGACGAAACCTGGAAACACTACAAGCACTGGCAGGTCAAATGCAAGGCATTGATAAAGCAGGCAAAGGGAGAATTTGAGAAGCAGCTTGCTACGGAAGCAAAAACGCGAAATAAAGATTTTTTCAAGTACATTCGTAGCAAAATGCCTGTGAGAGAGTCAGTTGGTCCATTAGATGATAGAGGAGTTAAAGGGGCACTAAGAGGCGACAAGGCGATAGCGGAGAGACTGAATGAATTCTTTGCTTCGGTCTTTACTGAGAAAGATGTAGGGATGTTACCCATGACTGAAGTGGTATTTAAAGGTGCGGAAGAATTGAAGGAAATATCAATACATCGGGAAGATGTATTACAACTATTAGATAAACTGAAGAGTAGCAAATCACCTGGGCCGGATGGTATACATCCAAGGGTGTTGAAAGAACTGAAATACGAGATTGCAGACCTGCTATTAGTAATCTGTGAACTATCATTAAAATCATCTCTAATACCTGAAGATTGGAGGATCGCCAATGTAACACCAATTTTTAAAAAGGGTTCCAGGGGTGATCCGGGAAACTACAGACCGGTGAGCCTGACATCAGTACCAGGAAAAATGGTAGAAACCATCATAAAGAATAAAATTACTCAGCATGTAGATAGTCATGACCTAATGGGAGACAGCCAACATGGCTTTAGACAAGGAAGATCTTGTCTTACTAATCTGTTATGTTTCTTTGAAGGAGTGAATAATCAGGTGGACAAAGGTGAGTCGGTTGATATTGTGTATCTGGACTTTCAGAAAGCCTTTGACAAGGTCCCTTATCAGAGACTTTTGGCAATACTAAAGAGTCATGGGATAGGAGGCAGTGTACTATTGTGGATCAGGAACTGGTTAAAAGATAGAAAGCAGAGGGTAGGGCTAAATGGCCAATTTTCCCAATGGAGAAAGGTGAATAGTGGTGTACCCCAGGGATCTGTGCTGGGTCCGCTGCTTTTTGACATATTCATAAATGACCTGGAAAGTGGAATAACGAGTGAGGTTATCAAATTTTCAGATGACACAAAACTATTTAAAGTTGTTAAAACCCAAGAGGATTGTGGAAAATTGCAAGAGGATCTTGATAAATTGGAAGACTGGGCATCAAAATGGCAGATGAAATTTAATGTGGACAAGTGCAAGGTTATGCACCTAGGGAAGAACAACCCAAACTATGGTTACACGATGCAAGGTTCCACATTAGGAACCACCACCCAGGAAAAAGATTTAGGCGTCATTGTGGATACCATGTTAAAACCCTCCGCCCAGTGTGCAGCGGCGGCCAAGAGAGCAAATAGAATGCTAGGTATGATAAGGAAAGGAATGGAAAATAAAACAAAAGATATTATAATGCCTCTATATCGTTCCATGGTGAGACCGCACCTTGAATATTGTGTGCAATTCTGGTCACCGTATCTTAAAAAGGATATAGCGATTTTAGAAAAGGTTCAGAGAAGAGCCACCAAAATGGTAAAGGGGATGGAAGGATACTCCTATGAAGAAAGGCTAAAAAGGTTGGGGCTCTTTAACCTGGAAAAGAGACGGCTGAGGGGAGATATGATAGAAGTCTATAAATTAATGAACGGAGTGGAACGGGTAAACGTAGATCGATTGTTTACCTTATCAGAATATAGAAAGACTAGGGGACATGCAATGAAGCTACAGGGTAAACTATTTAAGACTAATGAAAGAAAATATTTTTTCACTCAACGTGTAATCAAACTCTGGAATTTGTTACCGGAGGATGTAGTAAAGGCTGTTAGTGTAGCTGGGTTTAAAAAAGGTTTGGACAAGTTTTTGGAGGAAAGGTCCATAAACCATTATTAAGAAGGGACCCAGGATATCAATGCTTGAACCAATACAAGCATTGTGGAACCTGTGTCCCTTGGGGAAACTGCTAGGTACGTATGACCTAGATTGGCCACTGTTGGAAACAGAATACTGGGCTTGATGGACCTTGGTCTGACCCATTATGGCATATCTTATGTTCTTATGCCATAACATTCCGTTCTCCTGAGATAGGAGATCTGGAGCAGACCGTAACTCCAGGGAGGGAGCTTGAGAGAGATGTAGAAGCAGAGGGTACCACACTTGCCGTGGCCAATGTGGTGCTATGAGAATCATGTGGCCTCTGTCTCTCTGAAGCTTGAAAAGGGTTTTGGGAATTAGGGGAATGGGTGGAAAGGCATAGAGGAAGTCTTGACCCCAGTGAAGGAGGAAAGCATCCTTTGCCTGAGCCCCCTGAGCCGGAGTTCTGGAACAGAACCGGGGAATTTTGGCATTCCACGGACTTGCAAAGAGGTCTATGTCCGGGGTCCCCCAAATTTGAAATATCCTGGTCACCTGGTCTGCATGCAGAGACCATTCGTGTGGAAGGAGAACTCGACTGAGTCTGTCCGCCCAAGAGTTTTGAATGCCTGGAAGATATACTGCCAGCAGATGAATCTGATGCTCTCTGGCGAAGGCCCATAGTCGCAAAGCTTCGTTGCAAAGCGACAGAGAGCCTGTTCCCCCCTGCTTGTTCACATAGAACATGGCTACCTCATTGTCCGTATGAATGAGGACTGTCTTGTAGCTAAGCAGGGGGTGGAACACTCGCAGAGCTAGGAAGATTGCTCTGAGTTCCAAGAGGTTGATGTGTAGAGAACTCTCTTGGGGAGACCAGGTGCCCTGGGTGAAGAAGTCTTGCAGATGAGCTCCCCAACCCTTTGGAGAAGCATCTGTTGTGAGAGTTGCTTGGGGTAAGGGTTGTTGAAAAGGGCACCCCAGCAACAGATTTTGAGTGGATGTCCACCATTGGAGGGACAAAATGTGGCGACTTGTGCTTGCTATTTTGTCTGATAGTCACCCTGATGCCTGGGTCCATTGGGTGGATAAAGTCCACTGAGCTGCCCTCATGTGGAGGCGAGCATATGGAACCACATGCATGGTGGATGCCATGTGGCCCAGCAATTGCAACATTTCTCGAGCAGTTAGATGAAGCTTTAGCACTGCTTGAGAAGCTAACTGCACCAAGCGAAGGCAACGGGCCTAGGGAAGATAGGCCCTTGCACTTGTGGTATCCAGAAGAGCTCCTATGAACTCTAAAGATTGAGTGGGAGTCAGACTGTATTTTGGGATGTCTATTACCAGCCCTAAATACTGAAGGATACGCATTGTGCAGGATAGAGAAGTCTTGGCCTCTGACTGTGTTGGAGCTCGAATGAGCCAGTCGTCCAAGTAAGGGAAGACGAATATTCCCAGAGTGCGTAGAAATGCTGCCACCACAGCCATGCATTTTGTGAACACCCTTGGTGCAGAGGCCAGACCAAAAGGAAGCACCCTGTATTGGTAGTGTTTTCCCTGGAAAAGGAACCGCAGGAACCTTCTGTGGGTTGGATGGATGAGAACATGGGTGTACGCATCCTTGAGATCTAGAGAACACAGCCAATCCTGACACTGAAGGTATGGAAGCAGAGCTCCGAGAGAAACCATTTTGAATTTCTCTTTGACAAGGAATTTGTTCAATTCTCTGAGATCTAAGATAGGTCTGTATCCCCCTGTTTTCTTTGGAATAAGAAAATAAGGGGAATAGAACCCTGTGCCCTGTTGATGAGAAGGCACCTCTATTGCTCCCTGGGCAAGAAGGATGGTAAACTCCTGGCCTAACAGGTTGACGAGAGAAGTCGGAGAATTGAACTGCTTCACTATTGTGTGAGGGGGCATAGTTGAAAAATGAAGTTTGTACCCTTCCTTTATGATGGAGTGTCCAATGCTCTGCTGTTATTTGCCCCCATCTGGGCGCAAAATGACATAACCTTCCTGGAATGGTGGACGGTTCTGGTCCTTCCAGAGCCAGAAAGGCTAAGTTCTCTAGCTGAAATTCAAAGGCGCTGAGGAGGCTGAAGCTGCTGGGCTGGTTGAGGCCTAGCAGCCTTTGCTTTCTTCTGTTTTGGTGGTTGCTGACGTTTGGTTGAAAAATGACCTGCAGAAGATGCCTGCTGACCATAAGCAGGATAAAATCTTTTCTTTTTAGAAAAAGATGTTTTCTTGAACAACTTTTTCCTAACAGGATCAGCAATAGACTTGGATAGTCTATCCAAAGTGGAATTTTCAGCATCCATTTCATTGGCTTTTTCTTGCCAATCTTTACCAAACAGGTTCTCACCAGTACAAGGGATATTTCCCAATTTATCTTGTACCCAGAGCTCTAAATCAGATGCTTGGAGCCAAGCATTTCTACGTGCACCTATGGCAATAGCCGAGGTTCTGCTTATACATTCAAAGCAGTCGAAGGCTGCATGGTTGGAGAATTTAGAGACATCTTGGGCATGTTTGAGCCAAGTGAGAAACTCCTGCCTTTTATCCTCAGAGATGAAAGGACTTAAAGTCTGTAGATGATCAGTAACTTCCTTTAGGAACATTCCCATGTAGAGACTATAGGAACTGATTCTTGCAGCAAGCATGGAAGCTTGAAAGACTCTACGTCCAAAAGCATCCAGAGTTCTGCATTCATGTCCTGGAGGATTAGAGGCATGTCTTTTTGCACTTCTAATCCTTCTCATAGCAGACTCCACCACAATAGAGTGGTGAGGAAGCTGAGTTTTATGGAACCCAGGACAAGGAGGGACACGATACATAGTATCTAACCTATGAGAATGAGGAGAGGTGGTAAGAGGTGTTTTCCACATCCTCAACATGAGATCATATAGAATCTCATGAATGGGTAGGGTAGCTGCGTCCTTAGGAGTTTTGGGATATTGTAAAATATCCAACTCCTTGGCCCTTGGCTCTGTCTCAGGGGCCACAGTGATGGATAGGCCCCGAGCCACCTCTCTGATGAAGTCTTGGAAAGACATGTCCTCTGGAGGAGGCATCCTGCGTTTAGGGGAGGAGGACTCCTGTGGAAGAAGCATCGCTGCATCGACAGAACTTTCAGAATCCTCAGGTTCTTCTGAGGAATCGAAGTATCGTCTGTCCAGATGCTCCTGCATAGCCCAATACCCGTACCGAGCAAAATCGGTATCGGGAATAACCGGTACCGGAGGGCATCGGAGGACAGGGTACCGGCATAGCAGACACCGATGCCGATGTCGATGCTATCGGTACCGGTACCGATACCAATGCCGGTACCGGTGGAGTTGTCTGTCGCGGTACCAAGGGCGTCAATGCCACAAGGAAAGCCGCTAGACTGCGTTCTATGGACAGAATTCTCTGGGTTCATAGACGCTGCCAATGCCTGTTAGTCGGTACCGGTGGGAACCACCGGTACCCCAGAGCATGGCACCAGGAGATCTGTCGAGGCCGAGCCATCGAGAACATCCTGGAACCCCGATGATGATGCTTTGGAAGCCGAAGCCTCCCGCCGGGGTATTTTTGCCGGTGCAGAATCCTCGAAGGCAACGCCAGAGGCATCTTGATGCTTAGAAGGAGATCTACCCTTCGAGGACCAGCTGGATTTATGTTTAGTTACCTGAGATCCACGGGAGGAAGAAGCAGCCCTGGAAGACGTCGATGCCACCGAAGCCGCATCAGAGGGAAACAGGGTACTGAGCTTAGCAGCTCAGTTCTGTCAACCTCTTTTAGACATCATAGCACAGGACACACAATCTGTGATGGAGTGGTCAGGACCTAAACATTTTAAACACCATTCATGGGTGTCGGTGACGGAAATGGTACTGCCACATTTTGTGCACTTTTTAAAATCTGAGGCAGGTTTTTCCATGTTACGGAAATTTTTTGGGCCTTAGGCCCAAAAAGGCGGGTGCACCTGAAGAAAGGAAAAACAGATATATATATTTTTTTTTTTTTAAATAGAAAAGAAAGACCGGCGGTACCGGTAGAGCGTCGGAGAAGGCAGACGCGACCACAAAAAGAAATAAAGAAATAAAGAAATTCTTCTGCGGTGACAGGAACACGACCTGCTGGCTCCGCGGAAAAAGAAGAACTGGAGAGAGGCAGTTGGGAAAGGCAGGAACGCAGCACGCAGGCGCTGTGGGATGCTCCCAAAAGCTTTCTGATTTGACGCTGGGGAGCGTTCCCGCACAGGCTCCGTCGATACCGATGATACCCATATGTGATGACTACATTCCTGCTTGTTCCTGGAGATAGAACATTCATGCACATAAATGTTGTGTTGCATTACTTACGTGTAAACTTTTAGGACGAAATCCTTTTCTTCCTTTAGTTCAGAGATGGACTGAAGTGCATCCATTAGGCTGAGCACAGCACAGCCATAGGGGCGACGGTAACGTAGGTGAGGAGGACCCTTCTTAGAGTCATTCAGCAGCATACGACCTAGAATGCCCAAAACAATTTGAATGAAAAAGCTGCTCCTGTCTGCAACCCTACTATAGGTATCCATGGGAGGACTAAAATAATTTCAAATCAAAAGCTCATAATAGAATAATTTAAAATGGCAACAAAAGCAAAACCACATAAAAATATCTTTAGCAATGAGTAGTAAACAGTAGTAAACAGTAAAGCAGAGCTCCTTACCCGTAAAGGTAGTTCTCCATAGACAGGATATATTTAGTGGGTGACATTTTCCAATGGTGCTGAAATCAATAGTGCTCATAGAATTCAGAAAAGGGATTTTCTGAGTGTGTTCAGGAGTTCTGAAGCAGTTACCTCCTCACGAGTCTGCTCACTCTAATGTGGAGCTTAAGAATCAGCTCCCTGGGAAGATGGGTGAGTGTATGTCTGATTTAACCTGCTAAAAATAATTTCTGTTAAAAATCACTAACTCTACTTTTCAGGACCAGTGCTACCATTAAGCAAACTAAGTAGCTGCCTTGAGAACGAGAGGTCCAAGGGCAGCCCGCTGCTGCCTCTTCTCCAGGACCTGTAGTGAAGGCAATAACTTTAAACAGCACTACAACGCTTATTGAAACCTCCGGTACTGTGTGCTGTGCATGTTTCCGCCCCCTCTAATGCAGACATCCTGTTTGCATGGGGATGGAAGTGGCTGAACCAATGAGGGGGAGGGCAGGGGTTTGCCAGGAATGAGCTTCGCCTAGGGCACCTCATATACTTGCACAGGCCCTGCAGCTTCTCCCTCCATAAACAAGATGAATCGGCCACACAAGCAAGCAAACCCACAACTTAAGAGTTGCTTTATTTTGACTTGCTTTGGGTTTCTCAGGACAATCTTTAAGATACACTGGTCAACAAATTTTTACAAAAGTCATGTTACTGAAATAAAAAGTCATTTCTTATCAATTTTTATATGCTGAACATGAATATGACAGTGAAATTGCAAAGTTGGCTCTAGGTTTTTTGTATTCTACAAGAATTAATGTTTACATCACGAAATGCATGTCAATAGTAAATATAATAGGCCTTCGGTTAATACCTGTAAAAAACCAAATCATAGACTACTTCTTAGATTTTTTTCGCCTGTCTCTTGTACAGCTGTTCGGGAGCTTCTCTGGGGCGTGTCCAAAAGTAGTCAGCCAGCATTGTAGTGGACCATTTTCCCTGGTATCTTTGCTCCATCGTTGCGATATCCTGGTGAAAACGTTCGCCCCGTTCATCACTAACCATACCACAGTTGTCAGGAAAGAAATCGAGATGGGTATCAAGGAAATGGATCTTTAGAGACATATTGCAGCCAAGTTTCTGATACTGCATCAGCATGTCTTCTACTAGTTCCTTGTAGTTTTCTGCTCTAACATTCCCGAGAAAGTTTGACGACACTAGGCGAAAAGCATTCCATGCTTGTTTCGCATCACCCTGCAGCAAGTTGTTGAACCGGTCATCTTTGAAGAGCTCTCGAATCTGAGGACCCACAAAAACTCCCTCTTTAATCTTTGCTTCGCTGAGTCGAGGGAATTTTTCATGCAGGTATTGGAAAGCTGGTGAAGTGCGGTCCATGGCTTTCACAAAGTTTTTCATCAAACCTAGTTTGATGTGAAGGGGAGGTAGCAGGATTTTGAGAGCCTCAACCAGAGCTGGGTGCTGAATATTCTTCTCTCCTACTGTTACATTTTGTCTGCGATTCCATTCCTTCCGCAAGTAGTGCCAATCCCTTGCTCGGCTATCCCACTCACATAAGAAACACATGTATTTTATATATCCCTGCTGCAGTCCCATTAAATGGGCAACTACCTTCAAAGTCACCACAGAGGTGCCAGCTGTACTTGTTATAGTTAATGGAAGTCAATAGATGCTTTAAGTTATCGTATGTCTCTTTCATGTGGACGGCATGCGCTACTGGAATAGATGGAAGACAGTTTCCATTGTTCAAAAGCACAGCCTTCAGACTCAGTTTCGAAGAGTCTATAAATAGTGTCACGCCCATAGCCCCTTGCATGCAGTATGGAGGGGCGTGGTTGTCATTAGAGAGATTCACCTTTTGGTCTTTAACTGACTGATTGCCTTGTAATGCCTTATGGGAAAGGTAGTTCAGTCAGAAAGTATTCAACCTTATGTAAAAAAAAACACCTTTGTAGTTACCTTGAGTGGTAAGGTAATGACAGTTTATTAACTGAAAAAAAAACACGCTAAGGTTCACAAATTCCACCTTTGGATTATTTCTCCAGGATTCTTGTATATGAACATCAGGATATAAATGAATTCCAAACAAAACCGCTTGCAATGTTCTCCAGTATAAACGTAAATACTTTAACAGCCCATGCTATCAGGCATGGCTTGCAGTGCTGATCAAACAAACAGAAAACAGCTTTTCCTAAAGCAGGTTTCTTTTCCTCTCAGTCCAGAACACTGTTTGTCTTCTTAAACATAGAAAAACTTTCAACAAGGCAGTTAAACTCTTCACAGGCAAGCAATTCTCTATGCAAGGTTTTCTTATAAACAGCCAAACAAAAGCTTTCCTTACTTTCACCGTTAATACAGCTTCAGGCTGAGCACTGCTCTGGCTCATAGCTGATTCACCAACTTAATTAGGCAGCTTTGGCTTGCACAGTAAAAAAAATAGGTATTTTGCCTTTAACTCAGGACCTTCACAAGTTAACCACAGGCTCTTAGGGCTACCGGACACTGAAGGTTTTCCTTATGGTTGACTCCCTTTCAACACCTCTGTATTGGAAGACTGGCATAAAGAGTAATCCATGTATGAGACTTCTTCTTCTAAAGCTATGTCTGGTTCACCCAGTTGCATTGGCACATCCTCTATTTCTGGTTCAGTATTAGGCAAGCTTCTAATGCTCATACCTGGGTCAAAGCTTGTAGCAGCTTCTCCTCTCTCATGTTCTGGCCACCATTCACTGGTGCTTCCACGTCCTGTTCTCCAACTTGTGTTCCTGGTTCCTGCTGTTCTCACTGTTCCAGATCCATTCCTCTTCCAGTAGGCACTCCTACTGCTCTCACATTCTCTCTCCTTTCCTCTTCTTCTTTCTCTCCCGTCTCTCCCTTCTGAATAAACTGACCTAGTCTTAAACCTCTCAGGTGCCTGCTCCACCCCCTCTCCTCTCAGGTGTTGTAGATCAAACTGCCTCGTGGCAGCTGAGTAATTGGGGAATTCAGTGACATAAGGGTTCCTTACCCTGAGCCTGTATTCCTTTTTTTCTCCACTAGGGGCATTCTGCAACCTGTTGTAGCTAGGAATTACCTGCTTTCTAGGTGTAAAGGGAGTTTTGTGTCTCTGACCTGGTAAAATAGGTCCTTTTATAAGGGTAAATTCCTTCTCTTTATCCCTGTCTCTTGGGTCCTGATAAGCTTCCTTATCACAATAGTCTCCAGTCTTGTGGGTCATGAGTGATTTTTAAGGCATTCATGAGGCTTTCAATATCGGAACAGAATACCAGATTACTTTCCTTTCTGAAGAAAGGCTCCAATTGCTGGTGGCGCTTTCGATATGGAGTAATGTTGACATCTTCTTCAAGAAGATTCCATCGTTGGAGTCTTGATCCTAGCAGCCTTGTTCTTGGATAAGTCCAAATCACGAACCAGGTCATTTAGTTCTTCCTGTGTTATTCTGTGTGGAGTTGATAATGCATCCCAGTGAAAATCTGGATCACTGCATGCTGACGGACCAGGAGAAGAACAGGTCGGCTCACCCTTGTCCTCATCAGATGAATCAAGAGAATATTCTGATGGAGGTTCTGGAATAGGAAGTCCCTCACCATGTGGAACTGGTCTCAATGCAGATGGAATGTTTGGGTAGACTATGCTTGACTTCTTTTGCTTCGTTATTCCGCTGGAAAGAGGAGGAACCAAGCAGAAGTAACAGTCATTTATGTGGTTGCTTGGCTCTCTCCACACCATGGGGACTGCAAACGGCATTGATGGTCTTTTGCAATTCAACCACTGTGAAAGCTGTGTTGTACATGTAGCACAGCATATATTTATTTATTTATTTAGCATTTCTTTTATACCACGCTATTAACATCAGTGCGGTGTACATCAAAACAGAAACATATGCATTCAGGGTTACTGAAGGTGCATTTACATTTGAACATGGAATTAGAACTTGGATAACAGGGTAATTAAAAACAATTATACAACCTAGTATTTACAATTATGTACATGGTGGGTGTAATTCTCCTGTCGGGGCTATGTGGGGCCCAAGGCTTGTCTTGGTCACCAATCTTGAATCCGAAGTAAAGATGATATGCCTTCTTCAGTTGAGAAGTGATACTTTTCTTCTGGTTGGCGTCACTTCCCCACAAATGTAGCAGAAATTGTCAACGGTATTAACGCACTTTCACGGCATTACTGTTCTGTATTGTACCTAAATGGCTAAAATTATATGATTAATAAAAGTTACATGTAACAGTAGCTTAAACTGTGTCTCGCACACAGTCTGAAATATTTTAAATGCTCAACCTTTCCGACTGTGTATAGTACACTGCTGATGTCAGATGGCTTCAGCAGCCATCTGGCAGTAGTATTACATTGCATCAGAAAATGATGCAATCAACTCTGGATGATGTGTGCATGCTGGTATTATGCAATGTGATGCAATATTACATCATTCAAGGCTTATTTGGGATACTGTTGATGTCCTACTGGATAAATTTACATGGTGAAACGTCAAAAATGAACTACATGCAATATCTTCAAAACGAGAGCCAATATTTTTTTAATGTTATATCTGTGTTCAGCTCACCAAGATACTACAGATTAGGGCCTTTTAAAGTCAGTAACGATTTCAATGTTGACCAGTGATATCTATATATTGTGATAAAGAAGCCCATAGTGAGCCTATGGAAATAGGAGAAACTAAGGATTTTACCTTTAAGAAAAGTGACATCCCTGCAGTGCACAGGTTTCAGCGTTTCCCTAGAGAGAGCAAGCACAGGGAATCTGAACTTAGGCTGCCACACCCAAGCTCTGCTGACGTAGTTGCAGGCTTGGATGATGACTGCATGCACCTGTCTAAAGAGAGGGAGACACAGCCCAAGAGGCAGAGATATAAACCGTGGCTAGAGCTGAGGAGTGAGCGAGGAAGGAGGACCACACCCACAGCCAGAGCTGAGGAGACAGCCAGGGAGGAGAAGAGAAGGCAGTGGAGAGAGCCTGGGAGGAGAGAGACCAGGAGAGGAGTGCTCAGAGAGAGTGAGCAGGAAAAGCTTCAAACCCCAGTTCCTGTTGAAAGGATACAGAGAGTCCAGAGGAGGAAGCCCAGGACTCAGCCTGAGAGTTCACAGAACCCAGCCTGGAACAGGAAACCGTGGCAGAACTCCAGAGAGGAACTCAGGCAAGTGAGACAGAGACTGTTTCCCAGAAGCTGGAGGGAGAATGGTGAGCACAGCCAGGGGGAAGTGACCAGAGCCTCAGAGATAACTTATCCTTACCGGGGAGAGCTGTACTCCAGAGAAACGCAGGGTTCCTCAGAGAGGGTTTACCCTGGAACGTCCGTTGAAGCTTCAGAGCAGGGCACTGCATTGCCAGAGCTAGAGGAAATGCAGGTGGACCTCATTGAGCAAGATTCTTTG
Organism: Ichthyophis bannanicus; assembly: GCA_033557465.1. NCBI lineage: Eukaryota > Metazoa > Chordata > Amphibia > Gymnophiona > Ichthyophiidae > Ichthyophis > Ichthyophis bannanicus. The sequence goes on from CM066046.1 coordinate 41,260,263, forward strand.
CAGCCAGAGGAACTCATGGACTGTACACTGTGTAAAGCTGATAGTGTTGAGTCTATTAGCTATGGAATACCTGAGACGATACAAGTCTCCTGAAAAGCTGAGTAAGGAAGCCTAGCCTTAAGCCTGCTCTTGGTAAGAGGAGAATACTTATTGCTTCTATATTTGACTGTTGAATCAAGACAAAGGTAAAAGAAGTTATTTTACTTTGGCTGAATGAAGAAGCTCTATTTTGCTTTATCTGTTATTTTGAAGCACATGCATAGAAGTAAAGACTGTGAAAGCTCATATAGCCCAGTCTGTAAATGACCTGGAGCGAATACCTGAAAAGTATCCTATTACAACATGCCTGAACTTTGTTTGTGTTTTGGGGAAATAAACCTTGTCATTTTTGCCTACACTCTCGGTTCATAATTACACTTCCTATTAGAAGGCTAGAACTACAATTCCCAGCATCCTTCACTGGAGAAAAAGTCTGTTCAACCTCTTACAAGGGAAGTATATGTCATCCCTATCCCTCTAAGCCCTAGGTGGAGGGCTGGGGCATGACAATATAGATATATAGGGAGAGATGCCTACAGTACCTGAATCTATCTTGCCTTGATCTACTACTGGAAAGGCGTGCACTGAATATAAATAAAAAAGTGTAGTTACTCACCTGTAACAGGTAATCTCCGGGAACAGCAGGAATTTAGTATACACATATGGGTGACATCAGTACCAACAGAGCCCGCACAGGAACGCTCCCCAGCGTCCAATTGGAAAGCTTTTGGGAGCACTCCACTGCACCTGCGCGACTGCCTTCCCGCCATCCCAACTCCCTCTCTTCAGTTGAGTTTGTAGCTGTGAAAGAGAGCAAATGAAAGCCTCTAACTCCTAGGGGAGGGAGGCAGGTTGTGAAGACTAAATTCCTGCTGTTCCCGGAGATCACCTGTTACAGGTGAGTAACTACGTCATCTCCAGGAACAAGCAGGAATGTAGGCTTCACATATGGGACCTCCTAGCTCCCAGATGCTAGATGAAGTAAACTCAGAACCGGTGGAGGTTCGCCTCAGAATAGACATGATGAGGTCATGGATCCCACATGGATTTTTGCTATCTTCAAAGCCGGGATGGAGGTAGCTTAATCTAAGTCTGAAAGAGGTGCTGGAGTACAGCCTGACCAAAGATGGTATCCTGACGGGAGTCCTGGTCCAGACAATAATGGACAGCAAAGGTATGGACAGAAGACCAAGTTGCTACTTTGCAATAATTGTTGATGGCTTCTGAGTGTAGGTTTGCCATCGAGGTGGCCATGGCATGAATGTTTTGAGTAATGACATGCCCTTCCAGTGAGAATCCTGTCTTGTCATAGGCAAATGCAATGTTGTCCACTATCCACCTGCAGAATGTACTTTTAAGAGACAGGTAATCCCAGATGACCGGGGTCAAATGAGATGAATAACTGTGAGGCTTTACAATGCGCCTGAGTTCCTTGGAGGTAAAAAGCCAACACACGCTTGCAGTCAAGAGTGTGCAGAGTTGCTTCCGCTCTAGTCTCATCTGGCCTGGGAAAGAAAACTGGAAGGTAAATTGACTGGCTTAGATGAAAGGGAGATATCACCTTTGGCATGAAGTATGGGTGAGTCTGAAGGATTCCTTTGTCATGGTGGATGTGGGCATAGGGAGGATTCGCCACCAAAGCCTGAAGCTCACTAATGTGTCTAGCTGAAGTGAGGGCAATTAAGATCACTTTCTATAAGAAGAATTTAAGTGAGGTCATGGCTAATGATTCAAAGGGCGGCTTGAGGAGCTGAGCTAGAATGACATTGAGGTCCCAAGCTACCGGAGGTGGCTTAATGGGAGGTTTGGACAGCAGGAAACCTCTCATGAAATGTGCTACTAGCGGTTGTGAGGAGATGGGCTGTTCGTCAAGCTGATGATGAGAGGCTGCAATGGCACTAAGGTGGACTTGCACCAAATTTGTTTTTAGGCCTGTCGAGGGCAAGTGGAGGAGATACTGGAGGAGAGACTCCACTGGAGCAGAAAAAGGATTGAGATCCTTCTGGGAATACCAGACAGAGGATCTATGGTATTTAAAAGCATATGAATGTCTAGTGGAGGGCTTTCTAGAAGCCAAAAGGATCTCTTTAACCTCTTGAGTAAGGTCAAAGCCCTGTAAAGCTATGCTCTCAGCAGCCAAGCTATCAGACGGAGAGATTGTGGATTGGGATGGAGTAGTGAGCCGCTGTCCAGAGAGAGGAGATTTGGCGCACATCCAAACTGTAGAGGATGAGTCTAAGTCAGACGTAGTAGCAGCAGAAACCACGGTTTCCGTGGCCAGTGAAGTGCTAGGAGAATCATGGAGCTCCTGTCGGACTGAAGCTTGAAAAGCATCTTGGGAATAAGGATTATGGAAGGGAACACATAAAGCAAACCCTGACCACAGTGCAGGTGGACGGCATCCACCACCTGTTGGTTGGTGGATGTCAGAGTCCTTGTGCAGAAACAAGAAAGCTTGGCATTCTTCTGAGTCACGAAAAGAGCTATGTCTGGAGTTCCCCAGGTCTGGATGATGTAGGAAACTGTGTGCAGATGCAGAGACCATTTGTGGGGAAGAAGAATGGGACTCAGTCTGTCTGCCAAGACACTGGATTCCCCCGGGAGGTACACCACTTGGAGGTGTATTCCATGAGCAATGGCAAAGGACCAGAGGTATACCACCTCCTCGCAGAGGGCCCAAGAGCCTGTTCTCCCCTGTTAGTTCACATAGAACATGGCAACCTGATTGTCTGTCCTGACTAGGACCTGTTGCACTGTGAGGAGGTATTGGAACACCCGGAGAGCATTGGAGATGGCCCCAAAGTTCCAGGAGATTGATCTGGAGTTGTGACTCCTGCGTAGTCAGGCCCAGATGGGCTCTCCAATCCAGTTTGGAGGCATCTGTCATCAGGGTGCATTGACGTGGAGGCATCTGAAAAGGTTACCCTAAGAGCAGGTTTTCTGGAGAACACCACCACTGAAGGGATGTGGTTAGATGGGCAGTGACTTGGATCCTGTCCCTTAGACGGCCCGAGGCCTGCTTCCACTGGGAAGCCAGAGTACACTGGGCTATCCGCATATGTAGTCAGGCATGTGGAACGACATGTACTGTAGAGGCTATGTGCCCTGCAGCATTTCTTGGGCCGTCAGATGGTCTCTTAGGAGCATCTGGTACGCTAGTTCTACTAGACCGGCACAACAGCTATGGCAGAAATACCCTGGACTGTTGGGTGTCTAGCAGGGCTCCGATGAATTCTAGTCTTTGAGATGGAGTGAGATGGGATTTCGGAGGTTTATGACAAATCCCAAGTGCTGCAGTACTGTTATGGCACAATGTAAGGACAGCAGAACCTCTTAGGTGGTGTCTGCCTTTAGCAGCCAGTCGTCTAAGTAGGGGAAGACAAATATCCCCAGAGTTCTTAGATATGCGGCCACGACCGTCATGCACTTTGTTAAAACTCTTAGGACAGAGGCGAGTCCAAAAGGAAGGACACTGTATTGATAATGTTTTCCCTGAAAGGTGAAGCATAGATACCTCTTGCATCATGGATGGTTGAGGATATGTGTGTACGCTTTTTTTTAGATCTAGAGAACAGAGCCAGTCCTGAATCTGAAGGTAGGGAAGAAGAGTCCCGAGAGAGATCATCTTGAACTTTTCGTGGACTAGAAAATTGTTGAGGTTTCTGAGGTCCAGAATGGGCCTGTACCTTCCGGTTTTCTTTGGAATGAGAAAGTAGGGAGCGTAGAAGCCCACTCCCTGCTGGGATGTTGGGACCTCTTCTATGGCACCCTGAGACAGAAGAGAGGACACCTCGTCTTGTAGGAGAGCAGTGAGAGGGGGTTGTGTTTGATACTCCCCCTTGAATGTGGAGGGGGGCAGAGCTTGCAGGCAAAGTCTGTACTGCTCCTAAACTATGGTGAGTGTCCACTGCTCTGAGGTGATGAGGTGCCATCTGTGGGTGTAGTGACACAATCTGCCTGCTATGTGGAGGGGGTGGGGGTCCTCCAGAGGCAGGATGGCAATGATCACTAGGAAAGAGTCTAAAACTAGGCACAGACTGTGACTGCAGGGCTGATTGAGATTTAGCCACCTGTGACTTCTGCTGCTGCTTAAGAGGCTTCTTCTGTGGGGCCTGACCCTGATACTGAGAAGCAGGAGGATAGAAGAGAAGAATTTCTTCTTACTGTAGGAAAGACTTCTTTGCAGGAGGCTTTTTTCTTAGCAGGGTCAGCTGTTACTCTGGACAGTCTCTTTAGAACAGTATTTTCTGACTTTAACTGAGAGGCCTTAGCTTGCCAGTCTTTGCCAAAGAGGTTTTCCCTTACTACTACCTACTACTGAACATTTGTATAGCACTACAAGGCATACGCAGCACAGCACAGACATATAAAAGACGGTCCCTGCTCGTCGGAGCTTACATCTAATAGAGACAGACAACAGAGTAGCTGTAATCATGGGATACAGCTAGGGGGAATGGTAAGGAGACACATAGGACATTAGGTGAGTCAAGATCCGAAAGTGGCAGTGAAGAGGTGAGTTTTCAGCCTGGATTTGAAAAGGGTCAGAGAAGGTGCTTGACATACAGACTCAGGTAGTTTGTTTCAGCCATAAGGAGCAGCAAGGTGAAAGAAGCGAAGTCTGCAGTTGGCAAGGTATGTTGTCCAGCTTATCTTGAACCCGCTGTTCAGGATCTGAGTCCTGAAGCAATGCAATGCGATGTGCACTGATGCAAATTGCTGAGGCCCTGCATGTGCAATCAAAAGCATCACTGAACTTCGATACATTTTGGCTATGTTTAACTAGGGTGAGATAATCTGCCCATATTACATCCGGGAAGAGAGGGGCAAATGCCTCAAGATCCCTGGAGGCCTCCCTTAGGAACTTCCAAAATAGGGTATATAGGAATTAATCCTAGCTGAGAGCATGGAGGCTTGGAAGCATTGATGCCCAATGGTGTCGAGGGTTCTCAATTCTCCACCCGGAGGATTAGAGGAGTGAGTCTTTGAGCTTTTGATTCTGCGCATAGCCGATTCAACCACCATGGACTAGTAGGGAAGCTGTGACCTTTGGAAGCCAGAACACTCTGGTACCTGATACATGGTATTGAGATATCTACTTTTGGGTGAGATTGTGAAAGACATCTCCCACATACAGAGCATAAGGTGATGAAGGATGCATTGCACCGGTAAGGTGGCTACTTCCTTAGGGGCCATTGGGTAATAGAGGATCTCTAATTCCTCCACCCTTGGCTCCTTCTCCGATGTTACAGTGATGAAGATGCCTTTGATTAGGTCTTAAATGCATTCCTGGAAGGACAAGTCCTCTGGCAGTGACATGTGCCACGGTTGAGGTGGGAAAGGTTCCGAAGAACGGTCCGGGGGCCCCCGTGAATTGAGAGACTCCACATCCGAATCCGGGAAATCAGAGGACTCGAAGCATTGATGGGTACAGTGTTCACCGGAAGCTAGATTCCGGTACCGATGTTCCGACATATCGGCTTTGGTGAGCCATTTGGGCCCTGCACCGGTATCAGTAAGGGTTTCCAGAGAGGGCAAAGGTGGAAGTGATGTCACACCTGGAACCGGTGTCGCTATCTGTACCGGAACCTGTACCAATGGCCGGTACCTGTAAGTCAAGGGTTTTATGGGGACCAAGGCTGCCAGTAGGGCTGTCAAACTACGCTCAATGCCAATATATGCTGATTTATTGAGGTTGCTGATACTTGGATATCGGGGATGGGCATTTGCGCTTCCTTCCCAGAACATGGCACTAGTAGCTTTCCGGAGGTCAAAGCTTCGGGAGCATCTTGGAGTCCCTCAATGGCTTTGGAGGACAGGACCTCCCGCCGGGGCTGTTTGGCAGGCCGATCTGCCTCAGAGGTAACCACAGAGGGAGCTTGACATTTTGAGTGAGATCTTTCCTTGGAGGTGCCCGCAGACTTTGATGTGGCCTTGTGCTTGGACTTTGAGGATACCTAAGATCCAGGAAAGGATGAAGAGACCCTCGATGAAGTGGATGCCAACGATAATGCATCTGAGGCAAAGAGTCCCTAATTTATAAGCTTGGTTCTGTCAGCCTCTCCATATCACTTTTTGGCAAAGGGAACAGTCCTTTGACTGGTGATCTAGGCAGAGGCATTTTAGACACCATTCATGTGTGTCAGTCACCAAAATGGTGCTGGCACACTTAGTGCATTTCTTGAAACCACTAGTTGCTTTCTCCATACCCTCAAAGAATGAAGAGTATTGTAGGCTTAAGGCCTAAAAGGGCGTCAAACCCAAAGTAGATGTTTTTTTTTTTTTTAAGGAAAATAAGAAAGAAAAGAAAGAAAGAATAAAGGAACCAGCGCTGTCTTAGATGGTGCAGGTATCAACAGGAAGGCAGAGACATAATCCACAAAGAGAGATTTATTTTTTATGCAGTGACAGGATTTGCTTCCTGTTGGCTCTGCGGAAAATGAAGAGAGGGAGTTGGGATGACGGGAAGGCAGTCGCACAGATGCAGTGGAATGTTCCCAAAAGCTTTCCAAATGGACGGTGGGGAGCATTCCCGCAAGGACTCCATCGGTACCGTCACCCATATGTGAAGACTACATTCCTGCTTGTTCCTGGAGATAATAATAAAATAAATTAACAAATAAGGTTTTATATAATATGCTTGCCCAAATGTACCATGTTCTACACATATAAGGATCCCTTAAGGACCCTTAGCATTCCAGCATGCTTTGTTTGCAGGACCATACCATTTCTAGCTTAGCAGTAGGGGTTCTGCCTGCTCTAATATAACCTCAGTGCACAGGGTGTAAGGTGTGGTTATCTATGGATTTCTTTTGGTATTATGTGCAGAGGCCCAGCTTTGGGTTCCCTTTTATTTTGCGTCCAGTGTAGATAATTTATTTTATTTATTTTTATTTAACTATTTTTCTATACCGCTGTATCTAAGAGTCACAGCGGTTTACATGTAACAATATAGTTCAACAGGGCTCTACAGAGAACTGATTATATGACAGTTGAACAATATAAAACAATATAAAATGAAGATAAAACAACATTATTAACTTAATAGGAACACAGCATTAACTTAGAAGGGAAAAGAGGGAGGAGAGAACATGGGGGGGGATTTGAGTTAGGTTGTGGGTGGGGGAGAGATGGGGTTGTAGGGTGGGAAGGGGAGCGAGGAATGGTTTGATTTGTGTAAATGTGGAGAATGAGAGCAGGTTAGAGGCTTACCCACTCTTTGCCTAGTTGTGGATGAAAGAAAAGTGGAGGTACTGGCATGTTTCCCAAGTCTCAAAAAAGGAGTTTACAGTGCTGGAGTGGATTTTGCCTATTAGAGAAGGTATAATAGGAAGTTTGCTTTCAAGTAGTGAAAGAAGGAAGAGAATTAGAATTCCAGTGAGGCAAAAGAAAGACTTTGGTGTCTGCTAATAACTCTAGGAGCCTCATGAGGGAAATCCTCCATCTACAGGAGAACAGTCAAGTTGTTGGGGATCACAGATACAAATACAAAGGTGTTACAATTTGTGTTGCCAAGGACTGTGTATTTGCTGAACAAAGGACTGCAACAATAAACTATTTGATTGGGAGAATTGTAGCAACCAATTCACTGTCAAGATCTTTTTTGAATTTATAAGCCAAAGGCCTTGAAGGGATTTACTTTCTGCCAGAGGAAAATTTGCTCTCTGTGGATACGAGTAGATTCTGGTTGAGTGAAGGAGAGAGCCTAGGAGAAATATTTCTGTGACTACATCCTTGGGTATGGGCTGCCCTGCAATCAAGGGACGGAGTTACATATATTTCTTTTATGTGTAAATATTTTTATTAAATGTGGAACACCAACTTGATACATCCAATCATTACATTCAGATATAGAAAGGCAATACCTTGTCCGACACAGCTCTAACACTTCACCATGCCTTCTTATAGTAACCTTTGTCCATTCTAACTCTTATATGTTGAGCATACCATTTATACACAATGAAGCACTTCCCTTCTGGGCCTCCCAGCCAAATGGGGTGCAATCACCCCTTACCTGGCCACCCCATGGCTTGCACCTCTGAAGCCTCCTTGAATGCCTCTCTACGTGGGGAGCAACCTACCCCTACTCTTTGGAAGTGGCTCTCATCATGAAACCTCATTACCTTTTTTCAACCTAACTCCCCCCATCCCTCAACTACCCCTGGGACTGCCTAGAGCGTCTCTTCCCCGTTCACACAAATGAGTGCCTCTCTTCTGAAGAAAAGGGTAAAAGGGGTAACATATGGATACCAGTGTGCATAAATGCCTGTAGAATGGGAAATAAGATCCCTGATGTTGAAGCTTTGGTGGGAGTGGCCAACTCGGATTTAGTGGCAGTCACAGAAACATGGCTCACAGAAAACCATGACTGTGATGTAACAATAGCAGACTATATTTTATTCAGAAAGGACAGGGTAGAAAGACGGGAAGGAGGAGTGGCACTATACGTAAAAAAAAATATTAAAGCTTTGGAAATACAGAGCTTAAAAGGGAGAGAGGAGGCATCTATTTGCATTGGCGTGATATACAGACCTCCCTCACAAGAGAAAGAGGTGGACAGAGAGTTAATTGAAGACATACGCAGCATTGTTAGGAAAGGGGATTTCAAATGCCCGATGTTGATTGGCACATTCCTGCTGCAGTATAATCTAGAAATAAAGACATCCTGGATTCTCTACAGGGAGAACTATTCAGGCAATTAATAACAGACCCCACACGTGAAGGGGCCATACTAGACTTGGTGCTTACCAATGGTGAAAGTGTTTCTGATGTTATAGTGGGAGATCATTTTGTATCCAGTGATCACCAGATGGTGTGGGTCAGTATTCTAACTAGGGCTGTTAGAATCCATTCAAAAGCGAGGGTCTTAGACTTTAGGAAAACTAACTTTGCCAAGATGGGCCAATACCTCAGGGAGTCGTTAGCGGGATGGGAACAGCTGGGGGATGTAGAAAAACAGTGGGCAAAACTGAAAGGGGATATTTTAAGGGCAACCAACCTTTTTGTTAAAATGGTAAATAAAGGTAAAAGGAAAAGGAGACCGCTATGGCTTTTGAAAGAAGTAGCTGAAAAGGTGAAGAAAAAGAGGGAGGCCTTCATGAAATACAGAGATCACAGAGAGAGGAAGACAGGCATCTATATTTGGAAAAACTTAGAGAAGCTAGCAAAGTAGCCAGAAAAGCAAATATTCAAAAAGAGAAGGAAATAGCCAATGCAATAAAATGGGGAGATAAGACATTTTTCAGATATGTTAGTGAGAAGAGGAAAGGCAAAAGTGGTATTGTCAGACTCAAGGGTGAAGGGGAGGAATATGTAGAAGCCGATGAGGATAAAGTGGAATTGCTTAACAAATATTTTTGTTCTGTGTTCACAGATGAAGAACCAGGAATAGGACCTCAGAAAACACCCACAAACAGGAACAGAAGCGAGGGGCATCTTGAACAATTTTCAGAAGACTGTGTTCGTGAGAAACTAGCTCAACTTAAAGTAGACAAAGCGATAGAACCGGATGGGATACACCCTAGAATACTGAGGAAACTTGGGACGTTCTAGCAGCTCCACTGACTGACCTTTTCAATGCCTCGTTGGAGTTGGGAGTGGTGCCAAAGGACTGGAGAGAGGCTCATGTGGTGCCTTTACACAAAAGCGGAAGAAAGGATGTGGTTGAAAACTACAGGCTGGTTAGTTTAACTTCGGTGGTGAGTAAATTATTGGAATCTCTGCTGAAAGAGAAAATAGTGAGGTTTCTGGAGTCCGGCAGATTACAGGATCCGAGGCAGCATGGATTCACCAGAGGTAGGCCTTGGAGAAAAATCTGATGGATTTCTTTGACAGGGTGACCAGGGAGTTGCACTGAGGGAGAGCCCTAGATGTGGTGTATTTAGATTTCAGTAAAGCCTTTGACACTGTTCCTCACAGGCAACTTATAAACAGACAGAGTACCCTAGGGATGGACCCTAAAGTTACTGTTTGGGTTAGAAATTGGTTGTGTGGGAGGCGACAAAGAGTTCAAGTAAATGGAGCTCACTCTGAGGAGAAGGAAATTACCAGTGGTGTGCCCCAGGGATCTGTCTTTGGTCCGATTCTTTTATCATCTTTAGCGGAAGGGCTGTCGGGTAAGGTTTGCCTCTTTGGGGATGATACCAAAATCTGCAATAGAGTAGACACCCAGGAAGGTGTAGATAACATGAGGAGGGATCTAGCTCAGCTTGAAGAATGGTCTAGAATTTAGCAGCTGGGATTTAATGTTAAAAAATTTAAGGTCATGCATTTTGGCTGCAGCAATCCAAGGGAGCAATATAGCATAGGGGGTGAAGTAATTTTGTCCACTAAAGAAGAGCGGAACCTAGGCATGGTTGTGTCTGATGATCTTAAAGTAGCTAAACAGGTAGAAAAGGCAATGGCAAAAGCTAGAAGGATGCTTGGGTGCATACGGAGAGGAATGGCTAGCAGAAAAAAGGAGGTGATAGCGCCTCTGTATAAGTCTTTGGTGCAACATCATTTGGAGTATAGTGTGCAATTCTGGAGACTGCACCTTCAAAAGGATATAAACAGGATGGAGTTAGTACAGAGGGCGGCTACTAAAATGGTTAGTGGTCTTCATAAAAATGCATATGAAGACAGACTTAAGGATCTTAATATGTACACCTTAGAGGAAAGGCGGGATAGAGGTGATATGATTGAATGTTTAAATACCTCTGTGGCATAAATGCACAGGGGTAGACCTCTTTCAATTGAAAGCAAGTTCTGCTACGAGGGGGACATGGGATGAGGGTGAAGGGGGATAGATTCAGGAGTGATATGTGGAAATATTTCTTTACAGAAAGAGTGGTGGATCCGTGGAATAGTCTCCCAGTGGAGGTGGCAGAGATGAGGACAGTATCTGAATTTAAAAAAGCATGGGACGACTTCCGGTTTAGCCACGGAGTAGGTGAGACGCGTGTAAGCGAGCTCCCTGACCCGCACCCCTAAAAGCGAGGTAGGAGAGGCTCCCTCCTGGCCCCCTTGCTGGTGAAAATGCCTAAAGTGGCGAAGCTTAAGCCAGGGTTCACCATCAAAGAATTGTATGCGGCTAAGGCAAGTGGAGGGAAAAAAGTGGTGGCGAGTTCGGGCGCGCAGTCGGCGCCGGTATCCCCGAGCGGGTCTGAGGAGGCGGAAGGGGAGGAGAGAGTGGACCTGCAGCAGGCAGATCTAGTGAAGAAATTCGGGAGTTGAAAGAGGAGATTGTGGACCGAGTCTGCGGGCGGCTGGAGGAGAAATTTGCGACGATCGGGCAGCGTCTGGAGGAAGTGGAAAGCAGAGTGAGCCAGACTGAGGACGCCCAGGCCTCGTCGGACCGCGTGGTGAGCTCGCTGCAACAGCAATTGAGTTGGCTGCACGCAAAAACGGAGGACACGGAGAATAGAGATCGGTGCTCTAATTTGCGCATTTTTGCTGTCCCTGAGGGGGCAGAAGGGGACAATGTGATCACTTTTGTAAAGGATTTGCTAACGGCCTGCTTCCCAGACCCTCCCTCGACGCCACAGTATGAAATAGAGAGGGCACATAGAGAGCTCCGGCCTAGACCAGAGAGGGGAGGCCATCCACGTGCTCTCATAGTTAAACTGCTGCGGTTTCAGGACCGGGGGACATGTCATCAGAGCAGTCCGGAGAACCAAGAGTGTGCAGTATAAAGCTTGGATGGTGTATGTCTTCCCTGACTTGGCCTCTGAGACAGTGAAGAGGCGGAAGGATCTGTTGCGACTGAGAGACCAGCTGGCGAAACAGGGAGTACAGATTGCGATATGGTACCTGGCCAGGATAACGATGGTGGTGAATGGAGTGAGACAGTTTTTTGCCTCCAGAGAGATGCTGGAAAAATATCTGCAGTCCCAGAAGAGCTCGCATCGAGGGAGCCCGGCACGTCCGAATGGAGAGGGGGACCAGCAGTCGGCGAGTGGAGAGGCTGGCGGGCGGCAGAGTCCCGGAGAGTGACGAGCTGCATGGAGCGGCATTGGACTGTTACAGGGAGGGGATGGAGGGCTGGATAAGTGGGATTGTTTGATATGCTTTCACTAAGGGCTTCGGGAGGCTGGTTGGCGATTTATAAGTGAATGTTGAGGGTACGGTATACGGGGGTAGGGGGGGTTGGGAGGGAAGGGGGAGGACATGTGGGAGACGGGTGAGAGGGGGGAGGGAAGCGGTTGGAGTTGGAAGGAGCGGGGCTAATGGAGGTCTGTAAACAACAAAAATGTGATGGACGGGGGGTGATGGAACAGATGGGGGGGTTTTGGCTGGTGCAAGTTGTGTGTGCTGTGGGTGTGCTTGGGCTGAGGCTGTCTTTGGGGGTTGGAAGGGGAGAAAGGTGGTGGAATGCAGAGCGATACAAGGATGATGGGGGGACATAAAATTGCATCGTATAATGTACGAGGGATTAATAGCCCTATCAAGCGGAAGAGGATTCTCACGCAGCTGGCTAAGCACAAGATCGAAGTAGCCATGCTGCAGGAGACTCACTTAATAGAGGCGGAGCAGGTTAAATTAAAGGCCCAAGGGTTTGAGCAACTGTTTGGAGCGCCGTATAATTCTAAAAAGAGGGGAGTGGTGATTCTAGTGCACAAGAGGCTGAAGTTTGTTCCCTTCAGGTCTGGGGGGGGATAAGATGGGGCGGGTGGTGGGGAGGGTGGGCCAGAAGGTGTCCTTTTTAAATTTGTATGCACCCAATGGGCCGAAGGGGTCTTTCTTCCAGAAAGCACTGCGGGATTTTGAAAAACATGCCCGGGGGGAGTGGATTGTAGGGGGTGACATGAACTGTGTGGTGGGGCCGGAGGATCGGTCTAATTATCAGCGGGTGAAGCATCGACGGGAGGGGAGGGAGTTGAGGAAGTGCATGGCGGACTGGGGGCTGGTAGACATATGGCGGTGGGAGAACCCTGGGGAGAGGGGCTTTACCTGTTACACACCCAGACTGGGGAGCTATTCCAGGATTGACATGCTCTTCGGGAGGAAGGGACAGTTAGCTAGACGTGTTATTTAGCAGTCTCTCCCTATCACAAAGAGACTTCTTTTCTTCCTCTGTTAACATATGTGAAAAACAATTACCGTATTCACTAGAGTTCTTTTCTTGAGAGCCCTTCAAATGCTGCCAGTCATATGGGAAGTTCCTGCATTCAATTCTCTTTCTATTAGAGGTAATAAGCTTACCTTCTGGCTCTCTCAGCTTAGAGTTCCTCGGCACAGCTGAAGCTACTGGAGTGGAACAGAACGGCAATTCCTTACAGGTTTTCCCTTTTGGCTTTTCCCCAGGTACAAAACTGTCTTCAGGACTGAAGACTTTATCCTTTCTGTCCCTGTAGCCTGGGTAATTGGCTTTTCCAGCCTGTCTCAGCCTGGCTTTAAAACTGCCTCCTCTGTTACCTTTTGTATAAGCGTTGCTGTGTTCAAAAGTGTCTGTGCACTGCCTTCTATGGCAGACTCCTGGGTTTTCTCTCTCAGCCTTGGAGCTAAACCTTTCGGTTCTCCCAGCCCTCTCAGTGGCTCCGCTCCAACCCAGACTTCCAGCAGAATGTCCTGGGCTTCTGGGGTTCTCTGCCCTTTCAGAGTTCCTTGACTTCTCAGGAGTTTCTGCAGTTGCTGCTCTCTCTGCCTCTCTGCTAATTCCTGTAACTCCTGGGACTTCTCTGGCTTCCAAGATTTCTGTTGCTTCTGCTCTCTCAGCTCTGTCTAACCCGAACCTGAACTTGCACTCGCCCTTCCCTCTAACTCCAGGTGAGTGAGGTTTATCCACGTGTGTCTCAACCCCGCCTCCTTTCAGATGCTCCTCATTCCCTAATGATTCCTGAGCCTTCCTGCAGCTTGGGCGTGTTCTCAGAGCTCGAGACCTTTGTTTATGTTGTCTATAGAAACTCCCTGTCATGTGCTTGTCTGAAGTGTCAGTGTCAGATCCACTATCTGTATTTCTACTTATTTCCATGGGCTCTGCTAGATCCACTTCGTGACAATATGTAGAGCCTTCCGGGGGTTCTACGAGCAGTTGTACACGGAACAGAACGAGGCCTGTCGGGAGAAAATAGCAGCCTACTTGGATGGGATGAACATCCCAAGGGTTAGTGAGGAGCAGGCAAACTGGCTTGGGCGGCCTATTGAGGTGGGGGAGGTGCTGAAGGAAATTTGGCGGCTCCCCAGGTGTAAGGCGGCAGGGGAAGATGGATACCCAGCAGAGTACTTTCACGTGCTGAGGGAAGAGGTGGCGCCATTCTTGGCCCGGCTGTTCACTGGGTTTTTGAGGGGGGGGACGCTGCCAGAGACGATGTCACAGGCAAACGTGGTGGTCCTTCCAAAGGAAGGTAGAGACCCGGACAGATGTGAGAATTATAGGCCGATCGCGTTGATTAACTGTGATGCGAAATTATACGCGAGAGTGTTGGCAGGGAGGCTGGAGGGGCTTCTCCCGGGATTGATTCACCCAGACCAGACCGGGTTTATACAGGGCAGAGTAATAGCGGATAATGTGAGGCGGGTGGCGGGGCTTCTCCACTATGTGAATCAGGCGCGGATACCAGCAGTGTGCGTTGCATTGGACGCAGAGAAAGCTTTCGATCGGGTGGAGTGGGAGTTTCTGTTCGCTATGATAGATAAGATGGGGCTGGGTGAGAGTTTTGTGCAGGGGGTAAGGGCCCTTTATAGACACCCGAGGGCCAGGATATTGGTGAAATGGCAGTGTTCGGAGTGGTTCGATCTGCAGAGGGGGCTAGGCAGGGCTGCCCTCTCTCCCCCTTACTCTTTGCGATAGCGATTGAATGCTTGCAGTTCGCATACGGACCCGGAAGGAAATTCAACCGGTTCAGGTAGGGCAGGGGGAGCATAAGATTCTCTTGTACGCTGACGACACGTTAGTATTCATGGCGGACCCGGTAAACTCCCTACCGGCATTGGTGGAAGAGTTGGAGGCGTTCGCAGAGGTGTCGGGTTTCAAGGTGAACAAGGCCAAAACGGAGGCCCTGGCCCTCGGAGGGTTCAGGAGGGAGGTCTTTGATAATTTTCCCTTTAAATGGGCGCCGGGGCATTTTAAGTACTTAGGGGTCCGGATATCGGAAGATCCCGGGAGATTATACGAGCTTAATTATCAGAAGTTGGGGGAACAGATCGGGAAATTGTTGGACAGTTGGAAATCCCTGCAGCTGAGATGGATGGGGCGGATAGAGGCCTTCAAGATGAGTGTGGTGCCCAAGTTTCTGTATATTTTCGCACAGATGCCGGTGGCGATCCCGGGGGGGGGGGGGGTAATTCGGAGCTGGGAGGAGAAGGTGCGGAGATTTGTATAAGGGGGGAAGAAGGCTAAGATTAAGGTCAGTCAGCTTCGGATGGCTAAGGACAAAGGTGGAGTTAGGATGCCCTCCCTACGGTGGTACTACCAGGCAAGCATTCTTAAGGCCTGGAGGGATCACTACCGTAGAGGTGGGGAGGCGGCGTGGGTGGATTTGGAGAGAACGCTAATGGGGGCATTGTCCTTGGCTCAGTGGTTGGACGAGCAGGGGGGTAAGCTTTCTGGGGGCAAGGGGAAAGAACATCCCTTCTTGGGGGCCATGTGGAGGGTATACCAGCGGGGGGAAGGGACGAGGTGGTTTCCTAGCCCAGTGTCGGCTTGGACCAGGGTGCATGATTTTTTCCCCTTCGGGGGGTCGGACTGGCTCCAGGGTGAGATAGCTACATTCGGGGACTGTATGGTGCATGGTGGGGTGTGTTCTCACAGTGAGCTGGAGAAAAGAGCGCAGCTCAAAATACCCTTTTACCAGTACTTTCAAATTAGGCACTTTCTTCATACGGGGGGAAAACCGAAGGTTGGTCAGTAGGCCCAGCACAGAGATGGAGCTAGTGTTGTTCCGAGGGAATAAGGATAAAGGGTGTATTTCTAAAATCTACAGGGTTTTGTTGGATGAGGCAGCGGATAAAGAGGATAAAGAGGGGCGGGGCCATAGGGAAAGGTGGTATAAATGGGTGGGGGCAGAATGGGACGAGGGTCAGTGGCAGAGGATATACGGGGCTATCTACCAGACCACGGCGGTCACCTCTTGGAGGCAAAAACTGATGCAAATAGTACACGGGGCCTATGTAACACCGAGTAGGATGGCTTGGGTAGGGGGGCAAGGGTTAGCGATGTGTTGGCGGGGGTGTGGGGAACAGGGAGATTTTCTGCACATGTGGTGGGGCTGTAGGGTCATCCAGCGGTTCTGGAGGTTGGTGCAGGAGGAGATGGGTATGTGGGCGGGGGAACGGAAGGGGGGAGGGGAGAGGGAGGTAGAAAGGGGGCCGCGGGAGTGGGTGCTGGGGGGAGGGGAACGGGAGGGAAAGGGGCGGTGGGTGCAGAAGAGGGAGGAGAAGCTCCATCTGCTCCTGGTGTGAAGTTTTTATTCCCTCTTATTGAGAGCATAAATCCCCGTTGGATAACAATTCCCGTTCTTTAGTAGTTTCTCTCTGTGTCGCCGATGTCGGCGCGGTTTATTTATTATTTCTTCTTCTTCTTTTTACAGATACTTTAATGTGCCTCGATTTGTTTGTTAATTGTATCTAAGAATCACATATCTCCTCCATCTTTCACGTCCATGGAATTTGTATAATGGCAGTTGCAGTCATTCAGTGCCACACTCCTATTGATTTTTTATTTTATTTTGTTTGTAATCAGTTTTAAGCTTGCTTTTCTCTACTGAGTATAATGGTTTTATGTAGTGTGCAGGTACCCCCTCTTTAAGTGGCTACGCGCTGATATGAGGTTTTGACGTCTTTTATCGTTTACACTTCCTTTTCCCGATATTACCATCTAGTAGTTTGTGCTTACATTGATAATTGTTCAACATGTTTTACACGGACGTTGCTTTGGTCCATGGTACACCAAGCTCTTCTTGACTCATCTAATCACATATGGTCTTATGTACCTTTTTATTATTATTATATTAAATCCATGTTGTTCACCATTTATTTAATTATTAATTTTCTATCATGGTTTATCATATATGTTTTTTCTTTTATTAGTCATGTTTCTTTGGTATTAATATATGTATCGCCACATTTATATTGAGTTTTTATTGGTACAGTTTAGTTTTACATCTACGCTTTTATTTATTTATTTCTATATTTATTTGTGCTTGTGGCTCTTAGTTCATCATTTAGTTTTATGGTCCTTTATCCATTTCCATAGTTTAGTATATATATATATATATATATTTATATTTTATATTATTGTATTTATATTACATTATATAATTTTATTTTTTAGTTATTGTGGTTGATTTATTTATTTATTTCTAATCTTTATACATGACTGGTACAATTATAACTATTGTTATTTATTTATATTGATAGTTTATTGGTTATCTATGTGTTTTATACTTATATCTATATTTATATTTATTGTTATAGTTAATTGGATATGTTTCCATTTTACTATTGTATAACACAAATTTTATTAGCCACATTACTGCATATTTATCTTTATAGTGTTTGTCTACTGTATTCTTTATGCACATATGCAATCATTGGCTGCTTTAGTCGAGTTCCTTTTACACTATTTTTACTTATTATTAATTATTTATTGTATTAATTAGGTTGTAATGTTCTTCTTGTTCCCTCAGCCCTGCCTTTTGTGTTTCTCATATCGTCATCGTTAGACTATTTTATGTTATATGTCCTGCCGGTGCTTTCACATTTTAATCTTATTTTAACTGTTTTTAATTGTGTGTTTATTTGTTTTTATTAATATGTTTAAATATATTTTTATTTATTAGTGTCACCCCCCTGATGAAGGCGTTGCCGGAACGCGTTGGGGTTCCCTTTGAACAATAAAGACCCCTTGCTCTTCCGACTCCTTCTGCTCCTTGTGTCTGGTTGGACTTCCTGCAGGAGGTTGCTCCTCTGTGTTTCATATCGCTTGCGGGGCCAGGAGTGGGAATTCCATAAGATATGGGACCCATACATGCAAGGGTGTAAGGGGTAGTCAGGAGAGGGTCTGGGGGGGGTGGGCATGACTTGGGGGGGGGGGGGTGGAAGCTGCATTGGCACTCAGCACACAACACAAGGCACACGGTTTTACCTGTTTGTTAAAGTTGTAAATGTTCTTATGGTTTAGTGGTTCTTTATTTAAGACTTCGGTTTTCTGTTTGTTTTTGGGCTGTGGATTGGGGACAGGCTTACTAAGTGTACTATGGATGGGGGATGCTGGAAGGGGGATTTGTATCTGTTGGCATTGTATGCTGTTATCCTGTCTTTCACATGCTTAATAAAACAAAGTTTCAAAAAAAAAAAAAAGCATGGGACAAACACAGAGGATTCTCTAAAGGAAAAAAGGGGACTGTTGTAGTTGTTGATATGGAAGGACAGATTAGATAGGCCATGTGGTCTTTTTCTGATGTCATTTTTCTATGTTTCTATGTATCTATGTTTCTAGCCTTCTATGCCCCTGGGCCAGGTGAAGGTACAGGCCCAAAACTTCCTGGTGGCACAATAGATATTCCCATATATTTTCAGCCACATTTCATCTGGCATCTCCTGGGCAACCACATCTGCCAGCCCAACTGATGGGGTGGCGGCACCCCCCTCCAGTTGAACTCTATATAGCCTAGATAAGGCCTTGGCCGTCTTCCCCTTGAATAGCATCTCCTCCATCAGTGTATCATTGTGGAACCTGTATATCTTGGGAAAAATGCTAGATACATATGACCTAGATTGGCCACTGTTGGAAACAGGATACTGGGCTTGATGGACCTTGGTTTGACCCAGTATGGCATATCTTATGTTCTCATGCACACTAACTTCCCCTCCTAATGCTTCACGCAGTCCCTGTGTCACCCATCCCCTTCCTCAACCCAAGCCATCCCCCTTTTTTGTTATCCACATTTTAAAGGTTTTATGGACCTCCTTGACCTAGACCAGCATTCAACAGCTTTTTAGCGCCCCCCCTCACCGCCCCCCCCCCCCCCGCTCGGCTCCCATTGTAACTAAAATACCCTTGTTCTATGACTAACTCTGCCTACCCCCCCCCCCCTCCCAGCTCCCGCATTACAACGAAAATAACTTTGTCAGATGATATGGCTCCTAGACATTAGCATCAAGATACAAACCCCAATCAAGCAAATGCACTCCATAGAAACATGATGACAGAAAAAGACCACATGGCCTATCTAGTCTGTCCTTCCATATCAAAAACAACAACAGTCCACTTTTTACCTTTAGAGATCCTCTGTGTTGGTCCCATGCTTTTTTGAATTCAGTTACTGTCCTCATTTTTACCACCTCCACTGGGAGACTATTCCATGGATCCACTACTCTTTCCGTAAAGAAATATTTCCGCATATCACTCCTGAATCTATCTCCCTTCACCCTCATCCCATGTCCCCTCGTAGCAGAACTTGCTTTCAATTGAAAGAGGCTCTCTCCCTGAACATTTATGCCACGGAGGTATTTAAACATCTCAATCATATCACCTCTATCCCGCCTTTCCTCTAAGGTGTACATATTAAGATCCTTAAGTCTGTCCTCATATGCTTTATAATGAAGCCCACTAATCATTTTAGTAGCCACCCTCTGCACCGACTCCATCCTGTTCACATCCTTTTGAAGGTGCGGTCTCCAGAATTGCACACTATACTCCAAATGAGGTCGCACCAAAGACTTATACAGAGGCATTATCACCTCCTTTTTTCTGCTAGCCATTCCTCTCCGTATGCCCCCTAGCATCCTTCTAGCTTTTGCCGTCGCCTTTTCTACCTGTTTAGTAACTTTAAGATCATCAGACACAACCACGCCTAGGTCCCGCTCTTCTTTAGTGGACAAAAGTACTTCACCTCCTATACTGTATTGCTCCCTTGGATTGCTGCAGCCCAAATGCATGACCTTACATTTTTTAACATTAAATCCCAGCTGCCAAATTCTAGACCATTCTTCAAGCTTAGCTAGATCCCTCCTCATGTTAGCTACACCTTCCTGGATGTATACTCTATTGCAGATTTTGGTATCATCTGCAAAGAGGCAAACCTTACCCGACAGCCCTTCTGCTATATCACTAACAAAGATGTTAAAAAGAATCGGACCAAGGACAGATCCCTGGGGCACACCACTGGTAACATCCTTCTCCTCAGAGTGAGCTCCATTTACTTGTACTCTTTGTCGCCTCCCACCCAACCAATTTCTAACCCAAGCAGTAACTTTAGGGTCCATCCCTAGGGTGCTCAGTTTGTTTATAAGTCGCCTGTGAGGAACAGTGTCAAAGGCTTTACTGAAATCTAAATACACTACATCTAGAGCTCTCCCTCGGTCCAACTCCCTGGTCACCCAGTCAAAGAAATCAATCAAATTGTCAGATTTGACTCCCTCCCTCTTCTGCCCCCCCTCCGAGCTTCCTCTCCCCCCTGAGGGGGCAAGGGTCACAAAACAGTTTGCCACAGTAAGCACTTACCCTTTTAATATCAGATTCATCTTAAGTCTTATGGTGAGAACTCCAGTCAGAGAGCCCAATTGCTCTCCTCAACGTGGGTTCGGATCTAATATGCGCTGACTCTCCCAGGACTCCGACTGTTCTTCGGTGTCGTGTTGTCTTGTGGGCCACCTCGGTTTTCCACAGTCACTCCTTTGACATTAAGTGGCTTGTCCACCTGTAAGATTTTCTTCCCCTCTGCTCGCCGTGCCCCTAGTGAGTCCTGAGCCCTTTGTCTAGCACCATCCTGAACTCAGGGCAGCCCGCTTTTTAAGATCTTTATCCAGTGTCTCCGAGATTTGGAAAAATTTTCGTACTACTTTGTCCACGAGAATGAGCTGAATGGGATACCATACCACCACTTTCAATCCCCCTTTGTGCCAGGGTGTCCCAAAGCCGGAGTAGCTCCCTCTGCCGCTGCACTGTCTCCGCTGCCAAATCGGGGAGAACAGATTTTCCAGCCCTGATATAAAACATGCCCAGTTTTCCTGGCTTCTCTGATGATGTGTTCCCAATCTTGGAACCTGAGCACTTTTACAATCAGTGCGCAGGGCCTTGCAGGTGGGTCAGATCATGCGCGGAGGTCTCTGTGGGCCCGCTCAATTTCATACTCCACTGGGGAGGGGCTACCTGGAAAGCAGGCCTTAAAAAATGCTGGCATAAACGAGACCCTGTTTAAGCCCTCTGCCCCCCTCTGGGACCCTGAAGATCCACACATTTGACCACCAGTCCTGGTTTTCTTGCTCCTCTACTTTCTCCTCTAACTGGGTTATTTGAACTTGTAATTGGATCACATTGCCGCAGGTCTGCTCGTAGTTGTCTTCCACATGGCTGATTCGGGCCTCCACCTCGTCCAACCGTATGCCCACTGCTGCAAATTTTTCTTCGATTTTATTTAGCACTTCATCAGCAATCTTCTTTTTAGAGTCTCATATTTCCCGCAGCACCATAAGCAGGTCCGTCTCTCTGGAGTATCCTGCCTCATCCCCTTCACTGCTTGTGGTCGATGTAGGTGAGACCGGGGGTTGGATCGCGGCCTTAGCAACGCCGGTAAGTTTTGTCTTGGCAGCACTGAAGTCTCTGATGGTCTTTGCCGTTTTTAGTTTAACGGTTTTAGGCATGGCCACTAATGTACTGTGGTAGTTTCTTGGCAGGTTGGCCAATATATCCCCTATGTTGAGCGGGGTGCATGGAGCTCTCTCACATGTGTTTGAGTTCCTTGCTGGCCAGACTGGAAGTCTCTGGGGTTACATATATATCTAGACCAGCGATTCTCAACTGGTGTGTCACGAAGCCGGCACATGCAGGGTCAGGAGATATGGCAAAAACCTGGGAGGTGTGTTGTGGAGCTGGCGCATGCAGGGGCAGAAGATGTAGCAACAGAGCTGGATTAACAGGTGAGCCAGTAAGGCACTGGCTCAGGACACACAAGTTAAGGGGCGCCAAATTGTCCTGCCTCTTACGTCACCAATTTAACTTCCCCTTCTGTGTAACTGAGACAGGTAGGAAGAGGGCAGTCAGAGCTGCTTTAGGACCTTCTCTGCAACACTCCCTCCCCACACTGACCTAATCCCATCGTGCAGAAGAGTCAATGGAGAAGCCAACACTTACAATACTTCAGCACCTAGCACATTTTTTCCCCTGCCAGTGGTACTGCGTTTACTGTTCGCTGCTGTACAGCTGGTAAAGACATGAAGGCACTACTACTGCGTTCAAACTCCAAGAGAAAAGGAATATTTTGTCTGCTGGACTGGGAGGAGAAGCAGCATGACCAACATGCAGCCGCAGATGCAGCATGTGAAGAGGGGTGAAAGAATCCCTGATCTATTATTCTAGCAGAAGCAATGTCAGAGATAGCATAGTTACTTACCTGTAACAGGTGATCTCTGGGAACAGCAGGAATAAGTCTTCACATATGGGTACCGTCGGTACCGACGGAGCCTGCGCGGGAACGCTCCCCAGCGTCCAATAAGAAAGCTTTTGGGAGCATCCCACAACGCCTGCGTGCTGCCTTCCCGCCTTTCCCAACCGCCTCTCTCCAGTTCGAGTTTTAAAGCTGAGACAAAGCGAGAGAGAGAGGGAAGGAAAGATAGATAGAGAGATACAACTCCTAGGGGAGGTGGGTGGGTTGTGAAGACTTATTCCTGCTGTTCCCAGAGATCACCTGTTACAGGTAAGTAACTGTGCTATCTCCAGGAACAAGCAGGAATGAGTCTTCACATATGGGGACTCCCTAGCTGCAGATGCCAGGGAGAGACCCCAGAGTTGTGTGTCCTTGAAAAGGGCTCCACCTCCCCCCATGGATCTCTGGCATCCAAACAGGGTAGGTGGGTAGGAGTTGATTAGGAATGGAACAGGTGTTTGAGAACAGCCTGACCAAACGAGGCATCCCGGCGGGAGTCCTTGTCCAAACGGTAATGGGCTGTGAAGGTATGAACCGAGGCCTAGGTGGCCACTCGACAGATTTGGTCGATGTTTAGGTGAGCCATTGAGGCTGCCATGGCCCTCACATTCTGAGCTATGACATGGCCTTCCAGAGAAAGGTTCCTACTCTGGTAGGCGAAAGAAATACACTGAGCAATCCAGTTGGACAGTGTTCTCTTAGAAACTGGAAGTCCTAAATGGGAAGGATCAAAAGCAACAAAGAGTTGAGAAGACTTTCTATGTTCCTGTGTTTTTTGTAAGTAAAAGGCGAGAGCTCTTTTACAATCCAAAGTATGAAGATTCCTCTCTGCATTTGATGCATGAGGTCCTGGAAAAAAGACAGGTAAATATATCTCCTGGTTCAGATGAAAAGGCAAGACCACTTTGGCATAAAGTGTGGATTGGTCCTGAGGACTACCTTATCATGATGGAACCTTGTATAAGGAGGATTAGCCACCAAGGCTTGCAACTCACTGATGCGACGTGCTGAGGTGACTGCAATGAGAAAGATAACCTTCCAAGAAAGAAATTTCAAGGAGGTGGTGGCTAAAGGTTCAAAGGGTGGCTTCATAAGCTGGCCAAGAACCAGATTTAAGTCCCATGCCACTGGAGGTGGTCTAATGGGAGGTTTAGTTAAAAGAAGGCCTCTCATGAATCTTGCTATAAGAGGATGAGAGGAAACAGGCTGTCCATTGAGAGGCTTGAGGGACTCTGCAATAGCACTCAAAAGGACTCTTACCGAATTCGTTTTGAGGTCTGCATGGGAAAGATGCAGAAGATACTCTAGTAAAGAATTCAAAGGTATTGCAAGAGGGTTAAGACCCTTCTCTGAACACCAAATGGTAAATCTTTTCCATTTGAAAGCATAGGAACGTCTAGTGGAAGGCTTTCTAGAAGCATGAATAATATCTCTGACTTGCTGAGAGAGATGGAAAACTTGAAGGTCTAGGCCTTCAGCAACCAGGCCCTGAGATGGAGAGACTGGGGGTTTGGGTGCCACAACGTTCCGTCTTCCTGGGAGAGAAGATCTGGAGCAGAGCACAACTCCAGGGATGGAGCTTAAGAGAGATGCAGAAGTAGAGGGTACCACACTTGGCATGGCCAATGTGGTGCTATGAGGATCATAGAACCTTGGTCTCTCTGAAGCTTGAACAGTATTTTGGGAATTAGGGGAATGGGTGGAAAGGCATAAAGGAAGTCTTGACCCCAGTGAAGGAGGAAGGCATCCTTGGCCTGAACTCCCTGACATGGAATCCTGGAACAGAACCGGGGAAGTTTGGCATTCCACGGACTTGCAAATAGGTCTATGTCCGGGGTTCCCTAAATTCGAAAAATCCTGGCTACCTGGTCCCTGTGGAGGGACCATTCGTGTGGAAGCAGAACTCGACTGAGTCTGTCTGCCCAAGAGTTTTGAACACCTGGAAGATATACTGCCATAAGATGAATCTGATGCTCTCTGGCGAAGGCCCACAGTCGCAAAGCTTCGTTGCAAAGCGACAGAGAGCCAGTCCCTCCCTGCTTGCTTACATAGAACATGGCTACTTGATTGTCCGTGTGGATGAGGACTGTCCTGTAGCTGAGCAGGGAGTGGAACACTCTGAGAGCTAAGAAAATTGCTCTGAGTTCCAAGAGACTTATGTGTAGTGAAGTCTCCTGTGGAGACCAGATGCCCTGGGTGGAAAGATCTTGCAGATCAGCTCCCCAACCCATTGGAGAGGCATCTGTTGTAAGGGTTGCTTGGGGAAGTGACTGTTGAAAAGGGGACCCCAGCAACAGGTTTTGAGAGGACTTCCACCACTGCAGAGACCAAAAAAGGTGACTGGAGTTTGCTATTTTGTCTCACAGGCAACCTAATGCCTGAGTCCATTGGGCGGACGAAGTCCATTGAGCTGCCCTCATGTGAAGGTGAGCATATGGAACCACATGCACAGTGGATGCCATGTGGCCTAAAAGTTGTAACATTTCTCGAGCAGTTAAAAGGGGCTTTAACTGTATTTGGGAGGCTAACTGCACCAAGCGTAGGCAACAGGCCTGAGGAAGATAGGCCCTTGCAGTTGTGGTATCCAACAAAGCCCCTATAAACTCGAGGGACTGAGTAGGGGCGAGACTGGATGTTTATTACTAGTCCCAAATACTGAAGGACATGCATTGTGCAGGTTAGACAAGTCTTGGCCTCTGCTTGAGATGGAGCTCAAATGAGCCAGTCGTTCAGATATGGGAAGACGAATATTCCTAGAGTGCGTAGAAATGCAGCTACTACTGCCATGCATTTCATGAACACCCTTGGTGCAGAGGCCAGACCAAAAGGAAGCACCCTGTACTGGTAGTGCTTTCCTTGAAAAAGGAACCGAAGGAACCTTCTGTGAGTTGGATGGATGAGGACATGGGTGTACGCATCCTTGAGATCTAGAGAACAAAGCCAGTCCTGACTCTGAAGATATGGAAGCAAAGCACCGAGAGAAATCATCTTGAATTTCTCCTTGAATAGAAATTTGTTCAATTCTCTGAGATCTAAGATGGGTCTGTAGCCCCCTATTTTCTTTGGAATAAGAAAATAAGGGGAGTAGAACCCTGTGACTTGTTGAAGAAGAGGTACTTCTTCTATTGCCCCTTTGGCAAGAAGGATGGCAATCTCCTGACCTAGAGGGTCGAGGAGAGATGTTGGAGAATTGAACTGTTTCACCATGGTGTGAGGGGGAAGGCTTAAGAAATGAAGTTTGTACCCCTCCCTTATGATGGAGAGTGTCCATTGCTCTGCTGTGATTTGCTCCCATCCTGGGATGGTAAGGGGCTCTGGTCCTTCCAGAGCTAGAAAGGCTAAGTTCTCTAGTTGCAAGTCAAAGGCCCTGAGGAGGCTGAGGCTGCTGGGCCGTGGAAGGTCTAGCTGCCTTTGACTTGGCCTGTTTAGGTAGTTGCTGACGCTTTGCAGCAAAACGACCTGCAGAAGATGCCTGCTGACCATAAGCAGGATAGTATCTTCCCTTTTTGGAAAAAGATGTCTTTTTAAACAATCTTTTCTTAACAGGAGCAGAGGTAGACTTTGAAAGTCGATCCAAAGCAGAGTTTTCAGCATCCATCTGAGTGGCCTTTGCTTGCCAATCCTTACCAAAAAGGTTTTCACCTGTACAAGGGAGATTTCCCAATTGATCTCGGACCCAGAGCTCCAAATCAGAAGCTTGTAGCCAAGCAATTCTGCGTGCCCCTATGGCAATAGCCGAAGCTCTGCTTACACACTCAAAAGAGTCAAAGGCTGCACGGTTGGAAAATTTGGAGACATCTTGGGCATGTTTGAGCCAAGTGAGAAACTCCTGTCTTTTATCCTCTGAAATGAAAGGGGTTAAAGTCTGCAGATGATCTGTGACTTCTTTTAGAAACATTCCTATATAGACACTATAGGAATTGATCCTAGCAGCTAGCATAGCAGCCTGGAAAACTCTTTCTCCAGGACCAAGCAGGAAGCCAGTCCTCACTTATGGGTGACTCCCCAGCTCTGAGCTACCAGGAACCCAGGCTGAACAAGAGAACTCCCTCTAGTCTCAGAAACCCAGTAAAGGCTTTGCAAGAACACACCCTCCACAGGTAGCCCAACCAGAGGACAGGAGTTGCCTAGACCACAAAGAGATTCCGGAGTACTGCTTGGCCAAAAGCACTGTCCCTACGGGACTCCCACTCCAGACAGTAGTGGGCTGCAAAAGTCTGGCTTGAAGACCAAGTAGCAGCCCTGCAGATGTCTTGCAAGGGAACAGAGCGGAGGTGAGCCACTGATGCAGCCATTGCCCTCACACGGTGGGCTGTGACCCTACCCTGCAAAGGAAGGTCAGCTGCCTTGTAAGCCCAGGTGATACAGTCAGCCACCCAGATGGACAAGGTACGCTTGGACACAGGCCTCCCCAAGTTATTGGGGTCAAAAGAAAGGAAGAGCTGAGAACCCTTCCTGTGACCTTGCGTACGTTCAAGGTAGAAGGATAAGGCCCTCCTACAGTCCAAGGTATGGAGAACTGTTTCAGCCTGACTTGCATGAGGCCTAGGGAAGAAAGTAGGAAGAACCACCTCCTGGTTGAGGTGGAAAGAGGAGACAACCTTAGGAAGGAACTTAGAGTGAGTCCTGAGGACCACCCTGTTTTTATAGAACCTGGTGTAAGGTCTATCACAGACCAAGGCCTGAAGCTCACTCACTCTCCTAGCTGAAGTAAGGGCTATCAGAAAGAGAGTCTTCCAGGAAAGGAAGCGTAGAGGGCAAGTAGCCATAGGCTCAAAAGGTTGGCGAGTCAGCTGCTGCAAGACCACATTAAGCTCCCACTCAGGAGCAGGACGACGTATAGGAGGTTTGAGCAGTAGCAAGCCTCTGAGAAACCTAGACGCCAAAGGGTGCACAGACAAGGAATGGCCCTCAACTAGGGAGTGGTGAGCTGCTAAAGCAGAGAGGTGGACCCGAACAGAGTTGGACTTGAGACCCTGATTGGACAAGTGCAGCAGGTACTGAAGCACTACTGACACAGTACAGGAGAAAGGATCCTCAGCACATAGCTGACACCACACAGAGAACCTTTTCCACTTGAGAGCATAGGTCTTCCTAGTGGATTGTTTCCTGGAGGCTAGGAGAACTTCCTCAACCTCGGGAGGCAGGCCCCAGGGAGCCAACACTACCCTTGCAGCCTCCATGCCATCAGATTGAGAGCTTTGAGATTGGGATGCAGCAAGGAGCCCTGATTCTGAGAGAGAAGGTCGGGTTGCAATCCCAGAGGCAGAGGCAGATCCACTGCCAGTTGAAGCAGGAGGGGGAACCAAGGCTGCCTTGGCCACCTGGGAGCTACCAGGAGGACTGAGGCCCTGTCTCGGAGAATCTTGAACAGTGTTCGGGCCACCAGAGGGGTGGGAGGAAACACAGAATAGGCCCTGAGTCCAGGGAATCAGAATAGCACCTGCTGCTACTCTCAGAGGATGCGGTTGCCTGGAGCAGAACCTTGGCAGCTGGTTGTTCAGTGGACTGGCAAACAGGTCTATGGAGGGAAGCCGCCATTTCAAGAAAATCTTTTGAACCACTAAAGGATGTAGCTGCCACTCGTGTGGTTGCAGAATCCTGCTCAATCTGTCTGCCAGGGAATCCTCCTGGCCTGGAAGATAGACTGCTTTGAGGAGCATGTTGTGCTTCAGGGCAAAGGAACAGAGGTCCTGGGCCTCCTGGCAAAGGGGCTGGGATCCAGTTCCGCCCTGTTTGTTTACATAGAACATGGCTACCTGGTTGTCTGTCTGGATCAAGACAGACTGTTGTGCCAAGGAAGCAGTAAAGGCCTTGAGGGCCAAGCGGATAGCTCTGAGTTCCAGTAGATTGATCTGCTGGGACGCCTCCCAATGAGACCACAGGCCCTGGGTGCACTTGTCTAGGCAGTGTGCTCCCCAACCCTGCAGAGAGGCATCGGTGGTCAGTACCACTGTATGAGGTGGGATCTGAAAGGGCACCCCCATCAGCAGATTGGGGGGGTGTAACCACCAGCTGAGGGATGCCAGGAAACGGTGGGACACTCTGATCCTGTCTCTGAGACTGCCTGAGGCTTGTGACCACTGAGTCCGAAGGCACCACTGAGCAGGTCTCATATTGAGCCTGGCATTGGGGGTCACCTGTACTGTCGACGCCATGTGGCCCAGAAGCCTGAGACAAAGTCTGGCGGAGACCAGGGACCTGTGCAGAAACTTGCTGGCGAGGTCCATGAGCCTTTGTGCTCGGTCCAGTGGTAAGAATGCTCTTACCAGCTGAGAATCCAACCTTGCTCCTATGAACTCCAAGTTCTGGGAGGGGAGCAAAGTGGACTTTGCGAAGTTGATGACAAAGCCCACCTTTTGGAGAAGTTCTATGGTCCTGTTGGTGGCCTGTTGAACCTCTAGGGAAGTCTGGCCTCTGATGAGCCAGTCGTCTAGGTAAGGAAACACAAAGATGCCCTGATTTCTCAGGTAGGCTGCCACCACTGCCAGGCACTTGGTAAACACCCTGGGAGCGGAGGTCAGTCCAAAAGGCAGTACTCTGTACTGATAATGGTTTCCTCCCACAATGAACCTGAGGTACTTTCTGTGGTCTGGATGAATAAGGATGTGAGTGTAAGCATCCTTTAGATCTAAAGAGCAAAGCCAATCTCCCTGCTGGAGGTAGGGCAGAAGTGTTCCAAGAGTAAGCATCTTGAACTTCTCTTTCACTAGAAATCTGTTCAGGTTTCTGAGATCCAGAATGGGTCGAAGACCACCGGTTCTTTTTGGCACCAGGAAATACCTGGAGTAAAACCCGTGACCTTGGAAGTGGGGAGGCACAGGCTCCACCGCCTTGTCCAGCAACAGACCTTTTAGCTCCTGGAGGAGAAGGGCTGTATGCAGGGGAGGCTGGAAAGGTTCCCCTGGGAAGTGTGGCGGAGGCAGTTGGTGAAAGTGCAGGGCATAGCCTCAATGGACTATGTCCAGCACCGAACTGTCTTAGGTTATCAAGGGCCACTTGTGGGCGAACAAAGCTAGGCGGCCTCCTGTGCAGGGCTGGGTCTGCAAGGGAGGTATGGCTATACTCAAAGAGTCAAAAAACCCCACCCTGCTGAGTGGGAGCAGGGGCTGCAGGCTTGGGGGTCCTCTGCCTACGGGGTCCATTACCCTGGCCCTTGGCTTGCTGACCCTGGGGGGCAGCTTGGGCAGCCGGATATTGTGGGTACTGTTTGTAGGCAGTGCCCTTCCTCGGGTAAAAGGACTTTTTACCCGAGCCCTTCTTCTTATGAGAAGGGGCAGAGGTCTTCCTCGACAGCCTTGTCCTCGTGAGGTGCTCTGTCTCGAGCTGAGCGGCCTTCTCGGCCACAGGCCTGCCAAAAAGGTTTTCACCTCGGCAAGGGACATCGACCAACTTGTCCTGAACCCATGGCTCGAGGTCCGATGACTGCAGCCATGCCTGGCGTCGGGCCGCAATGCCGGCTGCCGCTACTCGGGCTGAAGCCTCGAAGCCATCGTAGGCGGCGCGGGACCTGAACTTAGAGCATTCCCGGATCCTCGAAGACAAGGACTTAAAACTCTGCAAGGGCTCCCCGGAGAGACCAGCAGAGAATCCGGCCAACTCCTTGGCCAGGTCTCGTAAATACATGCCCTTGTACAGCTGGTAAGTCTGGACACGGCAAGCAAGAATCGAGCCCTGAAAGCACTTTCTACCGACGCCATCAAGGCTTTGGGCTTCCCTTCCAGGAGGCACCGCGGAGTGCATCTTCTGACTCTTCAGACGATGCATGGCCAATTCCACAACCATGGAATGATGTGGTAGCTGTGCTTTCTGGAAGCCAGGACTCTTTCGGAGCCGACAGATGGAATTGACTCGCTTGCTCAAGACCGGCGCCGAGGCCGGTGCCTCCCACATCCGGAAGAGGAGCCGTTCCAGCATTGGAGGAACCGGGACAGTAAAGGCCTCCTTCGGAGGAGAGTCATACTGCAGAGCTTCGAGCTCTTCGGCTCGAGGCTCCTCCTCGGGGTCAGCCGAGATAGCCAGGGCAGCGGCCATATCGCGGACAAACTCCGAGAACCTAGTATCCTCTGGAGGGGATCTACTCCGGGGCTCAGACTCTGGTGAGTCCGAAGGGACACACCGAGTCTTGAAGGTGTCAGGAGACTCCTCGTCTTCGGTCTCCCAAGCAGACTCGTCCGATGTCGAGTCGAGGTCCGACCCCGCGGGGCCTCTAGGCACCGGTGTCGAGACCCTCGGTCCCGAACGGGAGGTCGAGGGAGACCTCGACCGAGGACGACATCGAGTCACAAGGGACTTGAGTATCGGCTCGGTCTCCGGGGTCGACTTCGAAGTCGATGTCCCGGTGGTCGGGGCAGTTGCGCCAGACAGGCTGGCCATCAGTGCCCGCTGCTGATCCATGAAGGCAGACATTCTGCTCTCCAAGGCTGTCAACCTGAGACTCAGCTCGGGTGACGCAGCAGCTCCCGACTCGGGCCCCGGTGGCGCCGGGCCCGACGTCGGTACTCAGGGAGGCGAGTCCACGAGGACAACAAGACTTACGTGTCCAGCAGACTCCGGCTCAATGCGAGGAACTTTAGTTGGCTTCTCCTGGTCCACAGACCCGGGACGACGGTCGGGGGTCTTAGACCTGGCCCTTGAGGACTCAGGGACCTCCTCCGACGCCGCCCTCGTGAGCCGCTTCTTCCTCTTACGTTCCCGGTCGGGGGACCCCCTGTCCGAGGAGCTCCGACGCCTCTCAGGATCGGAATCCCGAGATGTCGAGGGCCTCAGACGAGGTCCGGGCCCGGGGAGAGGCCGAGTCCGAGAAAAGCCTTTCACTTTGTTGCTGACGACTTCGGAGGGCCTTGGAAGACATTTTTCCACATGGCCCGCACGTTTTAGAATCGTGGTCCGGGCCAAGACACCGAAGGCAGCAGTCATGTGTGTCGGTGAGAGACATTATCTTCTTACACCGATCACACTTTTTAAAGCCACTGGAAGTCATCGGGGAGAAAAGGGTCCCCGCGGGGTCAAAGGACCGGCCTTCTAGGGAAAAAGAAAAAGATTTGGCGCGAGCGCCTAGCCACTAAGGGCAAAAACCGAAAAAGGAAAAAAGGGATTCGATACCTGTGTACCGAACCCGGCGGGAGGGGAACCGACGTCGAATCCGAGGAAAAAAGCGAAATAACGCCAAGAAAAAACTTCTCTTTTCCGGGAAAAAAAGGACACACGTCCGATGGGCTTCACGGAAAAAAAAGAGACTGAGGTAAGATGGCACCTTTAGGCGGGAAGGGAACCACGCATGCATGCCAGCATTCCCAAAGGCTTTCATGGAAAGCTGGGGAAATGCTCCGCTGGGGCTTCATCGGCGTCAATGACACCCATAAGTGAGGACTGACTTTCTGCTTGGTCCTGGAGAACCACCGGTACCCCAGAACACGGCAACAGGTGATCTGTCGAGGCCGAGCCATCGATGTCAACCTGTGACCCCATAGATAATGTTTTGGAAGCCGGAGCTTCCCGCCGGGGTAATTTTGCCGGTGCGGAATCCTCGAAGGCAAGCCCTGAGGCATCTCGATGCTTGGAGGGAGATCTGCCCGTCGAGGACCGGCCAGATTTATGCTTGGTTACTTGAGATCCATGGGAGGAAGAGGAGGCCCTGGAAGACGTCGATGCTACCGAAGCTGCATCAGAGGGAAACAGGGTACTGAGCTTGGCTGCTCGGTTCTGCCGACCTCTCAGACATCATGGTACAGGACATACAATCCGTGATGGAATGGTCAGGTCCCAAACACTCTAGACACCAGTCATGGGTGTCGGTGACAGAAATAGTACCGCCACATTTTGTGCATTTTTTAAACCCAGAAGCGGGCTTCTCCATGAGGAAAAACATTTTTAGGCCTAGGGCCCAAAAACTGAAAATGCACAGTAGAGATAAAGCGTTTTGTGTTGGGTTTTTTTTTTGAAAGAAAGAAAAGAAAGACCGGCGGTACCGGTCCGACGTCGAAGAAGGCAGACGCGACACAAAAGAATAAAGGAAAAAATAAAGAACTTCTTCTGCGGTGACAGGAACACGACCTGCTGGCTCCGTGGAAAAGAAGAACTGGAGAGAGGCGGTTGGGAAAGGCAGGAAGGCAGCACGCAGGCGCTGTGGGATGCTCCCAAAAGCTTTCTTATTGGACGCTGGGGAGCGTTCCCGCGCAGGCTCCGTCGGTACCGACGATACCCATATGTGAAGACTCATTCCTGCTTGTTCCTGGAGATACCCAACACCATTCTGAATGGAGTGGGGGTTGATGACTCCTTCCATGGCTGGCCCAAGGGTTTCTGCCATGCCAGAGAGAAACCATGGCTTTGCCACTGTCCCCTCTGCTAACGCCACCCCCTCCTCCCCCCCCCCCCCCCCACAGCTGCTGCCGATTCCATCTTGGGAGCAGGCAGCGGCAGCTTTTTGACCCCTGCTTTTGGAAATACTGCCAATGACTGTCTCTCCCCCAAACGGAATCAGCAGCAGCTGGGGGGGGGGGGGGGGGCAGCATGGCCGCCCATCTGTGCTGCCGCCACCACCACATAGTGGACGGGACGGCCCTGCTCCTTCCACACCAAGCACCTGTCTCAGGTTTAAATAAAAATTGCTGTGAAAACCAGACAGCTAGTCTTTTCTTGTTTTCAGAAAGGGCAGCCGTCTTTCCCCACAGGCTTTATGTTCATTTCATTTGATATATTGCCTTTCAATGAAACAAATCAAGGCGGTTTACAATTCCATAAATATAAAAGAGGGCCAGCGGCCTCGAAAGGGAAAAGAAGTTACAATATTAGACAGGATAGTGGAGAGTAGTCAAGCATACAGACATACAAATAGAGACAAGACAGACGAGGACACAGGTTGAATTATAAAGCAGGGGCTGCATTTTAAAATAAAGAAAAAGGAGACAGCACATAGATAAAAGAATGGATGGTTCCAGGGGATTAGCAAGGGAGGGAGTGATGGAAAGTTGAAAGGGATGATGCTGGACAGTAGGGTAAAGAAGAGAAAGAAGTGGTGAGCCTGGAGAGAGAGAGTGTGTGTGTGTGAGTGTGTGTGTGTCAGCCTTGGAGAGGAAGAAAAAGGGAATGCATTTGGGGGAAATGGGGGCATGGATGTGACTGGCAGAGACAGAGAGGGTGAAAGAGAAGTGATGACCTAGTGGAGTGAATGAACTGGAAGATGAGCGCAGGGAATGAGCCTTTGGTTGTGGATGAGAAAGCATAAGTCTGGGAACTTGAGCCTGAAGAAGGGGGGAGGAGAACAAACCTGGAAAAAACAGAATGAGGAGATGTGCCTGGAGTGTGAGATGGGAAGGAGTGAATGAGTGGCAGAATGAGTTGTGCAGCTGGAGGACGCAGCTCAGCTAGTCCGCAGAGTATTCTGCTCCCCTGGCAGATATGTTGTCCTTAAATCCATATCATGAGTGATGGCAAACTTCCACAACCCGACTGCCTCTCAGCATAGGAGATATGACCCTGTGCCCCCCCCCCCCCCTTGCTTGTTTATGTCGTACATTGTGACCTGATTGTTCTTA
Source organism: Ichthyophis bannanicus (assembly GCA_033557465.1). Lineage (NCBI taxonomy): Eukaryota > Metazoa > Chordata > Amphibia > Gymnophiona > Ichthyophiidae > Ichthyophis > Ichthyophis bannanicus. The sequence continues at coordinate 41,294,185 of CM066046.1, forward strand.
TTCAGACCAATAATCTGGCTGGCCAGGCAATTCCGGAGCGCCCTGAGCATATTCACTATGGCTTATAATCCAAAGAAATTGATGTGGTACAGGCTCTCCTTTTTGGACCAGATGCCTTGAGTGTGGAGGCTATCCAGATGCACCTCCAAACCAAGCCTGGATGCATCCGAAGTCAATGTCTTCTTAAAAGGGAGGCCCTTGAGCAGGTTCTGAGAATCCAACCACCAACGCAGGGACTGAACAAGAGGTATGGTGACCGCCACCTGGTACCGGAGCTGGCCAGTGGCCCGCTTCCACCAAGTACTCAATACCCACTGAGCTTATCTCATCAACAGATGAGTCAGGAGAGTGACATGCACCGTAGAGGCCATGTGGCCAAGCATAGTCAGCAACTCACGAGTCATTGTCTACTGACTCCACTAGGTATCACGGACCAAAGCCGTCAATCTCTAGAGTCGGTCCAGTGGGAGAGAGACATTTGCCTGAGTCATGTTGAGGACAGCCCCATGAACTCCAGTCATTGGATGGGCTGAAGGTGGGACTTTGGGTAATTGACAGTGAAAGCCAACAGCTCTAGCACCCGGATGATCAACTGTGTTGAGTGCTAGACTCTGACTGGAGTAGTGCTTTTTATGAGCTACTTGTCCAGGTAAGGGAAGACAAAATTGTAGCCCACTGGAATAAAGAGGTGCTTCCAAGGGCAGGGTAGGGGGCAGTGTAGGGTGGATGATTTATACCATATGCATAGGTTGACAGCACTGTGTAGAGGAAGGTTGGAGCAAATGGAAAGACAATGGGATGTTTTATGGGAGTAGCTGGGAAGGAGGAGAGGGGGTACATCTAGGAGGGTAGGGGATGATTAAGGAGGTGGGAGGTTGGTGTATGTCGTTATAGATACTGAAGCTGAAGTACATTTATTGTAGATGTTTGTTCACATGCTTTAAAAATTCAATTAAAATTTAAAAATGAATAAAAAATAAAATAAAATACTAGTGCATAAACCCCGTTGATCCCGATATTCAGCAGCACTAACCGATTAGTGCTACTGAATATCACCACAGACAGCCTTCAATAATGTCTGGTTCATTTTGGGGCGGTGTATCAGTGGAGCTGGAGCTGTCCCAGTGCCAATTTGGTTAGCAGCAATCTTCAGCCGCAAACTGGATAGGCAAACTATAAAAAGTAAGAACAGGTCAAGTGGCTGTCCTAACTTTATATGATTTTTACTATACAATTCACAAATGAGTATCACTCCAACCAGATAGAAAATATGTGGCCAGTGAAACCATATATTTAGTGTCAGATGCCGGATAGCATCTGGCACCAAATATCCGATTTTAGATTCAGCAGCAGCAGAAGCTAGGTGCTTTAAAAACACTGACCGCTGCCACTGAAACACTAATAACAGTATTTAAATCACTATTTGATTTGACACCATCTACTTTAAGTAACTTAATTACCAAAGAACATCCAAAACCTACTCAAAGAAAAAATCAACTAAACAAACTTAAAACCCCCATAGATTTCATAAAAACAAATAAATCAACAAACAACAGAGCGTTCTCACATGCAGCCCCAACAGCCTGGAATTCCCTCCCTGTTGAACTAAGAATATTAACAGAGATTAATGAATTCCGAAAAAAACTGAAAACACACCTCTTTACAATGCACTACAACACTATAGAACAGCCATCAAAAGAATTAGACAAAGGCTAAACAGTTTTATCTACATCTCACTATAACAGAAAAGAAAACCTGCCCTATCTGCATCTGTACTACTCATAATGATTATATCCCACATAACTTGTATATGTATTTAATAATATAATGTTAATGTACATAATGTATATAGTGTTGCACTGTTCAGTGCTATCTGTTCAACATTTCTGTTTACTGTACATTGGTTATAGTTATATGACGTTATATGTAAAACAAATCCATGATTTGTTGCCTGTTGTTATTTGTGAACCGCAGCTGATCTTAGGAAGCTGCGGTATATAAGAGATTGTTAAATAAATAAATAAAATTGTCCCCCTATAGTTTTATCATGAAGGCGTATATTTACAGGCTTTGTCTAAATTCAGCCCATATGCACACGCACAGCAAAAGTATGTGCAATTCAAACAATGTGCATGCTTTCATGATAGTTGATATGTTATCAGAGGCCATTTATGCACATAAATGACTAAAATAATAAGATTTAGGTGTGTTGTTGGCACCTAAAAATAGGCAACTCCTTAGAAAATTACCCTCTTTTAGTGGAAGATGCATCTCTTGACTTGAAATTAAGACCTTTTAAAATCTTACCTATGCGGATCACATGAGCTACGATGTACAAGTCTCTTTTTATGTCCTTGCTGCTCAGATCCTAATATATGGATAAAAGAAAGAAGAAAAAAACAGTAGATGAACCTGGATTAGAGAAGTATAATTACTGCCAACTTGAGATGACTTCTTTCAGCAATATAGCGTAGTTACTCACCTGTAACAGGTGTTCTCCAGGAACAGCAGGAATCAGTCCTCACATGGGTGATGACGGCGCCGATGGAGCCCGTGCAGAGCATTTCCCCAGCTTTCAAAGAAAGCCTTTGGGAATGTTACCATGCATGCATGGTCCCCTTCCTGCCCAACGGTGCCATCTTGTTCAGTTAGATGACATAGTTTAGGCGAAAAGACAAAAGCAGATAGGGGAGGAGGGAGGATTGTGAGGACTGATTCCTGCTGTTCCCGGAGAACACCTGTTAGAGGTGAGTAACTACACTTTCTCCATGAACAAGCATGAAGTCAGTCCTCCCATATGGGATTCCCTAGCTCCAGGCTGCCAGGACCTGAACCACTACAGCACCAGTGGTGACCACCAAGGGTCAGTTGCAGAAGATGAGGCCCTATCCAAAGACTCCGCAATGCCCATCCGCTCTCGTCGCTATTAGTCCGATAGCCTGACCGTCGACGAGCTGGAGGGCAGGAGTTCCCTATACACCAAGTATGCTACGGATCACCGCCCGGCTGAAGGCATTGTCCCTGCGGGACTCACTCTATAGGCAGTAATGTGCTGCAAAGATAAACACTGAAGACCATGTGGCGGCCTTAAAAATTTCCATCACCGGTATCGAGTGTAGGTTGGCCACCGACACGGCCATGGCCCTAACACGATGAGGGGTGATCTGGTGCTCCAGGAAAAGGCCAGCCTGCTCATAAGCAAAGGTAGTCTACCACCCAAGAGGACAGAGTCCTTTTGGTCATTGGCAGCCCTAGATTACTGGGGTTGAATGAGACAAAGCATTGGGGCGCTTTGTGATGGTTCTTTTCCTATGAAGATAGAAGTACAAGGCCCTCTTGCAATCCAAGGTATGCAAGACAGACTTTACCTTGCCCACGTGAGGCCGTGGAAAGAAGGTAGGGAGAACCACCTCCTAGTTGAGGTGAAAAGTAGACACCACCTTAGGAAGGAACTTGGGATGCGTACGCAGCACCACAATGTTCGTGTAGAACCAGGTGTAGGGAGGATCTGCACCAGGGCCTGCAGCTCACTGACCCTATGGGCAGAGGTCATGGCCACTTTCCAGGAGAGGTACTTCAGGTGACAGGTGGCCATAGGCTCAAATGGCGGTCTGGTAAGCTGGGACAGCACCACATTGAGGTCCCATTCTTCAGCCGGAGGGCGGAGCCTAGACAACAGAGGCCCCTGAGGAATCTAGAGACCAGGGGCAGGGTCGAGAGAGGCTTCCCCTCTACCGGGTGGTGGTTCGCAGCTATAGCGCTGAGATGCACCCTGACTGAATTAAATTTCAAGCCTGACTGCGAGAGATGCAAAAAGGTATTGCACATGAGCTCTACCTGGCAGGAGAATGGCTTCACTTTCCTGTCTGCGCACCAGAAGGGGTACCTCCTTCACTTGAAGGCGTAAGCCTTCCTAGTGGAGGACTTTCTGGAGGCCAGGAGGACCTCCTTGACCTCCCTTGTGAGGTGGAAAGGGGACAACGCTACCCTTTCAGCAGCCATGCTGTCAGCGCTAGGGCCCTCAGGTTGGGGTGCAAGAGGAAGCCCTCCTCCTGCGAGAGGAGGCCCGGGGCCTGGCCCAGGGGTACTGGGGCTGTCACTGAGAGAGAGCAATAGGGGGAACCATGGCTGCTTGGGCCACCAGGATCACTGAGGCACGCTCACTCTGGATTTTGGACACACACTTGGGTAACAGGGGGATTGGAGGGAATGCATAAAGCAGGCTCTGCAATCATGACATCAGAAACACATCTGCCGCCACCCTCCCGCAGTATGGTTGAGGGGAGCAGAACCACGGAAGCTGTGCGTTGTCCGGTGAGGCAAACAGGTCCAGGCAAGGCCTGCCCCAGAGTTGGAATGGCCCCTAGGCCACCTCGGGGTCCAGGTGCCACTCGTGCAGCCGAAGGATCCTGCTAAGCTTGTCCGCCAGGACATTGTCCTGGCCCGGTAGGTACACCACCCTTAGGGTCATGCGGTACCATACCGCAAAGGCATTAAGTGCTAGGGCCTCCTGACATAGGGAGTAGAATCCCGCTCCACACTGCTTGTTTAAGTAGAACATGGCCCCCTGGTTGTCCGCACTATGAGGATCAAGTGGCAGAAGGTCTGCAGGGCCAGAAAGATGGTCTGGAGTTTGAGGAGGCTGATCTGCAGAAGAGACTTCTTGGAAGACCAGTGGCCCTGAGTGCACTGGCCCTCGCAATGTGCACCCCAGTCCGCCAGGGAGGCGACCGTAGTCAGACTCCTCAGAGGTGCTGGTGCCTGGAAAGGCATCCCCACCCTGCGGTGGTGTGGGGACTTCCACCAAGCAAGGGAGGTCACCAGCTGCCGGGTGACCCACACCCTGTCCCCCAGTTTGCCTGTGGCCCGAGACCACTGAGACCGGAGGCACTACTGAGCCGTCCACATGTGTAGGTGGGCTAGGGAAGTAACGTGCACCGTTGAGGCCATGTGGCCCAACCAGCAAAGGAGTTACCGGGCCGGCACCGATCTGCAGGCTTGCAACTCCAGGCCAACCACATCAGGCAGTGGGTTCTGCCTTCTGGGAGGAAAGCCTTGGCCAGAAGAGTGTTCAGCTGGGCCCCTATGAATTCCAGGGTCTGAGCTGGGGATGGTCTGGACTTAGGGTAGTTGATGACGAAGCCCAACTGATGGAGGGCATGAATGGTCAACCTTGTGGCTCAGTCCGCCTCACAGGTGGTGCTGCCCCTGACGAGCCAGTCACCTAGATAGGGAAAGACGTGAGCCCCTTGAAGGCACACGTGTGTGACTATTGTGGGCAGGCACTTTGTGAAGACCCTTGGGAGGAGGTGAGACCGAACGGGAGCACCTATACTGGAAGTACAGACCTCCCACCACAAACCTTAAGTAACGCCTGTGGGAGGGATGAATCAAGATGTGGGCATAAGCGTCCTTGAGATCCAACGAGCAGAGCCTGTCTCCCTGGCGGAGGTAGGGCAGTAATGTTCCAAGGGAGAGCATCTTTAACCTCTCCCTCACCAGGAACCTGTTGAGGTTGCACAGATCCAGGATAGGCCAGAGGCCTCCTGTTCTTTTGGGAAGCAAGGAAATACTTTGAGTCAAAGCCCATGCCCTAGATGTGTTGGGGCACAGGTTCCACCACCTTGTCCCTGAGTAGGTTCGCAAGCTCTGTGACGAGCAAGGCCTGGTGAAGGGGTGGATGGGATGGCTCCCCTGGAAGTAATCTGGAGGGTTTTGCTGCAAGTGGAGGGAATAAACCTCTCTCACCACCCACAGGACCCACTGGTCTGTAGTGATGGTGGCCCAGCTGTCGGCGAAGGAGGCCAGTCGACCCACTATGAGCTAAGGTGGGTCTCCTGGGGAGGGGAGATCCTGCCCACTGAGTCAAAAACTCTTCCCTGGCTGAGGGGGTTTTGGGACATTGGTTTTCCTGGACCAATGTCCATGGTCCTTTGGCTGTGCGGTTTGGTGAGGCTGACCCTGGTAAGGCTAGTAATGGCTAGCCGAGGGGTAACCCTTTTTCCTGGGGAAAAAGGTCTTCTTTCCCGAGGGCTTCTTCCTGGGGAGAGCTGAGGTCTTTTTGGAAAGTCTCTGCTGGGTAATTACCTCAGCCTCGATCTCTGCGGCCTTATCAGACATATGCTTCCCAAAAAGATTCTCCCCATTGCAGTGCACGTCCAGGAGCTTCTCCTGCACACATTGCTACAGGACAGAGGTCTGCAGCCACACCTGGCGCTGGGCACCAATGCCTGCAGCCACCACCCGGGCTGATGCCTCAAACCCATCATAGGCAGTTCTAGAGAGAAACTTAGAGCAGTCCCGGACAGCCCCGGTCAAGGACAAGAAGTGCTGGAGGGGTTCCCTGGCGAGGTCCGCCGAGAACCCCAAGAGCTCCTGGACCGGGCTCTTCAAATATATCCCCATATACAGCTCATAGGCTTGTATACAGCACCTGAGCATGGCACCCTGATAGCATTTACGGCCTAGGGCGTTGAGGGCCCGGGCCTCCTTGCCCGGGGGCACGAATGAGTAGGTCTTTTGACTCTTGAGCCTGTGCATCGATGACTCCACCACCATTGAGTTGTGGGGGAGTTGAGGCTTATGGAACCCCACACCCTTCCGGTCTCGGTAGATGGCGTCGACCCGCCAGCTGACCACCGGCACAGAAGCCAGCTTCTCCCAAGTCCAGAGCAGGACCCTCTCGAGGATGGGTGGGATCGGGACTGTGAGAGTCTCCTTGAGGGTAGACTCGTACTGCAACATTTCCAGCTCCTCGGTGCGTGGGTCCTCCTCGGACTCCATCTGCATCAAGAGAACCTGGGCCATGTCCCAAAAGAAATCATGGAACGCCATGTCCTCGGGTGGGGAGTGGCATTGAGGCTGCAGAGGTGAGGGCTCCGAGGTAACATCCTAATGCTGGGTAGTCTCGGGAGAAAGCTCGTCCTCAGTCTCCCATTCGGATACCGAGGCAGTCAAGGACTCAGCCTTGGGGGTAGCCCCAAGGAAACGGGGACCACCCGAGGACTGGGGGTCAGACCCCCATAGGCTCACTGAGGAGGACCGGGACCTCGACCAAGGCCGAGAACTTACCCAAGGCCACCGGCGCTCAGTGCCTGAATCGATGCCCTAGGGATCCCCCAAGGCTGGGGGCCTGGGCCGATGATGCTGGGAGTCCAGACATCAATGCCTGCTACAAAGCCAGAATGGAGGAGAGACTCTACTCCATGGCCGCCATAAGGGGCCTCGAGACCCGATGGCTCAGCAGCCTTCAGCGTGGACCTCGAGGGCCTCAGGTCCAACACCGGCACTCCAGAGAGTGCATCCTCCAGAAGGACTATAGACTTTAAGAGGGCGCTGTACTGAGTTGCCCAAGTTCCGCCGCGGGACCTTTCCAGGCTGCATTAGCACCTTGGGAGGCCGCACCTTCTTCTTAGGAGGGTTCAGCGACCTACCAGAGGAGCTGCTGCTGCGGGACTCCGAGGACACCTGGACCCCCCCTCGAGGAACCCTCCTTCGGACTGGAAGAGGGGGATGAAGGAGCTAAGAATGGCTTGGGGAACAGCTTCCCCTGCAACTCCGACCTCTTCCTGTTGGTCTTGGGCATCATAGCCTGACACCGGTCACAGGAGGATCTGTCATAGTCTGGGCCCATACAGCGGGGGCAGCAATCATGAGCATCTGTAACCAATATGGTCTGGCCACATCGGTCACACTTTTTAAATCCACTGAGAGTCAGGGTGGGAGAACACCCGGCCGGGGTCGAGGACACCCAGGTGAAAAATGGCACAAACACCAGACAAGGAAAACCCTCGACAAAAAAGGACTGCAATGAGGCTAAGAATGGCACCGAGATGCCCGACTCAAGGACCGAAGTCAAGAATTTGGAAGAGAAAAAAAATCACTTTTTCCGAGCGAGATGAGGACCACATCCATTGGGCTCCGTGGAAAAAGGGAGACTGAACAAGATGGCACCCTTGGGCGGGAAGGGGACCACGCATGCATGGTAGCATTGCCAAAGGCTTTCTTTGAAAGCTTGGGAAATGCTCCGCGTGGGCTCCGTCGGCACAGACATCACCCACATGTGAGAACTGACTTCCTGCTTGTTCTTGGTGAAAAAATTGTTTCAGTGAACCCATTTCAAATCTTTTGTAAATACATAGCAATTTTTTTTATTGCTTACTCTGGCTTTGCTAGTACAAAAGGCCGTATGGATCATGTCAGTAGCAAATGACTCCTTATAAAACTGGTTGGAGGATTGAATGCCTTAAGTAACTTGATCATGGAGTGATAGCATGACATTATTGTGAAGCATCACTAAATAAATATGCAAATAGGGGGGTATTTTGCAAGAGATGGATGTGGTTTGGATGTCTGAAAAGAACAAGGTGGGCATATTTCTGCTGAGACGTCAAAAATGTGATTTCAGAAGCAGGCAAATCCAGATGTCCCTGTGACCCGCATGTAGAAATGGCAGCGTTCAAAAAAGTGTAGTTACTCAACTGTAACAGGTGATCTCCGGGAACAGTAGGAATCAGTCTTCACATATGGGTGATGTCAGTTCCGACGAAGCCTGCGTGGGAACACTCCCAAGCGTCCAATAAGAAAGCCTTTGGGAGCACTCCACTGCATCTGCACATCGGCATTCCCACCTTTCCAACTCCTCTCCTCAGTTGAGTTTGTAGCTGAGAGACAGAGGAAAAAATCTAACTACCCTACAACTGCTAGGGGAGGAGAGGGGGTTGTGAAGACCAATTCCTGCTGTTCCCAGAGATCACCCGTTACAGATAAGTAATTACGCTATCTCCAGGAACAAGCAGGAATGAAGTCTTCACATATGGGACTCACTAGCTCGCAGGTACCAGACTGGTATGGAGGAGAGCAGTGTGATCTCTAAGGCTAAAGCAGACTTAGCCCAGTGGACTTTATTCCAGTCTGCTATACGACTTCTAATGGAAGTCTGGTCTCTTGTAGAAGTCCGGGACGGAGGACAGGAGTTGAGTTTAAGTCCCAAAAAGGTGCTGGAGTACAGCTTCGCCAAAGACAGCATTCCGAAGGGAGTCGCTGTCCAGACAATAATATGCAGCGAATAGTATGAACAGAGGACCAGGTAGCTGCCTGACAGATGATCTCAATGGATACTTAACGGAGATTGGCTATGGAGGTTGCCATAGCCTGCACATTATGAGCAGGGAGAGTCCAGTTTGTGCATAAGCAAAAGAAATGCAATCTGCTATCCGTCTTGATAGAGTTTGTTTTTTCACTGGTAGACCAAGGTGACTTGGATCAAAGGAAATGAATAAATGAGAGGATTTCTGGTGAATCTTAATTCCGTCTTAGTAGTAAACCAGCACTCACATGCGGTCTAAAGTGTATAGCACTGCCTTCGCTTGAGGTGCATGCAGGTCTAGGGAAGAAAATCGGTAGAATTCCAGACTGGTTCATATGGAAGGCAGAGACCACCTTTGGAAGGAAGTGTAGATGGCTATGGAGGACCACCTTGTCATGATGGAACCAGGTATAAGGCAGATCCGCTACAAGAGGCAGCGAGCTGATGTGACAACTATGAGGAAGATTACCTTCCAAGAGAGAAACATCAGTGAAGCGGTCATTAAAGGCTCAAAGGGAGGCTTCAGAAGTTGAGCTAGAACCACGCTGAGGTCCCACGAAGGCGGCTTAATGGATGGCTTGGACTGCAGGAGACCCCGCATAAAGCGGGCTAAAGAGATAGGCTGTCTGTCCAGTGCTTTGTGGTAGGCTGCAATAGCACTAAGATGAACTCTGACTGAGCTGGTCTTAAGACCTGCCAAAAACAAATGGAAGAGATATTGAAGAAAGGATTCCACTGGGCAGGCAAAGGCTTCAATGTCTTTTGGGAAGCACCAGGAGGCAAACCGTTGCCATTTAAAAGCATAAGATCACCTGGTGGATTGTTTGTGTGATACAAGCAGGATATCCTTGACTTCCTGTGTGAGGTCAAGGTTAGCAAATACTATGCCTTCAGCAGCCATGCCATGAGACGAAGGGCCTGAAGTTTGGCATGAAGAAGCATCCCTTGGTTCTGCAAGAGGCATTCGGGCGCACATCTGAGTTTGAAGGGTTGAGTCTGCACCAGGTGAAGGAGCAGAGGAAACCACAGTTGACGGGGCCAAAAAGGGGCTATAAGGATCATGGTGCCCTTGTCGGCTTGTAGCTTAAATAGTGTTTTCAGTATTAAGGGGATGGGTGTATATGCATAAAGCAGGCTCTATCCCCAATGGAGAAGGAAGGCATCCAAGGCCTGTCGGTGCAGGGACAGAAGCCGTGAGCAAAACAATGGAAGCTGTGTGTTCTGTTGAGTGGTGGAAAGATCTAGGAGTGGGATTACCCACGTTTGGGAGATCCAAGCAGCCGTCTCCTGATGTAGGGTCCACTCGTGTGGATGAAGGATATGGTCGAGCCTGTCGGCAAGGACATTGAATTTGCCCAGGAGGTACACCACTCAGAGGTGAATGAAGTGTGAAAGGCCAAAAAAGAGAGGCGAACCGCTTCGTGACAGAGGATAGGATTCTGTTCCCCCCTGTTTATGAAGAACATGGCCACCTGGCTGTCCATTCTGACTAATACCTTTAGGCTCCGAAAGTTGGGGTTGAAAAACCTGAAGAGCATTTGTTAGGACATGCAGCTCAAGAAAGTTTATCTGCAGTGCAGATTCCAGTGGCATCCACAGACCCTGTGCGGTCAAGGTCATTCAAATATGCTCCCCAACCTAGGTTGGAGGCATCTGTTGTCAGTGTGCATCGAGATGGAGGCATCTGATAAGGTGACCCATCGAGTAGGTTCTATGGGGAATACCACCAGTGAAGAGAAGTGATTAGTTGAGGGATGATGTGTACCTTGGGGAAAAGGAATTCTTTAGATTAAAGCTGATTACTCTGTGAACCCAGTGCATTTGTTAAATCAGTGAGGGCCTAGTAGCAGTAAAGAGCTTTCAGTTTAAATTTAACACACAGAACAGAGCTTTCTCGTCACTCCCTCTATCTAAGCAAGGGCTGTGGGACTCCCCCTGGAAATTGGTCACAGATTACATTAGAAGCACAGGACAGGGTACTGTGTAGCAGTCAGCTTTTAATAAGTCTTCTGAAAATGCGAAAAACGAGTGAGGTTATCAAATTTGCAGATGACACAAAACTAAAGTTGTTAAAACCCATGAGGATTGTGGAAAACTGCAAGAGGATCTAGATAAATTGGAAGACTGGGCATCCAAATGGCAGATGAAAATTAATGTGGACAAGTGCAAAGTTATGCACCTAGGAAAGAACAACCCAAACTATGGTTATACGATGCAAGGTTCCACATTAGGAACCACCACTCAGGAAAGCATAGTTACTCACCTGTAACAGGTGATCTCCGGGAACAGCAGGAATTTAGTCTTCACATATGGGTATCATCGGTACTGAAGGAGCCTGCGCGGGAACACTCCCCAGCGTCCAATAGGAAAGCTTTTGGGAGCATCCCACAGTTCCTTGCTGCTGCCTTCCCGCCTTTCCAACTGTCCCTCTCCAGTTGAATTTATAGCTGAGATCAAAGAGAGAGAGAGAGAGAAAGAGAAAGAGAGAGACAACACCTAGAGGAGGTGGGCAGGTTGTGAAGACTAAATTTCTGCTGTTCCCGGAGATCACCTGTTACAGGTGAGTAACTACGCTATCGCCAGGAACAAGCAGGAATGTAGTCTTCACATATGGGGACTCCCTAGCTGCAGATGCCAGGGAGATGGCCCCAGGAAGTTGTGAGCCCTTGTGAAAGAGTTATGCTTCCCCCCATGGATCTCTGGCATCCTACCAGGATGGTGGGTAAGAGTTGACTAAGTATGAAAAAGGTGTTGAATCAAACGGGAGTCCTTGTCTAAGCAGTAGTGGGCCATAAAGGTATGTACCGAAGCCCAAGTAGCTGCTCGACAGATGTCATCGATAGAGTGAAGATGATCCATTGAGACAGCAATGGCTCTCACATTGTGAGCTATGACATGGCCTTCAAGAGGAATATTCTTACTCTCATAGGCAAAGGATATGCATTGTTCAATCCAGTTAGATAAGAGTTCTTTTGGACACTAAGTCCCAAATGACTAGGATCAAAAGCAACAAAGAGTTGAGAAGATTTTTGATGTTGCTGTATCCTCTGCAAGTAAAAGGCTAAAGCTCTTTTACATCCAACGTATGAAGGTTCCTTTCTGCAGTGGAGGCATGAGGACTCGGAAAGAATAAAGGAAGGTAAACCGCTTGCTTTAAATGTAAAGGCAAAACCACCTTTGGCATAACGTGTGGATGAGTCCTAAGAACTACCTTATCATAGTGGAACATTGTGTAAGGAGGATCAGCCACTAATACTTGCAATTCACTGATGCGAAATGCTGATGTGATTGCAATGAGGAAGATGACTTTCCAGGAAAGGAATTTCAAAGATGTAGTGGCTAATGGTTCAAATGGCGGTTTCATGAGCTGCCCGAGCACCAGATTCAAGTCCCATGCCACCGGTGGTGGCTTAATGGGAGGCTTTCTTAAAAGAAGACCTCTCATAAATCTCGCTATGAGAGGAAATAGGTTGTCCACTTAGAAGCTTGTAAGAAGCTGCAATAGCACTAAGATGGACTCTTGCTGAATTTGTCTTGAAGGACTAGAATTTGTCTTGAAGGACTAGAAAGGGGGACTGTTACTTCTGGAGAGAAATCTGCAACTGTGAGTATATACTTCTGGTAATTTTCTAAAAATAATTCTTTGTATTAAAGCTACTTAATCTGTGAACCCACTGTTTTTTGTTGGATCAGTTAGGGCCTAGTAGCAGCAATTAAAGTTTGAATTTAAAACACAGAGGAGAACTTTCTGGTTACATTTCATACCCAGCAGAGAGCTTGTAGTTTAAATTTAATAGTCACTCAGGGCCAAGTAACAGCAAAGTACTTTTAGTTTTAAATTTAACACACAGAAGAGAGCTTTCTGGTTACATTTGGAACCCAGCAGAGAGCTTGTAGTGTACATTTAATAGTCACTCAGGGCCTAGCATCAGAAAAGTACTTTTAGTTTAAATTTAACACACAGAAGAGAGCTTTCTGGTTAAATTTAGAACCCAGCAGAGAGCTTGTAGTTTAAATTTCATAAGAAGTTAGAGCCTAGCAGCAGCTAAGAGCTATAATTTAAATCAAATCAGAATTTAGCTTACCTCGGCAGCACAAGACAGGGTACTGTGTAGCAGCCCTCTTTTAATAAAGCACAGTTACTTACCTGTAACAGGTGATCTCTGGGAACAGCAGGAATAAGTCTTCACATATGGGTACGTCAGTACCGACGGAGCCTGCGCGGGAACGCTCCCCAGCGTCCAATCAGAAAGCTTTTGGGAGCATCCCTCAGCGCCTGCGTGCTGCCTTCCCGCCTTTCCAACTGTCTCTCCTCAGTTGAGTTTCATAGCTGAGACAAAGAGAGAAAGAGGAAAGGAAAGATAGATATAGAAATACAACTCCTAGGGGAGGTGGGCGGGTTGTGAAGACTTATTCCTGCTGTTCCCAGAGATCACCTGTTACAGGTAAGTAACTGTGCTATCTCCAGGAACAAGCAGGAATGAGTCTTCACATATGGGGACTCCCAAGCTAAAATGCCTGGAGCCCTAATATGTTGAAGATTGAAAACATGCTACACCTCATATGGCCAGGCATCCTGAGGATGGAAGGCAGGAGCTGAAAAGAGAGGAGCTGCAGAAAAAAACAGCTAACCTAAGAAAGGACTACCCACAAGGAGTCCTTGTATGTATGATCATTATCAAAAGATATATTGAAATGAACAATCACCATATGACGCTCACCTACTGGATTGCAGGAAGTAGAGAGACTGATGGAGTCTACTGGGGATCCAGTAGAATAATGTTCAAGGTGACCTCACTGGAGTGAAGGTGGAGGTCAACATCTGGAAGTGAGAGGTGACCTCAGGATTCAATTGGGGTAGCACAAACACGGCAGGTCTTCAGTGGGAAGCTTCATGGAAAGCTGAAAACTCTTTTGGCTACAGAAGTATTCAGAGGTAGGAGCAAAAGAGGAAGACTGACCGATCTGGACAAACAGACCTAGTCCTTGAGGGAGGAAAGGGTATGAGAAGAACCCCATAATCCCAAGAAAGGACAAATGTTTGAGGAATTGAATCTGAAATCCACTGAAGATCCACCATGTCTTTCCTAACTGGTGAGAGGTAGGAAGACATTGGGGCATGGAGCTTCAGGGATACGTAAACCTAGGATACGGTAGGGCTGTCAGTACCACAGCAGTGGTTGTGTGCATAATATCCGAAACATACTGTGGAACAGTATGAAGCTGTGCAAGCCCACTGTCAGAAACATACAGGAAGGTAAAAACCTTTATGAGCATAGACAGTCAGAGAGATAAGTATGGAAATACATATCTACCTATAATAAGTATCTGGACAGATACACACATATTTATTTATTTTATTTATTTAACAGTTCTTCTATACCGCTCTATTTTAGATCAGAGCGGTTTACATTTAACATCAACTATACAACACAAGGAACTTTGAGTTGTATTTACAATAAACAGGGAGATCAACTTGGAAGTAACTGGGGGAAACTATGTACAATTCTTAACTCTATACATTGTATCACACTGGTACCTGATTTCAGGCAGAGCATATCTACATCTTATTTACACTGGGGTACATTCTGAGCGATCAGTTGATTATCCTTTTTCATGCTGAGTCTGATTGTTTACTTGTAATGAGAGATTGTCTGGGGGGCCATATGTATGGTTACTAAGGCTAGATTCAGGGTAGTATGTAGTGAACAGGTGCTGCTTTATTGCCTTCCTGAAGTGGGTTAGGTAAGTGATATTTCGAATATAGGTAGGGAGAGCATTCCATGCTCTGGGAGCGTAAATCGTAAAGGCCCTATTTGTTGTTGTTCTTGTGCATTTTGTCATTACTTTTGGGACCTCTAGGGTGTTTTGCATCATGGTTCTTCTGTTTCTGTTCTGTGGTACTTTATGTATCATCTTGCTGAGGGCTGTGGGGGTCAGAGTGTTTGAGGCTTTGAAAGTTAAGGTTAGAACTTTGTGGAGGGTTCTTGCTTGAACCGGTAACCAATGGAGGTTCATCAGTACTGGCGTTATGTGCTCTCTCCGTGAAGCCCCTGTTAGTACTCTTGCAGCAGTGTTCATTGCAAGCTGGAGAGGAGCTAACGTTGCTTGAGGGAGACCGTGTAGAATTACGTTGGCATAGTCGAAATGAGGTAATATTAATGCCTGATAGATCGATCGGTAGTCGCTGAAGTCGAGTAGCGGTCGGAGATGTTTTAAGGTCTTTATTTTCATGTATACTGTTTTTACTGTGTTTTTTATGTGAGTTTTCAGATCCAGGTGTTGATCCAGTGTAACGCCAAGGTAGCGGATTGTGGGTTTGGTTTTCAGTTCTGTGTTGCCGATTTTTAAAGAGAGTGGAGGGGTGAAGTCCTGGTTCCTTGAGATGAAAAGGACATCTGTTTTACTGTAGTTGATTCTCATGTTTTGTGTGCTGAACCATTCTGCTACTGCCTCAAAACATCTTGTTAGAGGGGAGAGGTCCGGTTGGTTAGTCCTGAATGGGATGTATAGGAGGATGTCATCTGCGTAGGCTAAACAGTTGACCTTGAATGAACGTGCTAGGGCACATATGGGCTGCATGTAGATGTTAAACATCAATGCAGATAGTGACGAGCCCTGTGGCACGCCTTGGTTTTGTAAAAATGGTTCGGAGGTTGTGGAGCCTGACCTTACATGTTGCCATCTATTAGTCAGGTATGACTTGCACCACTTTAGGGCTGTTCCCTGAATTCCTTTCTCGCTGAGGCGTTGTATGAGTATCTTGTGACTCACCGAGTCGAAAGCCGCCGCAATGTCTAGGAATATGAGGGCGAATCCTTGATGAATTTTGTCGGTTCCAGAGACTAGATGGTCAAATAGGTTGGTGAGGAGGGTTTCAACCCCATGTGCTTCTCTGAACCCATGCTGGGAGGGATCCAGTGGGGCTTCAGTATCAATATGCTGTTGGATTTGGCGCTGTACTAACTTTTCGATTATTTTAGCAAGCATGGGGATACTTGAAATTGGTCTGTATGATTCCACTTTCGATGGGTCCAGCTTGTTATTTTTTAGTAGTGGTCTGATGGATGTTTGTTTCAGACTTGGTGGAAACGATCCGGTTGTAAGAGATTGGTTTATTAATTCACTCAGATATTGGCTTAAGTCACATCGTAACTCCTTTATCCATAATGCAGGGCATGGGTCATTGGGTGCGGTAGTAGGGTTGATTGCAGCGATAGTGTCTTCAATCTCTCTGCGTGATATTTTTCAAATTTGTATAGTGGTGATGGTTGGGGCAAGGTATGCTGAGAGCTGTTTTCCGCGGAGTTCGAGGTTGTACCAGCCTGGGTCACTTCAGGTTGAAGGTAGTTGGTTGCAGATGTAGTAGTCTGGACCATTTTTGACTGTAAATAGTTGGAGTATGCCTGGGGGTGTGGCATCTGTGACTGGTCTGCAGGAGGTTCTCTTATGAGAGATTTCACTATATTGAAGAGGTCGTGGGGCTTGTTTAGTGACCGCTTCAAGATGTCGGAATGATATTGTTTCCGCTTTTTTGTTAATTCATCACGGTGTACTCTTAGATGAGCGATGTAAGTATCTTGTGCAACCGTAGAGTGAGACCGACGCCATCTTCTCTCTAGCCTGCGCAGGCTAAGTACATATATGTAGATATATGTGTGTATATATATATATATATAATGAGATCTAAAGGGCATAGCATATGCACACTTAGCTGACAGACAGATACATCTACAGAGATGTATATAGGTATATATATATAGATATATATACCTGAATATATAGGTCTAAAGATAGATGCCTGCAACTAAGCAGACAGAGCTATGCATATCAGGACATTCACATGGAGATGTGAAGGGAAAAGATTCATCTAAGAACAAGGAGGTGAAACCTACTTGAGAAGATATATAGAGAATCTATTCCCCCAGAGATGATGGTAAAGGAATGCTATCCAGTGAATAACCAGGATGGTTACGTGAAAAAACAGAGGATAATATCAGTCTGTACACAGCAAGTCCGGAGTCCTGTGGAACTCCAGCATGGTAAAAGGACAGAAACGCATAGAATGAGATACCAGGTTGACCTACGTGAGGGACAAAGGAGGTATCAGGCGTTTTCCAGATTAATATGTGCTGTCCTTGAAGTATTAGGAAACCATGAGGACAAGCTGCAAGAAAAAAAAAAAAAAAAAGAGTATATTCCCTATAGGAATGGGATAACTCTTAGACTTTCACGTGGAGAAGGCTTATGTCCTTTTCCCTCTTCTTTTTTTTTTTTTTTTTAAAGAAGATAGTAGGGTGTGAAGAACCCTCACAGTCATAGGGGATGACTGAGGAAGCCTTTTTCAACCATGATGGATAGCCATTAGAGAAACTCTATGCTCTCTAGGAAGGGCCCATAGTGGAAAGCTTCTCAGTAGGATTGCAGAGAGCATTATGCAGGAGAACTGGGATGTAGAACTGGCTGATGGAGAAAACTGACAGCCACGTCCACTAAGCTGCCAAACCCAGAGATTGGAGATGGCAAGGGTAGAAGATAGTGTAAGGAGCCTGTAGTGAGAAGGATTAAGAAAGATATAGAAAACTGTCTTGGAATCACTACTAAGGCCAGACAGAAGTGGTGGAAGACAAGACTGGGACTTGTGGAAAAGTACCAGTAGTCAATTACTGGAACTCCTGCATGGGCAGCTACTGAATAGGGCAACAGAGAGAGTCGGTCTGTGTCAAACAGGGAGAACAGAATGAACAAAGAGAGCAAGCTGTCTCTCTCTGCAGAGCTGCCCAGATAAAGAAGGGAGTTTACTCAGGAGAAGAAACTCTACAGTGAAAAGAAAGACAAGAAAAGTCTTTCAATGGTATGGTACCACTCTTACAGGGGAAACCCTGGCAAAGAGGGTAGAGATAGAAGCTGAAGAAGGACTTACCACATGGTAAGTCCCTGGAAGGAAAAAATTCATGCTGGTACAGAGAAACTATCATGTGATAGTTGCTAAACCTCTCTTCTAGTCAGGAAGAGGTGGAAAACCCTGTAACTTATAGACATGAATATCCTGACAGTTCAGCATACTGAAGAGTAAATGGATTTCCTGAGAATAGGAATCCCTGAGCAGAGTTTTGAATGGAAAAACAGTGAAAAACTTCTGCTGAAAAGAAGTTAACTGTAGTTATAAAAAGATTAATCAGAAACCTATGGTTACTGTGTTTATTCAGCCTGGCTAGAGTTTGGATTCTTCAGATCAGGGCGAGACTTCCCCTGCTTGGGAACATCCGAATGATGGGCAGGAGAATAGGAAAACCTCTTTCTTTTAGGGAAAGAAGGTTTGGTAGGGCATTTCCTACCTGCTGAGGAAGGAGAGGGCTTAGGATGGCCCTCAGAAACAGGAAAGTCAGTGGAGCAATGAGCAACCTGACGTAAGAACTCCTTATTGAAGAGATTTTCTCCAGTACAAGGAGTATTACTCAGTCTTTGTTGTGCCCATCTACTCAAGTCTGATGCTTGGAGCCAGGCTTTACGACGTGCTCCTATGGCTATAGCAGAAGATCTGCTAACAGACTCAAAAGAGTCTAGGGAAGCACGAGAAAGAAACCAAGAGATATTTTGGCTATGACTAAGAAGTAAGGAATAGTCTGCAGCCTTGGGCTCTGATAGAAAAGGAGTCAAAAGAGATAATTTCTTTGTGATCTCCTGAAGGGATAGACTCATATAGAAAATATATGAGAGAATCCTTGTTGCCAGCATAGATGTTTGGAAGGTTTGACGTCCAAAGGCATCCAGAGTTCTAGATGCACGCCCTGGCGGAAAAGAAGAAAGTTTTTTCTTGCTTTTTACCTTCCTCATTGCTGATTCCACTACAATGGAATGATGGGGAAGTTGAGGCTTTTGAAATCCTGGAGAGGGGGGCAACTGATACAGAGGATCAGTTGCTGTAGGAGGTGAAGAAACCCTTAAAGGTTTTTCCCATACCCTCAGAAGAAGATTCTGCAAAGAGTGATGTAAAGGAAGCATTATATTTTCCTTTCCTGCAGAAAAACCCTGAGAAGACTCATAGCCAGGGATAGGAATATTAAGGAAGGTTGCCATGTCAAGGAGAAATTTCTGAAAAGAAGGATCTCCGATGGGAACCATCCCTGGACAGGCTAAATTTGAAAAGGTAGTCTGGGCACCGGAGGATGTACCTGTCCGGTGCAGAACAGGATTTGTAATGGATGGACACTGGAACTGGCAGTTATGAGTTGAGACAGTCAGTAGTGCATCATCCATGCCAGGTATCGACTCCAAACTAGGTATAGAGAGGAGCGATCCAGATGAAAAAAGCATGGAAGGAGCTGGTTCCGATGATACTGCAGGTACCGGCATCGATACCGATACCAGTAGTTGTGCCGGAATCGAAGGCGAAACCGACACCGAAGCAGTCATCGGAGGCTGCTCAAGCGGTACCGAGGTAACTAAAAACCCTTGATGATTATCTTTGGTACCGTGCATGCGGAATCGGTAAACATCGGTTCCGAGACGCGTCGGTACCCAGTCCTCTAGACTAGAAATCGATTCTAGACTCGGCATCGAAGGAAGCGAGTCTATCGATGCATGCCTAGAGGGTACCGACGTCGGTGGTGGTATCGGCGGTACTGCCGATACTGGAAAGTCAATCTGGGACGTTTCGGTCGGTCCTGAAGGTACCAAGAATGCCAGATGACGATCCCTGGTGAAGAGCGGATCACTCAATACTGGAGCCGATGCCGGGGTATCGGTACCGCTCGAAGCGGATGCCACCACCAAGCATGACTCAGCTATGTTTTGTGAGGGGTGAGCCCCAGGAACAACCTGAAACCCCTGAAATGCTTTGGAGCCCTAAAACTACCGCCGGGGTTTTAATGCCAATGGGGTCTTGAGGGCAAGGACGGAGCCGTCAGCATGCTTAGTATGAGACTTACCACTCAAGGATTGGCTAGTCTTAACAGACTGTTTGTGGGTTACCTGATCCTGTAGAGAAGAAATGGCCGGTGCCCTGCCATAGGGAGGGAAAACGGTATCGAGGGAAACTCGAAAGAGAGAATCTCTCCTCACAGTATTGTAGCCTGACGGTTCAGGGGAAAAAGGGTCAGGACCCAAACAGGTTAGACACCAGTCATTGGAGTCTAAAAAGAAAACTGTATTTCCACAGTGAAGGCACTTCTTAGGAGAAGAAGGCTCCATGATGGAGAGACCTTATAGGCCCAAAAAATTGTAAGACAGAAACTGAGGGAAAACTCTCCCTCAGTTTGTGAAAAAGAAAAGAAAAAACCCCACCGGCGGTACTGGTGGCAGCAGGAAAACAGCCGCGACCACAAGAAAACAAGAATTAAAAAATTAAAGAAAAACGTTTCTGCGGTGACAGGAGGACGTCCTGCGGGCTCCGCGGAAAAACGAAAACTGAGGAGAGACAGTTGGAAAGGCGGGAAGGCAGCACGCAGGCGCTGAGGGATGCTCCCAAAAGCTTTCTGATTGGACGCTGGGGAGCATTCCCGCGCAGGCTCCGTCGGTACCGACGTACCCATATGTGAAGACTCATTCCTGCTTGTTCCTGGAGATGTGTTATTTCCCAACCACCCCTGGGATAATCATAGCTTTATAGGTACTTACGCATCTTAAAAGACAGGAGGTGCTTTCAGGTGAAGCTCATTACCCAAATCAGTCATACACTAAGGACCTGAGATTAATTAAGCTTCAGGTGAACAAGGTATATTAAACGAATTAGGTACAGTTTTATTGGTATAAATACCCATAGCAACCCCTAGTAAGTAAGAACTTAAAGATCTAGACACAAACTTAAAACTAAGATGCAGACAGCAGTCCAGCAGCGGGATGGGGGCTTTCCAGTCTTTTGCATTGAGTGTCACATGTATGATTTTCTCCCAGTTGGTGAGAGGTCTTACGTGTGCACTAGGTGCAAGGAGCTCTTTGCTCTCAGGGAACAAGTCCGTTCTCTAGAGGCTAAAGTAGCAGACTTGGAAAACATAAGACGGACAGAGAGGTACATAGACGAGACCTACAGAGATATAGTCCTGAAGTCCCACCTCCAGTCTGGCAGCACCCCTGTTGCCATGGAGGAGAGAGGTCACGTGACAGGAGAGCATCACCCTGGTGTGGCAGGAAGTGATCCTGTAACTAGGACCTGTCCTCCAGGTGATGTAAAACCCTCTCGCACCGAGGAAGTTTCTCCAGGGCCATGTGCCCATGAGGGAAGGGTTAGGACAGCCGTTATAGTTGGTGATTCGATCATTAGGCATGTAAATAGCTGGGTGGCTGGTGGACGTGAGGATCGCCTGGTAACATGCCTGCCTGGTGCAAAGGTAGCGGACCCCACGCGCCACCTAGATAAGGTCTTAGATAGTGCTGGGGAGAAGTCTGCTGTCTTGGTACATGTCGGTACCAATGACATAGGAAAATGTGGTAGGGAGGTTCTGGAGGCAAAATTTAGGCTTTTAGGTAGGAAGCTGAAATCCAGAACTTCCAGGGTAGCATTCTCCGAAATGCTTCCTGTTCCACGCGCAGGACCCAAAAGGCAGGCAGAGCTCCGGAGTCTCAATGAGTGGATGAGACAATGGTGCAGAGATGAGGGTTTTGGATTTGTTAGGAACTGGGGAACATTCTGGGGAAAGGAGGGGCACTTCCGAAGGGATGGGCTTCACCTTAACCGGGATGGAACCAGGCTGCTGGCATTAACCTTTAAAAAGGAGATAGAGCAGCTTTTAAACTAGATATTAGGGGAAAGCCGACAGTCGCCCAAGAGCGGATGGTTCGGAAGAATGTATCCTTGAAGGATACTACCAAAAGCAGAGAGGTTCCACAAAAGAGTAAAGTAGCCCAAATGCCCTCAAGTATGGAGCAGACAGAACTTAAAGATCCCAATTTACCCATGTCTAACAATAGCCAAATTAACATGAATAAAATACATTCTCTAAAATGCTTGTATGCAAATGCTAGAAGCCTAAAGAATAAGATGGAAGAGTTAGAATATATAGCACTAAATGAAAGGTTAGATATGATTGGAATATCAGAGACATGGTGGAAGGAGGACAACCAGTGGGACATTGTGATACCTGGGTACAAACTATATCGTAATGATAGAGCTGATCAAATTGGTGGAGGGGTTGCGCTCTATGTTAGAGAGGGCATTGACTCAGAAAGGATTAAAGTTTTGCAGGAAACAAAATCTGCTGTAGAATCTATATGGATTGAAATTCCATATAAAAGGGGGAAGGTGATGGCAGTGGGGGTGTACTATCGAGCACCTGGCCAGAATGACCAAATGGATGATGAAATGCTCAAAGAAATCAAGGAAGCTAACAAAGGTTACAGCGCAGTAATAATAATGGGTGATTTCAATTACCCCGGTATCGACTGGGTCAGTGTCACGTCAGGACATGCTAGGGAGATAAAGCTCCTAGATGAAATAAATGACTGCTTCTTGGAGCAGCTGGTTCATGAACCGACCAGAGGGGAAGCCATATTAGACCTAGTCCTTAGTGGAACACCAGATCTAGTGCAAGAGATAAGGGTGTTGGGGCCACTTGGCAATAGTGATCATAGCATGATCGCCTTTGATTTAATTACTGGAGGAGGGATAGTAAGGAAATCCACAGTACTACCTTTTAACTTTCGAAAGGGAGACTATGATAAAATGAGGAAAACAGTTAAGAAAAAACTAAAAGGAGCAGTTGCAAAGTTAAAGACGTATATCAAGCTTGGGTGTTGTTGAAAAATACTATCTTGGAAGCCCAGACCAGCTGTATTCCACGCTTTAAGAAAAGTGGAAGGAAGTCCAAAAAACTGCCAGCATGGTTTAAAGGTGAGGTCAGAGAGGCTGTTGCCAAAAAAGCATCTTTCAGGAAATGGAAAAAAGAGCCAAACGACGAAACCTGGAAACAGCACAAGCACTTGTCCACATTAAATTTCATCTGTCATTTTGATGCCCAGTCTTCCAATTTATCAAGATCCTCTTGCAATTTTCCACAATCCTCTTGGGTTTTAACAACTTTAAATAGTTTTGTGTCATCTGCAAATTTGATAACCTCACTCGTTATTCCACTTTCCAGGTCATTTATGAATATGTCAAAAAGCAGCGGACCCAGCACAGATCCCTGGGGTACACCACTACTGACCTTTCTCCATTGGGAAAATTGGCCATTTAGCCCTACCCTCTGCTTTCTATCTTTTAACCAGTTCCTGATCCACAATAGTACACTGCCTCCTATCCCATGACTCTTTAGTTTTGCCAAAAGTCTCTGATGAGGGACCTTGTCAAAGGCTTTCTGAAAGTCCAGATACACAATATCAGCTGACTTACCTTTGTCCACCTGTTTATTCACTCCTTCAAAAAAAAAAATAACAGATTAGTAAGACAAGATCTTCCTTGTCTAAAGCCATGTTGGCTGTCTCCCATTAGGTTGTGACTATCTACATGCTGAATAATTTTATTCTTTATGATGGGTTTCTACCATTTTTCCCGGTACTGACGTCAGGCTCACCGGTCTGTAGTTTCCCGGATCACCCCTGGAACCCTTTTTAAAAATTGGTGTTACATTGGCGATCCTCCAATCTTCAGGTATTAGAGATGATTTTAATGATAGCTCACAGATTACTGATAGCAGGTCTGCAATCTCATATTTCAGTTCTTTCAACACCCTTGGATGTATACCATCCGGCCCAGGTGATTTGCTACTCTTCAGTTTATCTAATAGTTGTAATACATCTTCCCGATGTATCGATATTTCCTTCAATTCTTCCGCACCTTTAAATACCACTTCAGTCATGGGTAACATCCCTACATCTTCCTCAGTAAAGACTGAAGCAAAGAATTCATTCAGTCTCTCCGCTATCGCCTTGTCGCCTCTTAGTGCTCCTTTAACCCCTTTATTATCTAATGGACCAACTGACTCTCTCACAGGTTTTTTGCTACGAAAGTACTTGAAAAGGTCTTTACTTCGTGTTTTTGCTTCTGCAGCAAGCTTCTTCTCAAATTCTCCCTTTGCCTGCCTTATCAATGCCTTGCATTTGACTTGCCAGTGCTTGTGCTGTTTCCAGGTTTCGTCGTTTGGCTCTTTTTTCCATTTCCTGAAAGATGCTTTTTTGGCAACAACAGCCTCTCTGACCTCACCTTTAAACCATGCTGGCAATTTTTTGGACTTCCTTCCACTTTTCTTAAAGCGTGAAATACAGCTGGTCTGGGCTTAGCCAAGCCTGATGGCTGGATTTAAAAAAGGTTTGGATAAGCTCCTGGAGGAAAGGTCCATAAACCATTATTAAAAGGGACCCAGGATATCACTGCTTGACCCAATGCAAGCATTGTGGAACCTGTGTCTTTTGGGGAAACTGCTAGGTACGTATGACCTAGATTGGCCACTGCTGGAAACAGGATACTGGGTTTGATGGAACTTGGTCTGACACAGTATGGCATATCATATGCTCCTATGGCAAAATGCAGCAACTCCATGGGGAGATGGGAGGGTTGTGAGGACTGATTCCTGCTGTCCCTGGAGAACACCTTTAAAGGTGGGTAACTATGCTTTCTACAGGAACAAACAGGAAGTCAATCCTCACATATGGGACTCCCTAGTTACAGGCTACCAGGAACCTGTAGAAAAACACAGCCAACTCATGAGCAGCCAAAAGTGAGTGAATTGAGACCTTAAGGACCCCAGAGTCCATGGAGAACCATCACTCCAGCAGAATGAACACAGAAGGGTCAGAGAATAGGAGTTGTCTAGACCCAAAGAGATTACGGTGTACAGCCTGACCGAAGGCACTGTCCCGTCGGGACTCCCTCTCCAGGCCATAGTGAACTGCAAAGGTGTGAACTGAGGACCAGGTGGCAGGCCAGCAGATGTCTGTCATAGGGACAGAGGACAAGTTTGCAGATGAGATAGCCATAGCCCTGACATGTGCCGTGACCCGCCCCCCCCCCCCCCAAAGAGAGCCCAGTCTGATTATGGGTGAAGGTGATTTAGTCTGCCACCCAGATGGACAGGGTCCGCTTGGTCACAGCCTCCCACGGGCAACTAGGGTCGTAGGTAATGAAAAGCTGTGAGGCTTTGCTTTGACCCTCAGTACATTGCAGGTAGAAGGACAGGGCCCTCTTACAGTCTAGAGAACGGCGGGGGCCACCTTGTCAGCATGGGGCCGTGGCAAGAAGGTGGGGAGCACCACCTCTTAATTGAGGTGGATCGTGGATACCACCTTCGGAAGGAATTTAGGGTGGGTGCAAATCATGACCCTGTTCTTGTAGAACCTGGTGTAGGGTGGCATGGCCACCAAGGCCTGAAGCTCACTGACTCTGTGGGCAGAGGTGAGCGCCACCAGGAAGACAACCTTCCATGAGAGGTAACGCATATGGGAGGGTAGCCAGAGGCTCAAATGGAGGCTTACTGAGCTGCATCAAGACCGCATTGAGATCCAATTCCGCCGGGGGGCGGGCAGATGAAAGGCTTAGAGTGCAGAAGGCCACATATGAACAGAGTAAAAAGGGGCTGAGCAGAGAGGGGTTTACCCTCCATAGAATGATGATGCGCCGAGAGCACGCTCAGGTGCATCCTGATGGGGTTAGACTTTAGTCCAGCTTGGGAGAGGTGAAGCAAGTACTGCAGCACTGTGTGCACATGGCAAGAGAATAGGTCAATCCGCTGCTCTGTGCACCACACTGACAATCTGCACCACTTGAAGGCATAGGTCCATCTCGTGGAGTTCTTATGAGAGGCCAGGACCTCCGACCATGAGATGAGGAAGGCGTCCGCCACTGCCCAGGACGTGTGCGGCTGGTGACAGCAAAAACGGGGCAGCTGATCATTGGTCGGGCTGGCAAAGAGGTCCAGACTGTGGTTGCTCCAGAGTTGGAAGAGCCGCTGTGTCATCCTGGAGTCTAGTCACTATTTGTGCAGCTAGAGGAGTCTGCTCAGTCTGTCCACTAGGGCATTGTCCTGGCCCGGAAGGTACATCACCCTGAGAAGCATTCCTTGACTGATCGCGTACAAGCAGAGAGTTATTGCCTCCTGGCAGAGACGCTAAAACCCTTTTCCCCCTTGCTTGTTCAAGTAGAACATCACAACCTGGTTGTCCATTTGGACCAACACAGACTAGTGCTGCAGGCGGTAGTGAAAGGCTTTGATCACCAGAAAAATGGCCCTGAGCTCCAGCAGGTTGATCTGCTGCCGGCTCTCCTGTAGGGACCAGTTAAATTGGGTGTGGAGTTCCCTACAATGGACAACCCAGCCCAGTAAGGAAGCATCTGTGGTATGGACCCTCTGGGGATTTAGCTGCTGGAAGGGCATGCCCTCCCTGCAAGTGCTGTGTGGTCTGTCACCAGTCGAGTGACTCCGCTAGCTTGCGGGTCACTAAGACATTGTCCGGTAGCCTGCCTGTAGCTTGTGTCCACTGGTTGCAGAGGCACCACCGGGCCGCCCGCATGTGAAGGTGGGTGTTGGAAATCACATGGACTGTGGATACCATATGGCCTAGGAGGCAGAGCAAGGACCGCGCCAATACTGTGTGGTGGTTTTGCACCTTGGTGGCTAGAGCCACAAGATGGCCTGCCTTGTCCAAAGGGAGAAAGGCCTTGGCCTGAAGAATGACCAGTCGAGCCCCTATGAACTCCAAGCCCTGTGTCAGCCTGAGTTAGGACTTGGGGTGGTTTGTCATGAACCCCAGATACTGTAGGACACTGAGATGGTGCAGGCCACGGTCTGTTGCACCTCAGTGGCTGTGTCTCCCTTTACGAGCCAGTCGTCCAGATATGGGAAGACAAAGGTCCCTTGGAGATGAGGTATACGGCCACCACTGCCAGGCATTTGGTGAAGACTCTTGATGCAGAGACTAGACCGAAGGTAGTATACTGTTCTGGTAGTGGTGCCCCGATCATGAATCTTAGGTACTGTCTGTGACTGGGATGAATGAGGATGTGTGTATAAGCATCCTTTAGATCTAAGGAGCATAGCCAATCTCCCTGCTGGAGATTTGGCAGCAATGTCCCAAGAGAGAGCATCTTGAACTTCTCCTGCACCAGGAACTTGTTCAGATTTCGCAAGTCTAGGATAATTTAATTTAATTTAATTTACATTCTCTTATATACCGCGCTATTCTGCATCAGTGCGGTTTACATTGAACAAACTGAAATTACATTGAACAGGGCATTATAACTTGGAGATAACTATTTTACAGGGAACATGGGCTATGGAGGGTTAAGTGGCTTGCCCAAGACCACAAGGAGCACCTGTGGGACTAGAAACCCCAGTCCTTCCGGCCCATGGTTGCTGTCCTCTAGTGGGATTTGAACCCCCGACCTTCCGGCCTGAAGTACCTTGCCCCAACCACTAGGCCACTCCTCCACTAGGCCTTAGGACCCCGAAAGAACCAGGAGTAGAACCCCTTGCCCTTGAGGTGATGGGGTACTGGTTCCACAGCTCTGTCCGTGAGGAGGCCTACGAGTTCCTGTAATAGCAGAGCCCAGTGCAGGGGAGTCCAAGAGGGCTCTCTTGGAAAGAAAGGGGGAGGTGACTGTACCAGGTGAAGGAGATAGCCTTCTATGACTACTTGGAGTGCCCAGGAATTGGAGGTGATAGTATGCCACCAATGGGCAAAGTATACTAGATGCCCCCCTGTTGGTAGCTGCTCCTCCGAAGGTGGTAAGGCTATGCTCAGGGAATCAAAAATCCATCCCCGTCTGGGCAGGAGCCAGGGTCTGGGGCTTGGTGCACTTAGGCTTGCGAGGGCCCTGGCCCGCTCCCTTGCTCTGGTGACCCTGCTGTGGGGTCTGGGGAGCCTGACAATGGGAGTAACTCCGGAAAGGTTGGCCCTTTCTCTGGAATGGGGGCCTCTTCCCTAGTGGTTTCTTCTTAGGGAGGGTGGAGGTTTTCCTGGAGAGCCAAGTCTTCGTGAGGTACTCAATCTTGATCTCCACCGCCTTCTTCTCAATCAGCTTGCCAAATAAGTTTTCACTGAGGCAGGGGACATTGAGGAGCTTCTCTTGGACCCACTGCTCGAGGTCCAATGCCTGGAGCCAGGCCTGACATTGAGCACCGATCCTCACGGTGGCTACTCTCTCGTTTGACTCGAAGCCGTTGTAGGCAGCTCGAGACATACTTCAAGCACTCCCTGACGCACTTTGTGAGGGTTTGGAACCGCTGGAGGTGATCCCCTCTGAGGCACACTGAGAAACCTGCGAATTCCTTTGTCAGGTCCTGAAGATACATGCCGATATACAGTTGGTAGGCTTGTATTCAAGCAGGCCAGCATCGAACCCAGGTAGTATTTGCGGCCAAGGGCGTGGGGCTCCCTACCTGGGGGGCACAGAAGAGTGTGTCGTCTGACTGGTTCATAATCATCTTCACCCACCATGGAGATGTGTGGCAGTTGCAACTTTTGGAAGGAGGGGCTCCGCTGAACTCACTACATGGTGTCAAGGTGTTGGCTAACTATGGGTACTGATGCCAATAACTCCCACATACGAAGGAGCCTCCCGAAGATAGCAGGGACAGGAACCATCAGAGCCTCCTTGGGTGGGACCTCATAATGGAGGATTTTGAACACCTCCATACGAGGGTCTTCCTCCAATTCTGTGTTGAAGGACAAAGCCTTCAATATATCCTGGACAAATTCGAGGAACAATATGTCTTCGAGCAGGGACAGACGCCGCGATATTGGGGGAGATGGGTCTGATGAGAGGTCACGGTGCTTCCGTGTCTCTAGGGGGATGCCTCGTCCTCAGACTCCCAGCCAGAGTAGGCAGTGGAGGACGGCAGCTGAATGGGCCGGGGGTGCAAGACCCGGGTCTGGGGTAGGTGGCCCATGGCGGCTATGTGACCGGAGCCATGAGCGCTCGCTTGGGAGGATCTCGCTTCCGAGGAGTGGAAGCAAGATTGAGACCCTTGCCGAGGATTGACTTGAGGCTTCAGGTTCACAAGAATCGGTTTTGCGATTGGGGGAGTCGTCTGTGATGCGGTCCCTGCAGTCTTGGCAGATGCACTGGCAGTGCCGGGCATCGGCACCTGCTGTGTGGCGAGGAAGGCAGTCAGACTATACTCTAGCACCATCATCCTAGTTTCCCACTCAGGAAATGCAGCCTTCAACATGGACACTGGGATCGGCATTGGTGAGGAAAAGGAGTCCTCAATGAGACAAGCCTTTGGGGTCTGGGATATGTCGCCAGAAGCTTCTGCGTCCGTTCAGGGAACTTTAGCTGGCCGCTTCTGCTCCAACTCCTCGAGTTCCCTCCATGGGCTGCGGGACCTGGCATAGGACTTGCCCAGTGTGCCCGAGTCCCAGGATGAGGTACTCAAGGATTTCTTCTTATTTTAGCATTCCTGCTCTGGGGAACCCTTGTCAGAGTGACCACAGTCCCAGTTGGGTGCCGCGGGAACATTACGTGACTCTGAGGACCCATGAGGGGCCTTGGAGTGTGGGGATACCAGAGTAGAGTCTGACTTGTGGAAGATATCGTCCTGCTTTTGCTGATCATGCTGGATGGCCTTTGTGGACATCTTTTTTACAGAGGGAGCAGACCTCCGGGCCATGTTTGGCCCCTAGGCACCGGAGGCAGCAATCATGTGTATCAATAAGTGACGTGTCTTTTGCACACCGATCACACTTTTCAAGCCCACTGGCCATTGATGGAAAAAATATCCCGGTGAGGTCAAAGACCCTCAGAGCGGCCAGTGAATGGAAAAATGGTGCGATCCGTGCCGGGAGGGGGGGGGGGGAACAAAAAAAAACTTAGTACAGTTCTGAAACATGTCATCAAGGCAAGTGCGCTTGGAGGCGGGAAAGGGACCAGTCATAACCGGATAAGGAAAAGGAGTTTTTTCCACTCAAATTAATAAAAAAAAAACATGTCTGTTGGGCTCTGTGCAAAAAAGGAGACTGAGCAAGATGTCACCCTTGGGTAGGAAAGGGACCACGCATACAGCTAAATAAAATAAATAAATAAAATGCATGGTAACATCTCCCAAAGGCTTTCTTTGAAAGCTGGGGAGATGCTTTCGTGAGGGTTCTGTCAGCGCCGACATCACCCATTATTGAGAACTGACTTCCTGTTTGTTCCTGGAGAAAAGAAGGTGAGAGTGCCTCTGTATAATTCTCTGGCGCAACCTCATTTGGAGTATTGTGTGCAATTCTGGAGACCGCACCTTCCAAAGGATATAAACAGGTTGGAGTCCTTGCAGAGGGTGGCTACTAAAATGGTTAGTGGTCTTCATTATAAAGCATATGGGGACAGATTTAAATATCATAATATGTATATTTTAGAGGAAAGGAGGGATAGGGGAGATATGATAGAGACGTTTAAATACCTCCACGGCATCAATGCACAGGAGGAGAGTCTCTTTCGATTGAAAGCAAGCTCTGCTATGAAGGGACATAGGATGAGAGTGAAAGTGGATAGATTCAGGAGTAATATGTGGAACAATTTCTTTATAGAAAGAGTGGTAGATGCATGGAATAGTCTCTCAGTAGAGGTGGTAGAGACGATGACAGTATTTGAATTTAAAAAAAGCATGGGACAAACACAGAGAATCTCATAACTGATATAGAAGGGCAGACTAGATAGGCCATGTGGTCTTTTTCTGCCATCATGTTTCTATGCTGAAGACGCTGACAATGTTTCAGGACAGCCAGGCAACGGGAGCGACCATGGCAGTGGTGAACCTAGATGCTGAAAAAGCTATCGACAAGGTGTCCTAGGACTACCTATTTTGGGTATAGGAAATATTTGGGGTGGATGAGAACTTTTTGCAATGAATCAGAACTGTATACAGCTGGCCCAGTGCTGAGAACCTGGTCAATGGGTGCCTCACGGAGCCTTTTGAGCATGGCTGTGGGTCGCAGCAGGGGTGCCCTCTCTCCCCACTCCTTTTTATTCTCTCACTTGAACCACTGGCCACTAAGCTGAGAGCCGACACCGAAATCCAAGGAGTCAGGAACGGTCCCCAAAAACCGCATGCATCATACAGAGGAGGGATGGAAAGCTCTGAATGAGCAGCTGACTCTCTTTGGGAGCTTCTCTGGGTTAAAAATTAACATGAAGAAGTCAGAAGTCCAGTTCCTTGGGGGGCCGGGGCACAATAGTGGGGACGAGTACTGCTTTCAGAGGGCCCACTCACAAATACCTAGGCATATCTCTCCACCAAGACCTAAAAAAATGTACTAGCTAAATATCCAGAACAAAATTCGCCAGATAAAAAATCTTTGCATGAAATGGGCTGATATGCTGCTATCCCTTTACTGGAGAATGGCGCTCACTCGCATGGCAATACTACAAAATATTTTATATTAGCTGCAGATACTGTTCCTGTGGGTGCGATGGAAGGATGAAAACTTCCTCAAGAACACATTGCGTGCTTTTATCTGGAGGGGAGGCAGCTGCGGGTCAGTTATGCCAAAATGGTCCTAGACCAGGAGAAGGGAGGGGTGGGGCAGGGCTTCCAGACCTAAGAACTTATAACCAACTTATAACCAACTGGAACAACACATTGAAAGCCGCTGCCTGCATCCCTGCTACTAACAGGATCAAGACCAAGAGCAGACATAAACCATGGTTCTCCTCCGAACTTCAAGAATCTCTCCTTCACCTACGCAGACTTGAGAGACGCTGGCATTCCTCCCGATCTCCTGAGGCACTCTGTTCATACAACTCATACTTACAAACTCACCGAAAGATGACAATGGAGAAAAGAAAGAAATTCCACTCAGATACATTAATGCGGTCCTTGAACAAGCCACATGACCTCTTCAATATCGTTAAATCCTTAACAGGTGATCCAACCATAACCCAACCACCTATGCCACATCCTCAGGATTATGCCGAATACTTACAATCAAAAATGATTCAGACTAGTTCGATCCTTACAGCACCAGCACCTTCTACCCCACAGAATGTGACCCAACTTGCCACGCTTGATAATTTCTCTCAAGTATCCAACAAAGAGATTGAAGAAATAATAACAGCTATTAACTTAACTACTGCACCTAACGACCCCTGCCCAGCTAGGTGGATTAAAGAACTACGACATGAACTTAGCCCAACTATAAGCAAGATTGTCAACCATTCATTCTCAACTGGATCCTTCCCCCAAAGCCTCAAGCAGTCATCCATCCGCCCCCTCCTGAAGAACAGCAAGCTAGACCCAACAAAAGTCAAATCTTTTAGACCTATCTCTAGTATCCCGTTACTAGCAAAAATCATGGAAAAAGTAGTCCAGCGACAAATACAACAACACGTTGACTCAGAAGCTCCCCTGGACCCCTCACAACATGGTTTTAGAGAAGAACATGGTGTGGACACCCTCCTCACAACGCTATTCAATAACCTAATCATAAGCATCGACAATATTCATCAAGGGTTCATTCTCATATTTCTCGACATAGCGGCTGCATTTGATTCAGTAAACCACAATACTCTCCTACGGCGCCTCAAAGATAAGGGTATTCAAGGTCTAGCCCTGAACTGGTGCAAATCTTACTTATCTGATAGACAGCAGCAAGTCAGAACAGGAGATGCAACATCTGACTCATTCCCTCTTAAACAAGGTGTCCCTCAGGGATCCTCCTTATCCGCACTAATGTTCAATATCTATATGCAGCCAATCTGTGATGTGATACATACCTTCAACATTCAATGTCTAGCATATGCTGACGACATCCTGATGTATGCTCCATTCAATGTAGAAAAACCTGATTATACATCAATAGCTCATTGCTTCGAAGCTGTATCAAATTGGCTCCACAAACAGAACTTACGTATAAATCACAACAAAACAGACGTCCTATTCATAACAAGGAATCCAACATTCATACCCCCCTGCCTCATTACATGTAAACAACATTGAACTGAAGGCACAACCCACAATTCGATACTTAGGGATTACATTAGATCAGCGGCTTGATATGTCTGTACACATCAAGAAAGCAACAAACTCAATTTACCAAAAGATTCGGTCCCTATGTAACCTCCGACCTCTTCTCGACTACTCAGATTTCTGCACTATCTTCCAAGCCCTAGTACTACCACAATTTGATTTTGCCAATATCATACTTCACGGTCTCCCACAATCTACCCTAAATCCCCTCCGTCTGGCCATGAATGCAGCCGCGAGAATTCTCGTAGGTGCCCCACGCTCAGAGCATATAACCCCAATACTGATGAGTTTACACTGGCTACCACTCCAGGCCAGAACCCTATATAAAACCCTGGTCATGACTTTTAAAGCTGCAAAGAGCCCATCTCTATCACCTATCTGCAATATGATACAGGTTACTCCAACAAACAGAGCCAGGAGATCTGCTGCACTGAATTCCATTGAACTTCCGAAACTCCTTACGAAATGCTCTAAATCAACAGCCGCTAGAGCCTTCTCACTGTTTGCACCCAGAGCCTGGAATGCCCTCCCACCCGAAATTAGAGCGATCACTAGTCTCATGACATTCAGAAAAGTCTTAAAACATCATTTGTTCCTAATGTACTACCCTGAAGCAACTCCGATTGAACATAATCTGCGTGTTGATCTTTCCCACTTGACACCGGGGGAAAATGGATAATCATGATATACATACTTGCACACTCTACTCTTACCGTATTACACTGTACTATAATTTTATCTAATTACCTCCTCCATGTAATTAACCAAAATGCCATGTACATAGTTAACCATACTTACCGCTACATTTTTATTTGTATATAGTTAAACCCTGTTTACCCCATGTTTTTGTACCCTGTTCTTTGTAAAAAACCAATGCTGATTGTATCATTGTGTTTAAATTTGTTCATTTGTAAACCGCACTGATTAAAAGCGCGGTATATAAGAAATAAAAATAAATAAATAAAAATAAATAATGCTGCACTCTTAATGCATTGGATACATGACACATACACAGCCACAGCGAAATATGCATCAAGGAGGCTACTCGAAGAGTGAAGCAAACCTTATGGGTTGATAAGTGTGCTAACATCACAATCAAGTAGACCTACTGCACCCCAAATGTCGGTCTCTACTAGAACCCCTTAAAAAGGGTGGATGGTGGACAACAAAATATGGCCGTAGCTGGACAGTCACCCCTTTCCCACAAGTGATTGGTAACTCCGGCTTCCTGCCAGGGTGGGGCCGGAATGCGTTATGGATTGAGACAAAGACGGCAGGGCGGAATTGGGACTCATGCTGATGTGTGTGGGTGGAGGCTTCCCATCCTACGAGCACCTCCAGACTGTTTTGGGACTCCCGGGGACACAAATATTTTATTACTTACAAATCAGGCACAACTGGCAGGCCCTTATAGCCGCACACCTGGGGAGTTGGTCCTCTAGGAGAGTGACAGTCTTTCAAAATTTAACCCCCTTTAGGAAAAAAATAGCAAACTTGTATAGAATTCTCCGAGAAAGGCTACCAGAGCACTTCCTGAAAAGGTTAGAACAGCAATGGCTGAAGAATTGGGAAGGACGTGGAAGAGAAACATTTGGAACGCTATTTCGCACAGATTCCTAGAGTCCTTGGCACTGCCCAGTACCAAGAAGTGCAAAACCAAATTCTACATTAGGGATACTTTATGAGGGAATGGGGAGCAAAACTGGGTTTCTAGGGAGTTGACAGATGCAAGAAATGCAAAGCGCATATGGAAAACATCTGGTATGCCTTTCTGGAGGCACCACGCTGACAGGGCTCTGGGGGAAAGCTTTGCAGAGCATGGAAGATGTCCTTCACAATTCCATAGATTGGACTTATAGCCTATTGCTGTTAGGGGATGAGGGACCGCTCTGAGAGCATCAAGTCCAGAGAGCTGAAGGGAAATTTCTCATGATCGTGGTCTAGGGAGTTTAAAAAAAGTGATTTTAGAGCACAGGGTGGGGGACAGGGCCCCCTCCTTTCAGCAGTGGATCAAAGTCATGCATAACCTTGCCCAGGCCGAAAGCTATGTTTATGCGGCTTTCACTAAACCTCAGTGGATGCGTTACAAGTGGTTGTGGGGGAAGCTTAAGGGGTGGAAGATTGGCCTCCGTAGGAGAGTTACTGTAACCATTGTAAATTGTTTGTGTAATTTATTCATGCACCAATATTCACCTGCTATCAGTGTGGTATGCATATTTGATGGCTGTACTGATGCACCTTGTTCTGGTTGAGGCTGGATTGTCAGGTTGAATTGTTAAAATCAATAAAAGATTTTGAACACCACCAAAAAAATAACGAAACAGACTTATATAGAACCATTTCACCTAAAATACATGTTTAATTCTTGAGAATTAATGTAAGCTTACAGAAGGATCCCCTTGCCCATTCCTCTACCCCTCTTGTCCCACTGCCAAGCCCCAGCAGAGATCATCATAGCTCAACACCTCACACTTGGGCACAACACTACACTAATATTGTCCCCTCCACAAAGTAGACCCTCACATAGTCCCCTAGCACCGATTACCCATACCAGTGATGCCCCCTGCCTGCAAACTCCTGCCTTCAACACCCACATTGCCAGCATGACCTGAGACACCACCTGCACCACTGCTGAATACCCACAAATGTACAGCACAGACATGTCACAGCCTACTCGGTATGCTTTCCCCTGTCCTTGCGACTCAATGCCCCCTCCAGCCCTGACCCTCCACGACTGGCGATGCCTATGTGTGAACTCTTGATGTATTCTGGATGCTTTTGCTTGACTCTGAAGAGCTAGCGCCCTCCTCTGCCAATCCTGCGGCACCCTGTGGTTAAACAGAGTGGAAACCTGGGCACATCAGGGGGTGGCAGTGCCAAGGGGAGGGTGCTCCAAGGATGTTGCTCATGGATGCCTCATGTTGTCTGTGGGTCCAAGGACCTCTAGCCCTGCTGTCCGTGGGGGTTGCTGTCGTCGGCACCGATAATGATGAAGACCCATTGCGGGACCATTTATCTGAAGTGGGATGCCCACGTGCCACCAAAGCATCTAGAGACTGGCTGATGTGTTACAGCCTGTGGTTCATGCACTCATCACTCTTATTTCTCTCTTGCAGTGCACAAAGAATGCCCTCAAGGATGCCAGTGCGTGCCCTCTTCAGGCTCAAGGACCTCTCTCATTCTTCCGTAGTTATTGCTCATCACAGCAGAGGAGCTGCTGTCTGTAATGGCTGGTCGGCAGGCTCTCCTCCGCTAAACTGGTTGCTGTCTCCTCATGGGGAGGGACCCACTGTGCAACTGTGGCTCTGAGACACCTCCACCTGCGCTGTGTCCTCCATGTGCTTATCCTCTGCTTTAACCTGCAGGTGTAGCTGCAGTGGCTCACCCTCCACTTTGTCCACCAAGGCACCCGTCTCCTCCTGCCTCAGACAGTTCTGAGTGCCCATGTCTGAAGTGCCTGGACTGGACTTCTGGCTGATCCTCTCTGGACCACCCTTGCCTTCACTCAAGGACTGCTTCACCACAACATCGATACCTGAAAGTGAATGGAAAATGTCAGAACCCCTGCCCAGCTTTGGTGCTGGGGTTGACTGACCATTCACTTTACATTTACTCACCTGTTTGCTGTTAAGGACCGTAAGGCATCCAGACTGCAAACACTGCTCAGAGATTCCTCATCCATCATGCCCAGTACTCATTCCTCTCGCTCGGTCAGCACAGGGTAAGAGACAAAAGAAAGCCCTGGGGTCGGTATTAGATATGCTAGGGCCCAGGGCAGAAATTAAGTATGCCTCCCCCCCCCCCCCCGATGCCCTCTCTTCCCCCTAGACCCACCAATCTCCCCACCCTCTACTACTACCACCCAATACAACATAAAATTACTTTTATTCAGGGAAAAAAAACAATCAGAACACATTTTTGCACAGTATGAAACAAAAATACGAACAAAATCATTTAGGAATAAAGTGGTCATTCCTAGTTTTCGCAGAGGCAAAATCTTCAAATATTTTAGAGAAGTCCAACTTGTGACAATTTCTTGTTCAATTGAGATCTTGGCCAGACCATTCAGATGACCGTGCAATATTGCTCAATGCAAATTCTTCAGTAACTTTAAATGTGAGAAGCTTCTCTCGCCTGAAGCTACGATTACAGGTACAGTCAAAAACATAGCCACATAATATATGACACAAAACCAAAATAGAACAAAATCAAAAAAGTTGTGAGCTAATATATGTATGTATGTGTAAATGTTGGAAGATAGCCGTGAGGAAAACCAACCTCTTGTGGCAACACTTCCGTTTTACTCAATTTAAAGAGCTCAAACAAGAGCTTAAAAGTAGGTAAAACCACCATGTGATAGTGTACCCTACACCAAAATGTATGCAAAAATTTTCCTTCCAACAAACATGAACTGCTGAAACCGATCAAATAGGACAATCAAGAATCACAAATAATGAAAGTCACTTATCTGTTGTCCATGGAAAACCCAAGCCACAGCATTTCACCAGACTCGGTTGGGTTTCAGTTTCTTAAATATCCGCAGTTTTGAAAAAGAACACAGCACTGCGTTTCGGGCAGACCAATATTAATGCCCTGTATCAACGCTCTCCTTTACTGCAAACATAAGCTTAGCTCCCCAATTCTTCAGGACGCCAGCGCATGTTCATATACGATCATAATATATGACGGCAGATAAAGACCAGCAAGATCTATCTAGTCTGCCCAACAAGGTGGCAAGAGTAGGTGCACCTGCCAATCCGTGCAGGTCACCCCTCCCCATGCCTTTGTTTAGGGGTGTACCCATCGCTCGATGCGGGTCATCCCTATTTGTTAAGATATAAGAGATAGTTAAGTTTATTTTGATTTTATCCTGTTGTATAAAGTGATCCACTGTGTCTGTCCCATGCCATTTTGAATTCTGTCACTGTATTTGCCCTCACCCCTCCCAACAAAGAAGCACTGTG
Source organism: Ichthyophis bannanicus (assembly GCA_033557465.1). NCBI lineage: Eukaryota > Metazoa > Chordata > Amphibia > Gymnophiona > Ichthyophiidae > Ichthyophis > Ichthyophis bannanicus. The sequence goes on from CM066046.1 coordinate 41,332,116, forward strand.
CTACGAAAAAACAGGAGACCAAGTCCAAAAATGTAGAATAAGGACAGGAAAGCTTGAAAATTTTTTATTGTATACTTATTTGAGATTGCGTGCCAAAGACCCAACACAGGCCGTGTTTCGTCACACCTTCACCAGGGGTATTGGCATACTAAAATTATAAAACAACCATAATTAAATCACATATAAATAAGCATCTAAAAAGTACATTAAAAACGTAAATAGTAAACATTAAAAATCCAATAATGTAAAAGAGGAAGGGAAATCATATAAAATAATGATACAGTCACATATAAATTGCTCTATGATGAATCAAATGAATAAATACAAACATAACAAACCAATAAATTACATTAAAATATGTAATATCAAATAACACACATAAAAATGTCAAATTGATGAGACAACATCTTAAAAACACTCTAAAGAATAAAAATGGTATGAATACTTCTCTTGGCTGTATCTCTTGGCAATTGTGCCAATTTCTTTTAGAAAACTGTGCCAAATAAGCACTGCTCTTATGTGCTAAAAGATTAAAATTGTTAAAAATAAAAATAAAACAATGAAACAGCCAAACACAAAAAATTAATTAATTAAAAGAAGTTGAAACAAAAGGCTAAGAATCAAAAAGAAGCAGGAGTGAACTGACCAGAACATGTAAAAACACTTATAAAAGCTCAATGAAGGGCACCAAACCTCAATGAGTATTCTTCTTTTTTTTCTTCATATATCTTCATCTAAATCGATAAAACTATAAATTAAAAAATAAGTGATGTTCAGTTTTAATTTTTATTCTCAATGATGAAGACAAAAGTGGAGGAGGAGGACGACGAAGAACCGGGGTATCAAACCTGCTGTTATTGCACACGTGCAACAAGTACTACCGCAGTAACTATTGAATTTGAAAATATAACCACCAGGAAATTTTTTTGGCGTATAAATTATCTTTGTATCTCTTTCTTAAAAACAAATCTTCCTGTATAACATTTATAAACTACCCATGATATATTTAAGCTTCATTATTGAGCTATAAAATAGAACTATAAACGTATCGGCATCCATAATGAAAACAAGGACTACGCTGTTCAAAATACTCTCATATTTATAATGTAGTCAAGAGGATTGCTGCACAATTGTCCAATTATCTTTACAGCACAACTATTATAATAACACATTGCTTTAGACCCGAGCACTCACTTCTTCTAAAATAAACTTCTTCCGTTGAGCACCAACCGCTGCGCTCTTCAAGAAGTGTTAAACCACAGAAATTGAACTGCACAAACCACTGTCCAATTTTCTTTACAGCACAATTATTACAATAACACATTACTTCAGAACTGATAACTACTTCTAAAATAAACTTCTGTTGAGCGCCGACCACTGTGCTCTTCAAGAAGTGTAAAAACGCAGAGATTGAACTATACAAATATCTCGATCAAATATCTTTGATACCCCGATTCTTCATCCTCCTCCTCTTTTGTCTTCATCATTGAGAATAAAAATTAAAACTGAACATCACTTATTTTTTAATTTATAGTTTTATCAATTAACATGAAGATATATGAAAAATAATAAGAATACTCATTGAGGTTTGGTGCCCTTCATTGGGCTTTTATAAGTGTTTTTACATTTTGTGGTCAATTCACTCCTGCTTCCTTTTTTGATTCTTAGCCTTTTGTTTCAACTTCTTTTAATTAATTAATTTTTTTGTGTTTGGCTGTTTCATTGTTTTTTTTTATTTTTAACAATTTTAATCTTTTAGCACATAAGAACAGTGCTTAATTGGCACAATTTTCTAAAAGAAATTGGCACAATTACCAAAAGATAATTGTGAATATTGAATATACAGCCAAGAGAGGTATTCATACCATTTTTATTCTTTAGAGTGTTTTTTAAGATGTTGTCTCATCATCAATTTGAAGTTTTTATGTTTTATTTGATATTACATATTTTAATGTAATTTATTGGTTTGTTATGTTTGTATTTATTCATTTGATTCATCAGAGCAATTTATATGTGCCTGTATCATTATTTTTTATAATTTCCCTACCTCTTTTACATTATTGGATTTTTAATGTTTACTATTTACGTTTTTAATGTACTTTTTAGATGCTTATTTATATGTAATTTTGGTTGTTTTATTATTTTAGTATGCCAATACCCCTGATGAAGGTGTGACGAAACACGGCCTGTGTTGGGTCTTTGGCAAGCAATCTCAAATAAGTATACAATAAAAATTTTCAAGCTTTCCTGTCCTTGTGCTACGTTTTTGGTTTTGCCCTCACCCCTTCCATCAGCAGGGAATTCCAAACATCCACCACCCTTTCAGTGAAAACATATTTCCTGACATTGCCTTTCAGTTTATCCCCTTGCAGTTTCATGTTATGCCCTCTAGTTTTACAGCTTTCCCATCTTTGAAAAAGGTTTGTTTGTTCATAAGTACTCTAAGTATTTAAAGGTCTGTATCATATCTCCCCTGTCCCTTCTCTCCTCTAGTGTAAAGAGTAGTTACTCACCTGTAACAGGTGTTCTCCAGGAGCAGCAGGAATCAGTCCTCACATATGGGCGACATCGACGTCGATGAAGCCCTTGCGGAGCATTTCCCCAGCTTTCTATGAAAGTCTTTGGGAATGCAGGCACGCATGCGCAGTTCCCTTCCCGCCTAAAGGTGCCATCTTACCTCAGTCAAATGACATAGCCAAGAACAGCACATAAAAATGTAAAACAAATATGTACAACTGCAACTCCAAGAGGAGGAGGGAGGGTTGTGAGGAATGATTCCTGCTGCTCCTGGAGAACACCTGTTACAGGTGAGTAACTACTCTTTCTCCAGGACCAAGCAGGAAGTCAGTCCTCACATATGGGTGACTCCCTAACTCTGGGCTACCAGGAACCCAGGCTGAACAAGAGGACTCCCTCTAGTCCCAGCATCAAAGAAAGGCTTTCCAATGACAGGACCTCCACCGGTAGCCCAACAGAGGGCAGGAGTTGCCTAAACCTCAAAGAGATTCCGGAGCACTGCCTGGCCAAAAGCACTATCCCTACGGGACTCCCTCTCCAGGCAGTAGTGGGCTGCAAAAGTCTGGCTTGAAGACCAAGTAGCAGCCCTGCAGATGTCTACCAATGGTACAGAGCGGAGATGAGCCAGTGAGGCAGCCATTGCCCTGACACGATGGGCCGTGATCCGACCCTGCAAAGGAAGGTCAGCTGCCCTGTAAGCCCAGGTGATACAGTCAGCTACCCAGGTGGACAAGGTATGCTTGGACACAGCTAACCCCAAATTATTAGGGTCAAAAGATATGAAGAGCTGAGTAGCCCTAATGTGCCCCTGCGTACGGTCAAGGTAGAAGGATAAGGCCCTCCTACAGTCCAGGGTATGCAGAACTGCTTCAGCCTGGCTTGCATGAGGGCTAGGGAAGAATGTTGGAAGAACCACCTCCTGGTTGAGGTGGAAAGAGGAGACAACTTTAGGAATGAACTTAGGATGAGTCCTGAGAACTACCCTGTTCCTATAGATTCTGGTGTAAGGCCTGTCACAGACCAGGGCCTGAAGCTCACTCACTCGCCTGGCCGAGGTTAGGGCTATCAGGAAGAGAATCTTCCAGGACAGGAAGCGGAGAGGACAAGTAGCCATCGGTTCAAAAGGTGGGCGAGTTAATTGTTGCACGACCACATTCAACTCCCACTCAGGAGCAGGAGGACGGATTGGAGGCTTCAGCAAGAGCAAGCCTCTGAGAAAGCGGGACACCAGTGAGTGGTGAGCTGCTAGAGCTGAGAGGTGGACCCGAACAGAATTGGACTTAAGTCCCTGATTTGATAAGTGCAGTAAGTACTGAAGTACTACTGGTAGAGTACAGGAGAAGGGATCCTCTGTACGTAGCGACACCACACAGAAAACCTTTTACATTTGAGAGCATAGGTTTTTCTAGTGGACTGTTTCCTAGAGGCTAGGAGAACCTTTTCAACTTCATGAGGTAGGCCCCAGGGAGCCAAAACTACCCTTGCAGCCTCCATGCCATCAAATTGAGAGCTTTGAGGTTGGGGTGCAGCAGAGAATCCTGATCCTGAGAGAGAAGGTCGGGTTGGAACCCTAGAGGCAGTGGGGGAATCCACTGCGAGCTGTAGCAAAAGTGGAAACCAAGGCTGTCTCAGCCACCTGGGAGCCACCAGCAGAACCAAGGCCTTGTCCTCGAGAATCTTCAACAGAGTTCGGGCCACCAGAGGAGTGGGAGGAAACGCATATAGGAGGCCCCGAGACCAGGGAATCAGAAAAGCATCTGCTGCTATCCGCAGAGGATCCGGTTGCCTGGAGCAGAACTTTGGCAGCTGTTTGTTCAGAGGACTGGCAAACAGGTCTATGGATGGAAGTCCCCATTGCATGAAAATCTTTTGAACTACCATGGGATGGAAATTTTGTTTATTAACACATGCAACAGAAGAACAAACAAAAAGCAAACACAATCACCCCAACCAAGTCCCACACCCCCCCAAAACCCCCACCCCCCCGACATAGCACAAAACAGGTATCACAAAACCCCCGTGACCCGCCTCCCCAAACCCACCACCAAACCCAGTAATCAACACACGTCCCTCCTCCCAACAACAACCCCCAAACGGTCCTTATCAATGTCCTTGTCCCCTCCCCCCCCTCAGTCCAATGTCCATGCCCGACCCAACCTCCCCCTGCAAGAACACCCCAGCATAGTCCACACATTGCATCTTGCAATCCCTGAACCCCTACCCCGCACAACACCCCCACCAGTCCAAATGTCCAGTCTGTCTGACTCTCAGACTCCCTCTCCCCACCCATCCAGAAAACAAACCCCCTATCCCCATCCCTCCCCCTTCAGACCCATCCCATCCAAACAAACACCTCCAAATCAAACCTCCCCACCCCTTCCCCCCAAATCAAATGAAAACATAAGGGCCCCTTTAGCCCATCCCCAACACAGTCCCACCAAAACAAATCATAATTAATCATATACATCAAAAGCAAAATACATGAGAAAATATATCCCTTGTGTTGCCCAACGGAGCGGGATGCCCAAGACACAAAACGAACAAACGAACACAGAAAACAAAAATATTGGGACGGCCACCCTCTAAGGAGAAAGGGAAAGCGGACAACCGGTCATAACCCCTTATGGAGCCCCAGCTCACCCCCCCCCCCCCTACCCTCCCGGGAGGAAAACATCCCAAAATCATAAGGAGAAAGAAACCCCAGGGAAGGGAAAACTAACCCCTACTATCACACCCCTCCCCCCAGGGAAACAATGAAACAAAAACAAAAAACCTCACGGTCCTACAGGGACGAGAACCCCAGGGAACCCCTCCCCCTCACGGGGGGCGAAGGGTGAGGTGACGCCACAAACGCTCCCAACGATGAGCCTCCACCACCCTCCTTTCACGTTGCGCCATGCTGGACACTTCCTCCAGAATGTCCCGCACCACCTCGTCGAGGGGCAGGACCAACCCCCGGGTCGAGACATGACAGCGCGCTTGCCACAGGTGGTAGCGTACCACGGCCGTGACGAGGTAGAGGGTCCCGGAGTCCTGCCTTAGAGGAAAGGACCAGGCCCCGTACACCCACTCTGCATACGTGAGGAGGGAAAGGTCGCGCAGGTGAAGAGCAGCGGACACCAACCGGCAGGCCTCCACGTTAAAGGGGCACTGCCGAAGGAAATGGTCCATGGTCTCCGCCTGCCCCTCACACCCGGCCCTCGGACAGACCCGCTCGGCCTGTGACCTGTACTTGAGGTTGTCCCTCACGTACAAACGCCCGTGGAAAGACAACCAGGCTACATCCCGAACCTTCTTCGGTAGCCGAGGGGAGTTCAACAGCCGAAGGCCCCGCTGCATCACATCCGCCGGACAGTCCCGCAGGGCCCACCGTGGTTGATAGTGAGAGGTGAGAACCATCCGGTATAAGCCTTTCCGCCCCAAGGACTGGGCGAGCGGGTCGGTCACCCCCCACCGCCGAATGAGCCCCACCATCACGAATACGTACGATGGGGCCTGTTCCCCTCTCCGGCGCACACGTGGGACCGAGGACTCCCCCTCCCACTGCTCCCAGAAGCGGGAGAACCATTCCCGATAGGAGGCCACCCACCAAACCCCACCCCCTTCCCTCATCCTACCTAAGTGAAACGCCATAGACAGGACTGACAGGAAAACAAGGGGGTGCAACATACCCAAACCACCCTCTGCCCGATCCAGGCAGATGATGTTGCGCTGGACAGGGTTCAAGCGGATACCCCACAGAAAACAGAAAAAGACGGCACAGACAGACGCCTGACGGGACAACGGAAGGACGAAAACCGTGGCCACGTGCAGAAAGAGAGGAAGCAGAAACGTCCCGAGGAGTTTGATCTTCTCCTCGTACGTACACTTCCACCCCCTCCACCGCAGCACCCGACACCGTGCAGTCTCGAGACAACGGTCCCAATTGGACTCCGCACAGTCCTCCGACCCGAAGACGAGGCCCAAAACGCGGACCTCCCCCACGGGAGGAGGAAAGGGGGCGCAGGAAGGCGGGGAGGCCTCCGAGGAGCCCAACCACAGCGTCTGGCACTTGCTGTGGTTTACAACAGAATGGGCTACCTCCGAGTACTCCTCCACGGCCTCTCGCAGGGCCTCTACCCCATCAGTGCCGTCCACGTAAACTGAGATGTCGTCAGCGTAAGCAACGACGGACACCGGGGGCGCACCGGGCGCCTCCAGGCCCCGCAACCCACCTGAGGACAATCTCCGGAGGAAGGGGTCGAGGGAGAAAACATACAGCAGGGGGCTCAAAGGGCACCCCTGCCGCACCCCCGAGGCGACACCAAACGGCCGTCCGAGCCACCCGTTAATAAACGGGAAGCTCACCCCCCCTCGGTACAGCGCCTGCACGACGAAGAGGAAACCTGCGGGGAGGCCGAAGTGCTGGAGCACCACCCACAGGTACCGGTGACTGACTCGATCAAAGGCCTTGGACTGATCCAAGGAGACCAACCAGTGGTCCCGTTGGAGCGACCGGCCTCTTTCCACCATCTCCCGGACTGTGGCGACAGCATCCAGAACCCCTCTCCCCCGAACGGAACAATACTGGGAAGGGGACAGCAAATCGCCCGACACCTCCACCAGTCGGTTGGCCAAACATTTGGCCAGGATCTTCCGGTCCGCGTTCAGAAGAGAGAGCGGCCGCCAGAAGTCCAAGGAGCTATCGTCCTTCCCCTTGGAGAGCAGCAGCAGGACAGACTCGCGAAATGACCGCGGGAGATACCCCGTGTCCATGATCTCCTGAAACAGGGAGGTCAGGAAGGGGGCCAGCTGGGCAATGAAAGTGCGATAGAACTCCACAGGGAGCCCATCGCGCCCAGGCACCTTCCCCAACGGCATGGCACGAATCGCCCTCTCCACCTCCACCTGCTGAATTGGTGCAGCGAGTGCATCAACCTGTGCCTGGACCACAGCCGAATACACCGGGGGAAGGCCCAGGTACGTTCGGATATGGGTGAGGTCCACGGGGCGATCCCCAAACAGGTCCGAGAAGTATTCCCCCACCATCCGCAAAAGGTCCTCCTGGGAGGTATGAATGGTACCGTCCTCGCCCCGCAGGGCCATGACCTCCCGACGCTGAACCCTCTCCCTGCAAGTCCGGAAAGGGTCTGGAGTGGCGCCCCCACCGGCCGCCCCCTCGAAGCATAGGGAGGCATGGCGATCGTAAAGCAGGCCACGGAGCTGGACACGCACCTCTTCAACCTCCTCCCGCGCTGCCCCTCGGGATACCAAACGATCCAGCGACCTCCGGAGGACAGTGTAGGTGAGGTAGCGGGATCGAGCCATGGAGGTACCCCGGGAACGGAAGAGTTGTCGGGCACGCGTCTTCACCTCATCCCACCAGGCGCCACGGGAAGGAAAAACACTTAGCAGGGTCTCCTGGTCTGCGAGAAAGGCCAAGAACTCCTGGACCACCTCTGATGTCGCCAACAACTGCACATTCAGTCGCCACAGGCCAGGACCCCTGCTAAGCTCCTCGTGGTTGGCCAGGAAGGACACAGAGAGGACGCGGTGGTCCGAAAAGTCAACCGCCTGCAACTGCGGAGGGGAACACTCCACCCGGGCACTCACATATATCCGATCGATACGACTCCTGCAGGTCCCATGGTAGTAGGTGAACCCCGGCGACCTAGGAAAGGCCCGGTGGAAAACATCCACCAGGTCAGCCGTCCGGGTCATCTCGGCCAAAAAGAGGCCCTCGTAACTAGGTGGGCAATGCTCCCCCCCTCGGTCCTTCAAAAAGGTGGTGGTGTTGAAATCCCCGGCAAGGACCACCAAACGGGAGGTGTGTAAGTAGGGGCGGATGACCCCAAAAAGGGTCTTCCGCCCCAACTTAGACTGGGGCCCGTAGACCACCACGAAACGAAACCGATGGGGCCCGCAGTAGCCATCTAAAAGCAAGCACCGGCCCTGCTCCAGTTCCCACACGTACTGCACCTGAAATCGGTTGGACGTGAACAAAACCGCCACTCCTGCATAGGGCTGTGCCACAAGGGACCAGTATGAAGGGCCCCACCTCCACTCTCGCTTCGCCCGATGAAGGCTAGCGAGCGAGGTGAGTCTGGTCTCCTGCAAGAAGATGACATCCAGCCCGCTCGTAGAAAGAAAATCATAGGCTGCAGCCCGCGCCTGGTCTGTCAAAATGCTAGCCACGTTGATAGTGGCGCACGAGAATGCAGGAGTGCACGCCATACCTATTTCTTATGTAGTGACCCCTTCCTCCTCTTCTCCCCAACCCCGGGATCCCCGGAATCCCGCTTACAGGAGATGCCCGCAAGCTGAAATAACTCCTCCCGGTCCACGTCGACCACCTCGAGGAGCTCCCCCTCCTCCTGTTCGACCCAGTCACCCCAGCGGGTGCTGGCGCCCTCGGGACCACCAGGCAAAGCTGTCGCGAGGGCAAGTCCAGTCCCCACGGAACGAGGGGGCAGAGACAGGTCAGGGGTCGGAGGAATGACCTCCTCCGTGGGGTCCACCACCGGTGCCTCCTCCCCCTTCCCTTCCCCAGACAGAGACTGAGACAACAAAACAGTGCCCACCCTGGCGGGGGAGGTCGGGGCGGCCGGGTCAGCAGGGGGCCCCTGAGAAGGCCCAGCACCCAGCTGTGGAGGCAAACGCCTGTCCTCCCTCACCCTCCCCGGTAGCTTTTCCTGGGCCACTACCGGAGGCCGGGAGCCAGTTTCCACGCTCTTCGGCGGACCCTGACTGCGGCGTGCCCTCGGGACCTTCTGAGGCCGCCGCTGAGGAAGAGGGGCTGTCTCCGCCGCTAACCGCACCGAACGCCTCACAGGAGGCCCTGCCTCCACAGGCAGGCCCTTATCTGCCTCAGCCACATCAGCAGCCAAGAAGACGAAAACGATTGACGTCCAACACGGGCTCTAACTCCAACAATGGGGAGGTCTCCCGTTTCTTCCTCTTGGACTTGCCACCCTTGGAAGAGACGGTAGTCCATTCCTCAGGCGGCACCACCCGCAACCCCTTCTCCTGTTGTGCACCAGCAACCTCCACCACATCAACCCTCTCCTCCATCCTACCCGACTCCCCTCCCCCTGGTGGCTCCCTCGGCTCAATGGACTCCTCTGCACTAGGGCCCCCGGTCTCCTCCTGAGGGAGAGGGGCCTCTACACCCTCCTCCCACACAGGAGCCCGAGGTGGAGTGACGGCAACCCCCCCCCGGTCCATTGTGTGACGCGGAGGGGCAGCGGGCAAAGGGGTGGCCCAACTCCCCGCAAAGGTTACACCGAATTAGCAAACACCCGGCCGAAGCGTGACCCCGTCCACCACAACGGGTGCAGACCTGCTCGGGACAGTTCATGCTCAAATGGCGGAATGAGCCACAGCGGTGACACTCGCGGGGTTGCCCGGGGTAATAGCACAAGATGCGATCCCGACCGAGGAAACCGGCCGAGGGCACGTGCTGCACCACGTTTCCCACCTCACGCAAACGGATCCTGCCCTTCCACGACCCGTCCCACACCCCTAGGGGCCAGCACCCTTAACCAGGGGTGCGAGAAGCACCGCATGGCGCGACAACCAAAACTGGATGTCCTGCCCTGGGAGCGACTCATTCCTGGAGAGGATGGTCACAGGTACCGTCCCCTGGCGAGAGATAGGCACAACACGAAAGTCAGCCCACCCTCCCTGCCCCCTCTGCTGCTGTTATCGGTCCCAGAAAATCTCCAGCCCCCGTCGCAACATGAAACTAACATCATATTCAATGGTGTTGTTCATGTGGATAAAGGCGTAGAGATCTCCTGGGAGAAACCCCAGCCCAAGGACCATCCTCAAGACCTGTTCCCTGGCTGGAGGGGACCCCTCCCCAGCCCATCGGATCTGCGCCACGTTGCGCCGTCGGACCTCACCCCCTACTCCCCTTTGAAACCCTCCCCCTCCCCCTCCTCCTTCCCCTCCTACGGGACCATTTCCCTGCATACCTCCCCTCCCCCCACCCTCCCCCGACGTCCCCGGAGTGGTGCCCGACCCCTTCAGAGCCTCCGCAAAGGTACGGAGGGGGGGGAGCCGACCCCCCAGCCCTCATCCCCCGCCCTTCTGGACGTTCTCCTCCTTCCACCTGCGGGGGAACCTGTTGCCGGACCACAGGATCCGTGATCTCCTCACTTGGAGCAACCTGAGGACTGGGTAGGGTCAGCTCCGCAAATACAGAGTCCGGGATGCTCTCCCTTCCAGATCCCTGGGTACCACCGAGAACCCCTGGATCATCCCCCGTCGCCACCGCCTGATGTTGAAATGCAGCAAAGGCCCCGGGAGGGCCCGTCGGGGTCTCCAAAGCCAATTTTAAAGCGGCACAAACCTGGTTCTCGTTAATACCCAGGGAACCGGAAAACCCCCCCAAACTTCCATCCTGCTTCTCCGACCCAGCAGAAGGCTCCTGGGTTTCGGCCACCACTACCGGGGACGAACCCCGCTCCCCTTCAATCCCGGAAGCCAGGGGAACCATCCTCTCCCTCACTCCCCCTTCTAACATCCCCTTCCTTCCATCCTGAGCAACCTCCCCCTCCTGCCCCACAACGAAACCTGTCGTCCGCTCCCCCTTTCCCTCCGCCATACTCTCCACCAACCCACCGTCCTCCACTCCCTGCATGGCCACCGCCAACAAGGCAGGACCATCTCGGGACAGCGGGGCAGATCCCTGCATATCAAAACCCCCTAAACAGCCACCCCCCTGCCCCTCTGCCCTCTCAGGTCCTACCTGGTCGTCGGTGCCAGCCGTGGCACAGGGATCCAGAGAAGTCCGGCCGGCAGCCAAGGCTCCAGCAGGGAGGGCGGACACCCCCCTGCGAGCCAGGCCCACCTCAGCCATGCCACCAGACAGGATAGACACCGGTGCATCCCGCTCCGCTGATCCATAACTCAAAAATAATGGCCCCCTATCTTTCCCTATCCCTTTACTCATGCCTTTCCGGCGCCAAACAGCCGCCTCAGGGAAAGCCGGGCGGCCATCCCGCAACTGTTTGAGCACCGGAAAAAACATCCACATTAGGGGGGGCCGAACTTTCAACCTCCCCCCCACCCAAAACCATGGTAGATTGTACAGTCCCTTGACGCTGCAGATCCAGACAGGGAATGGACAAATCAGCCACCCTCCGGATTTCCACAGACTCAGCAGGCTCAAAGGACGGGGGGCAGCCAGTCTTCAGGCTCCTGGCCACATTGAGAGAGGGCTCAGCCAAAGCAGATGAAATGCTGCTCCGCGGGATCGTAGAAGGCATCCCCGAAGCTGCTGTTGCTGAATCCAAGCCCCGACAGGAGGAAACAGCAGACAAACCCCTACTAGGCAGCACCGATTCCCCTCCGACAACAGGCCTTCCGATGGGGATCCGGTCTGCATTCCTGGAACCGTGCCGGTGCTTCAGTGACAGGAGAGGAGAAGGAGAAGTAGCAGTGACACACTTCCGGGTTTTCCCGGAAGTGACCTCATGATCTTCACGGCGGCCATCTTTGTAGTCCGAAGTATTGGGAAAACACCCCTGAACGACATCCCGCAACGGGGCTCCCTGCTCTAGACCAGTGCCGCTCTCTGCAAGCATCCCTCGGTGATCATGCTGCCAGGAATCTTCTGCCTCTGAATTTGTGTATGACGCCGGAAAATGGGTCTCAGAAATCCGCGATTTTTGGGGGGGAAGGATATCACCAGGCCCCTCCCTGACAGTGCTGCAAACAGAGCTTTCTGGACAGGGAGCCACTATACCAGCCCTTGGAGGTGGGACAGCGACCGGACCAGGGCTCACAAAGTGGGCAACTCTCCTTCCAGTCCGATGAGACGTATTCAGGTAAGGGTCCTTGGACCATCTATCCTCTTCTCCCCTCGCCGGGGCATGATAGGAAAAGGGCAGACTATGGGAATGGGGAGTCCCATCCATCCAACCTACCCCCGGGGGCCCCCCCTGAACTGCTCCCTGTACTGCCCATCTATCATAGGCCTGATATATCTCTGTGAGGGACCCACAACCCTGCTGCTTGAGGTATATTATTTCTCGGTGTTTGCCCTTCAAGGCCCGCTTCACCCCTTTCCAATAGGTGACATAGGCCACCCATTCCTCCCCGGAAATGGTGGCCTGCAGGCTCTCCAAGTGGGAGAGCTGGGCTCGCAGCTGGGCCGCCTCCTCCTGGAGACCCCGAAGCCGTCGCACCGCTGCTACAATTGCCTCAGGGGCCCTAGCGGGCTGCTGGTAAGAAGGCAGGACCGACCCCTCCCCCTCATCCTCACTGGAGGAGGTAGAGGCCTCCTCCAGGACCCGAGGTGGAGGGGGGAACCCACCTCCCTCAGTACTACATTCCACGGTCCTCCAGGGTCTCCCCAGGGCCTCTCCCTGCTGCCACCCAGCCTCCACACCATGCCTGGGGAGAAGACATGAGCCTCCTCCCTGGGGTGGCGGGCCCATACCTCCATACCTGTGGGTCCCTCGGTCCTGGCCAAGTGCAGTCCTACTGGGGGAAGCCCCCTCCCGGGGTTCCAGCTGTTCCAGGTTACGGGTTCCGCCAGCCACTTCCAAAATAGGAGGCCCACCCGGCTTGGCAGGCCTCTGGGCCTGGGCCTCCCCCTCCGGAGGCGGCCCAGGTCCCGACATCCAGGCACGAGCAAAGAAACAGGAACCTCTCCCTAGCAGGAGCTCTGCTCAACTGAGCCTCTCAATGCTGCAGCCAAACAGGAAGTGGGAGGAGTTGCCACTCGTGGGGCTGCAGAATCCTGCTCAACCTGTCTGCCAGGTAGTTCTCCTGGCCAAGTAGATAGACTGCTTTGAGAAGCATGTTGTGCTTGAGAGCGAACAAGCAAAGGTCCTGTGCCTGCTGACAGAGGAGCCTGGACCCAGTTCCGCCCTGCTTGTTTACATAGAACATGGCTACTTGGTTGTCTGTCTGAACTAGGACAGACTGATGAGCCAGGGTTTGAGAAAAAGTCTTGAGGGCTAACCGAATAGCTCTGAGTTCCAGGAGATTGATTTGCTGTGCAGCTTCCCAGGGAGACCACAGACCCTGGGTGCACTTGCCAAGACAGTGAGCTCCCCAGCCTTGCAGGGAGGCATCTGTGGTCAAGACCACTGTGAACACAGGACTCTGAAAAGGTACTCCTCTTAGCAGATTGGGTGGGTGCAGCCACCATCTGAGGGAGTGCAGTAAGTGTCTGGACACCCTTATCCTGTCGGTGAGGTTGCCTGTGGCCTGTGAACACTGAGTACGCAGGCACCACTGTGCAGGCCTCATATGGAGTCTGGCATTGGGGGTCACATGTACTGTCGAAGCCATGTGGCCAAGAAGTCTCAGGCAGAGTCTGGCGGAGACCAGTGACCTGCTGAGAAACTTGTTTGCTAAGTTTATCAGTCTTTGGGCCCTATCTTCTGGTAAGAAGGCCTTTGCCAGCAGAGAGTCCAACCTTGCTCCTATGAACTCTAAGTTCTGGGAGGGGAGCAAAGTGGACTTTGCGAAGTTTATGACAAACCCCAGGCTTTGAAGAGGAGTAATGGTTCTGAGGATGGCTTGTCTGGCCTCCTGGTATGTCTGACCTCTTATGAGGCAGTCGTCCAGATAGGGGAAGACAAAGATTCCCTGATTCCTCAGAAAGGCTGACACCACTGCTAGGCATTTGGTAAAGACTCTGGGAGCGGAAGTGAGGCCAAAGGCAATACTCTGTACTGATAATGGTTTCCTCCCACAACGAACCTGAGGTACTTTCTGTGGTCTGGATGGATGAGGATGTGGGTATACGCATCCTTTATATCTAAAGAGCATAGCCAATCTCCCTGCTGGAGGTAAGGCAAAAGTGTTCCAAGATTAAGCATCTTGAACTTTTTCTTCTCCAGGAACTTGTTGAGGTTCCTGAGATCCAGGATAGGTCGAAGACCACCGGTTCTTTTGGGCACCAGGAAATATCTGGAGTAGAACCCTCGACCTTGCAAGTGGGGAGGCACAGGCTCCACCGCCCTGTCTATCAACAGACCTTGTAGCTCCTGAAGGAGAAGATCTGTGTGCAGGGGAGGCCTTGGAGGTTCCCCTGGGAAGTATGGCGGAGGCAGCTGGAGGAAGTGCAGGGCATAGCCCATGTGGACTATGCTTAGAACCCAACTGTCTCCGGTAATGGGTGGCCACTGGTGGGCAAACAGGGCTAGGCGATCTCCTGTGCAGGGTTGGGAGAGCAGGGACAGAGAGGCTATGCCGAAGGAGTCAAAATCCCCCACCCTGCTGTGTAGGAGCAGGGACCGGAGGCTTGGGGGTCCTCTCCCTACGGGGCCCATTACCCTGACCCTTGGCTTGCTTGGGCAGCCTGATATTGCGGGTACTGTTTGTAGGCAGTGCTCTTCCTCGGGTAAAAGGACTTTTTCCCCGAGCCCCCCTTCTTGTGAGAAGGGACAGAAGTCTTCCTAGACAGCCTTGTCCGTTTGAGGTGCTCGGTCTAGAGTTGGGCGGCCTTCTTGGTCATGGGTTTGCCAAAAAGGTTTTCACCTCGGCAAGGGACATCGACCAACTTGTCCTGAACCCATGGCTCGAGGTCCGATGACTGCAGCCATGCCTGGCGTCGAACCGCGATGCCGGCTGCCGCAAAACGGGCCAAAGCCTCGAAGCCATCGTAGGCAGCGCGGGACATAAATTTAGAGCATTCCCGGATCCCCGAGGACAAGGACTTGAACCTCTGCAAGGGTTCCCCGGAGAGACCAGCAGAGAACCCGGCCAGTTCCTTGGCCAGGTCCCTTAAGTACATGCCCATGTACAGCTGGGTAAGACTGGACACGGCAAGCAAGCATTGAGTCCTGGAAGCACTTTCTACCAAAACCATCGAGGTTCCGGGCCTCCCTGCCAGGGGGCACCGCGGAGTGCATCCTCTGACTTTTCAGGTGATGAATGGCCGATTCCACCACCATGGAATGGTGTGGTAGCTGCGCCTTCTGAAAGCCAGGACTCTTCCGGAGTCGATAGATCGAATCGACCCGCTTACTTAAAACCGTTGCCTCCCACATGCGGAAAAGGAGCCATTCCAGCATCGGAGGAACCAGGACAGTAAAGGCCTCCTTTGGAGGAGAGTCGTACTGCAGGGCCTCGAGCTCTTCAGCTCGAGGCTCCTCCTCGGGGTCCGTAGGGATAGCCAAGGCAGTGGCCATATCCCGAACGAACTCCGAGAACCTGGTATCCTCTGGAGGGGGATCTACTCCGGGGCTCAGACTGCGGTGAGTCCGATGGAACGCACCGAGTCTTAAAGGTGTCGGGAGACTCCTCGTCCTCCGTCTCCCATGCGGACTTGTCCGAAGAGGAATCAGGGTCTGACCTCGCGGGGCCTGCGAGCACCCGCCCCGACGCCAATGGCAACAGCATCGACGCCCTCGGTCCCGAACGGGAGGTCGCGGGAGACCGCGACCGAGATCGACCTCGAGCCTTCATGGTCTCGAGTATCGGCTCGGTCTCCGGGGTCGACTTCGAGGTCGATGTCCTGGTGGTCGGGGAGATGCGCCAGACAGGCTGGCCATCAGTGCCCGCTGCTGGTCCATGAAGGCAGACAATCTGCTCTCCAAGGCTGTCAACCTGAGACTCAGCTCAGGAGACTCAGCAGCCCCCAACTCGGGCCCCGGCGGCGGAGCCGGGACCGACGTCGGCTCCCTAGGAGGAGAGTCCACGAGGACTACAGGACTTACGTGTCCAGCAGACTCCGGCTCCAGTCGAGGAACTTTGGACGGCTTCTCCTGTTCCACAGGCCTGGGGCGACGGTCGGGGGTCTGAGACCGAGTTCTCGAGGATCCCGGGACCTCTTCCGATGACGCCCTCGCGAGCCGTTTCTTCCTCTTGCGTTCCCAGTCGGGGGACCCCCGTTCCGAGGAGCCACGACGGTGCTCGGGAACCGACTCCCGAGATGTCGAGGCGTCAGACGAGGTCCAGGCCCGGCTGGAGGCCGAGTCAGAAAAGAGCCTTTCTTTCTGGTGCTGTTGACTGTACAGTGCCTTGGAAGACATCTTCCCACATGGTCCACACGTTTTAGAGTCATGATCAGGACCGAGGCACCGGAGGCAGCAGTCGTGTGTATCGGTGAGAGACATCAGTTTCTTACACCGATCACACTTCTTAAAACCACTGGAAGCCATCGTGGAAAAAAGAGAGTCCCCGCCTTCCAGGGAAAAAGAAAAAAAGGGCGCGAACGCCAGCCACGAAGAGCAAAAACCGAAAAAAGAGATCGGGCTCGATACCGGTGTACCGAACCCAGCGGGAGGGGAACCGGTGTCGAACCGGAGACGAAAAAAAACAGCGAATCGCCAAAAAAGTCAAACAATTTTCCAGGATGACGAGGACTCACGTCCGGCAGGCTTCAAGGAAAACGAGAGACTGAGGTAAGATGGCACCTTTAGGCGGGAAGGGAACCGCGCATGCGTGCCTGAATTCCCAAAGGCTTTCATAGAAAGCTGGGGAAATGCTCCGCAAGGGCTTCATCGACGTCGATGTCACCCATATGTGAGGACTGACTTCCTGCTTGGTCCTGGAGAAATATATTTAGGTCTTCAAGTCTCTTCTCCTACGTCTTCTGGCACAGGCACCAAATCATTTTGGTCGCCTTCCTCTGAACCATTTCCAGTGTTTTTATATCCTTAGCGAGATATGGTCTCCAAAACTGAACACAAATATTCCAAGTGAGGCCTCACCAGTGACTTGTACAATGGCATTAGTACCTTCTCCTTTCTGCAGTTAATTCCTTTTTGTATGCAACCCAGCATCCTTATGGCTTTGGCTATGGCCTGTTTCGCCACATTGAGATCTTCAGAAACAATCACTCCAAGGTCCTTCTCCTTGTCCATTAACACCAACTTCCCACCCCCTATCACATACAATTCCCTTGGATTTCTGTATACCACGTGCATAACACTGCACTTCTTCACATTAAATCTTAACTGCCAAGCATTAGATCATTCTTCCAACTTTTGCATATCTTTCCTCATGTTATCTACCCCCTCAGGGGAGTCCACTCTGTTGCACATTTTTGTCTCATCTTCAAAAAAACAGACACTTCCATTCAGTCCTTCAGCAATATCACTCACAAATACACTGAACAGTACCGGTCACTCACAAATACATTGAACAGGACCGATACCTTGGGCACGCCACTAATCACCATCCTTTCATCTGAGTGAGTTCAGTTTACCATCACCTTCTGTTGTCTGTCAGTTAACCAATTTCTGATCCAGTTCACTACTTTGGGACCAATCCCCAGGCTGTTCAGTTTATTAATAAGCCTCCTATGAGGAACAGTATCAAAGGCTTTGCTGAAATCTAGGTAGATTACATCTATCACATGCCCTTGATCTAGTTCTCACCAGTGAAAGAACTCAATCAGATCTGTTTGGCACGATCGTCCTTTGGTAAAGCACAGTTACTTACCTGTAACAGGTGATCTCTGGGAACAGCAGGAATAAGTCTTCACATATGGGTACGTCGGTACCGACGGAGCCTGCGCGGGAACGCTCCCCAGCTTCCCAAAAAGGAAAGCTTTTGGGAGCATCCCACAGCGCCTGCGCGCTGCCTTCCCGCCTTTACTAACCAGCTCTCCTCAGTTCGAGTTTAAAGCTGAGACATTAGAGAGAGAGAGGAAAGGAAAGATAGAAAAGAGGTACAACTCCTAGGGGAGGTGGGAGGGTTGTGAAGACTTATTCCTGCTGTTCCCAGAGATCACCTGTTACAGGTAAGTAACTGTGCTATCTCCAGGAACAAGCAGGAATGAGTCTTCACATATGGGGACTCCCTAGCTAAGATGCCTGGGAGATCCCCAAGGATATGAGACCCTGGGAAGGGTTCTACGTCCTCCTATGGATCTCAGGCATCCATCCAGGGAAGGAGGGTAGGAGTTGTTTAAGAATGGAACAGGTGTTTGAGGACAGCCTGACCAAACAAGGCATCCCGGCGGGAGTCCTTGTCCAAGCAGTAATGGGCTGTGAAGGTATGAACCGAGGCCCAGGTGGCTGCTCGACAGATCTGGTCGATGGACACAGAATTTAGATGAGCCATAGAGGTGGCCATGGCCCTCACATTATGAGCCGTGACATGGCTCTCCAGAGAAAGGTTCTTACTCTGGTAGGCAAAAGAAATACACTGAGCAATCCAATTGGACAGTGTTCTCTTAGAGACTGGAAGTCCCAAATGAGAAGGATCAAAAGCAACAAAAAGCTGGGAAGACTTTCTATGTTGCTGTGTCCTTCGTAAGTAAAAAGCAAGAGCTCTTTTACAATCCAGAGTATGAAGATTCTTCTCTGCACTGGATGCATGAGGAGCTGGAAAAAAGACAGGTAAATATACCTCTTGATTAAGATGAAAAGGTGAGACCACTTTAGGCATAAAGTGTGGATTTGTCCTAAGGACTACCTTATCATGATGGAACCTTGTATAAGGTGGATTAGCCACTAAGGCTTGCAGTTCACTGATGCGGCGAGCAGAAGTGACGGCAATGAGGAAAATAACCTTCCAGGAAAGAAATTTCAAGGAGGTAGTGGCTAAGGGTTCAAAAGGTGGCTTCAAAAGCTGACCAGGAACTAAATTTAAGTCCCATGCTACCGGAGGAGGCCTAATGGGAGGTTTAGTTAAAGTTAGGCCTCTCATGAATCTTGCAATGAGAAGATGAGAGGAAATAGGTTGTCCATTGATGGGCTTAAGGGATGCTGCAATAGCACTCAAATGGACTCTTACTGAATTTGTTTTAAGGCCTGCATTGGAAAGATGCAGGAGATAGTCTAACAGAGAATTTAAAGGTAGTGCTAGAGGGTCAAGACCCTTTTCAGCACACCAAATGGAAAACCTCTTCCATTTAAAAGCATAAGAACGTCTGGTGGAAGGTTTTCTGGAAGCATGGAGGATATCCTTCAGTTGTTGAGAAAGATTCCAGTCTTGAAGGTCTAGGCCTTCAGTAACAAAGCTCTGAGGTGTAGGGACTTGGGGTTTGGGTGCCACAAAGTCCCTTCCTCCTGGGACAGAAGGTCTGGAGCAGCTCCCAAGTCCAGGGAGGGGGCATGGGAGAGATGTAGAAGTAGAGGGTACCACACTTGGCGTGGCCAGCGTGGAGCTATGAGGATCATAGATCTTTGATCCCTCTGGAGTTTGAACAGAGTCTTGGGAATCAAGGGAATGGGTGGAAAGGCATACAGGAAGCCCTGACCCCAATGAAGGAGGAAGGCATCCTTGGCCTGAACTCCCTGACACGGAATTCTGGAACAGAACCGGGGAAGTTTGGCATTCCACAGACTTGCAAAGAGGTCTATGTCCGGGGTTCACCATTCTTGGAAGATTCTGAGTACCTGATCCATGTGCAGGGACCATTCGTGTGTAAGCAGAACTCGACTGAGTCTGTCTGCCCAAGAGTTTTGGACTCCTGGGAGGTATACTGCCAGGAGATGGATTTGATGCTCTCTGGCGAAGTCCCATAATCTTAAAGCTTCGTTGCAAAGCGACAGAGAGCCAGTTCCTCCTTGTTTGTTTATGTAAAACATGGCTACTTGATTGTCCGTATGAATGAGGACTGTCTTGTAGCTGAGGAGGGTATGAAAGACCTTGAGAGCTAGAAAAACTGCTCAAAGCTCCAAGTGGTTGATATGAAGAGAGGTTTCCTGTGGGGACCAAGTGCCTTGAGTGGAGAAGTCCTGTAGATGGGCTCCCCAACCTGTTTGGGAGGCATCTGTTGTGAGGGTTGCTTGGGGCAACAACTGTTGGAAGGGGAACCCCAACAACAAATTCTGAGTGGACATCCACCATTGGAGAGACCAAAAGAGACGTTTGGTGGTTGCTATTTGGTCTGAGAGAGCTCCTGAAGCTTGAGTCCACTGGGTGGACAAAGTCCATTGAGCTGCGCTCATGTGTAGGCGAGCATAGGGTACCACATGTACTGTGGAAGCCATGTGGCCTAGCAGTTGTAGCATCTCCCAGGCAGTTAAGTGGCTCTTTGACTGAATCTGTGAGGCTAACTGCACTAGACGTTGGCAACGGGCCTGAGGAAGGTAGGCCCTTGCAGTAGTGGTATCCAACCAGGCCCCTATGAATTCTAGGGACTGAGTAGGGGTGAGCTGAGACTTTGGGAGGTTTACCACAGGTCCCAGGTACTGCAGAATGCGCCTTGTGCGGTCCAGGGAAATCTGGGCCTCTGACTGAGATGGAGCTCAGATGAGCCAGTCGTCCAGGTATGGGAAGACAAATATTCCCAGAGTGCGTAGAAATGCAGCAACTATTGCCATGCATTTGGTGAACACTCTTGGAGCAGAGGCCAGACCGAAAGGAAGGACTCTGTATTGGTAATATTTTCCTTGGAAAAGAAACCGTAGGAATCTTCTGAGAGAGGGATGGATGAGGGCATGTGTGTACGCATCCTTTAGATCTAGAGAACAAAGCCAATCCTGACTTTGAAGGTATGGAAGGAGAGTGCCCAGAGAAAGCATCTTGAACTTCTCCTTGCACAGAAATTTGTTCAATTCTCTGAGATCTAAGATGGGTCTGTATCCCCCTGTCTTCTTTAGAATGAGAAAATAGGGGGAGTAGAACCCTGACCCTTGATGAAGAAGAGGAACTTCTTCTATTGCCCCTTGGGCAAGAAGGGTAGCTACCTCCTGACCTAGAAGGTCGAGAAGAGATGTGGGAGAATTGAAGTGTCTCACCATGGTGTGGGGAGGAAGGTCTGAGAAATGAAGTTTGTATCCCTCTCTTATGATGGAGAGGGTCCACTGCTCTGATGTGATTTGCTCCCATCTGGGAGCAAAATGAGCTAACCTTCGTGGAATGGTGAGAGGTTCTGGCTGTTGTAGAGCCAGAAAGAGTAGTTACTCACCTGTAACAGGTGTTCTCCAGGAGCAGCAGGAATCAGTCCTCACATATGGGTGACGTCGGCGCCGACGGAGCCCTCGCGGAGCAATTTCCCCAGCTTTCAAAGAAAGCCTTTGGGAATTGCAGCGCGCATGCGCAGTCCCCTTCCCGCCTAAGGGTGCCATCTTGCTCAGTCTGATGACATAGCTAAAAGATAGCAAAAAATTAGCAAAAACGAAATGATAGGACTGCAACTCCAAGGGGAGGAGGGAGGGTTGTGAGGACTGATTCCTGCTGCTCCTGGAGAACACCTGTTACAGGTGAGTAACTACTCTTTCTCCAGGACCAAGCAGGAAGTCAGTCCTCACATATGGGACGCCCAAGCTTAAGGCTACCGGAGGCCTCAAGTGCAAAAATGAGCTCCCTCTAGCTCAGAAGCACAGAAGGAAGGAATCTTCTCTGAAAACGCCCCCGACCAGTAGCCCAACACGAGGGCCGGAGGGTAGGAGTTGCCTAAACCTCAAAGAGATTATGGAGGACTGCCTGTCCGAAAGCACTGTCCCTGCGGGACTCCCTCTCTAGGCAGTAATGGGCCGCAAAAGTCTGGCTTGAAGACGAAGTAGCGGCCCGGCAGATGTCTGCCAACGGAACAGAGCGGAGATGAGCCACTGACGCAGCCTTTGCCCTAACACGATGAGCCGTGACTCGACCCTCCAACGAGAGGCCGGCCGCCCCATAAGCCCAAGCGATACAGTCAGCAACCCATATGGACAAAGTACGCTTGGAGACAGGTAGCCCCAACTTATTGGGGTCAAAAGAAACGAAGAGCTGAACAGCCCTTCTATGCTCTCGCGTACGGTCAAGGTAGAAGGATAAGGCCCTCCTACAGTCCAGGGTATGCAGGACCATTTCAGCCCGGCAGGTATGCGGCCTGGGAAAGAAGGTCGGAAGAACCACCTCCTGGTTGAGATGAAAAGTAGAAACCACTTTTGGAAGAAACTTAGGGCGAGTCCGTAAGACGACCCTATTCCTGTAGAACCTAGTGTAAGGAGGATCAGACACTAGGGCTTGCAGTTCACTAACGCGCCTAGCAGAGGTAAGGGCTACCAAGAACAAGGTTTTCCAAGAAAGAAAACGAAGAGGGCAGGTAGCCATAGGTTCAAAGGGCGGACAGGTAATCCGTTGCAAGACCACATTCAGATCCCATTCAGAGGCTGGTGGGCGTAAAGGAGGCTTAAGGAGAAGAAAGCCTCGGAGAAAACGAGCCCCCAAAGGGTGGTGGGAAAGAGGCCTGCCATCCACCGGTGCGTGATGTGCAGAGAGAGCACTGAGGTGGACTCTGACAGAGTTGGACCTAAGGCCCAGATTGGAGAGGTAAAGCAAGTATTGCAAGACCACTGCTACCAAGCAGGAGAAGGGATTCTCAGACTGCTGAGCACACCAAATGGAGAACCGACGCCACTTAAGAGCGTAGGACTTCCGGGTCGAAGGCCTCCTCGAGGCCAAGACAACCTCTTCCACCTCCCGAGGCAGCTGGAGGGGAGCAAGGACTACCCTTTCAGCAGCCAGGCCATCAGATGAAGGGACCGGAGGTTGGGGTGTAGGAGAGACCCTTGATCCTGTGTCAGGAGATCGGGCTGAAACCCCAGAGAAAGAGAAGTGTCCACCGCCAGCTGCATCAGAAGCGGGAACCAAGGTTGTCTCGCCAACCGGGGAGCCACTAGGATCAGCGAGGCTTTGTCTCTGAGAACTTTGAAGAGTGTTCGAGACACCAGCGGCATGGGAGGAAAGGCATACAAGAGGCCTGTGGACCATGGAATCAGAAAATCATCCGCCGCTACTCTGAGAGGATGCGGTTGTCGAGAGCAGAATCTGGGAAGTTGCCGGTTCAGAGGACTGGCAAACAGATCCATGGTGGGGAGTCCCCACTTGAGAAAGATCCGCTGAACCACCAATGGATCCAATCTCCATTCGTGTGGTTGGAGGATCCTGCTTAGCTTGTCTGCCAGGTAATTTTCCTGACCTGGGAGATAGACCGCTTTGAGGAGGATGCCGTGGTGGACGGCCCAAGAGCAGTCTTCGTGCCTCCTGACAGAGAAGGAAGGAGCCTGTGCCTCCTTGTTTGTTCACGTAGAACATTGCAACTTGATTGTCCGTCTGGACCAGCACAGATTGGTGAGAAGTGAGGTGGGAGAAGGCTCTCAGAGCTAGGCAGATGGCTCTGAGCTCCAGGACGTTTATCTGCTGCGCAGACTCCCAAGGAGTCCAGAGGCCTTGAGTACATGTCCCTTGGCAATGTGCTCCCCAACCCAGGAGAGAAGCATCGGTTGTTAGTACCTGAGAAAGCGAAGGAGATTGAAAATCCACTCCCAGTAGCAGGTTTGGCAGATGAAGCCACCACCGCAGAGAAGAGACCAGCAGGTCGGAGACCTGTACTGAGTCCGCCAGGCTCCCCGTGGCCTGATGCCATTGAGTGCGAAGGCACCACTGAGCAGGTCGCATGTTCAGGCGGGCATTAGGGGTCACATGGACCGTGGAAGCCATATGGCCGAGCAGTCTCAGAAATTGCCTGGCAGAGACCAGGGAATTGCTGTGAAAGTGACTGGCGAGATCCATGAGCCTGTGTGCTCTGTCTCGAGGCAGGAAGGACCGCGCCTGAAGTGTGCTTAACCTTGCGCCGATGAATTTGAGATCTTGAGAGGGGAGCAAAGTGGACTTTGCGAAGTTTATGACAAAGCCCAAGTGCTGGAGCAGAGACACAGTGCGATGAGTGGCCTGAGGGGCCTCTTGGGAAGATTGGGCCCTGATGAGCCAGTCGTCCAGGTATGGAAACACAAAAAGGCCTTGAAGTCTTAGATAGGCCGCCACCACTGCTAGGCATTTGGTGAACACCCTGGGGGCAGAGGATAGGCCAAAGGGCAGTACTCTGTACTGGTAATGATTTCCTCCCACAACAAACCTGAGATATTGTCTGTGGTCTGGATGAATAAGGATGTGAGTACAGGCATCCTTGAGATCTAAGGAGCATAGCCAGTCTCCCTGCTGGAGGTAGGGCAGCAGGATTCCAAGGGTAAGCATCTTGAACTTTTCCCTTGCTAGGAACTTGTTGAGGTTTCGCAAGTCCAGGATGGGTCTGAGGCCTCCTGTTCTTTTTGGTATCAGAAAGTACCTGGAATAAAAGCCGTGACCTCTCAGGTGGTGGGGCACCGGTTCCACAGCCTGTTCCTGAAGAAGACTTGCTAACTCCTGAAGGAGTAAGTCCCTGTGCAGAGGGAGTCTTGGAGGCTCCCCTGGAAAGTAGGAGGGAGGTACCTGGTGAAAGTGTAGAAGATAGCCTTTTTGAACTATATGAAGCACCCAGGTATCTGAAGTGATGGCTGACCACCTGTGGGAAAAGTGGACCAGCCGGCCTCCTGTGCTGAGAAAAACCAGCTGAGGGGAAGAGGCTATGCTGATGGAGTCAAAAAACCCCACCCTGCTGAGCAGGGGCCGGTGTTGTGGGCTTGGGGGCCTGCTGCCTACGGGACCCATTACCCCGTCCCTTGGCCTGCTGACCCTTTTGGGGAGCTGCTGAGGCCTGATACTGAGGGTAGTGTTTATAGGCAGCCGCCTTCCTCGGGTAAAAGGGCTTTTTCCCCGAGCCCTTCCTCTTCTGAATAGGGGCAGAGGTTTTTCTGGACAGCCTAGTTCTGGTCAGAGTCTCGGTCTCGATCTGTGCAGCCTTTTCAGCCATGGGTTTGCCAAAGAGGTTTTCACCTCTGCAGGGGACATCGACCAACTTGTCCTGTACCCATGGCTCGAGGTCGGATGACTGAAGCCAAGCCTGTCGGCGGGCACTGATGCCGGCCCCGGTTACTCGAGCCGATGCTTCGAAGCCATCGTAGGCTGCTCGAGAGATAAACTTCGAGCACTCTCGAATACCAGTGGACAAGGCTTGGAACCTCTGCAAAGGTTCCTCGGAGAGACCAGCAGAGAACCCGGCAATTTCTTTTGCCAGATCTCGGAGATACATGCCCATATAGAGCTGGTAGGTCTGGACTCGACAAGCAAGCATAGAGCCCTGGAAGCACTTTCTACCGAGGGCATACAGGTTCTGGGCCTCCCGGCCGGGAGGCACCAAGGAGTGCATCTTCTGACTCTTGAGTCGATGCATGGCCGATTCCACCACCATAGAATGGTGCGGTAGTTGTGCCTTTTGGAACCCGGGGCTCTTGCGGACTCGATAAATGGAATTGACCCGCTTGCTTAACACCGGCGCCGACGCCGGGCTCTCCCCACATGCGGAAGAGAAGTCGTTCCAGCATCGGAGGAACCGGTACAGTAAAGGCCTCCTTCGGGGGAGAGTCATATTGGAGGGCATCGAGCTCTTCGGCTCAAGGCTCCTCCTCGGGATCCGCGGGGAATGCCAAGGCCTTGGCCATATCCCGCATGAAGTCCGAGAACCGGGTGTCCTCCGGGGGGGACCGTCTCCGAGGTTCGGACTCGGATGAGTCCGATGGGACACACCGAGTCCGAAAAGTACAGGTGACTCTTCATCCTCCGTTTCCCAGTCTGACTCCTCGGAGGAGGAATCGAGCGGCTCCGATCGGGCGGGCACCGATGCCCTCCGCCCCGACGCCGAGGGTGTCGGCGTCGACGACCTCGGTCCCGAACGGGAGGCCGAGGGAGAACGCGACCGAGGATCGACTCGAGCTCGTATGGACTCGAGGATCGGCTCGGTCTCCGGGGTTGACTTGGACGTCGACGTCCCGGTGGCCGGGGCAGATGCATTGGCGAGGCCAGCGATCAATGCCCGCTGCTGGTCCATGAAGGCAGCCAAACTGCTCTCCAAGGCCGTCAACCTGAGTCCAAGCTCAGGAGACCCAGAAGCCCCCGACTCGGGCCCCGATGGCGTCGGGCCAGACGTCGGCTCCTTCGGAAGCGAGTCCACGAGGACTACAGTACTCACGTGTCCAGGCGACTCCATTTCGAGACGAGGATGTTTCGAAGGCCTCTCCGACTCCGAGGACCCGGGACGGCTATCGGGCTATGCGACCTGGCCCTCGAGGAACCAGGAGCGTCCACCGATGCCGCCCTCGTGGGTTTTTTCTTCCTATGATGTTCCAGTGCAGGAGACCCCCGCTCAGAGGAACTCAGACGATGCTCAGGACCGGAGTCCCGGGACGTCGAAGCCTCTGACGAGGTCCGGGCCCGGCCGGACGCGGAGTCAGAGAAGATTCGTTCCCTTTGATGTTGCCGACTCCTCAACGCTTTTGAAGACATCTTGCTACACGGACCACAGATCATCGGGTCATGATCGGGTCCGAGGCAGCAGTCGTGTGTGTCGGTAAGAGACATAAGTTTCTTACACCGATCACACTTTTTAAACCCGCTGGCAGTCATCGGGGAAAAAAGGGCCCCTGCGAGGTCAAAAGACAGGGCTGCCAGTGAAAAATAAAAAATGGCGCGAACGCTTTTCACGAAGGACAAAAAACCGAAAAATAAAGAACGGACCCAATACCGGCGTAGCGGGTCCGGGCGGGAAAAGGATCCGGCGTCGAACTGAGAAAGAATAAGAAATAAGAAATAAAATCAACTTTTTCTGCGGCGATCACAAACAGCATCTGTAGGGCTCCGCGGAAAAAAGAAGACTGAGCAAGATGGCACCCTTGGGCGGGAAGGGGACCGCGCATGCGCGCTGCAATTCCCAAAGGCTTTCTTTGAAAGCTGGGGAAATTGCTCCGCGAGGGTTCCGTCGGCGCCGACGTCACCCATATGTGAGGACTGACTTCCTGTTTGGTCCTGGAGAAAGGCTAAGTTCTCTAGCATCAAGTCAAAAACCCTGAGGGGGTTGGGACTGCTGAGTTGCAGCAGCCCCTGTAGGCTTAGGCCTGGCCTGCTTAGGTTGCTGATGCTTAGTGGCAAAACGACCTGTAGAAGATTGTTGGCCAGAAGTAGAAGGAAATCTGCCCTTTTTGAAAAAAGACTTTTTGAAAGTCTTTTTCTTGGCAGGAATGGAGGTTGACTTTGAAAGTCTATCCAGAGCAGAGTTTTCTGCATCCATTTGAGTGGCTTTTATTTGCCACTCTTTGCCAAATAGATTTTCACCTGTAGAGGGCAGATTTCCTAAGCCATCTTGAACCCAGGGTTCTAAATCAGAAGCCTGGAGCCAAGCAATTCTGCGAGCAGCTATGGCAATTCCTGAGGCTCTGCTGGCACCTTCAAAGGAGTCAAAAGCTGCCCTGTTGGAAAACTTTGAAATGTCTTGAGTATGCTTAAGCCAAATGAGGAATTCGTCCCTTTTATCTTCTGGAAGAAAAGGGAGGAAGTTATGCAGTTTTTGTGCAACTTCTTTTAGAAACATACCCATGTAAAGGCTATATGAGTTGATTCTGGCAATAAGCATACTGGCTTGGAAGATTTTCCTACCAAAAGCATCCAAGGTCCTGCATTCTCTTCCTGGAGGAGTAGAAGAGTGTCTCTTTGTACCCTTTATCCTCTTCATAGCTGAATGCACCACAATGGAATGGTGAGGAAGCTGAGTTTTCTGAAATCCAGGACAAGGAGGGACACGATACATAGTGTCCAATCTGCGAGAATGAGGAGAGAGAGTGAGAGGAGTCGCCCATAAATCAATCATGTGTTCATAAAGAATCTCATGAATTGGTAAGGTGACTGCCTCTCTAGGAGCCTTAGAGTATCCTAAAATATCTAATTGTTTTGCTCTAGGCTCTGATTCAGAGGTTACTGAAATAGAAAGTCCTTTAGCTACTTCTCTTATGAAGTCTTGAAAGGACAAGTCCTCTGGAGGAGACATTCTTCTTTTTGGAGAAGAAGGCTCTTCAGGAAGGGCTATGGATACTTCAGGAGACTCATCTGATGAATCGGAATCACCAGAGGAATCGAAGTATCGCCTGTCAGGGTGCTCTTCTAACGCTCGATACGCGTATTGAGCGGTATCGACATCGGGCGTTCTCGGTACCGGATCGGTACCGAGAAGTAGCCCTGGACAAGGAACCGATGCAGCCGGTATCCTGGTCGATGTCGATGCAGTCGGTACCGGTATCGGCGCCGATACCGACAACGGAGTTTGTTGTGGTACCATCGGCGTCGCAGCTTGAATGAAGGCCGCGATAGCCCGCTGCATGGACAGAACATTCTGATCCATCGACGCCATGAATGCCTGGAAATCGGTACCGGGAGATTGTGCCGGTACCCCAGAACATTCTAACAGGTGATCGGTCGAGGCCGTGCCATCGATGTCAACCTGTAACCCCATAGGAGGAGCTTTGGAAGCCGGAGCTTCCCGCCGGGGTTGTTTTGCTGGTGCAGGATCCTCGAGGGCAAGCCCGGAGGCATCTCGATGCTTAGAGGGAGATCTACCCTTCGAGGACCTGCTAGGTTTATGTTTGGTTACCTGAGATCCATCAGGAGAAGAAGACCTGGAAGATGTCGATGCTACCGACCCTGCATCAGTGGGAAACAGCACATGGAGCTTAGCTGCTCGGTTCTGTAAACCCCGTTTAGACATTAGAGAGCAGGATGGACAATCCGGAATGGAGTGTTCAGGACCCAAACATTTAAGACACCATTCATGGGTATCTGTAACAGAAATAGTACCGCTACACTTAGTGCATTTTTTGAACCCGGAGGCTGGTTTTTCCATGAGGGAAATTTTCTTGTGGGCCCTGAGGCCCAAGAAGAAAAATACACTAAGTGAGGAAAGTATAGATATATATATATTTTTTTTTTAAAAAGAAAGAAAAAAGACCGGCGGTACCGGTCTGGAGTCGGGGAAGGCAGACACGCGACCAAAGAAATAAAATAAAATAAAGAACTTCTTCAGCGGTGACAGGGCTCGACCTGCTGGCTCCGCGGCAAAGAAGAACTGAGGAGAGCTGGTTAGGAAAGGCGGGAAGGCAGCGCGCAGGCGCTGTGGGATGCTCCCAAAAGCTTTCCTTTTTGGGAAGCTGGGGAGCGTTCCCGAGCAGGCTCCGTCGGTACCGACGTACCCATATGTGAAGACTCATTCCTGCTTGTTCCTGGAGATAACCATGTTGCCTTGGATCATGCAACCTATTGGTTTCGAGAAAGTCCACTATTCTCTCTTTCAGGAGCGCCTCCATTACTTTTCCCGCCACCAAGGTAAGGCTTACTGGCATGTAGTTTGTCACTTCTTCCCTATTGCCACTTTTGTGAAGAGGTACCACATCAGCCCTTCTCCAGTCCTGTGGAACTTCTCCTGTCTCTAAGGAGCTATTAAAAATATCCTTTAAAAGCCCTGCAAGAACATCTCTGAGCTATTTCAGTATCCTGGGATGTATCCCATCTGGTCCCATGACCTTGTCCACTTTCAGTTTTATAAGCTGTTCAAATTCCATTCCCTTCCCATTTGTGTATTTGTCAATCACAGGTGGTCTTTCCCCAGGATTTTCTTTAGTAAAAACAGAACAGAAGTATTTGTTTAGCATTTTTATTTTTTCAATGTCACTTTCCCCAAATCTGTTCTCATCACTTTTGAGTCTCACGAATACACCTGAAAAAAAGTTTTGTCTCTATGCTTCAGATCTTTAGCCATCTTTTCTTCTGCCTTTGATTTTGCTATCCTTATTTCTCTTTTAACTTTATTCTGTATTCTGTTCTGTGTTCCTCTGTTTGTGAACTTCTGAATTTTGTGACAGCTGTGTTTTTTGCCTTTATTTGTGCAGCTATTTCTTTGGAGAACCAAATATGTTTCCTTTTCCTCTTGTTTTTAATTCCTTTCCTTACATATGTATCTGTTGCCCCTTTTATCACCTCCTTTAGTTTAGCCCACTGCAATTCTAGTTCTCTTATCTCCTCTCACCCTGCCAACTCCTCCTTCAGGCATTTGGCCATTTTACTGAAGTCTGCGTTTTTGAAGACTAGGACTTTGAGCTTGCTGTGATTAGACTCTGCCTTAGTTTTTATCTCAAACCACACCATGTGATGATTGCTGCTGCTCACATGGGCACCCAACCGGATATTTGACACGCTATCTCTGTTAGTGAGTTCTAAATCCAGCATCAAACTTTCCCTGGTCGGTTCCATCACCATTTGTCTTAGCAATGCATCTTGGAAGGCATTCACAATTATTTTACTTCTTTCCAGATTTGCAGAAAGAATACTCCAATCCACATTGGGTAGACTGAAATCACCCAATATGATCACTTCCCCCTTAATGGTTATCTTTGTAGTATCAATGATCAAGTCTCTATCCATTTCTTCGGTTTGGGTTGGAGGCCTGTAGACTACACCAGTATGGATGATAGTGCCATCTCCTCATTCCAACACAATCCACAGCGCTTCTTTTTTTCCCCATGTCCCCTGCATTCCAGCAGCTTTAATATTGCTTTTGACATATAGGGCTACTCCTCCTCCTTTTCTTCTTTCTCTGTCTCTTTTAAATAATTTATAGCCAGCTATGGCTATATCTCATTCACGTGACTCTTTAAACCATGTTTCTGTAATGGCCACAATGTCCAAGTCCATTTCTACCATTAGGTATTCTAAGTCAGGAACTTTGTTGACTAGGCTGCGAGCATTTTTGCTCATTGCTCTCCAATATTTTTTAACAGCTGCAATGCAATATTTAAATTGAACACGAATACAATAACTTTTCAGTATACATGTAGTTTTACATCTCCAGAGGCAATTTACATACTTCAGCTGGCAAGGCAGGTACAGCCAAGCACATCTCAAGATTTAAGTCTTCTCTGCATCTATGTCACCCATTTCTTGAGCCAAATGTATGCAATTTTCTCTTAATGTGTTGGCACCTATGGCCTTTTACATCTCCTTAGTGGAAAAAACTAAACCAAACCACTGAAAAACTCCAGATGTGAAAATCTCTCATTCAAGCTAGTAACCACAGCATCAATCAGTGGGAAAGCAAAGGTGAAAGACTTACAGCAAGCTTGGGTGTTGTTTAAAAATACTATCTTGGAAGCCCAGACCAGCTGTATTCCACACATTAAGAAAAGTGGAAGGAAGTCCAAAAAACTGCCAGCATGGTTTAAAGGTGAGGTCAGAGAGGCTGTTGTTGCCAAAGAGGCATCTTTCAGAAAATGGAAAAAGAGACAAATGACGAAAACTGGAAACAGCACAAGTACTGGCAAGTTAAATGCAAAGCATTGATAAGGCAGGCAAAGCGAGAATTTGAGAAGAAACTTACTACGGAAGCAAAAATGCAAAATAAAGACTTTTTCAAGTACATTCGTAGCAAAAAACTGTGAGAGTCAATTGGACCATTAGATGATACAGGGTTAAAAGGGTCAGTAAGAGGGGAAAAGGCTATAGCGGAGAGAATGAATGAATTCTTTGCTTCGGTCTTTACTGAGGAAGATGTAGGGATGTTACCCATGACTGAAGTGGTATTTAAAGGTGATACTGCACAGGAATTGAGAGAAATATCGCTACACCGGGAAGATGTACTACAAATATTGAAAGAACTGAAATATGAGACTGCAGACCTGCCATTAGTAATCTGTGAACTTTCATTAAAATCATCTGTAATGCCTGAAGATTGGAGGATCGCCAATGTAAGGCCAATTTTTAAAAAGGGTTCCAAGTGTGATCCGGGAAACTACAGACCGGTGAGCCTGACGTCAGTACCAGGAAAATGGTAGAAACCATCATAAAGAACAAAATTGCTGAACATGTAGATAGTCATAGCTTAATGGGAGACAGCCAACATAGCTTTAGACAAGGAAGATCTTGTCTTACTAATCTGTTATGGTTTTTTTGAAGGTGTGAATAAACAGGTAGACAAAGGTAAGTCAGTTGATATAGTGTATCTGGACTTTCAGAAAGCCTTTGACAAGGTCCCTCATCAGAGACTTTTGGCAAAACTAAAAAGTCAGGGGATAGGAGGTGATGCACTATTGTGGATCAGGAACTGGTTAAAAGTTGAAAGCAGAGGGTAGGGCTAAATGGCCAAATTTCCCAATGGAAAAAGGTGAATAGTGGAGTACCCCAGGGATCTGTGTTGGGTCTGCTGCTTTTGACATATTCATAAATGACCTGGAAAAGGGAATAACGAGTGAGGTTATCAAATTTGCAGATGACACAAAACTATTTAAAGTTGTTAAAACCCAAGAGGACTGTGGAAAATTGCAGGAGGATCTTGATAAACTGGAAGACTGGGCATCCAAATGGCAGATGAAATTTAATGTGGACAAGTGCAAAGTTATGCACCTCGGAAAGAACAACCCAAACTATGGTTACACGATGCAAGGTTCCACCATTGGGAACCACCACCCAGGAAAAAGATTTAGGCATCATCATGGATAACATGTTAAAACCCTCCGCCTAGTATGCAGAGGCGGCCAAGAGAGCAAATAAAATGCTAGGTATCATAAGGAAAGGAATGGAAAATAAAACAAAGGATATTATAATGCCTCTATATCGTTCCATGGTGCGACCGCACCTTGAATATTGTGTGCAATTCTGGTCGCCGTATCTTAAAAAGGATATAGCGTTATTAGAAAAGGTACAGAGAAGAGCCACCAAAATGGTAAAGGGGATGGAAGGCTACTCCTATGAGGAGAGGCTACAAAGGTTAGGGCTCTTCAACCTGGAAAAGAGACGGCGGAGGGGAGATATGATAGAGGTCTATAAATTAATGAACGGAGTGGAACGGGTAAACTTAGATAGATTGTTTATGTTATCAGAATATAGAAAGACTAGGGGACATGCAATGAAGCTACAGGGTAAACTATTTAAGACAAATAAGAGAAAATATTTTTTCACTCAACGTGTAAGCGAACTCTGGAATTTGTTACCGGAGGATGTAGTAAAGGCTGTTAGTGTAGCTGGGTTTAAAAAAGGTTTGGACAAGTTCCTGGAGGAAAGGTCCATAAACCATTATTAAAAAGGGACCCAGGATATTGATGCTTGACCCAATACAAGCATTGTGGAACCTGTGTCTTTTGGGGAAACTGCTAAGTACGTATGACCTAGATTGGCCACTGTTGGAAACAGAATACTGGGCTTGATGGACCTCGGTCTGACCCAGTATGGCATATCTTATGTTCTTAACTGATATGGAACAAAACATCATACCATACAATAATACAAATTAATTTCCCCGAATAGCCCCCTCATACAAGGCTCTGTGCCTCTGAGGTTGTCATACCATATTGTTTCTGAATCTCATGGTCTACCCAGTGCTTCAAGAGCACAGTGTACTTCATTTAGGTGATAACAAAACACTTTTTTTTTAAATGCCATCAAGTCCATGCTGACTCCTAGCGACTCAGCAAGGTTTTCTTGGGAAGGTATGACCGGAAGTAGATTGCCAGGCCTTTTCTTCCCAGGCAATGGAGGTAAAATTACTTGCCCAAGGTCACAAGGAGTGCCAGTGGGAACTGAACCCTGATCGCTTGGGTGTTAGGCTGTAACCACTAGGCTCCTCCTCCTCTGTAAGCTGGGTGACATTCTGTTTAAGTAAAGACCAATGCTGAGTGGAAGAAGTGAAAACAGCAAATATACATTAACACCCCAAATAAGGACACAGACAGCATAGATGATTTAGCAGTATCCAGGGTAAGCAAATTCAAGTTGTGATTGCTACAGGGCAAGAATAGAGCCTTCTTCATAGTATCCTGCATTCTTTTTTGTACAACTTGCCTTTGGCCTTCATATTACTTGCATTGTTCTTTCCTCTGCAGTTATTGATATCAGTTTTCAAGCTCAGGAGGTGAGCTAAAAGAATGTCACATAGTGCTCTCACCAGCAGCGTCTTCCACAGCAAGGAATACAGTAAAACGTTCATTAATCTATATGCCAACAGATACACTTCACATTGTTTATTGTGAACTAATAGACAGTTACTCAGTGTGCTATCAAGAAGTGCTGTTCATAATCACACTAAAGTATTTTGCATGACTAATTCTTTCAGCAAAGGCTTGAAAGATGTACTTCATCATTCTAGCAATCAATTGATTTTGGACATCTTAGCTGAGGTAATGATCAGCAATTTCTCTTTTATTAATTTGTCTCCAGGTGTTCATTCAGGACAGGGTAAATTATGTCCAACAGTTCAATCTGAAGAAGTACATTTCCATTACTAGAATCATGCAGTCTTTCTGTAGTTTCACAAAAACCCAGATTCTGTTCTAGCAAATGACAAATGATGGAAATGATTCTTAGAACAGCAGCTTTCCAGTAATGTCTTTACATTGCAATTACTTCCATAGTGACGTTGTTGACAGTTTTATTGCCTAATTTTAGATTCTGCCATGCCTCCACATTGCATATATGTGCTGTCAAATGTTCATGCTTTTTGAGAAAAGAATGGGTGCGTTTCCCAAACCACCTTGGCTGAGTATGCCAAGGGTGAACATCCATAGTATGACTGCATCTGAGCCTCTCTCAGTATCTAGTGCTTCCTGCAATCCATAAAAGAGGATACAAGCACTGGGATAACAATAAAACAAAGTTACTTACCTGTAGCAGATGTCCTCCATGGACAGCAAAATAAGTCCTCATGCATGGAACCTCTCTTAGCTCCTTCTAGAAGCTTTTAGAGTAGTTTCACCGTGCATACGCGTATTCTCACCTGCTACTGTTGCGCCACATCTCCTGGTAACCAGCTTCACCAAAATACAACTCCAAGAGGAGGTGGGAGGCTATGAGGATAGAATGCCTGCTACAGTGAGTAAACTATGTGTGGACAAGAAGGATAAGTACTCACACATGGGATTTCCTAGCTACCGGCTGCCTCAAAAAGAAAAGTTTTATTACTGGCAGACACAAAGAATGAGGTAGCATGGAACAAAAGGAAAAATGGGCTTGAGGGGTAAGGAGCTGGATTCTAATCGCTGAACAGATTTCGAAGTAGAGTCTGGCTGAATCTGTTGTCGTGTTGGGAGTCCCTTTTCAAACAGTAGTGTGATGTGAATGTGTGGACCAAGGTCCAAGTTGCAGCCTTGCACATTTCCTCCAAGGAGGCTGAGAGCAACTAGACCACTGATGCAGCCATAGCTCAGACATTGTGAGCCGTGACATGATCTTCTAGCATCAGACCTGCCTGGGTATAAGTGAAAGAGATGGAGTCTGCTAGCCAAACTTAAAGTGTGTTTGTTAATGGCAGCCCCCAAACCACTTAAGTGAAAAAAACCCTAAAAGTTAGGAAGACTTTCTATTGGTTTTAGTCCACTCCAAATAGAAGGCCAAGGCTCTTCTGTAGTCCAACATGTTCAACATAGTTTCCCATTTGTGAGCATGGGGTCTTGAGAAAAATGTTGGAAGGACTATCGACTGATTACGGTGGAAGTTCAACATCACTTTTGGAAGGAATTTAGGAAGAGAACGCAATGACAATGTATTGTTGAAAACCTTTTAAAAGGTGCACCCACTACCAGAACCTCAAGTTCAATATTTCTGTATGCTGAAGATACCACCACCGAAAACAAAACCTTCCGGTCAAGAACTTCAGCCCACAAGTATTCAGTGGCTTGAAAGGAGCCTTCATCAAATAACTTAAAACCATACTGAAGTCCCAAGACACCATGGAAGACTTTAGGAGAGGCTTCATAAGAAGCAAGTCCCGCATGAAGCAAACAACTAAAGACTGTAGACAGACAGATGAAGTAAATCACTACTACATGAAACAACTGGTTCAGGAACTGACACATGGGAGGCACTATTTTAGACTTAGTCCTCAGTGGAATGCAGGATCTAGTGCAAGAGGGAACTGTTTTGGGACCTCTCGGCAATAGTGATCAAAACATGATCACATTTGATTTAATAAATGGAGGAAGAATAGCAAGGAAATGGACTGTGCTAGTATTTAACTTTCAAAAAGGAGACTACAATAAAATGAGAAAAATGGTTAAGAAAAAACTAAAAGGAGCAACTGCAAAGGTCAAGAGTTTACATTAAGCCTGTGCATTATTTAAAATATGTATTCCATGTTTTTAAAAAAGGTGGAAGGAAGGCCAAACGATAGCCAGCATGGTTTAAAGGTGAGGTCATAGAGGCTGTTATAGCTAACAGAATCTTTCAGAAAATGGAAATAAAAGAGTCAAATGATGAAAACAGGATACAACAAATACTGGTATTTCACTTGCCAGTATTTGTTGTATCCTGTTTTCATCATTTGACTCTTTTATTTCCATTTTCTGAAAGATTCTGTTAGCTATAACAGCCTCTATGACCTCACCTTTAAACCATGCTGGCTATCGTTTGGCCTTCCTTCCACCTTTTTTAAAAACATGGAATACATATTTTAAATAATGCACAGGCTTAATGTAAACTCTTGACCTTTGCAGTTGCTCCTTTTAGTTTTTTCTTAACCATTTTTCTCATTTTATTTAAGGCATTGATAAGGCAAGCAAAGAGAAAATTTGAAAAGAAACTTGCCGTGGAAGCAAAAGCACATAATAAAAAACTATTTCAAGTATATTTGTAACAAAACACCTGTGAGGGAGTCAGAAGGACCATAAGATGAAGGAATAAGAGGTGTACTGAGAGAGGACAAGGCCATAGTGGAGAGACTGAATGTACTTTCTGCTTCAGTCTTTACTGAAGATGATGTAGGAAACTTACCCATACCAGAAATGATTTTTAAAGGTGATGTATCAGAGGGACTGAAACATGATAAACGAGGAAGATGTAATACAGATAACTGATAAACTAAAGAACAGTAAATCACCTGGACCGGATGGCATACATTCCAGGGCGCTGAAAACTGAAATATGAGGGTTGTAGCACTATTATTAGTAATCTGTGATCATTAAAATCATCTGTAATACCCGAAGACTGCAGAGTGGCCAAAAATCTATAGTACCCGAAGATTGGAGAGTGGCCAATGTAATGCTAATTTTTAAAAACAGTTCCAGGGGTGATCTGGGAAACTACAGACCAGTGAGTCTGACATCTGTACCAGGTAAAATGGTAGAAAATATTTAAAAAAAACACCTGAACATAGTCATAGTTCAATGGCAGAAAGTGAACAGATTTAGCCAAGGAAAGTCTTGTCTCATAAATCTTATATTTGTTTGAAGGTGTGAATAAACAGGTAGATAAAGGTGAACCGACTGTTACAGTGTATCTCGATTTTCTGAGAGCCTCTGACAAAGTCCCTCATCAGAGGCTCTTGGGGAAATTATTTATTTATTTATTTACATTCTCTTATATACCGTGCTATTCTGCATCAGCGCAGTTTACATTGAACAAACTGAAGTTACATTGAACAGGGTATTATAACTTGGAGAAAGCTATTTTACAGGGAACATGGGCTATGGAGGGTTAAGTGGCTTGCCCAAGACCACAAGGAGCACCTGTGGGACTAGAAACCCCAGTCCTTCCAGCCCAAGGTTGCTGTCCTCTAGTGGGATTTGAACCCCCGACCTTCCGGCCTGAAGTACCTTGCCCCAACCACTAGGCTACTCCTCCACTCCAATTAAAAAGCCAGAGGCATGCAATCTGGGGAAGAAGACCGGTAGCATGACCGACTGGTTGAGAAGGAAGGCTGAGACCACCTTTGGTAGAAAGTGTGGATGTGTATGGAGAACCACCTTATGTTGGGACCAGGTGTATATGAAGGATCAGACACCAAAGCCTGCAGTTCGCTGATGCAATGAGCTGTGGTGAGGGTGATGAGGAAGATTACAATCCAAGAAAGGAATTTTAAAGAAACAGTTGCTAAAGACTCGAAAGGAGGCTTTAGAAGTTGCGTTAGGACCACACTGAGATCCCAGGCCATCGGTGGTGGTTTGATTGGTGGCTTGGATAGTAGGAGACCCCGCATGAATTGTTGCATCGAGGGGTGTGAAGAAATAGGATGCCTGTTCACCGGCTTGTGATAGGCTGAGATGGCACTAAGGTGAATTCTGGCAGAGTTAGTCTTGAGGTCAGCCAAAGATAAGGGGTGAAGATACTGTTAAAGAAATTCCACCGGAAAGGCAGAGTGTCAATTTGTTTCAGGGTACACCCAAGGATGAACCTTCACCCTTTAAAGGCATAGGAACGTCCAGTAGATGGCTTGCGTGATGCAAGTAGGATGTCCTTGACATGTTAAGGAAGGCTGAGGCCAGCAAAGACTATGTTTTCAGCAGCCATGCCATGAGACAAAGTGTTTGTGGAAGAGGTTGGGCGCATGTCCCAGACGGAGAGGTGGAGTCTGTGCTAGGCAAAGCAGCAGAGGAAACCATTGCTGACGGGGTCAGAAAGGGCTATTAGAATCATGGAGCCCCCATCAGCCTGCAGCTTGAAGAGGGTATTAAGGGGATGGATGGGAATGCATAAAGCAGTCCCTTTCCCCAATGGAGAAGGAAAGCATCCTCTGTCTGGCTGTGCTGGGAGGGAAGCCTTGAGCAAAACAGCGGAAGTTCTGCATGCTTCTGGGTGGAGAACAGATCTATCCTGAGGGTCTCCCACATGTGGAAGATCCAAGATGCTGTTTCCCGATTCAAAGTCCACTCGTGTGGACGCAGGACACGGCTGAGTTTGCCTGGAAGATACACCACCCTGAGATGGATGAGGTGTGCAATGGGGAAGAACCAGAAATGAAGGGCTTCTTGGCAGAGGGGATAAGTCCCATCCCCCCTGATTGTTCACATAGAACATGGCCACTTGGTTATCCATTCAGACTAAGACCTGTTTGCCCAAATGTTGGGGTAGAAAAACCCGAAGGCATTCGTGAGAGCATGAAGCTCCAGGAGGATGATCTGCAACTGAGATTCCTGTTGTGTCTACTGCCCCTGTAGAGAGCCTGTCAAGATGTGCTCTCCATCCTAGTTTGGAAGCATCTGTTGTCAGGGTGCATTGAGGTGGAAGCATCTTAAAAGGTGACCCTCCGAGTAGGTTTTGAGGGGAGTACCACCACAGAAGGGAGTTGACAAAAGAAGGGATGATGCAAATTTTGTCTGAGACATGTCCGGTCGCTTGGGTCCATTGAGAAGAAAGCGTCCATTGGGCTTGCCACATGTGAAGTCGAGCATAAGGGATGACATGGACTGTGGAGGCCATGTATCCAAGAAGGTGTAGCATCTCT
Source organism: Ichthyophis bannanicus (assembly GCA_033557465.1). Classification (NCBI taxonomy): domain Eukaryota; kingdom Metazoa; phylum Chordata; class Amphibia; order Gymnophiona; family Ichthyophiidae; genus Ichthyophis; species Ichthyophis bannanicus. Next base: position 41,371,417 of record CM066046.1, read on the forward strand.
TGAGCTGTTACGGCACTGTAACTCCTTTTAGTGTGGGCCAAATCGATAAAGCGGGCAGAGCGGTCCTGTGGAAGGAAAGCTTGGGCCTGATAAGTGTCCAGAAGTGCCCCAATGAATTTGAGCCCCTGGGATGGCACCAGGTACAATTTGGGAAACTTTACAATGAAGCCCAGATTTTGGAGCACAGCGATCATGCGATGAAGAGATAGTTTTCTCTCTTATGGGGAGTCTCCCTTGATTAGCCAATCATCTAAGTAGGGGAAGGCAAAGATCCCTAAAGTATGTAGGCAGGCAGCAACCACTGACATGCATTTTGTGAACACTCGGGGTGCAGAGGCTAACCCAAAGGGGAGCATCCGATATTGATTGTGGGTTTGCTGGAACTGAAAATGCAGATACTGTGTTGAGGATGGAGCAGCAAGTGTGTGTATGCCGCCTTGAGGTCTATAGAATATAGCCAATCATTTCTCTGAAGGTATGGCAAACGTGTACCCAGGAATATCATTTTGATTTTTTCTCGAACGAGGAATTTGTTGAGATCCTTTAGATCTAGAATGGGCCTGAACCCTCTTGTAATCTTTGGGATAAGGAAGTAAGGAGAGTAGAAGCCCCTCCCCTCTTGGGCGGGAGGAACTCTTTCTACAGCCCCCTGAGCTAACTGGGTGGTCACTTTTACTGATAAGAGATTGGCTTGCAAGGGGTTTGCAGGATAATCCCTTGTGGTGGTGATGGGGGTACATTTTGGAAGTGAAGCAGATAGCATCCATGTTCCACTGCTCTGATGTGATGAGGTGCCACCTGTGGTCATAGGAACAGAGTTTGTCTGCTATGTGAAGGGATTGGGGACACCCTGCAAAGGCAGAATAGCTATGCTCTCCAGGAAGGAGTAAAAAAACAGGCACTGGCTATGGCTGTGCAGCTGGTTGTGGTTTAGATGTCTTAGGCTTTTTGGGCTGGTGAGGGTCCTGCTGTCGCTGCTGTGGTTGGTAAACAGCTGCATGTGGATAAGGAGGATATCATCTCTTCTTTTTGGGATAGAAAGACTTCTTTGGATTAGTCTTTCTCCTAGAGGGGTCTGAAATCTTTCTGGAGTGTCGTTTGGGAGTGAGATCATCTATCTCAAACTCTCCGTCTTTTTCTCTCAAACCCTTTCCAAAGAGGTTCTCTCCAGAGCAAGGGATATTGGCTTTTTTTGAAGCCACTGATGTGCTTTTCCATCATGGAGAAAAAGGCCTAATTTGGCAGTAGAACCACCAAAAATTGGAAAACAAGAAAAGTAAAAGAAAAAATATTTTGAAAAGAAAAATATCAGGGCCGGAATCAGGGAAGGTACCGGCATTGACGGAAAGGCAAAGCACAGATTTAAACAAAAAAATGACGTCTTTCAGCAGTGGCAGGAAGAAACCCTCCTGCTGACTCCACGGAAAATAAAGAACTGAGACGAGGACTTGAGAAGGTAGGAAGGCATATGTGCAGACTCAGTGGATTGCTCCCAAAGGCTTTCTAGTTGGATGCTGGGGAGTGTTCCTGTGCGTACTCCGTCAGCACCCATACGTGAAGACTGCATTCCTGCTTGTTCCTGGAGATAGTCTGTAAATTCCTCCCCATTGCACGTGATGTTCTGCAAGTGCATGCCCAAGAAAAGCTGATAGGATACAATGTGGGACACTGCATTCTGAAAAAAATCTTCCTCCCAAAAGAATCCAAGGCCTTTGCCTCTCTCCCCAGGGGTGCCAAAGGGTAGGAGCTCTTGGCCATTTTGAGAGCAAATTTGACAGCCATATAGTAGAGAGGCAGCTGAAGTGTTTTTTTAATTTCGAAGCCTTCTGAACACTATATCTATATATATATATATATATAGTCAACCTTTTTGCTAACTGGAGGCACAGAGTGGGAAGTCTCTCACATTTTCACCAGCAAACTCTGAAGGATGCAGTGCATAGGCATGGTCACCACTTCCTTAGGGGCAATGGAATATTGGAGGATATCCAAACTCTTTGGCCCTGGGCAGCTCCTCTGTTTCCATTTCCCTAGCAAAATCATAGAAGATAATCTCCTCTGGCAGGGAACTGCTACATTTATGAGAAGGAATGGGATCCGAGGGAAGCTCTGGAGACCTCTCCTCTAACAACATTCAGGTCAAACTCAGATTCCCAGGAGTGCACAGAATTTGACTTGTATAAGTACTACATAGACATCCGAGTCTCTGATTTGTCATGCGGGGAAAGCAGATCTCCTTTGGGTGCGCTGATGCACCGATGACGTCTAGCGCCATGGGGAGTGATCACCTCTTGAAGCACTGGAGAGTGATATCAGCCGGCAGGAGTCTGTATCAAAGCCCTTCTAGATCTTGAAGATTCCTCTTCCACAGGCAGACTCAGCGTTTCGAGGATGTGCTTGATGCGCCATCTCATCATCATCTATGCTGTTGAAGCTACAACTTCACGAAGGATAAAGAACATAGTCATCCTCCCTTCAAACCCTTTCATGGGCTGCTCCTTGAAGGCTGTCATGGATAAAGGTGTAAGGAGATTTGGCCAATGTCTGTGGAACTTGATAGTGAGTATCAGCAGGTTGGTCTTGGCTCTTGGGAGCTGGCGCGGTCCTTCTAATAGTGAGGAAGATGAGCAGTGCTTATGTCAGGGCTGCTTTGAGTGCCAGGGTTCCTCTAAAACCCCATGCTCCTGACATCATGCTTTGATGGATCAATGCCTCCAACTCAAGGCTCGCCATATCCAGTCCTCGATGTCTGAGGATGACTATGAATCCCTTCCTCTTTCTCGAGGCAGTATCAATGGTTATCCGATGTCAGGGAAACCTATTAGTGCTCAGTTCCAAATGAGATGGAAGGCTCCTTGATGTTGATGCACTATGAACACCTCCTAAGTCATAGAGACAGATGCTGCTGATATTGAAGATGATGAATCAGTTTTCTCAGCACCAAAATTACATTGGTACTGCTTCTCTTGATCTTGGAGTCCTCTCCTTGTTATCTGTGAACACAGAAAGGTGACTCACAGTCAGGACCCCAGCACTGCAGGCACCATTAGTGGGTGTTTGTAATAGATATGGTCCTGAGGCATCGGGTGAACTTTTTAAATCTGGTGGCTGGTTTTTGGGACATATCATTCAGAAAAATAGCCACAGTGCAATCAAACAATTCAATTTTGATGACAGAAATAATTACCGCAACCAGAACACCTGAGGCCTAAATGTGACGTACAGCAATGTTATGAGAAAAAGAAAGGAAAAACGACCAAAAAATGCTAAACTGAGGAAAATAAGGGGAAAGAAGCACACAGCAAATGATGGTGGCAGGAGAGAACTCTTACAAAGAGCTGAAAAAATGAGCTAAACCTGCCTCTTCTTCTACACTCCCATCCCAGCTAAACATGGTCTCTTCATACATCAAAACCCTTAAGACCAAACATTTTGGTCTGAGGTACGAAGGTTGCTATAAATGGATTCCATATTTGTAAAAAATTGCATCTGCTTATTCCCCTTCCCCAAGGCTGTCAGTATGTCCATTTGCAAGATCATATGCCTCTGTATCCGCCACTGGTCAGACGTGGGTGGAACATTTCCAAACCATCGCAACATTATACCCTTCTTTGTAATCAAACATGCTTTTCGAATGAACTGAAGCTTGGCTCTGGCTCCCAAAGAAACGTCATTCATCTTATCCAACAAACACACTTCAGCACACTTCTCCACATGCACACTGAGAATTTGTGATACTTGCCCCATGACTTAATCCCAAAATAAACTACTCATACAGAGGCAGGCCCATGCATAATGGACAAATGAGCCTTCACATTGCCCACATTTAAGACACATTATTGAATCAAACACTTTTGTCTTATAGGCTGTCGTGCACCGCCCTGGTGGCCAGTGGTCGTAAGGGTAGGTGGGACACAAAAATTATTTTATTATGAGAGGAGGGTTTTTTAAGAGCCAGGTGTAACCTGGTCTTAGCAGTTCAGCTCCTAAGTAAGAAAAATTGTGAATGCAGAGTAGAGGGGGTTAACAAGGCATTTATTTTCCTTTACGCATAAGATTCAGCTGGGTTACAACCTAAAGAAAAAGTCCTTAACTTCAGGAATGAAATCAACTCAGGTTAACGGAAAAACTGTTATGCTTCACAGTTGTAACAATGCTTAGTTAAGCTTTCCAGAGTAAAGCAAATGTTTCAGCACTCTTCTTCCATTTAGCAAATGAATAACATTCTGAAGATAACATATATCATTCACAGGTTTAACAGTGACTCTGCACTGCCTGAAATACACAAAGAACATTCCATCTCTTCCTGAGATAAAAGGCTTGGCTCTACAAGTTCCACTTGCATCAGCTCAGAATTATCTCTGTCTGTATCAGTGGTTTCACTGGCTATAATTTCTGGCCAGGCCCTAGTCCTGTTCTCTGGATGTTTAAAGAGTTCCTCTAGTGTTTGCCAATGAGCATGGCCTACCCTCGGGCGTTGGCTACTTGGCTTATGAGAGGTATCTTTGCTTTCCTTTCTCACAGTTTTAGCATTACTTTCAAAAGGCTTTTTATAAGGTAAGGTTTTCTTCATAGAAACAGAGTCAGCATACCTTGGCTTCCAGCAGCATATAGAACTGGGATTTCCTCCTTCCCGCAGTTCTTCAGGAACACAATCCCTGTGCCAGTCTCCTCTCTGAAAGCTTCTGTTACCTTTCGGTTTAGCCCCAGGTTCCTCTGGTACAAGCAGGCTTCTTTCTTTCACTCTGCTTTGCCTCCAAAGGTGATTGGTTCCTTTGCCCAGCACTAGTTTCCCAAGTGCTTCTTTCTGCTTGGTCCTTGCTTGTGGTGCTTCTCTCTCGCAAACCTTCAGCTTTACCTCCAGCTCCACACCTGCAAGCGCTGCTCTGCCCTCTCCAGTCTCCAGTCTTCCGTTTATAAAGCTCTCCTGTGTTTGAGCTTTCCGGGCTGACTGTCAGGTGCTCTCGATTAGCTAAGTGTGTCCACTCAGGCTCTGTGAGTGCACGCCTGCTCCCTCTAGCTGTTTTGTGCGGATATTGCATCTTGTGCACATCTTTTTCCTCATGAAAAACAGCTTCTTCTCCTGCATTTTTGCTTTCATCAGCCCCCGCTGCATGACAAGGCTCACATGGGGTGAACATAGAAACTATGTCAAAACTTAAAATGTAACTCTTGCCACGCCACATTTTCCATCAGTTCATTCACACCTAACACACATCACAAAATCATGATCTAATTCACAGTTCAGCATTCTACCTCCTCACTGTGGCAAGAAACGGCTCCCTCACCAATTCAATCAACATATTCAGACGTGTTCAGAAAATTTTACCGCCCTTTTTAAGTCTACTTAAATCACACCTGACAAAAGCAGCAGTGCTCTTATTCCCCAAAGAATCTCCCAAGCTCTGCGTCACATAGTGGTGAAGCTGCAAATAACCATAAAAATTATTAGCCAAACCAAATTTAGCCACAAAAATCAAAGGTTTTCAAAGCACCCCCATCGGAATGATTTAACCCTAAATACTTTATCCAGCTCTATACCCATTTTAGAGGAAAATCTATCAACCACTGTTTTCTAATCTTCCCAGTGGAGTCCAAAGCAACAGTCCATTTCCACATCCATATCCACTTCAAACTTCTACTACTAACCTATAAGTGTCTTCACTTGGCTGCTCCTCACTACCTTTCCTCTTTTATATCTCCCTAAACCCCTCCTCGGGAACTCTGCTTTTCTGGCAGATACCTACTATCTCTGCCCTTCTCTTCCACTGCCAACTCCAGAGTGATCTTTCTACCCTGCTCTCCTTATGCCTGGAACAAACTACCTGAGTCAGTAGGTCAAGCTCCATCTGTGGCCCTGTTCAAATCCAGGCTAAAAACTCACCTCTTTGAGGCTGCTTTTGGATCCTGATACCCTTTGTTCACCTCCTATGTGTTTTCTTACCTTTCCCCTAGATATATCCTAGTCCCCAGTTGTTGTGTTGTCTGTCTTGACTAGACTGTAATCTCTTATGAGCAGGGACTGTATCTTCCATGTCTCTGCACAGTGCTAATACGCCTTGTAGTGCTATACAAATGATAAGTAGTAAACTTAACCCAATTTACCCGCAAGGTTCAAGATCAGACTAAACTGTTTAAGCACTTCCAAAACCTTTGGTAAAGAAGTGGACAAGTCATCCAACAACATCAATAAATCATCTCCAAAAAAGCAGTTTTAAGCTCCCTTATGCCAATCTTGATCCCTTTCATAAACTCATCTTGCACCAACTTCAGAGTCACAGGTTCAGTATACAAGGTGAAAAGCACTGGTAAGAGAGGACATGTCTGTCTTGTACCTCTCTCTATGCCCACTACAAGAGCAAACCATTAACCAAAATTAGTTTGTGTTAGAAGGATTTACAAATTTTTTTGTATTGAAAGTGTGTGGAATGGTTGTATTATTTGAGTTGATTAATAAAAAAGATTAAAATATAAAAAACCTGACGACTTCCGGTGATGTCAGGAGGTTGAATGGCAGCGAAGTAGGAGAGCTCCGTCGCCAACCCCTACCAAAAGTGAGCGAAGGAGGAGCGGAGAGCGGCTGCGGTGTCGGCGGGAGTCGGGGTGGACAGAGCAGGAAGCCCCGATCAAAAGTGTGCAGAATGTGGGTTGAGATGGCCCTGTGAAAGCCGGCAGCGGAGGAGAAGAGAGTGAGCCGCAGAGGACGGCTGCCGCGAAGGATCGAGAGCGGCACTGAGCTGTGTGGGAGCGTGGAGGAGAGGAGCCTGCACAGAAATACAGCACCATCGGGTGCGGTACGAACCTCCGGGTTGTTTGGGAGGTGGAGCGGCTGAGCCGGGCAGCAGAGAGGCTCGAGGAGAAGTAGTGCTGACTGATTGTGGGGAAGCAAAGCAGTAACGCAGAAGTGCTGGCTGACGGCGGGGAGCAAGCAGCAGGAACCCCGGAGACAGCAACCGGCTTGGAGGTGAGCCAGAGATAGAAGGTGAGGAGCAGATGGGAATGACAGAGAAAATTAAGCAATGGCTCCTGGAGCTAAAAGAAGATTTAAAGGAAGAAATTGGAGGGGTAAGAAATGAACTCCGAAATACCCTGCACTCGATTAAGCAAGATATTACTGAATTGGGGGGACGGGTTGAGGAATCTGAGACTCAATTGGAACAGCAGGGGGCGGCGTTGGAGCAAATACAGAAATGGTGGGAGGAGATGCGAAAGGCCCAAGAGGAGCTGCAGGCTAAGGTGGAAGATTTGGAAGATCGGTCCCGTAGATGCAATATAAGAGTGCGGGGCATACCGGAGGAGCCCCAATACAGGAATTGTGAAGCGGTGGTACAAAAACTATTTGGAGAGATCCTGAAGGAGGGGGATTGCATGGAAGAGGGAGAGGGAGCACAGCTAAAGATTGAAAGAGCCCACAGAGGGTTGGGGCCCATAAGGGACAACCGCCCAAGAGACATAGTAGTCTGCCTAGCGTCCTACAAGTGGAAAGTGTGCGTTCTAGGAGCTGCGAGAAAGTTGCAGCATGTCCATTGGGACGAACACACTGTGGAACTGTTTCAGGATCTATCCCAAGAGACGCTCCAGCGCCGGCGAGAGAGATGAAGGAGGTTACGGCATATTTGAGGAGAGCTAACCTGCGATATAAGTGGCTGTACCTCTTTGGACTACTTTTAACAGTGCAGGGTAGATCGAGGAAAGTCAAGACAGATGCAGAAGCCTGGAGAGTGCTGAGGGACTTAGGAGCGGAATATTTGCCAACGGAGGCGAGGAGTCCAGTCAAGCCAACGGACGGGAATGCCATGAGCTCTCGGGCAGAGAGTTCGAGGTGGCATAGAGCAGCTGAAGGAGGGAGGAGATTGGCGCGACTGGTGCAGGAGTGCCGGCGAGAGGTGGAGAGCGAGGAGGATGCTGGCTGAAGTGGCTGAAGCTGAAGATTTTGAATTGTATGATATGTATGTTGAAAAAGATTTGGGGAAGTTGTATGGGGGATAGGCGAAGGGGGGAAGGGGGAGGTTAGATAGGTAGCAGGTAAGGGGGGGCAGGTAGGAGAGGGAGGTAGACAGAGGTAGGAGGGGGGTGTGGCAAGTGGGGCGGATAGGGGGAAGAAGGGGCGAGGGTAGGGGGGGTTGATCTTCCGTCACAGACCTGGAAGTCAGAGCTCCAAATGGGAGTCGGAGAGAAGGGGGGGGGGAGAGAGGGGAGATAGACGGGAGGTGGGGCTTTCGGGAAGGGAGAGAGGAGGGTCAGGGGGGAGGGGGGGAGGGGGGAGAGGGGGGTGGGAGGGGGAGAGGGAAGGAAGGGCGAAGAAGCAGGGGCAGGGGGGAGTTGGGGAGGAGGGGGGCTTAAGATTGTTACCTTAAATGTGAAGGGATTGAATTCACCCTGGAAACGACAGAAATTGTACAAAGAATTAGCAAGGCATAATGCAGAGATTGTTTTGTTGCAGGAGACGCATTTACAAAAAAAGCATGGGGGACTTCCGGTGATGCGGTGAGCACAGCAGACGGAATCTGCTTGAGCTCTGGTCTCCTCCGGCCAATATTGGGTCGATAGTGCCGTTTGGAAAACCAATTCTGGACTGAAATTGCTCCTTAGTGTGCCGGGCAGAGTTGAGTGAGTGCCCCTGCTGTTTGGAAAGCGTGGGGGAGATGGCAGCGACTGTTAAAGCCGCGCGGAAAGAAAAGGAGCGGGGAGCTCCGCTACCCAAGATGGCGGATGCGCATGCCATGCCGAAATCACCAGCCTCCCCGGCTTTTTTGGAAGAGGTCTCGGCAGCAGTATCTGATGCCCTTGCTCTGCAATTTACGACCTTGCAGGAAAAAATGGACGCTTTGCAACCTTCTTTTGGGGCCCTGGGCAGTCGTATTCACGAGGCCGAGGAACGTATTGGGAAGACGGAAGATGGCCTGGAATCTTTAACCCATGAGCTGACGGCCCTGAAAGCCCGGGTTAACACCCAAGAAGTGAAAATCGACGACCTGGAAAATAGGTCGCGACGCAACAACTTGCGGCTGATGGGTATCCCAGACTCGGTCCCAGATGCTGACCTGAAGTCCTATCTGGAGAAAATGCTTCTTGAGCTGTTTGAAGGCATTGCGGAGGGGGTGAAGATATACATCGAGAGAGCGCATCGGGTGGGGAGCAAACAGCCCCGCGATCAGCGACCGTGCATTGTCCTTGCTAAATTTCTGCACTTCCCCCAAAAAGAAGCGATCTTACGAGATACTCGGCAGAGGGGCGAACTGAGCTACGGGAACTTGAAGCTGAGAGTAGCACAGGACTACTCTGTGGCCCTGAGCCAACGAAGGAAGGCTTATGCCCCCCTTTGCCAGCAATTGATTTCTGCCAAGATAAAATTTTCTGTACAGTATCCTGCGAGGCTGCACGTCTTCCATGAGGGAACCCGCCGGACATTTGCGTCAGCTGCAGAGGCCAGACCCTATATCGTGTCACTTCTGGGAGAGGATCGAGAGCCCCGGACACCCCCTCGGACCCCATGAGAGCCCTCTAATGATTTCCCCGACGCGAGGACTGACTGGGTTGTGGAACAGTCTCTGATTGCTGGACTGGGCAGTGGACGCTGAACTCCTTTCGCCAGGCAGTGGCGACTTTTATTGTTTAGCATGTGAGCTGAGCCCCGCTGGGGTGGAACAGGAGAGAAGTAAGATGTTCCGGCATGGCTGCCTCGGGCTCTGGCTCGCGGCAGCCCTTCTCCTCCCCCCCCCCTTAAGTGAGGCCTGAGAGATGAGGGCTAAGGATGAATGCAGGTATGGGGGGGAGAGGGGGGATGATGGTTAGAACATAGACATATATGGGGAGGGGGGAAATGGGATTCTAGGGCTGGATGTCTGAGGAAGACCTTGAGTGTGGGGAGAGGGGTGGAGTGGTCGGACCAGGGTTGAAGCGCCATGCGGGCATCCTCCCTTACTCCGAACGGTCCGAGAGTGGAGTGGTTTTGATATGGTATGCATCGGGGGGTGGGGGTTGATGTTTGGTTGTGTGGGTAGTATGGATGAGATGGGGTGGGGGCCTGGAGGTTGGCTGCGTTGGGGTTTACTGATGGGTCGGAGAGAGAATGCCCTTTGTTTGGATGTATGGGCCTTTGGGGGTCGGCTGCAGGTGGGCCGAATAGGCCCTTGCACAGGATGGTCTCGGTTTGGGCCTCCTGCGGCCAGATCTTGTGACTGGAAAGTATACTGGGGGTTGAGGTGAGCCTGGCAGTTGGCCGCCTATTGCGACCCTGGGAAAGGTGCATTCCACCCTCCCCCCCCCCCCTTTTTCTTTTCTGTTTAGCTGCTGGGGTGAGTATGAAGATTGATTGCGGGGAAGGGGCTGAATGAAAGAAGTGCTTATATGTGGCCTCAAGTAGGGGTTGGCCCATACACTCGAGCCCCTCCGGTGTGGGGGGTGGGACGGGTGATTCGCGAGGATCGCGACACCCTTAGGTTGTATAGGATTTAATGCATTAGGAATTGTTGTAATAGCCCTCCCTGTATACTGTGGATGTTTAGTAATAGTATTAGAGGATGGCTTTATAATGGGCTGAAGGGAAGGTGCAGAGGTGGTCCTCTACGGTTTCAGAGTCCGGAGGAGACCGCACGCATCGCAGATAGGTCTCTATCCAGGGAGAGAGTAGTGGATGGAGAGACAACTTGGGAGGGGGAGGTGGGGGGTTTGGAGGGGGGGCGGGGAGAAGGGGTGGGGGGGAGAACATAGTCACATCCAACCAGTAGGTGGTGGATATTATGTGCATTATCAGATGACTGCGAGGAGGCGGCCCCAGGCTGGGGGGGGTTTCCTCCGGGTTATGGTTCTGTATCTTTCTGGGAGTTTGGCAAGATGGTCGGCCCCCCTGAAGCTAGTTTCCTGGAATGTTTGCGGGCTGGGAAGCCCCATTAAAAGGACCAAAATCTTGCAGGCCCTGGCTAGACAAAGAGCGGACATCGCCTTGCTCCAATAAACTCACCAGACAGCCGAGGAGCATGCTAAATTGCATAGAGATTGGGTAGGACAGATAAGGGGGGCCCCGGCCCTGCATAAAAAGGGTGGAGTGGCTATACTGATCCATAAGCGGTTACGCTTTGAGATTGAAAGGGAAGTAGTGGATCCTACGGGGCGATTCCTTTTGTTGCAGGGATGCCTCGAGGGGAGACCGATCATTCTCGGTAATATCTATAGTCCCAATGTGTTGGACCCTGATTTGTACTACCGTCTAGCGTCCCAGGTAGAGCAGCTTCCGGAGTTACCATTGATCTTAGGAGGGGATTTTAATGGTGTGATGGATGTGGAGCTGGACACGTCTAGAGGGGAAGGGCCAAGGGGGAGAGCTCAGACAGCTCGTACGCTCACCCAACTACGGACGCGGCTGGGACTGGTGGACCCCTGGCGTTTGCTACACCCCACTGAAAAGGATTTTACACATCAGTCCCGGGCCCATAATTCCAGTGCACGAATAGATTACCTGCTGCCTTCTCAGGGATTGTTTGGTAACGTAGATGACGTGCAAATAGGTCCCTCGGAAATTTCCGATCATGCCTTAATTTGGATGCAGTTGCGATGGGGTGACACTCGAACTGGGACACGGTTCTGGAGGTTCCCCTTGGAATTATATAAAGATTCGCAGTTCCGTCAGTTTTTGAGGAGGCGTTGGCAGGAGTTTGAATCGGACCACCGGGGTCATTGAGATGATCCCGAGTTGGTATGGGAAACGGCGAAAGTCGTCTTGCGGGGGGATATTATCAGCTTCATGGCGCGCAAGCGGCGACTTTTGGCGGAACGCATCATTCGCCTCGAACATTTGGTAACCAAGTTGCGACGACGGTGGGCTAGTGCTCCGACTATAACCCTTAAGAAACAGCTCTGGGAGACGCAAACGGCATTAAATGAGCTCTTGCATCAACGTGCCAAGAAGTCTGTACTGTATATTACCGATTTCAACTGTACTGTCATGGGGACAAGCCGGGAAAGTTATTGGCACGATGTTTACATGGTCCCCGGAATTCCCGACTGATACCAGCGCTTAGGGACGATCAGGGGACTCTCCATAGGGAGAATCCGGCTATAGCTCAGGTGTTTCGCTCCTTCTTCCAAAAACCTTATACAGCCGAGACGATCTCTCCGGACCAGTTGTCTGCCTACTTAGAGGGGCTCGACTTACCTCAATTGAGCGCCCAGCAACAGAGTCAGCTAGACCGGCCGATCTCGGCACAGGAAGTGCAAATGGTTATCAATCAGGCACGTTGTTACAAAACTCCAGGTTCGGATGGATTGGGAGCTGAATTCTACAAGATACTTGGAGAACTGGTGGCCCCGCAATTGGTGGCTGTTCATACCCAGAGGTCTGAGCAGAAGGCCTTCCGATGGGGTAGTAACCTTGCTCATGTCATTCTTATCCCCAAACCGGAGAAGGACCCTTTACGAGCCGAATCATATAGACCAATCTCGCTTCTTAATTTTGATCTGAAAATACTAGCGAAAATTCTTGCGGAGCGGCTGGCGGGTGTCCTGGGACACTTGGTGCATGACTCCCAGGTTGGCTTCGTGAAAGGCCGCTATGCGGTCCGTAACTTACGAAAGATTTTAACTTCTCTGGAGTGGGTGCGGAGTAGACACTTCCAGTCGCTGCTTATCAGTTTTGATGCCGAAAAAGCATTTGATAGGGTCGACTGGCAATACCTGTGGCATTTATTACCCCGCTACGGACTTGGCAACTCTTTCTGTAACCTGGTACGCAGTCTTTACATGGACCCGATGGTGGCGATCTCTTCTAATGGGGTGCTCTCTGAAACATTCCCATTGTGCCGAGGGACTAGACAGGGATGTCCTCTTTCTCCCCTGCTTTTTGTTCTTTCGTTAGACCCCTTCATACATAGGGTGGAGCTATCTCCGAGGATTCGGGGGGTCCGCATTGGTCTCTCTGAGTTTAAGTTGTCGGCCTTTGCCGATGACCTCTTGGTGCATTTGTTGTCTCCCCAACAATCGCTTCCAGCACTATTGCAGGAATTCACGACCTTTGGTCATGTCGCCGGCCTGTGTATTAATCGCGATAAGTCTGAGGCCTTGGATGTATCGGGCGGGGTGCAGAATGGCTGGCAGGGCGATTTCCCTCTTAAGTGGGCGACCGGACATTTTAAATATCTAGGTATATTGTTGCCTAGTCAGCCTTCTTTGCTTTACGGGTGTAATTTGAACCGTATTATATCTGGGCTGCGAACTCAGTTGCAAGCGTGGAACCCTCTTCCTTTAGCCCTGTCTGGGAGAATTGCTGCACTTAAGATGGTTGTTCTACCGAGGATACTCTATTGGATGCAAACACTGCTGGTATGGCTGTTGCGGAAAGACTTACGGCGGATGGAGGTTCTCATTCGGGGGTTCTTGTGGAGGGGGGCGAGAGCACGTATTCCCTACCATCGCCTAGTGGGGACCTGGGGACAGGGTGGACTGGGGCTTCCAGACCTGGGTGCCTATGCCTTGGCCTGCCAAGCTAGACATTTGGGGGACTGGCTGGGTAGAACTGAGGTGTACACCCCCCTGGCCCTGGAAACAGCCTATGCAACTCCGATTTCTTTACTTACCCTTTTTAATCTTGAGGACCGTTTGCTCCCGGCTCCGTTAGTTACTAGTGTGGTGTTGGACTCGGTGCGTCGTACCTGGCGACAGCTGAATGTTTATTGGAAAGGGAATTGGAGGGTCTCCAGCTGGCTGCCTATACATGGTAATGTCCTGTTTACCCCGGGTATGGATACTGCGATTTTTCGAGTTTGGAAAAAAAATGGGCTTCACAGTGTGGGTCAGCTAGTGGAACCCTCGGGGAAATGTAAGGGGTTTCGGCCACTTTGTGCTGAGTATGGACTGGGGCCGGCCCATTTCTTAGCGTATTTGCAGGTCTCACATTATGTGGCCTCCTTGCCGGCACCGGAGTTACAGACAGACCGCTCGGCGCTGATCTTAGAATTTTTTGATCTGGGTAGAGAGACCCCGCCGTCTATCCGGGTGTTGAAGTCCCGTTTAGTCCAGTATCGACCCTCTCCGGATTACCGCCCGGTGGAACAGGCGTGGGCTGGGGAGATGGGACGGGCGATCTCTTCAGGTACCCTTCTCGCAGCCGTGCGGAGAATACGGGAACTGGCAGGGGGAGCAAGATGGAGAGAAATGCAATTCAAAAGTCTTACCAGGGCTCATTTTTCCCCCCGACGGGCCCTCCGTTCGCACTTAACCACAGATGGTAGTTGCCCGAGATGCCGGGAACCTTTAGCGACCCTACTGCATATGTGGTGGGGGTGTCGGTTAATTCGCCCCTACTGGACAAAAATTAGCTCCTTTATGGAGGGGTTACTGGGTCAACGGGTGGGTTGGGACATTTACTTAGTCATATTGGACCAGCTGCGCCCCACGCAGCCCAAAGGTAAATGGGCGCGGTTGTTGCTCCGTAAGGCCTGTCTGGTGGGCAAAGGCCCCTTTCTGCGCAGATGGCGGGAACAAAACCCGCCCTCCTTTTGGGAGTGGCGTAACGCCTTTCATCAGTTGATGCTGTGGGAGGCCCGGGGTGCCCGGGGGAGCGTCAGGCGCTGGCCGCTGTTTCAGCTATTATGGGATCCTTATATCCAGAATTTGGCTCCTCGCAGTTGGAATGAAGTGCTACAATTGGGTGTCTAGGCTTGGGTGTGGTATTGCCAACCAGATGATCGTATTGCTGTGAGGTTCTGAGGGCATTCTCTATGGGACTGAATGTGACTATAGGGGAGGGGGGGGAGGGGGTGGAGGGGGGAGGGGGGTTAACTTTTACTGGGTTAAAATGCACCTGTAAATGTGATTGTACTCCCGGTTGGGGATCAGACTCCACCCCACTAGGAGTTTGTTATCGTTTACTGTTTTGTTGGCTGTTGTTACTGGTGTGTATTAAATAAAGTATATTAAAAAAAAAAAAAGCATGAATCATTAGTGCAACCTAAGGGGTATGGGGAGCGCTTTTTTGCCTCGAATGTATGGGAAAGAAAGAAAGGAGGGGTGGCGGTCCTAATAAAGGGGAAGTGTAAAACTGAGGTGCATACGGTGGTGCGGGGCAGAGGGGGGCGGTACCTGTTGATACGCATGAAAGTTGGGGAGGAGTGGTTGTGTGTGGTGAATGTTTATGCGCCCACGGGAACACAGAAAGAGTTTTGGGAGGAGTTAGGTTAGCAAGTAGCGGTAATGGGAGATGGGGCTCTGATTTGTAGTGGTGATTTCCACATGCCCTGGGAGGCAGGGAAAGATACGACAGGGAAGAGGGAGGGGTGTAGGGCGGATAGAAAGAGGTACCATGGGTTTGTACGGGAGAATGATTTGATCGATGCCTGGCGGTTGATGAATCCTGGTAGGCGCCAGTTTTCATTCTTCTCGGCTGTTCATGGTACGTATTCAAGGTTGGATGTTATTTGGGTGGGGAAGGAACTGGCGGGGAGGGTACTAGGGGGGGGGGGGTAATAGAGCCCATCACCTGGTCAGATCATGCACCAGTAGTCGTCAGGGTAAGGGTGCGGGAGGAGAATAAAGGGGGCGGTTTTGGAGGCTGAATGAAAGCCTGTTGGACGACCAGCGGGTGGTAACAGAGATAGAGCAGGTAATTCCGGAATATTTCAAACAGAATGGGGAGGGGGAGGTGAAGGAGGGCAGGGTGTGGGATGCGTTTAAAGCGGTAGTTAGGGGGGTGTTGATAAAGTGGGGAGCAAGAATAAAGAGGGAAAGGGAGGTGCAGGAATTCCAATTACGGCATCAACTAATGGAATTAGAGGAAAAGGATGCTAAGGGGGGTGGGGAGGGGGTTAGGGGGGGCAGTGTTGGAGGTGAGAGAAAAACTGAATGCACTAGAGGCGGGGCGGATACGTCATAATTTAGAATTGTTGCGGCAGAATTTCTTCGAAGGAGGCAATAAGGCGGGGAAGTATTTGGCAAGGCAACTGAAAAAGAGAAAGGAAAGGAATCGTATTACTCAGATTAAAGGGCAGGGGGGGGATAGTGGGGGAGGAGCACCTGATGAGGGAAGAATTTGCAAGTTTTTATCAAAAGCTCTATGAGCGACGGGCAGAGGGGTCAGAGGAGGCGATTCATAAATATCTGGGTGGAGTGGGCCTTCCGCGATTGGCAGAGGGGGAGCAGCAGACTTTGGGGAGAGAGACAGGCACGAAGGAGGTTCTCAGGGTCATCAAGGAGATGAAGTTGGGGAAGGCCCTGGGGTTAGATGGGCTGACGGCGGGATTTTATAAAAAATTTGGGAATGTGCTGTTGTGTCCGCTGACAGCAGTGTTCAACGCAGCGAGGCGAGGGGAGAAGTTGGCGGACACAATGGGATGGGCTGGTATAACCTTGATACACAAGGAGGGGAAAGATCCGCAGGAGTGTGTATCCTACAGACCAATCTCGCTCCTAAATCATGACGCCAAGCTGTTGGCAAAGGTGCTGGCGTCGCGGCTTAATAAAGTCCTGGGCAAACTAGTTCATGAGGATCAAGCAGGGTTTATTCCGAGGAGGCAAGTGGCGGACAATATTCGGAAGGTGCTTAATGTGATATGGGCGGCGAAGCGAGCGGGCGATCCCACACTCTTGGTCTCGTTGGATGCTGAGAAAGCGTTTGACCAGGTGTCTTGGACATTCTTGTTTTCGGTGCTAGAAGCAATGGGATGCAGGGTAGAGTTTGGGAACTGGATTAAAGCTCTGTATGAGAATCCCAAGGCGTGCGTCAAAGTCAATGGAGGGTACTCAAGATTTTTTCCTTTGAGGAGGGGTACGAGGCAGGGGTGCCCTTTGTCCCCGCTGCTTTTTGCGCTAATGCTGGAGCCCCTGGCGGCTAAGCCAAGGGCCAGTCAAGAAATAAAGGGGGTTCGGGTGGGACAAACCGAGTATCGGATGACTTTGTTTGCAGATGACATCCTGATGACAATTACGAATCCGGGGGAGTCATTATCCGCCATAATGGCCGAGATTCAGGAATATGCGGAGGTGGCGGGGTTCCGCATAAATTGGGGGAAATCAGAAATTTTGAATATCATGGGAGGGGAGGAGCAGCAGAGGGAACTCCAACACCGAATGGAAATTACACTAACCTGGTAATTGTAGTTCCTGTAGGATCCAGTTTAGTCCTCCACAATCGGGTTCTGCCCCTCTCACTGCAGCATGCAGACTGGACCAATCAAATCTTCTGTAGTACATCTCCAGCAGGAGCTCCCAGAAGCCCCCCAGTGTACTAGTAACAAAGCATACTTAACGAAGCAACACATGAAATTATCATTAGAATAACATTAATCATGACTTTCCCCCTCTGGAATAACCAACTCCCTCCCCAAACGAGGAAGTCAGAACACTGCCCGGCGCCGTAGTCGACGCCCTTAAATTTACACCAAGCTCCCCCCCCCAGGAACCAAGGAGCTTATGGAACCCCAAGGAAAGGGAAGAGCCATAGCTGGAATGCCCGACTGCCGCTATCGTCCGAACGGGACGCAACCCATCTTAGAAACCCCTGCTCGGGATAGCGCGCCGCAAAATCATTCAGATACTCGGGAGGGAAGGAGGACTAAACTGGATCCTACAGGAACTACAATTACCAGGTTAGTGTAATTTCCATTTCCTGTGCGGATATCCAGTTTAGTCCTCCACAATCGGGATGTAACAGAGCAGTTAAGACCGGGCGGGACCTTGTAGGCCGGCGCGCAAAACCGCCGAACCAAAACAGGAATCCCGAGCCGCTGACACATCCAATCGATAGTGCCTGCTGAAAGCATGCAGAGACGACCAGGTGGCCGCCCTACAAATCTCCGCTGGCGGAACCAGACCATGCTCCGCCCAAGAGGCCGCCTGAGCCCGAGTAGAATGAGCCCGGAGACCCTCCGGAACCGGCCGCCGCTGCAACAGATACGCGGAGGCGATCGCTTCTTTAAGCCACCTAGCAATGGAGGCCTTAGCCGCCGCCTCCCCTTTCCGTGCACCTCCAAAGAGCACAAAAAGCCGATCAGTCTTCCGGAAGGACTCGGTAGACTGCAAGTAACGACGCAGCGTGCGACCCACATCAAGCCGGTGTAGCCCTTTGTCCACCGACTCGACCGAGTCTGCCGAAATCACTGGTAAGAAAACTGCCTGATTAAGGTGAAAGGGAGACACCACCTTAGGCAGAAAGGAAGGAACCGGACGGAGCACAATCCGCTCCGCAGAGAAAGACAAAAAAGGCTCTCGGCAAGACAAGGCCTGCAGATCCGAGATGCGCCGTGCCGAGCAAATGGCTACCAGAAACACCGTCTTCAACGTGAGATCCTTCAAGGATGCTCTCCGCAACGGCTCAAAGGGTGCCCGAGCCAGAGCCCGCAGGACCAAATTCAAATCCCACGTAGGAACCACCGTCCTGCGGGAAGGCCGCAAATGGAACACGGCGGTCAAGAAACGCCGTACATCCGCATGAGCGCCCAGAAGGCGGCCCAAGACCTTGCCTCTATAGCAAGAGAGCGCGGCCAGCTGGACCTTTAGGGAACTGGCCGCGAGACCCTTCTCGAAGCCATCCTGAAGAAAGCTGAGCACGACGGGCACCGAGACCGTCGCCGCCCGAACTCCACGCCGGGAGCACCAATCCTCAAAAATTCTCCAAATTCGGACATAAGTAAGAGAAGTGGACGACTTTCTTGCCCGCAGCAAGGTGGAAATCACCGCGGGCGAATAACCTTTCTTTTTCAGCCGAGCCCTCTCAATGGCCAAACCGTAAGCGAGAATCGAGCCACCTGGGGCATCCGCAAGGGGCCCTGAAGTAGAAGAAGGTCCGGCAGCGCCGGAAGGCGCCACGGCACGCCGTCTCGCAGCCGGACGAGGTCGGCATACCAGGGCCTCCGGGGCCAATCCGGGGCCACCAGCAGCACCCGCCCCTGATGGCACTCGATGCGCTGGACGACCCGGCCGATCAAGGCCCACGGGGGAAAAACATACAGCATCCCGGACGTCGGCCACGGCTGAATGAGAGCGTCGAGTCCTTCGGACATCCGCTCCCGCCGCCTGCTGAAGAAGCGACTTGTCTTGGCCGACTGGAAGGTCGCCATCAGATCCATGATGGGTGGACCCCATCGCCGAACTATCTGCGCATACACCTGAGGATTTAACTCCCACTCTCCGGGGTCCACCCGCACTCTGCTGAGAAAGTCGGCCTGTACATTGTCTGCGCCTGCAATGTGCGCCGCCGAGATTGCCGGCAGCCGAGTCTGCACCCAGCTGAACAAGGCCGTCGCCTCCGTTTCCAGGGCCACACTCCCTGTGCCCCCTTGTCGATTGATGTACGCCACCGTGGTGGCATTGTCCGACCAAACCCGGACCGCCCGACCCCGAACCAGAGGTTCCAGGCTCATCAGGGCCAGCCGAACCGCCCGAAGCTCGAGACGGTTGATCGACCAAGACGCTTCCTGCGAGGACCACACCCCCTGTGAGAAGCGGGTCTCGCAGTGTGCTCCCCAGCCGACTAGACTCGCATCCGTGGTAAGGGGAACCCACAGAGGAGGCTCCAAGGGAATCCCCCGCGTCAGGTTCTCGGAGGAGAGCCACCACCGCAGCGACCGCCGCACTGCCTTCGGGCAGGGCAGCCTCTTGTGTAGTGAATCGCACTGGTTGGACCAGCGCCGAAGGAGCGCCCTCTGAAGCGGGCGCATGTGGAACCGCGCCCAAGGAACCACCTCCAAGGTCGCCGCCATCGTCCCGAGGAGCCGGAGGTACCACCACGCCGACGGAGCGGGCATCCCCCGTCCCCAAAATAAATCCTAGAAAACAAACTAACTAGTGTTGCTCCTGCAAAGGTCACTAAGTGTGCCCAGAGGACACACTTTTACGTCCACACACTGCAACGAGACTGGACACACTGGGGGGCTTCTGGGAGCTCCTGCTGGAGATGTACTACAGAAGATTTGATTGGTCCAGTCTGCATGCTGCAGTGAGAGGGGCAGAACCCGATTGTGGAGGACTAAACTGGATATCCGCACAGGAATTTCCTTTTAAGTGGGCGCGGAACTCGATTAGGTACCTAGGGGTGCAGGTGGGAAGGGATTTTGAGGAGCTGTTTGTGCTCAACTATAAAAAGATCTTAGGTCAAGTGGAGGTACAGCTGGCGGGATGGAGCAGGGGGTATTACTCTTGGTTTGGTCGAATGGCAATTGTCAAGATGATGCTGCTCCCTCAGTTTTTGTTTTATTTTCAAGTGTTGCCTATAGAGCTGCCAGGTAAAGTGCTCAAGAAACTACAAAGGCAGGTGGAGGGTTTCATCTGGGGGGGGGGAAGGCCCAGAGTGGCGGCCCGGACCTTGCAAACGCAG